>OZ007561.1:95840776-98240776 GCA_963931875.1 Pollenia griseotomentosa | reverse complement strand
TTTTGGGAATACAAAATTTTTGATAATAAGATTTTGTTAGTCGTGCTTGATTTCCACACACTGAAACACTGAAGTTTATTGTCGGAGGACAAGCTAGTTTCTATGCGCATTTCACTGGTTACTTAGGCCAGATCATCAGGAAACATTTTGCCAAAAATTTTGAGAAAAGCCAAAGATATTAGCAAATAAAACTGCAGAGTGAATGAGAATTGCAAACACTCAAAAAGTCCTATTTGCAACGATACAAAATATTCCCAAAAAAAAGTCCGACGGTATCAAATCACATGGGTGTTGCGGCCAATTAACATCGACACTACGTGAAGTAACACGGCCATTGAATTGGTTTGGTTGTGTAACAAGTGGCAGCATCCTGCTGGAACCACACATATATCGTCCAGGCCCATATCCTTAATTTCTGGCCACAAGAAGTCCTTTATCATCTCGCGATACCGAAAAATATTCACGGTCACTACTTAGCCGACCTCATTTACGAAGAAATACAACCCGATGACGCCGCCAGCTAATAAACGACACCAAACAGTCACTCCTTGTGAATGTATCAGCTTTTCAACAATCACTCCTGGATTTTCATTTGCCCAAAAGCGGCAACTCTGCTTTTTAACGAATCCACGAATCCAATCACAAGTGCACGAAATGGTTTTACCCTCTCTTTTAAAAACTCAAGACGAGCCGACGAAAATTTGATGCGTCTTAGTCATTACTTAAAAGATAACTCAAGTAAATTCCGTATAAAATTTTGTTTTTGATTATATTAAAAAAATATTGCTTAACTTTTATGAATAACTTACTTCATCTTTCATTTCTCGACCATGCTCCGCATAGTATTGTAAAGCGCAAATCATGGCAACATCTTTTTCGGAACGGCAGCGATATTCGCCATAATTAAGACCCCGGCAAATCTAAAAATTTTTCAATTTTAAATTTAAAATGAAGCCCAGCAAACTTAAAAAAAAAAAATTCAAAAAACCTGTTTATAAATTAAATGCGTAGCCAGTTGATCTTGACTTGGATCATACCAAGTGCTAAACATTTCCTTGCGCAAATACATTTTCGACGGGGCCTTTCGCTCATTATAGCCCTGTTCTTTGGCATATTGTTCGCAATTTGAAATGGCGTCCATAATGTGTTCACTGCCATCTCCCAAAGACATGATCTTATCATAAATCGAAATAACCAACGAAAAGCCAAAATTATCTATTAGACCCATGTTTTCCGATAATTGTTGTACAGCCTCTTTTGCTGTGGAAGCAGAGTCGATTTGTAGCTTTTTTACACCACCATCCATGAGAAGAATTTCTAAAGTAATGGGAGATTTATTGCGTGTGGACTGTAATTCCAACCATGAGGGGGGTTGGGTGCGGGAGCCATTTTTCAGGGTTCTATTTAAACGATTTTCACAGTAGGAACCATACAACTCGGGGCCATGTTGCAAAAAACACCTTAAGTATGGCTCAAAACGAGAACTGGGTGGAAAGCAGCCAATGCAAAGCGATAATAAAATCCAACCTTTGGCAAAAGAGGTGCGGTAAGGATTATTGCTTAATTGCTTGCAAATTTGCGACAAAATTTCATCCCTGTAAAATATAATTATTTATTTACCCCCGTATTTATAAAAAAATTTTAAATTTAATAAAGGTTTACAAAACAAAATTTCTATGAAAATTTTCCTTAATAAACGTTTGTTAAATTTAATAAACGTTTATAAATACGGGGGTTAATGTTTAAGTTAATAATTTCGAAATTTTAACTTACCTCATATTCGGTTTCAATATGCCATGTCCTATAATAAAATGCAATTTATCTAAATTGCTCATTCTGGTATTTAATACTTGCTGGTAATATTTAATTTCATCGGAGTTGTCCAAGGCTTTACGCAAAATATCCGGTAATTTAGTTTTTCTTTTTAAGGTCTTACGTATTAACTTCCTTTGCTGATCCATTTCTCCCATCGCTGCCAAAGCCTCTTGAAATTCCTTGCTTTGTACTGTTGATCGGGATAGCGTCTGCGTTAATCTTTGCATAACACTGGACTTAATAGTACCGAAATTGCTTGCAGCATCATCAGCATCGTCGACGGCATATTTGGCTTCAGCCATGTCGCCCATAAAACGAAGAATTATCATCCATATAGACTGAAAGCAGACAGATTAATTTGTTGATCATAATAGCAAAACGATCAGTTTTCTTCCAGACGTGTTTAAAGTCTAATTTAATTATATTAAACTTGAACAGATTTTTTCTGAAGGCTTAATTGGTTTTTGAAATTTGGCAGGCAAATAATGTAACATTTGGAAGGAACTACAGCCTATAATTTTTATTATTAAGGGTGTGAAATAGGGCAAGAGGGGTAAAAACTCCCCCTTCTTCTTAACTAGTCAACCGGTTTTTTTAAAATTTGGCATGCACACACTGTAACATCTGAAAAAATAGGGCAGAAGGCGTGAAATAGGGCAAAAGGGGTAAAACCTCCCCTCCCTATATCTTCTTAACTAATCAAGCGGTTTAGCATGCAGGCACTGTAACATCTGAAAGAAATAAGTTATATGGCAAAACAACGTTTTCCGGGTCAGCTAGTTTTATATAGAATGTTAAGGACTGTCGCGGGTATCTGCCGTGTTGCCCTAGTCCTAGTACGGTAAGGTTATTCATTGTTTTAATAACGAGGTATTTATCTTGAATATAATTTTAAATAAAATAAGATAAAGGAAATCTAGCAGTAACTACACAGAAAGAAAAAAACTCGGGATAAATCAAGTTTTTTATGATTACTTTAAGTACGAGTCGTATTCAAAAATTCAAGTACGAATAACACTAAAACGTACTCAAAACAATCCTAAATGGGGTAACTGTCGAAAATAAGCCACGGAATTTCTTGAAATAAGTATACAATTCTTAAATCGAGTAAAAAAAGGGTTAAACTTTTAGTTGTGTTTAACCCTCTGGCTTACGCATGTTTTGATTTTCTATACACATTGAAAAAAGGTCTGGCCAGACTCGTGTGTACCACGAAGGGTTTAAAAATAAATTTGAGCTCTTGCTTCTCATTTAGTTCATTTGGTTAAATATGTACATACGATTTCTAAAGTAAAAATAATATCGGGCATGATGTTGGTGTTTCATCATTCTAGAAGGTGTAAAACGGGTAAGTCAATCAATCATAATAATATCCTCTTTCTAATTTGTTTTTAATTTTTCCAAGCGCGATTTCGAAATAAAATCATCTCTTTAATACTGAAATCAAGCGCATTTTGAGATTGATTCCATCTAAGTTTTACTTACATCAATCTCACTTTCGGATTATTTCAAGTACGAAAACTGGATTGAATATGGATAATTTAAGTATTTTGCGATTGAAAATCCGTACTTGAATCAATCTTTCTATACTTTATTCAAGAAAATCCGTATTCACCGTACTATTAATACCGCTTCGGATTGATTTGAGTACAAATGGATTGATTTTTCTTTTGAGTGTAGTTGGTAACCAATAAGGCGTGTCCAAAAGATGTATCTTTTGGATGGTTGTCCTACAAAAAAAATAACGCAAATTGAAGAAATATTTTTTCAGATGTTTTATCCAGTTTTAAAGACCAAAAAGTTCAGGGAGTAGTGGGCAAAACTAGAAAGCTAGAGCTATCTAGCCTCCTTTGTTGAAATACAGCTGCTACTGTTGATGAGCCACAGCCCCTAGGAAGATTCGTCAGTAGGCGATTGATCTATTCCGTTCTATAGTCGAACTTCCATGGAATTCTTTTTGAGCAAAGAAATGGTTGCGGGATTTAGGTGCATTACAGTCTCTTTTGTGTCGATATTCTCCCCCCAGACGGGATCAAGGTTTTCAGATTTTTTTCACCTTCATCGCCAAATATTATACCGATAATCGCCAAAAAGTTATTTTTTTAGATTTTTGGTAAAAAAAATTCGCTAATTAAAAGTTTAATATAAAAAAGAGTATACAAGTATATTTTACCTTTATATAAATTTTCCATATTTATCCCTATTCTATTAGTGTGTTTTTATTATAGTAGACAATCGCTAAACGCTTAGAATTTGTGATTCTGACTTGAATTCTGTAATCTGTAAATCATAAATCGCAATCGCAAGAAGTTTGGCGAGCTTAAATTGCAAAAGTATGCTGAAGTGAACTAGAATTTTTGTAATCATAAGAAGGCTGATTATCTTAAAACCTAGAACTTGTGTGATCAGTTAATTGAATTGTACCAAAACATTAACTTTATCAAAATGAGTAGAGTTTGATGCAAAAAATGAGTTTTTATAAGCGAGGTTTTCTATGTGAATATAAGTCAGAATATGGTAAAATTTTGTATTTATTTGAAGCAAAGGATGAATATCTTAAAAGGTGCATTCAAAACCCTTAAGTCAACTCAGTCTTCTAAAGAAATTACAAAAATTATTTTTAAAAATTACCTTCTAACCCAGATTCGTTTTCGATTCTATATAAAATCAGGGTTTTTAACATTTCAAGTAAATATTTAACTTTTTTTTTAAATATTTTAAGGTTTAAAAGAAATATTTGATTTTATTTCGTAAGAAACCGAGTCAAAATTTGTAAAAAATACTGCGCATTTTTTCGCTTTGCACTCCACATTGAAAAATTCCCTTGATGCTGCTATATAGAATTCGATTTTATTTTATTTGATTTTATTTCGTAAAAAGCAGAGTCAAAATGTGTAAAAAATACTGCGCATTTTTTCGCTTTGCACTCCACATTGAAAAATTCGCTTGATGCTGCTATATAGAATCCGATATCAAAGCAACTTTTTTTTAAAAAAATTTTCTGATTTTCTTTCGCTATTAATTCATCTATTTTTGCACACTACCCAGTATACATTATTACTTATTTATTTT
Source organism: Pollenia griseotomentosa (assembly GCA_963931875.1). NCBI lineage: Eukaryota > Metazoa > Arthropoda > Insecta > Diptera > Polleniidae > Pollenia > Pollenia griseotomentosa. The sequence goes on along the minus strand of OZ007561.1, from coordinate 98,235,889 downwards.
AAAAAACCGATTTCATATGCAATCGAAAACGATAGCGTTTTTAAAATTTGTTTTGCAAAATAAGTTTTTGGGTAAAAATCTGATTTTTGATAACTTCTCATCAGGAAAATGTGCGAAAAGCTAAGAAAGCTTTAGCATAATTCAAAATATCTATGGCAACAATTCTTTAAAGTTTTCAATGTAATTATCAATTTATCATTTAAAACAATCGCATTCGTATTGCGATTTTAAAATTTGTTAAAATATCAAAGAAAATACTTAGCCCGTACTTGTAAATCTGTTCGTATAAATATGAAAAAAAGATAAAATGTGTTTTAGAAATCGCCAACTTTTTTTAATTTCGCCAAAAAAATCGCCATGTCGCCAAACACAAAATTGCATCGCCAATTAGTTATTAGGGCCCCCGTTAGTAAAAAAAGGCTTCCTGCCTTTACGAATCTTTGTCTTTGGTTTACTTTTCTGTTAGAACGAAGCTATTCATCATTTTTTCTCACGTGGTGGCTGTGGTTGAATCCAAAATCATGGACAAGGGTGTCATGAATCGCCGGAACTATTCACTTGTGGAAAGCTAGATGTGCCGATAAATCGTCCCTAGGTGCTGTTGCTGTTCGACAGATTCTGCTGGCTATTCCTAAAACAGCAGAGGTTAGATAGCTTCGACTCCTAAACAAGAGGCGGGTGTATAATTTTTGCCGGATAATACACTTAAATTGCTATCTGTGTAGGGGTTAGCGGATCACATGAGGGGCAGTTGCTAAGCGCATTGTTTTTTCCCTAGTGATTAGGATCAACCCTGAGATTATGCCATATGGCAGTTATCACCAGGTACTTTCCCAGGGACCCTTACCAACAACTAGATCAGGAACGAAGTCCCAGGTACCCGTTGTGCCAGTGGGATCTCTAGCCAACCGAGATATACAAGAGAACTGTGAATTCCATCAAGCTACGGCTGCACGTATTCGCCGCGGATGCAGCTCCTAGAAGAAAAGTACTCCTAAGATGTATCCAGCATGCCCGGGGTTATGTGATTTCATTTATCGTATTGGATCAAAAAATGAAAATCGGACCAACCGTTAAGAAGCTACAAATTTGTTTCGCTTCACCTTAAAATTCGATTATTTTACATTCAACCTAAAGGCCCCACCACGTTATGCACATTCTAGTTGGGCCTTTTAACACAACCTATTGCAACGCATTCTCGTAGTGACCATGACTCATCTAGCCAAGCAGTTATCATTCTTTTTTAGACCGTGAGTAGTACGATTTTAATAACAAAAAAGTTACCTGAAGTGTATTAATATGAAGTACTTCAAATTAAATATGAAGTCTAATAAATATTCTGTCATATATTGAAGTGCATTGGCTAGATAAGTTTAACACAATTTAACGATTCACTTTAATCGCACTTACCTGAGCGGCTATTTCATCTAGTGGCAAATCATGATCGAGTAACGATTTTTTCAAAGGCCTTTTGCTGTATTGACCCGTTGAGCCCGAGTTAAAATAAGTGGCAGCAAATTTGGCAAAACTGAACTCGGAAGCATCGATATTGGGTAATTTGGATTTGGGCAAACGAATGGTGCCGCCGGATGATATCGATTTCTTGGAGGACTAAAAAAGAGTTAAAAAAAATTGAGATATTAAAATTAAAGGTTTAAAAAAAAAAAATATTTATTTTGTCTTCATGACTTCATTTATAAAATCGTCTTCCAATAGATTTTAATCGACAGTCTCTGTATAAATGTTTGCTTTAGATCGTAAATATTTCACAAGTTTTTGATTATTTTTTCTTTTGTTAAAATTCTTATAAATATGTCAGTGGTAGTTTAATAACAGATTGTAAATTATGAATTGAAAAAAAAACCATTCATCTGATAAGAGAAATTTAAGTTGCGACAACAATTTTTATTTTCATTTTCTCGCAGGTAGTCCCGGCATAATCAAGTTTCGCAGCGGTGTTCAGTGTTTGGTGCAAATGGTCTTGCAAAATGCAAAATATCGTTGCTCCTCTATAAAATCTAATTGAAACTCTGTGTATTTTGTTGTTGAAATTAATAAATATTTTAGACTTGTTCTTTCACAAGACCATTTCCAGTAAACACTGAACACCGCTAATACTTAAATGCTCTCTCAGTTGGTAGTTGAATAAATAAATAAATAACAACAACTGTATGCTATTCGAGTATTAATGTATTTATTGTTATTTATGTGTGAATTGATGAATGATTATAGAAGTAAAATGTTATAAAAAAAATTCCTAAAGAATTTAAACTAACTTATTGTATTTAGTTCGAATTGTTTACTTATCAGCTTGTATTTTTTCGTTAGTAAATATCATCGTTAGATAAAGTAATTTCTAAAATATTTAATTTAGTCAAAGAATAACAGTTGTCGTGGTAAGAAGTTGGTAGCAAGTAAAATATTTTTGCTTAATTAATTAATTTATTAATTCATTAAAAAGTAAGTACATATAAAAAAAAAAATTGTAATAAATAAAATTTGATTTTTAAAAAACTTGACAATAGTGATTTTATTTAAAAAATAGTTGAAAATGGGTAAGTATATACAATATTTTTTGTTTTATATTCAGAAAATAAAAATTTTGAAATGTTTTAAATACCTAGAAATTGTAGAATAATGTGTTGAGGTAAGTTTTTAAAGTTTTTAAATTCTTAAAACTACAAACAATTTGAGTTCTTAAGTTTCAAAATTATAGACAACTTTAAAAGTCAAGCAAAATTTTTTAAAAGTTTAATTTAGTTTTTTACAGTTAAATATTTAACTGAAACTCAATATCAATAAAGTCTAATTTATTTACACTATCACACAAGTCTTACGTATTCCATACTACTTTGTAAGATAGCAATCTAATGAGTTTTGTTGCGACTGTCAAAAATCTAATTCAACATTACAGTTTTTGTTCACACTATCACACATGAATATGCTTTTGTTAAAATGCAACCCTGATCAAATGAAAAGTATTATTATTTTGAAAAATTTCAAATAATAATGAAGTCGTATAGAATGTCAAATTGTTTTCGTAATCCTTGTTATTTTCATGACACATTGCATTCACACTATCACACTTTTTCATATTACTTGAGCTTTCAACATGTAAGCTAAATTTATATTCACTATCAATAAAAATAGTTTGAATAAAAAAATTATTTGTATAAGATTATACGGAATTGAGGAATGTATGGAAGTGAAGTAAATTTGCCAACTTTTTGGCAAAAACTCAGATTTAAAACCTGAGAATTTTTGTGGTGCATTTCCAAAAAATTATTTTCCTTCCAATCTTTCGAAAATTATGAAAGAATTTGTAGCCAAGTCAACTTAAATAAAAATAAATTTCGATGGTGAAAAAATAAAATTTGCGAGGGAGTTTCATTTTTCAAGTTTAATAAATCGAATTGTTTTGAAACTGATTTCAGGGGGCTGATTCTGCAAAAGCAATTTTAGTTCTAATTCATTCAGTCGATACTGAACGAATAGAAATTATTTTTTCAGTGTTGTGAAAAATCAAAAAAATGCTTTACAACATTGAAAAAAATTTCGATTCGTTCAGCATTGACTGAAAGAATTAGAAATAAAATAGCTTTCGTATCGAAAAAGTATTCAATCACGACTGCTGAAATTAGCCAGTATAATTTAATAAAAATGTCAAACTCAAATTTTTGTCTATAATAAAAAAAAATTACCCTAAAGTACGAAATATATATATGTATTTGTGTTTAATTAACTACAAATTATTTATAAAACGTTTCTTTTTTTATGTTTTAAACATTAGTTAATGCTGCATTTTTCTGTTTTGTTATTACAAATATGTTTTATTGGATTTAAAATAGGTATTTTAAATTTGCCGATATTTTTAAAATAAGTTGCCGATAATGCCGATTTTTTTTTTTGCAAATATGCCGATTTCATATCAAAATCTTCTGGCACCCCTGATTGTAACGATTTTTTGCGGCGCATAATAGCTAAAATAAAAGTCAGGCTATAATCGAGACAATATGGTCTCACTATCGTGCCTTATTTTTGTTTATTTGTGATAAGCAGACGTAATTTTAATATTTTTCCTATAAAAAGTAAATTTAAGCAAATACCTATAAAAAGTAAATACTAACAAAATTTTCTTTAAAAAGTAAATACTAAAAAAATTTCTTATAAATAGTAAATCTATAGACAATTCCCTGAAAATATTTTCAATTTTAGCCAAAGTAATAAAAATTAAATTTCAAAAAAAGTATTCTATAAAAAGTAAATTTTAACATTGTTTCCAATAATAGTATTTTAACAATATACCCTAAAAAAGTAAGTATTTTCAAAATTTCCAATAAAAAGTAAATTTTAACAAGATTTCATATAAAAAGAAAATCTTAACAAAATTTCCTATAGAATGTAAATAAATCTTTACAAAATCTCCTAATTAAAGTTAATTATAACAAATTTCCTATAAAAAATAAATGTTAGCAAAATTTCCTATAAAAAGTAAATTTTAGCAAAATTTCCTTTTAAAAGTAAATTTTAGCAACATTCCCAATAAAAGATATTTTGGCAACATGTTCTCTAAATATGTAGTAAATTTTAGCTTAATTTCCTAAAAATAGTAAATTTTAGCAAAATTTCCAAAAAATAGTAAATTTTAGCAACATTTCCAAAAAATAGTAAATTTTAGCAAAATTTCCTAAAAATAGTAAATCTTAACAAAATTTCCTATAGAATGTAAATTTTAACAAAATCTCCTAATTAAAGTAAATTATAAAAAATTTCCTATAAAAAATAAATGTTAGCAAAATTTCCTTTAAAGAGTAAATTTTAGCAACATTTTCTACCAAAAGTAAATTTTAGCAAAATTCCCAATAAAAGATATTTTGGCAACATGTTCTCTAAATATGTAGTAAATTTTAGCAAAATTTCCTATAAAAAGTAAATTTTAACAAAATGTCATACAACAATTTTCTATTAAAAGGCAATCTTAACAAAATATCCTATAAAAGTAAATTTTAGCAAAAGTTCCTATAAAAAGTAAATTTTAGCAAAATTTCCAAAAAATAGTAAGATTTAGGAAAATTACATAAAAATAGTAGATTGTAGCAAAATTTCCTATAAAAAGTAAATTTTAGCAAAATATCCTAAAAAGTAAATTATAGCAAAATTTCCTATAAAAAGTAAATTTTAACAAAATGTCCTATAAAAATTTTCTATTAAAAGGCAATCTTAACAAAATATTCTATAAAAGTACATTTTAGCAAAATTTTCTATAAAAAGTAAATTTTAGCAAAATTTCCAAAAAATAGTAAAATATAGGAAAATTACATAAAAAAAGTAGATTGTAGCAAAATTTCCTATAAAAAGTAAATTTTAGCAAAATATCCTAAAAAAGTAAATTTTAGCAAAATTTCCTATAAAAAGTAAATTTTAACAAAATGTCCTATAAAAATTTTCTATTAAAAGGCAATCTTAACAAAATATTCTATAAAAGTAAATTTTAGCAAAATTTCCTATAAAAAGTAAATCTTAGCAAACTTTCCAAATAATAGTAAAATTTAGGAATATTACATAAAAATAGTAGATTGTAGCAAAATTTCCTATAAAAAGTAAATTTTAGCAAAAATTATAGCAAAATTTCCTATAAAAAGTAAGTTTTAGCAAAAATTTCCTATTAAAGTCCTCTAAATAGTAAATTTTCATATAAAAAGTTTTCACGTAGATACATATTTTCAATTGTTTGGAAAAGGGATTCTTTTTCAGAAATAAAGAGAAATTTTTTTCAAATTAATTGCTTTCTCTTTGTTAGGGAGGCTAATTTTGAGACCTGCCTCGTTTATAATACTTATAATAGCGTTTAAATGTTAAAGAGATTTTATCAAAAATGTATACAAGTTATGATATGAGTATGTTTAAATTTTATGTTATAAAATGATAATATTTTTATACCCTTTACCACTAGGGGTGAATGAGGGTATAATAAGTTTGTCATACCGTGTGAAACTTTTTTAATATTCATCTAAGACCCTAAACAGTATTTATATCCTTGATCTGTGAGTAATTCTTAGTTGGTTTAGCTATACCCATCTGTTGAAAACTCAAATGAAAGAAACAGTTTTGGTGTCAAATTATTTCTAGTCATTCCTAGCAGTTTAGAATTAAAATCCAGCAGAAGAAGTTCATTACAAAGAGAATTTTAAACTCAAACGAAGAATAGCCTCTCTAAAAAACTAATATTGCTGTTAAAATAAAAAATATAAATTGACGGCAGAATGCACTGCACGCATTGCTATTAAATCTTGCACAAACTCGTTTTATATAAACAGAAATCACACTGCCAACTTTCATGAAGATCGGTCCATAAGTTACTACAGACCACATTTAAAGCTCACTTTCAGAAAACACTTCAGTACGCCTAAAAACGTAACGAATTATTAAATTTTGGTCTATCATAACATAGTTGCATAATACTGGAAAGCATACTATCAGACCGGTCAATAATTTACCATCCACATAAAATCCACTCTTCGGAAACACTTTAGTCGCTTAAAAACGTTACAAATAATGCTGTTAAATGTCTCATAGTTTCATAAAACTAAAGATTAACTGCCGTATTCATAAAAAAATAATAAATTTAATACAGGCTAAAAACACAAATTTCGTACATAAATTAAGTAAAAAATTTTGTATGAACATTTTGTTGAATTAAATAACCGTTTACGGGGGTCAATATACTGCCAAATTTCGCCAAGATCGATAACTTAACATAAGCCCACACTCTCGGAAAATATTTAAGTACGGCTAAAACCGTAATAAATAATAATGTCGTACTAATATTCGTCTGTCACAGTTCCACAAGACTAGCAAAACAGGGGCCATAACTTTTTTTCAAAAAAGTCTGTTTTTTGAACTGGTAATTTCGATCCCTGCTAGAAATCATACCATAAAATCCGCCAATCCGTCGATAATCCACCAAAGGTCCCATATTAAGCCAATTCTCGAAAAACATTTTCATATGCTTAAAAATAATATTGTGGTGATCAGTCAATATTTTTCCATAGGTCCAATAAAACGCCTCCTGCTCAAAATCTTTTTAATACTTCTAAAACCGAAAAGTATTAAATTATTGGGGGCAAATATGTCCAAATATGTTTTATATGACTATAAATAAAATCATGAATCTATCTGAAATTAACATATAAAGCCCACTTCCGTAATATTCCTACTCATGGTGAAGGGTGTCAAGTATATTCGCCACAGCATAATTTATCACTTTTTCTTGTTTTTTTTTTGAATTTTTATTCGATTTTCAAAGATATGAAATACAAATTCCATGCCATAAATTCCAAAGATTAATTTTAGATAGTGCGATTATGTTTATAGTCATATATGTATTTTATAACAGTAAAATGTTTTTGTTATAAGCAGGGCAAGTTTTTTTAAAATTAATTTTTGCATATTTTAAAAGAATTGTAAAAATCCAAGTACAGGGTGACCTAAAAAACAAAGCTGTTTAATAGATTTTCAAATTATAAATATTATTTCTAACTGTTCGGTCCCGACGCTGCCTGGGTTTTCCAAATAACATTTAAATACTGAAGCTATATACCGGGTTAAAATTTTATCAGGAAACTTAACTTAATTTTGTTTCATTTTAATTTCAGGCAAAGCGTACCACAACGACAACAGCGCCACCTTTCGGAATTAAGCTTAAGAGAAACCTGTAGCCCGTTTCTGTATTTCTCGCATCGTAAAATTTTCCGACTGAAACCAGTGAATCGGGACAGAAACAGTGAAAAATGAAACAAAAAATGGTTTTTCTCACACAAGTGTTTCTGTATCTTTTTTTTGCGAGAATTGTCTGTCATTTAAATAATTTTCCAGCAGTTATTGGAAGGATGCGAGAAAAAGTGTTTCTATAACAGGGACGTCCAAAAAGTAAATTGTGGCTGTATTGCTTCATATTAGTATTAGTGAATAGAGAGAGTTTACCCAGCAAACACAAATTCAAGTCAAAATAAAATAAGCAATTATTAAAATAGTTTAAATCAGTACCGTTATAATTTCGAGCAGGTCCATAAAAATTTAAGTTTGTTATTTTCCATCTTTTTTTTTTTTGCTTGGAAAATAAGAATTATTATTTTTTAATGGTAAATTAATTCTTATATTTGACTTCTATTTTTTTTTTATTATCAAAAACAGGAAGTCATTTTTAATTTTTGGCTCTTATGTTACGAATCATTTAAAAATAAGAGGGAAGATGTTTTAAAAAGGCATTTTGATAACATTCATAGTAATATAAATGAATTTAAAGTGAAAGAAAAATAACCCCTCTTTGAAAAATGGCTTTTTAAAACATCTTGCCTCTTATTTTTAAATGTTTAAAAACATAATAGGCACTGTATATTGCCAAAAGCATTCCCAAGCATGAAATATCTTTTAAATTGCATCATTCTATTACTTCTCTATTTATGTATGTAATGCTTACTGGGGAAGTTTTCTTAAGTAAAATATACAAAATATGTAAGCATCCGCCGCATGTGCACTCGTCGCTTGATAAACGACAACTGAATTGTGTACTCTCGTTGGCTAAATGAAAGAGCGTAAGAATGCGTGTGAAGAATGTGTGTGAATTAATTTCCACAATTGTGGTATGGGCTGGACACCAATGTTCTATAACATTGATGCCCACGGTAGTAGTATTGGTGAGAGTGACGAAATAACACTGGAAGAAAACAATTTGCTATTCATTTTATTTAGTCGTAAGCGAGATTGCGACGAAAGCACATGTGTGACGGGTGTTGTAATTTTTTTTCTGTTTCTTTGTTTAACAAAAGGGAAATTTAAAATTAATGAATGTACATATTTAAGTAATACACTTGGTGAATGTATTTATATTAGTAATTCTCTTGATGAATGTATTGATTGGTATATATATATATCTATAATACATACATATATAATTTATATATGCGGACATCTGGATAGTATGATATATTTCGGAATAAAAAGATTCTTCGAAGTGTTTATAAATTTTACAGGGGAAGGTTTTTTTTAAATAAAATCAGTTTGAATAAATAATATTTACATTATAAATTTTAAAATAATGGCTTTTTTCAAACTGATTTTATTTAAAAAAAACCTTCCCTGTAAAATTTCGAGTTTGTGGCATAAAAAAGTAAGCAATAAAAATAGTGCGAAACCAACAAGTTTCATTAATACATCAATAAAACACATCTTCTTACCCAAAAATTTTACCTGCTGTCACATTTGCTTTTATGTGTATAGGTTTACACATAAATTGTAGGAAAACAAGACTTTTTTTAACTTGTTTTTTAAATATTTTTACTTACTTAAGAAAAGTGTTTTCAAAGAAAAAAACCCACCGACGCGATTGGTACAGAAACAAAAATATTTTTACAAGTACAAAATACCAACAAATTATTGTGGCTATTTTTTCTTAATAATTTCTGCATTTAGGTCAGCGGTGGGCGCTGGTTTGCCTGGATTACGAAGTTTTTCGGGTTTTTACATTTACTCTTCGTGTTTTTTTGTACCAGAGCTGCTACAAATACAAAAATTTCCCTAATAAGATATTCCCTAAAATCCCCAAAACATACCATACACTTGTTTTATTATATTACTTTTTTACTAAATAAAAGTAGGTTTAAAATAGAGAAAATGAATAAAAAACTATTTTCTAGCAGTCAAAACAAAAAGAAATAACAATATCTACATTGAAATCAGAATGTGAAAAAATTTACCGTATAACACATACACGTGTTTGTGTGATGTTGTTTTCGCTCATTTACTACTGCCCACAAACTGAAAATCTTGAATTCATTGTTTCAAGCATAAAAAGGAACAAAGGCAACCCGAAAAACAAATACAACAGAAAGAAAAAAAATTAAATTTTAATCAGTTGCTCTATAAATTTCAACGAAGCAGGAGTGTTGCGCATGTTGTTATTTTGGCAAATTTTGCAATTTCGTAGTGGTACACTGACAATATATTAATTGTGTTGTGATCAAGCTGTGCTCATGTATGTTTATTTTTCAGCTTGTTTTAAAAACATTTCAGCAATCATGTGGGATGATGAATTATATAATAATCAAGTTTTTTACTGAATTCCTTTTTTTTTTGCATATTTACATACCTATAGTACACATTTTAAAGTTTTTGTTCACGGCCTTTTCGATTTCAGGTGACCATATGTATACATATATTTTACCGTTAGGTAAAACTTGATAATTTATATTATAATATTTTTTACTGAACTCCTTTTTTTATATTGCATATTTACATACAGTTTGAAAATCTTTTCTCTAAGTGTAAATCAACTAATTTACTCTCTTTTATTCAATGTTCTCTATCTGCCCTTCGCTGATTTAGGTACGTCTTTTTAACGAAAGTAAAAGTGACCCTTTTCAGGTACAAAGAATTTTTTTCACAAACAAAACACATATCGTTAGCTTAAATGCAAAACAATGTAGATATTATTTGAAAATTACAAATTAATAGAATACAATATTTTTTCCTTAATTTAGTAATACTCTTTGTGAATGTATTTATTTATTTATTTATTTGCAAATAATTCATGTCTTTGTGAACATCATCAAAATGTTTTTTTAAATTATATTTCTTAGTTTTTTTAAATGTCTTATGACAAATAAGACTTTGCATGTCATCAAAAGCATTTTGTAACATAAAATAATTTTCGACTGACATCATTAATAAATCGCAATAATTTCAATTTATGTGTTAACTCACAGCAGTCTCGATGACGATTAAAATAAGACACAGAAGTTCTGCCAGTGTAGTTTGTCTCTCGCACTCAACATGCTGATTTCCTATTGGTTGATTGACGATCAAACAAAAGAGCGTAAGTATACGTGTGAGTTTCATTTGCTGATATCAGCCACTACTGGGCATCTTTGTTCTATAACATTGATGCCCACGGTAGTAGTATTGGTGAGAGTGACGAAATAACACTGGAAGAAAACAATTTGCTATTCATTTTATTAAGTCGTCAGCGAGATTGCGACGAAAGCACATGTGTGGCGGGTGTTGTAATTTTTTTTCTGTTTCTTTGTTTAATAAAAGGGAAATGTAAAATTAATGAATGTACATATTTTAGTAATACTCTTGGTGAATGTATTTATTTTAGTAATTCTCTTGATGAATGTTTTGATTGGTATATATATATCTATAATACATACATATATAATTTATATATGCGGACATCTGGATAGTATGACATATTTCGAAATAAAAAGATTCTTCGAAGTGTTTATAAATATTCCCTCAATTAATCATTGTTCAATTTGCAATTAAAGTAATAAAATCTTCTAAGTTGATACTCTTATTGCAGTTACGCAATAAAAGTATATTTCTCAAACTAGAAGAATTCAGCTTATTGCGTTTTTTTGAGCAAATATAATTCAATATAAAATGGCCTTCCTTTTTTTACAATATATAAACTTATTAAGTTAGATAAACCCATTTTTAAATTCTCCTCCACCATATCTTCATCATTTTCTTTATATTGATTTACCCATTCCTTCAACTTTTCAATAAAAATTTTCTTATAAATTTTAAATTGTTTTTCTTTTTCTTCCCCCTGAAAATAATTCATGTCTTTGTGAACATCTTCAAAATGTTTTTTTAAATTATATTTCTTAGTTTTTTTAAATGCCTTATGACAAATAAGACATTGCATGTCATCAAAAGCATTTTGTAACATAAAATAATTTTCGACTGACATCATTAATAAATCGCAATAATTTCAATTTATGTGTTAACTCACAGCAGTCTCGATGACGATTAAAATAAGACACAGAAGTTCTGCCAGTGTAGTTTGTCTCTCGCACTCAACATGCTGATTTCCTATTGGTTGATTGACGATCAAACAAAAGAGCGTAAGTATACGTGTGAGTTTCATTTGCTGATATCAGCCACTACTGGGCATCTTTGTTCTATAACAATATTTTGCAAAAAGTTTTTTTCAAGAACTGTCAAAATAAGTCACATTTGAAATTGGTGGCGAGAAAAACAAAATGTAGATATTTTGAATTTAAAATATGTTTATATACTATTTTTTTTAAGTAAATAAAAAAAATAGAAGGAATATAAATGATAAATGCATAATTTATATGATGAAAATAAACAAAAAACAATTGTTATATTTTGTTAGTTTAAATTTTTGTTAGCCTTTTCTTGTTTTGGTTTTAATCAGTGCTGCCAGATAAATTTGTGTCAAAATCGTCAATTTCCTGAGAAAAAAATAAAAAAGATCGTCTTTTTTGTTTTAAAAATCGTGCAATTTAAAATCAAATTTAAACAAATTTGTTTCGACTTTTATTAAAAAATAATCAAACAAAAACATAGTTAAAGTTCATGGGTATTTAATAATTAAGATATAAATCTTTAATTTACCTATTCCTATAATCTTTTTCTTTTTTACCTGAAATAGACTTAGTAGAATACCTTGTAGTTAAATTTAAAAAAATCGGTTCATAAATAAACGGGTTAAAGACCCAGTAAAATCTTCGCCTACAAAATAATATGTTAAGTAATCAGAAACACATAAAAGCACTACATACAATTCTACTGAAAAACGAATGAATTTTACAAGGGTTGTGCCAAAAAGAACAAATTCAAAAGTAAGTCATTTTTTTATCTTAATACATCCAGAAAAAAGTAGTTATCGAAGTTCTTATGGAAGAAAGCTACTAAACAACGAGTGAAAGAAGCTATCCATTTTGAAAAAGGAATAATGGTTTTGGCACAAAAGTGTAAATATGTATAAGATAAGAATATCAAATATCAATCATATTTTGTATATGTATATAGGAAGTATTAAATGTTCAAAATAAGCCAGGTCGGTCCATTACTTTCCACATTATACACAGCTAGATACCTATTTGTAGAAATTACGGGCATAAGGGGCTTATAGTGTAAAACGCAACGCCAACAATTTCATTAAAAGCAAAAATAAAATCAAAAATATTTTATAAATTTGTTGTTGCTTTCTACAGACATTCATATTATTATTTATTTTTTTTTTCAATTTTCAACGCCACAAAATAGAAGTGTTTGAAATTTAAAAATTCAAGATGAATTTCTATAGAAAGTTACAACAAAATTATAAAATATTTTTGATTTTATAAATTTTTCATATTATTCGAATGTGTATTCTATGTCATTCGAATAATATGAAAAATTTATATAATAAATGTAACTCACCATGAGAAATAAATTCCCAGATTCTATTTTTGATTTTGTTTTTGCTTTCGTCACTTTTTTAGAAAAAATCATGAAATCGTCACTTTGTTAATATCGGAACAAAAAATCGTCGAGATGACGATAACTCGTCAAATCTGGCAGCCCTGTTTTTATTATATTTATTTCTTTTGTTGACGTTTCGCTTTTATTTGACACTTAATTACTGGAAATATTCCAGTATAAACAGAATTTGTTGTGTCTGTTTTCGCATTCAAATACAGAAACACTTTTATCTCATAAATCGAGAAACGATGGAATTTTTTGTTTCACACTTCATGTAAGAAATTTTACGATGCGAGAAATACAGAAACGATCTACTGGTTGCAGACTTAACTAATTTATTGTCCAAGTTTGGTAACACGTTCCCAGAACAAACGTTTTTATATGTACACATACATATTAAGCGAAGATTTTTTTTCTTTAATTTTTCAGAATGTTGTAAAAAAAAAACAACAAACCTAAACAGATATTGAAGTTTGTCATTCCGTTTGCAACTTCCACAATTCTGATCCTAGACCCTATAAAGTGTATATATTCTGGATGCTTATGGGAAGAGAAGTGCAAGTCCGGTTGACCGTCTGTCCGTCCATCTGCTAAAATGGAATTTATTGCTATTGAAAGTTAGCAAGTTTGCTTTATAAATGGCTGAGATATAAGCAAGCAACCACTAATGCCTCAAATTTTTACACACAAAACTTGATTTTTTAAAGTCCCCTCATAACTGAGGAGGTCCATAACATTTTTTTTTGGATAAACGACAGAATTTAATTTAAGTAAGTAGCACATTTAAAAAAAAAAAAGTTATTGAGGTATTATTGTCTACAAAAAATAATATTAATCACAAATTTATTATTTTATCTGACAGTTTGTTTTAAAGTTATTTAGATAGCAAATTTGGAATTATTGCGTTTTCGTCCGAATCATAGTATGTATTTATTCATGTAATTATTGCGTTTTGTTATGGACCTCCTTTATTAACTTAACAAAAGCGAAAGGTATTAACGAAACAAAAATTCCTAACGTTTTACAGTTATTTAAGAGTTACCACCAGAGCATAATTTATTAATAATGTTGACTTTTTTAAAATTTCTTGTAGCGATTTATTGCAAAGATGTGTAATTATTGCATTTTGCTCTGAACCATTATAGGTATTTGATATTGAATTGCAGTGTAGTTATTGAGTTTTGGAATGCTTTATAATAAAGGTAATAAAGATTTCAATGTGTAGAATAGGATTCAATCAAAAAACTTCAAAAATGTAATTATTGCGTTTTGTTATGGACCTCCTCAACTGATGTACTTTATTCTTGCCGAAAATGATAAATAACTAACGAAAACAAGACAGTTACGACATGGACTTTTTGGCGACTTGGAAAACATATCATGAAGGTGTTGACAACTGTTTTACAAAAAACTTACGATTTTCTACATTTGTATGTGCTAACCAAACTTGTATGTAGTACATATTTACCTTGAGCTATGAATACCCGCAACCATCTAAAAGAATGCTTTCAAAAACTAGATAAATAATAAACAAAAAAGATATACAAACATACATACATATGATTTTTAAATATTAAAAAAAGAACTTTTTCATAATTTAAATGTCATGGACAAAAAAATTTTTTTTTATTTACAAAAAATATATGTATACACAAATTTTTAATTGGCAACACAATGTCAGAGACAAACAAATGAAATAGTGAGATTAATGTGCTGTTTCCAGGTGACAGGCAATTGATTGTGTAGAAAAATTTATATGAAAATCACTCAGTTTTTCATATACATTTTCCTACACAATCAATTGCTTGTCACCTGGAAACAACACACAAGTAATAATAAAAAATATACATGTTTGTACTAATTTAATTTAATAATTAAAATAACAAAACAATACAGTACTGGGTGCCTCAGTAGGCTATTTGGTTAGTAGTGAAATAATAAATTAATAAGTAGGTTGCGGGTTCAATTCCCGCTAGAGACTCTGGTCTGTTTTACTACAGTAGTTTTGACTTAACTGCCTTTTATTTACGTGCACTTTTGACTTAACAGCACAAAATTGATAATTTTTGGCATTATTCTTTATAATCCCATCCAAATTCCTTTTTTAAGTGCACTTTCATTACCTGCACATTTAAGATAAGTGCCCAAAATTCTTGGCATTTTAAAATTATTTTCAAACAAAAAATTCAAGTTAGCTACACTTTGACTTAACTACCCAAAATACATATTTTCTGTAATTATTCTTCAACATCCTTGTTTACGTGCATTTTGTATACCTGCACATTTTTGATATTTTTGGGCAGCTTTAAAATATTTTCATATAAAACATCAAAGTTAGCTGCACACATGACAAATCTGGTGGCCACTTTTTCACATAAATATCCAATTTTATCTGTTTATAAAAACAAAAATCGCAAACAAGTCAAGTTGGATGCATTATAATTCATTTATTTTGTTTGCATGTACCTACATTTATGCATATGGATTGTGGTTACAGCAACTTTACCACGACTATATGAAAGGAATAGCAAATCTTAGTTCCGGAACAGAATAAAGTAGTTGTAGTAGTATTTGAAGCTGACGAATGCTCTGTAGCGCAACAAAGTTCAAATATCGAATTTTTCGCTTCAACGGCAACGCTACTATTCTTAACGTTGTACTACAGCGACTTTTCTGTTCCACACTTTATTGTTACCATTTTGGCTATCTCGTTTTTTTATAAAAATGCACAACAAATGACTACAGGTTGTTTGAACGTAAATGTTATGTTCAATTTATTAATTAAAACGTTTTTATTTTTCTTTTAAACACGTTACTTTAGCTGCACTTTTAAGCAGGTAACCGAAATTGCGTACCTGCACATTAAGGCAGCAGAATACATTTAAGATAGCTGCATTTTTGATTTACCTGCACAAAAAACCTTGCAAAAGAGATTGTGCAGCCAAGTCAAAATTACTGTACAACGCTCTAAAGGTCTTAGTTTCTATTGCTCGGTAATTAAAGTTAGAACAAACAAAAATAATACAGTGTAAAAGGAACTTCATAATTCGAGCGTCTTTTGGTGCTTTAAAGCGTAAAATGCATTAATAAAAATTCTCTTATGTACTCTAAAAAGCTCGCTTATATTCGTTAGCTTACCCCAGGTCTACACTCAAGATAAATATCTCAGCTAGTTGGCAATAACGTCGGCAGAATAACAGAGCAAGATTTCTAATTGCTCAGCGTATGTTAAAGGCATGGGAACACGTATTTTAGTTAAATAATAATTTGAAAAAAAAAAAAAAATCAGGGAAGAAGGTGCAGTGTAAAGGTAGAAGTACATAGCACGCGTTAGAGCGCGCGCGCTCTGTAGACTTCTGTCAAAAAAAGTTGAGCTAGTGTATTTTCATGGATCAAGCTACATGGAAAATATTTTGACGCGTTGTGTATTTTGACAACTAATCAGCTGACAATAAAAAGAATAATTTAACAAAATTGTGAATCATGAAAGAAAAACTTATTGAAGAGCTTAAAAAACATACAATATTTATATAAAAAGAATAAATTTAATAAAATAAAAAAATCTTGATATACTTTAGAATCCGTTTTTAATGTACAAATAATTAAACTAACAAAATACAGCTGACAGTAACGCGCGTTGTGTAACTTGCAATTTTTCATGCGCTAAAGTTTTTAAACGCACGACACACGTCGACGAATTAACGCGTGTTAATTATTCTACCTTAAAAACTGACGCCATCTTGCAAAAATTATTTTTGTTAATATTAATTCATTCTATTTCGACTTTATTATTTAAATGTATATAAATTTGTTGAGCTTGAGGTCTTTTTTTTTTAATAAATATATTAATTTCTAATTCAACATTTTTTATTTTTCGAATTTATTCTA
Organism: Pollenia griseotomentosa; assembly: GCA_963931875.1. Classification (NCBI taxonomy): domain Eukaryota; kingdom Metazoa; phylum Arthropoda; class Insecta; order Diptera; family Polleniidae; genus Pollenia; species Pollenia griseotomentosa. Next base: position 98,218,723 of record OZ007561.1, on the reverse strand, counting down.
TGAGCTAAATTTTAGTTATGTATTTTATAAAGCTTTTTTTGTAATAGTTCTATTCCTTAAATTTAGCTCATAGAATAAATTCGAAAAATAAAAAATTTTAAATATAATATAAAATAACCTACGAAAGGAAATAATTCCCAGTTTCTATATTAATTTCTATAAAATTTTTTTTTTTTTTTAAAAATTCGTCATTTTATTTAAAAAAGAACTCAAGCTTAAACAAATTAATATAAGTTTAAATAATTAAGATCGAATTAGAAAAACACTATATTAATAATAAGTGTTTATTTAATTCAATTATAATTTGCTACCATTTCATTAACTTAATTTTTTCCCACACAATTTGCTTCTATTTTTTTTCTTTTTGCTTCTTTTTTTCAATTGACAACCAAATTTAACGTTTTATGTTAGCAATAATTGTTAACGAAAATTGACTAACAATTATTGCAACATAAATTGCCGGCAATAAATATTTACAAAAAAGTGCAGTTTTCATTAAAGATAACATAATTTTGACATTTACAGCAATATATTTATGTTGCAATATTTATCTCTAGTATAGGCGGGCAGTTAAAAACTAAAGCTAATTTATATGCATTCATTAAACGAGCATGTTAACATTTCTGCACAAAAGATCCTCTGGGTCGTAGTTATTATGGCCTTCTACATACTACATTTACGTTCGGAATTTCGTAAAAAGTTAGCAACTTTGGTTTTGTTGAAATAATTTAAAAAAATAAAAACTCAATCTTCAAACGATGCTTATCAGGAAATTTTTTGAAAACAGTTTATACCAATTTCATTATGTAGTGATGCATAAGTGCGGGATATGCATTAAGGAGAAATGCTTGTATACAAAACGATTTCGTCTAAAGGATGTTTTTTAAACCCAATAGAACTAACGAAAGAGTTAGCTGGCAATTATGATCAGCATACTCACGCAAATCATCATGAATAGATTCACGCTCGAACAACGCTACCATATTATCCAAATTCAACTTGAAAATCAGTTAGCGATGTCTTATCACAAAATAGTGTGCAGCGATAAGGTTAATTTTTGCTTTAATGGGTTTGTGAAAAATTGCCGCATATAGAGTAAGATAAGTCCACAGCAGACCCTATAGAACCCACTATATGCAGAAAAATACACCGTTTAGTCTGGTTTACACGCTGTTGGCACTATCGGAGCTTATTTCTGTAAATATGAAGCCGCGGTCGTAAATTCACCATGATCAAGGATCTTTTTTCTTTTGAAAATATAAATGATATTGATCCGGGCGAGATGCTGCTTTAACTAGGGATGTTACCGATACTCAAAATAAAATATCGCCAATATCGATACCGATACCGAATTTAAGTTAAAACTAAAAATGTCAAGTAGAGTATTTTTTTTTTAAACAAAATTAAAGTGTAACCCCCGTATTTATAAACGATTATTAAATTTAACAAACATTTTTTAATGGCGATTTCTATTCTGAGAAAAAAATGCTGCAGTATATGCATGTAACACTTTTTCATGTTACCTATAATCACTCGAAGTGTTACATGTTGTACAACTTCAATCGAACAGAATTAGCTGCCTTTATTTACAACTATTACACTTTTATTATTAATGTAGTTCATTAGCTATTTTTAAAACTATTCGACTATTTGCTGCACACTTACTTTACGGTTTGGAAACACACATTGACATCACTTATTGCTTGAACAAATTTAAAACGATAATAAATACATAGAATTTTCCACCAAAATAAAAAAAACGATTTAATTCAAATTGGAGTATGCCGTCAAAGAATATTTAGATGTAGAATTCTTTTGACAAAACTTTTAAAATATTATGACAAACAAAATAAAATATTGGTTGTACAAACAAAGTAGTAAGTACCAAATTTGTAAAACAGGGCAGTATGAACCTTTAAGTAAAAGTAAGGGTAAAACATGTAACATGTTTTGCATGTTTTCCGTCAACATTTTCACAAAAGAACTTGAAAATTTTTCCCACAGTTGTATTTTTTGTACAAACGAACACAAAATGTAGAACATGTAACATTAATGCAACATTTTTCTCAGAAAAGAAATCGCCATAAGGCAAATTTTCATACAAAATTAGTTTTGTAAACCTTTATTTAATGTTAAAATTTTTTATAAATACGGGCGTAAGAGATTATAAATATTTGAAATTTAATAAGATTAAAAAATCAAAAAATTTAATTTGAAACGATAATGATCAAGGCGAATTTACGTTTCTGGTGGCGTTGAAAGCACAGTTTACGTTTTCAATTTCCAGCACACCCCTGATTATATGAAACAGTTTCATTATTCTGTTTTAATTTTATGCTCTGCATTTTAATATGTTACTTCTCTTAGCTGCTATGCAAAAAATAAGCATAGAAAATTTCATTGTTTGTCGACCGCAAAAAAAGTATTGCATAATTGTAACATGTGACTTGGCAACATTTTTAAATGCCCCCCTAATTTTTAAAAAGGGTTTCATATTTTACGTTTACAAAAGAACACAAATTTCGGCATTAAACAGTCAAGTACAATTAGCGCAACGTAAATTCAATTACAGGTGGTGGCAAGACTAAAACAATCCAAAGCCAACAAAAACAACAGATGCTAGTGTTTACGGCTCGAAACTTGCCACCATATTGTACTGAATTCGCCTTGATCTAGTGCTGCACTCATGCCCCTTAAATTAAAATGAGTGTTAAGCATGTAGCATTTTTTTTTTAATTTTAAAGGGAACATCATCAGAAAAGAACGATTTACACTTTTAAAATAACACATGTTTTTCAGAAAAGAACATAAAAAAATGTAAAAGGCAGAATAAATGCAGAATTTTACTCAGAAAAGAAAACGCCATTAGATCGTGCGGCTTAGTGACGTCAATGGCTTAGACTGATAAACAAGCAAAAGCTTACGCCTTGGGGCCCACATTGTTTATGTTATTCGTAGAATATGGCCAGCAGAGCTCGATTAAGTGGTTAAAAATTGAACATACAGAATTTGCACCGTGAAAAACAGCTGCCCAAAATCATGTTTAAAGGTTACTGCCAATTTTTTAGAACGCGAGCTCAACAGAGAGTCGTTTAACTAACATTTAAAACATATCCCACGAATAACATAAGCAAAACAAAATTTCAAAATTTGTTTTTGTTTTAAATGTTGGTTAAACGAGTCACTTTTGCGCTCGCGTTCTAAAAACAAGCAGTCAAGGTTATGTTTTGATCTTACGAAAAAAATAATCTTTCGATTAAAATAAAATTTTTGTTTTGTATAATTTTTCACAAAATTGTATCGGGCACACTTTATATTTGCAAAAGTTGGATGAATAAAAGCGTTGAATGCTTACAACCGTTGAATGTTTACAAGCGATAAATTCCGTATCTTTTAAAAATTAGAGACGAAGACAAGCACACCATGCAACCAACATTAATGAAATGATTCTTTAGTTCTACTGTTCTTTTTTTTTTTTTTTTGTTTCTGATAAAAGATAAATTATGAATGAATAAATGCTGTGCGGGATATGGAATATTAAAGCACTTTTTATGTATGTACAAGTAAAATAAATATATAGATAGAGAAGAGGGCGTTATAACAAACTAAATATTTACGATAAAAAAATTTAATTAAAACTTAGAAATATTCAATTTATTAGTCTTATGGGAAGATGTGTGTTTTTTGTGTATTTACAAGCGCGTTTGATTCACATATTTGCGTGGCGTTGGCACTGGCGTCGCTGTCGATTCATAATAGTTTACCGGTCTTGACAGCAATTTGCTAGGTATAAATTTATTTTTACGCAATTCTTGTTCAAACATAAGAGATTTTTCTCTTACATTCGGACCAACTGGACCACTTACATCAGCCTCATCGAGGAAACCGAAGACATCATCAACCACTTTCTTTGAAGATTCCACATCGATATAATTATTAGTATTCATTTCTTCTTGCTTAGCATAGCCATTCGCTTGTCCAACAAAGGGATGTGAAACCGCTCCATTTGTTTTAATCAAAGGATCTATACCTCTTAAGCGCTTCTGATAGTTTTCCTCGGCATGTTGCTTCCAGTTGCGCTCTTTAGCTTTGCGAAACAGTTCCTCTTCTTGACTTCTCAATAATTGCAGCTCTCTTACCTTGGCCAATCGCAAAGCTTGTTTTGCTTTGAACTCTCTTCTCACCAAATAGCCCCGACAGTGGGCCTGCATATAGCGAATACGTGTTCTAAGCAAACTAAAACGATAAGTGAATTCCCTTGATGCTACACAGGCCGCTAAACGATGGAATCCTTTTTGCATAACAACATATTTTTGTCGTTGCTTATGGCCCCGCCAAGTTTTTTGTATCAGCACAACTGCCTTGCGATGTTTCTCCAGGAAACGTTTGAATAGAACTTTACGAAAACCTCTTTGAATAGTTGTAATGTATTTAAGTATAATTGCTGAGCGTTCTTGTTCCAGAAAAAAATCATCGCTGTCTTTTAAAAAGACTTTACTTTTTCCAAACTGATGATCACTCTTAATAGATAAAATTTTCTGGCATATTTTTTGGGTAACTTGGCGACAGCTTATACTTTCAATAGGACCCACGTTGGGCATAAGGATACGATAACGTTCTACAAATTCTTTGTAGGTGTGTCGTATCGGATAGCCCGCACGTCGAATTCGTGCGGTTTCCATCATGCCAGAGTATCGTAACTGTCGTATGCAAAGTTCTTTGTCGAATTGCTGTAAAAAAAATTAAATTTAACAATTAATTTAATTTCATTAGACCCAAACAAGTATTTAAACTAAGAAGAAAAATAGTAACACATTGATTTGAACCCAAAACATTTTTTGGAAATTTAAAATATGCCTCAGTTTATATTGACCAAAAAATAATTTGCAATGGTTTGGTCGGTTTAGTCCGTCGGAATGATCACTAACATCATTTACAAGTCTAAAGGCCCAAATACCCTGATCTACCCTCCAAGCAATTGGTAGAGTTATTTTCGATTGTCTACGAAGTTGAAACTACTTCGTTTTATTTGGTAGTTAAACAGTAGATTTTGCGGAATTTAACAACAACAAAATACGTTAGAATCGAATAATGAGTTTTAAAATTGTACTTTTTCGTCACTTTAAAGAGTTGTTCAGATAATTGTTACCAGAGGATTGTTAGATTTTTTCGAACTCCATCGAACTGGATGTCAGGAATCGCCAAACGTAAATTTTGTTCAGTTTTGGTAACATTTTTTTTTTTTTTTTTTTTAATTAAATTTTGCATACAAAAAAAACTAGTATAATATTACAGACAAAAATCGCCAAAAACTGAGAAAAACTACAAAAAAGTCGACGAAAGTAAATTTTGTTTAGTTTCTGTTATTTTTTTTTAATAACATAAAGTGGAGATCATACATTCAGTTGAAAACGCTTAAATTTAGTACACAAGTCTATAAGATCGTACACTTCAGCCTTATCGATTACATTACTGTTGTTTTGGCCTGCATAAAAATATAAAATTCACTTAAAGTGATAACAAAACCAAAATCATGTGAAAAAAAGTTGCCAGATTTGTTTTTAAATTAGTAATAAAAACCAAAAATTACAAAATGTTAAGCAAATCGCTGAAATGGTAAAAATAACCAAGTAAACCGCCAGATTTATCAAAAATCGCCAAAGAAGTCGCCAGTCGCCAAATGGAAAATCCCACCGCCAAACACGTTTCCAAATCGCCATATCTGACAGCCCTGATTGTAACCGTTATACATTAACAACAATAGCACAAATGCATGATACAATGAAACCAAGATAACGCATTCAGCTTTTAAAAATGAAATGTTTCTGCGCATCTACGTCACATCAGCGTATAAGTACAGCTAAAATATAGAAACACAAGCAAACAAACATGTGTATAATATGCTGATGTGACGTCATATTAAACAGTTGAATTTTGATGCGCAATGCGTAATCTTGTTTAAATCATTCTTGGCACAAATGAACATTCAACATATATTAATTAGGTGTGTTCCACAAGATCTCAGGTAAGTTCGGACTAATGAGAGTAAAATTAAAGCTACTCTTTAAATTTGCCAAACTACCCAAAACTGCTGGAACGCAAAAAACCATTTTTGCACTTCTTTAAATACTAATGCTGCAGCAGAAAAACTAAAATAGGCGGTAAGTGTTATGCTAGTAAGGCGAATTCACAGGTTGCGTAAAAAAGACAGCTGAGCTGGGCAACAAAAAATTTACCTTATTTGTGAAAAATGGCACGACACTGCTTCAACCTAGACTGCTGGATATAAAGAGATTTTATAAAGCGGATAGAAAAGCCGTCTTATAATGGTTTTGGTCTCTAATTCCCTTAAAATGCCACACCATTCAAAAGAACAATATAAGTTTATGAACAATGAAACTACTTACATTTGCTTCTTTATTCTCATTCGGCTTGATGCATCGTATAAAAAAAGGATGAGCTGCTGCCAATGTCTTCATTAACAAGTCCAAAGAATTCCGAAATTTCACAGATAACGTCAGATGTTTTTTCATTGTATCATGTTTAGGTATGTGTGGGAAAATATCCCTTAAGAATTTGTTTCTCGATTTCTGAATCATATCGCCCAAATCCATGCTAAAAGAGTCCCTATTCTTTTCAAGAAAACCATGAGTATTATACATCACTATGCCAGCATAGTGACGTATACCGAAAATTGAACCTTGTGTTGATTTTGGTTTAACATAAATCGAACGATTGCCATGTTGTACGTGCAGTTTTTCGAGCAGTGTATGGTCGGAACCTTTGGGAAATTTCGATTCCTCATCGATGAGAGACATTACATTGACTGATTTCATGCCAATTAGATCAAGTATTTCCTGGTTGTCTTGAAATTCGATGTGTTGCCAATTGATGTTTTCATTTTCGTATTCGTGTTGTTCCATCTAGTTAGTAAGGAAAAAGAAAAAGATACATTGATTTCAGTTTAATTCTTTAATGATTTTTAATTAATTCTACCTTAAAAATATGTTGCACAAAGAACTGTTGTAAATTTTCGTTAGCGTAATTAATGCACAGCTGCTCAAAACTGTTGTCTGTGAAATTTTCAAAACCAAAAATATCCAACACACCAATTGAATTCATGGACTTGCCTGGATCTTTGTCTATAGTTTCGTTAATACGCTGAACTATTCTCACAAAAATACTTCCGTACAAAGACTTAACGAAAGCATCTCTTCCCTCCAAAGCAGATTCCTTAGATAGAGCCGTCACCACATGTTCACCATGTACCAAAATCGTCTTTTGCACTAAAGCTGTGCACAGGTCATCCTTAGTAACACCCAACAAGGATGCTACTCGTTTAGCATTTGTGGTATCGTTTACCTCAGAAGACTCCATATTTTGCACTTCAGTAGCTTTAAAGTTTAGGTTGCCTAAATGCAAAATGGCAGCCAGCAAAGAAAATATATTCCATACTTCTTCGGAAGTAAAGGATAAGACCTGCATGGCCGATCTAATGTCGGCAAAATCATTCATATCATTTTTCCCCTTTAAAGTAGTACAATTTCCTTGGCCCAAATAATGATATTTGGCAGCAGATGTTTCCGTCAGCTCTAGTTTTTTTCTTTCTTCCGCAGTTAGTCCTGCCAACATGCAGTAGAATATGTGATAATTGCGTTCATTGTGATTTTGCGAAACTATACGCGATTTCTCCAATAAATACTGTTCTATTTTAGCACCTTGTATATTTCCCGCATCCGTAAATCGTATATCAATGTATTTGCCAAAACGTGAGGAGTTGTCATTACGCACGGTTTTGGCATTACCAAATGCTTCCATAATGGGATTGGCTTCGATAATCTGTTGCTCAATCCAGGAATGTTTGCCACTAATGGCAGCCAAATATTGCAGGATTAACTTGGTGCTTTCTGTTTTGCCAGCCCCAGATTCACCGCTTATCACTATACACTGATTGCTCTTGTCACGGTTCATCTCCTGAAAGGCATTGTCACTTATAGCGAATATGTGGGGTGGCAAATCACTGATTTTCTGGCCACGATATTCTGTTATTTCTTTATTTGTATAGATGGGAAGCACTTGATAGGGATTTATGGCCACCAACATGGAACTGGTATAGGTCTAAAAAGAAGAAAGAGTTTTAAATAAAATTTAATTTTTATGGTTTGCGCTTTTTAATTTATATTTGTGTTAAATTGATTTTCAAAACTTTAGTTCTTGTGACAGCGTAACAATTTTGCCCAGAAACCTCGATAGCGACATAAACTCTTTAATGGATACCTAATGCATGTCGCAGAAATTGCCAATTGAGCCTGGCTGGGTCTACTTGTATTTTGGGTGGAGTTTTTTGTGACTATCGCAAAAACTCACACAAATGAGCTCAAGGACCTGGCTGGGACTACTTTTATTTGTATGGAATTTTATGGCTACGGCAAGAATATTTTGTTTTCAATTATAATAACTCATCGAAGTAAAGAAATTCGTCAAATGAGACACAATAAGTGCGGGAATCCCAGGTATTAATGTGACTTAAATTATTTTTTAATTTATAAAAATAAAAACCTTGGACGCTAGATTATGTAAACATTTACAGCCGTATTTATAATGAAAATTTGGCATAAAGTTAGCACACAGTTTATTCATAATACACTTACCAAACTCTGGCAACCGATTTGCTAAACTCTTGTTAACGTTTGCCAACTTTTGAAAAACAGCTGTTTAATGTTAAATAATTTTGTTTGTTTTTTTTTAATTTACTGTTTTTTTTTTTTAATTTACCATCTTTTTTTATTTAATTTTTAATTTAACATTTTTATATATGTGGAGGAAATACAGAAAAAAAGGCCAAACCTGCAATGATTAATGCAAAACGTGTTACATTTCTGTGTAATACAATGTGGCATAATAAAAATTCAGAGTTGATTTATTAAAAGTTAGCAGATGTAGCAAATTAACTCTGTGCCAACAAGCTGCTAAACTTAATCGGCATTCTAGTTGAGACTTCGCCCAAGCGCAAGGATTTTCTCCTCTATGATATGCCAATCATCGGCTTCGATAACCAAAGCCCTTCTGTACAGCTCGTTGTACGTAGTGTGGCTAACTTTTTGTTATGAATACGGCTGTTATTATTCTAAACTTCTTTAATTATTTTACTGCATCCATTTTTTAACCAGCAATAAATTTTATTAAAATTTCTTCGTAATTTATTTGTTTGTTAACATTTATCAAATAAAAAAAAAAAAAAAAAAAACATAAACAACTATTAACCGGGTGTATTCTAGAATCCGAACCCACTCAAAAGTGGATTACTTCAGCATTTTTGATGTTCTGCATTTCGATTTAGCGATCTCAAATTAGTTTTTGGGTTTGTTTCAAATTTTACAATTTTTCGCGAATTTCAGCCATGTTCGCGATAAAAGCGATTTGTTCCTGTAAGTTTTCTGATTCTTTACAGCTTTAACGATTTATAATAAATAGTAGAATTTGCCATAGTGCCGCTGTTAACAAATTTTTGCGAATTTACGCTAATTTAGCTATCTGTACCGAATTTTTGTCATTCGTCAAAAGTTTAAGGGGCTTTTAATCAATTTTGTGGCTTGTTTGAAATATAAAATTTTTTCGCGAATTTTCGACATTTTTGCAAATTTTTTTTTTTTTTGCTATTTTCCGACATTTTGTTTTTATTTTTAACCCATTTAGCGATTTCAAATAAATTTTAGTGTTTGGTATAAAGTTGGCAATTTTTCGCCAATTTTAGCCAAGTTCGCAATAGAAGCGATTTTTCCCTGTGATTCTTTACAGCTTTCACGATTTTTAATATATATAAGACTTTGATGTCAGGCTGCGGCTAGCTGTCCATGTCTCAATTTATTTGTCGTAGAAATAAACCTATCGCAGAGTTTGTTACGCACAAGGATTTCGGTTTACGCAATGATTGTCTGTGTTTTCATACATACAAATATTTTGTATTTCTGACGACGAATATTCGTTGCGAATAATTAGTCGTTCGTCCCAGTTGTGTTTCTAGCATTATGTTTTGCATATGCTTTTTGATTAAGTTTAAGTTTTCTTTGCGACAGTATATTGTTACGTTACTGCCTTTCAATAACGTTTTGGTTTATTTCCTTTATAATAAACCGTTTCGAGTTCTTTATTTCAACTTTAATAAAATAAATAAAACACAAACACTTTAAACACTGTTTACAATTTACACAACTCTATTTAGTACTAAGTCTTTTTAACAACCGTAATTTATAGCTTTTATTCACAACCAACTATAATTTCCTGCGCGTGATACGTTATTGACAAAGTCTGAACTTTGAATGATCTTATTATGCTAGTCGCCGCTAGTATTTATACTGCAATTCGGCCATCTAAAACATTCGAAATGTTTTTCGACGGTTCGAGGCTTTACTATTCACCACTCTATTTGATTTATACCGGCACTTATGTTTACATAATTTCACCACGTATACTGAAGCTTTTTTAACGGTCATTTCGAGGGCTTTCTGCACATTGGGATTGAAGTGTACTAAATTATAACAATTTTTAATAACAATGTAAACTAATAAAATTACTAATAAATACAAGTTAACTAATAAATACAAGATAACTAATAAATTCAACTTATAATTACAACTAATTCATAACTAAAGTTACTTTCGTAAAAATATACATAGAATTCAAATTTCTTGACAGAGATTGACCCACAGATAAAAAATTTAATTTCTTTAAACTTTTCCACTCAGAAAGTAGTAAATCATTAAAAAAAACTACGTTTCCCTGTTTGTCATCTTCAAGCACAAAAATAATACTGTTTTTATCCAACTCATCAAAAAGTCAAGGACATTTAATTCCGTTCGGTTAAAAAAAAAAAAAAAACTTCATTGTGTTCGGTTCAGCTCATTAGTGTTCGTTCGATTCTGTAGTGCTTAGCGCCCTTTTGGCTGGTAAAAAATCAAACTTTTTTAAAAAAAACAAAATACACATACGAAAAAAAACAAAATGCCTGCAAAATAATTTTACATAAACAAAACATATACACAATAAACACACAAGCTGTTCGTGCTACGGTCGTTGCTAAATTTTTTTGTTCGTTCATTCCGTTATCAATGTAAAAAAAGAAACACTATAGAGCATTATTATATAATGTTTGTCTACAGTATCACTACAATTGCTCTGTGTTTTTTTTTTTAACTATGAACAGAACACTTTATAATGTTCGGCTATATCTTGAAACTAGTAACAAACGGTTTCTATAATTCTGAAACAAAATCATTTGAAATATATCATCCTGGCTAAGAGGTTTTGCTTGTAACCACTGAAAAATATGGTTGAATTCTACTGATATAATAATATGCTTAAGTTAGCTTAATCAACTGTGGGAATAAATGTTAATCATGTGTGTCAAACCATATTGAACTTAAAGACACTTTTATTAAGTTTTATGAATATGTATGTCATTTGCTTTAGCAAAATGCTAATATGATCGCACTTTCCGTACGGTATCACATGTTTTTTGATTTCAATCTTGTTTTTTAAATGCATTTGAGAAACTTTTTGTTAATTAGTTGGGCGACTTAAGGCCCATATCTATGTATTTTGTGTGCTCCTTGCCATTGCGAATTGTTTTATTTTTTTATGGAAAATATTGAAGGAATAAGACTATTAATGATTGAAAGCTTTATTAATTGTAATTTGACTTGGAATACACATTCAAAATAACATTAAAATTTTATTTATTGACTTAACCCTTTCGACCCGGCTTTCGAATAGCAATAGTAAAACAAAATTTTTGACTGGAACCGATTATTTAAGCAATATATAACTTATCGGTGAAAGAAAATCGGTAAAACAATAATTTGGGGCTGTCGGGGTTGTGGTACATCGGTGTGCCATTCGGAATATTATGTTGTACAAATAAGTACAACCGTCCGGGTTGTGAGGGTTGTGGTACATTGGTGTACCATTCGGGATGCTATGTGGTAATAAGTACCAACCGTCCGGTAAAATTAACTTTCGCGCATAATATCATGCAAAAACCCTGCTATGCACTTCACTTTGGTAGCGTTGGAACTTACAAAAAACGGTCAGGAGACTTTAACGACTATAAGCTTCATTTCGCAACCCAGCAACATTAAATTTGAAGCTGTTAGGGACATTTAAGCTTACAGTGGTACACATATGTACCGTCCGGGTCGAAAGGGTTAACGTTAAAGCTGTATAACATTTATCTGAATAAAAAGAAAAAGCTCTTACAACCAACTGAAAATTGGGAAAACTGATTGAGAGGTTACTTTCAGTAACCCTATATCAACAAGTCTTTTGAGATATCATTTTATTAGTGAGGGAAAGCACACGATCAATGACTGATCCTTTTAAAGAAGCATATCTATTTTGGGGAACAGTGTAGTATATCGTTTATTTTTGTAAAATGAAGTTTCTAGAACGTATTTTGTTTCACGCTATAAAATGTGCTTCATTAGAATATCTTTTAGTGCACAGCGAAGTAGAATCAAAACTAGTGGAAAACAAATCTGCAATTTCTAAACGGCTGAACCGATTAATCGATGTTCATCACCAGATTTCAGAAATATTTTTTGCTTATGAAAAGTTTTTAAAACAAAATTTTTTTATACTGAAATATTTTTTTATAATAACGGGCTTAGGTACTTATTGTCGTACTTACATAAATCTTTTTTTCACGATATCTTATCTCTAAATTCCTTAATATTGTATATTCTTGCAGATCACCAAGCGTTATCATGTCTTCGACGCTAGTCTGTGACGTTAAATGCATGGCCTTTACAATGTCATCATTATTCACCCAATACTGTTTGTTCTCATCGTCCGTTATCAAAGTACGAGTTTTGTCGGTGCGCACAATGCGTGCACCAAAAGGTACCGCAAATTCGATGTCATTTATTTGTTGGGGTTGCGGCTTCACCCACACATATTCGCCCTGCAATAGAAAAAAAAATAAATCAAAAATGATTAGTAATTTTTTTTGTTAAAAGATCATTAAAAAAAATTAGAAATTATTAGTATGAATCCTTTTGTAAAGGTTTCTAAATAAATTTCCAAGTCCTGCAACTATCAAATTTATATTATTTCATATAAAAGTCAAAGTCAAAGGTTATATCAAGCCCTCACCCCAAAAAAGCTTAAGCGACATATTTTGAAATATTCGTTTTTTTTATCTTATGCGACAACCTTTGTACAAAATTCTTATGTAAGAAAATAAAAAAAACCTTCTTCTGTAAACTTTGGTTTTTGTCGCTTAAGCTTTTTTTGCGGTAATGACTAAAAATATATAAGTTTGTCATTCCATTTGTGATTTCTACAATATTGATCTTAGAAAATATATATACATATTTATATTCTGGATCCTTATGATTAGTTTATTTAACGTGTTCCGTCTGTCCGTGTGTATGTTGAAATGGGTTTCCTGAAAACCGCAGAAATTATGGGACCTAGGTTAAAGTTTGATATCGAAATTTAGCTAGGTCCGTCTTTAAATAACTGAGATATGAGCACAAAGCAACGAAAAAAGGCTTGAATTGAGACCAAAAAACCGCTAGAAGTGGCTAGATTCTTAAAATTATTAACAGCTGCAATATTTAGCCCAGGAATTAAACATGTAATGAGTATTTTAATTTAACCCACAGCGATCTGGACAACAATTACAACAATTATAAGCATCAAGCGCCATATTCAGCCTTATCGTGTTTGACGTATTTAAAATACGTCTACGACTGTTTGGTAATAGATTAAAGAGAACGTGCAATTATTTCCTTTAATCTATTACCAAACATTCGTAGGCGTATTGTAAATACGCCAAACACGATAAGGGTGATTAACTACCCTACAGATAATATGGGACTACGTGGTCCATTGTGGCTTAAATGGACTACTTACAACATGGTCCAACCTACTGTAATATGGACCATGTTATAAGAAATTAACATGCAGTGCTGCCAATAACTTCATGATGTATACTTTTCTATAGTTTACAGTATTACACATTGGTAGTCCTGATGGTGTCTATTATTAATTGTTTATTTAAAAGTGAAAGTTTGTGAAATTTGTGAAAAAAAAGTTAAAAAATAAAAATACCAAGTAAATATATTTAATAATAATGCAATAATAGACTAAAGGGCACGCCATAAAAGGCGATTAGTAAAAAATGAAAATGCTTAAACTACCCCTTTAGTGTACTCCATACTGTAGTGGCATGAAGTACTTTTAAAACTAACCCATATTCATATTGAATCTACTTGCGAAGCACGAAAAATTACTCTCTTCTCCATTTTTTATCGCAAGTTTATCTGAACTAGCTGTAAAATTCGATTGTTTCAGAGTTAACAACTCAGTGCGTTTCGCACCATTTTTGGTGCTTTTTTAAATTATTTCTGCGATAACAACAATGATGAAAATATTAACTTTATTAATTTGGAGTTATTATAATAAATTTTTGATCTTTTTTTAAAATGTTTTACGCAGAATTTATTAAATTAATTTACAAAAATGTTTCATCTCTTTCAAATGAATGCAAACATAAATACTATCCCACATATTCATAAAAAATATTTTTGATTAATAAAAGGTTTATAAAACGAATTTTCTATGAAAAGTTGTTTAATAAACCTGTCATAAGTCCAAAATATTTTTTGTGAATATGGGGGTTTGTATTTATGTAGAAATTTGTTTAATTTTTTTATAAAGTTTTTGGTTTTTCTTTTTTAACTATGTAAAATACGATAAATTTTGAACTATTGTTAATTTTGAATCCTTAAGCTTCGTACAGACGATGGTCAGATCTTACAATGTTGTCATTAAATTTGCCTAAAATGTCTTGCAACTGTTTGAACATTGTAAGCTCATTTTCATTTGGCAGATGTGAAAAATTAATGCATCTGACAATGGTGCCATTGAAAAATGACAACATTGTAAGATCTGACCACCGTCTGTACGAAGCTTTACTAGATATTTATGTATAGTTGATCTCTTTATAAAAAAAATTTGTATATATTTAATGTAATTAAAAAAGTATCTACATATTACATATGAATACCGAGTCGAATTCAACAAGGTAAACTCGTCGCTACAACAATTACAACTCTAACAAAAACAACAGAAGTATACATACTTTGTAATCAATTTTAATAAAAGTTTCACACAAAATGAGTTGTTTCGCAAATAATTTTAAGTCTGAGTTCATACGGCTCATGTCTTATTGACAAGATTCTTCCTTTTTCTTCTTTGAACATGAATTGGCGTTCAAATGATTCATGTCGATGACATGTTTTTTTTTGTATAGTCGTGCGTTTGCATGTGTGCTTTTTTGATATTGAAGACAATAACAAAATATACAACAAATGAAAAAGCAAAACGTAAAGACAGTACATGCATCTGTGTACTCGTTTCTTTTCCCCTCGCCCTCTCGCCTATAAAGTAGCAATCATGTCAATAAGACATGAGCCGTATGAACACAGACTAACTTCGACAAATTAATGTACATAATTAAAACAAAAAAAATATAAAGAAGAACATTTTTTGACAAATTGGACTTAACACCTTAAGCTGGGATCACACGATTGCCGCAATGCACCAATTTTCATACTTTTTAATACCCCAATCGTGTGACTGCACAACCAATTGGCTCATGTACCAATCAAGGACAATATTGTACTTACTTTTACCAATCAAATGCAACCCTGGTGCGGCAATCGTGTGACTGTTTTCTATGCAACCGCGCGTCAATAAAAATAACAAAAATGCACCAATATTTATTGTGTTCTTGTGCGGCAATCAAACAACACAATACGCACCAATATTTGCCTTTTTTTTAACAAATTTACTTTTTTGTGTTTCTTTTAGTAGGTAATGAAGATAAATATTTATTTATTTATTATACATTTCAAGTTTTTTTTAATTATTGCTATTACCAAAATATGTATGTATGTTCACAAGCATATTTAGCTGTTCAGTGCGAATATTTTTATTTAAGTTTCTGAGCGAACCTTAACATACGAAATTGTTGAACAGACTTAATTTTTGGAATTTCTTAAAAAATTTAAATAAAAATATTCAACAAAAATTTGTTTAAGTACATACATATATGATACATATTTAATTTTATTTAATTAACAAACCAACAAGAATTTTCAAACAAATAAAAAAGCTACCACAACAGCTGTTTTCGCAGTTGTCAAGTAAGAACAATCGTGTGACTGTGATGTGGCAATTGTTGTAACCATTTCGCTTTGTAAAGACTGTTTAATAGTTTTACAGTAGAATCGTGAAAAAGTAAACCGAAATATTCCAAGGGGTTAACTTTTTTGAACTATTAAATTTTCTAAGCGGTATTTAATTGTAAAAAATGCAATAATAAACACATTCTGCTGTATTTTCAATATAAAAATAAATATTTTAAATAAAAAAGAAATTCTAAACTTGCTGCGTTTTTTTTCTCCATTTTGGTGCGTTTTGAAAATGCAAAGTTAACATTACTGATTTGTTTATTAAAGACAACTGTCAATTCGAAGCAAGTAGATACGTCGTGTAAACACCATGTTTCATTAACATGATTCAGAGAGCGAAGCAGGTGATTCAAATCGTCGTGGAAACATGGCATAAACTTTGTGAAGATAAGAGCGCATCACGCGGAAAAAATTATAGTGAGTTGTGACTAAAAGCTGTAAATTACGGTTGTTAAAGTGACTATGTATGTACTAAAAAGAGCTGTGTAAATAATAAATAAGTGTTGTAAACTGTAAACAGAGTTTAAAGTGTTGTGTTTTATTTTAAGTGCAATAAAGAACTCGAAACGGTTTATTATAAAGAAAATAAACCAAAACGTTATTGAAAGGCAGTAACGTAACAATACTATAATTTATGACTGCTACTTTCCTAAAATTATAGCATATTATCCAATTTGACACAATATAACAATTTGTTAATTGCCTAATTCTTTTATTTAATTTTACAAAATTATGGCCCTTTAAATGTTATTTTTTATTTTTGATGATGAGATTATTTTAATTTATGACTGCTACTTTCCTAAAATTATAGCATATTATCCAATTTGACACAATATAACAATTTGTTAATTGCCTAATTCTTTTATTTAATTTTACAAAATTATGGCCCTTTAAATGTTATTTTTTATTTTTGATGATGAGAAAAAAAGATTTTTTTCTATTTGTAATTTTTCTTATATGTACAGTCTGGAAAACGTTTTATTTTTATTTTATGAAATAATTTCAGAAATTGGGGATTCCCCTTATAAGTAGAGTAAAAAAGAACTTACAGTATTGTCTTTTTATTTATGTTCAGTTTTTTTTTTGTTCTCGTAAATATCACATTACCAAAATAAGCTTAAAACAACCGAAAGTGCTTAAATTACAAGAAAAGGCAAATATTTTGGACTTATTAGAAAAGGGTACAAGTGCGGTAGCTTTAGCGAAGCAATATGGTGTAAAAAAGTCAACAATTAGCAAGATAAGATTTTTTTAAATTCATATGTGTGCATGTAAAATTAAAAATATTGTTACGTTACTGCCTTTCAATAACGTTTTGGTTTATTTCCTTTATAATAAACCGTTTCGAGTTCTTTATTGCAACTTTTATAAAATAAATAAAACACAAACACTTTCAACACTGTTTACAATTTACACAACTTTATTTAGTACAAAGTCTTTTTAACAACCGTTATTTATAGCTTTATTCACAACCAACTATAATTTTCCTTACGTTATACGTTATTGACAAAGTCTGAACTTAGAATGATCTAATTACGCTAGTGGCCGCTAGTATATATACCGCAATTTGGTTGTCTAGAACATTCGAAATGTTTTTCGAAGGTTCGAGGCTTTATTATTTCACCACACTTTAATTTGAACTATGGCACCACTTTACATAATTTTACATCTTACACTGAAGCTTTTCTAACGGTCATTTCTAGGGCTTTCTGCACATTGGGATTGAAGTGTACTAAATTATTACAAAAACGATGTAAACTAATAAAATCACTTATGAATACAAGATAACTAATAAATACAAGATAACTAATAATTATAACTAATTCTTAACTAAAGTTACTTTCGTAACAATATGATCTCATTTAAAATGTATTCTTTTGGTTCTAGTTGTCTTCTATGGTTCTAGTCAGGTTGAATGACTTTTTTGTTTCCTTTTTGAATTTGTTTATGTTTGGTTTTAGTTTTTTAGTTTACATATAATCAATAAAAACCTTTAAAAGAACATTTTCGATATGTTTTTTATTTAAAAATTTTACATTCGTAAACGTCAACAATTTGTTAAACGTCAACACCCGCGGTTTAAATTAGTTGACGTTTTCCCGAGTGCACTGTATACTATTTTTATTTTCATTTTTTAAAGTAGAACCTACATATTTATTTCTTGTTTCTTATTTGTGATGTGGTTCTTGAATCAAATTTGAATAGTTATTAAATATTTCTACCAGTCAAAATAGACAATGACACATAGATGGCACCCCTGATGACACTCACTAGTCTAACTTCTATTTGATTCAGTTCGCGGTTTTATTTAGTGCAAGCAAAATGTCGTTTCCGTGTTTTAAAAAAATTTATATTTTAATCGCAATTTGAATCAGGTTTTTGTCACTTAATATACATATAATTGTTAAAAGCTTAAAATTTAAAGTGTTAGAATGAAAAGTATTACGTTTATTTTGCAAAAGTGTTAATAATTAAAATTATCCTAAATACTTTTCAATTGTATCAAATTAAAAAACAATAAAAAAGTGTGAGCCATTTTCATTTTTTAGCTTTTGGTGTTGTTTTGCCGAAAAAAACTTTTGGGTTTGTGGCGAAATAAGTGAGTTGCAATTATTTGGAATATAATACAAAAGGGTGAGAAAATAGGAATAAGTGTATGTGTGTGTGTTTTGTTGCAGCATTAAAAGTTGATTTTGTTGTTGTTGTATACTAGTGTCAGCAGGGCTGCCAAATAAATTTGTGAGGAAATCGTCAATTTCCTGAGAAAAATAAAAAAAAATCGTCATTCACGTTTTGAAAAATCGTCAAACAAATCGGACAACTTAAAATTTAGTTTTTTTTTTTTTAACAATTTTTGTTCGATTTTTATAAAAACACATTCAAACAAAAACATAATTGATTCATACCCAGCTAGCATTTACAATCGTGTAGGAAATTTTGGGAGTCTCATGAAGAGCTTCATTAATCGTCGATGACCGCATTTTTTCGTAGAAGATTCCTCACACGGAAAAAACTGTAACACGAGTGAGATTCTTCCATAGCACAGCGAAAGACGCTTCTTCAATCGTTGTGGGAATCGTTAAGGACCTGGGTAAAGATTATCTAACGAGTCATTCATGTCAAGAATCGTATAATACTCATGTAGATATTATCTTACAACTCGTGAAATGTTCGCCGTATAATTGTTAAAAATATGATTTATACAGAGAATCGTCCGCTATTGTTAATTTATAATGACAATTTAGCTATTTTTTGTTTAATCTAGCGTTTTTATTTCTATTTAAATTTTAAATTTGTGGGTTTTATTAATCAAGAAAGCTATCACTACTGTTCGTGACACAACGTTAACGCTCTGGCTTACACTCAATTCACATGAGGGCTTTTACGAAGTTGTTGTATCTTGATTCACTTTTAAAGCAACTTCCAAAATCTCTTCGCGTTCATTAGATGATTTTTGGTTGCATATCTTTTTATAATTTACAGTAGGGCCTTGATTATCCGTCATTCGATTAACCGGCAGCATCAATTAACTGGAAAATAAAAAAATTTTCCATTGATTTAAATTACCTTATTATCCGGCATAACCTCTGTTATTCGAAATTATAAACAAATCATATTTTTTTGTTTACTTTTGAACAATCAAAACAAATTAAAATAAACGAAGAAAGAGAATTTTCATCGTTCTGAAAGCATGTTCTGCCAAAATTACTTTTTTCCTCATGTTTACATAATAATACATTATATATGTATTTACATAAAATAAGAAACACACAAAAAAAAAATAATAATAATCAAGAATGCTGCCGGTTCCGTCTATTATCAATAATCGAGGTCTCACTGTATTTTCAACCACAAACTTCAAAGTAAAAAAAGAATAAAACGTAAAAAGAAAAAGTTTAAAGAGAAATATGAAAAGCACAAACCAAGTCGTTTTGTTTACCCCTCTTTCCTTACTACACCGTTTGCCAGCAAACAAAAAAAAAAAACGTCGCAAAAGTCCTCATGTGAATTGAGTGTTAGGTATGGATATCAGAGTAAAAGCTATGCGAAAGAAAATGTTCGGCCTTCCGCTCTTGTTAAGGTACGCCTGTTAAACATTCTAAAATTAAACAAGTAATAGTGCTATATTCGGCTATGCCGAATCTTATAAACCCTTCACCATGATGAGATAAGAACAAAAATTTATATACATAAACAATAGGGCGGGCCAAACTTTTTGTCGATTAAAGCCGCCACCTAGGATGATTCTATGGACAATTCTAAGCAACTTTGGTGAAGGAACCATGGGTCTATCTCGATTTTCGAGTCGCCCACTTTTCAAAAAATGATTATTTCCCTATAACATCATTTTGATTCAAAATTCGATTTGTTATTCATCGTTATATTATCTTTTTTATGTGTATATGGGTGGTTTTTGGGGTCGAGAAATTCATTTTTGATCTTTATTTTTACCTATGACCACCACCAGAGGGCGTTTCATGCGTATTTTAACTATTTTTCGTATATTTTCCGAGAAAAATTTTTCGGTAAAATTGATCTTTATTTTATTTTTTTCAACAGAAATTCCACCTACAAATTGAGAATTTTATTTATATTCAACTATCAAATTTTGATTTGAAACGAAAAACAAAAAAAAATGTTTTTAATTGACTTGAAAAAATCATTTTTTTAAAAATGTGGGAGACTCGAAAATCGAGATTGACCTATGGTTCCTTCACCAAAGTTGCTTAGAATTGTCCATAGAATCATCCTAGGGGGTGGCTCTTATCGAATTTTTCGGCTCCATCCAAATTGGCCCGCCCTAATAAATAACGTTCTTTAGATAGGTATAAATAAATATTAATTGATCCACGCCAACTTTTCATTTCGCCATGCCGAAGAATAAAAAAAAAACAAAAAATGTATATATGTACCTAAGCCCGTCTCCTTTTTTGCCAAAGTTGATGTTTGAAAATCGTTTTAATATCTTAAAATCGTTTTTTAGAACATAAAAAAATTAAATAAAAAAAAATGAAAAAAAATTCTTGCATTAATGCAAGTTTTTTCTTTAAAACAATTTTTTCTTACACATGTCAATTCAACTTCAATATTTGCGTTTGCTTACAAAAAAAAAAGGAAAAGTCAAACGCATACCTGCTTTCTCCATATCTTAAGGGGGCTGCCATACAAAATTGTCAATACATACTAAAAATATATTTAAGAAAAAGGCCCATAACTGCCAAGGAATCGCCCCTAGAGATATAAAATTTATGACGGACCGTCATAAGCCTTTTGTGCTTAAAATTTTCTTAAAAAATACTTGCCATATATCTCCAACCCTTAGGGGGGCTCCTTTACAAATATGACGGTTTAATGAAAATCTTAAATTTGGCCCCTGCAGCGTCTAGGATGCCCCTAGAAGAGTCAAATGTATGACCGATCCCACTTTATTTTTTATCCCCATCATTTGTTTTTAACATACCTAAAAGCTATCTCTATTCCTTAAGGGGGCTCACATACAAAATTTTCAATACAGACTAGGAATATATTGAAGAAAAAGCCCCGTAACTACCAATAAGAATAAAATATATGACCGACCGCCATTGGTTTTTTGTTTTTAATACTTTCCAGTTGTGAACAGATTTTAATCACTTATGGCTTTTTTTTGGTTTGCAAATTTCGTTTTTCATATGTATAAAAAAATTATAAGCACAGCTGCAATTCCATTTTTTTTTATGATTTTTTAAAGAACAAAAATTTTGATAAAAAATTATTTATTTTTTGCTAAAAAAATTAAGTTTCTAAAATGACTGCGCATATAAGAAAAACCTTTAAGGTAATTTTATTGCGGAATTTCGGTTTTTTTAGTTAACTCAATAAACTAAACCGTTTTTGAGTAACGCGAACATATGTTGTGCAACCTCCTCCATTTTCGAAATAACGATATATTTCCAAAACAAAAGATAACCTAAAATAACGGATACCACCACTAGATTCAGCGTACCCGAATTAGGTTAAAACAGCAGGTGCCCGGCTAGTCTGTTTTTTTTTTTTTTTAATAAATAATAAAAATAGTTTTCAACAAAATTAAAGATATGTGATTCATAGAAAATGCGTTTCTTTAATATATTATAAATTTTATTTTTTATAGTGGCCTATTCGATATTTTTCAGTTTATTTTGTTTAATAACAGATTAAGGAAAAACTTGTTTAGAACTATTGTACAAAATTAATATTTAATAAGTTATGAAACATAAAAGTCAGATTTCATGTAAAATATAATTTTTCTCAAATTTTGGTGGGCGTGATTGACGGCTTAGCCTTCGCCGATCGTCCTAATTTTTTTTGCGTTGTTTTTTTATCAATACCCACCAAATTGGGGGGTGAGACCTAAAGAAATCCATCTTTTGATTTTAACGGTCACCCTAATGTACATGTATTAATATGTATGTGAATGCGTAAAATTAAACACATTACAAATAAAATCCACCACTTGTAGTGAAGGGTAGCGTTGCCAGAAGATTTAGAAGGAAAATCTTCATTTGGCGAAAAAAAATCTTATTTTAAAGAGAAAAATCTCCAGATATTTTATAACAAGGGCAAAATAGTAAAAATTATTAATTTGTTTTAATAACATACTTCTTATTATGTCTGCTTTCACACGTTTCATCTTTTGATGCTTAACTCTTATGTTTTAAGGTGAGGGAAGAAAGAAGAAAGGGGGTTGGTACGGAGATGCCTGTACTCGGTCAGTACGCTTTGTGTTTTTATTCGTTGGCATATGCACAAGGATGGCTGTATGTAATTTTTTTCTTTTCTTTTTCTCTTTGATTCGCTGTTAATAAAATTGTTTTTGTTTTGAACCGAAAAAAGTTGAAACCGATTGCTACGTGTGAATATATTGGCATCTTCAAAAGGGAATTGAAAAGAAGTTGAGCATCAAAAGATGAAACGTGTAAATTTAGACTATGGAAACTATTTAAATTGAAATTCATTCATACATAAATACATAATTGCGGTATGTATACAAAATTAGATTGTAGGTTTAAATTGTGTTTTTAGTTATATTTTCCATTAAAATTTTTCAAAAATATATATTAAATCCATGTAATTTCTAATAAATATAAACGTATAAGAAGTTTTATTGGAAGAAATTAAATTATTAAATTAGAGATATATACATTTTGGGCAAGAAGATTTTAGTTTGGGAGCAATGAAGCTCACACATCATATGAATTCTTAAGGGTTATCAATTTAATATTATATTTTTGATACCGTTGTTGTATCGAAGGCATTTTGAAAAAATTGCATTAACAAAGCTCATTAAAACTATATGGATTTTCCTAAATATATTCCGAATGGAATAGTTATTAAAATAATGTTGGTACACCTTTTAAAAGATATTCTTAAGCACTTTTTTATTTATTTATTTATTTATTTATTTAATTAGTCTATGGATTAACTCCCTTCAGACAAAAATTACAAAATATTACAAAATTTTAAAAACATATTAACATCATCTATTTAAATATAAAATTAAATTCTGTTTGATAGTATTAATATCTAAAGTTATATCAATAATACTGTACAGATCATTAAAGTTTACACATGCTCTACGAAAAGGGTCGGCATTTGCATAATTTTGTTGAAAGTATTTAATTGATAACGGCTCGTAATAACGTGTAGGGCGTTGGGGAACATTAAAAAATAAACTGTTTAACAGGAACTCCGAGCAAATATTGCCTTTAATTAGATTGATAACAAATATCACATTCAGCATTGTTCGGCGGCTTTTTAAAGTTGGTAAATGAATCTCCAATAACCTGGTTCTATATGGAGGAAGATATGTAGATGGATTTGGGTAAGTGCTCCGTAGTATGAATAGCAGAAATTGTTTTTGTACAGACTCAATACGATCACTATGAACGTTGTAATATGGGTCCCAAATTATTGAGCCATATTCGATTATAGGTCTGACAAGTGCTATGTACAACTGTTTTGTTATAGATCTATCCGAGAATTCCTTTGACCAACGTTTAATAAATCCAAATACACAACGAGCTTTATTAGTACACATATTTATATGTTCAATAAAAGATAACTTAGTGTCAAATAATACACCGAGATCCAAGAAAACATTAACAACTTCCAATTTGTAGTCACCAATAAAATAGCAGCCAATTGGTCTAGTTTTTCTGGAAAAACGTATATGTTTGCATTTTTTTAAATTTATATCCAGTAAGTTTATTTGGCACCAATTATGTAATAAATTTAAATCCTGTTGTAAGTGGGGTTGAACAATGGAGTCAGCACAGCTTGAAAACATTTTTACATCGTCAGCATACATAAGTATATTGGAAAATTTTATTGTGGTAGGTAGGTCGTTGATATATAGTAGGAAAAGTATTGGTCCAAGATGACTACCTTGTGGAACACCAGAGTTGACTATAATATGTTTAGATAATGTATTATTAAAACACACACGCTGTTCACGACGTGAAAGATACGATTTTATCCAGTTCAAACAGCAATTCGTAAATCCCATTAAATACAGCTTATGCAATAGAAGATCATGGTTAACTCTGTCAAAAGCCTTACTAAAATCAGTGTATATAACATCGGTATAACTTCCATTTTTAAAGCCATTGTTAATTATTGTTGTCAGTTCAAGTAAATTAGTTGTAGTTGAACATCCTTTACGAAAACCATGTTGGAAAGGTGTGAGTATGGAAGAGACTTGTTTACTTAAAATTTCAGTAAGATATTGTTCAAAAAGTTTGGGTATGCCACTTAATTTGGCAATACCTCTGTAGTTCACTATATTCGATTTACACCCTGATTTAAATAGTGGAATAATAAAAGATTTTTTCCATAATTTCGGGAAGTAGCCATGCTTTATAGACATATTGAATAAAATTGTTAAAGGTATAGCTATAATATGCGCACAATTTATAAGAATACAGCTAGGAATACCATCGGGTCCACTGTAAAACGACGATTTTAGTTTTAATAATAATGTTGTCATATTGGCAGTAGTGACGAGAGGAAATGAAATAGGTTGTTGTTCAGGGATATAAAATGGATAACTTTCCGATGTATCATATTCCTCCATAGAGTAGGTTGAAGCAAAAAAATCCGCAAACATATTACTTGTTTCCATATGATTAGAAGATTCAGTGGCTAGGTATTTCATTAAAGATGGAAATCCGTCGGATTTTCTTTTCGAGTTAACAAATTTATAAAATGTTTTCGGATCGCGCTTAATGTTCATTTTCATCATATTTAAATAATTTTTATAAAGGTTATGGTTGAGTAAATTGTATTTAGCACGGTATAAAGAATATTTGGAGTAATCAATCAGTCGTCGAGTTTGTTTATACTTCTTATAAAACTTATTTTTTATATTCTTTAATCTCGAAAGAGAGCTTGAATTCCATGGAGGGCCAGATTTATTGAGAACTGCATATTTAGGTACACAATCATCGATGTAATGAAACAGAGTATTATAAAAAGAATTTATTGTTGCATCGATTGCTGACGGAGTGCCACTGGATAATGACAAAATTTCAAGCCAGTTTGTATTAGATAAAAAGAAATTTAAATCGCTGTAGTTAGTCTTTTTAAAACAGTAATTTTTTATATTATTGCGTTTTTTATCTGTTTTCACAGAAAATGGATAATAACAGTTGACTTCAATAGTAGGATGATGACGATCTTCAGGCCTAGTAATAGGATGGTGACGATTCAAAGTACAATCTTTAGGTTCATTTACAAATACCAAATCAAGCAGATTCTTAGAATCATTTAATAATCCGTTTATTTGAAAAAGGCATAAGTCCGATATGTTGTTTAAGAATTCTTCGATAAAATTGTTTATATTTATTGGAGAATAACATAACGAATCAGGTAAAAATTTCCACGATAAATACGGTAAATTAAAATCACCAAAGACGAGGACCAAATCTTCAGGGTTAGTCGAAAAAAGAACGGATTTTAATGCAGTTACGTGTTGAAGATATGTTATCTGTTCCGAATTTGGAGGGATATAAGAACAAGTTATAAAAATATTATTGCAGTTTAATTTTATTTTGACTGCAATAAATTCAATATTGTCTATGGGAATATTATCAACTTTGACGGTTTCCAAACATTTAGATACAGCAATCAAAACTCCACCACCAGTAGTATTTGTGACTCTGTCGCGTCTAAAAATTATGTATTTATTGCAGAGTATTTCAGAATCCAAAATATTGCTATTTAGCCAAGTTTCAGAAAATACAAGAATTTGATGGTTTAGATCAAAACTATCGATATACAGGTTAGATATTTTAGATTTCATACCATTTACATTTTGATATATGATGTTTAATTGATTATCGTAGTTGTTAATTAGTTTTTTGAAACATTAGTTGAGCGGGATGGTAAGTGAACAGTGTTAGTTGGTCTTCGGTTGTCTCTGTAAACATATTCACGAATCAATGCATTTACAGGCCAGAATCTAGGATCTATTAAACGGTCAAATATTTCAGATGATACCATAACTTTAAATGAAGCAATAGTTCTCGGCTGAGAATATTTAAACTTATGGATCACTATTTCAGCATCAAAATTTAATTTAGTTTTTATATAATATTCAATATCTTCAGTTGAAGTGTCAAAAGCAAAACGGGATATAAAAATTATTTTTTTAGGCGGAATAACTCTTAGAGTATGAGTGTTATTAGAGTTCAGAGTTGGATGACTAACTAGAGGCGGAATTTCTGACATAATAGGGATAAATGACGTTTCAGTATTAGCAGGTATCATATTTATGCTTGTGGATTCCATAGGGGAACGGAGGTAAATTTCTGATTGAAGGACATTTACATGAGCAGGAAAAGATGGATTTATGTTGAAGTTTGTATTGGTATTACCGAGAGTTAAATTTGTATCGACATCAGGCGAGGATGTAGATCCGGCAGCTTTTGAGGAGGTTATAAGTGGTGCAACAGAGCCAGAATTTGTCTTTTTACGTTTAGGAGACGAAACATTCACTGAAGATGTAAATTTTTCCAAATTAGGGTATTTGGTAAATAATTCTCCAAATTTATTGAGTTTAGTTTGCAGCAACAGAAATTCCTTATTGATTTTATTAAATTCATCTTTAGAGTTTTTAAAGAGGTTATAAAATTCAACACTAATAGTTCTGCAATTTGGGCATGTCCAGTGCAGAGATTTTTGAGGGTCAGCAAGAGCATCAGCATCGCGTGCTTTTAGGCCACAGCATTTCAAATGATAGCACCCCACGCACAGCCAGCAGGATACCATACGATCATTTCCAGTTATTTGGCAGCTTACGTTTGAACATTCCATAATTGGTAAAAAAGGTTTGACAGCACAGAAAGTTATGGGTAAAAAATGGTAATGCTATATTACAGCTTATCAAATACACAAACCACAATATTCATAGAGTCGATAATGCAGTTCCAGAATTGCCAGAATAAACAGCAAATTAAAACATATGATCAATACAAAAACAATTGATTAGTATAGTGCATATAGATAATGTAAACAATGTTTATGCAGTATCATCGGCTTTATGATGATCTATTTTTTAAAAAAACACAGATAAACGATAAATCGAAAAAACACGAATTTTACTTTAAAGAAGAATGATTAAAAATGACAAAGAAAACACGTATTTATGTAAAACACGAAATTAAACAGTAAAATTTCAAATTATTTTTAAGAACAATGCGAGACACACAAAAATACGTCAAAACACGACGAGGTTGCCAGACTGAATGTATATAGACATGGAATGTGGAACTTTCAAACTAAAAGCTTCTTAAATTCCATTAGTTTTACCTTGCGTTACAAAATACATAAACTTTTTTGTTCTTTAATATATGAAACTTTATAAACATACGTTTTTTCTTTTCACAATTAATTATTTTTCATCAAAATTAACAACCGCTAATCTAAGATGATTTCTTAATATTTTATATGCCCACTTATAATGAGGAATTTTTGTGTATGCTAGACAATGGGCACAAAAGTGTGCAAAACCAAGCTGATACAAATCCTCATTGTTTTACAAATTGATTGTTGTACAAATTTAAAGTAAAAATCTTTATTTCTAAAAATAAAAAATCTTAATTTGGGGAAATAAATCTTCAAATCTTATTTTGGTCAAAAAATTTTCGAAAATAAGATAAAATCTTAATTCTGGCAACGCTGGTGAATGGTATAGAAAAAAAAACCACATTACGGACACTGTATTACCATGGACACTGTATGACCGTAGAAACCAAAATTGAATTGTTTTGTATGGTATGCTTTTACTGAAGAAGCGTTAAATTAAAATATATTGAGCCTATGAGCAAAGACTATAAATCAGTGGTGTCAATTATGATTGTGTTGGTGAGATTACTCTTATCTCTTACATTCCCAGCGGGAGATATGTGAGGTTGCGAGGCCTTACTTATGATCTTTTCTTAAGAAAACAGAAATAAAACAAAACAGAAACAAAGAAAATAAACAAGATTTAAACGTACAACAATGAAAAAGCTAAAAAAGTTATCAGCAGGGTTTTTAAGACCACCTGTAATAAATTCGCCTTGCACAACATATTGTAACTCACAGGTTATTTCATGCAGCAAAAAAAGATATTAAATTTTAAAATATTTCTCCATTTTTTACCTGAACATTTGCTTAGTTTAAATACAAAAGAAACAATTTTTGCAAAAAGCCTACTTATTAATTCACTTAAAACGTACTTTAAGAAATTTTCGATAAGATGTACCTACATAAAGTGGCTGCAGCTTATTTTAACCAGCCTCTTTATATATATTGTATATTTATTTATATAAATATATTATTTCTGTTTAGAGGCCTTAAACACGCCTTGCGATTTTTGCGATATTTCCCGCTGAATGAGAGTGTTTCTCAGTTAACAATTATATTTTACGCTCGCAAAATAAAAGAGCGTAA
This sequence comes from Pollenia griseotomentosa, assembly GCA_963931875.1. Classification (NCBI taxonomy): domain Eukaryota; kingdom Metazoa; phylum Arthropoda; class Insecta; order Diptera; family Polleniidae; genus Pollenia; species Pollenia griseotomentosa. The sequence continues at coordinate 98,189,513 of OZ007561.1, read as the reverse complement.
GCGTACATGTAAGTTTTGTTTCCACAATTGTGTATGACGCTGACATCCCTGCTATAAATATATAAAGATGTTACACTTAGTACATTTGAAATTTTAATTGAAAAAGGCAAATAAAAACGCTTAAAAATTTTTACGAATTTAAAAAATAATATTAAAACCTATAGAGCATCCTGCAAAAAAATTATGTTATGGTATATATTTTTCTAAATTTGTCATTATTTTATACAGTACTTTTCAATTATAGTCATTTCCGTTTTAGTCACAGTAGCGATATAGTCCATTTAATCTTTATTTTTGCGCCAAAAGGAAGTTTAATAGAAAGTATTTACATACGTTATAGTCCATTTAGCGATAAAAGCACATTCAACATATATTCCATCTATCAGCGGCTAGAACAATCAAAAGTAAAGCAAATTATAAGCATTATATCCACATTAACCTAAGTTTTTTTTTTAAATTACAAGCCGTATCAAAGAACTAAGAAATAAATAGTTTAATTTTTCTAATCAACTGTCCACTCGATCGCCCGGTGGCGGAAATTTGACCACTTGACATTTACTTTCGAGAGAACCTGTGCGTTATACAACAAAAACGTACACTTTTTAAAAGAACGTACATCTTTGTACGTGTGTCTGCAAGATAAGTTAAAACGCTTTTCAACCACTTTAATTCCAAAAATTAAAAATCGGTGGACGATAAGATACTTAAACATCAACTTGAAAAAAGTTGCTTCCATATTTATATATAAGATATATGTTTGGCAACATATTTTTATACCTAGAAGGATTAACATCTGTAATTTAATTGCAGTTTATTTCGTTGAATTATCTATAAATTTTATATAATACCGGAGTCCCATGTTTTGAATATACTCTTCTTTATCGTGGTAGGTATACAATGAAAAAAAATCTAGCTATTTACTACCCTATATATTAATTTTACTTATGAGCTCTTCACAAGTGTAATGGTTAAAAATTTTAACTTTTAATAAATCGATGTTAATCAATGATTTGTAGGTATTTAAATTTTTTTCCATGTGTAATGCTTCCGTAATAATATAAGGACTAGTAAATCACATTTCCATAAACAGTAACAAACATCTCCATCCTGTGCTTATATGTATGTACATATGAATACAACCAAATTTTTGGCATAGTACCACGGAGTCGCCAAGAATGTTTTTGTAATGAAAACACCTGTCTCCCGTCGTTTTGCGAAAAAAAACCTCACGCAGAGAAGCAAATTTCTAAAACCTTATGAAAATTTTTAAATCTAAAGCAGTGGATAAATTCCAAAATAGCATTTAAGTGATACGTATAGGAATATATACAAATATCAGGTGTATATTTTTTAATATTTCCGTAAGAAAAAATGGTTGTTTTCAAACTTCAACCCGATCCCTGCGTGAACTTTTTTAACAATACTAAGCCGTTTTTGATATTCGCAAAAAGTGTGAAAAAGTTATAGCCCTAATGTACATACGTTATTCTCCGCAAACCAAAAAGAATATATTTAAATGTTGGTACTGCGTAAAGTACTCAACAATAAAGATTTTATTGTTATAATTGCTTTATCTTGTAAAAATATTTTTGCAGACCTTTATAAGAATTTTACAAACTTCAAAAAGTAAGACGGAAGGAGCACACAAACTTCCAAAGCCTGATTTATTTTCATTATTTGTAATAATACTTTGTTGTAATAATAAATAATATTTGATTTTTCGTCGGAAATAATTTAATGATTTGTAAAATAATACAATTTCAATATAAAAAATTTTAAATTAAATTTTGTCATACATTTTTAAACAAAAAATATATCAAATTTAAAGAAATTACAGGCGGAAAATGTTTATGAAAATCAAAAGTATTTTTATTATCATCCAATTCACATTAACAATACTTGTGAGTTTTTTATTACTAACACAATTACAAAAATTGTGAGTTTGATGAGGCAGTTTTATTTGTGGCAATGCCAAGATAATTAATGTTTTTAGAAAAATTACCATTCTTTAAATTTGGATAATAACAGTATTTAAACTTCGGTGCGAATCGATATATTTTCATCTGTACAACAATAAAACACATATTCTTACCCTACAATTACAATTCGGTCACATTTGCTTTTACGTACGTTAGTTGCACATAAATTGCATGAAAACAAAACTTCTTTTATGACTTAAATGTGTTTTCACCGAGAAAAACAAGCCTTCATTTAGTTTGTTTATATGTATGTACATACACACATATTTTCAAATTGTCATGTATATACATACACACACGCGTGCACGCACATATACGCTGATAGATGAGAATTAAAAGTTCTCTGAGAGTAAAATTTATTACTCTCAGAGTTCTCTAAAAATCAAAGTGGCAGTAGTCATTCGCCATTCGACAAATTTAGCACTGGCCGTACAATGTATGGCAGTGGCACATCTTTATATATTTATAGTCTTTGCTTTGAGTTTGTTTCTTTATTGTACATGCATTAATGTGTATGTGTATGCGTAAAATTAAACACCCCTGCCGTCAAATGAGTAGCTAACTACAAAAAAACCCAACTTTAAGTTAGCTTGTATAGACTAACTTAAAGCCAACTACTACGCAATGCAAAATTTACATTAACCAAAGTGTATACAAACGCTGTGTTGTATATTTTAAGTAGAGAGAGCCAAGTCGTTAGCAAAAAAAATCAACGTTGTTATTGATGTTATGTTATGACAATTTAATCTCATATTTACGCTCTTAATTGAGTAATGGCAAAAAACATAGTTTTTTTATTCAAAAACTAGACTGCCCCAGTAGGCTAGCTGGTAGTGAGCAAGTCTATCAGCCCCGAGGTTGCGGGATCGATTCCCGCCAGCGACTCTGGTTAAAAAAAAGTTTAATAAAACAACTTTGATTAATTAAATAAAATAAAAGAAATAAAATAAAAAAATACAATTTTTTTATTTTTTTGAAAGTATTCATCCAATGAATAACATTCATAGATCGGCCTTAACTTAAACTAACTTAACTTAAAGCTAACTTAAAGTAGTAAGTTTATAGCTAGCTACAAAAAGTTAACTTAAAGTTAATTAAAAGTAATGCAGAGTCGGACAATTGACTACTTCCTAGGACATCGCAATGTTAAAATAGTTAGTAAATTACATATAAAATAAATCCAAGTGTCAACCACCACTAGTTGAAAAATAGTTAGCTTTCAGTTAATTTAAAGTTAACTGAATGTCCGACAGGGACATTACAAATAAAATCCACCACTTGTAGTGAAGGGTATAAAAAAACAACAAAAAATACCACATTACCAACACTGTATTACCATAGCCACTGTATGACCGTAGAAACCAAAATTGAATTGGTTGGTATGTTATGTTTATGTCGTTTTGGTAATACAGTGTTGGTATGGTAATGTCACGTCTAATTGGAACTTTAAAGAAAAAAAATTGAGGTAGTCGTGGGTTTTTACTCATATCTCAGCCATTTGTGGACCGATCTTGCTGAATTTCAATAGCAAACAATTATGGACCATATGTGATATAAATGTATAACCTGGTCCCATCATGTATGAGGTCTTCGGAAAATCCATTTCAACGGAAAGACGGACTGACACACATCGTTAAATTAACTTCGCTCCTCATAAGGACCCAGAATATATATACTTTATATTGTCTAACATCAATATTATAGAAATTACAAACGGAATGGCATTGCACCGCGTTCAAGTTCGGTGAAATTAGATGAAATTAGACAATATATAGAAGGAAGTAATATAGATGTTATAGGTATGTCGGAAACATGGTTAGAAAATTGCATATTGAATAATAGTGTGGAAATTGATCGGTATCATATACATCGAAATGATAAGATAAGTGGGCGTGGTGGTGGAGTTTGTTTGTATGTACATAATAGTCTTCAGTCTAAAATTGTATTGACGCTCAATAAAGAGTTTACTTGTGATGCTATTTTTGTTGAGATTACTGGTCCGAATTCGGTTAAGGTGTTAGTAGGTGTAATTTATCTGCCTTATGGTAATATAAGTCAATGCGAGGATGAATTAGGGGAATTATCGGCAAGGTATGATCATTTAATAATTTCAGGAGATTTTAATATAAATTTATTTGAGGAGTGCTCATCTTTGAGACGGATTGTGGCTGAGGCACGGTTAAATGTAGTTCACAACAGTTTACCAACCCACTTTAATTTAGGGTCTGATAGATGTAGTTTAATTGATTATTTTATTTTATCTAATACGGAGTTAGTCGAAAAGAAAGACCAATTTCAGTTTCCGGCCCTTAGCTCGCACCATGCTTTGATATATATTTCTTTCAGGATCAACATTTTTAGAACATCGACTTTTGCTCAAATAAGGGATTATACGAACTTTAAAATAGAAAACTGCAATCGCGATATTGATAATACGAACTTCGATCCTATTTACATGTCCACTGAAAAGAATATTTACTTTTTATAAAGACCCATGGATGAAATTGGAGAGTATAAGGGCGGCTAAGCGTTTGAGAAATAGGGCGTTTTAACATTACCTGGAGAACCGGTGTGAGATTAAATGGCACGAATATTGTATGTACCGAAATCGTGTTAAAAAGTTAATAAGGAAAGAAAGAGCGAAGTACTACAGTGAATTATTTGACTACTCTTCTTCACAGAAACTATGAACCAATCTTAGGAAAATTGGTATTGCGAAGGTGGAAAATAAAAATAATTTGTCTTCTATAGATGTTGAAGAATGTAATGACTTTTATGTGTTACCACCAATTCTAAATTCTCCTTTGATTTTGCACCATAGGCATACCGAAATTGGTACGGATAGGTTTTCGTTTATTAATGTAGAAGAATATGAAGTTTTTAATGCATTTATGAAAATTAGTTCAAATAGTATTGGGCCGATGGCCTTTCGTTGAAGTTTATGAAATAAATTTTACCAAAAATTATTCGTCACATAACTCACATCTTTAATACTTTTTTAACCGTTTCAAAGTTTCCTTTATTATGGAAAAATTCAAGGGTGTTGCCAATACCTAAGGTTAAAAACCCTTCGGGTTGTAATGATTATAGGCCAATTAATATAGTGTCCGTTTGCTCTAAGGTTTTTGAAATGTTAATGAATTCTCAGATGCTGGATTACATCAATAGGAGGAAACTGCTGTCTGAGTATCAATCAGGATTTAGAAGGAAACATAATACCACTACTCACATGCTGGATATTTTACATGGAATACGAAGCGGGATAAATGAACATTACTTTGTAACTTTAATCAGTTTAGATTTTAGTAGAGCATTTGAGTCGATTTCACATGAGGTGCTTCTAAATAAATTTAACGAATTCAGGTTTACGAAAACTGCTTGTCGGTTGATTGAAGCCTTTTTAAAGCATAGGACGCAATTTGTTCAACTTGGTCTAGTTAGATCATCTACTAAATGCATCTCTAGAGGTGTACCCCAAGGTACAATTTAGGGACCATTGTTATTTTTAATTTATGTAAATGATATCTTTTCATCTGTAGTTTCATTAAAAGGTTACCTATATGCTGATGACTTTCAGTTGTTGGGTATAGAAAAATCTGGGAATGAGTTAATTAATAATGTTAATCGTAATTTGGAGAATATTCAAAGGTGGTGTAATACGAATTTTTTTACCTTAAATATTTCTAAGTCAAAAGCTGTTAACTTTAGTAATATGAACGAGAACCTTTTTAATATTGTACATGGTGACATGCCTCTACAATTCGTTTCATATTTAAAGACTCTTGGATTTTTTATTGATAAGGACTTGTCTTTTAGCCAACACATTAGCTTTATGATTCATCGGGTTATAATAACATTACGTAGACTTTATAGTGTTCCTTGTAATCTATCAATTGATGTTAAAAAGAGAATTGGCTATGTTTTGTTGATGCCACTTATCTCATATGGCTTAGAAGTTTATAGTGGAATAACGGCAGCTAATTTTTTTAGGGTAGAAAGATGTTTCTACAGAGTGATTAGATATGTTTATGGATTGAGGATTTGGGACCATGTCTCGGCATATGTGTTTGATTTTTTGGGATGCAGTTTTAGGGACTTTGTAAATCATAAATTGTTAATATTGTTTTACAAAATGTTTAAAACTTCTTCTCCATCTTTTCTTGTGTCAAGGTTTACTTTCTCGCAATCAACGAGAACTCACTGTTTGTTGTGTCCTCGTTTTCATACAATGGTTATGCAGAGATCATTTGTAGTTCGTTTGACTAGATTGTGGAATACAATATTACCATATGAAAATAGGAATTTTTCTTACACTTTTAAACAATTTAAAAGACTACTTTTATTGTTATTAAGTCAATAGTGTTTTTTTACAGAAGGTTACAATATTTTGGCTACAACTTTTATAACAGTTGGGACCCATTTTCGTGATAGGGATAGTAAAACCTATGTATTTAAAAATGTATTAGTAAAATAAGTTAAATTAATATTTTATAATTAAATTGTCAAATAATGTAACTTAATCAATTTGGCCTATATTGGCTTACGATTATATGCACTTATAAAATTATTACAGTAACTGATTGTGGGTTATAAAATTCGTTTTCCGTACTGTTAAAATTTAATAAAAATATAGTTATTTTACGAATATTTTTATTTTTTAACATTTATGTTTGTTATTTGAAAAACAAACTACCAAAAAATAATGTTTTTCCGTATTTATTTTGTTATGAAGTTTGATTTTTGTCGGTTAAAAAATATTTTTTAAAAGTTAAAACTATTCAATTTTAAGGAATATGCTGTTTAATAAATAATAAATTTAAAAATGAATCTAAAAATCATTTGTTTTAAATGAAATGTAAATGATCCGTTTTTTAAATGAATTTTAAGTTGTTTAAAATGAATTTTCGTTTGAATTTAACTACATAATATTTTGAGTGTGTGAATAAATAAAAATAAAATAAAAATAAAAAAATAAAATGACAAAATATGTACCCTATTCACCACCTGTGGTGAAGGGTATAAAAACGAACGTGTCAGAAAATTTAATGTTTTATTCAGATTTTGGAGACAGTTTAGTTTTGAGAAAGGTAAGAATATGTTATTTGGTCTCTCTTATGAATTTTATTTTAATTTGATTAATTATAATGGACAAATTGTACTAATTATTTCTTTTAAGCCTAGATAAACGTAAAAACAGATTTGTGCTGAATAAAATAAGCTTAAAGTCTTGGAGATCTGACAAAAAATAAAATGTTATACGCAATCGAGTGAAAAAATCCGATTTTATTTCCCGTACACAGTTTGTTTTAATGAAAAAAAAAAATTATACTCTAGTCTAAAAAAAAAAAAAAAATTGGATTAAAAAAAATCATATTTTTTTACTTAATGGCTTAGAACTTTCTTAATTTTTGCCTTCCTTTACAGATTTTATGCATTATCTGATCGACACAAAATTATCTTTAAAATACAGCCAAAAAAAATATACTAAGTAAAAAATAAATATCGTTTCTGGGTATGTGAGCCGTACGCTAAATAATGTTCTGTTTATTTTCGAACACTGCTTACAACGTTAACCGCGGCTTTGCTACATACGATGTTTCACAAATTAATCGATTTGATTCCATTTTCAAAATATTGATGGTGCGGTAGAGAGCTAAAAGGAGGTCCCATTTTTTTCAACATTTTTTTCTTGTACCTGAGAATAAACTGCAACGTTTAAATGCTAGTCTTAATTGAAATTCGCAAAAAATTTTGACGCTCCACCCTAATGTACTTAGATAAAAATGTGTCTTGTTTGATTAAGAACAGGTGTTAAATTAAACTTCCGTCCATAAACAAAACGAAGCTATTTACTGATAAACAAAAAATACTTTTGAGACAGACGAATTATTTAATGCGGTAGTCAGTCGTTTTATTTTAACAGATACACAATTTGGCTTTTTTACTTAAAATGAAAATTGTCCCCAGATAAGATTTGTTTTATTTATTATTGCTTTAAATTTTATATAAAAAAGAAATAGATTTTCTTTAATTTAGAGCATTTGGCTTTATCAATAAGTAGTATTCTGATTTCTTTGGTTTAATCTTATTTAAGCTTTTTTGATTTATTTTTTATGAATTCCAAAAAAAAGAAGTACGAATTTTTTTTTATTTTTTTTTTGTTGGTATGAATTCAATTATTTTTTTTTTTTTTTTTTTTTTTCATTATTTATTTATTGAATCTTCATATATTAAATATGAACTAACAATAATTAATCAAATCTTAACCTAATACGTTATTTTATGTCCTGCCAGTGCCAGACAAAAATTTTCTTCATCACGGGTTCTGTTCACTTATCTAGGTGTTTATCGCTCATCTAATTGGATAAGTGCTGCAGTGTCTCTTCTTCTTAAGCGAGTGTGGCCGCCATGATTTAAGATATTTCGAGCTAGTGGATTTGGGTGTTGTTCAAGCCTTTTTAAATATTTTACCGCATATTTTGTAATCATAGTTTTGACTAATGGAACATTGAGATCCTTGTGAATATTTGAGTTTTTTACATACCAAGGGGCAGCTGTGATTATTCGAAGAATTTTATTTTGGCGCCTTTGAATTTTTTCTATATTAGAGGCCGAGGCAGTGCCCCATAACTGAATACCATAGCACCAGATTGGCTTTAAGATGGAGTTGTAAAGAAGAAGTTTGCAGTCGAGACTAAGGACAGAGTTTCTACCAATAAGCCAATGAATTTGAATGGCTTTTAGTTTCATTTGAGTTAATTTTGCCTCTATATGGCATTTCCACGTTAATCGCCGATCCAGATGTATACCGAGATATTTTACATGCGAATGTTGAGGAATTATTTGATTATTGATTGTAATATGGGGGCAAGATTCCCGGCGCAAGGTGAATGTTATATGCACGCATTTTTGCTCATTGACCATTATCCTCCATTGTCTTAACCATATTTCTAGTTGAAATATATGATGCTGTAAGTAACGAGATGCTTCATAACGGTTTTCGTGGACGCTTAGAAAAGCAGTATCGTCTGCAAATGTTGATGTTTGTGTATAGTTGCTTGTTGGCATGTCCGAAGTATAAATTAAGTATAATAGGGGGCCCAGGATGCTGCCTTGTGGGACTCCAGCGTCAATGGGCTGAGGTGAACTTAAGAAATTTCCTTCTTTAATAATAAATTGACGACCGACTAAGTAGCTTTCTAGCAGCTTGTGTGTGTTTGCTGGTAAATTTTGCTTCAATTTATGTAATAAGCCTTCATGCCAGACTTTATCAAAAGCTTGCGAAACATCGATGAAGAGTGCTGAGCAATATTTTTTTTCTTCAAATGCTTTTCTTATGACATTTACTATTCGATGAGTCTGTTCGATTGTGCTGTGTTTTCTTCGAAATCCGAACTGATGGTTTGGAATACATCTATTTTCACTTAAAAACGGTGTTATTTTTGAAACTAATAATTTCTCAAACAGCTTTGACATATTTGATAATAAGCTAATAGGCCTATAAGACTCAACTTTTGTATGATCTTTACCTGGCTTTGGTATCATGGTAACTAAGGAAACCTTCCATTTTTGAGGATAGTATTCGAGACGTAAAATAGCATTAAAAATAAAAAGAATAATTTTCTTTGCTATGCGAGGTAGCTCTAAAAGCATTTTATTACTGATCTTATCAATACCAGGTGCCTTCTTAGTGTTTAAGTCACAAATAGCCTTTTCGATTTCTCTTATCTCAAATCTGAGGGGGATAGCTGCTCTAGCAGCAACAGGTGGTAACTCTGCCGCAATATTGTGAGATATATTTGGTGTAAATACGTTTTTCAAGTGACTAACAAACAGATTTCCTTTTTCAATATCGTTTCTTGCCCAACTACCATTCAAGTTTCTTAATGGTGGCTTTGATATAACTGGCCTTTTTAAATTTCTAGCTGCACGCCATAATGAGTAGTCAGATTGTGGAGTTGCATCAAGTTCCTTAAGATATTTTTCTAGAGAAGCCGTTTTCTGAGTCTGCAGTAACTTTCTTAGCCTTTTTGTGTACTCTTTTAATAAATTCTTAAGTTGCGGGGATCTGTACAGTTGCCACTCTCTTCGAACTCTCCTTTTTTCAGTCAAGAGTCGCTCGACATCTGAAGAATATATTTTAATGGTTTTTGTTTTTTTTGGGGCAAAATTGGAATGTTGAACAGCTAGTTTCAGAAAACTGTCAAAATTGTCAATAGAGCGATCTACGTACTCCGGTGTACTGAGCGGAATATTTTCTGTGCAATGGGCACTGAGAAATTTTTTATATTTTAACCAATTTATTTGTGTGGCTGACGTCGCTAAGTAACATGACGGAGATACAATTCTATTTGGGTTCGTTATAGTACCAATTGTAGGTGTGTGGTCGGATGATAATTCTAGGGAAGCTTCAACATGAATCGTTTCTGTGGGGATGTTTTTAACCACTCCAAAGTCGATAACATCTGGAATTTTTTGCTGATCAGTAGGCCAATATGTTGGTTGTCCGCTCGCGACCACGTTTAACCCCATTTTAGAGATTGTGTAAACAAAACACGACCTTTTGGTGTTATAAGTCGTGACCCCCAGAAGGTATGTTTAGCGTTATAATCGCCAGCGGCGAGGAAACAGGGTCCTAATGATTTAAAATATTTATAATATTGGCTTTCTGATATGGCAAATCTAGGTGGAGAGTATAAAGAAGAAATTACTAAGTTTCGATTTAGCTCTTCAACACAAATAGTCGTTGCTTGCAGATAATCTTCACAATGATCAAACATTAAGTAGTGTTTGATTCGGGCTTTTATCAAAATGGCAGAGCCTCCACAAGCTCTATCTCGAGGGTCCTTAGTATCATATAGTATATAACCATTGATTTTAAACGTATTTCTTGAGGTCAAGTGAGTTTCAGAAACCAACATGACATCAATTTGTTTATTTTTTAGAAAGTATTCTAATTCATTTTTATGTTGGCGGATGCCGTTTGCGTTCCAAAAACAGATTTTTAAACAGTTCATGGCTTGTTAAGTACAGCTTGCAATAACATCGATTGCATTCTTAGAATTTCCTGCATCATATTACCCATTGTGTTCGTAAAATTATTAACTGTTTGCACTAATGTTTCCATGGTTTTTTCAAGACGACTTAAATTAGAAACTGGAGTTTCTTCATTAATTGGCGAAGCACCTTGCATTGTCACATGGTTTGATTTTAGAATGTTAGCGTAGGAGGTTCTGTTATTACTAGGCTGTGGAGCCTGAATGTCATTAGTGTTTAGCTGATTTGTTACCTGCATTTGAGGGGAATTAGTTTTCGGTCCAACCGACTGCTTGACGATAGTGTATACAGGGCATCCTCTATAATTGGCTGTGTGATTACCGCCACAATTGCTACATTTTTTAACGTTGGGGTCATTTTTAGATTTATCGCAAAGATTTGTACCATGTAATTCTCCACATACTACGCAAACAGGGGGTAAGTAGCAGTATGCCTTAGTATGGCCAAATTCTTGGCAGTTCAGACATTGAACGGGACCGCCTCTTTTGTGCGGCTCCTCTATAGTTACTTTTCTGTACAGAATGTATTTTAAGTTATAGATGGGATGCGTTTCATTTTTTTTAAGTTTAACGTCGCCGGGTTCAAACTCCACTCGAAAAAGTGGTTGGGGAATTTTTTCTCTATTTTTAATGTTTAATACATGTTTTACCTTGAAGCCTTTTTCTTCAAGGAATGTTTTTACCTCTTCTGGGTCCACACATGAGTCAATACCCTTAATCACTACCTGAAGACCTTTACTGCTTTTCAGTTGGTATGTATAAAAATTTTTTTTGAGTGCCTCAAAGTTGCTTACAATTTTTCGAAAATCATTCTCATGATTGATTTGTATTTTTGTTTCGTTTATACTACCACGCTTGATAGCAGCTACGTAAAACGAATTTTCACCTATATTCGATATCAAACTCTTTATGAGCTCATTAGAATTTTGCTCCCTCAGATATATCGGGGGAGGCTTGGTCGATTTTATGACGTTTTGTGCTTCAGAGGATTCATCCTCCAGAATTGCAAAACGATTTTGAGAATTTATTTTATCAAAAGATGGTACTTTTGAGGCCGAAGCAACTGCTGCAGAGGTAGGGCTGCGTCCCCGTTTAAGCACTGTTATGTACCTGTCCATACCAACTTGTACTGTAGGCTTTTGAGAAGTTTTTACTTGCGTTATTGAGTTGTCCATAGCGGCTGTTTTGGGGTTAACCGTTTCATCACTTGTTAAAGTTATTTTTTGCTCTGTGGCAACGCTTGCAGTTAATAAATTTGTTATTGTATTACGATCGACCGTATTTTTAAACAAAGAGGGTGAGAGGGAACGAGTTCGAGTAATAGGTTTAGCCGTTAAATAATTGCTATCAGAGCTGCCGTTTTTGGTTATTTCTAACCAAAATTGGTTATATTTTTTTTCAATGTGGAGATGTGAATATTTTTTTCCTTTTGGTTACTTTTTTCTAAAACAATAATAATTACGAACGAATATGCATTTCTTGGTACAATTATATACGAGCTCGAATAGTTTGTACTGTGTACTACGATTTTTGCATTATTTGTTACCAATGAACGGAAGTTTTTTATAATCCCTTTCAAAACAGCAACCAAATAATTTTTTTAAGATTTTTGCTAAGAAAGTATTGCCATTTGCGATTTTTATATTAAAAACGCCATGATCTGAAATCGTTAACAAATAAAGTTTTCATCAATGTAGATTTTCAATTATTTTTTTTTTAAATGTGCGAGATAATTAGTACTTAAAGTAGGAAGTGCATAAAATCATTCGGAATGCTAAAAAATTACACAAAAGTCGTTTCAGTGTTTTTAAAAACTTGAAAATAAGTTTAAGGTTCTGAATTTAGGTTATTTCTAGAAGTATATTTATATACATATTTGAAAATACACGTGGGAATTTTAAAGATTTTTTAAAATTACATTGATTAATCAATATAATTTTAAAATTTATGGAATTTTCTTTAATAAATAACTGCAAGCTTAAAGAAATTTGAAATTTTACTGTTTATAACTTGTCGGTATGTATATTTATTTTATGTTTTTTAACATAATTATATACTTTTTCCCCAATGAATGTATGTTATGATATATTAGAACAATTTTGAAACATCTTTTTATAATAAGAATTATAAATTTGAATTAAAATTTACACAAAACAGAAAAAAGTTTTTATTATATAATTAGTATTGTGGTTTTTATAATATTTTAGATATATGTAAACTAGAAAATATTTACATAAAATGCATTTCGCTTATGGCCAATCGTTTTAAATTTCGCCAAAATAATCGCCAAACTTAAATTTCCATCGACAAAAGGATTAAGAAATCGCCACATTTGACAGTCCTGCCAATAACAGCTAAAAATCGGAAAACTATTATCCATTTTTGTTATTTATAACTGCCATATTAAAAAATATTCAATTTATTTTTTTTTCTATATTCTCCAACTCCCACTGGAGCATAGGGCGCAAAAAGTCTCAAATGAATAAAAACTTTAAATTAAGTTTCACGTTATTATTTTAATATGTAAAAGAATTACATTTCTTGTTTTTTTTTCTTGATTTATAATTATTGTTTTACTATAAAGTGCAAATAACCTTTGTGTTACAATGTATTACAATGATTTTAATGATTTGGTTATATTTTTTTACATTTGGTAACTTTTTCAAAAATTTTGGTTGTAAAAATTGTATTCGTTGTGGCAGCACTGATTGCTATCATCGATTCTTTTTTCTGCGTTTGTTTCGTCAACACTCAATGTAACATACGCATTTCTTTCATTATGTTTAATTGTTTTTGCATTATATGCATTCATAAGAGTTTTTTTTTTTATATATTACTGTTTGTTTAATTGTGCTCTTCTTTTTATTTGTTGTTTAAAAAAAACCCCGAGAATAAAAAAAAGAATAAAGAAAACAAGAAATGTTTTTGCTTAAAATGTATGTTTGCTTAAAATGTATGTATGTGTGTACATACATATATTTTTGTTATTTGTAATTTTTAATATTTGTATTATAAATTTTATGTTCACTAATTTAAAAATTATTGTAAAGCGTCCATTCATTCGCTGATCTTATATTATTTAAAAAATAATATGATATTATAAATATACAATTGTTTATGTTAAAAAAAACCGTATGCCGAGTTAAAAGAAAAAAAAACACGTCTGCAATTAACGAGCACGCAAGCAATTATTTATTAAAAAAATTTTTGTACAATCAAATAATAGTTTTAAACCTATTGTCATAAAGTTCAAAAGGTCCAGTAAAATTATGACAAAAAGTGTCACACTTTTAAAAGTGGGAATTTGCAAATGATATGTGAGTGAGTGTGCGCGATTCACTAACACATTGTTTGTAAACGAGCATGAGCCTGAGTCAAAAACCACTCTCGCGCACTTCTCTAATTATAATGCAAAAACAAAGGCCTTTGACTTATTCCATTTTCTTTAAATTCAGCAAAAGCAATGTAACTTGTATCTACTAAAATTGCAGTAAGTTTGGGAACATGTTTTAACCACACCACAATAGCGGAGAGGGTAAACTCGCAAGCACTTCCTTTAAGAAGCTCTACCTACTAACGCATTCCGAATAATAAATTTTTACTCATTCCACTCTGCCTTCTTTAAAAAGGGGTTTAACCATCAAATTAAGGTTCTAAGAAAAGGCCTGACCGAATCGCCCTTTAAGAAGTGATGTGAAAATGTGTATGAAATGGTTCAAAAATACTCAAAATCAACAGTTATTATTATAAAAACTTTGTATTAGAGCTCCCTTACACCCAGGCTACAACTGACATCAAATGGTTAACATTAACACTAACATCATGTTAGTGTTAGGTATAGCCTCCTCATGTTAGTGTTTTGTTTGTGTTTTAACAGCGTTGTTAAGCAATCTGTCTTGAAAGCTATTTTATAACATAATTTGACGTTTAAGTTTGACAGACAGCTTTTTTATGTTGCTTTTTATTAACTTTTTTATACAACTTGTCAATAATACGCGCGTGGCTGATAAATAATTAAAATTAAAGCGCAAAATAGAAAATAAAAAATATAACAAGCACGTTAATATTTAATATTGTTATTTTTAGCGATGTATACTATGTTTAACCGCTAAACTTTTTCTTCGCTATGAATATAACACACAACCTGTCTTTAGCTTTTTTTTAAGCTTATGTTGTAAGATATTTACGTGTTCTCCACCTAAAACACATTGGCAATTTGACAAAGTTATTCTGCCGGCGTTATTGCTTGTGTTAAGACATCACAAATTGCACGTGTGGCCGTAGAGTTAAGGAATGGAGATAGCGGTTTGGTATGTAAAGCTTCGTACAGACGGTGGTCAGATCTTACGATGTTGTCTTTTTTCTGACAATTAAAGAAATGTTGGAGACAGGGCTGCCAGGTACTTTTTTTCTTTGTCTCAAAAAAATACAAAATAAATCCCCAAATTAAAAAACAAAACCTTAATAAGTTAATATTTTTTTGTGTTTTTTTTCTAACCAAATTTAATTTTTTTTTTTAAATAATTAGAAAAATTATAATAAGAAATCCCCAAATAAAAATGTTAAGTAAACAAATTCTTTATTTTGTTTGTAGCGACTAGTCTCGGCATGTTTTTTTAAATTCTTTTTTTGCGATTTCAATGGGGAATTACAAGCAGAACAACATGCGGTTTTTGAAGACGAATGATATATTGTCTTTCATATTTACTTATTTTTGGGGAACACATATTTGCTTAAAAAATGTCTTTAAAAAATCAAAAATTTTAGATTCTTTTTTTAATTCTTGTTTTTCAAAACACTCACTCAAGAAAAATAACATAAGTTTATTAAGTTCCTTTTATGCGATCCATACACGGTTCAATTCAGTTATCAACTGAGTCTTTCAACTGTATTGATGCTTGGCCACACACTTCATCAACTGAATTGAACGATTTTAAATTATTTTAAAATTTAATAAAATAAAATAAAATTTTTAAAATACTTAGCTTTTTTTTAAATAAGAAAGCTACAAACATTAATTTTGACAGCTAATCAAGAGACTCGAGCACACATAGTACAATCGAATTGAAAGACTTAGTAGTCAACTTGAAAAAATCAAAATCTTTTGAATTTTCTTCAACCAACTCGACAACCGTCAAACTAATCAATTGACAAGGCTATACACGCTTTGATTTGAACAACAACCGACTCAGTTGACAATTGAATTGAATCGTGTATGGTCTGCTTTACACACTCAACAAAAATGGTTATCTTAATTAGCATTCTTTACACCGTATTCGGTGTTGATAAGAGTAAAATAAAAGTTTTGTTCTTTTTTTTGATATTTTTTATACGAAACAAAGAAAAATATGCGTAAATAATAAAAAAAAGACAATATTAAAAATGTGTAAAATCCCCAAAAAATCCCCGATTTTTTTTTTAAATCCCCAGTCCCCAAATGACTTTCTTTGTCCTTTTTGCTCGCATGAAATCCCCAACTTGGGGATAAATCCCCAAGTCTGGCAGCCCTGGTTGGAGATAATAAATAAAGTGGCGTTGGTCTACGCTTGCCAGATTCAAATTTGCAAAATTCTTGATGTTCACCTAAAAAAAATCTTGATTTTAAAAAGAATTCTTGACAATTAAAAACCAGTTAAAAGCAATAAAAATACAATTAAATGAACTCACTATTTGCACCGAAAATTTCTGTACGCGTTTGTTTCAGCTGTTTAACTTTTTGGATTATTAGTAATGATAGCAAAGTATACAACTAGTATGCCGACTCTTTGACAGGTACCTAGTTCAAATGTCAAAGTACCTAGTAGATGTTTGTATTCGTGAGATTTTTTTCAAATGTATTGGTGTTTTAACTTATTTTTACCACTAAACATTCCCAGCGGGAAAACTCAGAAGACCTTCTTACTTCAGGCCTTTTTCAAGGTCTGCTTAAAAGATTTTTTGATTCAATTACTATTCTTATCTAACTCTAAAGAAGGCCTCATATAAGGCCTCGGCTCTTTCGTATAAAAGATAAGATACACCATTCACACTCGCTTCTATGAGAAGGGAGTAAGATTTTTTGTATTGTTTTTTTGCACAAGCAAAAGCAAAATCAATTTTTTTTTGGTCCCGTTACCCTTCTTATGTACCTGCTGAAGAAGCGAGAGCGGAAGGCCTTCTTCGCAATGACAACGTGTGTAAAAAAGATATGAGTATGGAAAGGAGCAAGAAGGCATTGTACATCCAAAGGAAGGGGTACAGAGGCCTTCTAGAAGGCCTTCGTACTCCTTCTTTTTCCCGCTTGGTTGTTGCATAAAATCGTTAGAACGTGGCAAAAAAATTTTTCTAAAATAAAATTTCTTAATTTGAAAATTTTTCAATTTATTTAATGCTGTCTGCATTTATAAACTTTTAAAAACAATTTTTTTCTACAATATCGAAAAACATTTAAGATTTCAAAAATGTTTTTCATACCACAAAATACTACTCTGCTGGCTTTAAGAATTTTCACAACAGAAAAAAATTAGTGTCAAAAAATTTATTTAAACCGTTTTAGTTTGTGAAAAATTAAAACATTTTGCAAAAGCAAAATGTGTTGGAAAAAATTATTTATTATGTGTTTGTGTCATAAAATTAAACAAAACTAAGTGTATTGTCAAAAATTTAAATAGAAAAATTAAAAATTTTGTTTTGTTTTTGTTGTGTTTAGGTGTGTTGAATTCACACAGAACCAGCGTTGCCGTTTTGTTTACAAATAACCAAAATTGGTTATTTATTTTCTCAATGTGTACTTGTGTACTTTTTTCCATTTTGTTTACTTTTTTCAACTGAAAAATAATCAATTTGTTGTCTTACTTGGGTGTGAGACGATTAAGATTTGCATTTCTAGTTTTTAAACCCCCAAACTTTTTTACCAATTCACTCATACTTTTAAAATTTAATCTAATTTGCTTCAGCTTTCCGTTTCTCTTTTAAGTTGAGTGTTTTAGTTCACGTTCGAGAAAACAGCTAATTACAATTTCAATGAAAATCTTTTTCGACTGTCTTTATAAGTTGTTTTCTTGATGACGTGTTGAAAATAAATGATTTAAAATTACGTGCAGCCTACATCACATCTTTCAAATTTTGTGAATTTAGACAAGCAGTATGTGTAGAAAACTTAATTCGTGACGAGTCAAACTTAACGTGTTTGAAGCGGCACTTATTGAAGCAGTCAACATCTATACCAATTTACTTTATTAAGATTTTTATGTAACCGATTATCAATTAAGCCATAACAACCACTATCTGGGGCAGTGATGTTATACGTAGGGAAAATCCCTATCTGTAGGGACCTTACAGACCATCAGTAACTTACTTTATAAAATCGATCCAGGGGCCAGATTCTGGCATTCGTGATCGAGTACTTTCTCGATTCGAAAGCAATTTAATATCTTACTATTTCAGTCAATACTGAACGAGTTTGAAATATTTTTTCGTTATTGTAAAGCATTCATTTGAGTTTCACAATATAGAAAAAATAATTTTGATTAGTTCAGTATTGACTAGAATAAAATTGCTTACGAATCGAGAAAGTACTCGATCACGAATGCCAGAATTAGGCCCCAGATATTTATGCTTATGTATGTACACATATATAATATTTTTTAACTTAAGTGCGAAAAAATAGTGTTTTTAATACATATATATATATATTAATGGGGTTTTCTTTTCAGACAATAATGTTCCATGTATGCTACTATTCGAGCGTGGTTTGGTTCTATTCTAAAAAAATATGCAAATATGTGAGAAGTTGTCGTTTTCCTTTCTAAATATTGAGTGTGAGATAATACCCTTTTTTGCATCTGCGCTAAGTACTTTTTTATGCAAGCAAGTATTTTTTATTAACTTTTAATTATTGGTGAATATCGCTTTAGTACAAACTTTGCATTCAATATTTAACACGCTAAATACACATTAGTGTTGAGTGTATAATTAAGCTTCGTACAGACGATGGTCAGATCTTACAATGTTGTAAATTTTCTGACAATGGTGCCATTGTCAGATGCATTAATTAAACACATCTGACAAATGAAACAATGTTCACACAGTTGAAAGACGTTTTTAGTAAATTTTAATGACAACATTGTAAGATCTGACCACCGTCTGTAAGAAGCTTTAGCTAGTATTTTGTTCCATTGTAATTAAGAAAAATGTATCACTTAGACTTGCCAACTGGCCAGTTTTCGCCGGGACAGTCCAGTTTTAGAGTGGAATGTCCCGTGTCCCGTCGATACTCTGAACTGGACGCCATTTGTCCCGTTTTTCTTTAACTAACTTTTTTATAACCTGCCACAACAAATCAATAAAATCGAGAGCTTTAGTACATACTTATTTTAGTACTACAATTTTTTTTTAGCAGAACTGGATTTTTTTAATTCCTAAGTGTTCATCCATATTATGAAACATTTGCTGCAAAAACTTTTTTCAATTCTCTTTTGTAACTGCATTCCTGTCCAATGAATAAAAATTTTGTTTTAAAGCATTGAGTAATTTTCTATGCCTTCTGTCTTTCTTTCGATAACTAACTCACAAAAACTGCTTGTACATGAAAAAAATTACACATTTCCATTCGTCTTTCCCATTTTATCAACAAACTCAAATGTTTCATAATATGGATTGGGACTTAGCAACACAGGAACATGTTGATTCCCTTTTGTCATTTGCCATTTGTCAAATGAAAACCGTGATGTTTCCAAACTAATTTGGAAATTTGTTGCCTGTGATCAAGATTCGGAAGTACAGAAAGACGAGAAACAATTATGCGAGGCATACCTATATTTTATTCACTATATTATGAGCATTTGGTCATGACATATAAAACATTTACAAAGTGACTACATCCAACCTACAGAAGTTTTTGATATCTATATATAGTAAAAATGAAATGTTGTCTGTTGCTGATCGCATAACTTGAGAACGGCTTGACCGATTTGGACGATTTTTTCTTTAAAATCAGAAAACGGCTCCATCGATTTGACAAATTTTCTTTCAAATGGTCGTATTAATCCATTTAAAGTTTTCATCAAAAGAAAATTTTACCACGCCTACTTTTACGCCCACTTTTTCTATTTATTTGACCGATTTGGACGATTTTTTCTTTAAAATGGTCGCCATGTTCCAACTTAGGTTTTTAAGGAAAGAAAATATTTCCCCGCCCACTTTTTTCGATTTACCTAAAATCAGAAAACGGCTCCATCGATCATTAGTAATCAGCTACCGAGCGAAGCCGGGACGGCCAGCTAGTTTTTTATAAAATAAAATTAGAATTTTCAAATAGATTGGAAAACCTTTTTTTTTTTGGATTTAAAGCCAATCAAATGTTGTTGCAAGTAGATCGCAATAAAAAAGAATATTTTACTTAAGAATGCGTCTCAGTTTATAAAAAATTCTAGATTATTTAAATAAGTGGTTTGTTATTCAACTGAAGCTTTTTTTTATAAATGTAAACAGTTTAATTTGGATAATGAGTTAATATATGATAAAGTGGTTGAAGTTACTCAAAAATTGGAAAAAGCGATAGACAAGGATGCTTTATTTTCTGAAATATGTTTTCTAAATAGTATTTTGTCATAACTGAATATTACTATTGAACAAAATAGTGCATCAACTTATATGACCGAAATCCCCCATTCAAATAAAATAATTTAAAAATGGTTAACATTTTTTGATAATGGGGAAAGTCCAAATTTGTTTATCATAGTGCAATATATTTTTATTGTACCACCTAGTAATTGCTATGTAGAGCGTGTCTTCAGCGTCACGAAAAATAAATGGCATGATACGCGCTCTAGGATGCTTGTTATAGCTGAGTTGGTGGTTCATTTCAATTTAGCTTAAGATGTGCTGAGTTTATTGAATTTATTACTTTAAATTAAGATTTAATAAAAGCTGCTAAAAGTGATCAAAAATATAAATTTAAAACTAAATACTGAAATAATTATCCTTTTTAAAATTCTATTTTATGTTACTATTGTTATTAACTATGTATATTATATTTATTTACGTTTTTGTTTTGGTAAATTTTTATAAGTCTAGATTTTACACAATTTGGATTAATGTGTTATTTTGGATTTTACAAATTAAATAGTATAATAATTATACATAAACGGATTTGGTTGAATTTTTCTATGATATTTTAATGGTGTCCCGTTTTGACAATTTTAAAAGGTGGTAAGCCTAGTATCACTTTGTAAGGGTGCGTGTAACCTGTTAAATATATTACACAAATATAATGCATTATTATTTTTTAGAAAAGAAAACAACAAGTTGCGACAAGTGTCTTGGAAATTAAAAAAAAATCAAGGGAACGTAAACATTTTTAATAAGTGTGCATTTGGTAACAAGACTTTCATTAAACTTAATAGTTTTGCTGCAAATATTTTAATATATCCCTAATCAAACGCTAAAGTTGAAAGGACTTTTAGTGTCATGAATTTATTCAGAGATAAAATGTCGTGAATACATAGAAGATCCTTATGTATCTATACTTATATTATAAAGCTGAAAAGCTTGTATGTTTATATATTTGTAAGAGGTAATCTCCGAAACTTTCGGTCCGACTTTACAATTGTTTTCAATAAAATGATGAATGGAATGGAACGGGCATAGACTATATGTATAAGGTTCATTTAAAGTGCTTAGGATAGGTTCAGGGGCGCTAAGCCTCCTATATTCAGCAAATATAAATTATCTTTTTAAAAGAAATTTTTTGATTTTAAAGCAATACTGAAAAGAAAAAACGAAGCCACTTCGCCTCCAGTTTATCTGTCCGCTCGGCCGTCCCCTGGCCGAATGCGAAAGTGACTTTTGCGTTTGCTACGCTTTATCGGCTTAATAGCTGCAGCGATTATGATGAATTTGGAAAAAATGCATTTTATTTTTTTAAAACTAGGACCAAGAGGGGGACATAGGAAGAATTACTGCCCCTTCGAAAATATCAAACCAATTTTGATGAAATTTGAATCGAAGATAGATCAGTGTAACTGCAACAAACAGGGCTTGTATTTTTTTAAAGCTAGGAATATGAAGAGACAGATAGGTAATTGCTGCCTAACCGAAACAATCTTAAATATATTGATAAAATTGAGAACATGTGTATGTATGTAGATCTGCGATCGGCAACCTATACTATTACATTTTGCGATTGTATGCGTTGTATGAATTTTACTTATGTTTTTGAGCATAAAAGAGAATAAAGGAGAAAAGAGAAAACGCGGCGCCCTGATTTTGCCGATCGCAGATGTAGATCGATCTACTGTTTTATTGTATGTAGATTCTACATACAATAAAACACACAGGCTTTATATTTTTTTCAAACCTTGGACCAATAGGGGACAGAAAAGCAATTATTGCCTCTCCGAATTTATAGTTAGTCAAAAATTAACTCTGGACGGGAAACACCGCGGGCTCGGCAAGCATTTAATAAAGTCTAAAGCGAGATTATCGTTGTTGTTTCATTAACTTAAAATTCAAAATTAATTCTAACGAAACATACAATAACCAATTTTAAAAGACTGCAAATGCTACTTAAGGCCTTTTTGCACTATCACACAAGTCTTACGTATTTTGACGAAAATGCATTTCTGTCTAATTATTGTTTTAAAATTTTCAAAAAACAATAGACTTGTGTGATAGTATAAATCAGCTATTAAAGCTTACGTTGAACGATTACCTAAATTAAATTGAAAATTAAATAATTCCACACTCAATCTTATTTTTAAATAAATTGTTTTGTTTTAAATTTTTAGAGTTTACGTAAATAATATTCAAGACCTTTTTGCGCTTTTTTGATGAAAAATTTCAATACGAATGTACTTTAAAACCATAATTTTTATACTTTTGGGATCATTATTGAATTAAAATTAAACCAACTCTGTTGAAACTAAATTTTTCATTATTTTTATTAAACAATTTTTTTTAACTCCATTAAATATACAGTGCAAAAAGCTAGATCCCCTTATGGTAAAGCTTACTATTCGCGATATTCGCGGTTAAAAATTTTAAGAAGTCTTAACATATTTTTTTGGAAAATTTTTACGTAAAATCGTATTGAACAGAATTGGATTGATTTAACCCTCAAATCACCCTCAAAAAAACTAACGTTAGTTACCCTCGTGTGTGGTTTTTCACATATATGCAATGTCTGTCTACTTTACTGTGGTGCCATAGTACGTTTGTTATAAAAGTCATAATTTACGTAACATTAATGATGTATTTATCGCGTTGGTAATCAACAACAAACCATACTAAGCTTTGTGTATTTTATAAAGCACTCACTTTACATCAACAATTTTTTTTGTTAATCGTGTAAAAATTATTTCTTTTGTGTGGTTTTTCACACAAGGGTGACTTAAAGGTTAAATTAAAGAATTATCCAAAAATTATAAAAAGATCGTTTTATATTACAGTCGTACTTTGAAAAACTGCTATCAACATAGAATTCAGCGTTCTCGAATTAGCTTTACCAGTAGGGTGCTCAGCTTGTTAAAATTTGCGACTTGTACAGTGTTATTATACCCTTCATCACAAGTAGAAAGGGAATACGTAAGTTTGTCATTCCGTTTGCAATTTCTACAATATTGGAGCGAAGTTGATTTAACGATATCCATCTATCCGTCTGTCTGTTGAAATACGTTTTCCAAAAACCCAAGATTTGAAGGCGACTTAATTGGTATTTATTTATGTCACATACATATGTATGCTCCGCAAAATTTTATTTATTTTAATTCAGCCTGACCGGTTCACAAATGGCTGAGATATTAGCGAAAACCCACAACTGCCTCTAAGTTTGCCCATAAATCCCTTGTGGTTGTTTTTTTGTACGATTATCAGGTATGTGATGAAAATCGATTTTAAAAACGAAACGATTTGAAACCGAAAATATCGTTTTCAGTATCTTTTACAATTGATTTTAAATACATATTCCTTTTATTTTCAGTCTTTATTCTTTAAAACTTTATATTATATACGTTAACTGAAGTGTATTCTGAACAAAAATTTAAGACTATAATTCAGATATGGATTTTAATATCCCTAGAAATTCATCACACCTTTTAAAAACGTTCGTTTTGAAATCGATAGGTTTTCATCACATACCTGTATATCTGGATAACGACAATAGCCAAGGCTTTACAATTAGGTACACAGAAAAAATTTAAAATTGTTTCTAATCACCAAATTCATAGAATCAAGCAAACCTATTAACAAAATTATTATACAGATTATTAAAATTTAAGATTGTGATTTTTTTTTTAAATAAATGACATTTTTAATTTTAATTAAAAAAATGATCAAAAAACTTTGCCGTTTCAAACAATGTGTTAATTGATTTAATAAAATATAGCTCAGGTTTTGACAATTCCCAACAACAATTTTACAAGATTAAATTATTTCATTTTACACGAAAAATCAATTAAGATTTTTTGTTATTTAAATAATATTTTAATTAATAATTTTTTTCAAAACAACTAAAATATTAATTAAATCAAAATTATATTTTTAATTTTTTTTCAAAAAAAAAAAAAAAAAAAAAAAAAATTGATTTATTATCACATTAATTAAATTGAAATACTTTTTAAACAATTTTTTTAAATGATAAAAAACTACTGATCCAACAAAGTGTGAGCGGGATTGGAGAAATGGGCACCATGTCGCACCATAGTGAAGGGTATTTAAGATTCGGCATAGTAGATTTTTATTATTTTATTTTTATGTTTATTTAACTTTTTAAAACACTTGTTTTAAATGTTTTAACAAAATATTTGTACAAAAGAACAATTGAAATTTAAGTACTTAAATAAGACAACTTAAATGAATTGTAAGTTAAATACCACAGACATGGGAGTTACTTATTAATTCTTAATAATTCCGAAGTATTTAAAGGTGGTAAGCTTTTTAGCAATTGTAAACAAAATTTGTTAAAGAGAGTAAACAAAACCGAGCTATAAAATATTTTAATAAAAACTTTACACATAAACCGAATGGCATATGACTCATTCAGCATACATGCAAGTATGTATTACGATTCAGACAAAACCTTAATATCAGAATAATTCTAAACGTTGAACTTCAAGCAAATCCATCAAATATTTGTGTTTTTATTTTATTCCACTTATCGATTCAATTAGTTTTTTTTTTGCTTTCGTCTTAACTTGATTTAGCCAGACAATGTTACAATTTATCACGATGATTCATACATTTGAAATTATTTGCATTTTGATAACGGCAAAATAGAAATAACTATCAAGTGATAAAAATCATAAACGGTAAAGGCTCAGTTAGCCGGGAGTAACAGTAACTTAACCTTACCGTAAAAAAGTAAGACCAATCTTTTTCTTACAGATTGAGACTTAACCCTGTACTGCTAACTATAATCGTTCTTATTGCTTTACATACAACAAAATAAAGCAGCTGATTTGCAACGTTACTGTTACTCCCGACCAATGGACCTTAAGGTCTCGGTTTAGGTTGTAAATGCGAACTAAAGAAATGCTTCGCAAATTGAATCATATTCTTACACATATCGAGCCCTTACCCCAAAAAAGCTTAAGCAAACAAAACACAATTATACAAGAGGTTTTTTTTTATTTTATTTCATTAAAATTTTGTAGGAAGGTTATTGCTTAAGCTAAAATTTTTTTCCTATAAAATCGTAACGGTCCCTTATGTGACCATGATATTTTAGGAGATGATGCAATGTCTCCTGATGCAATAAATCTACTAAAAGCAGAATGGACAGTGCAACAGTTGATAATTATTACATTTAGTGAAGTGAAGAGTTAATAAAGTACATTAATTCAAAATAAGATACAGGCAGTAAAGTTTCATTGTCCATGAACAAGTCTTAAAAATAGGAGATACCAAAACATATCGCTCATTTATTGCAACATAGTCATATCTACAAAAACAAACGACTTTGGCAAAATGCGATTAAAGTTTTCAAAATGTACCGATTTAAAGATAAATTTTGCTATAACTTCGGTGCAGTTTGAGATAAATACGAGAAGGTATGAAGGAAAGGAGCGATATGTTTATTAGGTGATAAACATAAATTTTCAATTTCAATTTGTGTTGGTTTATATACCCGTGAAATGCGAGGAAACCGAAATAAAATAACATTTTGGAAACTCGTGTAAGATACTACAACATACAACTTGAAAAACACATTGTCCTTAAGATTACAAATGGACCTATTGAAATGAAAAGGTTTGTAAGAAGCAGTCCGTTGATGCTATTTTTGCATCAACCGTGACATACATTTGACTGATATAGACGTTGTTTATAAAAAAGAAAAAATTGCTTCTGATTGTGAACCCGAAGCAGGCTACAACGGTGCACTTTTCCAACCTCGGTAAAAAAATTAACAAAATTTTTCAGAAACATGATAATTAGTAAATACAGTCAGGAATATACTTTTTGCCAACTTACTAAGCGCTTTGAGTGTGTCGGAAAGTTATTTCCTAAGCCGTTAAAAAGTGTTATATATTTCTTTAAAATATTTTATCTATTTTATTAATTAACTTTTTGATCTCATATCTTGAGTACCTTAATTTTTATTTTGTTTTTATTATTGTTTTATTAATTAAATTGTTATGTTTATGTTATCTTTTGATCTTGTATCCAGAGCATAATAATTCTGAATAAAAGCATAATAATAGGGAATAAAGGCATGAGGTAATAATAATTCAAGTTCATATTTCAATCTTCAATTAATTTTTTAGCATTGAACCATTTCGTTTACTTTCTTTGTAAACAAGTTTCCTTATGTTTTTTATAAAAGTTTTTTCCTTAATTAATAACAAAATTTACTTTGTATTTTTTATATGGAGCGGGATCCCGGGATCCCGGGAAATTTAAAAAAATATCCCGCTTTCCCGGGAATCGAAAAAGTACGGGGAAAAAAAACTCTAGTTCAATATGATCAGTATGAACCATATAATGTGGATCTCATACAATCGAACCAATCATGTAATAGGTCTAACGAGAGAACGTTTAATAAAAGCCAAAGTACCACAAGCCCTGTTGACTGTCATTGTTATGTGTTGAATAAAATCCAATTTTACATCCAATAAAATGCCAAGATCCATAATTGTGTCCACTATCTCGATTTTATATTCACCGTTCTTATAGTTATTTATAATATTATTTTTAATTTTACGCATTGTATTCTGCCGAGAAGATATGACTTTAGCCAGCTTACAAAAATTTTGTCGAAAACCATAATATAAATGTTTTTCAGAAGAAGGTTATGATTTCCCTTATCAAATGCCTTACTGAAGTCGGTATAAATAACGTCGGTATGTTGGTTGTTGACAAATCCTTTTTTTACTACCAAAGTTGTTAGTTCTAAAATATTTGTCATAATTGATGATTCTTTACGAAATCCGTGTTAAAAAGGTGTTAATAACGGTGAAACTTGATGAAACAAGGAATCTAAAATGCATTTTTCAAAAAGTTTTGGAATTGCACGAAGTGTGGATATACCCCTGTAATTGATCATATTTGATTTATTTCCAAATTCTTGCATTTTACGTTTTTGATTTCCTGCAAACCCCTGTATATTAGCAACTAAAAGCGTCAGCACCACCTTTGGTTGGCATAGACTGTGCAATCAAATGCATCACTTTAGAAATTTAAGAAGATAATATGTGCTTTAGAGTCTTCCTCTAATGCGTGCTTAAGACCCAATGCTCTTCCAAAAGCTCATTAATAGGTCTGTTTAATAACTGAAATTTATTACAAATTTGTTAAAAATAAATGTTTGAGGTGCTTTCAATACTTACAACCAAAGAGAAAAAAGAGCTAAAAATATTGGAGAGGCAAAATATTTGTTGACAACAGGGCTGCCTGGTACTTTTTTCCATGTCCCAAAAAAATTTAAAAAAAATCCCCAAAAAATTCCCAAATTACAAAAAAATAACCTTAAAAAGTTAATATTTTTTTATTGATTTTTTTTCCGACCAAATTTAAAATTTTTTTAAAAAATAGTAAGAAAAATTTTAATAAGAAATCCCCAAAAATACCCACCTAAAAATTTCAAGTAAAACATTATTTTATTTTGTTTGTAGCGACTGGTTTCGGCATGTTTTTTTAAATCCTTGTTATGCGATTCCAGTGAGGAATTACAAGCAGAATAATATGCTGTTTTCGAAGACGAATGAGTCAATTTATAAGAATTTGGAGCTTGTTCAATCGGTTTTAGCCATCCTTTAAACCAACAATAAAAATACATATTCCCCAAACTTTATTATATTGTCTTTCGTATTTCCTTTTTTTTTGGGAAGACATATTTGCTTGAAAATTGTCTTTAAAAAATCAAAAGTTGTATGTGGTTTCAACGGTTTTAGATCTTTTTTTAAATTCTTCCTTTTTAAAACATTCACTCAAAAATAATAACATACAGGGGTGTCATGGAAATCGAAAACGAAAAACGAAAGAATTTTAAATGTCGTTTTTCAATAAGATTTCTGTAATAAAATAATTTTATGACAATTATTATACAAATGTTGCTCCATTAAACATAATTCTTTAAAAAAAATTGTAAAAATTAGATTTAAAGTTAATTAAAAAGAACTTACAAATTCTTTCGTTTTACGTTTTCGATTTCCATGACACCCCTGATAAGTTTATTAAGTACCTTTTACACACTTGACAAAAATATTAATTCTAATTAGGACTTTTTACACCGTATAAGTTGTTGACAAGAGTAAGACAAAAGTTTTGCTACTTTTTTGATATTTTATATACGAAACAAAGAAAATTAAGCGTAAATAATAAAGGAAGGAAAAATATAAAATCCCCAAAAAATCCCCGATTATTTTTATTATTTCTCCAAAAAAACCCCCAATCCCCAAATAAATTTCTTTGTCCTTTTTGCTTAAATGAAATCCCCAACTTTGTGGATAAATCCCCAAGTCTGACAGCCCTGGTTGACAAATGTCTGCCGGTAAAATATTTACTTTCAAGAATTATTTAAACAGTTGTGTATTTTTTTGTGTTCAAAAGATAAAAGATACAAAACAATGAGTAATACAATTTACATTTTTACTTAAATTTAAGAACAATAGCATTGGGCAAATAGTTCAAAATAATAAAATAGGGAAGAAATTGTCTCGTATTTTACAGCTGTATACTGGAGATATGCCTAATTTGCTAATTTTTTGTAAAGTAAAGAGTTTTTTTTTAAATTATTTTCTTTCCGAGTAATTGGATTATTGTAAGATTTTGCTAGTAAAGTAAATGATAAAACCTAATATCTTCTTTTGCTATTCCGTCCACGATAAATTTATATTTCAGGTGGCCGCAATACTACAACAATAGGAAATTTGTTGTAACTTTTGCTGGTTAAAAGTGTCAACAACGGTTGCAAAATGTAAGCAAAATATGCATTTTGACAGTTTTAACAAATGAAAAATCTTAACCAGCTAAACACACCTAAAATACATGAATTTGCTTTGATTCCATTATATTCAGCTTGAGCAAGTTAACAAGCTCTTTGCCAAATTGAAACAGCGCACATCAACCCAATAACAATGTAAGCCGAAAAGGGCGTACATTTAAATCACAACGTAGCAAAGCGTACCAATCAGAATTACAAAATGCTATGAAAAGCGGAAAGACGCAAATCGCGGGCTTGGTGTAGTTGCAATTGTATAGTAGTTCTTAGAGCAGGTCGTTGGCTTATCGCGTTTTTCTATTTAATGTCTGTCATTACTATGATTAGAATAATACCATATCTGGATGCAACGTATTAAGATATTTTTTATTGACACATTTACAAGTCATAATGAATGTTATACAAATAAATTATTAAAGTATTTATTATATTTATAATATCAATAAAGTTGCTAAAACGAAATTTAAAAAACTTCGGCAGGTATCATTTTTACAAACGTGTTAATAGCCCTATTCACAATTTTGTGCACATACTCTTGCACCATAGCATTTGCAAAATGGCTTGGTACTACATAAATTATTTCTCTACACCAACAAAATATACAGCAATGCATTTGCTACTCTTTTTTAATATGCAACACTTAATACCAATAGTTGATATTTCCTCCAAGTATGCAACACTTTATTGCAAGCCGACAGCTGACAGACACTCAGTGAACCATTTATAAATCACCTGTGAATTTCGTGTTTTGCAACAAGAATTGTAAACTAAGCCAAAGAGGTTATTCATAATGGATACAAAATATTTCCAATATTAGAAATTTGCAATCTCAAATGCGCAAGATTGTGGATAGGGCTAATGTAATATTTGAAAATGTGACTTATAGGAAGTTTAACTAGATGTCGAGCAGATATTTTTATAGAATAAAGCAAATCTTTATCTCCCAGCTTATCTTATGTAATACCGATTCAGGGGATTATTGCATCGACAAATCTTACCTTAATCCTCCGTATTACACATGTTTCATTTCCATTTAAACGCATTGAAAAATGGTCTGGCCAGACTCATGTGTATGACGAAGGGTTAAGGTATGTTCACATTTAGCAAATATTTGAAGAAAAAACCAACAAATGCGTGACCACAGAATTGATCTACTTTTAATTTTCGTTTTAATAATTTTTGTTGATTAACTTAACTACATTACCCAAAAGAAAAAAAAATCAAACCATAACATAATTAATCAAATGTTAAATTTTGCTTGATCTAGCAAACGTTATTCAAAATCAAACAAGTGTTTAATCTAAATATATAGTGGTTATGTGTAGGGTGCTAAATCTTTATTAAATGTGATCAAAGCTTTATATATATACTGTTTTTTAAGGCCAAACTTTGCAACACTATATGGACATCATTGTGTTAAAACTATTATTCCGGGAGACATTTTTAAAAAAAGTAAATGCAAAACAATACCCCAACTTGGTAAATTTGAAGAAAATTTGCTAAATATATTTTATTTAAAGTACCCAGAATAGACCAGAGGCCAAATTACGGCGTTCGATATCGATTTTACAATTTTATATTTTCTTGGACAATAATAATATTGATTATGGAACGAAACTACCTTTACTTATTAAATGGGACTTGGTGTTCTTTACCTTCCATGATAGTATTGGTACTGCTCAATCACTAGAGACAAACAGCACCAAGTACAACAACAAAAAGTCTGCTATTTCTCAAAAATAATACAACAATTGTTTTACCTTACTTTTCTCTTTAAAATGTGTTATACAAATTATACAGTGCGTTGCAAAACTAGTTCGATTCCATATGGATTGTAGTAAAACATTCTTTCGAAAACTCGTAGCAAAACTCGTTCGTTCCAAAATCAAATATTTCATGTTTCTATATTTCAGTTGGTTTCAATTTTTCAATTATTGAGTTACTAATCAAGAATGGCATAACACGTCAGAATTAAAAAGTTCAACTAATTCGCTTCATTAAATCGCGCGCTATATGTTTTTTACATTTTCCCAAAATTCGAATAAAGTGTAACGAACGAGTTTTGCATCTCACCTACTAATATCGACTCCTTTGCGCGAAATTATCGTATGTTACAAAAACCAAATTTTACAGGACAGCCATTTTTCTACTTTTCTCTGCTTTCGCTTGCAATATCAAAATGAAAATATACAACCAATTTTTGGAGCAACGAAGTGGAATTCGCCTACAATATTTTGTCAGGTGACGTTTCCTTGAATGTAGAACAAAATTGCATCAAAAACTCATTTTCAAAAAAATTGGCATATACGATAATTTCGCGCAAAGGGTTCGATATGTAAATAACTATATTAAAGCTCAACGCGGCACATGTTAGAATCAAAATATCGAATTTAAATTTTAACAGAATCATTTTCTTGCTATATTTAACGATTTAAAAGCTATCATCTACATTTAGCATCAAGGTTAGAGTTGGAGTCGTACTTAAAAATTTAATCGGATGGAGTCGGACTTATCACTTATCTTGACGACTCCACAGCCCTGATATATATATATTGAAGTGCTAGTGGCAGAAAGTTGGTTAACTATGAACTTTTAAGCGTTATGTTGTTTTAACAAGTTATCAGCTGACAATAAAGATAACAAATTTGTGAATCATGCAATGAACATATTGAAGAAGTTATAAAACATGCAGAATTGTATAAAAAATAAGCCAGGAGAACAAAAACAAGAAAAAAGCCGATGCTTCAAACTCTATCAGCTCAGTGTTTCAAACAATTGACAGAAAAGGCTTTAATAATGCGAGTTGTTTTACTTTCCATTTTTCACGATACTCGTCGACGTATTAACGCGTGTTATACCTTTATTCCCGTCTCACCTACAGTGGTGTAAAGTAGATATTACTACAATTTACCCACCATTTAAGGTACTGATACTTTGTCAGGATTGTTTTCGTGTTTTATAATTTAAGAAATTCCAAAATATAAATAGAACTGGCCACCTTAATTATATCAACATCAACATTTATCAAGTATCGGCAGCTTTAACACATGAATTTTTCTTCTATTTGTTTTGAATTTATTTTACAGTACAAACTTGTTGTTTTTTTCATTAATTTTTTTTTTTATCACAAAATAAAAACAAACAAAAATATTTTGATAAGAAACAATAATCAATAATTAAAAACAAGCAAACGCCACATCATTAAAGAAGAATTTATAGACAATTAAATTAATTTTTTTTTAAATCTTAGTTAGTTGAATTTTATTTTAAACACTCACATGATCATTTTGAAATGAAGACATTTTTTAATTAAAAATTAAATAATTTAATTGATGTTGTTAAATCGATGATACAGTAAACATAATATTCAAAAATATTTTGACGATTTTATTTAATTTGTTTAACTTTTTGCTTTTAAATTTATCAACAATTTTGATATTATTTAATTTAATTTTCTAAAATATTTAATCCCTTCTGATTTATTTATATTTTCTTTTAATTTCTTTTGTTATCTATGTTTGACTTTTTTTTGAAAATTTTTTTTCTTATTTAATATTTTTTTCTATTTGATTTTTATTGAGCACCACCGTTCTTCACTTTCGACCGTCTTAAACGCAAATAATTCTCTTCACTCGCAACATTTTTAAAATAACCTGCCAAAACAACCGTTAAAATAAATAGTGAACTCTCTTTATCGGCTTCATTATTGTTGTTTATATGTAGATACTTTCAGTGTCAATATCAGTTTCTGATATCTCCCAAAAAAGTACAAAAAAACTAGTATTATTAATATTCTCGTACTGTAAAATTCGATTTTTTTTTTGAATTAACTCTTAAATGTACTTAGGAGAAACATTAAATTTCTAAGCAATTTATTGCTTTTTTCAAGTTAAACCAATTGTAGAACTTCATTTAGAAAACTGTTTTTTATCTATGAGAAATATTTGATAAAAGATATATGTTGTCTTCATAACAATTCATAAAAAATAAGAGGGGGTGAATTAAGTACCAATAAACTTATCACTCTTCAAGGGTGGATCCAGGCTTCAGTTTTTGGCAGTTTCACATAGTGGAAATTAAGTCGCAATAGTCTTTAAGCCCAATTTATGATCCGTGCTTGTCCCTAATACAAGTCGTATCTTTTTAAGCCCCCACTAAACTATAAATAACAACGAAGGTTTTTAACAATTTGAAAGATATGAGTTTATTACTGTGTCCTTTCTAAAGGAAAATATACTTCTACGTAGTAAAAAATTTGGAAACATTGTGTGTAAACATATAACAAGTTTTTAAAAGAATTCAAACGAATTTAATAATACGTCACTATAGATGGGGAGGGGTTTATGCAGTTTAGATGATATTTTAGACACCCAAAAAAATTTGCTTTATTAAGCTGATCGACTTAGAATAACAAAGTAACCTTGAAATACAGATAAATATGTATACTTGCAGTTTGTTATTAATAGGGAGCTCGATTTTTCGACTTTTTTCAAAATCCGTTAAAACAAAAGAATTCACAAAGTAAAAAAATAAAAGCTATGACTAAGAATTTTTGAAGAACTTTGGTTTTAAAAAATTTTAGGAATTTAATAAATTTATTATTTGAGATATTCTTCCAATTTTTTTAAAAGAGTTTTAATTTGTTGGCAGTAAAGTATGTCTATATGCTTCAGTAGACTTCAACCATATTTTTAAAAAGTTACAAACAAAACCTCAGAATTTCAGAATTATTGCAAATAATAGTAATAGTAATAGTAATAGTAACATGTGTTTTTGTATAAAATATCCGTCCACTCGTCGACCACAATTTAAAACCTTCCATGACATTGTTTGATTTCTTCAATTTGGTTTTTTAATTCTTGGTGTTGCCTTAACTAGCATTCAATCCTCGGCAGCACAACGGGCCTTAATAATATTTTATATGGCGCACATTTATGTCAAGCTTGTGGACTAATTAAAGGGGATTAATACAACCCCTAACCGCGAAAATAACGTAAGCGTCAAACATTTATTTCATATAAATTTTGTATGAAATTTGTCGCTTACGATAAAATTGTGTGATCATAACATTTTAGGAGATGATGCAAGTGTTTCTAATAATTTCATTAAAAAAAAAAAGAAACGAAAATTTAAAATGATGTCGCTTAAGTTATTTTCGCGGTTAGGGCTCGAATAATATAGGGTACTTCAGACAACTTACTTTGCATTTTTAGTCCCGTTCGAAATATCTCCAGAGATACAGTTTGCATAAAAATATTTATATTTAACTAGCTTAACCCGGTGCGCTTCGCTACACTGCTTAAACCACTTCTTCAGTTGAGAGATATTTAATGTATGCATCCTATGGAAGGTTTTCCCCCCTGCGCCTTCCCGCTTTATTTTTATTTTCAAAAGTGTAGTATACCATAGGAGTGACTTCTACTAAGTTTGAACATTCTTACTATAACAGTTCTTAAGATATGTGATATTAAACATTGGCGTCCTATGGGGGGTAACATTTCCCCGCTGCTATTTTATTTAAATTTTGGGGCTCAGAACATCCTACTACCAAAAGTTCAACAAATTGCTTGCAGCGGCTCTTATTAATATTGCTATCTATGAGGGGTACTGCTCCTCCCCCGTCTACCCCGCCCATTTGTATATTGAAATTTATAGTTTACTATAATAATAGCTTTAACCACTTTTGAAGACTCTCCCTTTAATAATTCTTCAGTTGAGCGATATTTAATATATGCATCCTATGGGAGGTATTTTCCCCCTGCGCCTTCCCGCTTTATTTTTATTTTCAAAAGTGTAGTATACCATAAGTGTGACTTCTACAAAGTTTGAACATTCTAACTTTAATAGTTTTTAAGATATCCGATATTAAACATTGGCGTCCTATGGGGGGTAACACTTCCCCCGCTGCTATTGTGTTTAAATTTTGGGGCTCAGAACATCCTACTACCAAAAGTTCAACAAATTGTTTGCAGCGGCTCTTATTAATATTGCTATCTATGAGGGGTACTGCTCCTCCCCCGTCTATCCCGCCCATTTGTATATTGAAATTTATAGTTTACTATAAGAATAGCTTTAACCACTTTTGAAGACTCTCCCTTTAATAATTCTTCAGTTGAGCGATATTTAATATATGCATCCTATGGGAGGTATTTCCCCCCCTGCGCCTACCCGCTTTATTGTTATTTTCAAAAGTGTTGTATACCATAAGAGTGACTTCTAGAAAGTTTGAACATTCTCACTATTACAGTTCTTTAGATATGCGATGTTAAACATTGGCGTCCTATGGGGGATTCCACTTCCCCCGCTGCTATTTTTTTTTAATTTTGGGGCTCAGAAGATCTTACTACCAAAAGTTCTGCATAATGCGTGCAGCGGATCTTAATATATGCGATAATTAATATTGGCATCCTATGGGGGATACCAATTCCCCTGCCCCTATCGAAAAAATAAGTAGCCTATTTTATTTTTAGGGCTCACGTGATGTATCTGTAAAAATTTCAGGAAAATCGGTTCAGTAGTTTAGGAGTCTATAAGCCAACAAACAAACAAACAAACAAACAAACAAACACACATACAAACATTTTTCATTTTTATATATATAGAAGAAGAAGATAGAAGATAGAAGAAGATAGATATCTAGAATACCCTTACCAAGGCGAATTCATAAAGGTGACATTTTTAAATCATCTGTTTATTGTTTATTTTTTTGTCTTGTATACTGAATGTCAAGCTTTGTTTACATTTTGTGAAAAAATTAATTCAAATTTAAAATTCAATAAAAAAATAAAAACTTGAAAAAAACTTATTTAAAACAAAAAAAGTGAACATAAAATATAAACACAAGGAATTAAAAATGCGTAAGAAATAAATGGAGCCACAATGAATTTTCAATGGAGTAAAAAGATTTACTTTCTAAAGAAATTGTGTATATTTTATAAACAAAAAAAAATTTCCTATTTTGTATTTTCAACAAATAAGTTTGACATTCACTCTAACTTTTTACAAAAACAAAATACATAGAATTTTTCAAAAAAAGAGATAGCTAGCATAACTCTATCTCATGATGCAGTCACCTTTATGAATTCGCCTTGACCCTTACACAAATTGATATTTACGTTTTTAACTGAACATTTTTTTTGTTGAACATACAGTAGTATTCCGATTTAACGAACTTAATTGTTGTCAGGCCTGTTCGTTAAAGTGAATTGTTCGTTATATCCAGTACTACACTCAAAATATTATGTAGTTAAATTCAAACGAAAATTCATTTTAAACAAATTAAAATTAATTTGGAAAACGGATCATTTACATTTCATTTAAAACAAATGATTTTTACATTAATTTTTAAATTTTTTATTTAATAAACTGCATATTCCCTGAAATTGAATAGTTTTTACTTTTAAAAAATATATTTTAACCGACAAAAATCAAACTACATAACACAATAAATACGGAAAAACATTATTTTTTGGTAGTTTGTTTTTTAAATGACAAACACAAATGTTAAAACATAAAATTATTCGTAAAATAACTATATTTTTATTAAATTTTAACAGTACGGAAAACGAATTTAATAACCCACAATCAGTTACTGAAATAATTTTATAAGTGTAAGTTAAAAAGGAAAAACGTCCTCTATTTAATTTAAAACTCAAAGTATACGTAGTATTTTTAATAGTATTTTTAATATTTTATTTCTTGTGAATTCCTTTGTTCCAAATTGATAACTCTGACAAACAGAAAGAACATCGCTACAATCTACATGATTAAAGGTGGGGGGGTATGATTCATTTTTGTTCATGGGTGTCACTCTTAAAATTAAAAAAACACTGATCGACTTAGAATCACGATCACGGCTGCCAGATTTAACGATTTATCATAATTTTTACAATTTTTGGGTCCAAAAATTCCTCATTGACCCTGAATTTGACGATTTTTTCAAATGATAAATTTTGTACTGATTAGCAAAAGTTTTAAGTATTATTTCGTATTTTTTAATAACTTCTTGGATACTTTCGTTTATTTGGTTGACAGTAATTGTCCCGTGTTAACAATTCATACTATAAATATAAGAGCACTGAAACAGATTTTTTAATAAGTAAAATCGCTGATCGATATATCTAAGTTCATGTAGAACCCAATTTTCATATTCGTTTATATGACATCCTGAACAATACGAGACAAGCAAAGTCATCTGTTGACTAGCTTCGAGAATTACCTTATATGTGCCACAAAAATGATTGTCAACTATTTTGAACTATTTAAAAAACGCTTTTCGCGCTTCTTTAAGTTGATCAGTTGAGGAAGTTAAAACTTGCATTAATAAACAATAGGAGTAAGAATGCCGGTTTTATTTTTAGAAATCTGATGTTTTTTTTAAATTAAAATAAACAGAAAGTTAGAAATTCTCAAAAGCTAATAAAATAAAGTAGTATTTTACAATAACGATTTTTCTGACGATTAAAGCTATGCTAACGATTTCTGTCCAGCCTGCTGGCTGACTATTTCGATGAAATTTGGTACACAAAAACCTATTAAAAATGTCGCGAATCAGTTAGTTAGAAATTCTCAAGAGCTAATAAAATAAAGTAGTATTTTACAATAACGATTTTTCTGACGATTAAAGCTATGCTAACGATTTCTGTCCAGCCTGCTGGCTGACTATTTCGATGAAATTTGGTACACAAAAACCTATTAAAAATGTCGCGAATCAGTTCATAATATTACATAGTCCACATACAAACTTCTTTAGGGATAATTTTGTGATTGTAGGTTCAGAATTTATCATAAGACCCATAGAAACTTCTTCCTTCTTTTTACTTTAAGACGAAAATAATCTTATTTAGATGTTATTATTATTATTATTTATTGCTTTTTAGGAGCAGTAGGTTGTTAACCCAAGGCTCTTACGGTTTTGATGGGGCTGCCATCTTCGATATAGCTGGAAAGGCACAACATCTTTTATCTTAGCCGCTCGCTACGAGACAGACCCTGGGTGAGAGCTGGGTTGTTGAGGTGCATAGTTTGGGGCGACACCTACCCGCCTCGTCCGTGAATCATAGTGTGGTCACCCGCTGATTGTCCGGGACTTTTTATTTGAGCTAAAGCACTTATTCGCAGCTAATAGCCTTTTCACACTTGTCAACATTTAACATCTGCCATTAATTTGCGAAGACGTTGAAATTTTCCCATTAGAAATACAAAGAGCTAAAAATCAAAATTTTCCAACATCTTTACAACATATTACTATTTCATTTTGTTCCCTTTTACTTCTTTCGATTTTTTTAGTGTCATCACTAGAAAAGTGGCAGCAAATTCTATAAACACTGTGGCAGCACTGACAAAATATCATTTCTTTTGAAAGCAGCGTTACCATTTGTCATGTTTTTATTTTTTTCCAAGTCTTTTTTTGTTTTATTTTTTTATATTATTAAACAAAATGAATTCCAAATACCTTTTGGTATATTCTTTTAAAATTTTGGCACTTTTGTAGAAAAAATATATTTAAAAGTTAATATTTTTTTTTAGAAATGGTGACATTTTTTATTGATAGTAGACGTTAGATGTTTCAAGTGTGAGCACATGTTTCACATTTTCAACATCTTCCATGCGTTCCTCGGAAATGTATGCAAGTGTACCATTCCCAATAAAAATTTTTATCATTTTGCGAAGCACTAAAGCCCACTCTCGGAAAACACTAAAACCATAGTTTTTTAAGTTTAAAAAACCACTCCGGTAAATTTCGTGAAAATCGTTTAATAACACAGTGCAACAAAATTCGGGTCATCGCCGCCAGCAACGCGAAATGAAACTAGATTATTGGTAGAGCAAATCTGCCAAAGGATTTTGAAAAGTTAGCTCGGATTCCCGAAATATCGGCCCCTAAAGTTTTTGAATTTTTTGAAAAGGCGTATAAGTAAAAAAAAAAAAAATATACCAAATGTACTTCTGAGCTTAAACACTATTTCAGATGTCTGCAGTAGAATTGTATGGCGATTCTTTTCTTAGAATATATTAACCCTTTAACTCTCAGCTTAAGGGGTGATTTTTGGCCTTTTTTTAACTTCCACACAAAAGTTCTTCTGAAGACATCTGAAATAGTATTTCAGCTCTGAAGTACATTTAGTTAATTTTTTTTCGACTAATACCAAACGCCTTTTCAAAAAATTCAACAACTTTAGAGGCCGTTATTTCCGGAATAAATAAGAAAATTAAAAAAAAAAAACAAATTTTAAAATTTTGATTTTGTTTTAAATGTAAGTTGAACGGACGAGTAAGGCGCTCGTGTTCTATAAACCACACATTACCTAAATTTACTTTCGTAACAACATTTTGAAGTCAAAATTCTTTAAAAAAATTACCGCCTTGTGCACACCTCTAGAAATAAACTAATAAATACGTATCATTTGATCACTTACCCTATCTTTATCGGTACGAAATAAGAATACGCCATTTCTAGGCAATCAAGTGATCCCCCACACTCTAAATTCAAATTGGCATGTCACTGCTATCTTCATTTATTAAAAAGTTTTGATTAATTGTAAATTATTTATCGGTTTTTTGTTGTCTTCTTTTGTAAACTACAAAAATAAAATTACCATTACGGATGGATTATTCTCGTGATCATGACTAATATTTGTCGTTGAACTCGTAACAAAGGAGATTTTTTAAAATTGCAGTAATGGAAAAATGTTAGATTAAAGTATTTGTCTAATGATGACCAGGGCAAGTTTTACAATATTATTGTTTAAAAGGAATGTTTTTTCGAATAATTTTGATTTGCATATTCATAGATAATATTTTTTGCATCGTCAACTATATTGGGATCTTGGGGGCAACCTCGGATAGTAGAAACACCCATTTTTCTACGTTTTTAAACAAAAAGCTTACTTCATAAACAAAATAACAAGAATATGGTGGGTATTTCCACAGGAAAATCTCCTTTTTGTCACGTTACGCCACCACTGTTTTTCAAAGAATAATTATATTTTTTGTATTTTTGTGTACAGCGCAATTTAGTGAAAGAGAGGAAAAATTTGCACAACATGGGACTAAAATACAAGATAAATTGCTTGGTGGCGTAACGTGATATTTCTGTGAAAGTGCCCATATGAACACAGAAAAAACAATAAATAGATTTCAATTAAAAAAGTTGTGATATCAATTAAAAAATTAATTCAATTGGCACCAGTTAGCAAATTAACAGCCTGTTTTTAGAAAATGAAAATATTTGTTCGTTCGTAAAAAAAACGAACGAAATCAGATTTAGGTTTTCATAAAATTAAAAAACATTTCATGTGAGTGACAAAAAAAGCTTTAATTTTTTTCTATATATTTTTGGTTCATATAAAATGAACATCTTCGCAATAAATGAAAACAAAAGTGAAAAGTAGACGATAAGTAAAAGGCATTCGTTTAAAAAACAAATCACCACAAAATGGAAAATAACTGCGATATTTTAAAAAAGGAAACCTAACAAACTAATATTATTATAAAATATTCTATAAAGGTTCACTTATAATTACATAAATATGTATTTACAGGTTCAAAAAATTCTAGAAACAATGGAACTACATACGCTCAAAAATATGAACATAATTATGTAAATAAGAGCGGGTCGACCTCCTTACAAAATAGAGTTTGTGCCAGTCACCGCTTTGAATGAAAGGTATGTCAATGATGTTTCTAAACCGGTTAAATTTTTATAGCCACACCTCCATATGCAGCCCATTTAGTTTTTTAAATATAGCGCTGCCATTTAAAACCCGATCACATCATGTAGCGTAACGTTGTTCATGGCATAGTACGTACTCCCTCTAAAATTGGAGCTTGAGAATAACTCTGGATTTCTGATCGATATTTTTTGGAATTTGCAAGACATCGACACACTGTCAAAATCAATCGACAAAAAGTTTGAAAGCACAGATACGTACGATGCCAAATAGAAAACTGTCCTTTTTAAAATAAGAAGATTTAAAGGAAAAATAATATACGGAAAGCTAAACTTGCAAGCAAATTCTTAAAGACTGCAGTAATTTTAGAAAAAATATTACTGTTTTGTTAAAATAGGTAAGAAAACAAAGGACATTTGTAATGAAATGCGTGCATATATTTTTAACAAAAGGAACGTTGCGAATTCCTTGAGTTCAAATTTTAAAATTTTTACATTACATTACATAGCCGCGTACTGAGAAAAAAACAAACAATAATTGGGGATATAAGTATGCGGACAAATCAATAGTCTTAAATTTAATAATGAAATAAATATTTGCTTTCATATAAAAATTTTTGATTTATTTATTATTTTAAATATCTCTAATTTTTTGAAAGTTAAAGAATTGTTAAGGCGTGCGTACGATTATCTGTGTGACTGTACATACACTGTAGTGTAAAATACCACCGTTCTTCCGAATGTTCCAAAAAATTATATCTTCGCAAATATCTTCTACATATCTATATGTTGATGTGCAGCAAAAGATCTTCTATGTGTATTTCTTTTATTTATTGCTATTATTGTTAACATTTTCATTCAACACTTTTATTTTTACTAATTTAGTAACACTTTTTATAAAATATTTTATTTTTGAAATTTTATTTTAATTTTTGTAAACAAAAGCCAGGGTTATCCACAAACACAAAACCTTAATATGAAAAAATAAAATAAATATACGAATATTAATGCATTGGCAATAATGTTGATTCACGAAAGAAAAAAGCTCTATTTATGTCAACTATGAATAGACGAAAGCTTTTAAATGTTTTTTAAAAACCAAATTTTAAACATAAACGTATTAATACGAAAACTTCAAGTGAGGAGACTTATGTTTTACAAAAACAGGCTGTAATAGTGTCTACTAAATATTTTTGGATTTTTAACATTTTCTTCAGAAATCTTGGTCATAAGTAACCTTTTAAGTCACTTGATTAACAGCCTGTTTTTGTAAAACATAAGTCTTCTCACTTGAAGTTTTCGTATTAATACGTTTATGTTCAAAATTTGGTTTTTAAAAAACATTTAAAAGCTTTCGTCTATTTATAGTTGACATAAAGAAAGCTTTTATCTTTCGTGAATCAACATTGTTGCCAATGCATTAATATTCGTACATTTCTATTATTTTTTCATATAAAGGTTTTGTGTTTGTAGATAACCCTGGCCTTTGTTTACAAAAATTAAAATTAAATTTCAAAAACAAAATATTTTATAAAAAGTGTTACTCAATTAGTAAAAATAAAAGTGTTGAATGAAAATGTTAACAATAATAGCAATAAATGAAAGAAATACATAAAGAAGATCTTTTGCTGCACATCAACATATAGATATGTAGAAGATATTTGCGAAGATATAATTTTTTTGGAACATTCAGAAGAACTGTGGTATTTTACACTACACTGTATGAACAGTCACACAGATAATAGTACGTACGCCTTAATAATTCCTTTACTTCCCAAAAATAAGAGATATTTAAAATAATAAATAAATCAAAAATTTTTAAATGAAAGCAAATATTTATTTCATTATTAAATTTAAGACAATTGATTTGTCCGCATACTTACTTAGGTGCGAAGTCGAGCCGCTTTTATCTGTTTATATCCCCAATTAATGTTTGTTTTTTCTTAGTACGCGGCTGTGTAATGTAATGTAAAAATTTTTAAATTTGAACTCAAGGAATTCGCTACGTTCCTTTTGTTAAAAAATTATGCACTCATTTCATTACAAATGTCCTTTGTTTTCTTACCTATTTTAACAAAAGAGTAATATTTTTTCTAAAATTACTGCAGTCTTTAAGAATTTGCTTGCAAGTTTAGCTTGTGCCACTTTCCGTATATTATTTTTCCTTTAAATCTTCTTATTTTAAAAAGGACAGTTTTCTATTTGGCATCGTACGTATAATTATCTGTGCTTTCAGATTAACTTAAAAGTGTAAAAGTATAATTAGCGGAAATTGACCCAAACTTTTTGTCGATTGATTTTGACAGTGTGTCGATGCCTTGCAAATTCCAAAAAATATCGATCAGAAATCCAGAGTTATTCTTATGCCATGAACAACGGTACGCGACATAATGTGATCGGTTTTTAAATGGCAGCGCTATATTTAAAACACTAAATGGGCAGCATATGGAGGTGTGGCTATAAAAATTTAACCGTTTTAGAAACATCATTGACATACCTTTCATTCAAAGCGGTGACTGGCACAAACTTTTTTTGTAAGGAGGTCGACCCGCTCTTATGTACATAATTATGTTCATATTTTTGAGCGTATGTAGTTCCATTGTTTCTAAAATTGTTTGAACCTGTAAATACATATTTATGTAATTATAAGTGAACCTTTATAGAATATTTTATAATAGTATTAGTTTGTTAGGTTTCCTTTTTTAAAATATCGCAGTTATTTTCCATTTTGTGGTGATTTGTTTTTTAAACGAATGCCTTTTACTTATCGTCTACTTTTCACTTTTGTTTTCATTTATTGCGAAGATGTTCATTTTATATGAACCAAAAATATATAGAAAAAAATTAAAGCTTTTTTTGTCACTCACATGAAATGTTTTTTAATTTTATGAAAACCTAAATCTGATTTCGTTCGTTTTTTTTACGAACGAACAAATATTTTCATTTTCTAAAAACAGGCTGTAAATTTTTGATTAAACTGATTTTATTTTTGATTAATGGCTTAACTTTCTAATGCCCAAGAATGATAGGAATAAAGATTACGCCTTGCTTATGTTTAACCGTTTCATGACGTAGTAG
Organism: Pollenia griseotomentosa; assembly: GCA_963931875.1. Lineage (NCBI taxonomy): Eukaryota > Metazoa > Arthropoda > Insecta > Diptera > Polleniidae > Pollenia > Pollenia griseotomentosa. Next base: position 98,145,314 of record OZ007561.1, on the reverse strand, counting down.
TTCCCTTGTACTGATTACCAAATCTCTTTTATGTGTGAAAATCGTAATTTCTTACAAAAAATTTATGTATTACGTGATTGTTGGCAGACCTGCAATTAATTTACTCAGAGAGCTCAAATAAAAAATATTATATCAATTGTCAAAAAACTAAGAATTTTGCTTAATATTTTATATTAAAAATATTATTACAATAAATAAAATTTTTAAAAGTGTTAAAACGTGTGTTAAAAGTAGCGTAATAAAGAAAAATAAAAAATAAATAAAAATAGAAGACAGCAAAAAAGACTACAAACATAAAGTGTGGGCAAATGCGAACAAATTAACCGCAAAAAACAAAGGGGGAAATTGTGACAAAAACTAACGTGTTGCGTGCTTTAAATTAAATGTCTATATTTTTAACTATAGCTAATGTAAAGATAATATATATTTATGTAAGTTAAAAATAAAATTATGAAGAAACAAGTTAGAGTGCTATATTCGGCTGTGCCGAATCTTTGATACTCCACCGACAGTTCGAATGTTTAAGGAGTAATATCTGTATGATGTCTTTTTATTATTATTATCTTAAACTGTGACGATTTGTTATTAATTATGGTTTTAGGGGACTAAACTGTTTTCCGGGAGTAGGGCATATATGGGGCCTAGGGTAAATTATGTACCGATCTTCACGAAATTTTACAGTGTCATTTCTAGTCGAATAAAACGGACTTGTGCAAAATCTTATGTCATTCCGTGCGTTTTTGCATCATTTATGTTAGTTTTTGTAACAAAATTATCAAGTTTTTGAAGGTGGTGGTTCCACATTTTGATTCATAGCTCTGGTCCTACTGAACCGATTTTGCTGAAATTCAATCCCAAACTGCTTAGGATAACTACAAGCAATTTGACACCTAGTTTGTTTATTTCTTTTGAGTTTTTCGAAAGTGAGCGTGTTTTCAACAGACGGACAGACGGACAGACAGACGGACATGGCTAAATCGACTTAGAATTACTCAAGCAGCCAGAATATATATACTTTATGGGGTCTGAGATGAATAATAAAAAGGTTTCACACGGAATGACAAACTTAGTATACCCTCTTCACAACTAATTGTGGTGGAGGGTATAAAAAGTAACTTCTAATAAAAAATTTTCAGTTTTCAATTAATTAAAATAGAAAAATAATAAATTGTCCCACTGCCATGTTTACACATAACAGTCTGAAAGCTAAAAATTATTAGCCAATGAGAACGAAGGTTCTCATTTTTTTACTACATGCGCAGTAAAAAAATTTTATATCTGCCTGATGTCGTAATCTTTATTTCTATCATTCTTGCTAATGCCTAAGAGTGCCTCAAGGCATTTTTAAGTAATTTCCTTCTTTCCACAATTGCTTAAAGATCTAGAAAAATATTTGTAGAAGCTTCGGAAGCTCTTAAAAGCTCTAAGAGCATTGTTAATAATCTCGAACACAATGCTATTGTTCAAAATGCAAACTTTATTAATGCTGCTCAAATGATCAAAACTAAATATTTTTAATTTGTCTGTTGAAAACAAGCTAACTTTCGTAAAACTTAAAAGAAATGAACAACCTTGGTGTCAAATTGCTTGTAGTTATCCTAATCAGTTTGGGATTGAAATCCAAAATCGGTTCGGTAGGATCAGAGCTATGAATCAAAATGTGGTTCAGCCGAATATAGCACTCTAACTTAATTCTAAGTATATTTAGCCATATCCACAAGTTAGAGTGCTATATTCGGCTGAACCACATTTTGATTCATAGCTCTGATCCTACCGAACCGATTTTGGATTTCAATCCCAAACTGATTAGGATAACTACAAGCAATTTGACACCAAGGTTGTTCATTTCTTTTAAGTTTTACGAAAGTTAGCTTGTTTTCAACAGACGGATATGGCTAAATATACTTAGAATTAAGGCAGAGTTAGCCGAACGTCCACGTCCCCTAACGGAACGTCTGGTTCGTTTTGTTATTTGCAAACAATGTAAATGCTTACTGAATTTAAATGTCACGTTGACGGAACGTCTCGATCTGTATAAAACAGATTTTTATGCCGTTGTTACGTGACAGTTGTAAGGCAGTGATGGGCTGCTTGTATGTTTAATTGAATGTGGGTATTTTTGCTCTTTTTTTGGAACTTTTTTCAGTAAGCTATGGAATTGAGACAAAACAACTTAAAATATAACATATTTCCATATAAACAAATATATTTATGTTTAGATGTAAAAAATAAAAAAATTTAAATACACATACAATGGAAATGTGAAACAAGTAAAAGGCTTTAAATAGTATCAAAACCTCGTTTGGTGCGTACACCACAATACAATATATGTATGCTAAAAATATATATGCTAAAATACAAATTTGTTTATTGTAAATCTATAATATAAATATAAATTATTAATGTTTTTTACATACACAAAATACTGTTTTAATACCATTTAAATCACTTGGTACTTTTTCTACACAGCGGTCACCATTTAAACATTTTTGATTCCCATCACTGTGTGTTTTGTTTTATGTATACTATTGCTTTTTGTTTATGTATGGGAAACACATATGACACATTTTTAAATGTTCTATAAGTGCACCAACGTGCTTACAGTACGCTGCGGTTCATTACGGGTACAGCAACGTTCGCCTAACTGGGCCTTTACTCAAGGAGCCGGAATATATATACTTTATGGGGTCGGAGAAGAATAATAAAAAAGTTTCACACGGAATGACAAACCCTCTTCACAACTATTTGTGGTGGAGGATATACAAATTTAATGTGTTTTTATTACTAGATATCCAAGGGTGCCTCAAGGTGCTCCTTGATGTTTTCCAACTGGAACGTTAACGACTCCTTGTACGGACTATAAATTTTTTCTTTTAACTCAGAGGCTCAAAAATACCCTAAAAAAATTATTTTTATAATATATTCCCATTTATACTGAAAGTTGGCATTAGAGGGTTAATTAAAAAAAAAAAAAAATTGGGGAGAATTTTTTCTGTGTAGTTTCTTCTTTAAAAAAATTTTTTGGTACGTATATTTGAATTGTCTTCGTATATTTTTAAGCATATTTCTGTAATTTTTTTCTTGCTTATTCTTGAATTATCTTGCGCATTTAAAAACTTGCCTCGATGATGACGTTTTCATTAATAAGAAATTATATAGAATGTTGTATTTAATTATGACTACTTCAAACGCATTTTGAAGTGTGCAAATTTTTTTAATTGGATGGCTGATTAATTATCTTTAAAATTTATTAAATGTTGTGGGGAATTATTTCTAATATTCAAGAAATCAATCGAAAACAATGACAATTAGTTTTCTTATCATGTTACAAGTTTTCAGAAAAGTTTAGAAATATATTTAATTTTTGTTTTGTATATTTTGTTAAACGGTTAATTAAAACAAATTAAAAAACTCGATTTATTTAACTGAAATGTTAATATTGCCATCTAGATAAAATAATGGACCTATTTGGCCATATCTAGTTTAGCAATAACTTTATACAAACAAAGTATTCCTGGCAGCTAATAAACCTATTTGTATGGGGGCTATGCCAATTAATCCGATTTAAAAAAAAGAAGAATACTTTCTGCATTGGAAGGATTAAGGACAGATATCGTCTACTAGTTTGATGGCATGCGTAATGGGTTAAGGTAAAATAATGAACTGATTTAGTCCATTTTATATATAAAATAATCTTTGTATATAAAAGTATGACCACAATCGTATTAAGCACAAAATTTTTATTCTAAGAGAACACTTGTATGGGATCGGATTTGATATCTGAGGAGCCGCAGAACAAAACGTACCTTTTCACACATTTAAAATTTTTTGAAATTGAGGTTTATTTATTTCGACCCCTTAAAAAACTGCATGAACCTGGAAATAGAAACAAGTTTTTTACTTACCAAAAGATGAATCAAACTGCCTTAAGTCAACACATTAAATGTCAAGGATGTTTTATATCAAACCAATTTTATATCGAAAAAAGTACGTTTTGTTAAAAAAAAAAAATTAAAAAATTACGTTTTGTTTAAAAAATATTTAATTTAAAAGATTTTGTTATTTGTGGTTAATTCCCAATTTTTATTCTTGATAAAAACACTGAAATTTATTGTTGGTGGGATAAGCTATTCCTATGCGCATTTCACTGGTTGCTTAGGCCGCCAGATCGTCAAGAAACTTCATCCATAAAGATTTTAGAAAAACTAAAGATATTAAACCAAATAAAACTGTTAAGCGTATAATGCTAAGTTCACACTTAGGTTTTTAAACGCGTTTAAGCAAAATGTTGATTAAGTTAATCAAAGCCGTTCACATTACATATGAGATGATTAAGATGACAGATGATTAAGAAAAAAAAAACACAACAAACAAATTTATATTTCTTAAAAGTATTAAAAATGGATAAAAACACTTTTATAAAGTTATCAGAAGATTATTTTTATCATTTAAATGATGAAATTGTGAAAATGTATGAATTATTTGAGGAAAAAATTGAAAACATTAAGCAGAAATCGTGGCCGGCTGTACACGATCATGTTGGCGATTCTACATTTGAGGTATGTTCAGTGGATTCTATGTGATTTATGAAGTGATTTAGTTGAAATCATGTCAATTTGAAGTGATTAATAAATCACTTCAATGTATGGGTAATCATCTCGATTTTGAAGTGATTAGAGCTTAATCACGTTCGAACTGCTTAAGCGCGTTTAAGAAGCCAAATGTGAACATAGCATAAGAATCAAAAGCAACAGTTCTACTTGTAACAATATCAAAGTTTAAACAAAAACATCAACAATAAATAGTGCGTTTATCTCTTCTTACATTCCCCACTACAATTGATTGGAATTTTTCCAACATTAAGTGTAGTTGTAAGTAGGTTAAGAAAAAACAAAATGCGAAAAACAACTTGCAAAAGCATGTTGCCAGTTAAGTTTTTTAGGCCGTGCACTTGCCAGTTTATTATCAAAAGTAATTTTTGGGAATACAAAATTTTAATTTAAAAGATTTTGTTATTAGTGCTTAATTCCCAATTCCCAAGAATATAAAGAAATGTGATGTTATTAAAACAACTACACGAAGAAATGGCAAAAACAAAGAAAAAAGCACATTTTCAAAAAAAAAAATTAAAAAAGTACGTTTTGTTATGCACCAATTTTTTTAGAACCCATTTTTTTGGTAAAAAAGAAAATATATGCTAACAAGATTTTTTCTTAAAGATTTCAACCCAAATATTATAAAAATATCAAAAAACCAATTTGTCAAAAAATGCGAATAAGTATGTTTTGTTCTGCGGCTCCTCATCTATGGTCATATGGATGAGTAGCTAACATCGACATAAGACAACATTAAGTTATTACTATAAGAAAAAGTGTAAAATCTTGCATATTTATATATATATATATATGTTCCTTTAACTCCCATTGGAGCATAGGGCGCCTGCATATTTACTAAACATTTTTTTCAACATTTAAACAATAAAGGCTAACCCCCATATTCATAAAAAATATTTTTGAAATAATTTTCATAGGAATTTTTTTTATGAATATGGGGGGGGGGGTAAGACTCTATTAAAGTTGTTTTTAATTCGATATTATACAGACATAAAGCAAATAACTTCTCGAAAAAAAAACAGACAGACGGACATAGCTAAATCGACTTTGAATAACACTGTGTGTAATTTTTTAAGTCATGGAAAAATTTTTCACTTTTGCCTCAGAGGGTTAGTCAAAATTCCGAACGGTTTGCAAGATATGAGCCTGTGAAAATGATCACTTTTTTGCAAAAATGACACCGAGGCCCCAAATCTTTGGGGGCCCATAAAAAAAGTCCCACGTTGGGAAAAACTGGGAGACACGGGTCTTTCTTTTTGTCTTTTATCACGTAGAGTTGTCCGTATATGGTTTTTTTTTCGTGTTGCACTGTGTAACTCAAGGTGATAGAATATACATATGGGGGATTCGCAAGGTTGTTATAAAGTTGTAAAGTCATATGTCTTAAAATAATTACAAGAAATATATATGACTGCAGTGGGTAACTGCTTAAATTAAGAATTCTACTTTAAAGTTGTGAAGAATCAATGAACACAGCACTAAAATTTTTATTTTGTTTAAAACATAACAATATTTTTTTTAAACAATTGTTAAATATCACTTAGGACATTATGACGATATGACTTAATAGCACACCTTGTGAATCCCTAAATAGTATATATATACTATGTATATTATACACTTTATGGGATCTGAGATGACGGAATGACAAACTTAGTCAAACAAAATTTACGTCTAGAGGCGGTGGAGGGTATACTAATGTATTATTGAATAAACATACCCCTTTTTTGTTTTGAATCAAATTCTAGTGATTTTACTCGCTGGTTAAAATTAATATTTTTGCAAAATTCAATTTCCTAGGTGTTAAGATATTTATTAGGTTGTTCAATTAATCGGTTCTTATTTTTGTTCGATTAAACGATTAATCGATATTTGGCATTTTTAACTTATTCGATTAACCGAAGAAAATTTTAAAATTAATCGATTAATCGAATAGTTATAAATCCAGAAATCTTGTAAATAACGAGATTTTTTTTCGATAATTTTAGAAAAAATTAGTACTTGAGTAAATAAACATTCTTTTTAAATAAAACTTGTCAATGCAGCTCTAAATTGTTGCTTCACTTTCGGGCACTTAGATTTAAAAAGAGTCAATATCACTTTGGATTTTTTTAAACTATTCACGGGCATTCCATCGTCCGCTATGCTTCTGCAAATAATTCCCTCTCGAGAATCGATCGAAGTATCGTGTTAAAATTATTTATTCATTGGACCACTAGTAGCCCCCTTTGATTTTGTTGGTGGAGCATCTTCTTCAGGTATTTACTAGTCACTGTGTATGTGGTAAATTAGTGAAATTGTTGAAGAACATTTACGTTAATACTTTTTTGGACACCTGTTACATTTAGCATTATTAGATTTATCCTTCGTACAATATTTTTAAACCAAACTCATTCTAAAGAGAGAAACGCATGAGCTATTTTGTTAAAAAATACGGGCGTGTTCTAAAAATCGAAATGAAGTGGATTTAAAATCGAGCAAATTTTATAAACGACCCTGTAATGAAAGTTCATAATAATATTCCATTTTATCTACTTCATTCTTTAAGTATCTTGTATTTTTGCAAGAACACCACCAACAACTACGGTAATTTGTAAATATTTGAATTTAAATTATCGTTCGGTTTTAATTTCACTTCATTTCGATTTCTACCCGATAAATTAATTTAAATCTTTGTTATCAAAGATATTTACGGGAATACAATACGATTTCTGTATGACGTGCTAAATTCCCAATTTTTTATATTTGATAAATACACTGAAATTTATTGTTGGGGGAAAGCTAGCTTCTATGCGCATTTCACTGGTTGCTTAGGCCAGCTCATCAGGAAACCTTTTCCTAAGATTTTACAAAAGCTAAAAATATTATACGAATTAAACCCTAAAGCGAATAAGAATTTTAAACACTCAAAGTCTTACTTGTAACAATATCAAAGCTTAAACAAAACACCAACAATAAACAGTGAGTTTATCTTTTCTTACATCCCCCTACAATTGGTTGGGTTCTTTCCGACTCGAATTGTAGTTCCTACAGACTCGATTTGCAGACATTTGCGCACAATTATCCTGATTGTGGACACATTTGGTCGATTATGCTGACCTTAAAAATCACGAAGTGCACGAAATGCTTTTTGATTTGAACGCCCACTTTCTTAAAAGGCTTCCACAATTTTTAACGCGCTGCTCAATTGTATACCTCTCCATGGTTGAATTTTTCTAACACTGAAACAAATAAATGTCAAATTAAGTTGGGCAAATAACATGACGTTAAGGTGTGACTTACAATTAACATCGTGCAATATTTTATAAAGCGAATTTTTTTCCAAAAATTTAAAAATTAAATGTTGACCATTTTTAACGAATTTCTATTTTCAATTTGGCGATGAAGGTGAAAAAAATCTGGCAACCCTGATTGCGTTGGTAAGAAATGTATTTTTTTTTTTGTTGGTTAATATGAGCATCAGGGCTGTCAGATATGGCGATTGCACGCCAAACGTGGCAATTTTGAAACGTGTTTGGCGGTGGGATTTTTTATTTGGCGACTGTCGACTTTTTTTTTTTTTTGGCGGTTTTTGACTGTTATATTTATTATACTAGCTTTTTTTTGATTGCAAAATTTAATTTAAAAAAAAATTTTAAAAATGTAACGAAAACTGAGCAAAATGGACGATTAGCGATTTCTGACATCCGGAGCTCAAAAAAATCTGACAACCCTGATGAGCAGAAGTTATTTAAAAAAGTTATAAGCAGATATTAGCGTGTGACCGTATCGGCAACTTTAAAAAGGATTTGGAATGAAATTGAGCAGCAAAATTTGCAGCGTGTGAACCAAGACTATGCTAAGCATTCAATTTACGAGTCTAAACAGCCCGGGATAACAATTTTCCATACATACTGTATAAGATATACAGTCAAATCCCGATAATTCGTACCCCGATAAATCGTAATTCCCGATAATTCGTAATAAGCTGTCGGTCCCTCGAAAAAATCTCGTTTAGTCGTAAAATTTTCATACATTTTGGTCCCCTCGCTAATTCGTAATTTTTTTTTTTCAAATAAAATCTTCTTTACCTCTTATAAATCGTAATTGTTTGCTACCTACTAAACATCTGCATGAATGCAAAAAAAATCAGCTATGAGACACCCACAAAAAATAACGGCACATATTCATTTAATTCATTTTCAATGAGAAGCAGTGAGTGAGTGCAAAAGAACTCGATCAACTTGTAGCGTTCACACAACCCACGATTCACACTCGGCACAACTCGGTAAGCATTGAATATGGTTGCTTCGGTATGAATATATGTTGTATGTTGGTACAAATGAGTATGTGTACGACTTTGTTATATACAATGAGTTTGTAAGGCGCATTCGAATTATACAATATTATTCGCGTTACCCGAGTCAATTGAAAAAAGATCATAAAGGAAAAACACAATTTATACTTATTCAAAAATTTTTTTTAATTATTTCTTAGTAATGAAAACAAAAAAGTATACGCATAACACAAATAAATATTAAATTCATAAATAAGCCAAATTAATGGTGTTTTCTTTTCTACAAAAAAATGTGATATTTTATTTTAAAAAATGCAATTTGTTGTCTGTTTCTTAAAAATTTTGCTCCCAAAAAGGGTGGCTTGTTTTGTTCTAAAAAACTCATCCTTTTCGGAAGCAAAATTTTTAAGAAACAGACACCAAATTGCATTTTTTTTAAATAATATGTCACATTTTTTTGTAGAAAAGAAAACACCATAATTTTTTAAAAATCTAAACAATCTACATGTTAGAATGTAAAAACATCATCTTTCCTACCGAAACAGGGTTGGACCCAATAAGGCAACGTTTTTCAGAAAGAACATTAAATTAAATATTAGTTAGCAATCAAATAAAAAAATTAATTACAAAATTTGTCATTTTAACAAAATGTTTTGTTGCTAAGATATACTTTGTTTTCAATAACAGTCCCAGCATTCATTTTTTACGAAATTAAAACAAAAACAAATTAATTTTTTCAATTTTTAAAAACAAAAAAAAATATTAACTTTTTAAGGTTTTGTTTTTTAATTTGGGGATTTTTTTTTTAATTTTTTGGGGACAAGGAAAAAAGTACCTGGCAGCCCTAATTTTGTATAGAAAATTTTTTACAGAAATTTTTTTTATTTTTTTAACTAAAACAAATTGTTAATATGACAATTTAATTAAGAAAATTGTTAAAAATTTTAGATTAGTTTAAAATAAATGTATTAATTATATACATACACTAAATCTTGTTATTTTTTTCTGTGTTAGGCGCTAATCTACAAAAATTTATATAATTACATCTTACCTCCATACTGAAACAATGTAATAAACCAACAAAATAAAAATACAATGTATTCGCCGAAAGCACGTGGTTACAACGTTGTTGGCGTGAAGAGAGAGAATGCACAATACAAGCATACTAATCACTCATTGGACTCATTGCTATTAGCACTTGTCTTTTTGTTGTCTCTATTATTGAATGTTGTGAGTTCGAGTTCGATCGGTGTATGGGACGAATTAATAAAATCTACGCCAGACGACGCACAACGAAGTACAATACAACTTCAACGAAGTACAACACAACATTTATGCAATGGTCTTTTTGCACACTGACTAGCAAGAATCATTCATGAATGCAGTTGTGCATTCGTTGGACGAATGAATTCACGCAGATGTTTACTACCTACTACTTATAATTCGTAATAAAAACAACAGACACATGGAAAGAATGATTTTTTGTTAGCCGCTATTTTTTTTGCGTGGGGTTTTTCTTTTGTTTGTGTGTGTATTTATTTTCTTAAGATCAGTTTGTTACATGAATAATAAAGAAAAATGTCAAAGCGCACGCAAAAAACTCTGTCGGTGTTACAAAAACAACAAATTTTTGCAGCCATTGACAATGGAGAGTATAAAATAGACATTGCTAAAGCCCTTATGACACTACATTTTTTATTCATTAATTGATATAGAATTGATAGAAAGAAACAGTAAATGTTAGAAAGAGCAAACTATAAAAAATGTAAACAAAGTTTTTTAGTTTTTTTTCTCTTGTTATGGTTTTGTTTCAGGGATGGCGTTGAGAATTTTTAAAATTGTACCAACAACCTTTAAAAATTGTACTTCTTTACCCTAATTGTACTAAAAGATTTTTTTTAGTTTAAATTAATTTTATTTATGTTCATAAAAAATACCACAAAAAGCTATTATAAATCTTAGTTTAAAAAGTATTAACAAAAAAGTACAATTGAAACAACTTAGCCATCCCTGTTTTGTTTATTTTATTAAATGCTGCCAACTTTTTGTTTATAAGAAACCTAAAAACAAAAAGCGGTAAATCGCTAAATTTGCAAATAAACCGCTGATTCAGCAACACTTTTAATATTTCAGGCTTGAAATGTCAATTTTAAGTTATACCATGTTCACACGGACAGCAATATTCGAGTTTCGCTCTCTTATTCCTGTTTCGCGCCCCAAACATGATTGAAACGACTTGTTTCCCCATACAAAATTTTGTGAGCGAAACGGGTCGTTTTATTTTGAAACAGGCTGCGAAACAGGAAAAATGTACTATCATCTCCAATTGATAATTGATAATTGATTGATAACATTTATCGTTAGTTTATCTGAACTAGCTCTCAAAAAAATCAAAACAAAGAAAAAACCAAAGTAAAAATTGATGTTTAATAAAATAAAGTGATAATTATAATATAATAATATTAATAAAAGTATTAAATCAAGGTATATTTACACAAGGTAAACTCGTTGGCCCATATGTTTGTCAGCTGTTTACCCATAGTTGGAACCCCAACGTCAAATTGTGTGCGTTAAATTGTTTTTGTTTTATATGAAGACAATTTTGACAACTTGGTTCCTTTTATAGAGCAGCATGTCTACACTCCCAAATGAGTCTACCTTGTGTAAATATACCTTGTATCTATTAAATAATATATTTTTAAGTTTTATTTACTTTTTTATCTATTTGAAAAAAAATCACACTAACAACAAAAAAAAAGTGTCAAAATAAAACAAGAATGAATCGTATGAACAGCATGTTTGGCAAACTAGTTTCAGAGAGCGAAACGAGTGGTTTATATCGTCGTATGAACATAGCATTAAACAATTTTACATTTTTTTTTGACATAACTTCATTTTTTATCGATAACTTTAGTAAAATTTTTGACAGTTTGCCATTTATCTTAATACAGCTTAGCTCTTTGCACTTGGTAAATTTTTGAATTACATTATATTTGTACTGTTCACCAAAACTTGAAAAATGCATTAAAAATGTAGTGTCATAAGGGCTTAAGCGATTTGAAATTGCTCAATTGTTTTTTGTGTATTTTTTTATTGTTTCAGTAAATTAATTGAAAAACCCCTTTAATTCGAATTTTTTTTATTTTAACCCCGTTAAATCGAAACCTTGCTAAATCGAGGACCCCTATAATTCGTAAGAAATGGCCGGTCCCTTGCGATTACGAATTATCGGGAGTCCACTGTATTAAGCATCATATCGTATTTTATTACAAAGGGTTATGTAATCAAGTTCACACAAATATATTTACAAGGAAACAACGATAAGATTATATAAATTGTGTGAAACTTATTTATAGATATATTTTGTCTCTTATTTAAAGTTCTTATTAAAATCAGTTCAGTGATACGAAAGAAATATTCTCTTTAAAGATCTGTTTAACATACCTACCTACAGTTAGTCAAACAATTATGTTAAAAGTTAAAGAAATCAAAATTTTTAGTAGTCAAATATAAGGAACAAATTTTATTCTTGTAGATTTTGTTTTAAATTCAAGTTTTTTATTTAATTAAACGATAGAATAATAATTATTATTATTATATAATAAAAAAAAAAAATAGAAAATTCATATTAAGATTTTGAAATATTTTTATTTCACAATATTTGTTTGACTAACTGTACATAGTTTAGTTTGTTTAACGTTCATCTTGTTATCAAATAACTTTTCTCCAGTTTTTTTTTTAAACAACAACAATGCTTTTCCTTCTTTATTCCAGCATTTTAATATAAAATTTATTTCTTTTCCACAAGACTTACAAATCTGTTTTACAAACTCCAACGATAAAATTTATTAATTTCTAACAGTTTTTTTTGTTTGTGTAAGGAGAGAGTGTCTTTATAAATTAACACCAAGACAAGACAGGATAACAAGTAATAAATTCTGAAATCCAAGTAAAAGTATGTCTTTGTGTACGTATCAACTTGTACCTTAAGGATTTGTGAAAAACAAGACAAGGACAAAATGCAACAGGTATGGAAAATGTGGAACCTTGTAAAAATTAACTTCAAAAATTCGTTAAAGTTTTGCCACTTTGGACTTAAAAGCAGAGGTCTGCAAAACACGGCACATGTGCGAATGCTCTCACACTAATAAAGAGAGCATGAGAAAATAATTTGTATTTTTACCAGTGTTGAAAAATTCAGTACTTTAGTTTTTTTTTCAGTACTTTTTCATATCAAAAACACCGCAGTACCTCCGCATTGGTTTTAGTACTTTTTTTATCCTCTGCGCTTTTCAACCGTGATGAGATCATTTCAATAGCAAACTTTGGTAGTCAAGTGTTTTGCAAAATTTATATTGTTGTGTATTAAATATAATTAACAACGTTAATATTGAGATGAAAGCGAGGACGCCAGGATTCATACTTTGCTATACAGAATGGGATATTTGCTCTTACAAGTCACAAGAAAATTTATAAAAAAAAATGCATTGGATAATTTATTAGTGGAGAATTTGAATTAAAAAGAAAACCATTTACTTTTAAATGTATCTTTTTAGGGAACCCGATTTGACATATTTAAAGAAACATGCAAAGTTAACAACGAAATGGTTTATAAATTGAAAGAAACATATTATCTGAGATTTAGAGAAACATTTGTTTTTTACTTTAAATTATAAGCAGCTTCACTCCAGAAAATATTGTTTCCGGGAAAACCAATAGCATAATACCATTGTTATTAATGTCATTAACAAGCGAGAAAGAAAACTATTATCAATTCCGTGTACTAGCGGATCTCTCAGAAATAAAGCATTTCAGAACTGAAAATATTTAATTAAGAGCGAAATGGATGAACTAATGTTTGCTGACATTTCACAGATTGCTTTTGGAATTTTATCGATACCACATTTCTCAGCATCACTTGAACGCACATTTTTAAATGCATTATTATGTAAAAAAGCAAAGCAAGAAATTGTTTAAACGTAGAAACTGTTTCAAGTTTCAAACTAAATTTCTATTAAAATCAAATGATAGTAGCTACATATTATATTTCTTATGATCTCTAAAAAGTCACATGTAATTGTGCATGTCTGTCAAAATTGCTGTTTTACATAAGGTTTATAATATTCGGTCACAAACGTACATGTAATTTGCTTCTGACATTGTCTCTGTTTTTTCGCATAGTTTTTGCAGAAACCAAAGTAGTTCTCGTTTTCAAAATAGCGTGCGGCCGCCACAAAATTTTTTATTTGCGCCGTAAAAGAGTTCAGCCATCTTAACATTTCTTTCTTTAAATTCGAAGATACCATTTTAGGATAATATAATTAAACGTTTTTTCTTATCTATGTTCATAATTTCTATAAAATGGTGAAATGATCATACATATATCGGTATTGAACAATATTAACTTCAACCGGCTTATTATTCCGTCAATACTTATTTGGTCAAAAATTTGATGAGTGTGACCGTAGCTTAACGCTTATGTATAACAAAAATATTATGTATCTTTAATATAAATACTGTTTGCTCTTTAATACATAGATAAATGAGTTCCAATAAAATATTTTTTGTTGCTTTTATTTTCATAAAAAATTATTTTATTTTTTAACAAAAAGTACCATTTGTTGGAAAAAGTACTCTTTTAGTTAAAGTTCAGTACCATTTCAAAATTTCAATTTTGCAACACAGATTTTTACTAGATAACACTGAATAAACAAAAACAATTACGCTCAAAAATAAACAACCAAAGACACAAAAAAATGTGAATGTATGTGTTGGGCGAACTCTGCTTTAAAGTTAATGTTTACAGTTTTAAGAGGTTAGACATTGATTCGGGCTTTTTAATGGGGTTTTCGAGGGACTCTCTGAACGAGACCGTTACAAAAGAAGTCATGCTGAATACGACTCTTGATTCTGGTGCAGTGCATTCAATTACAAACTCCTAGCAAAATGACCATCACCGCAGAAGAAAACAAAAAACAAGAAAAATATTAAACTCTTTTGGACTATGCACACGCAGAGAAAACACATTTTTCTATGTGGTTGTAAATGGTTGTCTTCGAACCCCTTTTGTTAATTAACAACAATTATACGTTTGCTCTTTATAATAGTAAAGTCGTTTCTGTTAGAACCAGCACTCAGGGAATGACCCCTACTAATGCATTTCATTGTGTAGGAACTAGGAAAATATGTTATGGGAAGGAGGATGACGGAGGACTTCAGCAGGAAGGTTATTCCATATACGAACAGTCTAGCCTCAAAACGTTGTAATGCGTAATGCGTTGTACGGTGCATCGACCAATTAACCACAAAAGGTTGGACTCTTGAGGAAAAACGTGTATTACGAGAAGCTCCAAGATGGACCTTGAGTCACCGGCCCGGCCCGCACATGAGAGTTGTATTCCAAACGCGGTCGGATATAGGTGGAATAAATAGTAACCAGATCAGATGGAGCAAAATGTATATTACATCGTTTTACAAAAAATTGAGGCACTTGAGTGCTTTTTTCGACACCTATATATATATTCATCCTGTCCATCGGACATCACATTGTATCTTCATGCCTACAACATAAAGAGATTCTGATTCCTCAATAAATTAACCACCCATATAAACGGATGAGGTACTTTGAAAAAATTTGCTTAGAACTAGATTTGCTGAAAGAATCGTTACATAGAAATGTTTTTTTTTCTGCGTGTGTCTTAATAAATTGGCGTAAAAAGACCCTTCTGCTTAAGAACCTGGTCGTCTGTCTCGAGCTGAAACTTTTTTTTTAATGAAGTAAAAAATTCAGAAAAACCCTGATTTTAAAAACTTACTTCTTTGTAGCATTTGATATTTATTTGATATTTATCAAGCTTACAAACGTTTCTTTCTTCAATAATCCAAAGACTACTGTTTGTTAGAGATTTGGTGCCATTTCAAAATGTGTATATTCCAGCTCTGATATGACACTCATAGCACACAAATGTACGAGTATTAATGACCACAAGATGAAATGAGTTAACCTTAATTTTGTTTGTGGGTAAAGAGCAACAACAATCACCAGTTTCTGGTTTTAAATGAAGGAAATTCTCTTTTGCCATAAACAAACTGGCAGGAAATGTTCTAATGGGTGATTTTTTAAGAGCTATAGGAAAGTTTAAAAAAAAACACATAAAATTCAGAAAAATGCATGAAATCTTTATTTGAATCGATAGTACGGTCCATATAATTTAATGTGTGAAGATTATTTCATGCAAATGTTAACCGTGACTGCGCCTCAAATGGTCCATCCGCTTAGTCAAATTTTGGCATACTCTTTCCAACATTTCGGCCGGTATCTCATGAATAAATGCTTCAATGTTGTTTTCCAATGCGTCAATTGAAGCGGGCCTGTGTATATAGACATGAGCTTTAACATAGCCCCACAACAAATAGTCTAAAGGCGTTAAATCGCACGATCTAGGCGGCCAATTGACCGGTCCCGAACGTGAAATAAAATGTTCAACGAACTCGCCTCTCAATAAGTCCATCGTTAGGCGTGCTGTGTGGCATGTGGCATGTGGCACCGTCTTGTTGAAACCACATGTCATGCAAGTCAAGCTCTTGCATTTTGGGCAAAAAAAAGTTGGATATCATCTCACGGTAGCGCTCACCATTCACAGTTACGTTACGATTCGCATCATCTTTGAAGAAGTACGGTCCAATGATGCCACCAGCCCATAAACCGCACCAAATTATAGCCCAAATTGAAGATGTTTGACAGTGAAACAAAACACGAAACGTGCGTCAGCTGTTTAAACCAGTGCTGCCAAAAAGATAATAGCTTAAAAATTACCCGATATAAGAATTTAATGCAAAATTGACATAAAGCTTGGAACGAATTGTTTGTACTTTACGTTGTAGATACTTGTTGCTCGCTCTTTTAATCGTGTATTTTATGTTCCTTATGTTCCTAATTCTTAAAGTTTTATATTTAAGACTTTTACCAATTAGTCTTTGGAGCTTTGAATTTGTTGCTGATCAATTTTAGTATCATACTTATCTCTGACAAACTAATGAAATCCTCGATTTTAAAAATAAGTCCTTCAAGATATAAAACTACATTGGAATTTGGCCACCTCAATCGGGGTATTAAAATACACGATTTAAGGTCTTAGTATTAATTTGACTTTTCTTCATCTTTGACCAAATAATATCGTACTTTTATACTTAAAAAAAAAACGAAAAAGTTTTCTTAATTTCCTAAAATAGTGCATCACGCTCAACATAGAGGGTTATCCATTCAGTGGTTTTGAAATCGGCAGTCTGGCAAGGCTGTCAGCTGTTAAATATCTGCCATCTGAAGTGTCATTTATTTAGTAATAAGGTTGCCATTCACGAATTTATAGTGAATATGAATAGTTAAAACTTACCACATGCTTGATAAGTATTTTGATCAGTGTATTTGGGCCTTTCGGCGAATATTACGTCCAGCACAAGTACACCAGTGAATCCGCCTGCATGACCAGCATTTCACAAGTGTATTTGGCCCTTTAACGAAAACTATTGCTCTTAAGGGGTCTGTGCACGGTCAAAATGCTTGACGTCACGGCAAATTCCCTCGTGTAAGTGTGCTGGATGTAATATTCGCCGTCATATCAAAATGTTTTGATTTTCCATCCATCATCGTCGGTATCACCCATACAAACACATTTTCACTAATACTGCCATAGCGCTTGACGAGCACTGCTTGACCTTGTACAGACCCATTTAGAAGATAAAAGAAGACCGCAAATTGTTAATTGATTTATTGCTTAAAAAAAACTTTTGTAAGTCGTTTTGACACTTTTTACGCTCTACTGAAAAGTTGTTAATTTATAAGGAAGTCGTTTTGTCAAATTCCACAGATATAATTCAATCTTCAATATATTAAACTTTTTCAGATTATGCTTTAAAAAAATAGGGATTTTTCAAAAAATTAAACAAATTTTGCACACGATTCTGGGAATATAAAAGTCCGGAATATTAGAATACACTCGTACCTCTAAAAGTGATGGTGTTTACAAGAAGAGATGCGAGGGTCCCTGCAAAATTAGAAATTCCTTATATTAATACTCAAACTAATGCTCTTTATCATTTTATTGGAACCAGTTGTATTAAATTCTCCTGAAAAACAACAAACAAAGATTTCAATTGAATCCCCTTTTAACCGCACTGCGATTTTAAATACTTATCCAAGAGTGTTACAAACAAAATGACAAACTGAATTTAAGTAGAAATTACTGCATCAAGACCTGCTTACAAAAAACGTTTAAATGTTCTTTTAGTTTAAAACAAACAAGTCTATATTTTATGCAGAAAATAACAAGAAGAAAATTAAAGTTCTTATGGAATTATTTTTCTTTGTTTTTTTTCGTCTTTCATCTGATTGTTCGTTTGTAGCTACGTGTGTTTCTTGGGAGTGTATATGAACATACTATTGGTGAGGGTGCAACAGGAACACAGAGTAATAAGTGTAGTTATAGTTGCGCTGCTGCACTTGGTTTACAAAAAGGAAAAAAATATCTGTTGAAAGATGATGTTTTATTGTATTTTTACAATGTTAACTTGTGTACTGTTTGCAACAACTTATAGGAGGGCAATCTTAAAAGCCTTTATTTGTACACATTCATAATATTTCTATAATTCAGTCTGTCGATTTGTAGATTCTTCTCTAATTCTAGGGTTCAGGTTGCAAAAAATTAAATTTTTATCTTAACAAGTTCGTGACCTATTCGCTTTTTTTACCCTCACTACAATAGTGGAGAGGGTATTATGCATTTGTGCTGATGTGAGTAACACTTAAAATAATGGTCCTAAGCCTTTTTGTATACCGATCGACATTCTGAGCCCTATAATGCTAGATTGGACCAAATTTTACCACAATTTCTATAAATGTTACGGTTTTAGTCGTATTTAAATGATTTCCGAAAGTGTATAAGGGGTCTATGGTAAATTATGGACCTATCATAACGAAATTCACCAGACTGATCGGATTTTAATCTAATGAAACCACATAATGACAGACCACAATCTGCTGCAATTGCATTAGTTAACAACTGGCGTTAGGGCTTATAATTAAGAGCAAGTTAAACCTTATTTTGGGCTTAAAGTGTGTTTAAACGAAAAAATCTATAAATTAGTTAAAATATAAACCGACTCTAAACGCAAACAATTGTGCGTTTAAACAACCAATACAGACCATATGAATTTGACAAAATTTATCGTAGTGCTGCCACATGTTAATTTTTAATATTCATTTAATAAACATTAAACTACATATAAGTTTAAATTTAGCACAACTTAATCAGCGTTTAAACATTTACCGATTTATTAGCCATTAGGCGTACTTCATAAAATGTTGTTGTTGCTTTCTAGTAATATAAAACGAATTTGTGCAAAATTAAATGAGAGTCTGTGCCAGTGTTGCCAATTTAGCCATTTAGTGGCTAGACTTAGCCATTTTTCACCCTGTTTAGCCATTAAAAAATGAGTTTAGTACAGAATTCTTAAGCCAACTAAGAAAATATCAAACTTATCGTTGGAAGTGACACTCTGAAAAACGAGCTCTTTAATCTCATTTAGCTTATCAAAGTTTGTTGCAGACACTACAACAACACCACACAAGCAGTTAAAAAACGATTTGCTTGTTGTGTGTAGAAACAACAACATCAAACGAAAATAAATTATTTTCACGTTTAAAAAGTAAAATTGAGAACTCTTGCTTCAAATTAAGTTTATATTTCCAGTTATATATGGGCATTTCCAGCGAAAAGTCTACTTTTCGTAACGTAACGCCAGCAAGTAAATAACATTTTCTCTCAAAAAATTTTATATGTAAAATTTACTTTTTTATACTTTGATGCAAAACGCAACTAGCTCTACATTTTGTAACAAAAAGTATAACATTTGAACAACTTGGGCCCAAAATACAAGGTTATTTGCTTGCTGGCGTTACGTTACGAAAAGTAGACTTTTCGCTGGAAATGCCCATATGCACATTAAGTTTTTAAAGTAAAAACCAGGGTTTAAAAAACTGCAGTCGAAACCAAAAACTGTCGAACAAAAAACGAAAATTTGTGTACAACTTTACGGTTTTTAAATTGGTTTGACAGGGATTGTTTACAGCAGTGATGTCAATTGTGGTTGTATTGATTTACATTAGTATGTGAAGTAGTGAATAAAGAGACAAATATTCTTAATAAAGATTAAAAAATACGTAAGCATCCGCCGCATGTGCCCGTCGCTTGATAATCGACGACTAATTGTGTACAATGTGTACTCTCGTGGACTAAATTACAGAGCGTAAGAATGCGTGTGAAGAATGTGTGTGAATTAATTTACACAATTGTGTATGGCGCTGACATCCCTGGTTTACAGTTAATGAATTAGAAGTAAAAGCAACAGTTTTTTTTTTTTTTTTTTGATCAACGACAAATAAAGAAGTGGCAGTTTTTCTACTTTGACTGCAGTTTTTTAAACGCTGGTAAAAACCATATCGGGAATAATGCTCGTGTTTTATAATTGAAATGCTGTAAGGTGTCTAACGGGTAAGCAGAGTTACCGTTAGGAATTTTTAAAAAGTCGCACAAAAGGTCGTTTTATAAAAATAAAGTCGCAGAAAAAAGTTGTTTAAGAAAATAAAAGTCGAACATCTTTTTTAACGTTTTGTACTAATAAAAAGTATAGCAAAACAAACAAAAAAAAAAAAAAGTTGAAACAAAACAGTCAGTCTTGAAACAAACGGTTCAGAAGCCCTTTTTATATTATTAATGTGTTTTTCTTTGTTGCTGAAGATGATTATTTAGTTTACTAAAAACTGTTTACAAACACTTTAAAAGTCAGCTTTGTCTTCATGTCTTGGTTAAGCCATTTATACTTCAGTTCCCAGTCTTTCAAATGGTTTCGCCAAATATAACGTTTCTTGGAAGGACCTGCAGCAATGTAGGCGTTATCATATTTCATTAACTCTGAGGCTAAAAATAATTTTGTTAAATAAGCACTGCAAACACCACAATTTTTTATTTTAAACAATTTTTTTGCTTAAACTATTCTTGAGACTTTGCGAAAAATTTCTTAAATTCATTGTATACATGACAAGGTTGCAAAAAAGTAATAAAACTGTTGCCTTTAAATTTCTGACGATTTTTTTAACAGAATAATAAGAAACTTTTTAATATATTTAATAAGGCTTAAGTTCATTAAATTTAATTTTCATTAAATTATTTTTATGAAGAAAGGAATTTTACAACATGAAAATTAATTAAAATTGTTATTGATAATCTTTCATTCTTAACCGTGGCCGGTGCTCGAACCGCGGCCGGCAGGTTACCATGACATGTTTCGATCGCAACCACTCGATCTCCTCAGATGGATTTGCCGTCTTACACTCGCAGCCATCGACGACTGCTGACGTCAGTAGTCAAACATCAATCCTTAAACCAAATTGTATTTTAAAATTTGGATTAAAAACCATAAAAAGTTCAACAAAATAACCACAATAATAATTATTAATAATAAGAAAATTTTTAATTTACTTCAAATTAAATGTTTTTGTGAGAAACTTAAAAAAATTAAAAAAGTCGCAACTGTCGGTGAATAAAAAAGTCTCACAAAAAGTCGCAGGCTGCTGAAAAAGGGTCAAATTGTGACTTTATCATAATGAAATTCTCTTTCTAGTTTCACTTTTGGGATATTTCAAGTACGAATTCGGGATTAAATCAGCTTTATAATTCTTGAATCAAGCGCATTTTGAGATTTTGATTCATTCTTAGTTTTACTCAATTTACTCTCAATTTCGGATTATTTCAAGTACGAATTCAACATTGAATATGGATAAGTAAAGTATTTCGAATTTGAAAATCCGTACTTGCATCAATCTTTCTGTGCTTAATTCAAGAAAATCCGTACTCACCGTTCTATTGATACCTCTTCGGATTGATTTGACTACGGATGGATTGATTTTTCTTTTGTTGGTTTTACGCTTAGAATTCTGCATAAATTGCTCTTCCTAACCAAATACTCAATGTTGTCCCATGGGCAGTTGTAATATTTTGCATCTCTTTCTAAGACACATTTAAGTAGAAAATTCGCCGCTTAAATGACTGACAGCGATTCTTTAAAAACATAATCGTGGCCCTTAAAAATATGAACTACATATGTATTGACAATGTTTCTTTACTTTATAATAAACTTTTAAGCCCACCCACGTATAACCACTACTAATACTCGTTTCTGTACCAGCTCGTAAACACATTATTATTATCGTAGTTGCCGTAGCAGTTAGTTGGAGTATTGCTGTTGGTAGTAGTGGCAGATGTTGTATTAAGTTGCATTTTTATATACACAAACACATACAAAAAGCGTATCCTTGCCACAATACAATGACCTCAAAACCACATAAAAATAATCAACTTTATGTGTTTAAGTATATATGTACATAAATAGGTATTGTTATTTTATATACGAAGAAATACAAGAAAGAAAAAAAAAAAGATTCTCTAGCTTTCTTTTATACACTTCATCTCGAAATAGATTTAATAAAGTTGTAAAGTCGTAAAAGTTAAGCACATATAAATATTTTACATTTCACAGCACATTGTTAGAGAAAGGAATACAAGATTTTGCAACATCAATACAAATTATTCAATATGATTTAATTTAATTGAATTATGATTTTAAAATGTTCCTTTTTTATTTATTTTTTTTTTTATGAAACTTGTGATTTTAAAGACTGTTATTTAATTAATCATAATTTATGGCTGTGTAAATTGTTTAAATTTTTTCTTATTGTTGCCAAAAATTTTGATTCAATTAACACGTTTGTTTTTGGCAGTAGTTTCTGAAAGTATAGAGCTAAAGGTTTTGTGGAAGCATGAGAAATGTCTAGTACAAATTGCCAGGTAATTTATAAACATTAATGTCACAGCCATGGCACAGTGGTCTGAAGGAGTCTAATTTTATCACATATTTTTTGGGCATGATAAGAAATCAGATTTAAATTGCGTATAAAACATCAAAATCGAATAATTTAGTTTTTAAATATTGGATATTTTTTTTCTTCTTTCAAAGATATTAAGATCTTAAAAGAGAAAAAAAAACGTAACGGTACCCTCGTTAATGTTTGTCCTCGAACGAATAGCAAAAATCGAGATAACATATATCTTATAGATCATAGAGAAACAAATTTATCCTTGTTTTTTCTTTTTTTACATACAAATTTTGTGAAAGTAAGTCATTAAATAAGCACAGCTTAGCCTGCATAATGAGAGTAAGTCAAATAGATTTTTCAAATTCGCAACACAGAAAAAAAAATAGAAAATTGATTTCAATTAAAAAATTTGTGATATTAATTAAAAAAATTAATTAAAATTGCACCAGTAAATAAATTTATAGTATCAATTAAATGCTTTATTTACTTGATTATACGTTTAATTCACTTGATTCAACGTTTGATTTACTTGATTAAATTTTTAATTAAAACTGAATTTATTTTTAATTAATGCTTTAATTGGTAAAAAATTTTGGAGCATTTATTCTGTGAAGTAAACAGAAAAAAATAAAAATTGATTTCAATTAAAAACTTTGTAATATTAATTAAAAAATTAATTAAATATGCACCAGTAAACAAATTAATAGTATTAACACAAAATAAAAAAATTCTCCAAAATTTTTTACCAATTAAATCGTTAATTTTAAATAAAATCAGTTTCAATTAAAAATTTAATCAAGTGAATCAAACGTTTAATCAAGTGAATTAAGTGTTTATTTGAAAATATTAATTTGTTTACTGGTGGAAGCTTAATTAATTTTTTAACTAATATCACAAGTTTGTTAATTGAAATCAATTTTTATTTTTCGACGTTCAATTTGACGATGAAACTTTTTATTCACTTGAAAAAATTTTAATTAAAAATGATTTTATTTTTTAATTAATGCTTTTATTGGTGACACATAAGAAATTGCTACTAATATCAAAAGTTTGTTAATTGAAATCAATTTTTATTTTTCAACGTTCAATTTGACGATGAAACTTTTTATTCACTTGAAAAAATTTTAAATAAAACTGATTTTATTTTTTATTAATGCTTTTATTGGTGACACATAAGAAATTGCTACGAATTGTTGATCCTGTACTATAATTATTAGACTTTAAGTCCTGTTGTATAGGAATACCAATAAATAAATAAAATAAATGTACAATTTTGCAGATGTTGATGTTTCTAGCAAAATTTTATTACTGAAACTTATAGTAAATTAAAAAATAAAGAATATTCGGGTTTTTGATGAAATTGACACAGTTTGTTTTTAATAATGATTAATAATTTGTTAATTATTTTCTTTATCAAATAATATTTTATTAATGCATAGTACGCTGATGTTTAATATTTGACAATTTTTTTCAACTGAGAATATTGCACCATACACAATACCACAATCTGGTAGCATCAGCAAAATGCCAAATTCGAGGCGAATAAAATATTACTAGTAAAAAAGGTTTGTTTACATAAAAAACTGTAGTTTGTATACAAACAACTCGACCACCGAAAAAACAACAATATGTTGACTTTACCCACCAAGTAAATTCGCCTTTTATTAAACTCTGTTTGAAATAGCTACAGCAAGCGTACAATCAGGCTACAAGCACATACATGGTCCAACGGCAGGCACAATTACTTGATTGCGTTTGCATGCGCGTAGTCGTCTATGGGGCTCTTAAGTTTGTGGCGGATCTTTAAGTAATTCGTCTTATCCTTCTTTAAAATGTTCTTGTTCAATACTGAATTAAATATGGTTCACTAATTTTAACTAAGAAAAAAGTTTTACATGTACTAAATAAAATTATTATGTGTTAATACGTTTCGATAATATGTTATCGTTAATATCACAAGTGACTCTTGCTCTTGTCAAACAGAAAAACTTTTTTGCAGAGCCAATACATGCCAACGATTCGCTGCAATACTTCAAAAACTAAACAGACTTTTGCCTTTTGCAGTCTACGGTAAAATTTGCCTGCTATTAAATTTGAAAAAAAACTCTTCGCATTGTGATAAACATTTTGGCACAAATTTCGGCAACCACATCTGCTTTGCTGTTTAAACAAACGCAAAATCCACATGTTTCAGCGCCCTTTCCCCTGCACTTCAACAAATGCCACAAACTAACCCATCATTTTATTGCACAAGTTACAAGTATCGTTGTTTGTTCAAATAAATTACAAGACAAAGGAAGAACCGGTGCTTGTAATGAAGCGGAAATGTGAAATCATTTAGACAACCGACTTAAAAAAAGATCTAACAAAAAAAGAAAAATAGTGTAATGATGAGAGCAGTATAGTGCTGCTGCTGGTGCACTCACTGCCAGTTCTACTTTCCGACCAAAAATAAATGCTGATAAAGAAACGTAAAGGATTTCAAAGTTTCTTGGCAAACAGAAAAGCACCTGATGACAAAAACAACAAGAAAGTGAAACAAAGAATACTTGTGAAAAGCAAAAAGTCATCGTCATCATGTTGTAAAAAAATTAAATTGAGATTAAACATAGTTGAGGAAGTTTTGAACTAAAACTTGCACACACAAACTCGTAGAGGAAACCAAAAACTAGGACATTGTGGAATTTACTTTTACCAACACTCTAATACACTGTTGTAAAAAATATAAAAATTGACATTTTATGTTACATATTTCATAAAACTAGGAACACAACGGCGACGAATGACGAATTTGTCGCTAAAAAGTTGTTTGCTGTTTATATAAAGATCTTTTTTAGACATATATTGGTAGATGGATTCGAATAGCATGATATTTATGTTGTGCCGATATATGTCCTCAGACATCGTTAGCATGCAGCTTTCGGGAAATGCATCCTGTCCTTCAGGTTGATTATCTTTTCTAAAGCGTTATTTTTCTGATAATTAGTACGTTTCGAAAGGTTGATCTTACGTTCCTTTGCGGTTTTGGGTTCGACGGAAGAAGCTTTTTGGACGTAGGGATACTTTCGGTGATCAGGAAGGGGCTGTGGTTGAAACCAAAATCGTGGGCAGGGGTATCAGGAATCGTCAGGAGAGCTATTTACTTGTGGAAAGCACTACCTGCGAGGACATATCATCCGTATGTGCTGTTGCTATAGACTCGGTTGGCTATTCCTAAATCATCAGAGGTTCGATACCCAGCTCAGCCAAGAATAAAAATGATCAATCAATTTTTATTAATTTCACGTTGTAAAATTCCTTCCTTCAGTAAAATAATTTAAGGAAAATTAAATTTGATGAACACAAGCCTAACTAAATATCAAAAATTTCAAATTAAAAAAAGACAGTTCAACGTAAAAAAAAAATCAAAATTGTTCTATATATAAAATTTTTTGAAAAACAATTTTAATAACTTGCTGGCGTTACGTTACAAAAAAGTATAATTTTCGCTATTGCCGACTTCTTAATCCGACAGCAAATTCTGGGCGCCACTTATGTCATCTCGCATCATTCCCCCGTATTGTTCAGTTTTTTGCACCGGGCAAGAAAAATTTTTTACTTTTCTGACACGCTTCAAATTGGGCCAATTTTTTTCTTTTTCACATTTATGTTGCCTTAAACCAGGTTGAACCCATTTCAAAGCGAAAAACTTTGCACCAGTAACGCCCTTAAATGAAAGGTATATCAATAAAGGTTTTAGTACTGGAAAAGTTTTTTGTTTGCCTCACCACAAACCGCAGCACTTTTTGTTTTTTTATATATACCGCCGTTTTCGGCCCATGTTTTTAGCAACTAGAATTCTTTCACAGTAATTCCAGTTTTTAAAGAACTCAGAAAATACGCAAGGTTTTTTTTATATACTATAAGCTGAAATCTCATATAGAAGAGCAATCAATAAAATTTGCCCGCTCTCGCGCTGAAATTTTTAAAACTCAATGTTTATATCGAAAATACCCTGTTTACGGAGCATTTAAAAAAAATGTTAAAAAAACATTTATTAAAACAAAAATTGTTGAATTAGCTACTCAAACACCTAAAGTTAATGGTTCCATTAATATATTGTTTTTTTTTAAGAATACCTAATGCAAAAAATATTAGCACTCAAAATATCTAAATTTTCAATTTAAACCACAGCACGCAAAGTTTGTAAAAATAATTTGACTTTATCCGATCACTGCCAATAGAGAAAGTTAATAGCAGGGCTGCCATGTCTTCGTTTAAATGTGCTTAGTTCTCATTTTATACTATTGATAAACTGAAATTGTTTGGTAATCGGATAAGCTATTCCTATGCGCATTTCACTGGTTGCTGGTTGCTGGTTACTGGTTGCACAAATAAAACTGTTAAGCGAATCAGAATTAGTGCCCATTTAGACAGGAAAACATCTGGATGGGAAACATTTTGTTTGGTAGTGGGGAAGAGAGAATAGTTTTTGTGTTCGGTACTCGGCGACACGCCTTGTTCTCATTTTCTTTGTTGACCTTTACTTTGCTTTTTGAGAAAAAAAAAACAACAACATAAACAGAATGTTTCCGGCAACATGTTCGTCTGTGTGACCGAGAATGAACAACAAAAGAGAATTCCAGATGTTTTCCTTCCAATTGTTCGCTCGTCTAAACTCGGACTTATTTAATAGCAGTTTTTCTTGCAACAATATCAAAGCTTACTTTTTTCCTTGTCCCCAAAAAATTAAAAAAAAGATTACCAAAAAAAAAGTTAAAAAGTTAAAATTTTTTTTTTTGTTTTTTTCTGACCAAATTTTAAAAGAACAATTGTAACAAGAAATCCCCAAAAATCCCCAAATTAAAATGTTTAGAAAAAAAAAATTATTTTATTTAGTTTGCAGCGACTGGTTCCGGCATGTTATTTTAAATTCTTTCTATGCGATTTCAGTGAGGAACTACAAGCCGAACAATATGCCGTTTCTGAAGTCGAGTAAGCCATTTTTAAGAATTTGGAGCTTGTTCAATTGGTTTTAGCCTTCCTTAAAATCAACAATAAAAATACAAATATCCCTCATTTATTTAATACTTCGATGCATGATAAGTTCTAACCAATAGCCCAGCATTCTTTATCCCAAACTTTATTATATTGTCTTTTATATTTACTTTTTTTTGGAAAAGACATATTTGCTTGAAAATTGTCTTTAAAAAATTAAAAATTGTTTGTGTAAATTCATCTCTCTTAAAACATTCACTCAAGAATAATAACATAAGTTCATTAAGTACCTTTTACACACTTAACAAAAGTGATAATTTTAATAAAGACTCTTTACTCCGTATTAGTTGTTGATAAGAGTAAGGTAAAAGTTTTACTAGAAAAATAAGCGTAAAAAAAGAAGAGAAAAAGAATTAAAAAGTTATTTTTTTAATCCCTACAAAAAATCCGCAACCCTTAAATGACATTCTTTGTCCTTTTTGCTTGAATGAAATACCCAACTTGGGGGATAAATCCCCAAGTCTGGCAGCCCTGCTTACAAACAGCAGTAATTTTAACAGTGAGTGATTAAGAATTTTGTTTACTTTAACCCAATACCAAAACATGACTGTGAACGATTAAGTTCAGCTTTTGAATTAATCCTTACTTTTTGTCAATTTTAACTTTCCGTGCGTCGCAA
This sequence comes from Pollenia griseotomentosa, assembly GCA_963931875.1. Classification (NCBI taxonomy): domain Eukaryota; kingdom Metazoa; phylum Arthropoda; class Insecta; order Diptera; family Polleniidae; genus Pollenia; species Pollenia griseotomentosa. The sequence continues at coordinate 98,116,839 of OZ007561.1, read as the reverse complement.
ATGTCTTGGAACAAGGTTACGAAAGTATCAAACGGAACTTCTGCCTTAGGAATAGAAGTAAATCTTTGCGGAGTTCGCCGGGCATGTCGAGTTTTGCCGATGGCATGAATGTGTTTATTTTCATAAAAATATATGTTCGCAGCCAACAATTCGTCTTTCGTTCTAGTTGTGTTCCTAGCTAGCATAACATTTTCAGTTAAGTATTATTTTTTATTTTTCTTTGAATTTCCTTTGACGTTTGACCAACATCTTTCTTCTAGGAAATATGTATTATCCGTGTAAGAATTTATGTCACAAATTCACATATGAATGTACGTAACTTAAAACTTTACAGAAGCATACACACCTATTCAGAGACTATGACTCAATTATGACTTAAAGCCACCGTTGCCACCACTGAATCAAAATATAAGTTGCGCAGATGTTATTTAAAACGATTTAAACTTACACAAAAAAAAAAAAATACTTACATATATTAAGTTGAAGAATGGCTCAACATAAAAGCAATATTCCAAAAAATTCAATACATGCATAGGCAAATTAATAAATTAAATAGCGATCTCCGGTTGTTTTGCGGTCGATATGATCACATGTTCTTTTAAAAGGGCATTCAAGTTTAAAAAGTCGGTATGACCTTGGCTTTACTAATTTGAATGCACAGAGGTTTGAAAACAAACTATTAATAAATAAATGCCACTCTAAATATAACTCTAATATAACCATAGAAAACCTACTCTAAAAAACCGCATAAAATCGTTACATGTAAAGAAATCGTCATACAATTTCTCGCTAGATATACTACAGCACTATCTATTTTATTAGAATCGATAGATACTATAAAAAATGCTGTTTCCCAAGAACGATTCAATAAAATTTTGTACAAAACGGTTTTATATGCTAAGAAATAAAAACAATAGTACTAAATGTTGTAGGACTCGGTCCATAATAGATAATTTTATTATTTATTTTTTGTCTATTTAATATATTCCTTACATACTTCTTAATTAAATACAAATAAATTTTACAAAATATATGGGTAGTTCTATGTAAAATCGCCCAAGAGTGGAACCCGACCCCTTTCGGTTTTAATGAAATTTGGTGAGAGGGTTCCTTTTATCCAATAAGCACCATATATGAGCGAAAAAAAATTTTAAAAGTTTTTTTTTTAAAGTTATTTCATATTCAAAATGTCATTATTTCGCCAAATTAGCCGAATGTGTTGAGCTTACTTCTTCAATATCTTGAAAACTACTTAACATATGAAGATGATTTTAATGTCTTTCTAAAGGGAATACTTGGGGCTACAAACCATATAAAAAAATTTTTTTTTGAAAAATGTAATATCTGCAAAATATTATATTTAAAAAACGGACTAAGTCAAAAACCTATTTTTTTATTTGGCAGATTTTTATTTATACAATAACTCAAGCTGTTCTTTAAAAATCCTGAAACTTTGAAGGAGGTGTTTTTTTCTTTTTTAAGATATGGTTTTTTTTTTCTTTCGCAAACTTTAAACAAATAATCTTAAGATAGAATTTTAATATTGTAATTTTGAAAAATAAGTACACAGATAAACCGGACATCTGGCATTTAAACATAATTGGGGCACACTGAATTTAGTGTTGCTAACCATTTTTTTTAGGTTAGCTCTTGTTTTCAAGATATACCGTTATTTTTGTTTAATCTATGGTTTGTGGCCCCAAGTATTTTCTTTAAAATTACATTAAAATCATCTTCGTATGCAAAGTAGTTTTCGAGATATTGAAGAAATAATCTCAACACATTCGACTAATTCGGCGAAATTATGACATTTTGGATATGACATAACTTTTGAAAAAAATTGTTTTAATTTTTTTTTTCGTTCATATGTGTTCCTTATAGGATAAAGGAACCTTCTCACCAAATTTTATTAAAATCGCAAGGGGTCGGGTCCCACTCTTGGTCGATGACATGGAAGTACCCATAAGCAAATGTGAAAAAAATAATTACAAAAATTGTGGGTTCATTTTAATATCAGTAGGACTAGAAGAATAGTAAATATATGTATAAAACTTGTTGAACTCAATACACATCCTTCTTAACGGGTCACCATTATCATAATTAGCTCCTTAAAATTGAACTGATAACGGATCCAAATGACGTGATGGGCGTTGAGGAACATTAAATATTATATTGTTGATTAATCTCTTAACAATTATGTTAAAAACAGCACAGTTGTACGACCCTTTAGAGTTGGCAGCTTGATGAGACCTAGTCTTGCAGAATAAGATGGCAGATTCCATTGGTAAAAGTTCAAACCACTTAGAAGAAAGGTCAGAAACTGTTTTTGGACTGATTTAATTTGGTCGGAATATTTATTACATATAGGGTCCATATTCATATTTCGGATACCATAGGTCCCATATTCCAAAAAATAGTAGGAATAATGATATTGTTCTGATATGTCCCAAAAAGAAATTTTATATTAAAACAAGGGCAGGTCAATAGCTCCGTGACATTTTGAATTTCTCGCTTCTTAACTGAAAGGGCTCCTTATAACAGGCATCTGTCAGTTGGCTCCTGTAAACATTTTGTTAAGCTGCGTCATTTACTGGATGACCCAAGATTTCGAAAGAAAGCTTTGTTCGCATAACTTGCATTTAAAACAAAAACTAATTTTAAAATACTATTTTTGTTTGAAATTTAAGTTAATCGAACTAAATTTTCTTTCGAATCATGGATAAAAGTGAATTTCATGTGCACATTGGGCAAATCAAAAATAATAATCCCTATTCTTCGGATTTAGCGCCGAGTGACTATTTTTTGTTACCAAACCTGAGAAATGGTTCGGCAGAAAGTGATTTGTTTATTTGTCCTTAAAGATCTTATTTTTTTTAAAGGTATAAAAGTATTGGAGCAACGTTAGACAAAGTGAGTAAAAATATAATTATTTTTTTTTATCCAAAAATCTGTTTGGGGCCCTATGCTCCTTATAGGATAGTCGGGAACATATATATATATTTATAAAAATCTGTGCATCATTAAAAAGTCACGGAATTATTGACTCTTTCTGGTATAATTTTTGGTATTAAATTCTATGAGGAGTTTAGTCTGTAACTATAGAAGGATCTGATATTGTTTGTTTAAAGCTCCTTTATTTCTGGAATGTCGAACAAATGACGTCAAGCGAACTGCAATCCAATTGGCTAATAATATCAAGCTGGCAAACTAAAGATAGTTGTTATGTTATTGCGGGGTTTGTAATGTGCAAACGTTATTCTCACTTGTGGTATTTTTTTAGTTTTATTTTATTTTTTTTAATATTCAAAGGGAAAAATTCATAACGGCTTTCGGACTAATTTAGAGGGTATGTTCAGTATTTCTTTGTTAGGGAATGGCTTGTATAAATAGTGGTGAAGTGTTACCTAACTTATAAAACATCAAGAGTATCTTCAATCATTTGCCATAAAGCTTGCCAAAAATATCCATTTTGATTCTCATGAAGTTAACTTAGATCAAAAGTTAGCCGCCATCGTTCTTTCCATTTTACCAAGATACCTATTAACACCTTCTGTAGTGACATTAGTTGCTTTTAAAGCTGCAACCAGATTCCATTACAGGTTGCCAGCGAATGGTGGGGTCTTCTAAACTTGGCAACCATTGCCATATAAAAATGTTAAAATTTATTACCAATAGCGTCCTTTTACTCTTAAAAGTCATATCTACTCTCTGAATATTTGTGTATAATTCTTGAATTATAACAACTTTTTGGCGTTGTGTTTTTGATATATCCTAGAAATTGGCAGATTTTTCAAATACCGAGGCTGAGTTAAGCTCTATCCAATTGATGGAATCCAGTTGCTCTTGGACTTAATAGGTCCTTGATTGGTGAGGATCGGTTGATGATTTCGAGGTGTGGAAGAAAATCATTTTTTTTTTAATTTGTTTAATTATTTGCAATATTGGAAAAATTAACAGAACTATAATAAACACTAGTTAGTATGTAATTATAAATATTTACAAATATATACAGTCTCTTTTCAGAGCTCTCAAGTATAATATATTTACAATAATTTTATATTTTAAATAGATTTTTGTCAGTGATGTTTTTACTTCAAATGAAGATTATATATAATATTCTGTAATGAAAAATTTTCTTAAAAACATTACTTTAATATTTTGATGTGTAAAAAAGGCCAATAAAAGTAAAAAACAAGGAAGTGAAAGCAATAGACATTGCTTATTCATTTAACCACCAAAACTTATTGGTACCTTGCCTTTGGCAAACATCTTTATCAGTATTAGAAATACTTTTTTCATATCTTAACTTATTTTGTTCAGTACAGCAATCTACAGCTTTAACATTTGCTCTTCTAAAATTGTGATAAAATATTGGAACTGCATTTTCATTTTGAATGAATTTAATTTTATCTAGATACAAAAATGCCTCTGGGGGAACAAACCCGATTTTCAGAGTATTTTTTATATATCATATCATATGATATGTCCTATATACTTTTCTTTGCAGTGCTTACAGCTTTTTCCTGTATACTGTTGCCTTTCAACAGAAGTTAATATTATTCTGATAGTGTCGACTACTAGTTAAGGGGAAGTGAGCGCCATGGCAGCGATAATCTTAAACACGTCCGAGTTTCCTAACTTTTTACAATTTTGTATTCCATATGCAAAAAGTACAACATTATTTTTCCCAACACTTTTTTTTTTAATTTTGTTTAAATGCACTAACACAGCTTCATGAATCCTCACACACACGCACTATTAAGTTAAAAGGACTTCCATTGCATACATACATTGTTTTTTAATACCATTAAAAAAATCTACTCAATTCTATGTTTTTTATTATTGAAGTGGAAATAGTAAAAAAAAACATTCACACTCCATAAAAACAAAAACAACAATAAATAGAAGCCACCCATCTTTGTAGTATTCGATATTTAATGTTGCCTGACGGTCTTTGTTTGAGTGTGTGGGTATGCGTTGCTATATTTTTGTACGTGGCCCATAATAATCTTATTCTTACTGATAGAAAACTGTTGTTGTTGTTGCTATTGTTTATATGTGACATTGTTAGCGTAATATTTTCTCGGAGCACGTTGTTGACCTATATTTTTGGCATCAATGAATTCAAACAAAACCACCCCAAACGCCACCAGCATCATTAACGAAAGACGCAACAAAAACAATACAAACTTTAATACGAATAAATCTCGTGCACATGCACAAGTTTTTGTTTCCCGAAGTGGTTTTAGGCCGACTAAATGAGTAGAAAAAGGCACGAGAAATCGAGGTACGTATTTACTTGAGATTTAATGGCATTTGTAATGTTCTCTTTTAATGGATCTCTTAGTAATAAAGAGAGTGTTGTGGTATACACATTCCTAAAAAGGGGGCTATTTTGGGACATGGAGAATAAACTAGAAATAAAAACACACGCAACGTTAAATTGTGTGTCTCTTAAATAAATAAAAGATAAGTCAAATGAAACAATACAGTAAGAGGTACTTGAAATATGGTAAAAATATTAAATGTTGACATATAAGGGTGTCCAAAAGTTAAGGTTTAATTTTAACAAAAAAAAAAAACCGTTTTTTTTTAAGATATTAAAAATATTTTTATTTCAGTTTATTACAAATAAAATGCGGTTGATAATGCAAAATTTTGTCGGTCAAGTGACCAAATCTTAATCACGTTTTTCAATAAACTGTTCTTCATGGTTGATATCTGCTCGATAATATTATTCTTAAGCCCTTGAACTATTGTGGGATTATTGCTGTACACTTTCGATTTTAACAGGTGTCAAATCGCACGATCTTAGTAGCCAATTCACTCCTCCTCTACGAGAAATTGACCAATTAGACGTACATATTTAGGTTGTTTTATTGAAATTCGAGTATTTAAGACTTAAACGCACCACTGCACAGTGGTACAATTCGGCAAAAGCTCAAAAATGTTTTGTTTGATTTCTAAAAAAATTTTTATGCAACACTTCAAAACATGTAATTAGAAATTCCGATTAAAGTCTACAGCTAACTTTGACTGCAGAAGTGCCGAAAAGTGTTACCGAATTTGGTTATCAATTTTAAGTCTAACCATTTGGCTTTTTGAATCACGATATCAAATTTTGATATATGCCATATAAATTAAATTTTTATTCGGTGTTTCAATACCGAATATTATTCACATAAACTTGAGAAAAAGTCCCGTACTGCCAAGGAGTCGCCCCTAGGGGGATAAAATGTATGGCCGACTTCCATTAGTTTTTGGTTCTTAACATTTTCTCAAAACATACTTGCTTCTTATCTCCATCCATTAAGGGGGCTTCCATACAAAATTTTCAATCCAGGCTAGAAATATATTGAAGAAAAGGTCCCATAACTGCCTAGTAGTCGACACAATGGGGATAGATGTGATTATACTTTTGTCCTAAAAAGTTTCTCAAAACATACTTGTCCTTTACACAGAAAAAAATTTTGCACCAGTAAAAGCATTAATCAAAAATAAAATCAGTTTTAATTAAAAACCTAATCAAGTGAATGAAACGTTTAATCGATTGAATAATTTTTTTTATAATTTTTTTTTTTAATTTTTTTACTGGTGCAAATTAATATCGTCAATTAAACGTTTAATACACTTGATTAAAAATTTAGTTCAGTTGATTAAACGTTTAATTCACTTGATTAAATTTTAGGTTAAAATTGATTTTATTTTTGATTAATGCTTTTACTGGTGCAAAATTTTTTTCTGTGCATTTTACGAAATTCTTAAATTTAATAAACATTTTTCATCTTTTGTGAATAAAATCGATAGTGGTAGACAGATTTTAATCAATTGTGATTTTTGTTTGGAACTTTATTCTCTATACTTGAAGACAAAATTAGCAGCATTTTCCAATTTTTAAGCAGTAAAAAAAATTGGAAATTTTCGTAAAAAATTTTTTTGGTTTTCGCAGAATAGAGAAAAAGTTTGACTTTAAGGTAATTTTATTGCAGAATTTCTGGTTTTTTAGTTTATTTAATAAAGTTAACCGTTTTTGAGTCAAGCGAATATATGTTGTGCAACCTCCTTAATTTTTAAAACAACGGTATTTTTAAAAAAAAGAGCTAACATAAAAAAAACAGTAAGCACCACAAGGTTCAGCGTACTCGAATAAGAAGAAAAAAGTGTCAAATTCTAGCACAATGTAATTTTTGTGAACTCAATTTTTTGCTCAGAATTCATATAATATATATTTATGTATTTAATTCTAGTTTGCCATAATAATAGAAATTATAATTTTGGTTTCATTTTCAATACCATTAAAATAACTAAATCAGTTGAGAATTAAAAGTATTTAAAACAAGTAAGAGTGCTATATTCGGCTGTGCCGAATCTTATATACCCTTCACCGCTGTGCGAGCAGAATACAGAGTAACTAGACAAAAACTAAATAATTTTAACATATATATAAATGTTTAATAAACTTTGGCATACAGATTTGTCCACGCAGAAAAAGGAGACGCTAACGAAGTAGCGGGTCAAATGCAAGTATAATATATATCGCTTAATTTTATTTAATTATCTGCACATGTTTGCGTGCTATTAAATATATTAAAAGTTTAATTAATATATAGCAAGTTTAGTTTTGATCGAATTTCAGTATTTGGTCATAACTCGGGCACTTTGTAACCGTTTTGACAGATTTTTATACCGACATCATAAAGAATAATAAAATATATAGTTTTCTGAGTTTTTCAGCAAATGTGTTATAAATACTAAAGTTTTACGATATTTTGGTATCCAAGACGTATAAATAGGTCATATTACAGGTCTATAATTTTAGTTTTTATAAAAATTTTAATGTTTTTAGCCCTTTTTTAGGTTCGTATCTGAATGGATTTTTGCGAAATTTTCAGAAAATATGTTCTACTAAAGATTTCCGATGAATTTGATGTATAAGTCATAACCATAGGTCATATGATAGTCCAAAAATTCAGGTTTTTATAAAATTGTTGATATTTTTGTACGGGAGGTACCACGTCCACTTCTCCAATCCCCCCATATTTTGTGGGAGGGTGTATATTGATAACCTAAATTGTTGTACCTAATTTGGAAAATTTGGCTTTTGCCGTTCTCCAGATATACAAAAAAAAAAAAAAAATAATAAAAATACAACAACAACAATGGGTTTTTGGAAAAAATTAGAGGTAGTCGTGGTTTTTTGCTCATATCTCAGCCATTTTTCGACCGTTTTGGCTGAATTTCAATAGCAAAATTATAATAAGAATACCTGCCAGAAATAAACACTAACCAAGCCCCCATAATTTCTGGGAGCTTCGGAAAACCCATTTCAACACACAGACGGACAGACGGACAACCGGATTTGAACTATGCTTTTCATAAGGAACCAGAATATATATACTTTATAGGGTGTAGGATCAATATTGTAGAAATCACAAACGGACAAAGTTATATACACCCTATTACCTTCGGTAAAGGGTATAAAAAAAAAGTTTTATTTAACCGTCATAAAATAAAGCCAAATAATAAACATCATATAGAATAAGCGTCTCATAAAATTAAAGTGTTTAATAGCGGGTTGTAACATTACGACCCGCACCACAATACTTTGATGAAGAGCAAAATTGTGCAAAAATAGAAGGAGTTGACCCAGACTAATAATATTTTGCTTGGAGGTATATATGATAATACATAATAAACAAAGTTTCAAGTTTTGAAAAAATTCCGTCAAAGGATTCATGTACCTCCCATATATCCTTTTTTTTAAGTTTAACTCGGCAACACTTTTTATGTTGAATTGTTGAAAATTACCTAATCTATCTAAATATAATGTTAAAATTTATGTACTTAGTTTTTTATAATAAGGATTTTTGTATTTTGAAATATCCTTTTGTTAAAAAGATCACAAAAATACTCTAATACAATTTTCTGGCACACTAGATCTCATTTTTTTAGGATAATATATACTTACGTACATACATAAATTTTTAACGATTCAAACAATTTAAATATTTCATAATTAAAATATTTCATACAAAAATATAACAAACAAGTACAATTTGGTGTTCCGGAAAAAGCCAAAAAATGACACTTTACCTAAAAATGTGGTAAATGGTTTTCTTTGCAATATAAAATGTATATAAAATAGTTAGGGCAACGGAGCATATATTCTCTAAAGAACTGAAAAAACGGTGCACCAGTTGTTTTTAAAATTTAACATTTTTTGCAAAAATAACCTTCATTTTTTACGGCTATATAAATAATGTATAAAGTACTGTGCGCACTTTGTTTAATTTCTTTTTGTTGGTCTCTTTTTATTCTCGCGCACAAACCTCCCTTTTTAAAAAATTCGTCCGAACTTTTGCTTTTTCGTCGAGAAATGCATTATCACCATAAATTCTGAAAGAGCACTTCAATGCGAGTCTTTTGGAATTGACTCTAATATGAAGAGTTTTTGAGTTTACATTTTCTGGCTAACTATTTATTTACGGTCCCTGATTTTATTTATAAACGTAATGTGATAAGGCGTATGATTAATATTATATCAACTTAATATCACTCATACGAGAACGTTTGTACGAGAAAACAAAAACCCTTTCCTCTTACCTTTTTTATTTTATAAAAAAAAAACTATTTCGACGGAATTAAATTTTGGACACAGCCTTTGAAACTTAACTTCTATCCGCGAACCTTCAAACGCATATTGGTAAAAAATTTATTCTACTAGTACCGGCAGGTTGCTTGTCCATGTAAAACTTGATCACTATAGATTCTAAAAGAGCACTTCAATAAAAGTCTTCTGGTAGTTTAGGGTTACGTTGACTCTAATATGGAAAGCTTTGGAGTTTACATTTCCTGCATAATTGTTGCCCCTGATTTATTTAAAAAAAGTAATTTCCTTTGGCGTATGATTATTTTATATTAATTTAATATTACTCATACGACTTGAACGTTTGTACGAGTAGGAAAAAAGCTATTTATTACCTGTTTTATTTTATAAAAACAGTTTAACCCTCTAAAAAACTATTGCAGCCGACTATAATTTTACAAGCAGCTATAGAAACTTGACTTTTTTCGCGGTCCTTGAAACGTATTTTGGTAAAAATGTTATATACTCGTACCGGCAGGTCGTCTGTTAAATCTTGTGTGCAAAGTATAGGTCGCAATTTTAAAGATTAATTTTTAGAACTTACGTCTTAATTGTTATAAGGACAATTCTATCTGAGAATGGTGAGAATCAGGATGTTGATATTTAATCTCAAACAGATATATATGCCTAGATAATATTTGGCTCATAGAACGCTTTTATATGAATAAATGTGTTTCGACAAGTTCATCTTTGCCCATGGGTGCCAAATAGGATACACTTTCGAAAATTTATATGTGAATATTGTGGTGTAAAGTATCATATTGTAAGTCTTGAGTGACTTTATATTCTTACTTGTTTTCCTTTGCTTGTTTTTTGATTCCTTGACAAGTTGGACCTTGATTTTTTAGATTTAATTTCTATAGACAGAATGTTACAAAAATGCCTTTGGATATTTTTTATAGAGAGGTTCATCCAATTATTTAAGATGATATAACATTCCACTTTTCAACTTCTTTAAAGTCCGAACTTGGCCCCAAAATGTTATTAGATTATTTTAAAACTTGGAACCTGCATCTTGATTACAAAAATCCGCTTAACTTTTTTTGGATGAGAAGCTACTACTTTTAAGGTCCGTTTTTACAACTTACCGATAGCAAAAGGTAGTATTTTATCGATCATATAAAAAGTGTTCCATTATTATAACTTTACTTTAACCTACCAGGTAGGAAGAAACTTTCTTAACTTAAGCTGGCAACACACTAGTGATTTGTGCGTGTGATTTGTCAGTGATGTAATTGCAATTTTGCTAATTTATTTGTCTACACACAAAAAATAAATTAATAAAGAAAAAACAAATTTAAGAAGAAAAACTATTTTGTATGCAATAGTTACAATTTTTGATGTTTCGTTGTACACTAAAATGAAAAAATTTTAAAATGTGCGCACACAGCCCCATCAAGAAGTAACAAGACGTCGTAACAAATCACTAGTGTGTGGCCAGCTTTATCGCAGACTTTCGGTTAAAGAAAAGTTATAATAATGTCACCAAGTATTTGCTTGAATTTTTTATGAAATACTGTTCGAAACTAGGGCCAATTTTAACAACACCATTAATTTTGTTACGTTACTTTATTTGAAGAGAATAAAAATAAGATTTTCTCCATATTTCTGCTTTGTTATTTACTGTCTTTAAATAAATATTAAGCCAGCAATATGTAAAACTAAGCAAAACCATTGCGCAAATTTGCATATTGGGCCACACATTACTCAATATCTCTTTTTGCGCAATGGTCATAAATCAAAAGAGTTTTGATTTATTATATAATTGATTTATTATACAATTATTATATAATAAATTGTGTAGCCTACGAATACAATATACACACAGTCAATTTTATTGTGGACTATTATTGCAAATCTTATAGAGTTGTCAATTATTCGCATTTCAACTTTGTTCGAATAATTCAAATAATTGTTTGTGTTCGTTCGATCAAACGGTTAAATCTATAATATAATTCGATTAATCGATGTGAATAACGAATAAAAAATAAATTATTTAAAAAAAAAAAAAAAAAAAAATAACGTGTTTTTAATGAATTACATTCGTCCATTCTTCTACAACTTTAGAAAATCTTCCATTTTCTTCTTTATTTTTACTAAATTCTGCTATGAATTTTTTTTTTTTTTTTAAGCGTAAAACTTTTCATCTTAACTCCATATGCTTGTAATACTGAAAGGCATTGTAAAACAATTATTTCCATAATAATCTGATATTACTTTGGCGTTGGCAGGCCTGCCATCTTCAGCTAAACTTTTGCATACAATTTCTTTAATAGAGCAACCGCTGCCTCTCGTAATGTATTTTTCCATTGGACCAAGTTCGACATTTGGATTATCTTCCACTACATCGTTTTTAATGGTAATATTGTGACACTTACGCAAATGGTAAAAATATATATAATTTAAAAAAAGGATAATACAATAACAACATTTTCTACTTTCATGATATGATTTATATATGTAAATCAATTCTTTATTTGTTAGCTTTTTGTTTATTTCTAAGTTTTTCACCCAAAATTAAAAACCCCCATTCTTGAAATTTTTTAACGTTTGATTTAAAAAGAAAACAGTTGATACAATTTTTTGTCAAAGATTTGTTCAATAAGAACATAAAATACATTTTTGAAATACTATGAGTACTCAACAGGATTTTTGCTTGATAAACATTGAGATTAATTACGATCAGGGCTATGGCTACAATATTTTTTAACTTTCCTACATTTTGTATAAAATCACTAAAAACGTATGAGAATAAGCTTTTATTTAATTTAGTTTTATATAAAAAAAATTGTTCGATTAATCGACATTAATTAATCGATTTATTCGTTATTCGAAAATCGCCATTTCAAAATTATTCGAACAAGAGTTTGGTTTGGTTTGATCTAGTGTCTTAGGATTTGTGTGGTAATTGGCAAACATGAAATTTTTACGGTGTTAAAAACGTCATTGTAGGTCGTATAGTTATAATTACATATGGGCATTTCCGTCAAAAGGTCCACCGTGACCGAAAATTTTAAAGTTATTAAAATCTGATTATTTTACGATATTGTTATAGAGAAATATTTAGATTTTACTAATTTTATAAAATTACCCATAGATTTGTTCACTTAGATGAACAAACAGACTGCAAAGTTGTGCAAACGTAATTTCTTATTTGTGAGAATGTTTTATTGTATATTTTCTTTAATATTATCTTCCTTAAAAGAGGTGATATTTGATGAAAATTATTCCAAAAAAATTTTCTTACATGGTCTGTAATCTAAGGAAGAGTAAGAAGAGAAATATGTTATTCGGATTAACGGTACATTTTTATTTTTTTTAATCATTATTCCGTAAAATTATTATGGAAAAAATTTCACGTTCGAAATGTCACGTTTCGAACCAGATTTTGGCTTAAACAAAAAAAAAAAAAGATGATTTTGGAATCAAACCAAAGACATTTTAATGTTACATTGCTACGTAAAATTCGGAAAGTAGTTTGACTAAAAAATTGTGCCAGGTTTCGCTGAATTACGCCTTGTTATACATGGATACAAAAACTACTTCTACTTTTTTCACGCTCGAACCGCTACTTCTTTTGCCATTATCCTTGATCTAGAATCGCGCCCCCCATAAAGTTTAGCATAGATAATAGTGCTTTCTTAGTGCTATAACTTAAGGGCTAAAAGAACGTAAAAATATTTGTTGTTTAAAATGTTATTGAATTTTTGATGCGTACGACTGTTACGTTCAACACTTGGAACTAACCATATCAAGTCGTACATTGCTTAACTTAAATAAACATTTATTAAGTTAAAAGCCTACTTGCACTGCCACTCTTCCTTTCCACTACTTTCCCATTTGAAAATGTCATGTACCACTTCCGTATTATTGAAACCTTGTTCCTTTCATATGCTATTTATAGTGTCCTTTAACCTTAAAACTTTTTCTGTAAAAATTGTCATATTGATTGTCGATAAATATACAGTTATTTCCGCTGTATTTAAGAGAGTCAGCTAAAGTGCAACTGTCAAAAAGTTCTCAAGTACGAACAGCTGCTCTGTAAAAACAAAAACAAAACATATGTTTTGGAAAAAAAAGCTTTCCAGCGAAAGCTTTCACATTAAAAGAAACTAAAACTGGAATATAAACAAAACAATGCACAACTTTACTCTCACTTTTTGTGTGAACGTTCTCTCCCAAGAGGAAAGCATGTATTAACTAGGCAGCAGTCGTAATGTCAGACACAAGCAGTGTTACCAGATGATGGGATTAGACCTGATTTTCGGGGGTTAGGGATTTGGGAATTTTCAAAAATAAAACTTTATTTTATGTTTTTACTTTTGAGAAATTTGTTTTAAAGAGAAATGTGTAAAAGTATTTGAATTTTTATTAGATTAGCTTGTTATATTCAAAGTTTTCTTTCTAAATTTCACAATTATAATTGTGCGATTTTCGTATTCAAATATGAAAATTATTTTTTTCTGTGTAAAGCATTATTTTAACGATTGCTTGCTTCTATGATATTTTTGTGAAAAGAATTTAAATTTGTATGCCGGTTTTTATGATGAATTGATTTTTTTAATTCTTTCAATTATTCAGGTATTTTAGAGGTTTTAGAGAGAAAAATTATTACTTTTTGCTCAACAAAAACGATTTTTCGTTATGGGAGCTTTAGTAAGTTATGGACGAATCTTCATGATTTCTTGCCTATTAAAACAAGCTTGTGCAAAATTTAGTAATAATAGGTGCATTCAGCCACTAATTAATATTAGTCTTTCAGAACAGAAATATAAATTTTTTAGGGCTGTTGGTCCACATTTGGATTCATTTAATTTTTTCTTGTGGACTGATTGTGCTGGATTTTAATCCTAAATTTCAATTTTACCACAATATTGCTTCTATCTTTTGAGTCCTTTGAAAGTGAGCGTGATTTCAACAGACGGACATGCCTAAATCGACTTAGAATAATTCACGGAAGCAGAATATATATACGCTATGGGGTCTAAGATGAATACTAAAAACTTTCACACTTTAGTTTACACTCCCAATAAAAAATTATACTCCAAACGTAGCAGGCTTAAAGGGGAGAAATTTAAAAGTTTCGCTAACCTTTTCGCTTACGGAAGGCATGAAATTAAAACTGATGACTGTTATAATCAGAATTCACTTTTGTTACAGTCATTCTTTAATACTCTGGCTTACAAACCTGCTTCGCAGTAAGGGAATGTCGTGGCTCTTTAAATGTTATAACTTTAAGTGAAGGTAAAATGGTATACATAAATAAGTTCGTCATAACGTCTGGAATTTCTACAATATTGATCTTAAACCCTATAAAGTTATATATCGTAAGTTTATATTCAAATAGTGCTATTGCAATTTTTCGAAAATGTGTTTTTTATAGAAACGAATTCACTGACTGAAGAAAGCCTCGCAACAGAAATATACAAAAAAAATTCTGATAGTGCAAAGAAAATATTCCTGGAAAATATTGAAGGAATAAGACTATTAAAGTATGAAAGCTTTATAAATTGTAATTTGACACATTCGATTAACATGAAAATTTCTATAATAAATGTTACTCCCATAGTGTTCAGCGGTCATATAAATAAAAGCGAATCCCTTACAATCTGGCCCACGTCCTATTTAACCAAGGAAATTAAATATTTGCTAAGCATTTAAATATTGAAGTTTAAAAAAATTTAATTTTGTATATCGTTGGTTGATAAATTTAATACCTACTTAATTTCAAAGGTAGAATTAAGGGGCTATAATTTTGATGAGGGGATTTTTGGCGACATCGAATTATTAATTAGGTTGATGAGCTAAGATTTTCTGGCAACACTGGGCACAAGCAGCTCCAACAAAATAAAAACACAACTTTTACTAGGTGAAGGCATTAAAGATAACTGAAAAAGGGCACAAGTGTCAGTGAAAAACAACAACTACAATGTAGTAAAAAAAAATTACGTACAACAAAAAAAAAAACATTCTATGGATATAGAATTTTTTGTTCAAAAGCGTAAAAATAACAACAACAACAACCACTAGAAAATGTGCGTTCTTTTCGGCTTTCGTTGGCTGGAGAATTTGTGTAATTGTTGTTTTTGCTAGTTTTCGTTCTCCTCTTTCTGCTCCACACTTTCTCATCCCTTTTTTCGTTCATCTTTGCTCGCACAATTTAACGAGAGTAAACAGAGTTTCTTGTTTTTCATATTTTGGGAAAATAAGGAAAACCATTCATTTTTCATTTTATATGATTTTGATTTTCTGTTATGACGAACAACAAAAAAAAAAAAAAGAAGACAACAAGAAACAGAACACAACCATTTTTCCTCATTCAAGTTGGACCTTTATAACGTAACGGTTGGTTTGTGTTGGTTTTAACGGTAAAACTGAAAACAGGGAAACTTAAAAGTATTCTTTTTAATATTAAAAAAATAAAATTAAGTCTTAACGAAAAAATTTAAATTTAAAGTGATTTTGTAAGAAAAATTTTGAAAAAAATGTTAAAAGTTTAAAACAAAAGAAAATTGTTTAAACAGCAAACAAATTAATAACAATAAATGAATTTATAATTGCCAATAGAAAATCTTTTGTGTTTTAAAATTTAAGTTACAAAAAGCTTATAACAAATTAAATTGGCTTAAAATCTATATGCAAATGAAAAAAAAAATAAATTTTTAAGAAAAAAAAAAAAAATCCTTGCCGAAATTTGTGTTCTGCAATCCAACAAAATTTATACCAAAAAACACAAAAGTATTTTCTTTCGAAAGAAAAAAGTGTGTTAAAAAAAAAAAATTATTTATTGTTAAATTTTTATTAATGTTTAAGAAACAAAGACCAAAAGTAACCCAAGCAGAAACATCTCCAATTTTATCTGTTTAGGAAAAAAGTGACGTTAAATCTATGTGTACCTGCAGCCAGTGTATTGGCCCCCCAATACCGTTAGATATACTGTTTAATATTATTTTTTTCTCGCTCTCCCAAAAGAAAGTAGCAAACAAAGACAACAACAACAGAAATAATACCCTAATAAAATTTTGAACTCTTTAACATGAAATAAAAAAAAGAGCCGTTACGAAGCTTTTTAATATACAAAACAAAAATTACTATGTCATATTCTCTCACCGCAAATTATGCAGAGTTGCCAAGCGTTGCATTTTTATATTCATTGTAAGCTAAAATTGTTGAAAGTTTGGAAATTTTCGTAAGGGTTCTATTGATATTGGTTTAAACCACGGCTGTGGAGTCGTCAAAAAATAGTTGTAACTCCAACTCAGGCTCCAACTCCGACTCCTACTCCTACTCTAACCTTGATGCTAAATGTATGTGAGACTGGTCCTTATTTGACTTTAAACTTTTTTTTTAATACCGTACCTTTTAAATGGTTTAATAAAGTGTGTGTGAAACGGAAGCAAAATACCTACTCATGGAAGTAAAATTTTGACACTGTTGAGATGAATACAATTTCACTAGCCCTAAAGGCTAGTATAAATTTTGACATAAGCGTAGAAATTCTTGACAATTTTAACTTACCAAAGAACTTCGCTACTGTTTCGCACAAACTCATATAGCAAGAAAATTATTCAATAATAATTTCAAATCCATATTTTCATTCTTACACGTGCCGCATTTAGCTTTAGTATATTTATTTACATATTTTCCCTATTTTCTGATATCAAAATTATAAAAGCAGACAGAAATTGGAAAATATTAGAACATTTTCTTAAATTGTTTTTGCCCAAGTCTACAACTCCGGCTCCGAGTCCACAGCCCTGGTTAGAACTATATTAAATTAAAACTATAGTTTTAATATATGTAGAACTGTTGAAGAAGATGGCTGAAATTATAATTCAATTTTAATAAGTCCTAATCTTTCGGCGTTTCGGTTTACAGACTAAAAACTATTTGGTTTCTAAATATGACAATAAATAAAATAGCCCCAATGTTGTAATAAAAACCATATTTTAAGCTTAATAGCCGATTTCGCCAATTTATTTAAATATCAATTTAGGGTTGAAATGCGTTTTTCATGTCAAATAAAAATAAAATCATATAAAAAACTATATTTAAATATGAATTTATATTTAAATGGAATTGTTGAAATTGGCCATAAGAGAGTTAAACTTCGATTTTAGAAGGAAGGAGTTCTGGAAAGTTTCTAATTTTTAGAAGCGCATACAATATATACTTAATTAATTGTTAACTAGCCGTGAACGCGGAGCTACCCGCCCAGAATTAATTTTTGGCTAACTTCATATCACTAGCTTTGAACAAAATGTAAATCCTGTGTGGTTGTTTTGCGTTGATCTATCTATAAATCCTAATTTAAACAAAATTGGTTAGATATTTTCAGAGAGGCAGTAACTCTCCGTTTGTCCCCCTCTTGGTCCTAGATTTAAAAAGCCTATGTTTCCAATTTCATCGAAATTGGTTCAGCCTTTTTTTTAGCTGATAAAGCGTTGCAAAAGCAAAAGTCACTTTTGCATTCGGTCAGGAGATGGTCGAGCGGACACGTAGACTGAAGGCGGAATGGAGGGTGAACTTCGTACTCACGTTGAAATAAAATTTTTCTGTGTTACATACATCAGCAAAGACGCATTAATAGCCTTTGCAATATTGTGGTATGGGTAAATAAGTGAAAAAATGGCTAAAATAGATAACAATAATATTGAGCCCTTACCGCAAAAATAGCTTAAGGGACATCATTATTGGCAACACTTGAATCATCTCCTAAAATTTTATTGGAACCGTTACGATTTTTATCCAAACAAATTATAGCTTAAGCGCATGCTAAACTTTTATGAAATATAATAAAAAATCCATTTCAACCATATTATGTTCATATTCAACAAGTATATGGCTTCATTAGCATTACTGAAATCTAACTACAGTAAGTTGCTTTCAGAACATGATTACCTCGAACCATTTCTTTTATTTGTTGGCGTACTAATCCAAAAATGTCCGAAACTTTTATTCTATTTAAATAACTAGAAAATTTTTTGTCGAATAACAAAGCAGGAGGTGTGTTACAGAAAATATTTTATTCGCACTAAAAATTTGTATGACTTATCGGTTGTGTACTCATAGAAAAGCTAGGACGTAATTAAAACTAAAATTTATCACAGAAGTCCTTTCTATTAGATAATAAGATTTAAATTGATTAAACAGTAACCTATTATGTACATAAAATTGTAACGTTACTGACTTATTCATTATCTTACACCAAAAACGCCTGAATTTGGACAGGAGGTTGATCTCTCCCCAAATCGATCCACTAAGACCGGAATTTTTTGATTGTTTAGGGGGTATATAGGGTAAAAACGGGAAAAACTCGGTAACTTTTCTGGAGATAGAACTAAAAGAGATACAAAAACTGTAATACTTATCTTTAGAAAAGAAGAGGACAGGTGCCTGGTACTTTTTTGAAATTCGGTATTTTTAGGGTGTAAACGAGTGAAACCTGTATTTGGGAACTTTTTTGTCATCACTTCTATCTTTTAAAACCATTAACATTGAAATAAAGTTTATATCACACTCGAAAATAACCTTAAAAGTATATATACGAATTCGGTACTTTTTCGAAATTGGAACGTTTAAAGAGCGAAAGTGTATTTGTGGTACTTTTTTCACAAAATATTTTTCCCCATTCATTGACATATAAGTAGGAATTTATGGGCTCCCACTACAATATTGAAATTCTTGATTACTTAAATGGGGAAAAAAGTCCTCAGTTAATCAGAATCTGTAAGAGGCATCTTTTTGGTACTTTTTTGTTCTTTAACTGGTACTTTTTTAATTTATTTAATGGGGAGAATAAAAGTCCTTAGTTAATGAAAATCTATAAGAGGGATCTTTTTGGTACTTTTTTGTTCTTTAACTGATACTTTTTGAATTTTCGTTAGTATTGGACCTAGAAACATAAAATCATACATGCAAGGTCCTGAGTGAATACAGATCTGTATAAGGGATCTTTTTAGTACTTTTTCGTTTTTTAACTGGTACTATTTAAACTTTCGTTAGTATTGGACCTAGAAACATAAAATTGTACATGCATGAGCGGATGAGAATAACTGTTTGGTACGTTTTTGTTTTGCAATTAGTCGTTTTTTTTTTTAATCTAGAAACAAAGTTTTTCATATAAATACAAATGTCTGCGAAAGGAAGACGCTCGCGAAGTAGCAAAATTAATGCTGTTACAAATTTTAATTCTGTACGTTTGTACTTAATTGCTATAAATGTTTTTTAATGTTTTAACCCTACAATGGCAGCTCTGCACCTTAAACCTACACACACAGCTAAACACCAACAAGTTAACATAGTTCCTCTTATTTTTTGTATGTTTAAAAAATCTTTAAAAATACAATTTTACGAAAATCTCTACTGCAGTACCCTTTTAAAAGTCTTGCTAACAAATTGCAACATCACATTTTTCATACACATAAATAAAATCACTCATTCGCACATGACAAAATGAAAAGTGAAAATTTAATTGTTAAAAAAATTTTTGATTGAAATCGTTTCAAGTAAAATTAAATGAAAAAATTTGTTAAATTTGATTCGAAAAATAAAAAACAGCATATAAAATGAAACAATTCTTTCGTTCTATTTGTTAAAAATGTTATGTTTAAAATAAAATAAAGCAGCAATTGGTAATATATTATTTCACAAAAGAAAAGTATAAATCCTAAGAAACTTGCCGTAAACAATAATAAACTCTTTTCTTATTTATGCACTGTTAAAAAGGGGGAACGTTTGATTTGAAGGCGTGTGTTTGAGAGAAATTTAGTACAGTATTTGAGTGTGTGTGAATGCAATTTGGTATTGCGTCAATAAACTCATTTTAGTTGTTTATATGTATATATTCATTGTTTTTGTTTTGCTCCAGACTCAATCTTCTTCAATAATCAATTGAAATCTTTTAAGATTATTTTCACTCACCCATACAAAAACAGGCACAAAAACACACACACACACAATAAACACATTCTCTGTCAAGAGAAAAAAAGACAATAGCAACAATTGCATGGAAAACCTGTTTAATTACATTTTTTATTTAGTGCAATTTGTGTAATTGAAATTCTTGTCTTGTCTTTCTCGTGGTGTATTTTATTTATAAACACACACTCGTGCTTTTCTTATTTACACACACACAGACATACACGTAAAAAGCATTTAAATAAATTAAGAGTAAAAAAGATAAACCTCAATTTTAATTAGATTGTGCTGCGGTATTTGCATCTCTGATTGAAAATCTATTAAATTAACATTATTTAAATAATAAAAAATATAATAAATAAAACAGAAGAAAAAAAAATTTAAATTAATTTAAATAAAGTATCTACAACTTTAACTGTGTCAATATAAAAAGCAATAAATATCAAGTTACGAAAAAAAAAATAAATAAATAAATTGCAACCCAAATTCATATAAATCATTTATCTTATGGCTGGCTTGGTGTGTTACAGGTAAGAAAAATATTTATGCAAATGTATAATTAAAATTCTCTTTAAGGTTAAAAATGCATTTATGTATTTATGTTAATAAATTGGAAAGTTATTTTTTGAAGAAATTACATTAAAATAAATTTTCGGGAGTATAATTTGTATAAGAACGATGGTGATAAGACTTGGTAATATGACTTAGTTTTAATACCAACACAGAAAAAAATTTTGCACCAGTTAAAGCATTAATCAAAAATAAAATCAGTTTTAATTAAAAATTTTATCAAGTGAATTAAACGTTTAATCGAGTGAATTAAACGTTTAATTGATATTATTAATTTTTTAACTGGTGCAAATTAATATTGTCAATTAAACGTTTAATACACTTGATTAAAACTTAAATTCAGTTGATTAAACGTTTAATTCACTTGATTAAATTTTTAGTTAAATTGATTTAATTTTTGATTAAAGCTTTTACTGGTGCAAAATTTTTTTCTGTGAACAAAATTAGATGGTTTCTAGGCAAAAATACTCTGTTCCGGAAGGAAGTATGCATCTAAATTTTAAGTATGTACTCACTATTTTGAAAGGCTTGTGACAATTAGAATCCATGTACCAAATTTCATCAAATTTGTCGTTAGATCGGCTCGAAAAAAATAAAAATGTATTTCAATTAAAAAGTTTGTAATATTAATTAAAAAATTAATTAAATTCGCACCAGTAAACAAATTAATAGTATCAATTAAACGTTTAATTTACTTTATTAAACATTTAATTCACTTGATTAAACGTTTAACTCAACTGATTAAATTTTCGATTAAAACTGATTTTAGTTTTGATTAATGCTTAAATTGGTGAAAAAGTTAGAGAAATTTTTCTCTGTAGAGTGGGTCTTCATTATATGAGGCAAAAACAATATTTAAATTTTGGGTCTCACCCCCTAGAAATATGCGAATATCCAAAAAAACCTAAGAAATACAAAATTTAAAGCGAATAAAAAAATTATGGGTGTTCAAGACGACTACAAAAAACTTGAAGAGCGAATCCAAGGCGAAAGATGACTTTTTTTATTATTTAATATTTTTTTAATATCGTAAAAGTTTCTAATCTAGATGATGAATGAATCGAAAAAAAGATACAATTAAGTTTTCCAAAAATTATAACAAACCAAAATCGGTTAAGAACTAGTCATAACGCTGATTTATTTTAACATCAATATGTACTATGAAAATTTTCTTCGTTTTTCACAATTTCATCATTTAAATTTATAGACTATTATAAATTGAGTCATTGGGATTGACTTAAGTCAAAGTGAGGAGAATATTATTTATTACTTACCCGTTAGACATGTTTGTTTCACTTTTCTTGCATTCCTCCCTTTGATTGTAGAAGAACTCTCAATTATAAAGACACCAGCAGTATGCCTGATATTGTTTTCGTAATCATTTAACTTTGAAAATTTAAGGTATTTAAGTAAATAAAATAGAATATGGGAATTTCTGCTGTTATTTTACTTTTTAAACATGAAAATAATGTTAATAATATATAAAATGTGGCATCGAATTTAAGTCACTGTTGTCATAAATATGACAAAATTTTATAGTGATGCTTGTCACTGGATTGATGCCACTTTTTGCCTCATTGACGCCATTTGGAATAACATTGATGTCCCAATTCTGATATAAGGACATCATCGATATGAAGATGCATTTTTCTAGGAGTGTACTTTTGCGCCAGTTATTACTTGACCAAGAAATTCGAAATTGCTTTCTGCAATTTATTTTATTTATTCTAAAGACTCAAATAATTTGTGATATATGGAAAAAGTTTTTTTGATGGCATAAACGTGGCCTAAGATAATGTGAGAAACGGACCAAATGTTTGTGCTGTTTTTAAAATCTCTAATTTCAAAAACGGACTAAATTCTGTGCTAATTTTAAAATCTCCAATTTAAAATTTAAAAAAAATTATCTCCAAAAAAATTCGAAAAATTGATATTTGCACACCAGGGTCGTCTTGCTTAAAACAACTTAGATAATGAAAATAAGAAATTTTAAAAATATCCCCTGGTACTCTTGGGTTGGGCAACGATTAGATATTTACGGATTTTGAGAAAAATGCTTTTTTGCACAAAATTGATCAATAGGGTAAAGTTCATCTATTTTTATGAACTTCCAATCAATGCTATTCAGAGTTCTATGACACAAACTATAAGGGCTATACTCTGAAAATTTGGTTAAAATTTAACCACTCCAAAGGTTAAATGACATAATAACGAAATTAATAACGAAATATCGTGGGATATATTCATATTTTGATGAAAATTGACTAAGCTACTTTCTGTAATTGTTAATTAATATTTAGAAAGAAAAAAAGGAAATTAACCCTTTTTTCACTTTTAGGCAAAAATTACCCAATACTTGTTAAACGTTAAAAAAGCAGTTTCATTAAAATATCTGCATAATAAAAGAAAAAATTTTAAATTACAAATATAAAAAATTACTGATTTGTACTGCTTTATGTACTTGGAGTGAAATAGTACTGAAATTATTTCATAAATGCTTAACATTTTTGTAAACTTTTCTTAAATGACATGCGATACGATACAATCGGACTTTAAAAAATGTTTTTAATCCCCCGACAGGCATTTTTCTGACTATGCTACACAACCCAGCAACAACATTAGGATTTTCTTTTGGCGTCCCTTCGAAGCAACTTCAGACGTTAAGTTTCTTGTTGCAAACCATAAAGCTGGCCAGACACTAGTGAATTGTGCGTGTTCGACTTCTTGTTACTTGTTAATGGGGCTGTGCACGAACAAATCACAAGTAATTGAAAATTTTCGATTTCTTGTGATATGTTCGATGTGTTAGTGGGCTTGTGAGCGAACTTTTTAAAATTTTATCATTTCAGTGTACAGCGAAGCGTGGAATTTTATGTATTGCGGAGTTGTTTAGTATACAAAAATTTTTTTGTATACTTCTTCGATTTTGTAATTTGGTAATTTGTTGTGTACACAAATAAATTATCAAACAAGCAATTGCATTATCCGCTTCTAGGTTATTATGATTTGCTCGTCGTCGTGTGGAGAAATGGTACGCTAACAAATCACACGCACAAATCACTAGTGTGTCGTCAGCTTTAGCCACAAGCAGCAATTCGACGTTTAACTATTAAAATACAAATTTACATTCTTTAAAAAAGGAAGAGTTGGATAAAAATTTTGCATGAACTTTTTACATATTTAACTCTAACAGATTTTGCAAGGATAGGTCCACGATTGACAGTAGCTACAACGTATGCCATACTCTTAAAGATATTTTCAGTACGTTTGGTGTTGGGAACAAAAGCTGGAACTTATAACTGTTTTAAAAACCTTATTCGCTTAACGGTATATTCTTTTGATAGGTCTATAAACGATCCTCATTCTGATTTCATTTCAAAAAATCATTTAAAAATTTTAAATATAAATATATCTGTGGCTTGGTGCTAAAAGGGCCAATGTCAATACTTTGTTGTTTTGAGTTAATCGTTGCATAAGGTGTATTTTATTACTCGCTTTTATTTTGCTTAAACAGTCAAGTTCTAATTTAACCCAGAACAGCTTTATAAAGGCTTTGCTAGCTAATTTCACTAAGAACTCTTCTATAAAAAAACTTTAAAGTCAATTTTCTCAAAAGTTAATATTTTGACATTGGCCCTTTTGGCACCAAGCCACAGATATTGAAAGACAAAATAAATGACTACCGCAAATTTACCATATATCTCAAAAAGTCCCATTTACAAAGAAAATTTAAATGACTACTGTTTTTCTATGAAAAATATTTCTGATTCATGAAGTCAATGAGAAAATATGGTATCATTTAAAAATAGTTGAAAATTTTGGATTATTACTGGAATCACTTTACTTACGCTTTGCAACGATGTTGCTTTAATAGTCGATTATAATCTAACCCCCATATTCATAAAAAACATTTCAGGCTTATTAAAGGTTTATGAAGCGAATTTTCTATGAAAAATATTTCTGATTTCTGATTCATGAAGTCAATGAGAAAATATGGTATCATTTAAAAATAGTTGAAAATTTTGGATTATTACTGGAATCACCTTGAGTGGTGCAGGGTGTTTTATGGTCTTACTTAACCGACTATGCTTTTCTGCATTTATATGTACTTACGCTTTGCAACAATGTTTTTATAATAGTCGATTATAATCTAAATCAATACAAATTTTGAGATTATTAGTGAAGGGCATCAGTGATTCGGTACAGACAAACTAATATTTTAGCATACTTCTATATCTGCTTTTTAAAGTTTAAAATATTGTTTTTCTTGCATACATACATACTGTGAGCGTCAAAATAAAGTGTACAGCTTGTTTTCCAATATAAAAAGGGTTATGTTATTTATAAAAAGTTAAATTTCTACTTTGCCAATTTTGATCAGACTTCAAGCTTGCTGTCATCTGTGAAAAATACGTTGCTCCAAAAAGTGACAAAAGCAAGTTGGACAAAAAATAAACGTGATAAAAGGTAGAAATAAGAAATTCAACGAAAAAATATAGTATCTAAAGTGAAGAGTGATAGGGTTAGCTTTTGTAAAACGTCATAAAACAGATGGATCAGCCCAATAGTCGCTCGATATCAACTCAAGTAAACATCTGAAAACATTTAGACAGACAAATTAAAAAAAAAACATTAGCAGCAAGCACTCTCTGAATAAAATTCTGCAGAAAGGGTAGCCAAAATTGTCTACTGATATAACTTTAAAATGGGTGGAATTGATGCCAAAGAGACTATAAGCCGTCCTAAAAGCAAAAAGAAATCAATCAAAGTATTAGCCACTTCACTTTTCTTAGTATTGTAAGACTGTACACTTTTTTTTGACGCGTTTAAAACGGAGTATATTAGTTTTTTTATTGTATTGATTTTGTTGTTTTTGAAGTATTTCAAATTTTTAATTTTAAATTGTAATAACATTGTCCAAGGTTTTGTAAATGATAATAAACTTCTACAAATTTTAATTATTTTTTGCTAAAATATCACTTTTTATATTGGAAAACCAGTTGTACACTTTATTTTGACGCTGACAGTACATAT
This sequence comes from Pollenia griseotomentosa, assembly GCA_963931875.1. Lineage (NCBI taxonomy): Eukaryota > Metazoa > Arthropoda > Insecta > Diptera > Polleniidae > Pollenia > Pollenia griseotomentosa. Next base: position 98,090,669 of record OZ007561.1, on the reverse strand, counting down.
ACTTATGTATGTGTGTATATAAACGTTTCTTTCTATTTATATTTTTGTAATTTTTAGAATTTCATATTCTTTATTCTCAACTAAAAATAGCTAGAAGCCCATCCATCGCCTACTTAAAAACCACTTTACAATAAACAAAACCCCACACTAGACAATCAAATTGATGACAATCATTTCCATAAATTAGTCCAATTCTAGTTCAGTCAATTAACACAGTGTCTCAGAAACACAATTCATCTTGTTTTCAGTTCGCAAAGTACACATCGGAATTAAGCGTAGCACTGTTTTCTTTTTTGTTTTGTTGTTGTTGTTGTCAGGATACAAGCAACCAGGACATCAGATAGTAAATTTGAACATTTGCTTGTGTTTATAATTTCACAAATAACAAGTTATTGTGCCATTGCAAGTGGCAATTGCTTTCAATTCGATTTGTGCAACAACAACCACAACACACAACAACAACTTCTGCTACTACTATGTACAACTTAAGTACTTGCCACATTTCACAAGGAATACACAAATGCAGGCAAATTATGGCATTTGACAGCTGAAATTTATTTAATGATGTCAGTGTTAATGGCAATTTTAAGAAAGGCGAACTTTTCATTTGTCAGAGCTTAAATTAGTTTAAAGATATTATCTAGTAGATAAATAAATTTTGGTTTTGCTTAGAGAACAAGTTAGAATTCTGCAAATCTGAAAAAAATTTCAAAAATCAATGTAACAATTTTTAGTTGGATTAAACTTATTTGACAGTAATTGGGATAACAAGTTTTTTTTATAGAAATTGAGTTCAAGGAGTAATGCACAGTGAGAACTTTTTGAAAGAAATTAAAATAAATCGGAGGTTTTCAAACAGCAGCCATTTTTTACTATTTTTTTTTTGATTTCTTATATTGTCCCCCCAAATCGGTTCAGTTTTATGTAAAACAAATAAAAAAAATTTCGTAGCAATAAGTTGTGTTTTAGGGGGTAGCGTCCGCCCCTTCAAGCCACTTATTCAAATGTAATTTGTTTGCATATGACTATCTCTTAAAAACAAAATTTTACAAGAATATGATATATAGCAATATTTTAGCTCTTCTAGTCAACAACATTAGCCTCGAAGAAGGTTTTTTGTTAAATTAATATTTTAGAAAATAATTAAGAAAATAACAACAAAATACCAAACATTTTATTATACGTTTTATATGTATGAAAGGGGATTTAAGGTCAAGTGACCCAATTTTAAACTTGATGTCTTTCGATTTGGATGAAATTTACACCAAGGTTAGTCCTATTTGATAGTACTTTAGACACAAATTTTCAAGATCGGTCAAAAAGTTTCTGAGTTAGAGGGGGTCAAAGTTTGAAATTTGTATACATAGTATATAATATCTCGTGTTAGGGTGTTTGTAATTGAACTCCTCCGAGACGGCTGGAACGAATTTTATGAAATTTTGTATATGTATTTTTTAGGTATGCGAATAGATTGTAAGGTATATTTCTTATCGCTAGAGGGCGTGAAATAGGGAAAAACGGGTAAAAGCTCTCCTTTCCTATATCTTCTTAACTTATCAACCGGTTTTCTAAAAATTTGACATGCAAAAACTGTAACATCTGAAAGCAAATATAGAATAGGGCGTGAAATAGGGGAAGAGGGGTAAAAGCTCTCCCTCCTTATATCATCTTAAATTATCAACCGGCTTCCTTAATTTTTGGTATGCAGACACCCTTACATCTAAAGAAAAATAGGGAATAGAGCGTGATAGAGGGAAAGAGAGGTAAAAGATCCCCCTCTCTATATCTTCTTAACTAATGAACCGACTTTCTTGAAATTTGGCAGGCAAATAGTGTAACATCTGGAAGAAACTACAGCCTTTAATTTTTATTTTTAAGGGCAAGAGGGGTTAAAAGTTTCCCCTCCTTATATCTTCTTAAGTAATCAACCGGTTTTCTTAAAATTTGGTATGCACATAGATACTGTAACACCTGAAAGGAAATAGGACGTGAAATAGGGCAAGAGGGGTAAAAACTCCCCCTCCCTTTATCTTCTTAACTAATGAACCGATTTTCTTGAAATTTGGTATTTAGACTCTGTAACATCTGAAAAAAACAGCTATATGGTAAAACAACGTTATGCTGGTATAAATGTATATAAACATATATAAAGTTTTAAGCAAATTGAGAAATATAATTGGGAAAAACAAATAAAAAAAATTTTAATATTTCCGTTTTTTAGAAAATTGTCAAGTTTTTTTATTTAAGATCCTCGCTTTTTTATGAACAGATACCAAAGGGAAAAGGTAATATGCCGAAATTTGTAACGGTTAATCATGTTTATTCTAAATTACCAAGAAATTACCCATGATTTCTCGTTAGATGACGTGGGTTTTCCCTAGCAAGGGTTGCATGTCTAAAGTCCCCCAGATTCCTAAATTTGCCTTAAAGATATACATATATACATTTTGTTAAAGCTGGTTCGCAGTTAAACAAAAACTATCTTAAGTGTGTCAGCTTTAGACTATTAACCCATATGAATGCAGTTGACATCATTTGTCCGTTATTTCTATAATTTTTGCTAAATGACGATGTTCAAGGTGGTGCATAAGTCATCACACTATCGGAAGATGATATAATTTTTGCAATTAACGGTAAAAATCCGTCCTACTTTGACATTTGCGAATCAAACAGATGCAAAAAAACCTCAACAACAAATGGAGCGCTAAACTTCGATTCGATTTTTTACAATTTTTTTTCTCGAAAATCACCATGAGCGACGAGGCCCATTCCCTTCTCTATGGATAAGTAAAGAAGCAGAACTATCGCTTCTGGGGCACCGAAAATACACACAAAAAGTCATTATTTCCGCTCAAAGTAACTGTATGACATGGTTCTTAAGCTGATAACGCCGCTTGCCGAACGACTACTGTAAACGCCGAGCTCTACGGAGCCATTCTCAACGACTTTCCCCTACCACAACTGGACGAATTGGGATGGAAGAAAACGTTTGAGACTTCTTTTTGTGAGTTTTCTTGAAGTCGCGACACTAAGTCAGGAATCCGCAGACTCTTGAATTCCTCAAAGAGATTATCCGGAATTACGGGAACATTTCATTGGAGTTCTGGCAAGAGTGCTGGAAAGTGTTGTAAGTCGGGCCGTAATAATTTTTTTCTTCTTAATTATAAAAACTTTTGACATAAAATAAACCCAATCGGCAAGCAAAACTAAAGTTATTTATTTATGAAAAAAATTTAGTCGAAGAACATCGGGTGACACCTTTTACGTCACCTTGTATTTCAAAATATAAATCCAACCAATATAACCCTAGAGGGAAGCGAACTGACACCAAAGTAGTCCTGTGGTAGGTCTTTGGTGGTAGAGACCGGTTCTAGTTTTAACACTTTCTATGAATAATAATTATCACTTGTACACGGGGTTGTCATTGGAGGGGGTTAATTGATACCATTTGACCAGTCACACATCTATTCTGAATGGAAGTGTTTAGTGTCAGTTACTACAACGTAGTTTTATTTCAATAAAATGTAGTATTTTTTCAATAAAACAAGTTCTAGAATTAAATTCAAGAACCAAATTCAAGAAAGTACCAAAAAATGTGTCACAGCAACGGTGAAGACTGTACTGTAATTCATTACTTTTTCTACCTTTTTGTCCTTCATAAACCAGTTAAGGGATTGGTTCTTCTTTCACTGGTCATGAGTCCTTTCTTTTTGTACATGTTATATTTTCACAAATCCCAGGACCAGTCTGTTGGACCAATTGACACAAATTTCCCGCAGGGAAATCAAACTTTTTAATTTGGTTGCATTTGAAAATAATATAATTGAAGCAGGGCTTAAGACACTGCATGCAGAAAAAATTCTCCAAAATTGTTTACCAATTAAAGCATTAGTCATAAATAAAATCAATTCTAATTAAAAATTTTATTAAGTGAATTAAAATTTTTAATTGATACTGTTCACTGGTGCAAATTGAATTAATTTTTTAATTAATATTACAAACTTTTTAGTTGAAATCAATTTTTATTTTTTTCTGTGCAGTCGAAACCAAAAGACGTCGAACAAAAAATGAAAATTTGTGTGCAACTTTTCGATTTTTGAGTTGGGTTGGCAGCGACTGTTTACATTAATTGAATCAGAAGTAAAAGCAACAGTTTTTTTTAAGCAAATGTCAAATGAAGAAGTGAAAGAAATAGCAGCTTTTCTACTTTGACTGCAGTTTTTTAAGCGCTGAATTAAAGTTACCACAATATAAATGAAAATATTCCGTTAAAAAAAGTTTCGTTAGCCATGATCATATGTGAACATATTTTGTTGCTGCGTGTGGGATTAATCCTTTTTACCTGTCGGAATTTTTTTTGATACACATTTTTATAATTATAATTTCCTGCTTTAAAATAAAAACCTTTTCGCTTTAATTGTTAATATTTTAATGACATTTGTAAAAATCAAACTTGACTTACATAAGCCAATAATACTCTCAAGAATAGAACTAATAAATACACACACACAGACAAAAAGAATGTCAGATGACACACGTATGTATATGCATACACACACACAGACACATCTCAAAATTATATTTTGTCTGACGTTCTCAGTCAGAATGGATGGAGCAACCTAAATGTCTGACACGGTGACTTGTCGACAGGCAGCTTGGAAGAAAAGGATAAAATGTAACAATTCCTTAAGCAACATAAAAAAAAAACACTTAACAATTGCTATAAATACAAAATTGTTATTTTTAGAGCAAAAGCATCCAAAACGTTTACGAACTTAATCATTAAATTGTGACTTGAGATCAAAAGTTGAAAGACAAACATTTAATGAAATGAACACAGATCTGGTAAATCTGCCAAGGAATCTTAATGAAAAAATAATCCTCATAACGTCAATGAAATGGAAAGATAAAAGGAAGGTTAGAGAATAATGCCTGGTTTAATAGCGGAAGATAAAAAAAATAGTTACAAAAATAATTCTTAGATTCACTTTTCGTGTTAAATTTTCTTCTTTGTTTTTCCAAAATCATCATCTACTTAATCATCGCAATTATAATCATTTAAGTGATGATGGTAATAAACTTTTATATTACCTTCGACTCAACAACAACAATATGGCAGAAGCAACAAGAATGTTGCATTTGTAGTATGTACGTACAATATGAAACTCTTGTTGGTTTGCAGAAATCCCTGGGAGTTTTAGAATTTTTGATGTTGCACCTGCTGCTAAAATGAAAGTTTCCTATTGTGTTTTATAAATTGCTATTCGTATCCTGCTTTGTAGGATTATTTGGGTGAAGACTTTAAAAAACTTTAATGGAATATGAAATGTGACAGACATTTACATATGTATGTATATGAAGAGAATTTGTGATCGCAGATTTTTTTTAATGATTAGTCGGTTCATAATTTATCACGGATGGGTTATTCCACGTCAAATCGACCAAGAGTGGGACCCGACCCCTTTCGATTTTAATAACATTTTTTGAGATGGTTCCTTTTATCCTATAAGGAACATAGATGAACGAAAATAAATTAAAGAATTTTTTTTTAAAAGTTATGTCATATTCAAAATGTCATAATTTCGCCAAATTAGCCGAATGTGTTGAGCTTATTTCTTCAATATCTCGAAAACTACTTTACATACAAAGATGATTTTTATATAATTTTAAAGAGAATACTTGGGGCTACAAACAAATAAGGTTTAACAAGGTTTGATTTTGTTTATAGACAACTTAATTGCGGAATTTTGATTTTCTTAGTAATTTTAATATCCTAAGCCGTTTTTGAGTTACGCGAAAATATGTTGTGCAATAGGGTGGAGTGAAAAAGGTCAATATTTTATTTCGAAAACGGGTACCCTTCAATGGCTGTGTATGAGCCTTAGTAACAATTCTGTAAAATATTAAATTTTTACGACGTCATCCCCCGTAGTAAGTAGCATCTTAAGCCGACTTATCGATAGTATCGTCCTTAATTCGATAATTTTGTTTGTTGACTTACCCATGCATCCAGAAATGTGTCCCATAAAGATGATTGCCACGTATTGTTTAGCGCTTAACGTATGCTTAAACGTTACACACAAGATGGCTGAATAAATAAAAGCCAATCCGACAGCTCAAGCTTCAATAATATGGGTGCTATGAACTGTCAAATTGCAGAAGTCTTTATTGGAATAACTTCTTTTAGTTTAAAATACATTAAATTCTTTAAAATTGGTTTAATTTGAAAGGTTCTAGAGCAGTGGTAGGCAATATTTTTATTAAGTTTTTTTTAGAGAAGAAGCAACAACTCTACAAAAACAAAAATAAGGTGTTCTAAGCATTTTAATTTTATTAATAAAGTCGCCATTCTTAATCGCAGAGGTGTAAGAAATTCCGTGAATATGAAATTTAATAAAACGAACCAACAATCAATCGAAAACGCAATTCCGATTTCTTGCGTAGTTACGTCTGTTGGGGATTTTTATTACGAAATGTACGAATGTAAAGCAGTAAAAGATTTGCTTTGTAGAAATAAGAAACAAGCAACATCAGAGTTAAAAAAAGTTAATGTTTTTGTAATTTTAGTGAGTAATAAAGCACACGTGCCAAGTTAAGAATCAGTTCATCACCGTTCCAGAAAAATAAAACGTTAGAAAATATTGACCCAAGATGGCGTAGGGTAATTCGTCCAATATTTATATAAATTTAGATCAGGATTATATAAAGTTTTTCAACCGGTATATCTTACAAAGCAGTGACTGCAGGACACAAGTCATCTTGTGAGATGGCTGCTAAAGGAACCAAATCTGACCATCTATATATATAAAAATTAAAAATGTATGCGTGTTTGTTTGTTTGTTTGTTGGCTTATTGACTCCTAAACTACTGAACCGATTTTCCTAAAATTTGTACAGTAACTCACGTGAGCCTTAAAATAAAATAGGCTACTTATTTTTTCGATAGGGGCAGGGGAATTATTAAATATCGCATATCTAAAGATACGCTGCACGCATTTTGTTGAACTTTTGGTAGTAGGATCTTCTGAGCCCCAAAATTGAAATAAAATAGCAGCGGGGGAAGTGGTACCCCCATAGGACGCCAATGTTTAATATCGCATATCTCATGAACTGTAATAGTGAGAATCTTCAAACTTCGTAGAAGTCACTCTTATGGTAACTTCACTTTTGAAAATAAAAATAAAGCGGGTAGGCGCAGGGGGGGAAATACCTCCCATAGGATGCATATATTAAATATCGCTCAACTGAAGAACTATTCAAGGGATAGTCTTCGAACGTGGTTAAGGCTACTATTATGGCAAACTTTAAATTTCGAAATAAAAATTGGCGGGGTAGACAGAGGAGGAGCAGTACCCCTCATAGATAGAAATATTAATAAGAGCCGCTGCACGCATTTTGTTGAACTTTTGGTAGTAGTATCTTCTGAGCCCCACAATTGAAATTAAATAGCAGCGGGGGAAGTGGTACCCCCATAGGACGCCAATGTTTAATATCGCATATCTCATGAACTGTAATAGTGAGAATGTTCAAACTTTGTAGAAGTCACTCTTATGGTATACTACACTTTTAAAGATACAAATAAAGCGGGTAGGCGCAAGGGGGGAAATACCTCCCATAGGATGCATACATTTAATATCGCGTAACTGAAGAACTATTCAAGGGAGAGTCTTCTAACGTGGTTAAAGCAGTGTAGCGAAGCGCACCGGGTTAAGCTCGTTGCTTATAAAACATGAGTGATAAGAGTAGCACACAATCTTTTTGTTACATCTTAATTGAATCTTTCAACCAATACAAATATTTTTGGAATTGAAAGGAAAACAGTGCAATCCTTTAAAACTTTTGCATGTCCGATTCTAAATGTTAAGAACGATGTCATATTTAACAACCGTTTTAATTTAATTATTATCATAATAATTCCAAAAATGAGCATTTCGTTAACAAATATTAACTGGTCACGAACTCTGAGTGATTTTAATGTTGAAAAGGTGTGGTTTTATGCGTCTACTTAATATTAACGAAACTAATTTAGTTAATATTTATAGTGTCATAACTGTAAATAAATCTTAACACCACTGTAATAGCATTTGCATATGAGAGAAAAGAAATGGATAAACTTTCAAATAGAAAGTCCTTTTTTATGGAAATTACAAATAAAAAATTCGGCAAAAACCACATTTAAATGTTAAAGTTTTTGGTAAATATTTATTTAACTCATTGGGCGAGTTCGCAGCAAAAATTACCTGCACAACTTAAGTGATGGTCGAAGGTATACATGTAAAATTTATCTTTTGTGTGTAAAATCAGTAAATAATTATGTAAGACTAAAATAATTCTACATGCATATCGCAATTGTCTTACAATACTGTATTTACTCAATATATAAAAATTTTCAATAAAAGCAAAAAACTTTTTAATTTAGTTTTTAAAGCATATAAAAAATGTTTTTCAACTAAGCGTTAAATTAAGAAAAGTTGTCGTTGTCGATGTTTTCCTAAAAGTGAAAAAATGAAAAAGATTGGAGTTAATACACTATTGTTGAGTAAGTGCGATACGTACATTAATATAAAATTTGGAAAAAAGCCTTAACTAACACAGAGTTACTCCCAAAAGTGCTCAAGGTAGAACCAATCCCCCTTTATTTTCCCGAAATTGTTCATAAACAGTTAACAATTTTATGAAATCGTTAAATATTGGCCCCACACCGATCCCACTTTATGTTTTATTCTCAATATTTTTTTCTAACTTACCTGTCCGCCATCTTAATCCTTTCAGGGGGTTCCCATACAAAATGTGTATTTTTTGTACAGTTTCTTATGGCAGAAATTTAAATTTTTTGAAGATTTAGGACAAACGATCATTTCATAAGAAAATCACAGGTAGGAAAATCTCCAACAAACATATTGATAATAGTGATAAAGCGCAAGTTTGTTCGAAAATGATCTCGGAAAGGAAAAATTAAGGGATATCAGTCCTAAATTTTCCCTTCTAGGCGTGACTCTTTGGCAGTTAGTTAGAGTTTTTTTTTTTTTTTTTTTTACACTCAAAATAAAAATCAATCCATGCGTAATCAAATCAATCCGAAGCGGTATTAATAGTACGGTGAGTACGGATTTTCTTGATTCAAGTACAGAAAGATTGATTCAAGTACGGATTTTCAATCGCAAACTACTTAAATTATCCATATTCAATCCCGTTTCGCACTTGAAATAATCCGAAAATGAGATTGAGTTAAGTAAAACTAAGATTGAATCAATCTTAAAATACGCTTGATTAAGAATTATAAAATTGTTTTAATCCGAATTCGTACTTAAAATAATCCGAAAATTAGATTGATTTATGTAAAACTAAGATTGAATCAATCTCAAAATGCGATTGATTCAAGTATTATAAAGTTGATTTTATCAACAAATTAGAAAGAAAAAGTTATAATGATTGATTACTTACCCGTATTACACCTTACATAATGATAAAACACCAATATCATGCCCGATATGGTTTTTATTTTAGAAATCTTATGTACATATTTAACTAAAAATATAAACTAAATAAGAATTAAGAGTTCAAATTTACTTTTTACCCCTTAGTGGTGCACATGAGTCTCGCCAGACCTTTTTTCAATGTGTATAGAAAATTAAAACATGCGTAGGCCGGAGGGCTAAACACAACAAAAAGTTTAATCTTTTTTTTTACTTGATTTAAGAATTTCATACTTATTTCAAGAAATTCCGGGATTGATTTTCGAAAGTAATACCATTTAGGATTGTTTTAAGTACGTTTAAGTGTTATTCGTACTTGAATTTTTGAGTACGACTCGTACTTAAAGTAATCATACAAAACTTGATTTATCCCGAGTGTTTTTCTTTCTGTGTAGTTGTTGTCCCCACTTTGAAAATTACATTAACATTCAACCTATGTAACGTTTCATTGGATTAATGAATAATGTTACATTAGCCCCCCGTTAATGAAATGTTTCATAGAATCGATTACAATTTTAATTTGTTTAATGACATAAATTCATTAAATTACTGATTAAATTTGGTCATTTTTATGACCACATATGTATATATTTATGTTTATATATTTCAGCCATTTCAATGTGCGTTTTGAGTTGTTGTGAATTTTATTTTTTCCCCCGTTTTCAAATCATCAAGTTATATTAATTTTATTTCGTTTTTTTATTTCTGTTACATCATGTTATGTTTTACTTGTAAAAGCTTACCTGTTTGTAAATTGTATTTAATTAATTTTCCAGCCCGGGGCGACCTTTATCTTGCTTCTTTCCATTTTGCTGGCTTGAACTACTACGTAAATTTTGTGTATTTTAATTATCAATTAAAGAAAAAAGAATGCGAGAATTGTTTGCTCTTGCTTTTTCTTTCTCGTTGTATGTTTTTGAACCTATTACTAACATTTAGCGTAATTCAGTTTTTCCTTATCGTTATGAATTTTTTCATTGATGTATGAAACATTAAAATTTACAATTTTTTTCATATATTTTTATGTCTATCGCTTAGAGTTAGAGAACTTTATCTTGTTTTCGTTGATTTAGTGGAAAATATGAAGTTACACTTTTTTTCATTAACTGAAAAATATTTAAATACATTAATTAATAGTTCATTTTAATCTTTAAAACCCTATTGAAATAATGTACAAAAATTAGTTGAATTTTTCTTTTGAAAGAGATATTAAGTTGTCATTAATTTAATGAAAAAATTTTCCAAATTACGAAACTCAATTTCGTAGCGGTAATGAAATTGCTGCATTATTTCTGTAAAATTTTATTCCCGTAATTAAATTTTTCATTGGATTAAAGAACAAAATTTAATGAAATTGATTCATTAGATTTATGAAGCATAATTCTTTCAGTGTACGGTGCTAACGAATCTAGCGACGATCAGATAAAAAGTAACTTGTTTGCTGATTTTTTTTCCACCACTTACTCTGATTCCCAATATAATTTAATTCAATACCTACATCCAATTGCGGGCCATCAAATGATACACTTTTATCCAATCCACACAAATCAGATTTTAGACACTTTAAAATCATTTAAGTCCTCATAACACATGGGTCCCGATGGTGTTCCCAGTTATGTTCCATTAAGCATAATATTTAATTTATCCTTAAAATGTGGTTATTTTCCTCAGTTGTGGAGAGACTCATTCGTTATTCCGCTATTCAATCTGGCAGTAAGTCATGCGTCACAAACTATAGAGGCATAGAAAAGCTAAGTGCAATCCCTAAACTTAGTCAGACCAATCTTGGAATATGGATCTGTTATTTGAGATTCGAACGCGGATTATCTCAAAAACATAATCGAATCAGTCCAAAAACAATTCCTTCTTTTTTGCTTGGGTAATTCAACATGGAATCCTAACGTCATTATTTCTCCTTATACTACAAGGCTTGCATTAATAAAATTACAAACGTTGGAGAGCAGAAGAACTATGCTTAGCGTTTCATTTTTATTCAACCTAATAAATGGTGCAGTCTATTCCTACTCAGCATCATAAATTTAAATGTACCTCATCGATCAACTCCTTTCTCCATTCGAATATATTTACAAGTTTTCCAAACTAACTATGCTTGTTCTGATCCTCTAATGCCCAATTTCTAGGATAGTAATTAAATCTAAATTAAGTTAATTTTCATAAAAACTGAAAACGTATTTAAATACAGATTGATTTTTTGAGTTTTATTTTAAAAGTCTTATTTAAACAAGATAAAAGTATGGTAGCACTACTTAATACAAAAAAATATCATAAAAAAGTATAATTATTTACAAGGTGGTCTCAAAAAACAGCTGATTGTTAATGATTTTTATTTTCTTATTGATTTTTCTGTTAATTTCATTAAACGTTATATTATTTTGCACCTTAATTAGTGTTATTAAATGGATGTCTAAATCTTTTTTTTTATTTTGTATATTATGTAAATTTTTTATATTTTCTATAAGGATTTATTCCGTAGACCTTAAATAAATAAATAAGAATTTCCATGCATTACTATCCCATAGCTAATGAGCTTTACTAGAGTTACAGATGTCTCCATAAGTTTTGCCTTCGATAAGGCTAACAATTTTTGTTGATACTGGTCCGAAAATTGTCAACAGTCACTTTTGAGGCAGTTACCAGCGAAACCAATTGACTTGCGTTATAAAATGGAGAATCCGTAAATTTGTTACTGGAAATTTTTAGAAAAAGTGATAAGTCGATAACTTAAGCACTCCGAACATAATTTTAGAAAAATTGTTGTGAGAATTTTATCTTTATAGTTGGGCCACCAGAAATCTTGATCCATTTTGACTTTTTGTATTTTCAATTAATCTTTATTATTGCCCAAGAGAACAATATTTGACATCAACTTTTTAAAAATAATTTCATTCAAATGTTGGCCGCGAATACCCAGGATGTGGTCCAAACGGAAGGCCCAATGTTTTATTACTCTTGCCAGCATCGGTAACAAATTACGCTATAAATTTTGTCCTGAGTCGTAGCTGGTTTATTCTTGAATACTTTTGACTTTACATAACCCAAAAGAAAAAGATCCAGAGGTGTGATAATTCACGATTTAGGCGGTCAGTTGACAGATCCTTAACGCGAAAATAGCTGATGAAAAAAATGTTGCCGGTGTCACGGGCTCCTGTTTCTCGTTATTATGGGTTATATTCTGTCACGGTCTTTACCTACACTCTCCGCTACAGTTGCAATATTATCATAGATCGCTAATCATCCAATAACGTTCACCAAGCCTCAAATTTGTGGATGGTATTGGCAATATGATGAACTGTCAAACAGTACTGAATAACAAAAATAAGACCACAATACGGCATCTGGAAAAGAAGATAGTATCAGGGCCGCCACCCCCTTGGAAAAATATAGGAATCAAAGATTTGCAAAGTACCCCACCACTACACCAAAATAGATGGAGGACGTTGTTGTTAGGCAACGACAAGTGTCAGCCCCATTATCTTAGGACCTGTTAGAGCAGACCAATCATCACCTTAGCTAGAACAACAACCGATTTTCGAACCTGATTGAAGGGAAAATAACAATACTGAATGGATCGATACTCCAAGAACAAGGACAGTTAAATCTTACATGGGAAGACACGAAAAACAACTGCAACAAATCGTGTAAGACGGAGACGCTTTTTGAAAGCCATATGCTCCCAAAAGGGGTAATGGAGAAAAAAACGACATCATTTAGGCGTGATGTGTAAAAAAGAAACAAATAAAAAAATGCTTAACGTATCACAGTTTATAAGAGTGCTCTTCAAGTAAATAGCGATACCAAAGTGTAGTAATATTTTTCTTTAAAAAAAAATATTCTTTTGGACTCAGTTTCATTTAAAAATCAAGATTGTTCCATTAACTCAAGCCTGTTTCAGGCTTTATATAAGAAAATCTCCGAACGATCGCGGCCGGTCGAGAGTCCTTTCTGATGTCTTGGGAACCAGTAGTACCCAGAACATGGAATAGTTATTTTGTAAGAGTTCTTAAGGGATAACGTGGGGGCTGTAGTCTCAAACTAAATTGAAGCCGATTTGATGGAAGGCTCCGCCTATTGTTGCAATTCAACAGAAGCAGCAGAAGCTTCATCTCTTTAGCAAAAAGTAATTTCATGGTCCATACAATCCAAAAATAAAAGAATGCTACTTTTGTAATTCCATAATTCTATTTCAAAACACGGTAGATGAATTGTGTGCCATAGACTTTTAGAGTACAGTTAAATAAGGCCATAATGGCCATAGACTTTGAGATTACAGTGAGATAAGACCATAATGTCAGGTAGGATAAGGGCATAATCTGAAATCATATCTGCTTTTGGAAAAAAATATAAAGAAAATCACTTCACTGCAAATATTATTGCTGGGTTATGACCGCTTGCTACCCAAGTCGTTAAGTTGCACTAAAAACCCTAGTATAAATCAGATAAGTTACTGGGTTCTTTCAAGCTTTACCTACAACACTGTACCAACGTTTATCGGCGCAATTTTCCATGTGTATGTGCAATCGCAATTGCTCCGAATACATGTGTATATAAATATATTTGTAAGAGTAGCATGATGTTGTAACATAATGAATGAAACTGTAAACCATGTTGAAATGGCATCAAAAAGAAGAAAAAGAAATTGCTCGGAATTAGAACAGTCACTGCGGGAATTAATTGCGTGCCTTTTCATAGAAAATTGTATTTTTGTGTTCTCTGCAGTGGTTTTCTCTGTTCATCTTCTCTTTGTAAATTGTGTTTAAATGAAAATCAGAAGGATGAAAAGAAGGGCGTTTCTTAGATTATGCATTCTTGTATGTAACATCCAGATATTTTTCGCATGTTTTCACTATTTTCATGCAAAAAGAAAACAACAAACAAGATTCCATGTTAGAAATATTTTTTAACTAATTGCAACAATATCTTTTGGGTTTTGTTTTTATTTTTATTAGCTGTTGTAAATTAGAGACTTTGTCTTGATAACTGTCAAATATGTTGAAAATATAACGGAAAAAGTGGGATAAATGTTGTGCAAAATGAGTACAAACAAGAGAGTGAATTAATTAAGTATTTTTGAAAAACTTTTAGATAAATATAATTTTAAATCAGTAACTAGATCTGTAACTTCTACGAATAAAAATTCTGCGTTTAAAAGTTTCGCTTACAAAGTTAATGCTTACTACAAATGATAGCCCACATCATAGATGGGGGTAGTGCACTCATTTTGCAGTTGCAACTCACACTTAGTGATAGTGCAAAAATGTTGCAATCATTTTGTTGATGTAAGTGATGGATAGTTAATTTCCTTTAATTTTGTTTACTTTAAACACTCATGGGATGTCCCTACTAATGTAATGCATTGGGTTGGTATCAGGAAAATAGGTTATGAGGAGAAGGAAAGAGGGAGTAGTGTTTGTGGACATTTAATTTGAATTTTTCCATGTTGTAGCCGACAGGGAAGCCCTCTGAAGGGAGGGCTAGTTCGAGTGAGAAACGAATTTTATCTGTATATTGGACAGATTCGTCCAGTTTTCCGTGATCGTCGTCCTAAAACCCTTCCTCACGGTGCTCCTAAGCCTATCTAACACTCCTACCATTTTATGGTCAAATGGCAACCGGTTGCAATGCAACTCCACACCGAGGAATAACTTACTCTACCCGCGATATGGGTATTAAACCACAACCACGGATGTGACAACGAACGGATGTGATTTGCCGAAAAGGCGAGTACTACGGGCATTCTTCCGCGTCTCAGAGATGAGTTCACCCATCTCAGCCGAATACTTACCGTAGTAATATCGATATAACAATGACGCACAACCCACATTCCGACGATGCTTCAATGAGTCATGTAGCTAGATACCCTACTGTTATTGATGAGTTTTAACGCACTCCGTTGCACCCGATCCAGAAGCCTCAAGACAGACTTTGAAGCACCTGCTCTGTTATGGGAGTTGTATTTCATTTTCGTTCGGATATAGACGGAGTGAAGTTGTTCTTGCACTGTTTTAAGAAACTTGAATGTTTCTTTCGACACTTGAAAAACATGTTAGTTCCAACGAATATAACATTGGATTTTAATGCCTAGAACATCAAGAGTGTCTTATTCCTCAATATCTATACCTCCCATAGATACAGATGACGCTGAATACACAAGACGTCTGTGGGTCAACACACAACATTGAGTCTTACGAGCATTAAAATTGAACCCACTCGGAGATTGTCGTAAGTTCAAGGTTGAGTATGTGGTTCATATTCTGTCTCATAGCTTTAACCCCAGTAATGCTTGGTCTGTGATAAAAGGAAAATAAATGTCAAATGATGCTGTTATCTGCGAAAGAATAGCTAGGAATGGAAGTTAGGTCCAGGAGTTCGTTAAGAAAAAGTGTAGCAGAAAGAACGGAGCCTTGCGGTACCTCTGAATTCAAATAAAGCTCCTCCTTAAGAAAACTTGATATAAATCGTGTAAAATCACTACCGTGCCACACACGATCAAACGCGTTGAAAATAAAGGGTGTTTTTTTATAGAGTGATACAAGTTTAAATCATAATAAAAGATAGTAATATATTTTTGATGTCAATGAAACGCTCTTTATTAGATAGAAAATTTTACGACATTAATGTTTAAATATGATTTCGGCCATGTGGCCGCCACGGCTGGCGTGTAGAAAGCGCAATCTGGAAGACCAATTTTCACAAACTTTTCGCATTCTGACCATCATCATTTTTGAAGACATATGGGCCAATGACTCCACCAGCTCATAAAGCGCACCAAAAGTAATTTTCTGTGGATGTTATGGTGTTTCGACAAAAGCTTGTGGATTCTCCTCACTCCAAGTGCGACAATTCTGCTTATTTACGTACCCATTCAACCAGAAATGGGCTTCATCGGAAAATAAAATTTTGAATGGAAATTCAAAATTAAAATCAATTTGTGCTTCAGCCCATTCGCCGAACTATTTTGATTAAGAATTTCAACAACTTGCACGCTTTGCTCTGGTGTAAGTCGATCCATAATGAAATGTCAAAGCAAACTTAACAAAAAGCAACTATCAGCTGTTAAATTAGGGCCTTCATAATGGGTGGTCAAATAAAGCAGTGATGCCAACTCAAAGTTGTATCACTCCAAAAAAAACACCCTTTATCTAGAGCGACCATTTTGCACCTTTCAGCAAAAAAGAAAAAACTCCTACCCGGTAAATAATTTTGTCAAAGAACGAGACAACGACAATGCACACTTCTTAAGGACTACAGCCGCAACACCATCCGGCCCCGGGGACTTGTTTATGTCAAGGACCCCTTAAACTACATGCGCTCGAAAAAATATCTTGGACATACTAACGGATACTCTTTTTAGTTCGGGCGGTAATTGATTGCTTTCCCGCTAGTACGCATTCTTTGCAAACATGTCAGCCAAAAGGTTGGCTTTATCAACCGGGTCTGTGAATAAAAGAGCATGTAAAACATAAATTATCCCAAATATGTAATACAATAATACTATGTTCACACCGACAGCAATATTCGTGTTTCGCTCTCTTATTCCTGTTTCGCGCCCCAAACATGATTGAAACGACTTGATTCCCCATACAAAATTTTGAGAGCGAAACAGGTCGATTCATTTTGAAACAGGCTGATAACATTTATCGTTAGTTTATCTGAACTATCTCCCAAAAAAAATCAAAACAAAGAAAAAAACCAAATAAAAATTGATGTTTAATAAAATAAAGTGATAAGTATAACATAATAATATTAATAAAAGTATTAAATAATATATTTTTAAGTTTTATTTACTTTTTTATCTATTTAAAAAAAAAATCGCACTAAACACAAAAAAAAATGTCAAAAAGAAACAAGAATGAATCGTATGAACAGCATGGTTGGCAAACTAGTTTCAGAGAGCGAAACGAGTGGTTTATATCGTCGTATAACTTTTTGTCTAAAGAATTTCCACTATGTTTTGACGGTTGTTTCCAGATATACAAATCTCTAGCAAGCAAATTATGACATGCTAATGAATACATAGCTATATGTTTACATAAGAAGTTCAGCCAGTATCTAAATAATTATTTGTACCGCCAATACTTAAATGTTTTTCTTGCGATATTTTTTTTAACTAAACTTATTAGTTGAATATTTATTATTATACATACATATGTATATTAGGGTATTCCTTTTTGCAATTTTTGCGAATATTAAATTCTTCATCGTATAGACCATGAAAAAATATTAGGAAATGATGTATTACTTTTTCGCGGTCGTTAAAAATTTTCCGCACCAAACGCGATGAAGTTTGGAATTTCAATTGAACAATATAACAAGATCTTACCATTTGTACGGAAGAACGGCACAAAAATAGCGATATTATGACAGTTTTTCGCGGTTTTTTTAATTAATTAAATTTTAATGTCAAAATATAGATTTTGTGATAGATGAGTTTTTTTGGCGAATATTATATGAAACAGTGATAATTTTCCGAAAAAAATACCTTTGCAGGTAAAAGTTGCACAAGATATTTTTCCATTATGGAAATGCACTTTAAACTTATAATTTATTTCATTAAACCCAAAAAAATAGCTTTACATTTTTGTTATACATTTACTTATTTATGTATTTAAAATATAAAGCATATATAAACAATAAATGTATATATAATGGCCTAAAAAAATTATTTTTATTATTAATACTAAATTGCCCATCGCTTGGTGGAATGAAGAAATTTTGTCCATACATTAGAAATTATTTCAGCAACTTTATTCCTGACATTTAAAATAATTTAATTTCACCAAAATAGCAGTTCAAACTCAACTTAATTTCGTGGCAAATGTGACCACATAATTTGGAGAAAAAAGGCCATCAAGGACATGTCCTGCATGCTGACTGTCACATTTAAACATGTGTGAATTTTGCCATGACTTTATTTATGCTGAATGTTGTTTTTTTCTGAGTTTCCTTAGTTTAAATTAATTTTAAGCACTGACATTCTAGTTTTGCCTTGTTTCAAATGTAGTAGATGTTGTATAAGGCACAGTGGGAATCCCTTAATGGGTAAAAAAAAATATATATATATTAGCAAGAAATGTTGAAATCTATAAAAATGTTTTTGACTTTTAAGATATGTTGAAGTTTATACTTGTTGGAAAAAAACTTTGTAATATATTTGTGTTTTGGGAAAATATTTAATCATTATTTTTTATGTCAAAATATTTTCCCTATAATTTTAAGTTTTAGTATTAACATAGATTAGAGAAGTAATTCATAATAAATTATAATCAACACGGATAACAATAAAATAACAATAGGTTATGGGTCCATCAGAGAAAGCTGGTATTGTTCAGTTTTGTGGTAACAATTTTGAAAATTGGAAATTCCGTGTTGAGAAACATTTGGCTGCTGCAGGAGTTCTTGAAGCTGTAAAGTCAACTCAAGATTCAGTCCAAAATCAATCGGAATTCGGAAAAATGGACACAAAAGCTCAAGATATAATAACAAGCTTAATAAGTGATGATTACTTGGAATACATACGTGATAAGTTAACAGCTAAACAGATGTGGGATGGTTTAATAGCAGCGTTTGCATGTAAGTCCTCACAAAATCAAACAATTGTAAGAAAAGAGCTGGCAAATTTAAGATTTAAGGAAAATGATAGCCTTAATCAACATTTTCTGAAATTCGACTCCTTGATTAGACAATTAAAAAGCGCAGGAGCTAAGCCAGAGGAAGCGGATTTAGTGTCACAATTATTTTTGACATTGCCGGAATCTTTCGATCCCATTGTTACTGCTTTGGAGAATCTTAAAACAGAAGAATTAACATTAGCCATTGTTAAACCAAGGTTATTGGCTGAAGAATCAAAAAAGAAAAATAGAAATGATGATGAGATTGTTCAAAAGGCAACAGCTTTTCAATTTAAAAAGAAAAGCTCAACTCGTTTTAATGGAAAATGCCACAAATGTGGAAAATTTGGCCACATGAAGAAGGATTGCTGGAGTAAGGAAGCTAAAGTTGCAAAATGTGAAGAAAGAAAGGTTAGTTTTATGGCGGATGCTAATGTAGAGAGATCATCTTACTTATCGAATTGGGAAATATCTTTTGCTTTGGATTCTGGCGCAACAGATCACTTCGTAAACAATAAAAGTGTGTTTAAAAATGTGAAAAAATTAGATGAACCATTGATTATAAATGTTGCAAAAGATTCTGAAAAAATATCTGTGTTCAAGATTGGTGAAGTTGATTTAATAAGCGAAACTGGTGTCAACATTAACTTGAAAGATCTGCTATATAGTTCTGAATTTCGAGAAAATTTATTATCTGTTAGTAAGATGGTGGAAGCTGGACTAACAGTTGATTTTCACAGAAATTGTGCATTAATTAAACAAAAAGATGATATTATAATGAAAGCAAAGAGATGTGGTAATTTGTTTGTTGTAATATTAAAATGCAAATATTTTCCATTGGCTAATTTGAGCAAAGCTGAAGAAAACAAACTGTGGCACAAACGTATGGGTCATATAAGTAATCATAGTTTAAATGAATTGATTTCTAACAAGATGGCCAGTGGTATACCAAAGGTATGTAAAACTGAATTTTGCGAAATTTGTATTGAAAGTAAGCAGTGTCGTGAACCTTTTAATGGTACTCGAAGAAAATCAACTAGGCCTCTAGAGCATATTCTCTCTGACGTGTGTGGTCCAATAACTCCTACTGCCTGGGATGGATCTCGATATTTCGTCACTTTCATTGATGACTTCACACATTTTGTTGTGGTATACTTAATAAAAAGAAAGTCAGAAGTCTTTGAAAAGTTCAAGGAATATGAAGCCATGGTAACATCTAAATTTGGAAGTAAAATATCTCAACTTACTGTTGATCAAGGACGTGAATATAAATCTAGTTTGATGTTAAAATTTTGTATAGAAAAAGGTATTCAAATTTGTGAGACAATTGCATATTCTCCTCAACAAAATGGTGTTGCTGAGAGATTAAATCGAACTATTGTGGAACGTGTAAGAGCGTTGTTACTTGAAGCTGGAGATCCAAAGTTTTTATGGGGCGAAGCAGTTTATACAAGTGTTTATATTTTGAACAGAAGTCCAACTAGAGCATTAGTGATAAAGAAAACCCCTGCAGAGTTGTGGTTTGATCAAAAACCAGATTTATCAAAATTAAGAGTTTTTGGTTGCCAGGTGTTTGCTTTAGTGCCTGATCAAAAACGGAAAAAACTAGATGTTAAGAGCAATAAATACATAATGATTGGTTACTGTCCGAATGGTTACCGTTTGTGGAGTAATGAAAAACAGAAAGTGGTATTAGCCAGAGATGTGAAATTTAATGAAACTGTATTTCCTTTTAAAAAAGAAAAAGGAAATGAAAATAAAATAATTGTGATGAGAAATAATCAAGAGGGGGAAAGTGATGATGATTCTTTTCAAAATGGCAACATACTTCACAAAGGGGAACAAAATCAAGAAATAGAAGTAACTGAAGTTGATAATGTAACTATTCCAAGTGAGCAGAATGAGAACATTATTGTTATTAACAATCAAGAGCATGCTAATGAGGAGTCTCAGGTGGAAGAGCAAGTAGCCGAAGCACCTAGACAAAGTGAAAGAATTCGAAATTTAAATCGCAAATTCTCTGAAATCTGTTCTACAATTTTTGAAGCTGTACTATATGAAGAATCTACTCCAGTAACAATCGAAGACATAGGAAAATCTGGTAATCGTACAAAATGGTTAGCAGCTGTTGAAGAAGAACTGCAATCAATGAATAAGAACAATGTATGGAAGTTAATAAAAAGGCCTCCAAATATAAAAACATTAAAATCAAAATGGGTGTTTACAGTCAAGGAAAATGGTGATGGCAATCCAAAAAGATATAGAGCTAGATTAGTCGTTAAAGGATATTTACAGAAATTTGGTATCGATTATGAGGAAATTTATGCTCCAGTGGCTAAGCTTTCTACAATAAGGATTATTCTAGCAGTTGGTGTGTTTAAACAATATTATTTCCATCAGTTAGATATTAAAACTGCTTTCTTACATGGAGATCTCAAAGAAGATCTATTTATGGAAGTTCCAGATGGTATGGAAAGTAAGCCTGGATATGTGTTAAAACTACAAAAATCGATATATGGACTAAAACAAGCTCCAAGGTGCTGGAATGAAAAACTAAATTATCGATTGATAGAATTAGGCTTTACACGAAGCCAACATGATTATTGCTTATACACTGTGTTCAAACCTAATAATACAATATTTTTGTTGTTGTATGTAGATGACATATTAATAGCTGGAAATAATGAAAATGAAATAGTCAAATTAAAAACTAAATTATCAAGCTACTTTGAAATGTTAGATTGTGGAAACCTTAATTATTTCCTTGGAACTAAATTTGAATATAATCAAAAGGAATGTATAATGAAGATGTCACAAGAGTGTATAATAAACAAAATACTAAACAAATTTGGAATGACGGAATGTAATGAAATTAGAACTCCTATGGAAAAGGGCTTACAATTAACAACGGATGATAAAAGTGAGTGCGACAAGCCCTACAGAGAGTTATTAGGCAGTCTTATGTATATAATGCTTAGTGTTCGTCCTGATATCTGCTATTCAATTGGCTATATGGGCAGATTTCAACAAAAGCCTGGTGAAATACATTGGTTAGCACTTAAAAGAATACTTCGTTATGTTAAAGGTTCAAAATCTTTAAAATTAACTTTCAATAGAAAACTTAATGAAGAAGCTTTGATGGGATATGCAGATGCAGATTGGGGATCAAGCCTAGAAGATCGAAAATCAACTAGCGGTTACATTTTCTATGTATTTGGAAATCCTGTGTCATGGTCAAGTAAAAAACAAGTAACGGTATCTATATCATCTAGTGAAGCGGAGTATATTGCCTTAAGTAATGCAACATCTGAAGGGTTGTGGATAAAGGGAATACTTCAAGATCTTAAAATAGTTGATACAAAATATCCAGTTACAATATTTGAAGATAATGCAGGCTGTATTGCAATGGCTCAAACTGTCGAATGCAAACGATCAAAACATATTGATATTCGACATCACTTCATCAGAGACCATATCATGAAAGGAAATTTAGTTGTTAAGTCAGTTTCTACACGAAATCAAATTGCTGATATTTTTACAAAATCACTCGATACCACAAACTTTAATACAATTAAAAATTTGCTTAAATTGTATAATTGAGAGGGGGTGTTGAAGTTTATACTTGTTGGAAAAAAACTTTGTAATATATTTGTGTTTTGGGAAAATATTTATTCATTATTTTTTATGTCAAAATATTTTCCCTATAATTTTAA
Source organism: Pollenia griseotomentosa (assembly GCA_963931875.1). NCBI lineage: Eukaryota > Metazoa > Arthropoda > Insecta > Diptera > Polleniidae > Pollenia > Pollenia griseotomentosa. The sequence goes on along the minus strand of OZ007561.1, from coordinate 98,067,852 downwards.
GTTTTAGTATTAACATAGATTAGAGAAGTAATTCATAATAAATTATAATCAACACGGATAACAATAAAATAACAATAAGATATTTAACCCTTAAATGTCTTTTATGTATGTATATTGGTACTATTCAGATAAAAGTGTTTTTTTTTAATAACGATCATTTAGTGTGTGGTCCCACAGTGCATAGTGACTTGTTCTATTTTTAATCAACTAATTCATACATTTTTAAATATTCGTAAAATAGAAAATGGCGTGTAAAATGACGCGTTTATATATTGTCACTTCTTTATACGAATACGAAGGTATAAAAATTAGTGCAGCCCCAATCATATGGCCGAAAAATCAGACATCACTTTTACAAATTTAAGTTATTATAATTGACTCATACGAAAGTCTTACATTTTTTCAACTGCAATTACCTCCCAGCGCTTTAATGCATATATTTTAGGGATATGCTTCATCCTCGGGGTAAAAAGGTGCACGCAATATCTTAAGACGACAGAGCTCAAATTGTCAGCTTCTTCTTTTTGGAATCACGGCTGACCAGAGATCGTATCTGATATAACGGATATCGATCCTGATCTGGTTGTTGGAGAGGCTTCTTTGGGAACAGCGTAATCTGTTGATCAACTGTTGGTAATCAACAGAAGTTGCTGTATTTTTGCTCTGGCGGTTAAACAGCTCTAGCTCCAAAGAAAGGGGAAGTGTCGAAATACTAACTTTACCACCTGTGTGTGTAGTATAATGTCATGTTTACACATGGGGTGCCCCAGCAAATGCACTGTGCTAAGTAATTGAGTAGTTTTGAACACTATAGGATTAGGCCAATACGGCAAGTACTCACGCAAATCCTAAACGTTGTTTTCTGAAATTAAAGACTAATATTTTTAGTTGAAATTTCAATGATAATAAGTGCACGGCCTTAAAAAAAACTTAACTGGCAACATGCTTCTGCAAGCTGTTTTTGTTTTCATTTTTTTTTTCTTAACCTACTTACTACTACAATTAATGTTGAAAGAATTCCATTCAATTGTAGTGGGGAATGTAAGAAGAGATAAACTCACGGTTTATTGTTGATGTTTTTGTTTAAACTTTGATATTGTTACAAGTAGAACTGTAACTTATGATTCTTATACGCTTAACAGTTTTATTTACAGGGGTGTGCTGGAAATCGCAAACGCAAAACGCAAGAATTTTAAGAGTCGTTTTTTAGTAAGATTTCTGTAATGAAAGAATTTTATGACCAATATTAAACAAACATTTTTCTATTAAACAGAAATTTATAACAAAAATTATAAAAATTAGATTAAAAGTGTATTAAAAACAGCCGCCAAATTCTTGCGTTTTGCGTTTGCGATTTCCAGCACACCTCCCTTAGTTTAATATCTTTAGTTTTTCTACAATCTTTTTGGATGAAGTTTTCGATCTGGCCTAAGCAACCAGTTCAACCATCAACAATAAATTTCAGTGTTTTTATCAAGAATAAAAGTTGGGAATTAAGCACGAATAACAAAATCTTTTTAATTAAAATTTTGTATTCCCAAAAATTACTTTGATGATAATTTTCTGCTTCATTTAAAAATTTTGAGAATCTGCCTAGAATTTCACCTACACGCAATAAAAAAACACGGCTCAAAGCCGCTTTAACCCAACGCAGAAAATGTATTAAAGTTCTGAAATAATGGAATTTTAAACTGGGAATTATCTCCTTTCGTAGGTTACTTTATATTATATTCAACATTTTTTTTATTTTTTGAATTTATTCTATGAGTTACATTTCAGTTATGTATTTTATAAAGCTTTTTTGTAATAGTCTGGTGGTGTATAAAAGTCATTCCTAAAAATTTAGGGAATAGAACTATTACAAAAAAGCTTTATAAAATACATAACTGAAATGTAACTCATAGAATAAATTCAAAAAATAAAAAAAATGTTGAATATGATGGAATTTTCTTTAAAATTATTTTTATGAAGACTGGAATTTTACAAAATAAAATTAATTAAAATTTATGGATAATTTTTTCGTTCTTGACTGAACTGGGAATCGATTAAATAAAAATAAATTCAATGAACTTCAGCCTAATTAAATATCAAAATTGGGATTGAAAAACACAAAGAGTTCAATAAAATAACAACAGTACTAAATATTGTTAACAGCTAAGGCACAGGCTCTATGTTTGCATTTGTTTTTCAAGTTGTGCTGGAAAAAAGGTCAACAAGAAAAAGAAAGACAAAAAAAAAATACATGAAAAACAGAAAAATGTACTTTCAACTTGAAGAAGAATTCTTGACAAACAGAAGGAAAAAAAAACAGAAGTAAGGAAGAACATGCAAATAAATTAAAAAAGATAATCATTCACAACTAGAAATTTCAATCCACCAAGTAGAAATACCATTTGGTTTAAAGATTGATGTTTGACTATCGACTGCCAGCCGTCGTCAATGGCGGTGAGTGTCAAACATCAAATGCCTCTGAAAAGATTGTGTGGTTACAATTGAAACGTCAGGGAAACCTGTCCGTGAAAACCTGGGTTCAATTCCCAGTGTAATCAAGAATGAAAAATTATTAATAAATTTTAGTTAATTTCATGTTTTAAAATTCCTTTCTTCATAAAAATAATTTAATGAAAAATAAATTCAATAAACTTTAGCCCGATTTGTATATCAATATTTTGATTAGAAACCATAAACAGTTCAATAAATTAACCGCAGTACTAAATTTAATGGAACTTTCATATAAGTTTTATATGACTAACGGCCGATTTCACCAAGTTTAGTATAAATTAACTACAGTAGTTTTGACTTAACTGCCTTTTATTTACGTGCACTTTTGTCTTAACTGCACAAAATCGATAATTTTTGGCATTATTCTTTATAATCCCATACAAATTCCTTTTTTAAGTGCACTTTCTTTACCTGCACATTTAAGATAAGTGCCCAAAATTTTTGGCATTTTAAAATTATTTTCATACAAAAAATCCAAGTTAGCTGCACTTTGACTTAACTGCCCAAATTACATATTTTCTGTAATTATTCTTCAAAATCCTTCTTTACGTGCATTTTGTATACCTGTACATTTTTCATATTTTTGGGCAGCTTTAAAATATTTCATATAAAACATCAAAGTTAGCTGCACGCATGAAAAAATATGGTGGCCACTTTTTCACATAAATATCCAATTTTAGCTCTTTATAAAAACAAAAATCGCAAACAAGTCAAGTTGTTTGCATGTACCTACATTTATGCATATGGGTTGTGGTTACAGCAACTTTACCATGATTATATGAAAGGAATAGCAAATCTTAGGTTTGGAACAGAATAAAGTAGTTGTAGTAGTATTTAAAGCTGACGAATGCTCTGCGCTTCAACAGCAACGACTACTACAACTACGTATTCTGTTGACACTACTTTGAAACTGCCGTTTTTAACTTTTGACACACTTTATTGTTACCAATTTGGCTATCTCGTTCCTCTTTCAAACACTTTACTTTAGCTGCACTTTTATGCAGGTAACCACAATTGCGTACCTGCACATTAAGGCAGTAAATACATTTAAGATAGCTGCATTTTTGATTTACCTGCACAAAAAATCTTGCAAAGGAGATTGTGCAGCTAAGTCAAAATTACTGTATCAGTTATAACTGTCAAAAACATATTGTTATCTGGAAGTTAAAACAATTATTATTTTATATATAAATACGAGAACAATTTTTTTTTGGTGATGATTTTTAAGTATCTTATCTTAATGAAACATATATCGTTTAAAAGGTATTCTTGTGTAGATTTTTCTAAATTTTCAGGATTAAAGAGTTTAAAAAGCGTTTTAAGTTTGCTTGCAAACCCACGCACACACATGTATAAATAGTGGTTGAGTTTTTTGTTATTCTCCCAAAATGTGTTATTTCTTGCATTATAAATACTTGCAAACACACATGTACAGACATGTAAAAACGACGGTTGTGCTCTAAAATGTTTTTGTTTTTCAACACACATGTATAAACGTATTAAGACAGGGTTACCGTAAGACATTTTGAAAAATAAAGTCGTCCAAAAACGTCGTTTAAGAAAATAAATGACTTTTAACGAAGATCTGTGTTTCATTTTTTTTAACTTTGATAACATTTCATGAAAATCTTATAAATTTAAAACGGGGATATGAACAATATATTTTTTTTTCTAAATGTTTTCAAAGTGTTTGAAAAGCGTATAAATTTATCTTGCAGACATGCGTACAAAGATAGGAGAATAGTGCATTTTTCCGTTCTCTTAAAATGTGTACGTTTTTATTGTACAACGCACAGGTTTTCTCAAAAGTTAATGTCAAGTGGTGGAATTTCGGCCACCGGACGATCCTGGTTATAAAAAAATATACTACACGACTCAATTTTTAGTATGCATTCTAGTTCCAGCTTGTATGTAAGCTTATCTTTTATCTGCTTAGAATTGCTACTTATCTGGACCGCCCTAATGTACAAGCACAGAGAAACAACTACAGACATATCTATGACATTAACAATAAGTTACTGCTACAATTACAACAACCATAGGAGCTTTAAAAAAAACAGCAACAGTAACGGTAATACGTATTAACAACTACTCGTTCGACGGTAAACATTATTTAACTGTAGTTACGAGCAAACATTCGTATGGTTGGTTTAATGGTTGGAATAATAAATATAAAAGAGATTCATACTCATTGTTATTAGACTTGTGTTTATGTATGTGTGCAAAATTAACATTTACAGCTTTTATGTGTAAATGTTATTTACACTTTCACACACACATACTTTCACATACATCGTAAAACAGAAATACTTTTGTAACACACACAAATTATGGTAAAATTTTAACACTTTACATATTATGATGTTTCCCTTTTTTCATGCGACATCTTTTTTTCGGTAGAATAAATACACAGCAGGACATTTAAAAAAGTCACACAGATTATAAACATTAAATAGTTGAGTTATTTTCGTGTTACATCTTGTTAAAACCTGTCGAAAATTTTGTTTGATTTAAGTTATTTGCATGAATTTTTGTACATTTGAATTAAATTCCGCAATACTTTCATCGGAATATCGGAAAATTGTGATGAATTTCTATCTTCTTCTATATAAAGGGTGGCTAAGGGACGATGTTGAATGTGAACCACACCTAAGCGTCAAATTTTTTCTGCATTTCATTTGACATTTCTCAATTTCAGAATAACTCAATTTGAACCATATAAAAATACACAATCAAGCAACCCGTTACAGTTATTTAGGCTACAATCGAAAAAATCGTGCAAAAATTTGAGCAAACCGGGTCTGAAGGAAATGTTTTCACATGCATGCTCGTACAGCTCGTACTGCAGAAAATATTGCTGTTGTTCGCGATAGTGTGGCTGCAGAGCCGTCCACCTCAACTCGTCGTCGTGCCCAACAATTGCACCTCTCACGCTCGTCGTTAATGACCATTATGCATAAAGACTTGCATTTATTTACACGCTTACAAGGTTCAATTGACTCAAGAACTAAAGACTCTTGACCATTCCAAACGTCGTCAATGGTCAGAACGGTGGCAAGAAATGGCAACAGTGGATGATAAATTTTCGAAGAAAATCATCTTAGTGGATGCGTCAATAAGCAGAATTTACGCATTTAGGCGAATAATAATTGAAGAGTGATTATCGAAAAACCAATGCACCCACAAAGAGTGACTGTTTGGTGCGGTTTATGGGCTGGCGGCATCATCGGGCCGTATTTTTTCCAATGGCCGTGTTATCTAACGTGTTGGCGATGTCAATTGTCCGCCAAGATCATGTGATTTGACACCGTTCGACTTCTTTCTTGGGGGTTATTTAAAAGAAAAGGTGTACGTCGATAATCCAGCAACAATTCAAGAGCCATAGGATGAGATAATTCGGCTCAACAACGGCATAGAACCTCAATTATGCCTCAGCGTCATCGAAAATTTGGATGGCGGCGGCCATTTGGCCAATATTTTGTACCATTTGTTCCAATTGAAATGACAATAATTTCCTAAATAATTTGTGTTTTATTTAAAATCAATATCGGCCCTTAAAATTTAAGCACTTTTTATATAAAAATGAAAAATGTTAGTCAGTTTGTTTGTTGGCTTATAGACTCCTAAGCTACTGAACTGATTTTCCTGAATCAGTGAGCCCCGAAAATAAAATAGATTACATATTTTTTCGATAGGGGCAGGGGAAGTGGTACCCATCATAGGATGCCAATATTAAGTATCGCATATCTTAAGAGCCGCTGCACCCATTTTCCTTTAACTTTTTGCATTGGATCTTCTAAGCCCTGAAATTGAAATAAGATAACAGCGGGGAAAGTGTTACACTCCATAGGACGGCAGTGTAAAACATTGCATATCTTAAGAAGTGTTAAAGTGAGAAACTTCAAACTTTGTAGGAGTCACTCTTACTATAAAAAAATAAAAATTAAGGGGATGGGCGCAGGTGGAGCAAAATCTGCCGTAGGATGCATATATTAAATACCGCTTAACTGAAAAACTATCATAGCTAGAGTCTTCAAACGTGGTTAAAACCACTATTATGGTAGACTTACATTTTTTTAAATAAAAATGGTTGGGTTGGACGGAGAAAGAGCAGTACCTCCCATATAACGAAAATATTAAATACCGAATATGAAGACAAAAGTCTTCAAGCTTTGTAGGACCCACTCTTATGGTAAACTACACCTTTCAAAATAAAAATTAATGGGGTTGGTGCAGGGGGAGCAATACAAAATATATAAATGAAAAAGAGTATGTTTGCTTGTTCCCTATAGACTCCTAAGCAGTGTTTAAAAATGCTTGACTATTTTTAATGCGTTTGTAATTGCTTAACTTAACTTAAGAAAAAGAACACAGTAAAAGCAAAAAGCAAAAGCAGAAAAAGTGAGAGTAAATATTTTATTTACTATCACTATGTGTATGTTCTCAGCTTAAAGCTTAAACATTCAGCCAAGCAACCACTTAAAAAAATGCTGTTGCTGTAAGTAATTTGTTTTTTTTTTATGTAGTTGCTTGGCTGGCTGTTTAAACATTTTTTGACTTGATCGGTGTTGCTTGCTGTTGCAGTAATTAGTTTTCAAAAAATCTTTGACGGTAAGAACTAAGAATTATGGCGCAAATTAATTAAAATAAAAACATGTGCAGTTTCATTTATGTACATATGTATGTATTTACATATTTATAAAAGAAAAAATACTAAAAACATTAAAGAAATACCTAAAAATATGGTTTTGCGTAACTCATTAAATAAAAGTACAAAAATTTCGCAAAAAAAAAAACATCTAACGGTAATGGTCTTTAAACAATTTTCTCTGCAAAAATACTTAGAAATTCGAAACTAATTCATTCAAAATATACAAACTTATGTATTAAGTGCCACCAGCAACAGCAAAGAAGTTAACTTGCTGACTTTAAGTGCATGAAAAGCAAAAAAAAAAACATGAACAAAATTTATTTCTTACTTAAGTTGTTTCGTTGCTGAGTCAGCGTGGCCATTTTGGCATTTTTGCAGCTAGATTTAGCATTTTTTTCTCTGATTTAGCTGCACATTTTTCATTTAGCAGTTAGCATTTTTTTTAGCATTTTTCAATTAAATATTTAGCATTTTTTAGCATTATTTAATTTAAGAATATTGAAGTAATCTTGTTTTGAAAATCTAGCACACTTTTTTGTTGAATGTACATACAAATTCCTACTTTTTTGCTATAGAAACTGTACAATCTTATAAAAGATCTTTCATATCAAATTGTTTTAAACATTGATCATTACGATTTTGAAAATTTTTTGGAAACGAAAAGAGATACCATAACTTTTGAAATAGAAAAACAAATATGAATTACATGCCGAGATTTTATAGCTCAATTAATATGCAGCTTTGACAACGATTGCCAAAAATGTTTTATAATTTAACAAATAACTTTTTTTTGGGTAGAAAACAGTTTCAAGCAAGGCGAATTCACTAAGGTGACCGCATCATGAGATAGAGGTATGCTAGCTATCCCTTTTTATTGAAAAATACTATTTTTTTTGTTTTTGTAAAAGGTTAGAGTGAATGTCAAAAATATTTGTTGAAAATATAAAAAAGGAATTTTTTTTTGTTTATAAAATATATACAATTGCTTCAGAAAGTAAATCTTGTTCCTCAATTGCAAACTAATTGTGGCTCCACTTATTCCTTACGCATTTCTAATTTATTGTGTTTATATTCAATATTCACTTTTTTATTTTATAAAATTTAAATAAGTTTTTTTTTCTAAGTATTAAAATTTTTATTGCATTTTAAATTTGAATTAATTTTTTCACAAATTGTAAACAAAGCATACTGCATACACAACAAACTATTATCAGATGACTCGAAAATGCCACCCGCATGAGTTCGCCTTGGTTTAAAGACTAATAGAAAAAATTACAACTTTGGAACATCAGAGGCAGAAACTAAATTCATATGAATTGTTAAATAAGAACTCAACAGTTGATTTCTGGATAAATGTATAAGGATATAAAAATGCATTAAATGAAAATCCAGTCAGTGAATTAGCTTCTTTTGCAATGAAGTTTTTGGTTTTGCCATTTAGCAACGCGGAAGTTAAAATAGGTTTTTAGTGGTATAAATCTCTTAAAAACGGAAACTCGAAATATAATGACGTTAAAGACTATGTATTTGCTACTTTATATTAGGTGTGGTTTAACATGTTGCGGTAGTTTAAAAAAAAATGAACGATCTCATTTAAAAATGCGATAAGAACATACATATATTATAATGATATCTCGATCGATTCTACAGAAGTTGAAGAAGAATATTAATTTGATGACGTATTTAATTTATAAAATGAAAGTTTTTATTAAACATGTTATGCATTTTATTGAAATACTAAATAAAAGCCATTTATAGGTCAAGGTCCTTTGATTTTTTGTTATGGTATGGTACCTTTTCTTTAAAAACTTTTTATGAACGTATATAAAGACCGAAATATATTTCTTTCATAGTTTTAAGACTTTTTATGTTTACGAAATATTTTATTGTTATTTTGTAATCAGTTTGTTCTTTTGATATAATATGAGTTTATAGGGAAGAATTATGTAAAATAAATCATATATAAAGGTATATTAACTTAAATAACCAAAAATAACACAATTTAAATTTTAGCATTATTTTTTGGCAGTTTAGGATTTTTTTTAGCATTTTTTAGCATTATTTTAAAGTTCATTTAGCTGTAAAATATTTTTGGATATGGCCACACTGTTGCTGACTGATTAAGCAGAGAACTCACACATAGCGAGGCTAAACAAATTATTTACTCTCTCTTTTTCTGCTTTTCCTTTTTTGCTTTTGCTTACTCTCTATCAAAGTGTTAAAAGGCATTGAAAAATACAGTTTTTTAATTTGCAGCAAAAAATGTAAGCAAAGCAAAAATTTCGGTGCTGTTGCTATTTTAAAGCAAGCAATTTAAACACTGCTCCTAAGATACTGAACAGTTTTTCTTGAAATTTTCACAGTTATTTCCTGATTATGTTTAGCGGCTATTAATATTTTTTAATTTTTAAGTGGGCGTGGCACCACCCATGCAATGACAATATGAATAACCTTATATCTGGAGAATGGCTCAGTAAGATTTTTTGAATATGAAACAAATTACTTGGTTATCAATACATGACATCTGCCAAAAAATGGGCTGGATTGGACAAGTGGGCGTATCACCTACAATGTGTCCCATACAATGACAATAAGGATCTCTTCATGTTTGGAACACTGTCGCAGTGAAAGTATTCCAATTTAGTACAAAGAGCTTTGGTAATAACACTATGCAACAAGAAAAAATATAAATATAGTCACCTAACTGCAAAAATAATCATTATTTAAAATTCTATGTATGGTAAGGTTATTTAAAAAAAAAATTTTCTAAAATTTGAGATTTTTGAAGAGGCTGCACCAAACTTTATACGACGTACCCGATGTTGTTATGGAATCCGTCAAAACATTTTAAATTACGCCAGATTTAAGTTTATCAAATATCATTTTTTTTTATTTAGTTATTGAGGCCGAAGTGGAAAAAAAATATTTTTTTTTGTTTAGTTTCTTTTCTTCGGCCTTTTAATTTAATTTCTTCTTTTTTTTGAATCAAGCTCAAGGTCAGGTTATGCAAAATATATTTATTTATAGATCATCCAATATTTCGCTGCCACATTGGACAGCTTCTTCAGGGATCTTTGGTTTATAAATTTCAAACCAATTTTTTAAAAAACATTTAAAAAAAAAAAATTTAAATTAAACAACAATGATTGACAATATGAAAAAATAATACACAGGAAACAAAATTATTCTATTACATTTTTCAAAACTTATTAAATTTCCTATCTTATTCTTATAAATTAAATGTCTGTAATTTTGAGCTACATTGTCTGTATCGGTTTTAAAATTAATTCTTTGTGCTATTGGTGTGTTGATTATTTGTAACATTTCTTGCATGAAGCGTCGTTTGTAGATTGTTTCTGTATTTAAAACTGTTGTACTTCCAAAATCTGATGTGTGATTAAAATTGGCTGGCTTTTTGTTTTTTATCGTATGTGTATTTTGATTGTGTAAAAAATTTTTGTTTGTTTTTTTTTACCAGCCAAAAGCGACGAACATTAATGAACCGAACACAATGAAGTTTGTGGTTAAAAAAACCGAACGGTATTAAATGTTCTCATCTTTTCTTGAGTTGGATAAAAATAGTATTATTTTTATGTTCGAGAGATGACAAACAGGGAAACGTTATTTATTAATGATTTTCTACACAAACACTACCGAACCGAATACTAATGCCCGTAATTCCTACAACACGAAATCTAGCTGTGTGTAGAAATCTATTGTGTAGAAGCTGCAATATTTTACAAGAAAACCAAAGGTAAAAACACGAAGGCCAAATAAACGTTTAAGTAGGTAAAGATAACGGTTAAGTACGAACACGACCAGCTTTTTTTTTTGTAGAAATTACGGGCATAAGGAGCGATATTTTATTTTCGAACACTGAGTGGGAGAACTTGTATGTATATTTTTACTGCTTAAAGCACAAAACAATTTATTAAATGAAAATACGAAAAATAAATAAGGACTCTTAATAGGCAATCTAAATAACACTGTACATCAGAAAACCGACTTTAAGTTTTAAATTTTACTAAAACAAGAAATAATCTTTTCAGAAATAATGTAAGAAACACAGACAAAAATATCTTTATACATAAAATTTGAGTAAATATTAAATTCTCTCCTCTCTCTCTTTCTCCTATACATTCAAATGCTGTGATATATACCGACATACATTAGAACATTTGAAAAATCATGTTACAAAGGAGAAGAAAAAAACAGAATACATTAACGATATTTGCTCGGCCATAAATATGCAATAAATAAAATTCAAAAGGTTCTTTGGGGAAACATAAGCAGAAAAAAGAAGATGATAAAGCAGAAATAAGCAACGAAAAACACAAAAAAATAAACAGAGTCAAATAAAAAAAGGGTCTCGCCAAAAAAGGACCCTTTTTAAAAACACAAACTTCTACTCAGTTATTCACATACCCAGCAAAAGGTGTAGACGTAACAGCAACAAAAGCAATTACAATAATAAGTAGCAGTCAGCTACATAAAAATAAAATTTTTTTATAAGGAGGGTATTCCTTATTAGGAGCGTATTGCCATAACCCTTATTTCCGGAGGACGTTTTTATGGGAGATATAACATAATAGACTAATTTGCAATACCAAATGAATCAGTCGTGTTCCGTCTTTGACGCACTAACGTGGCTCATCTCCATTCCTAAACGTAGAAAAAAAAATATGGTTGGAGGTAACCATTTTCTAAGAGCAATATACTATGGTTGGATTTTGATAATGTTTATGTTTGCAGGTTACCATATTATGTTTAAATATGACCATAGTATGGTTAAAATCAACAAAAAAATGTCTTAAATCAACCATAATATAGTCAAAATTAACCATATTTTGGTCAATATTAACCATTATAATGGTCAAAACTAACCATATTATGTTCAAAATTAACCATAATATGGTCAAAATTTCCCAGAATTTTGACAAAAGTGACCATACTATGGTCAGAATTAACAATAAAATGGTCAATGTTAATCGTATTATGGATATTTATTTCATCCATTTTTTCAATTTGTTTGTTAAGTGTCAAATTATAACTTTATTTAAGTTTTTATTCCTGATAGTTGTTACGTTCCACATTTATAAAAAAAATCCCCTTTGATAAATATTCCAGCCTGCGACGACCTTCATTACCATTTTTTCTGTTCCACTTGTTTATTCTACGTAAATTAATGTATATTAATCAATAATCAAAATAAAATGAATGAGAATTTTAAGCAAACCAAGTAAAATGCAAACGACCAGTATGTTGTTGCTTTCTAATCATATTATTTTCAATTTAAAATTAAACATACAATGTTTTAAAATATTATAATTTCGAACATATTATTGTTATTAAATATTAACTATAACATGTTTGGAGGCAACCATAATATGGTTATAGCTTTTGAATAGATAAATTAAACCATAATATGGTTGCTGTGATAATAATATGGTTAAGGTAACCATAATATGTTTAAGTGGATAGTTGTAGCTTTATTTTATTTAAACATATTATATTTTTAAATTCAACCATATTTGAAGTTTCAAGGGAGGTAAACACTTTATTTTTAAATAGAAACAAAATATTATCCATCCAAAAGTTTTGTTAAAGACAACAAAAGTTTGTTTGTTGCCATTGCAGGGACCATAATATATTTTTTTTTTTTAACCATACTTCAACCATGTTTTTTCTCTGCGTGTACACTGCTAAATCGAAACTTTTAAAAATGGTTACTTAATAGGGCGCGCCTGGGAATCGGCCTGTGCCCTGTGATGGAGATCAATAACAAAAGTTAGCAGGAAGTAACGATAATGCTGATTTCTCCAGACTTTTTGTCTGAAAAAAAGTTAAACAAAAATCCGTAGGGCACTCTCGGTATTACGCGTTAACAGTAAGTTGTTGTTGTAGCAGCATAAACAACGTGCAAGATTTAATCTGGGGTTCTGTTAGATGGAGTCCATGAAATTTGGATTCATACACAGGCTGGGGAAGTCACGGTCTATTAGCCACATCTTAGTTGTGCCAGCAAGAGACTTGTTTTATGCGGTAGAATTATTTTAAGCGTCTGCTATAGGCGGCGAGCGACATACAAGTATGACATTCAGGCAGAATACTGCTACCGCGGGATTGGTGGCGTCTTTATGAATGTCGTTCAAAGCTGTCATATACGAGATACTATCAAATGTATCCTCCACTTACCACTGTATGCTCTCCTCGTATATACGTAGATCCTGTTTAAAATGCCGTGGAGGAGCCTCCAGCTGTGTGATGACGAAGTTTGGATGATTTCTCCGATGACATCTCACAAGGAACTGTTTCGTCACTATCACGCTGTGTACCTTGACCAGTAGAACCTTTGTCTCCATATGAAGACTGTGTTCAGAAGTTGTTTAAAGGCAGCTTGTGACGGTCCTTAAGGCTGCGTTTTGACAGCTTTGAATAGTTCTCCACTGGGTATCACTCAACCAAGGTGACCACACTGGAGCAGCATAGGAAACCACTGACCAACCAATCGTCTTATAAGTAGTTAGTATGGTTTCTTTATTTATAACTATTCCAAGTGCTTGCTGCTAGCACCTTGAGAGCCTTGTTCCTGCTTGTAGCCGCTAGGGCTCATAAATGTTAAAAAATGTCAGGAAATTATTTTGTATACATCAAAAACTACCTTAATGCTAAACACTATTTATCCTCCTTATGCTCACGACCTTAATGGTAAGTTTTTAGTTCAGCCTCTATGACGATTATCTATTTATTTTTATTTATTATTGGGATGATATAAATGATTCCAGTAAATATAGTAGTACATACATAATAATAGTAACTTACTATTAGTAAGTATATATAACTTTATAACAAACTACAAAATAACAGTGTCAATCACAAAAACTGAAAATTAGATTTAAACAAAATTCCGAGAAAAAAATTTTTAACGAGTCAATCAAATGAATTGTAGATTTGTAGAAATCAAAAATAATAAGATTTGGATATTTCAATATGCAGTTCCAAGTATTAATTAGTGAATTCGTTTTAGTTGAATAAAAAGATTTTGTTTTTTGGAATTGTTCCATGTTTTTCGTATGTACTTTTAAATAAAAGTTTTTTTGCACGACTTCTTCAAAGTTTGCCAACTTATGTTTTATTTCAAAGGGACTAGTCAATCAATATAGTTATAAATGCAAATCACAAATAGAGTTACAAAAGCTAAAAAAAATATAAAGACTCTTTAAAGAATACTGATTTTCTCATGATACAACCCACATCATGTGCTGTTTCCAAGTGACAGGCGATTGATTACGTAGTAGAATTTATATGAAAATCACTCAGATTTTTGAGTGCTTTTCATAAGAGTTTAACTGCAAAATCAATCACCTGTCCTTTGGAAGCATTAATAAATTTTCTCATAAATATTTCCTAAATATTAAAAGCTGTTTTGTAATATTAAATAAAAATATTAATAATAAACTTATAAAAAGAAATAATTCTTACATTCTATTTGATAAAATATTACCTTAAAAAAATATTTTTTCCAAAACATAAGGTGTGTTCATTTACCTTACTAGCAGAAAATAGCAACGAAAGAGTTAGTTTAAAATATACAAAATTGTTCTCAAGATTATTCAGAAAAATAAATACGTAAATTAACGCTTTGCCAGCAATAACTAGCAAGTTAAGGCTCAGTTAGCCGGGAGTAACAGTAACAGTAACCTTACCGTAAAAAAGTAAGACCAATCTATTTCTTACAGATTGAGACTTAAAATCTTACTGCAAACTATAATCGTTCTAATTGCTTTAGATACAACAAAATGAAGTAGCTGGTAAATCTGCTCTTATATGAATCCTAACCTCATAACGTCGGGTCGGGCTTGACCGACTGTTCTTTCTTACTTGTTCGTTTTACAACATTTGGGAGATATAATGAAATCATGACAGACAATCTTATAACAAATTTAGATAATTAAAATACCCGACAAGGAAATAATAAAAATTCAATCCCAGCGGCGGTGTCGGTAGGAGGTACGTTTCGTTGAATTTTTATGAAAATGACTGTATCGGTGGTTGTTATTTTTCGACATTAGCCACAATTTTTAGTTGTTAAAAAGAAATGAAACTCATTAAAAACATGTTATTTAAGTGTCGCATAAACTGATAATATCAAAAATATGGAGAACACTATATTTGCATGTCACAATTGCTGCTGTAGCGCTACATAAAATGAATAAATTTTTTTTAGGATTGTGTCTTATTATGAATATATTTCAAATATTCAACGAAATATTTAGAACAGGACCAACGAGCAAAATCCACAGCAGAGAAAAATATTAATTTGAATTAAATATCTGGTGGGATCAGAAAATCATTATAAGCTATTAAATTATTAAAAGCCATTATTTATACACTAAAATTCCGATTTTAGGAAATTGTCAAAAGTTTTTTTTTTTTTTTTGGCAATTCTTAAATCTGGTTTATTAAAAAAATTGGATAAAATATTACCAAAAGAAATATTTATAAACAAAAACTTTATTCCTTAAGATCTATTAATGTTTTATATATTAAAAAAAATAATATTTGTTGTAATAGACTGTAATAATAAAAATAGTTTTTCAGTCTTTTTTAAATAATAAAATTTTCTTTAAGATTATTTTTGGTTCCTTCCCCACCATTATTCCACTATCCATCACTTTCACTTAAAACAAAAACTTTTTGTTCTTCTCGCCAATTTTCTTGTGGCTTTTGATAAAGCGGAAATTCTCATCTTCATATTGAAATTTCATGTATTTACAATAAAAATAAATTTTTGTATTCCATTAGCAAACAAAAAAGGGCAAACAAGTTTTTTGTTATGTTCATTCGATGACAAAAGAAAATAAAAACGGAAATTGTCTTGAAAAATTTAATACAGCAGATTTAAGGAAAAACATTTAAATATTTTTTTTTTATTATTATAAAGAAATTTTTTTTTTGTTCTTGTTTAAGATTTTCATTTGCGGTTTGCTTTATTGAAAACGCCCGCGGAAAGTTAATTTTACACTTGAATGTGCTGGTGAGAGAAAAAGTATTTGAAATAAAAGAATAACAAAAATAATTAACATGCATTCGATACATTTAGGTCGAGAGATAATATTGTATTTGATTAGGCATATTGATGGAACCAGAAAAGTTTATTAGATGTAGGAAAATCGGTTGGTGGCAACGAGCCTGCAATACTGTCTTTTTACTCTTCTATGAAGGTAAAAGGGTATATATCATACCTGTTAAATATCGATTACGATTAGTAATCAATAACATTACTTTTAAAAAAGAATTGTAATGATTATATAAATCTATAAGAAAACATTTCTGATTACTAATTGATTACAATTTCAAGTAATCGAAAAATAATCAGAAGTACTGGCGATTACTACAAAATAATCAAAAGTAATCAAGAAGTAATCCGATTACTTTCAAGGATTATTTTTGATTCTTTTTTAATACTTTCAACAATTGTGTATTCATTTGCACTAAAATTGTTTTTAAAACAGTTGATAACCTCTTTAAAGTTTTCATAATCAAAATATAAATATATTTATGATAATATATTATTAATATGTATATATTTTTTTTTTAAATAAATTTATTTTAATTTTAATTTATTTTTTAAGAAAAAAAAAACAATAATTTTGTAACAATTTTTGGCAATAAAAAGAGCCAACAAAAAATTTTTTTATTAACAAATGCCGACCAACTCGGTCAGACACTTATAATTACATATTTTTACAATTCGCCTTCATTAAAACTAATTTTTCAAAGGAAAAATCATACAATAATTGTCGTCTTGGACTATTGACGATCCCGGCAAAAGAAACTAGTCGTGTTCCACTGGAGCTGAAGACGTAAGGGGAGAATTAAAGTATATAAATGCTTCCTTTAGCAAATGAAATTTTTGCCAGTTCTCGTCAGCGCTTGAATCGATTAGATAGCTGAAGAATTTATGCTTTATAGCAGTGTTAACCAAGCCCCGAACGCACGTACACAAAGATGTTATGTGCTTGTGTGCGGTTGCAAACAGAAGCTGCGGTCGCTGCCGCATTGTACACTGTGTAACAATCTATATATATGAAATTGAATTTATATATCTTTGTTCCTTATAGGCGTCTAAACTACTGACCCGATCTTCATGAAATTTTCACAGTATATTACTGTCGACCAAGAAGGACAAGTAGGCTATATTAGGTCCAGATTAGACAAAGAGGCGTGGTACCTCCCATACAATTTTTTTTTATATAATTTTTTTTTTTTTTTTGTTTAATGTAATTATTGGATCCCGTGCAACGCCGGGTACCCGGGCCAGCTAGTAATAAAATATATATGTTGATAGCGAAAAAAAAAAACAAAACAATACCAAACAAGCATGCGTGGTGTTGCTTTCACAAAGCTTGAGCAGAGACTGATGTTTTGAAACGAACAAAGTTGTTGTATACATGTGAATTGCCGACCGTGTCTGTGTGAAAAATACGATTATAGACTGGCTCGCGAGTCTATGGAGTGGTTATGACTGCTTTATAGTATCGTCGGTCAGGTTAAGGGTGTTCAATTAATCGGGTGTTATTTTTATGACCAGGTGCTGTCTCCATTGTACGCTTTAATGGCCAGAAGAGTTAACCATTTCAAATAGCCAGAGGAGTAAAACAAGGCTGCGTTCTATCTCCCACGCTATTCCTAATTCTACTTGACTGTGTTATGCAGCAAACTAACATTGATTCCGCCATGGTATCCGCTGGAATTAAAATGAATATATCAGAATGATATTAATAATTCTGACGACTTTTGCCTAATGGAACACCGCTTCTCTGATGTTAAAGAGAAACTGCACAAACTCGCCTCAAACTCGCCTAAAAAGCAAATGTAATGGGCTTTAAAATTAACATAAAAAAACTTAACTTATGCATGTTGGTTAAGTAATTGACAAGTCATTGACGGCGTTAAATCCTTCAGTTACCTGTGTCCATGTTCTGTAACTCTCGCGTCGAGAAACTTTTCGATTGAAATGAGAGAAATGAAACACTTAACTGCGTCTGTAAAATTTTTGGCGAGTATTAGCTGCCACGTAAAGGGCATAATAAACTACACAAATGGCTTGGCGAATATGTCAAAAATTTACGTTTGTACAAATATTTTGTGTTGTTAATTGGGGTGTTTGCTGTTTGGACAAACATTTGAAGTAATGTTTGCAGAAATATTAAAAATTTTATTTTTAATATTTGGCAGAGATGTTAAGTATTTGTCAAACATGTTTCTCAACGTCTGAATGTCACATCGGCTTTGATTGCAATGTTTTGACATTTGTAAAGTAACGACGTAATCTCTCTTTACAGTTTTCGACATGAGTTACGGACACACTTTTCGAGAAACGATGAATTATTTTGTTTCACATCTTTTCGATGCGAGAAGTTCTCACAAAAGTTACAGAACGTGGGTACTGGGTAGTATATTGACTAAAGATGGCGGCTCAGAAGATAATATCGTAAACAGAATAAATAAAGCTAGAGTAGCGTTTCAATGTTTACACAAGATATGGAGGTCTTACCATATAGCCAGAGAAAAAATACGTATTTTTAACCGTAGTGGCATGTCGATTCTACTATACGGTTGCACAACCTGGGGTACAAGACAGCATCAAATGGCTGTGATACAAACGTTTATTAACCGATGCCTACGACAAATACTGCCATCTACATGAGGAAACGAATAACCTGAAGGTAAAGAGCACAGTCACATGCTGACGAAACAGTTCCTGCTTGGATGCCATGGAAGGGGACATCCGAACCACCATTTCACGGAATTAGATCCCCCCGAGGCATGTTAGGATGATTCTTCGGATATATGAGGGTGAAGTCCTAAGATATGTCACAGAACCACTGGACCACTCCTCAAATAAAGCAGCTCTCAACGACAACCACCTAAGCACGATTGAAGCAGCTGTTATCTCATACCGTGACAACATCGTTCTCGGAGGCCGTCCACCACCTGTTGCAGAAGAAGAACGACGTCTGCCCCGGGAAACAAGGGTCGTTCAACTTCATTCTGGATTGGGTGCTCGGCTTAGTTCCTATTGGTCGAGAATAGACCCTAACACCCCCAACGTCTGCTCTGCACGACGTCACCCACCTATTCAGTTGCAGGGCAAGCCCGACTTATCTGGACCCCGAATCAATCTGGACTCATCCGGTAGAGGTAGCCCGGCTATTGGGTCTGGATCTAGATGAGTCAGCAGTACTTGAGGATGAATAATAAAAATAAAATATATGTATATTAGAGCGACTCACCAAAAAAAGTGCTCGATGTACCCTCCTATAAATGAACCTTGGACTTTTTTAAGATACCATTTTAAATATTTCGGCTCCAGCTTTGACCTCTCGTGAGCTGGACCATTTTTAAAAAGAGTCTATTTTTGCATGTTTTGTTAATTTGAGAATCTGTTTCCTTACCAACATATACAAATTGGGTATCATAAGAAAGGTTTTTTTAAGGCGCGTCCAACTGTATATACAATTTGTCCAAGGACGATCATCCATATCCTTTTTTTTAAGGTTTTTCTGTAAAAAAAACGGTTTATGAATTTTTTGTTCGGCGTTGCTTGTAATAAAAATGCCAAATTAACATATTTTAATCTTTAGTCGATTTAATTAAATACGTGTTTCACCTTTTTTGGAAATTCGCGCTAGTTCGCGTTTTGACAAAAATGCAATGGGGTGGCAACCCTTCATTTAAATATAGCAATATGGGCATCAAATTTCTTCTTTTACCAAGTGCATCATCTTTGTATGTAAATAATATTATTTTTTGCAAATTAGATGCATTTTACACGGTGCTCTGGAATATATATAAATGCAATTTTGTAGTAACTGTAATATGTTAGCGGATTTAGTTTCTAGATCATGTATGGATAAAAATAGAACTAAAGAAAGAAAAAAAGAAATGATCTACGACTTACATTTTTTTTTAATTTGCAAAAAAAATATGCCGCCAAAAAGTCGTGGATCATTCCTTTTTTTCTTTCTTTAGTTCTATTTTTATCCATACATGATCTAGAAACTAAATCCGCTAACATATTACAGTTACTACAAAATTGCATTTATATATATTCCAGAGCACCGTGTAAAATGCATCTAATTTGCAAAAAATAATATTATTTACATACAAAGATGATGCACTTGGTAAAAGAAGAAATTTGATGCCCATATTGCTATATTTAAATGAAGGGTTGCCATCCCATTGCATTTTTGTCAAAACGCGAACTAGCGCGAATTTCCAAAAAAGGTGAAACACGTATTTAATTAAATCGACTAAAGATTAAAATATGTTAATTTGGCATTTTTATTACAAGCAACGCCGAACAAAAAATTCAAAAACCGTTTTTTTTACAGAAAAACCTTAAAAAAAAGGATATGGATGATCGTCCTTGGACAAATTGTATATACAGTTGGACGCGCCTTAAAAAAACCTTTCTTATGATACCCAATTTGTATATGTTGGTAAGGAAACAGATTCTCAAATTAACAAAACATGCAAAAATAGACTCTTTTTAAAAATGGTCCAGCTCACGAGAGGTCAAAGCTGGAGCCGAAATATTTAAAATGGTATCTTAAAAAAGTCCAAGGTTCATTTTTAGGAGGGTACATTGAGCACGAATTTTGCTTCCATACATTTTGAGTCGCTCTAATGTATATACATTTACATTTACAGGTCGCGCTGCTACAACAACAAATACACACAATTTTCTGACCAAATTGTGTGACAAATGAACAGTTGCTGTCAATGCCAAATATGGTGCCTGTCCCAAAGTAAATTGACGTAGAAACGCCACATACTACTAAGACCCATCGTAGACCCTGTCTTCCTCCTAACTCCTCGCAGAGAACGCTAGAATGCCAAATGATAAATAAATCATGGAGTCAAATAAAATTCCTCGCCAATAACCGTCATGAAGGGAGAATATTCGTTGGTGCTCTTTGTTAAACTACATGAACATTCATTTAATTAATTCACAAACTTTGTGTATAATTATTATAAAAAAGGCAATAAAAAAAATAAAAATAAGTTTTATTTGAAATATCAAAATTGTTGTTTTGTGTACTTTAAACGTAACACAGATAAAAACACAACAACTGCGACAATACTAAATATACAATTTTTATTTAATTTCATATTATATCTGTAACTGAAAGCCTCTCTTAAACACACACCGTCATAGACAACTTCTGCACAATGCCTTTCGATTTTTCGGCTTCTGCTTTTCCTCCCTAAAAGTCCATCCCAATTACATAAATGCAATTAAAATGTTTTTTTGTTTATAACTAAATTATGCTTATAGTTTAAAAATTAATATTTGTTTATTACAATTACGGTTATATTTTTTATGTGTAAATGTGTGTGTGTAGTAAATTACTCTTAACAAGTCACTGTTAAATTTCGAGAGTCTACAAACACAACTTAAATGGCCTACTTTTTTGATGTCGTATATAAAATTTTTTTAAGAGAATCTTTTACCTGTAACTTATTGTTGTTTAAACACCTTAATTTTTGGCCCGGATTTTATGACGCTTTGTTCGTATATTTTTTTTTAGAAAAAGATGCTGCGAAAAATTTACTAAAATGTTGATTATGTAAAAGTTAAAAAAATAGAGAGAGTTAAAAAAAGCAAAAGTTTCGCTAATAGAAAGAGTGTGGTAAAAAAAATTGCTTGCAATTTTTGGTTAACAAAAATGTGGACTTTTAAACAGAATCCTTTGGGCTTAAATAGATTTTGTGAAAATATTAGAGAGAGGAATTAAAAGAATATAATGGATTTAATTAATTTCACCGTGCTAGAATTTGACATTTTTTTTGAGACAAGCTGGGCATGGTTTTACTGTTGCTGCCGTGTTAGCTAAGGCGACCAGGGGCCTAATTCTGGCAGTCGTGATCGAGTACTTTCTTGATTCGAAAGCAATTTTATTTCAGTCGATACTGAACGAATCGAAATTATTTTTTCAGTATTGTGAAACTCAAATTAATGCTTTACAACACTGAACAAATTATTACGATTCGTTCAGTATTGACTGAAATAATTAGATATTAAATTGCTTTCGAATCGAGAAATTACTCGATCACGACCGCCAGAATCAGGCCCCAGATTTTGAATATAAAAAAAGAGGACATTAAGAAAAAAATTTATTTGACTTCCAATTTTTTTATGTATATTAAAAATTTACATCTACTTTCAAATTAGTGAAAAAATAACGAAACTTAAAAATCAATTGCACTAACTTGTTCAAAATTTCATAATGCAATATCTCTTATAATAAGCTTATTGTTCATTGTACTTTCCAGATTCGAAAATCGAATCTCAACAACGAAATGTTTGCAATGTAACAACCCTGTACTTGTTCTTATAAAGCTTAAGGTGCCCATACACTTGCAGTATCGTTGTACAATTCGTTAAATGGAAGTGCGATTTTGATCGTGGATTGCCCTACAAGAAGTGAATGAGCGAGTAGTCAGTTTTTTCATATTGTTGTTAAGAAAATTATGGAAAGAAATGACGGAAAACTTGATTTCGGTCATTTCATAGAAATAGAAATAGAAATAGTAAAAATGAGTATTCTCCTCGAATATACCACTTTGCTTATGGAAAAATTCATAAGAATTTAATAATACAACATACCATTCCTTAAAATCTGCTTTCCTACCAATATATTTTAGAGGATCACATGTCTATCTCACGACCCTCTATATTCCCCTGTGTTCTTTTAAATCAACTCAAAAGCTGCCGGGCTTTGACAGTTTCAATAATTGCATCAGTTGCAGAATTATTTTTAAAAACAAAACGTTCGTAAGACATTGTGTTATATTTAATTAAAATAAAAAGGGCAAAAAAATGTTGCGAGTAATTTCATTAAAATGAAAAAAGTGTTCAACAGACAGTTCTAAGCATTTGCAAAAGAATATATAGGGTCAAAAAGAGGACACCTTCAGCTTTCCGATGGTAAGCTTTTCCTCTGAAATTAGGATTTAACTAAAATATAGAACCTGGGGAAGCTTTTAATAACACATCAGGCATAAATGATACAGTAATGTAACGAACCATTTCTTAAAGGTGTTATGATACTTGCTATTTTTTGTATTTTTTCTATATTGGAGAACAGTGCAAATATAGTGCGTTTACATTATACCGTTTTGACCTTAGCGAGATTTTGGTTTTATAACAAATTAATGACTAAAATATTTTTGTGTAACACATACAAACACAAAAAGAAATACACATTAAAAAATTTGCATTATCTTTAGTTTATAATCAACATCACTTTTTTACCAATTATTTGTCCTTTTTTTATTTTTTACAAATTCTCAATTTTTTTTTTTTGTTTTTCAACAGTTTTTGCTTTGTTTTTAATTAAAATGTCATATTTTTGTTATGCAGGGCAGTATTTTTTAGTGCTATATGGAAGAAATCATAGTTGCAAAACTAAGTACTACTAGATTTTGAGTAGATTTCGTCGAAATCTAGTCACAAAGTAGTTTTTGTTTTGTATGGGAAATCTAGTCAAAAACCACTAGATTTGGCTCGAAATCTCGTAAGTACTAGATTTCGTTGTAGTGTAAATTGGCAATAAGTTTAAAGAGTATGATTATGTCATAAAAAATCTTGAAATGCCAAACAAATATACGTGTGTTATCGATAAATAATCTAAGACTGTCAAAAAAAAAAAAATATATAAAAATTTTTAACTTAAAACTGACATTTCTAGATTAAATGTTAGCACTGTTGCAAATTTTTTAGTTTTTGATCGAAAGTAGCGGTCTTTAACATTTTTTGCGATTTTAAGCTTTTTTTGACCGGTTTTTGTGGGAACAAAAAGTGGGCAATATTGTTTGTTTTGTTTACATTTTATTTTGGGATCACAAACATTTTTTTTTATACAACAAAATTTAATGCAAATAATAAACAATATTACGAATTACATCGGGGTATATTCTTTAATTGAAAATTGATGATTTGGAATCCCATATGAAAGGCACCTGCGTTATTTCATTTATCAAAAACAAAATATTATCATCTGCCCAAGCTTTTACCATTTTTTTTTTGTTTTAGTCAAAGAAAAATATATACATGAGAAATGTCAATCAGAAAAAAGGGTTTGTTTACATATTGCATGTCTTGTTCTTTCTCGCATTTGGGGCTTAAAGACTACTATCCCACTAATATAACAAAGAAAATTCAACCCATTATTGATAACAGATTGTGAGAAATCATAATTAAGTGCTAAACAAATATACAAAAATTAAATTTTTTCTAAAACAACTGTAACGACACGTTTTTCCGCTGGTTGCTGGGGTAGAGTCAACGGTGTCCAGGTTCGTACGGAGTAACAAATAAAACTCCTCGGGTTTCACACAACGTTATAAACAATACTTTTATTACATACAATTAACACAGTCTGGCCAGTCGCCGCTCAAGGTGTCAGTTGCTCAGTAAAGCGCAACACGCGTGACCTATCTGGGAGGGGTTCGGACGGAGGTGTACCCACACACGGTCAGACTCAATTCCCAATCGCTACGAGGGAAAACAGGCAACACGAGGTGTACCCACACACGTGCTGACCAAGATCCCCTGTGTACTCATGAGCTAACGAGTAGATCAAAATAGTTTAAGCTAAATTAGGATGTGTATCCACTGTCCTAAGTAGGTCTTATCCTATTGCGATCCCACGACCGACTGCCCCGCATTCAATGATGTTTGCCCTTTTATACGCCTTGATTTGTGTATGAAAAATACACACACATACACACACTGTTTGAACTGTCACATAGTAAACATATGATCCCGACTAGGGCTTGCAAATTTACCGACTTTTTCAATTACCGGTTATTCGGTAATTTATGTGGAAAAATCCGGTAAACCGGGAATTTACCGGTAATTTTGCGAGTATTTTAGTTAGTGGATATTTAATTCAAACTAATTAATTACAAAATTTTGTTTTATAAAATTCATTCAGTTATTTGATTAAATCATTCTCATTTTATTAATTCATTTTATTAATTCATAACATTATAATATATAATAAAAAGTATAAACGTAAATTGGAAAAAAAATTAAAACTTCATTTTAACTCTTGTTTTTGATTAAAATGTTGCCTTAAAAAACACATTGTGTCTAACGTGTTATCATTTAAGCTCGACCTCAACTTGGTGCAGATCAGACCGGCTGCTGAAAATGCGCGCTCCGATTCGACACTTGTCGGTCGAACAGTCAACAACATTTTAAATGCTTTCTCTAAATATTTACCTCGGATGTTCTGTTCTTGGAAAAATTCCATTTCCCTTTTAATAATATTCGCTAATCCTTTAGCTTTAGGTGATTTTGGCCGACTACTTTCCAAGTTCGATTTATTCATATTCTGCTGAATTGTAAGTTGCAACTTTTCTTTCATTGTTAACGCTGGCGATGCTGATGTTGACGGAGTTGCACGCTCATCTGAAGTACATGCTTCTGAATCTGAAATTTCAGTTTCGGACTCTTCATTTAACGTAAACCGTTCAATTATTTCAACGATTTTTTTTATTATCAATGGTTTTGCTGTTTTATTAAATATTTCATAATTATCATCGTCATTCCTTATTCTTACATTAATTACACTTGGATCATGGAGATAGTGCAAAATATCTGAACAAATGTTTCTCCTTTCTTTAATGCGTATAATTAGAGATTCTTTTAGTTCTTTACTTAGAAGTGTGTTTTGCGCACTAAGCTCATCTAACATAAATTTCATTGTTATATCTGAAACATATAAATTAACGTCTTCTCGACATAGTGCTTCCACAGCAAGTTTTACTGGTTGCAATGATGCAATTATATTTTTAAGTAAAACAACTTCATTTTCGCTGAAACTTAACTCAGATTTAATGTCGATTAAACTTTTTCTTATTGCACTTTCAACTTCGCAGAATCTCTCTAGCATTGCACAAAGACTATTCCATCTGGTTCTTGGATCTATGATCAATGACAGCTCTTTGTGGCAGTGGCAAAAGCAGAAGCATCCAGCTGATGGGTGCTTTTAAACCCTGTACACAACACACAACAAGAAACCAAAATTTTTCTAATTTTTACGTAGGTGCGAGTAAGAGAAATAAATTTTTTATATTTTACAATATTTTTCGTTTTGTTCCGTATATACTACTTTATAAATAAAGTTGAATTTATTTATTATAGTATAATTATATATTTTAAATATTTAAATTCAACTATTTACTTATAAAATAGTAGGTACGTATGGAACAGAACAAAACGAAAAATATTGTAAAATATAAAGCATAAATTTTTACCGAAAAAACCGGTAAAAAATAATTAATTTACCGGTTTTTCGGTAATGAATTTTTTAGCAATTTACCGATTAACCGGTAAATCGGTTAATCGGTAATGCAAGCCCTAATCCCGACTCAGGGTTGTTCTGTTATAAGAACCTATACATTAATTTCCGTTAAATTCAAACTTACAAACTAATCAAACTTATATATACATATTTTCAATTAAGCATGTAAATACAAAACATAAGCAAATAGTTACAAAATATAAATAAACTAAAGTAACTTCGTGGTGTGAATCAAAACGAAACCCTTGTTGACTTTGTTCGTCACACAACATAAAATACTTGTTTCCAGCCGGATGCCACACGCAGAATTACCAATATTTTAATCGCGTTTTTTTGATACCTTAGCTCTAAAATGTATCGAATGGCATTAACATTTTTGAAATCGGCGTTCTATGCTTCGTTCCCATATAACTAAGGGACATAAATAGAAGGAGTTGTCAGATATCTGGTACACTAGCATAAAATAGCTTAGTTAAGAAAAATAAGAATCTTTGAAAAAATCGGCCCAAGGACACGCCTACCTCCCATGTTTCCTGAAATTGAAAAATACAATTTTAGCTTCAATAATGACCACAAAATTACAAAAAGTGGTCATGCTGATACACATGCCACTAGAAACGTGTATGTAAATTTTTATTTAAATCGGACTAAGGGCTCAAGGTCCTGCCATATATCCTCTTTCTTAAAAACGCTATCATCACTCCTACAAAAATTGTTCGATCGTAATAAATTTTGGTACGTAAATCGATATATATTTATGCCAAATTTGGGTAGAATCGGATGCGGAAAATACAAAAACATCATTAATTGAAAAATAAAACTATAAGAATATTTGAAAGATAACATAAATGAAAATATTAAAGAGGAAAACTAGCAATTTTAACGTCATTAAAAAATTATGAAAAAATCATATCGCAATTGATCCATCAAAATTTTTATTTTTTCACTTTTCGAAAAAAATCGACGCGTAGTATTCATATCAATGTAAAAATATCGTCCTATTTTGCCTACTTTTTGGAAATGAAATGGTTAGTTTAAGAATTTTTTTAATATGCCTTTAATATTAAATTTAAAATTGTTTTGCTTCTACTGAACATTTTAAGTTAATACCCTCCTGTTGGTTAAGTGCGATATATTTTGATAAAAAAAAAAAAAAATTGGATTTTGAAACAAAAATTATAATAGCTTAATTTAATAATTATATTTTATCACTCCTAAAATTAAAAACGTTAAAAAAACATATAAAGACAAACTTATAACAAAGCATCATCGCTACTTGATTCTTCCCAAAACCAATTTTCCCTTAACGATGAACTCATCTCGTCTTCTATTATCTCGTCTTCGATTTCAACATTTTCTGAAACAAAAAAAACTTCAAAATCGAAGTCAATCGCAACTTACACTTTAAAATAGTAATTTAAATATGAAACAGAATCTAATTTATAATTTAATTGAATCAAACTAATTATTTATGAGATATTTTACATAACTTAAAGCTACAGTTGCATACACTGTGCAACAAATTTTGGGTCTCCGAGTTTATCTTAAATGCGACAAAAAGAAAAAAAAATTATGTAATTATATCATTAGTAGATCAAAAACACCGAAGGTTTTTAAAAACTTAGATCGAGTTATTTTTTATGGCCCACTGAACTTTTTAATTTTTTTTAATGGTGTTTGGAATGTGTAAAAAAAACTATTTAATGTTTGTAGAACATTTTAATCCTTTAAACACACGTTTTAAAGGTTTTCAATAAGAATATTTAAAAAAGAGACTTAAATGGCTCCTAAAAATAAAAGTCATTTAATTCTAAAAATGAGAGATAGAGAGTTAGATAATATGTTAAGCTCAAAAGTAGATTTAGTACAATATTTCGAATTATTTCACACGACTTTGCTGAAACACAATTTAATAATAATATATATATCACACGAACTTATGGTCTTTTAGAACCCCTAGTGAAATTCGATGCAGAAAATTGTTGTAGAATATTTTAACCCTTTAAACGTACGTGTTAGTGGTCTTCTATAAGGAGGGGCTGAAATGACCCCTAAAAATGGCAGATAGAGGGTTAATTAGTTCTATGAAAAGAACCGTCATCAAATTTTATTAAAATCATCTATTAACTACTCATCTATTATTTAGCTCAGAATTAGATTTAATACATTTTTTTTGACTTGCTCAAAACGCCTTTAAAAAAAATTAAGAACTTCAGTGGGCCATAAAAAAAGAACTCGAGCTAAATTTTGAAAATGCTTCAGTGGTTTTGGTCTACTAATGCAATAATAAAATTTTTATATTTTTTACCATTCAAAATATAAAATCGTGTTGCGCAATGATATTAAAAACTCTTAAATGCCTGATATTTGAGTAAAAATCATAAAATTAAGCTTTTCAAAAAACGAATTTTTTTTTAAGTTGCGGTAAAAAAAGGCACTAATTTTTGAATACCCTTTTAGCTAAGAGTATAAACTAACAAAAACAGCAGGGACCGTAACAGTTACGACTTTTTTAAAAAAAGTCAAAATATAATAGTTATTTTTTGACTTTTATTCTTTCGGTCAGAAATAAAAGTTAAAATTTGACTTTTATTTTGTCGGTCAAAAATAAAAGTTAAAATTTGACTTTTATTTTTTAAGTCAAAAATAAAATTTTTAATTAGGCTTAAGTTCATTAAATTTAATTTTTCATTAAATTATTTTTATGAAGAAAGGTGTTTTACAACATGAAAATTAATTAAAATTGTTATTGATAATCTTTCATTTTTTGACCGTGGCTGGGATTCGAACCGCAGCGAACAATACTAATACTAATTATTGTTAAAAAGCTAAGGCACGAGCTCTATGTGTTCATTTGTCCTTCAAGTTGTGCTGAAAAAGGTCAACAAGAAAAAGAAAGACAAAAATGAAAAAAAAACAAAAAAATGTACTTTGGACTTCAAGAAAAATTCTTGACAAAAGTACGAAAAAACAGAAGTAAGGAAGAACATGTAAAATCAATTAAAATAGATAATCATTCAAAAAAGCAAACTTCGATCTACCAAAGGTTAAAATACAATTTGGTTTAAGGATTGATGTTTGACTATTGACGTCAGCAGCCTTCGATGGCTGCGAGTGTAAAACGGCAAATCCATTTGAGAAGATCGAGTGGTTGCGATCGAAACATGTCATGGTAACCTGCCGGCTGCGGTTCGAATCCCAGCCACTGTCAAAAAATGAAAGATTATCAATAACAATTTTAATTAATTTTCATGTTGTAAAACACCTTTCTTCATAAAAATAATTTAATGAAAAATTAAATTTAATGAACTTAAGCCTAATTAAAAATATTAAAAAATTTGGATTAAAAACCATAAATAGTTCAACAAAATAACCACAATACTAATTATTGTCAAAAATAAAAGTTAAAATCTGACTTTTATTTTTTCGGTCAAAAATAAAAGTTAAAATTTGACTTTTATTTTTTAAGCCAAAAATAAAAGTTAAAATCTGACTTTTATTTTGTCGGTCAAAAATAAAAGTTAAAATTTGACTTTTATTTTTTAAGTCAAAAATAAAAGTTAAAATCTGACTTTTATTTTTAAGTCAGAAAAAAAAATTGACTATGCCATAATAATAACAATGTAATGGAAATATAAGAAAAATAAGATCGATGACAATCAGTGTTGTTGTTTTGGTTATTTCTAACCAAAATTGGTTACATGGTTTCATTTTGGTTACATTTTTCTCCAAAGAAAAAAAAAAAGATATTTCTTTCATTGGAATTCTTATAATAAATCTAAAAGCTTTTCAACAACATTTTTAATAGATGACTGAAGAAGTAAAAGCATTGTTTATTGATTAGGCACATAATGATATCCTTTTTACAGTACTTCCTTTTTTACTAAAATTTGGTTACAAAAATTTAAAGGCCGCGGCAACACTGATGACAATATTATTTTACCGTTATTTATACTTTACTAATTTAAGAAGTATCAACTACTGTGATAGCACAGTAGAATTGTTATATCATAATTATCAACTCTTCTTTGCCTTTGCTTTGCATATCAGTAAACAGTTCATTTTAATGCAGTTGACAAACATTTGACAACGTGATTTTTTAACTCATTAATTAATTTTTATTGATAAATCAGTGAAACATGGGTCGTAAACGGAATATTTTAATCCGCGAATATTACATTGAGAGTGGTGGAGAAACTATGTGTAAAATATGTAAGAAAGTCATCAATGCTGGAAGCTTAACCAATTTAAAAAGACATTTGCAAAACTGCCATGCAGACAGACATGTATACGGACTACGAAAAATTAATATTGAAATAAAGGAAATTAAATGTAATTTGTATTTTCAGAGCAAAATATGCATAACACCAACTCCTTAACTTTCTAGCCAATAAACGTTTTTGTATACATATGTACTCTATTATAATTATACCCTTCACCACAGGTGGAAAAGGGCATATATAAGTTTGTCATTCCGTTTGTAATTTCTACAATATTGATCTTAGGCCCTGTAAAGTATATATATTTTGGGTCCTTATAAGGAGAGAAGTTGATTTAACGATATCCGTCCGTCTGTCCGTCTTACGTTTGATATCTGTTTTCCGGAGACTCCAGACATGATTGCGGCTAGGTTGTCTTACATTTATGTCACATATAGTCCACCATTTCTTGCTATTGAAACGACTGCCTCTAATTTTTCCAAAAAATCCCTTTTGGTTGTTGTATTTTTATTACTTTTTTCTGTATATCTGGAGAACGGCAAGAGCCAAAGTTTTCAAATTTGGTACAAACATTAAGGTTATAAATACACACCATTCCACAAAATGTGGGCGGGATTGGAGAAGTGGGCGTGGTGCCTTCCATACAAAAAGTATTAAAAATTGTATAAAAACCTGAATTTTTTGACTGTTATATGACCTATGGTTACGCCTTATATATCAAAAGATCGGAAATTTAATTAATAAAAAATATTTTCTGAAAAACTCGGGAAAATCGGTTCAGATACGAAAAAGTAATGACCAAAGTTATGACCATTTTCGGGAACCATAGATCTTCCCGAGTCCAAGTCTTACAACCAAAATAAATGGCAAATTTCTTCTTTAACACGTCGGTATATAAATCTTTCAAATCGGTTCAGAAATAGCAGAGTTATGACCAATATACTGAAATCCCTAAAATTACTCTTTTTTGTAATTAAGTTTGTTTTTTATACCCTTCACCGAAGGTCCTGTACCCTATAAAGTATATATATTCTGGGTCCTTATGAAAAGCGAAGTTCAAATCCGGTTGTCGTCTCATCTCTCCCCCCTTCGCATTTGTTTACATATACTAGCATAATGCCCAATATGATTTTCGTTTATTATTTCATCTATTTAACGAAATAATTTTAACAAATAGAAACTAGGAATTTTTGTGTTTTTTTGCCACTTAAAAACTCGCCAAAAGAGATAAAAAATGACAACAGTGCCTTTACAAAAAGAAAACAAACAAAAAACTGTGTTGAGTTGTAAACAGTAAACGGTCTATATTTCATTTTAATGATATTTAAACAGCGTTCCTTCTTGGTAGGGGGTGTGTTAAGTTAGAAACTGTGAGTTCCCTGGTTCGAATCTTGGTTTTTTAAAAAGAATATTTTTTTAATATTGTTATGTTCCAAAACAATTTTAAAAAAATATTTACCAGTTTTCGCTTTTTAAATTTCATATATAATGAAGTTTTAAGTATTGTAAATATGTATGTATATGTAAAAATTATTTAGTTGCTCTGTATTCTGCTCGCACAATGGTGAAGGGTATATAAGATTCGGCACAGCCGAATATAGCACTCTTACTTGTTTTTTTTTCTTTTTGTTTTAATACAAAAACAACATGTACTTATAATTCTAAAAATAAAAACTGTGTTAATATTTAATTAAAATTTTATTTAACTTTTTTAACATCTGCTTTCAATAGGAACAAAAGTCAAATTTTAACTTTTATTTCTGACTTAAAAAATAAAAGTCAAATGTTAACTTTAATTTTTGACTTAAAAAATAAAAGTCAGATTTTAACTTTTATTTTTGACCAAAAAAATGTTTTCTTTTAAGTTTATTATTCCTTAGCATAACATCATTAATATGCTGTATTCAAATATCTGATAGACAAATTATATCCACCTGACTTTTTGATTTTAAATTTTAAAAATAACTGTTATTTTCGGTCCCTGAAAAACAGAAAAAAAACCTAATTTTATATATTTTTTTTTTTTTTTGTTTTTTTTGTGTTTTTTCAGAGCAATAAAAAAAAAGTTATTTTGTAAATAAATACTAAATTCTAAATTTTAATTTAACTGCAAATATATCAATGTACTTAAAAACCAAATTTCGAGCGACTTTTTAAAAAAATTTATTATTCAGAATTATTTTTGTTAAACAACTAAGACCCATTTTTATTTTTCTGTTAAGTCATTTTTGCAAGAAATTATCTTATTTTAACGCCCTCTCGTGGTGGCAAAAGCAATCAGAAAAATTTTTTTTGTTAACATTTATGTGAAATACCTTATTATCTTTCAAAAAATCTGTTTTTAAAAACAATTTGAGACAAAATTTTCTTTTTTTTTGATTTTTGTCTATGGGTCGAAGCATAGTGCGGCGATATCAAAAAAAATTACTTTTGGCCGATGAAATTCAATTTTCAGCCACAGTGCGGCATATGAAGTAGTATTACATCACGTAGATACGCTCTTACGTTCACGCCAGCTATATTGCCTTAATAGTATGTATTATACGTTTTAATATAACAGCGCACCTGCGTTCTTACTTCGCAATTGTTTTTATACTGCACTCTTCGAATTGCTTATTCATGTTTAATAATGTGGGAAACACGTATGACATTCCAACCAAATAAAAAGCAGTAAAAGCAAGTAAGATGACGTTTATTAAAATTTATTCTGTCATTGATTTTGGACATCGTGGTGCGAAAAAAATGTTTAAACAACGCTGTTTGAACAAAAATAAAACATTGAAAAGACCAAACTTCATGAGCCAAATTCATGTGCGCACAAGAAATTGTTAGTTGTTTGAACACAGCCAATAGCTCACGTCGACCGTGTTAAAATGAAAGTTTGGCTCAATTTAAGTCCGAAATCCCTTGGTTTAATTATTTATTTTTTTAAGGCTGACTGAATTTCTCGCTAATATTACCTACCAAATTTGTTTTAATTATATAAAAATATTTTATCTAAATACATAAACTTTTTAATTAATCTTTTTTAATTTAAATATTTTAAAAGATCTTTTCGTTTAGAGGAAGACAAGGGAGCAAACAAACACCTTTAAATACTCATTAAGCCAATTGTAATTTGCAAAATGAAACGAAAGTAAAACTATTGCATACTTTTTGGAAACAAGTAGATGACTTTACAAACATAATTAGTTTAAAGAGAGTTGATGAAATTAAATTAAAATTGTTTTGAAATAAAAAGTATTTGCCAGCTTTGTTGCAGAGTTGAAGGACATCAAAACCTGAATAATTATTAGTATAATGAAGTTAAAGTATTAAAATTAAACAAAAGTGGCACAAAAGTGTTCCAGATATGGATGGCAGAGGTGGAATTTAAGTGTAAATACTTTGTGAGGTAATATAGTAAATAATTAAATTTTGTTTTTTGCTGCCATAAATACAACGAAGTCTAGTTGGAATTTCAAGCATTAGTATGAATAATAAATTTAAAAATAGAATAGCTAAAACTTTTAAAATTTTTATGGCTAAAACTTTTTATCTAAATCAGATTTTTTCGTTTGGAATAAAGAGCCATTACACACAACTAACATTCTACTCTTCTTTTTATTTTTATATTTTTTTTTTTTTTTGAATTTATTTAACAGCCTAAAGCCTTTTTCTTTATGAATATTGTATTTCTATCTTTAGGCTTAAAGCACATCTAGACAAATTACAAAAATATTTTTTTTCTCTTCTTATTAAATTTTATTTTTTTTTTTTTTTTAATTAAAAAAAAAATCAAATATGAACTAGTATCTTATTTTTATTTAACTTAATTATTACAAAGAAGTGGCTACAGTTTATAAATAATAACCAGTCAGGCTGCCCGGGTTTGGCACAGTTTTAATGTTGATTTTGTTGATTATAAAACAAAACAAAACCGAAAAATTATAGAGATTCATAACTTCTCAATAGTTTATTATTAAATAAAGATGAGAAAAAAAAAACAAAAACGAACAATAAATAATACAATTGAGCAAGAACAATTAATGGAAATTCATTGAGCCATGGTGAACACACAACATATTGTGTTCATTATATTTACACAATCAGGTACACTGTAAAAAATTTTTATCAGACTTCGTTAAATCTTTATCGGAAAATGCAAACAAATCATCATATATTTTTTATTCAAATTTGGACTTGGTTTCCTTTTGCCAACACCTTGTATTTAAGTTAAATATGGAATAGGAATTTAACAAATTTTAACGAAACCTTGTTAATTAATTTTTTGCCTCCCAAGAAAAAAAACTTTGATAAGTAAACGCTTTTAGTTGAATTGTAGTTGTTAAGGCAACAAAACGTTGTTTAAATGAAATAGAGTCTTTAATTGAGTGCTGTGGAGTAAGAGTCGGAGTCGATGTTGAAGAATCAGAGTTGAGGTTTATGTACTGGAGTCGGAGTCGAAGAACTTACAAAATCTTGCGACTCCAACTCCAACATTTTTCGGCATAAAAAATTTTCTAATTTTCGAAATTGCCTATGCAATATTTAAAATATCGATTTGAAATTTTTACGGAATAGTTTTCTACCTATACTAAACCATTTAAAAGGTACGGCATTGAAGAAAAAAGAGTTTTAAGTTAAAAAGGGATAAGTCTAATATTAGGGTATTCATTTAATCGGGCTTTTGCTTTAATCGGTTAATCGCTCGATTAATTAACCGAGGTTTTGGTTTAATCGGTTAATAATCGGTTAATTTTGTTATTGATCGGTTAACCGATTAATAAAGTTTTGTTATAAATTAAGTAATTTCATTTATTAAAAATGCAAATATTATTTATTATTTGGAGTTTATGTAAAAAAAAAACATTAACATAACAAACAAAACCATTCTTGAACTAAAACGAGCAAACAAATAAGTAATTCATAAATATGAAAAACATATTTTATAATTTATACATAATACTTTTATGTATTTATTAAAAAATAAACTGTGACATTTTTTAATTAATTATTTCAATAGTTCATTTCAATAATCTTTTGGAAAAATAAATTGGTTTAAATGTTTAGGATTTAAGTGATTCTTTTCTTTAGTTTTGATTAAACTTGACTTGGAAAAAATTCTTTCACTTATCGAAGATGTTGCAGAAATCGAAAGCAACCCATAATATAGATTCAAGAATGATAAAAACGAGATTATGCATTGCACATGTTTACAAAATGCAACTGTTTAATATGACGTCACTTTAGCATTGCTTGTGTTCCTATATTTTTTAATTCTCAGTCCTTCTTCAGGATTTCTCTTAACATATTAAATCTTCCATTATGCCATTATTTCGGCTAATTCTGTGAAAGATTGCTTGTGTTACAACCGAGAGTTTCTTCTATTGTCAGGTCATCATCTGACTCATCCTGGCACAGCTCCGAACTCCTAGTTTCTGTTTTTTTACTGTATTTTAAGAATGTATTGCTCGAAGGAAATATATATTAGAGGAAAAAATATTTTCCAAACATGTACATTTTTATATGAGACGAAACAAATAATTAAAAACACAAAAAAAATGTTATAATACTACAAAAAAATAAAAAAAATTGTTACATCGATCAATCGGTTAATCGACTGAAATTAACCGGTTTAATCGTTAATCGAAAATTTCCAATTTTAAATTACCCGATCAGTTAATCGGGTAGTTATTAATCGGTTAACCGATTAACGGTTAACCGAATGAATACCCTATCTAATATACACGAAAAAAAATAAAAATTGATTTCAATTAAAAAATTTGTGATATTAATTAAAAAATTAACTAAATTTGCACCAGTAATCAAATTAAAAATATAAATTAAACATTTAATTCACTTAATTAAATTCACTTGATTAAACGTTTAATTCAATTAATTAAATTTTTAATTAAAACTGAATTTATTTTTTTTATTTCTTTGTCAAAAATTGTTCTTAAAGTAGCCATGGCACAAGCTCAAATGTTTTCATTTGTTCTTCAAGTTGTACAAATTAATTGTCGACGAAAGTATTTTCAAGACAAAGTCTTGACAGAAAGAATGCGAAAAAACAGAAGAAATGGAAGAAACAAGTAAATGGATTGAAAAATGATAATTTATTATAGCAAATTTCGAACCACCATTGGTTAAAGATTGATGTTTGACTGTTGGCTGCAGGCACGGCAGTGGTGCAGAGGTTAGAACGTCAAAGAATTCTGATGAAAGAATGTGGTGATTCTTGAAACATGTAAATTCAACCGGGTTCGAGCCCAAGCTCAGCCAAGAAAATTATCAATAAATTTTAATAAAAATTTCATGTTGTAAAAATTCCTTCCTTCAGTAAAAATAATTTAATGAAAATTGAATTTGATGAACTCAAGCCCAACTAAAAAATATCAAAAAAAAACAACTAAAAATCACAATTGGAGAATTTTTTCTGTGTACCTTTAGCATCAATGAAAGAGTAGGAGAAGAAGTTGGAATTGAAGTCGGAGTTGGAGTTGGAGCCGGGGTTGTAGTCGGAGTTGGACTTAAAAAATTTCAGCGGCTGCAGTCGGAGTTAGAACTATTTTTCGATGACTCCACATCCCTCGTTTAGTTATTCAAAACAAAAACCGTATTATAACTGAATACTGTGATACAAAATTGGTCAGCTGCAAATTACGAATTTATAATCTGAACTAAAAGCTCAATTTCTTCAAATTACTTTTTTTTTTTTGATTATATTTTAAAACTATAGGGCAAGTAGTGGCCGTTTTCTGCTTTGCACATTCGTAAGTTTTCTTTAAACATATTTTCCATAAGTTTTGCAAAATTTCATATGGCATGAATCCATTTCGAATGCATGTTTTGGTGGGATATGTCCCTTACCAAAGCCATTGAGGTACCTTCAGTATATACTGTGGTTCGATATTGTTGAAACCATAAGGTTACATGGCTTTCTCCAGCTGCACAGTGTGAGTTTTTTTACTTTAAGGTGGCCCAAAGTAAGAAAAAGTTCAAGTTCTCCGCTCTTGTTTATTATTCGTTATGTGATAGACAGGAGTAATACAAAAATAAGCTGATAAGAAGAAGAGAAGGCATGATAAAGACCATGAATCAAAAAAGAAGATTTCTCAGCCGTACAAAAAAAAATCTTTCTACTGGGCATATACGTCATCATAGAATGGAAATAGGTGTTTGTTGTAAAAAATTTAAGACCTGCGCAATGCGTAACCTTGTTTTTTAGAGTCATGGGTATAGACTATAACGGTTATCAAATATTCAGTATCAAACATACTTTTCATACCCACACCACAATAGTAAAGAGGGTATTATGAGTTTTTGCTAACGATTGTAAGACATAAAAATATTGGTCCCAAACTTAACGCATAAAGTATATCGATCATCTTAGAATCACTTTCTGATTCGATCTGGAGCTGTCCGTCCGGCTGGCTGTCCATTTAAACCTTGTGCGCAAAGTACAGATCGCAATTTCGATATAATTTGATGACATTTGGTACTCAGGTTCTAATTCCCACATAGATCAAGCCTATGGAAAATGGTGAAAATACATCCATAACTTCCTAAAGCCTCCACACACGCTTCTATAAGGAAAAGAGTCTGTGTGCCCATTAACTATTTTATTATGTTGGGACTTATACTAAATTTGGTGCAAACTTATTTTAAAATCATTTGAACAAATTTTATTAGAATAGGTTAATATTTGACCATAT
This sequence comes from Pollenia griseotomentosa, assembly GCA_963931875.1. Taxonomy (NCBI): domain Eukaryota; kingdom Metazoa; phylum Arthropoda; class Insecta; order Diptera; family Polleniidae; genus Pollenia; species Pollenia griseotomentosa. Next base: position 98,029,397 of record OZ007561.1, on the reverse strand, counting down.
CTCCCATACAAATACTACTCCCTAAAATAGTTTCTAATGCCATAACTGTTAGTATTGACACGCAAATTGGCGACGATGACTTTTACGAAAGTTTTTATGTCATGACAAAATATTGTGCTAGTAGGTTCAAAACTAAACATAGGTTTCATATAAACCATCATTCTTAACACGAGAACAACGAAGAGCTTTGCGGGATAAGCATAAGAAAATATGTTTACAAATAGACTTAAAAGCAAAACAATCTCATAAAGATGAATATATATATATAAATACTTTTCGGCACAAAGAACTTTTATTTGAATCTTAAGCTCAATTATATAAGTTGGTTTTGGCGGATCCATGATTGCCCATGGGTGCCAAATATTGTACACTTTCGAAAATTTGTTTTTAAATACTGTGGTGTAGGTTATCACATGGTCGAGTTTGACCGAATATATGTAAACTCCTCTATTTTTTTAATTTTCAGCGTTACGTTCTACATTCTTGCAACGTAAGACCCCCAGTTGTGTTCTACACATGAAATTTTCGTTTTGCTTATTAAATTTTTCTCAACCATTTTTGGTTCAGTGTAAATATAGACTCACAAAAATGCACACATATAAGCAAACATACATACAAATAATTATACTCTTTTTAATATAAATTTGCATTTATAAATATAAATACAAACAATTGCATGCAGATAAATATTATTGTTTATTAAATTTAATGAAATTGCAATAATACAATTCAAATCTTTCAATACGATATTTTTGTTTTGTTCATTTATTTTTTAAACAAAATTATGGAATTAAAGAAATATCTATATTTAAAGGGTATTTCAATATGCATGTTTGTATTTCATATGTTTTTATTGGAAACTGTTGAAAACATTAATTGTTCTCAATGGTAACATGAATGCCGTATGATGAATGTTTATTTCAAGTGTATCAAATTAATATTACTTATACTCAATGCCGTACTTATAAAAATTATAGAGTGGTTGTGAACAATTTTTAATTGAAAAAACTATTTAGTATTTTTTTGACGGTCAATATTTTGATTAAATATTATTAGCTTAGAGCTGGTTGATTTTCAAGTTGATTAGGAATTGTGCGGATATCCGGTGATTCTGAGTTCAATAATGATCCTTGACATTTTAATAGTTCTACTATGAAAACTGTTTAAGCTCTAATGAATTAAGTTGCCAATTAATTCCTAATTTGTTCTTTGTTAAATGAAATTGGTTCCACAAATAATAATACTAAATAAACAAAAAAAAAAAATAAATTGGATTAAATTTTTAAATTTTTTTTGTAGTATTAGGAATAAAAACGAAAATATTTCCAGTAAAAGAAATTCGTGTGTTTTGAAGCGCTTAAGAGAAAAAGCGCATAATAGTGCGCTTAAATAAAACAGCTTTATGGTGCAGTTAATGTAAACCAAATTACACACAAGGCTGATTTTTTGGTGCTGATAACAAAGAAGATTTTAAAGCGAAAAAATTTACAAATATTATATACACATGCAAACGTCTGACAACGATAGTGAACTAAAAAACGAATATTAACGAGCTCTCCTCTGTATTTATCGTTTTTTGACAAGCGCACAAATTCTTAAAACAATAAAAGAAAGTAAATCGCATGTTTTTCATTAGGTTAAAAAGCAGTAATTGTCAGCAGTCCTTCAAACCGGTAACCCCTTCACACAAAAAACCTGCATCCCACACGCAGAGAAAAAAATAGTTGAAGTAAAGCATATTATGGGCACCGCAATAACAACAAACAAACTATTATTGTTTTGATATTTTACTATAATATGGTTAAATTTAACAAAAATTTTCCCCAAATTAACCATAATATGATTAAAATTAACCATAATTTGTTCAAGCATAAACATGGTTAAATTCCAACCACAGTATGTTGCTCTTAGAATGTGGTTACCTCCAACTATATTTTTTTCGGCGTGCATCAGCGGATTTGTACTTTCTTATTTTGTATTTCTATAGCAGAAAGGTGCTCCAAAAGGAGCAGGTTTTTCTAGAAAATTTCATGCGAACTGAATGAAGTTTGTTCTTCGTTCAAATATGCGAAACGCAGTTTTGATTTGTACTTCGGCTGTGACAATAATATCGTCCATGACTTATTTTTAATATTTTGCCACTGCTTTTTTAAAAGGGCAAATAGTGGTACTCACGTTACAAATGACTTTTCGAATTCGCATTCAAATCAGTTTTTTATTGCAGCTCATAAATACAATGTCTTCATTCCAGATAAAAATAGAGATTCCAGGTAGGTTTGTTGTAAACTAATGTTGGGGATGAAAAATAAGTTAAGGTTGGTCTAACATTTAAACCATCTAGGGGCATTCTAGCCGCTGCAGGGTAAAATTTAATTAAGCTGCCATACTTTTCTGGGAGCCTCCCTAATGGGTGATAATAAGGGAAAAGTATGTTTTAAGAAAACTTATAGAACAAAACAATAATGGAAGTCGGTCATACATTTTACACATCAAGAGGGACTCCTTGGCAGTTATGGGACTCTTTCTTTAATATAATTTTACTCTGTATTAAAAAGTTTGTATTAAAGCCCCTTAAGGAATGGAAATAATGGGTTGGAATGTAAGACAAACAATATTGGTGATGAAAAAAGTGGGGTCGGCGAAAAATTAGACCCGCTTAGGGGCCTCCGGGGAGCTGTAAGGTCCAATATTCTAATTTCATAAAATGTTAAGCTTTGCACAGAAGCCCTTTTAAGGAATATCGACAGGGAGTAAGTATGATCAAAAAATGGACGGAGGCCGGTCCGACACTTTACCTTTCTAAGAGTAACTGTGTGGCATTTATGGAGTTTTTTTTTTTGTCAATTTTTTTCTTTTTGTCCCCTTTTTGAGCTCGAGGATCGTCCACTTTCTCTCGTGCTCCCCCTCTTCATTTTTTGGATCATGCATTTTTGCATAAAACTAGGTGCTGTAGCGCCTTCAAATCCTGCTAATAAGAAACCACATTCATCTCCATCCCATAGCTAATGAACATTTTGTTTATGCTCTCATGTGTTATAAATGACTAATTGGACAGGGAAGTTGTTAATGCAAACAAATCATATTTTTGTTAAGAAATTGATTGTTAATTGAAAATATGCTTTTATATGCGAAAAAAAGCATTTATCCATAAATCTTGCGAAATATGTAAAAACCTTATTTTTAAGCAAACACACACTTTTTATTATTGGACAAGAATTTGCTTTCAATTAAAAAAATTTTATATATTTAATTAATTTTCAAATTTGCATATTTAATTTTTGTTCCTGTGTATATGACATTTGCATACTTATTTTGATGCATACATTTTTTAACTCCTTATCTATTCTTTTTTAATTCCAGGTATGTAAATGCTTATTTGTGTGTGATAAAAAAAATTGTCAGGTAAATATATTGTAAGAATTAAACATATTTGAATTTGCTGTGACTTAATTTAGATGTGTACACTAAAGTTTCTACGCGGGGAAGAATTCCCGGGTATCCCGCGACATTTTTTTGAAAGTAATCCCGGGAAATTTTTTCCTGGAATTTTCGGGAATTTTAAAATCAAAAACGATCAATAAAAATATATTCTTTACAAAAATTACTAAAAACTACCTACAAATCGAACTATTTTTCCTACGCCAATAAATCAACGTAGAAGTAAATGAAGTAGAAAATGAAAATGTACACGATACACCATCACCAACACCAGAACCATCAACAGATTCTTGTTTTTAATACACTTTTAATGAAATATTTAAAAATTTTGTTATAAAATTCTGTTTAATAGAGAAATATTTGTACAATATTCGTCGTAAAATTCTTTTATTACAGAAATCTTATTAAAAAACGACGTTTAAAATTCTTACGTTTTCGATTTCCAGAAGACCCCTGATAACTACTAAATATTAATAAGTTTTAAAAATTCGTGATCTCCAAAAAAAAAAAAATAAATATGGATATACATACATACATATATAAATAATATGCATGTACATATGAATGTAACAATTTATTTGGTTTTCAGTGGAATTAATAAAGCTAATTTTTTTAGACTATTGTAAAGGGTGTTTTTTTAAGCCCGATAGAACTTGAAATTGTAAAAAATAACACGAAAAATTAAATTGTAATCAAAATTTTTTTTTATTCGAAAGATCAATACGTGACATTAACATTTGAAAATGATTTCGGGCATATGGGCACCGCGGTTGTTCTTGACGAAGCGCATTCTGGACGTCCAATGTTGGGCCACTTTTTCGAGCACTGCTGGCCGTATGTCACGAATAACACGAACAATGCTGGCCTCCAAGGCGTCAATTGTTGCTGGTTTATCAGCATAAACCAGTGACTTCACGTAGCCCCACAGGAAATAATCGAGAGGTGTCAAATCGCACGACCTTGGAGGCCAATTGACAGGTCCATTTCTCGAAATCAACTTATCGTCAAATTTTGATTTCAATAAGTCGATGGTTGCGTTCGCCGTATGGCACGTAGCGCCATCCTGTTGAAACCACATCTCCTCCGGATCAATGTCATCCATATTTTCAAACAAAAAATCATTGATCATGGTGCGGTAACGATCTCCATTGACCGTAACGCGAGCTCCGGCCTCATTTTTAAAGAAATAAGGTCCGATGATGCCACCAGCGTGAAAACCGCACCAAACGGAGCATTTTTCTGGATGTATTGGAGTCTGTAGGGTCTCTTGTGGATTGGTCTCGCTCCATATGCGGCAATTTTGCTTATTAAAAAACCCGTTAAGCCAAAAATGCGCCTCATCGCTGAACACAATTTTGCGATATAAGTTGCGCGAATCGACGACTGATTTTCAAAGTAAATTTGGATAATTTCGTAGCGTTGTTCAAGCGTGAGTCTATTCATGATGATTTGTCAGAGTATACTGAAACGATAAAAAAAAATATTTCATCAAAATTTAATTTTTTGTGTTACTTTTTACAATTTAAAGTTCTATCTAGCTTAAAAAACACCCTTTATATGTGTATATTAGGGTGGCCGTTATTTTTTTTAATTTGATTTCTTATATTCTCCCCCCCTAAATCGGTTCAGTTTTACGTAAAAAAAAAATACAAAAAAATTTCGTAGCGATAAGTTGTGTTTCAGGGGGGCGTCCGTCCCTCAAAGTTTGCCATCAGGCCATTTATTCAAATGTAATTTGTTTGCGTATGACTATCTTCTAAAAACAACATTTTACAAGAATATGATATATGGCATATTTTAGCTCTTCTAGTCAACAACATAAGCCTCTAAGAAAGTTTTTTGCTAAAATCAATATTTTAGAAAATAATTAGAAAATAGAAACAAAATACCAAACATTTTATATACGTATTATATATATAAAAGGGGGATTTAATGTCAAGTGACCCAATTTTGAAATAGATGTCTTTCGATTTAAATGAAATCTACACCAATTTTAGTACTGTTAGATAGTAGCTTAGACACAAATTTTCAACAAGATCGGTTAAAAAGTTTCTGAGTTAGAGGGGGTCAAAGTTTGACATTTTGGCCATACAGGTGTTCTTTCTCATCCATGTAATTTATTACATATTGGTGTAAGCAAAATTTGTCCCAAGTAGCTTAGATAGCTTTTTGATCAAACTTTTTAAAAAATTTTTTTTTGTTTTTTTAAAAAATTTTTTTAATTTTTTTTTTTTAAATTTAACACTTGGCTAAAAAAAATAAAAAAAAAGTTTTAAATTTAAAAAAAAAAAATTAAAAAATTTTTTAAAAAAAACAAAAAAAAATTTTTTAAAAAGTTTGATCAAAAAGCTATCTAAGCTACTTGGGACAAATTTTGCTTACACCAATATGTAATGGATGAGAAAGAACACCTGTATGGCAAACTTTGACCCCCTCTACCTCTGAAACATTTTGACCGATCTTGTTGAAAATTTGTGTGTAAACTACTATCTAATAGGACTCACCTTGGTGTAAATTTCATCCAAATCGGAAGACATCGAATTCAAAATTGTGTCACTTGACATTAAATCGCCTTTTTATATATATAAAACGTATATAAAATGTTTGGTATTTTGTTGTTATTTTCTTAATTATTTTCTAAAATATTGATTTTAGCAAAAAACTTTCTTAGAGGCTTATGTTGTTGACTAGAAGAGCTAAAATATTGCCATATATCATATTCTTGTAAAATGTTGTTTTTTAGAAGATAGTCATACGCAAACAAATTACATTTGAATAAATGGCTTGATGGCAAACTTTGAGGGGCGGACGCCCTCCCTAAAACACAACTTATCGCTACGAAATTTTTTTGTATTTTTTTTTACATAAAATTGAACCGATTTGGAGGGGGAGAGTATAAGAAATCAAAAAAAAAAGTTCTCCATACAACTAACGGCCACGCTAGTGTATATTCTTTTAAAAAAGTAAAAACTTTGGCCTTGAACTCATTTAATGAAATCATAGTTTTATTCAAAAATCCCGGGATTCCCGGGAATAAGATTTTTTTGTTTCGTTTCCCGGGAATAGAAAAAGTCCGGGAAATTAGAAACCCTAGTGTACACAGGAAAAAATAAAAAATTGTCTCTAATCACCAAATTCATAGAATCAAGCAGCCCATTTGTTGATTTTGCAACTATTATCAAAATGATTATGTTGATTACTTAAAATTGTAAAAATTTAATATTTTGAATATTTTTTTTTTTTTCAATAAATAATATTTTTAATTTTAATTAAAAAAATGAGCAAAAAAACTTCGCCGTTTCAAACAACGTGTTAATTGTTTTTGACAATTTTCAACAACAATTTCACAAGTTAATATTATACTATTTTATACGAAAAATTTTTTTGTTATTCAATTACTTTTTTAATTTAAAATTAATTTCAAAACAACTAAAATGTTAATTTAATCAAAATTATATTTTTAATTTTCTTTCAACAAAAAAAATAATGGATTCAATTATCACATTAATTAAATTTAAATACTTTTTAAATAATATTTTTAATTGATAAACAAATTACTAATAATTTTTTCTGTGCAAAAAATATTTATTAAAAAAGTAATAATTTTTTCGCTTCAAGGCAACACTTTTTCTTTAAATTAAACACATAAAATTATATCAACAAATGTATGTTATTTTGCATGACTGAATGACATGATTGACCAAACGAAAAGCACTAGTGGTCTTCCAATATTTTATGTGCGATTTGTTAAAAATATTCTTCATACAAAAGTGTCATTAATTTTAAAATATACACACACACTTAAAAAATCGACACAAATACTCACCCACGCACACAAAAATAGACGGAGATTTAAAAGACAGGCGAACTATCATATATAACATGAGAAAATAATAAAAAATAAAAAAATAAAAAAAAAACAAGTAGGAATAAATAATCGGTCTAGATGGATTAAATGATTCCCTAAATCACAGTTTACAGAGAGTAATTTTTGAGAGTGTACCCAATTTGGGACTCATCAAAACTAAATTATGTTATGTATTTACGATTCGCTAAAAAGTGCTTTGCGCTAATAATTATTAAGATATCAACATCTTTACTGCAGCACTAGATGTAATCCTGAACATACAACCGAATTAGCTGGTAGCAGAAGGGACTGGAAGGAAATCTGCGATTCGCTTAAAAGCGACAGGACAACTTGTGTATAGATAGACCTAATGAGCACGGTAGTATTATAGGCAGGGCTGTGGAGTCGTCAAGAAAAAGTTCTAACTCCGACTCCATCCGCAGAAAGTTTTTAAAAACGACTCCGACTCCAACTCCGACTCCTTATCTAACCTTGATGCTAAATTTAAATGAGACTCGTTCGTATTTGAGTTTTTTTTACTGCAGTACCTTTTAAATGTAGCAAGAAAATGATTCTGTAAAAATTTCAAAATTTACATTTTTATTCATTGCGACTTTCAGTAAAGTTCTTACGTATGGGCGTTTCCATTTTGACGTGTCGTGATATTTATACCACAATATGTAAAAAATATTAAATACAGAAGTCAAATTTGCAAAAAGGGTTTTTATATATACAAATTAATGCAGTAGCACGATATTCAGAAAAAAAAATACAGCAATCGACGCTAAGGATTTGCAGATATAAAGGTGGGATCACACGATTGCCGCAATGCGCCAATTTTCACACTTTTTAATACCCTAATCGTGTGATTGCACAACCAAATGACTCATGTACCAATCGAGGACAATATTGTGCTAACTTTTACCAATCAAATGCAACCCTGGTGCGGCAATCGTGTGACTGTTTTCTATGCAACCGAACGTCAATAAAAATAACAAATATGCACCAATATTTATTGTGTTCTTGTGCGGCAATCAAACAACACAATACCCGCCAACATTTATCTTTTTTTTTAATATATTTACTTTTTTGTGTTTCTTTTAATAGGCAATGAAGATTTATTTTTTATGCATTTAAATTTTTTTTTAATAATTACTGTAAACAAAATATGTATGTATGTATTTTCACAAGCATATTTAGCTGTTCAGTGCGAATATTTTTATTTAAGATATTTCTATGCGAACCTTAACATACGAAATTGTTGAACAGACTCTTAATTTTTGGCATTAAAAAATTTTTAAAGTATTTTTTTAATGAACAAACCAAAAAGAACATTCATACAAATAAAAAAGTATCCACAGCAGCTGTTTTCGCAGTTAACACAAGTAAGAACAATCGTGTGACTGTGCTGCGGCAATTGTTGTTACCATTTCGCTTTGTACCAACTAGCGGCAATTAAATTTGTTTAAAACAGGGCAATCGTGTGATTTCAGAATATTTGATTGGTGCAATTTCATTATTGTGCGTCAATAAAGCGCAATAAAAATTGTGTCATATTGGTGCATTTGCGGCAATCGTGTGATCCCAGCTTAAGCCAAAATATGCGCTGGCGTGACGTTAAAAAAAAACAGAAGTGGATTTTGATTTGCATTACAAAACTGAATAAAACTGCGAATTGAGCAAGACGTTTTGTATAGAACCTTTTTTAGTAAACTTTAGACTTATATAGATTTAATTTTCAAGCTATCAAATTTAAAAATCTTTGCTCGTTTAAAGGTACATATGGGAATTTTCAGCAAAAAGTCTACTTTTTTTAATGAAACGCCAGACTGCAAATAAGGTTGCATTTTAGGACCATGTTGTTCAACCGTTATTCCTTTTGTTATCTAATGTAGAGCTAGTTGCGCTTTACACCAAAATAAAAAAATGTAAACTATACATATAAAATTTTTTGAGAAACAATTTAAAGTACTTCTGGCGTTACGTTATGAAAAGTGGACTTTTCGCTGGAACTGGCCATATGTAAAGTAGAATGGTCGTTATTTTCTTACTTCCAAATTTAAAATTTTTTATTTTGAAAATTATTAGAAAATTATTTATGGCGAAAAATTTTGTAGTCGTAGTCGCAAGTTTTTGTGGGAACTTCGGTTCCGACTCCGGTGCAAAAAACTGAACCCCAACTTTTCATATCTGACTACGCAGCCCTGATTATAAAAGGTATAGAATGTAGCAGTTACAACATCATTCCGAGACTAATATTTAATAAAAAACTGTTTATTACCTTGGAGGAGGACGGCTGGTTAGCGGGACTTCGATCTGACCACAGGTATTTCGATTTTTATACTGATGGTTCCAAAATGAAAGAGGTAATTGGAGCTGCAGCTTACTGTCGGTAACTGAGTATTCGGGGATCTTATAAGCTTCCCGATTACTGTAGCGTATTCCAGTAGGAAATATTTGCGACCAAAATGGATAATTCCAGTATTAGGAACTCACATGTAAACTTCTTTAAAGATAGTCAGGCAGCAAACAGGGCGATATCTGGCGAATTAACATACCCTTCGTTCGTCCAGGAGTTTAAGGACTCAATAGATACACTTGGTGCCAACAGAAGAGTTCACTTTACTGGGTCCGCGTACATTAAGGCATTAAAAGTAACATGGTGGCAGAATTAGCGACACAGAGTGATGGATATTCCAATTCCAATTCATTATATTAAGAGAGATACAGGCTCTACTATACAGTGGAAATCTGAGGCGGTTAAAGGAAACAGCGAAACGTGCCGAGTATCCTGGATTACGGGGGATCCTATGATCCAAAGTCGGCTAAACTTCTTCTTTCGCTACCGAGAAAATACTTAGACTTCTGGTAGGGCTTATAACGGTTCACTGTTGGACAGCAGTAACGCCAAAAGGGCGGGGCAACTGGCTAGTGACAATTGTGAATTCTATGGGGTACCAGAGGAAAAAGAGATGGCGAAGCATGTACTTTGCTACTGTTCGGCACTCATACGCTCCAGAGCGGACTGTCTGGCAGATCATTACTTCTAAGATTCTCTAGAATTGGACTAATGAGACTCCAAGCATTCGCCAAAGGGAGTGTGGAGTACTCTTGATATCATCACATCGAAATTAGCTTTAATTAACGGGCTATCGTACATCGTGGTAAGGCTAGGGACCAACACGGTTTATGTGGGGTCTTTATGACCGGCCATTTTTAACCTTATCTAACTTATCATCTATATGGCATTTTTGGTCCTAAAGTGATTTTTGTGAGGGGTTTTTATAATGCACGAGCACGTACAGAAAAAAACAAAAACATTTTTCAATGTGGTCACCTCCAACGAAACTAGTTCCAACGAACAATTTTAAACCTATAATGATTAATTTAACCTTATTATTGTCACAGGAAACCATATTATGATTTAATTAGCCCTCTATAAAGAAGCCACAACCATACCCACATTTTTAAGGGAAGCGATAGCATTTTAAGCTATTTTCGGAAGTAATATTTGTAATATAGACCGATTCCCATTAAATTTGGTTACATAGTTCAGTAAGGTTGTAATAAAACATTATTGGACCAAATTAAATATATATATCACCATAATAAGATAGTTTATGGGCAAAAAGACTCTGTTACGGAAAGAAGGTTGTAGCGGTGCTATGTAAAATTATTTCCCAATTTTTTTCATCTTCAATAGGTTTCGTTCTTGTTGCAATTCAAAAATCAAATTCTTATCAAATTAACTCCAAAATTTTAGATCTTAACTTTTTACACAAGGTTAACATGGACCGACAACTTGCTAGATAGCCGGATGGACAGCGGTAGATCGATTCAGAAAGTGGTTTTGAGTCGATCGGTATTCTAAAAGCTGGGTCTATAACCAATATTTGTATATCGTCGGCTTAATATGCAAACCTGCTAAATCCACTTTATAAATTAATTGAGATTTTGATGCCGTGTGGTAGAGAATAGTACGCCTCGTAGACCAGCATCTAGTTTTTCTTCAATTTAAGTCTTGAAGTGTGTAAAAGCAACTATATTTTTGGTTTTGCTTTCAAGCTGCAAATATGAAATATAAAAAGTTTTTTAATCTCTCCTGTAAAATGTGCTGAAAGGGAGTTAGCAGGTTTGCATATTAAGCCAACGTTATGTTACATACAACAACACTAACGCATAATACCTTCTCCACTATCGCGATTTGGCTACAAAAAGGATAGCGATTCCCTTGCAAGTCCGCATGTCATTGTAAAGGAATAAGATGAAAGGGAAAATAATAAAAAAGCGCTGCATGAGAACTGAAATGTCATTAAAATAACAAGCGCTCAACAATGGTGTCATTATTATGCTGTCATAAAGGAAAAATTATTAAATGATGTATTCATTATGAAGTTAGAGATAATTATGTTCTCACATAAAAGGCGAAATAACCATAAATTTATTAAAAGATGGATGGATATTTACGCCAGAATGAAAATTAAATGGAAATTATTTAAGCGGACAAATTTATTAAAATATTTAAATTATTTAAATTTATAATGAAGCATTTTTTGTTAAACAGAAAAGACTTGACTTGTAGGAACACAATTACACAGTATGAACGTAGTAGCGTACGACATAGATACGTTGTCAAATGAAAACGTTTAGTACTTAATACAAAGGCACACAATAGTTGGCGCAAACGTAAAAGCGTATATACGTCGCACAATGGTTGCAGAGCGGCATTAATGAATTTTTTTCATGTTCACCGATTTGGATAATTTTTTGGTATTTTGTTGTCAGATATCTGAGTATTATGATTCCGTAATATAAGCCAGATATATTTATTATTTGTTTGGACAGACACGCTCAAATTTCATAAATGTTCGCTTGTTTAAAATGGCATGCACCTTTACTGTATATTCATCCTTTTGGTACAATCACAGTAAACTTATCATTTGACTTTGTTGTATATTTTCGTGAATAACAATTGTCATAGATAATAAAAAATTTCGTAGAACAAAATATAAACAACAATCAAAATTTCAATGTTCATCAACTTCAGTGCACTGCATCTTTTTAGAGCTGTGGAGCGCTGTTTTACGAAAGATGTCAAATTACAGCTTGAAGTCTCAGCTTCTAGTGAAAAACTAATTCAGCTGCTCCTACCTACTCCTTTCCAAAAAACAAAAACGGTAAAAACTATAAAATGATAAAGTAACAAAACATGAATTTTCGTTCATGCTTGTATTTGTTGCCATAATTCTTTACTGTTTAAAATTATTACATAATGTCATATACATACTAGTCAATAGCGTTAATTGTTATATATTTCATTGTTGAAAAAAGCATAAGCTTCAATTGAATTTGAATTTATTTGTATCAGTAGTGGGATTCTGTTACTTTTAACAATAACAACAGTTGTTACAATTGTCAACATGTTGTGTTGTTTGCACTAACGATTATGCGATTCTGTAAATTGTTGTTAACAAGATAGATAAAAATTTACGTCAAGTGGCATCGCTGTCAAAAAAATGGAAAAATAACGAAAAACACAAAGAGGAATACAAAAAAATAAGAAAATTATTAAAAATAAACAGAACTTTTTTTAGCCAGACATATTGACTATTAAATTAAATGCAAATTATTTAATTGCCATTTTGAAGTTATATATTTTCTTTAAAATAATTTTTGTTATTTTTTCGATATTTAACAATAAATAAACAACACTAAAAAAGTTGTCGTTTACTTAATACAAATAGCTGACTTTACGATAACAAGTGTTGTTTTAAATGTTACAGAATGGCAAAATCGTTAATTTGCTTGTTAAATTTTTTAACCATGACAACTATTGTTAAAATTAATTACAGAATCGCACTACAGGAAGCTCCTCCTGAGCGAGGAATAAAGACTATAGAACTTATAGATTACATCATTCGCGAAGAATTGGACGTGTAGCCACTAATGAAGATGTAATGCATAATCTTGTATTGCCTTCAGACCCATTTATAAATAGATTTCGCTTAAAGCTGCAAATCAAAAAATTGGAGTACGATAATGATGTTAAAAAATTATTAAAAGACTATGCTTAAATTACTTATTCATGTTTTTTCTATTTGTTTTTTTCTATGGGAGGTGGGCGTAAAAGTGGGCGTATCAGGAATATATTTTCAGGAGCTTATTGTACAATTATAATATTTATTTTTTGTAAAAATTGAGTTGATGTATTAAAAATCAGGGGAGTTATGCCACTTTTTCAATGCAAGTTGTATGGGAAGTGGGCGTAAAAAAGGGCGGATATTTTTCAAATTTCACACAAATGATTATGAGTGCTTAAAAATGCTGTGTGTCAAAAAACAATGCCGTAGGTCAAATTTTAATTTTCAGTTTGTATGGGAGGTGGGCGTAAAAGTGGGCGGATCATTTTGATTTTTTTCAATTTTTTTCTTGATTCAAACAAAAAATTTTTCTTCGACAACTTCTTCTATTTTTTACCGCTCGTTCTATGGACTTCAACCAATGTGCGTCGTACGTCGACAAGTAGATCTAATTCTATTTCATACCCGGCACACAGGGGCCAAAGGAAGAGATTTCACGGCATATTTCGAAAAAAAAAATCAAGTACCGTGAAAACTAAAAGTACTCGGTTAAAGTACACAAAATTCTGCATCAAAAGGCAAAAAAATAAATGTCAAACATGTCAAACGTATAACAGTGCTTTTGTAGTGACGCGGGGAAATTAAACAAAAAATTTAAAAAAATAGGTAAAAAAGCTAAATTTTTTTTCGTTAATGAATCCGATTTACCGAAAGTGAATTCAAAAAGTAATTAATATAAATATGCAAGCATCAAGCTCAGTGGTTTTATTTTTTACATTTAAAACAAAAACAAATTTCGAAATTTTGTTTTTGTTTTAAGTGAAGGTTAAACGGACGACTTTTTTCGGCCGTGTTCTATAAACCACACATTTAACTAGTTATTTTAGTTTCTTAAAGATATTTGAATGAATAACAATAGTCTGAATTTTTTATATTTTTGTTTGTATTTTTTTTTTATCAATTAAATAAAATAATTTTTACTTGTAGAATTGTTGTTGGGAATTGTCAAACCTGAGCTACATTTAATTAAATCAATTAAAACACATTGTTTGAAACGGCAAAGTTTCTTGATGATTTTTTTAATAAAAATTAAAAATATATTTTATTGGAAAAAAATAGTAACAATTTAAAATTTTTACAATTTTTAGTTATATCTATTATTATTTTGGTAAAAGGCGTAAAAGCAACAAATTGTTTGCTTGATTCTATGAATTTAGTGATTAGAGACAATTTTTAATTTTTCTTATGTAGGAAAATTAGAAAACGATTTTTTATGGAAATTTATAAAGTTTTTAGTGCATAATATGGATTTTTAAGTGCATATTTTCGATTTTTTAGTGCATGAGAATCTCATCCCTAATAATAATACTTTAAATGTAAGTATGAGCTAAGTCAGAAGAACCCAAAAGCGTGTTTTAGTAGTTTCGATTTTTACTTTCAGAAACTAAAGTCAAAAGGAAGTGCACATTTTATGTGTTTCACTGTGTTGTTGTTGTCCCATGGCCCACAGTTTGCGTAAACATCTTGAGGCTTCGCTATCTATTGCCGTGGCTTTACCAGAGGGGAACATAAACAGCTTTTGCAGTAGAGGTTAGAAAGCTTCCGTTCGTATGCCAGGAATAAAAAAGATAATTCAGGGAATGATTTACTTAAATTGCAACAATTGTGTAGTTGTTCACACGCGTGTTTGGTGGAAGACGCATTGTGTTCACTAGGTACTATTATCTTTGGAAATCCATGCAGTCAATTAGCCGCTTTTAGCTGCAACAGTTTTCGTAGTTTGAAGTCGCTAGAAAGGCCATTCCTTTATTTAAGCTGTTAGCTAGAAAACCTTACAAGTTTTGCCATCAAAACTGCCTGGCTAAAATTAATTCAATAAAGTTGAATGAAATAATTATTTCTATTTTTTTATCATTTACTGTAACTTTATTTTATCTATATTTTATTTTCTTACCTCTTTAACATTTGCTTTACAAATGGTTTCCTAAAGGACTTTTTTGCGTCTCTGAGTGGATATGTAATATTACTAATGGGTTGTTTACGGATGGCAAGTAAACTATAGTTGAGTTGCCAGCAGCGAAATCAGGCAACGCCACACTTGTTAAAATATTAAACACAAAAAATTTATATTTTGATATGAACGGCGTTGCCTGATTTCGCTGCTGGCAATTCAACTTTAGTTGTGCCATATATTTGAATATGAACTTACAATAATTAATTAAATCTTAACGTTACGTCCTGCCAATGTCGATCGAAAATGCTCCTAATCACAGTTCCCGTTCATATAGGGCTTTTCGCTCTTTTGTTCAGATAAGTACTGCAGAACCGCTTTTCCTGCTTAAACGGAAAACAAAGTAATGGTTGTTTAAGCAATTATTTATTTATTAAAAGTTAACATATTTATTATTATACCAACCAACAAATGACTCTGGCATTATAATTTATCTGAAGTCTAGGACTGAGGACTCATTAAATCATACCATGTTTACAGTTTCAATTTCATTGAAATATAGCCATAATTTTTATTTGCTTCTACAATGCATTTTCTTTTAAAATTGCCTTTAAAATTTTATCTTTTGCCGTTTAAAAATATAAAAATTATGGCCACTAGAGCCAATATTAATTTTACACTAAATTAAGCTGAATAAAAAATGGTCACAACCCACTTAAACGTTTCTCACTGCACAAAAATAATGACATTTTAAAAGACTCAAACAAGATGGCTGGAAAAAAGTACGGTTTTTAAAAATACACATGCTTGCAAACATGTAAATAAAACCCTCACACATTCCAACGAAATCTATTTTGAGTCTGCTTCTTGGTATTGGCTGTATCTCAATAGGACATAAAACCAAAGCATATATTTAGGGATTTATAAGTTACAAAAAGAAACATCAAATATTTTGATTAATACAGACTGCAGAAGAGATGATGGCAAACTTGAATCTCGGCAAACAAAAATATGTTTGTATCAGTATATCTACTTCAATCAATATTTCAATTTTAATTTGGATTTAGTTTGTTTTCTTTTCTTATTCAATTTAGGTTTGAAAAGTCATTTATCTATGACACATACTCAAGAAAATCACAAAAAAAATCAAGTGTGCAAATTTTGATGTTGTAGAATAAAAAAAAGGAATAGGAGGGCGTTATTGAAAAGTTTTATTAAATAGAAAAGAGCTATTAAATAAAACTATATATGTAAATACATACATACATACATACATACATATCGTTACCTAAAATGCAAGCGTGCGTAACAACAAAAAAAAAATTCAAAATCGAGTTTTTGATTGATCATGACGCACTAGACTAAATAACATGTCCCTAAAAATTAAAAAAAAAATAAATAAAAAAAGTGTTGTTACGCCCTTTTGCATTTCAGGCTACGATATATTTATCTTTAAGGTTGTCACTTAACGTGTGAATTATTACATCAAATTGATGCATTATTCAATTTTTTTTTAAAGATATTAAGCTTTTTTATATTATTTATTGTTCTGATATCATATAACATAAGGTTATTTTAATGGTTGTCATAGTAAAAATTCACACAAATGACATGCAGTCGAAACGGAGAGAAAAATTATCAGAAGCAGCACTGTGTGGGCTTGGGATAAACACACTCAAGACCAATCCCATGAGAATTAACACGGCAAAAAAGAAATTGCTTCACACTACAGCAACAGCAGACTGAAAACGTCAAACCTTTTTGCTACCTGCGAATCATAATAACAACAAATGAAGGTTTAAAACAGGACTTTGTGAACCGCATCAATTAATCTCGACAAGTCTAAGACCAACTACATCAAGTATGGAATTCTTAGCACATCTCGCGGCGCACCAAACTAAAAAATTTCAACAGCTGAGCGAAGACAGTCGCTTTCTATGGATGCGACTCGTGGAAGGCAGACTAATCCAGTGTTTTTGTCAACTCATTGTACAGACGAAAATTCGGCATTACAAGGAATGCAATTGACTGGAGTTCCCAAGGCAGTCGAAGGGGAGGGGATGCCCAAGCCACACTTAGCGCCATCAGCTGAAAACAGAGGGCTGGGAAATATCATTAAGACCCTATGTTCCTTATAGGAACAAAAGGAATATATACTTTATACATATGGGCATTTCCACAGAAAAGTCTACTTTTTGTAACGTAACGCCAGCATGTAATTAGAGGTGTTTTTTAAAAAGTTTTAAATGTAATGTTTGCTTTTTTGTATTAAGTAATAAAGTATGAAACATTTGACAACATGGGCCTAAAATACAAGCTAATTTGCTGGCGTTACGTTACAAAAAGTAGACTTCTCAGTGGAAATGCCCATATATTAAAAATTAGCCAATTTGACCCAAATTTCATTACCGCAGATTCTTTTTGCTACCAATGTCGTGTCGTAATTTCTTCTTTCGTGAACTCAATTCAAGGAAAAACTAAACAAATAACAAAATAATTTTCCTCATTTCAAAACAAACTTTGCATTTTGGATATATGATATCCATATCTTGTTTCCATGACAAACCTGGTGTAGACAATCTATAACAAAATGCTTAGTTCATTTCTACGTTTGTATCGCAGCTAGTTAAAGTAATCAATCGATTTATTAAGCTTTCAACTACTAAACAAATTCGTAACTCTTCTGAAACATTTTATTCAACAAAAACTAAAAATCGATGTTCTTAATAATTTATTTATTAAAGTCTTTCATAGTGGTTCTTATATTTTGAAATTTTTTTCCTCATTTTTGCTTTCAAAAACTTCTAATAACCAATCCAGAAATAACATGACTTCCTAATGTTTTTAAAATACTGCCTTCTGTTACAAAATGTATTTGTGTTTTTCTAATACTTTAACCCTTTTAAAAATCTTTTCTTTCTTTGAATCCATTTAAACGAATGTGTCATTTGGCTTTTGTCTCCTTGCGCTTGTCATTCTCAATTGTTTCTTTTCTCAATTTTATTATTTTTTTTTAAATTTCTTCTTCCATGGTTTCTAAAGAAAATTTGTTTAAATATGTTTTTGTTCTAATACCTATCGCACATACACACACATACACACACACACACACACTTATTTAAGCAAAGAGCCCAGCTAGCATTTGTAAGAGATTTTTTTAACAAGTTACTTAAACGAATATTTTATAAGAATATTTGATAAACTCTCCGTATTTGAAAAAAAAGAACTTAAAATTGAGTCTTTCTATTATTGAATGAAAAAACAAAAGCAAAATATACAACAATCTCAAATCGTTTATGCAGGCACTTAAATTATATATAACTGCTTTGAATGTTTCCTTAATAATTAGAAATACACCTAAACAAATAGCTCGCAAAAAAAAACTTACGAATCTTTCCAAATACGACTCACAAATGACTCGTAAATCATATAGTTTCGACCAGAATCGAAAAAGGAAGATAGAGTTAAAAAACCTAACTCAGCTGTCAAATAAAAACCTTACTCTATGTTTGTGTTAGTAACAGACAAAGTAACCCAGCGGTAACAGGAATGAGTAAAGATGCCTAAAAGAAGGCATTATTTAGCCGACACAAGCCCTTCTCGCCGCATTCCATACTTATTTATTATACCCTCCAGCATAGGTGGAAAAGGGTGTATATAAGTTTGTTATTCCGTTTGTAATTTCTACAATATTGATCTTAGATCCTATAAAGTATATATATTTTGGGTCCTTATGAGGAGAGAAGTTTATTTTATTTAAGGTTAGAAACTATGAGTCCCCTGGTTCGAATCTTGGTTTCTCAAAAAGAACATTTTTTAAAATTTTTTTTTTTTTTTGTTCTAAATACGATTTTAAAAAAAATTACAAGTTTTCGCTTTTTAAATTTAATTTATAATGAAGTTTAATGTATTGTATATATGTATGTATATGTAAAAATTATTTAGTTTTTGTCTAGTTGCTCTGTATTCTGCTCGCACAATGGTGAAGGGTATATAAGATTCGGAACAGCCGAATATAGCACTCTTACTTGTTTTTTACACATGTTGCCATTAGGAGCCAGCCCTTCTACACTCTATTAATAGCAACTTCGTTCCCTTCCCAAAGAAAGGAGCAAGGAAGTTCACAAAAAAAAAAAAAAAATAAATAAAACTTAATAACTTCCTTTCTCCTTTCTTAAAGATGGGAGTAGCGAACGTGTACTGAATATTTTGGAAGTTCTTTCAAAAAGAAATTTATATCTTCCAGAAGGCATACTTCTGAAGGCAGGATATCATACGAAGCAAATCGTTTAGAAAGGAATATAATAGCCTTCAAAAAGGCCTGCAACTTGGGGTCCTTTCTATATTAATCGCTGGGAACTGCAGGTTCACGCCGGTCAAGATTTAGCCACCAAGCCTTGAGTTTAAAGGAGAGAAAGGACAAGAAATGGCCCTCTCGTTTTCCTTCTTTCCTACAAGCTCAAGACTTGACCGCATAAACTTGAAGAGTGTAAACCAGTACTAACTATTATTTAGCTGGAAAAAGACCAGTTGCACTTTACTTAAATCTAGTTTCGCTCCAGTTTTTTTAACAAAGCAAACTATCGTATTTAACATTGGGTTGTTATAGGAGCTCAACTAGTTTAAAACTACCCAGCGGTTAAAAGAAGTAGTAAGCATGCCTTCTGGAAGCACTTATTTCTTAGACACAGCCTTACTATCCCATTCCATGCTACTACATTTTTTACACACGATGTCCTATCCAGCCAAGACCTTCTGCGTTCCCTTCTTCAGCAGGCCTGATTAGAGGCCTTCTTCAGCAGGTCTCATTGTAGGTCTAGGTATGCAGAAATTAGTAGGTAGGGCTTCCATAAAACCTTCCAGAGAAGGCAAGGGAGTATGAGTACTGGATATTAAAAAAGGTCTAGGAAGGTCTTACAGAAGGCCTTATATATGAAGGCCCTTAAAGTTTACCGCTGCGTAGTTGCTTTGTTTAAAGTATAATTATTAAGAGCAAAATTAAATTTTACTATTCCCCTCAATATTTTTTTCATACGTTTTGCTTTATAAGTCATAGCAGAGCAGCAGCGAGAAGCAGCTTCAGACATCATTTCGTTCATTTACAAATATAACGTCATAACTCAAAAAATTTAATTTTGGGGTTAAAGATGCAGAATTGTATGCTATGTTTTTCTTTATATTTGGCTATTCATAAGGTATTCATAAAGTTGTAAAGTCATATGTCTTAAAATATTTACAAGACTGCTGGGGGTAAGCGCTTTTAATTTAGATTTTTAATGTACAGTTTAGGGTATTCATTCGGTTAACCGATTAATTTCAAATTGGCTTTTTTCGACTAACGATTAAACCGGTTAATTTCAGTCGATTAACCGATTAACCGATGTAATAAGATTTTTAATTTTTTGTAGTATTATAACACATTTTTTTGTATTTTTAATTATTTGTTTCGTCTGATACAAAAGGTATGTGTTTAGAAAATATTTTTTCTTACAAACAAAGGTGTTCAGTGATCTTCATTTCAACCCATTTTTCGCCGACCGATTTCAATGTTCAATCAACAGGAATGTGGCGAAAAATGGGTTAAATGTTTGATTGCCAACACCCTTTTCTTGTTTCACGTACTTTTTATATGTATGTACGTGTTTAGTTATTTCCCTGTTGGCCAAACTGCCGTCGACGACATTGTCGTCAATATGAGAAGAAACAATTGTTTCCAGGGACCGTAACTGTTATGACTTTTATCAAAAAAATCAAGAAATAAGAGTTATTTTTGATTTTTATATTTTTAGATAGAAAATTAGAGTTATTTTTGATTTTTATATTTTTAAATGAAAAATAAAAGTTATTTTTGATTTTTATATTTTTAAATTAAAAAATAAAAGTTATTTTTGATTTTTATATTTTTATATCAATAATAAAAATCAATTCAAAACTCTTATTTATTTGTTGATGCCGTATGTATTATAATATGCTGCTTCATTCAAATTTCTATATGAATATAATATATTATGTGACTTATCCATTATCAGCTATAAAAACATGAATGCATAGAAATAGCTTATAAGTTTTGGCTGCCATTCAAGTCAGTGTAGAAAGGTAATTTTCAGCACTCAGATTAATATTGGGAGATTTGAGATATAATTTATCTGAGGAACATTTAAAATCAATTATGATGGTTAAATTGAACACCTGAAAACGACCTCTTAACACTGACTTGAATGGCAGCCAAAACTTATAAGCTATTTCTATGCATTCATGTTTTTATAGCTGATAATGGATAAGTCACATAATATATTATATTCATATAGAAATTTGAATGAAGCAGCATATTATAATACATACGGCATCAACAAATAAATAAGAGTTTTGAATTGATTTTTATTATTGATATAAAAATATAAAAATCAAAAATAACTGTTATTTTTTAATTTAAAAATATAAAAATCAAAAATAACTTTTATTTTTCATTTAAAAAAATAAAAATCAAAAATAACTCTTATTTTTGATTGTTAAAATAAAAATCAAAAATTTAAATATCATGCAATATGTTGGATGCATTTCGCCTAAAAATCATGATGGTGTAATTAAAAGTTTTCTACGATGTTCATTTATGTATGATTTATTTCTTCAAAAATTGAAAAATAACTCTTATTTCCGGTCCCTGATTGTTTCTGATATGAGAAAAAACAATTGTTTCTTCTCATATCAGTCTTTTAACAAAATTAACCGAAACAATTAGAAGTGTTAAACATTTTTAAAAATTAAAACAGGACTCTAAGGGCATAATGGAATATTTTATATGTTTAGAGAAATCCTTAAAAAGGACTGAGAAATTAGATATTCATCTACGATAAGTGAAAGAATTTTTTCTAAGTCAAACTTTGTCAAAACAAAAGAAAATAATCGCTTAGCTCCTAAACATTTACGCCAAATTACTTTTTTAAAAAAGATTTTTTTATAAGATCTCCTTTAAATATTGAAATACATAAATAATAAAATTATCTCAGTCAATTTTTTTATAAATATATATGTGGGGGATTCACAAGGTAGTCATAAGGTAGTAAAGCCTTATGTCTTTAAATAATTACTAGAAATATATATCGTAGGATTAATATGCAAACTGGCTAAATCCACTTTTTATGTAAATTGAGATTTTGATGCCGTGTGGTAGAGAAAGATACGCCTCGTCGACCAGTATGTAGTTCTTCTTCTATTTAAGTCTTGAAGTGTGTAAAACTTATTGTATTTTTAATTTTCTGTCAAGCTGCAAATAGAAAAAATAAAAAGTTTTTTGTCTCTCCTGTAAAATGTGTTTGAAGGAAGTTAGCAGGTTTGCATATTAAGCCGACGATATGACTGTTGTGGGCTACCGCTTATAATTTATATTTCTACTGTGCAGTTATGACGAATCAATGAGCACAGCATTAAAATTTTTATTTTGTTTGAAACACAACAATATTTATTTTAAGAAATTTTAAAATATTATTTAGGACATTATGACAATATGACTTGATAGCACACCTTGTGAATTCCCCAATTATGTATTAATTGAAAAATGCATATTACATATTTATGAATTGTGTTTTTGTTTGCTCGTTTTAGTTCAAGAATTTTAATGTTTGGTATGTTATTCTTTTTTTTACTAATAAACTCCAAATAATAAACAATTAATGCATTTTTATATATTGAAATTACTTAATTTATAAAACAAACTTGATTAATCGGTTAACCGATCAAAAACAAAATTAACCGATTATTAATCGAGCGATTAACCGATTAAAGCAAAAGGTCGATTAAATGAATACCCTAGTACAGTTACGACGAAATAATGAACACAGCATTAAAATTTTTATTTTGTTTCAAAAACAACAATTTATTTTTTAAACAATTGTAAAATACTATTTAGGACATTATGACGATATGACTTGATAGCACACCTTGTGAATAGCCCAGTTGTGTATAAAATTCATCTTTATATAAATTTTCATATTATTCGAATGTGTATTCTAAGTCAAATAACAATCATCTTTATATCTTTTATACCTTCCCCGTTTTAAGAGAATTTGTCGTTATTTTTTCTAAGTGGTTAGAGCAAATTAAATACTTCCACTGCTAATATCTTAAAATGGAATTTTTCGAGTTATGACGTTCTATTTTTAATTGAGTGATTTGTATTTAATTAAGAATAATTCTAAGCACTTACCTCCGGAACCAGAGAAAAAGAGAGAGTACTATCATTTATTCTCCTGTTAATAATTTTTTTTTTTTTTTTGCATAAAAACTCTAAATCCAACCAAAAATTTATGTTTTTCTTGATGTAGTATTGTTACTGTTTCTACAATAAATAAGTTAAGCTATTTTTTCTAGTTTACCTTCAATTGTTTGTTCATTTGTTTAACAATAAACACCGTAACGTATAAAATTATGCAGTCGAAATTCCACTATCTTTCTCATTGTTTTATTCGTAACAAATTGTAATAAACTGGTCCAATACCTTACTAGTTACGCATTTAGCAAGAGGGTTGTTGTTGCATGTTGACACGTATGGAATTTTAGGAAAGAATTTTTGGTTTTTTGTTTTGTGTTGTGAGAGCTTCAATTCTAGTCAATCTTCTGTATGGCAACGGACAATAAGTGGCTTTTTAAGAAGAATCACGCATAGACAAAAGTATCTTTTCAGACAAAAAAAAAAAACTCAGTTATAACCTCAATTCATATAGAGCAGTCATAAAAAACTTATGTATCATCATTACTTTTTTTAAAATGCTAACTGGGTAGTTTTCTTCCTTCTATAGATGTCATTATGAAAATGTTGCTTATAAATGACCTCCTTATTATACCCTCCACCACAATAAGATGTGAAGAGGGTATACTAAGTTTGTCATTCCATATGAAGCTTTTTTATTATTCATCTCAGACCCCATAAAGTATATACATATATTCAGTCTCCTGTCTATCCGTCTGTCCGTCTGTTGAAAACACGCTCACTTTCGAAAAACTGTAAAGAAATCAACAAACTTGGTGTCAAATTGTTTGTAGTTATCCTTAGCAGGGATTGAAATCCAGCCAAATCGGTTCAGTAGGATCAGAACTATGAATCAAAATGTGGAACCACCACTTTAAAAAATTGATAATTTTGTTACAAAAACTAAGATAAATGGTGGAACAATGCACGGAATTACATAAGATTTTTCAAAAGTTCTTTTTATTCGACCTAAAATCACACTGTAAAAATGTGTGAAGATCGGTCCATAATTTACTTTAGGCCTCATATAAACCCTACCGAAAAAGGGTTTAGTACGCCTAAAACTGATATAAATAATTTTTTTTTTTTTTTCTCATTATTTTTTATTGAATCTTCATATATTAAATATGAACTAACAATAATTAATCAAATCTTAACCTAAAACGTTATTTTATGTCCTGCCAGTGCCAGACAAAAATTTTCTTCATCACGGGTTGTGTTCACTTATATAGGTGTTTATTGCTCATCTAATTGGGTAAGTGCTGCAGTGTCTCTTCTTCTTAAGCGAGTGTGGCCGCCATGGTTTAAAATATTTCGAGCTAGTGGATTTGGATGTTGTTCAAGCCTTTTTAAATATTTTACTGCATATTTTGTAATCATAGTTTTTACTAATGGAACATTGAGATCCTTGTGAATATTTGAGTTTTTAACATACCAAGGGGCAGCTGTGATTATTCGAAGAAGTTTATTTTGGCGCCTTTGAATTTTTTCGATATTAGAGGCCGAGGCAGTGCCCCATAGTTGAATACCGTAGCACCAGATTGGCTTTAAGATGGAGTTGTAAAGTAAAAGTTTGCAGTCGAGACTTAGGACAGAGTTTCTTCCAATAAGCCAATGAATTTGGATGGCTTTTAGTTTCATTTGAGATAATTTTGCCTCTATATGGCTTTTCCACGTTAAACGGCGATCTAGATGAATACCAAGGTATTTTACATGCGAATTTTGAGGCACTAAATGATTATTGATTTTAATAGGGGGGCATGTTTCCCGACGCAAGGTAAATGTTACATGTACGCATTTTTGCTCATTGACCTTTATCCTCCATTGCTTTAGCCACAGTTCGAGTTGAAATATATGATCCTGTAAGTAACGAGATGCTTCATAACGGTTTTCGTGGACGCTTAGAAAAGCTGTATCGTCTGCAAATGTTGAAGTTTGTGTATAGTTGCTTGTTGGCATGTCCGAAGTATAAATTAAGTATAATAGGGGGCCCAGGATGCTGCCTTGTGGGACTCCAGCGTCAATGGGCTGAGGTGAACTTAAGAAATTTCCTTCTTTAATAATAAATTGACGACCGACTAAGTAGCTTTCTAGCAGCTTGTGTGTGTTTGCTGGTAAATTTTGCTTCAATTTATGTAATAAGCCTTCATGCCAGACTTTATCAAAAGCTTGCGAAACATCGATGAAGAGTGCTGAGCAATATTTCTTTTCTTCAAATGCTTTTCTTATGACATTTACTATTCGATGAGTCTGTTCGATTGTGCTGTGTTTTCTTCTAAATCCAAACTGATGGTTTGGAATACATCTATTTTCACTTAAAATCGGTGTTAATTTTGAAACTAATAATTTCTCAAACAGCTTTGACATATTTGATAATAAGCTAATAGGCCTATAAGACTCAACTTTTGTATGATCTTTACCTGGCTTTGGTATCATGGTAACTAAGGAAACCTTCCATTTTTGAGGATAGTATTCGAGGCGTAAAATAGCATTAAAAATAAAGAGAATAATTTTCTTTGCTATGCGAGGTAGCTCTTAAAGCATTTTATTACTGATCTTATCAATACCAGGTGCCTTCTTAGTGTTTAAGTCACAAATAGCCTTTTCGATTTCTCTTATCTCAAATCTGAAGGGTATAGCTGCTCTAGCAGCAACAGGTGGTAACTCGACCGCAATATTGTGAGATATATTTGGTGTAAATACGTTTTTTAAATGATCGACAAACAGGTTTCCTTTTTCAGCATCATTTCTTGCCCAACTTCCATTTAAGTTTCTTAATGGTGGCTTAGAGACAACTGGCCTTTTGAGATTTCTAGCTACACGCCACAATGAGTAGTCTGATTGTGGAGTTGCATCAAGTTCCTTGAGATATTTTTCCAGTGAAGCCGTTTTCTGAGTCTGCAGTAACATTCTCAGCCTTTTTGTACAGTCTTTTAGTAATTTCTTAAGTTGAGGGGATCTGTGCAATTGCCACTCTCTACGAGCTCTCCTTTTTTCAGACAAAAGACGCTCGACATCTGAGGAATATATTTTATTATTTTTAGTTTTTTTGGGGGCAATACTGGAATGTTGTACAGCTAGTTTTAGAAAACTGTCAAAATTGACAATAGAGCGATCTATATACTCCGGTGTGTTAAGCGGAATATTTTCTGTGCAATGGGTACTAAGATATTTTTTATATTTTAACCAATTTATATGTGTAGCTGACGTCGCTATGTATCCAGAGGGAGATTCAATTCTATTGGTGTTTATTATAGTAACTATTGTAGGTGTGTGATCAGAGGATAATTCTAAGGAAGCTTCAACGTGAATCGTTTTTGTGGGGATGTTTTTAACAACGCCAAAATCGATGACATCTGGAATTTTTTGCGCATCAGCAGGCCAATATGTTGGTTGGCCACTCGCGACAACATTTAAATTCATTTTAGAGATTGTATTAAACAAAACACGACCCTTTGGTGTTATTAGTCGTGACCCCCAGAAGGTATGTTTAGCGTTATAATCGCCAGCAGCCAGGAAACAGGGCCCCAATGACTTATAATATTTATAATATTGGCTTTCCGATATTGAAAACCTAGGTGGTGAATATAAAGATGAAATTACTATGTTTCGATTTATCTCTTCAACACAAATGTTCGTTGCTTGGAGATAATCTTCACGATGATCACACATTGGGTAGTGTTTAATTCTGTTTTTTATTAAAATGGCAGAACCTCCACAAGCTCTATCTCGAGGGTCCTTGGTATCATATAGAGTATAACCATTGATTTTGAACGTATTTCTTGAGGTCAAATGAGTTTCAGAAACCATCATGACATCAATTTGTTTATTTTTAAGAAAGTATTCTAATTCATTTTTATGTTGGCGGATGCCGTTTGCGTTCCAAAAACAAATTTTTAAACAGTTCATGGCTTGTTAAGTACAGCTTGCAATAACATCGATTGCATTCTAAGAATTTCCTGCATCATATTACCCATTGTGTTTGTAAAATTATTTACTGTTTGCACTAATGTTTCCATTGTTTTTTCTAGCCGACTTAGATTAGAAACTGGAGTTTCGGCATTACTTGTCGAAGCGCCTTGCATTGGTACATTGTTTGATTTTAAGACGTTGGCATAAGAGATTCTGTTACTACTAGGCTGGGGGGCCTGAAGGTCATTACTGTTTACTTGATTTGTTACCTGAGGGGGATTAGTTTTCGGTCCAACCGACTGCTTGACGAAAGTATATACAGGGCATCCTCTATAATTGGCAGTGTGATTGCCACCACAGTTGCTGCATTTTTTTACGTTGGGGTCGGTTTTAGACTTGTCGCAAAGAACTGTACCATGTAATTCGCCACATACTACGCAAACAGGGGGTAAGTGGCAGTATGCCTTAGTATGGCCAAATTCTTGGCAGTTCAGACATTGAACGGGACCACCTCTTTTGTGCGGCTCCTCTATAGTTACTTTTCTGTACAGAATATATTTTAAGTTATAGATTGGATGCGTTTCATTTTTTTTAAGTTTAACGTCGCCGGGTTCAAACTCCACTCGAAAAAGTGGTTGGGGAATTTTTTCTCTATTTTTAATGTTTAATACATGTTTTACCTTGAAGCCTCTTTCTTCAAGGAATGTTTTTACCTCTTCTGGGTCCACACATGAGTCAATACCCTTAATCACTACCTGAAGACCTTTACTGCTTTTCAGTTGGTATGTATAAAAATTTTTTTTGAGTGCCTCAAAGTTGCTTACAATTTTTCGAAAATCATTCTCATGATTGATTTGTATTTTTGTTTCGTTTATACTACCACGCTTGATAGCAGCTACGTAAAACGAATTTTCACCTATAACCGATATTAAACTCTTTATGAGCTCATTAGAATTTTGCTCCCTCAGATATATCGGGGGAGGCTTGGACGATTTTATGACGTTTTGTGCTTCAGAGGATTCATCCTCCAGAATTGCAAAACGATTTTGAGAATTTATTTTATTAAAAGATGGTACTTTTGAGGCCGAAGCAACTGCTGCAGAGGTAGGGCTGCGTCCCCGTTTAAGCACTGTTATGTACCTGTCCATACCAACTTGTACTGTAGGCTTTTGAGAAGTTTTTACTTGAGTTATTGAGTTGTCCATAGCGGCTGTTTCGGGGTTAACTGTTTCATCACTTATTAAAGTTTTTTTTTGCTCTGTGGCAACGCTTGCAGTTAATAAATTTGTTATTGTATTACGATCGACCGTATTTTTAAACAAAGAGGGTGAGAGAGAACGCGTTCGAGTAATAGGTTTAGCCGTTAAATAATTGCTATCATCGATTCTTTTTTCTACGTTTGTTTCGTCAACACTCAATGTAACATACGCATTTCTTTCGTTATGTTTTATTGTTTTTGCATTATATGCATTCATAAGAGTTTTTTTTTATATATTACTGTTTGTTTAAATGTGCTCTTCTTTTTATTTGTTGTTTAAAAAACCCCGAGAATAAAAAAAAGAATAAAGAAAACAAGAAATGTTTTTGCTTAAAATGTATGTATGTATATGTATGTGTGTACATACATATATTTTTGTTAATTGTAATTTTTAATATTTGTATTAAAAATTTTATGTTCACTTATTAAAAATTATTTTAAAGCGTCTGTTCTTTCGCTGATCTTATATTATTTAAAAAAGATAATAATATTATTATATCATAAATATACACTTATTTATGTTAAAAAAAAAAAAAACCGTAAGCCGAGTTAAAAAAAAACACGTCTGCATTCAACGAGCACGCAAGCAGAAAAAAAAAGATATAAATAATGTAATAAATTTTGTAGGACTACCCTGCGGGAAATTTGTGTCAATTGGTCCAACAGACTGGTCCTGGGATTTGTGAAAATAGAACAAGTACAAAAAGAAAGGACTCATGTCCAGTGAAAGAAGAACCAATCCCTTAACTGGTTTATGAAGAACAAAAAAGTAGAAAAGGTAATGAATTTCAGTACAGTTTTCACCGGTGCTGTGACACATTTTTGGTACTTTTTAAAATTTGGTTCTTGAATTTAATTCTAGGACTTGTTTTATTGAAATAATACTACGTTTTAGTAACTGACACTAAGTACGTTCATGAAGAACAGACCTGTGACTGGTCAAATGGTGTCAATTGACCCCCTCCAATGACAACCCCATGTAAAAGTGATAGGTCTTGCTAATATAAAGTGTTAGAACTAGAACCGGTCTCTACCACCAAAGACCTATCACGGGACTACTTCGGTGTCAGTTCGCTTCCCTTTAGGGTAGAAATAGCACTAAAAAATTGTGTGATGATCGGCCCATAATTTACTATATGCCCCATATAAAGCCCACTCTGGTAAATTTATTAAAAACGCCTAAAATCGTTTATATTTATTGTGGTAAAATTTCTTCCAACTTAGTTTCATATGGCCAGAAAAAAAGTCATGCAATTTTGTGATATACGGTCCATAATTTACCTTAGATCCCATATTTAGCAGCCTTCTGAAATTCACTATAAACGCTAAAACTAATTTCACCGCTATATTGAAATTGATTGACACTTATGTTTTTTAATACCAGAAACCACTCTGCGGAAATTTGGGATGATTGGTTCATAACTTACCATGGTTCCGATATAAATCCCCCTCCTGAAAATCATTTAAGTTCGGCTTAAACTGTTACGAATCAAGATATTTTACTCAAGATTGTCGGTCAATAATTTAATATAGGCCTAAACTGCAACCAATTTTAATGCTGACGTCTGTTTTTATAAAGATAAATTAATAAAAAATAGCCGTCTTATAGATATCACTCCTGAAATATTCGAACTGTCGGTGGAGGATATCAGATTTTCGTATATAATGTTTCCTTTATTCTCAGTTTGTTTTGACAAAAATAAAAATACGCCACTTGTAAAACTGGCTTAAAAGCGTATTCCCCATTGATGTGTGTGTGTATGTGTATGTGTGTGTGTGTATGTATGTGTGTGTGTGTGCATGTATTTAAATATGTGACTTTGCCTTAGTCTGTGCAAGAGAGAAAAATTAAAATGTTCTATTTTGATTTAATGATGATAAATTTCTCGAGCCAATTGTGGCGTATAAGTGTTTTATGATTAATTACTACTTATACGTCAAATGCGTTTATTTGTAAATTTAAATGTTAATTAGGGAAAGAAAATAGATTTGGCGTACATTATAGTAGATTAAATAAATTTATTTTAAATTATCTAGAAACTGGAGCCCATTTCTCAAAACAAGAACTTACAGATCTACTAACTTTCATTCAAAAAAGCAACAATTTTAAATTTTTTTTTGTTTGTTTGGTTTAAATTTGATGAGTTTTAAAATGAATTGTAGTTTTGAGAAGTGGGCCACAGAACTTTTTCTTTTAAGAGACCCATATATTTGCAATATTAGTGTTCTAAAATGGATACTGTACAATTAAATTGGCTGTGTGTATATCATATTAGTAGGTGGCGTAATATGTTGTATAAAATCAAAGGCTTAACTTAATTTCAACAAATTTGAGTAAAATATCATGATCCAGCAAATTTAGCAGGCTTTATATGGGACCTGTGGTAAATTATGGACAGATCTTTACGAAATTTAACAGTGTGATTTTTAGTCCATTAAAACTGTGAAATGTCCAATTCATTTATTACGAGTATAGGCGAACTAAACTGTTGTACGAGAGCTGGCAGCTGCTTCTCAAAACTACATGTAAAATATATTTGTAACAAAAAAATGTGTAAAATTGTTGCTTTATTTAATGGATTTTTCTTGCAGATTTGTAACTTGAACTTTTGAGAAACAGAGCGCAGGTTATATGGGTCATATTATAAATTTTTGACCGATCCTTACGAAATTAAATAGTGTGATTTTTAGTCCCCTTAAGCTGTGACGTACCAATTTTTTTTATAATCTTATGTCTACTTAACTGTTTTCCATATTCATATCGAGTCACTACTGCAAAAAAAACGAAATTTTACGGTAGAAGGTTTTTTTAATTTTATTTTACAAAAATTTTGTGTGAAGGTTGTCGCTTAAGCTGAGATTGTTTTTGCTATAAAATGTTTTCTGTTTATAAAGACCACATATGTGCAGTAGTGCAGACATATTAAATTTAATGCTGCAAACCAAAGTTTTATTGTGTGGACACAGTTTCAAAGAGAATTGAAGAAAGTTTCTGCAGAAAATGTTTAATTCGGTTTTCAAAAATAAACTGAATATTATTTAGCGTTCGGCTTACACACCCAGGAAAGATATCTATTATTAAGTGTTTTTTCGTCTACAACACAATCCTTAACACCGTTCGTAACTATTTTCAAGAAAGAGCCGAGCATTATATAGTGTTCTGTACTTCGTTAAAAAACAGAACAATTCTCGTGGTACTGTAGACAAACATTATATTTAAATATTCTATAATGTTTCTTTTTTTTGCATTGAGAAAGAAATAAACAAACAAAAAACTTTAGCAACGACAGCAGCACGAACAGCTTGTGTGTGTATTGTGTATATCGATGGATTTCTTCCGCAACCTCGTAACTCAAAAACAATTACTTTTCAGGAGAGACAAAATACTTTTTTTTTACCAAATATTTGAAACTTTTTGGTATATATTCTTTTATAATCCAAGAATTAGGAAAACTTCCGATATTCCACCAAACAAAAAAATTGCAAAATTGTAAGGCGGTATTTACTGATTACTTTTCCGGTTACAACAAAAAATCGGAAAAAATCGAGTTGCGTGGTTGCGGAAGAAAACCATCGATATGTCTTGTTTGTGTAAAATTATTTAGCTGGCTTTTTGTTTTTTGATTTCGTACGTGTATTTTGTTTTTGTAAAAAAAGTTTAATTTTTTTTTACCAAACAAAATGGCGCTAAGCACAACTGAAACGAACGACCGTTAATGAGCTGAACCGAACACAATAAAGCTTGTGTTTTTTTTTTAACCGAATGGAATAAAAGGTTCTCATCTTTATGTTGAGTTGGATAAGAACAGTATTATTTTTGTGTTTGAAAGATGAAAAACAGGGAAACGTTATTTTTGTAATGATTTACTACACAAAGACTATAAGCGTTTGTGTTTTCCACAAATCAACCGAACCGAAGTTTTATAATTTTTGGTTTAATCAAATTCAAATTTGTATTTCATCTGAAGAAAATAATATAAACTTTTTTGATAAATATCATAAAGGATTTTTTGTAGTTTTCACTCAAAATAATAAAAATAAAAATAATTTAATTTAGTATATAAAATTTTTATTATTCCTTTTTGTCTTCAAACATGTTATGACCAATAATTTTTTAAAAATTTTTGAGATTATGTTTATATGCTGCTTTTTTGATTGCAAGTTCAAATTTTGCACTATTTGAATTGAGTGAAAAATTTTTCAATATCACTTAATTTTTTTGGTAGTTAAGTTGTAGTTAAAAAATAATAATCATCACAAAAGCTAGTAAAAAAGAGTGCAAACTAATTTCTTTGCAGTTTTATATAGTGCACTACCCCCAACTACAATAACACTGTGATAGTTTTTGACCCGAAAAAAATTAACTTCGATGAATTCTTTTCGAACTATTAGTGGAGAGTCCCCTGAGTGCGAAAGTACATTTGGAAGTGTCAGATTGGATCCAGTTTTTGAGAAATCGGTATATATCCATTTTTCATGGATATAGCTAAGTCTGCGCTATTTAAAAAAATTTTAGTCGACTGTATCAGTTTTTTTCGCCTTCTTAACTTTCTTTTACGGAATGTTTTGATTTTTTTTTTTCAAAATTTCACGTAAGTTAAACAAATAATGTCGATCAAAAGTAACGATTTTTGACCATTTTTAGCCATAGGACATTTTCGAGCCCATAACTCGAAGTCATATGTTGACAACATGCTTCAATCCTTTGAAAAAATTAATGTCAACATGTCATTAAAAATGCACTTTCTTCATTACCACCAAGATTACTTCGACCGCCAATTGCCATCGGAATCAGATGAGTATGGTGAACGATTTCATCAAGTTTCAGCTCAGTTAGAGCATTGGTATAGTGGAAAAAGATTAAATTCTCTTTTAGCAGACCTTTGCTGGAATTTGCAATCCGAGTTGGATAATGAAGATTAGCATAATATGTAACGGTTATTTTTAAATTTTGGGTATTTGTTGTTAAAACAACTTATTTGAATTTTTTGAAACTTTGCGCAGACTTAGGTATATCTATGGCTGAAAATGGTCAAAAATCGTTACCTTTGATCGACATTAATGGTTTCAATTACGTGAAATTTTGAAAAAAAAGTCAAAACATTCCGTAAAAGAAAGTTAAGAAGGCAAAAAAAAACTAATACAGGTGAATAAAATTTTTTAAATTGCGCAGACTTAGCTATATCCATAAAAAATGGATATATACCGATTTGTCAAAAACTGGAGTCAATCTGACACTTCCAATTGTACTTTCGCACTCAGGGTACTCCCCCTTAATAGTTCGAAGAGGATTCATCGAAGTTCATTTTTTCGATTTTAACAGTGTAACTAGTACTGCTTTAATTATTTATATTAACTTGGTAAATTTGTATACTATTTTTTGCAAACTCGCCTCATAAATGTCTAAATTTAATATTGTTATGAATAAATATATAAAAAAAAAATAAAGTATAATCGGATCATTATTTCACCTGGCCCCCATAATTAGGTCTTTCCGAATTTTTTGATATTATTACGATAGGGTCCATAAAAACAAGCTGGGCTTATACAATTGAGATCAAAAAATTTCTATATATGAGATTTGATTTGTTTTAAAAAACAGCGAAATCGACCTTATAAATATTTCACCTAGCGCACATGAAAGTTTGCTTCTGGAATTGGAATGATAACACCATGTTGAAGTGTACATTAAATTCGGTTTTAATTTAAATTAATCAAGAAAAAGTTTAAAGTTCAGTTTGCATAATAAAAATGCCTCAATTTTTTCTGTACCTTTTTATTACTTTTTCAATAATAGAATTTTAAGTGCCTACAAAAATATAAAATTTTTTTTAGTAGAAGGTATTTTAACTTTTCGCTGAAAACAAAAACATATGAGGCTGTGTACTGAGTTATTGTTAGTTAAACTTGTTGATAACACAAAATATTGGCATATATGTTTTCATGTACGTTTGTACATCTATTTTATTTACGTGTCTAGTTGCAAAAAAGCACCATGGTATTAAGTTTGCTTTTAATCCACCACCAATTCAATTCATATAGATGACTTTCATATATGTATTTTCTCTCACCAAAATTGTTGGTTTTATTCGATATTTAATGAAGGCAGAATGGAAGTGAAGCAGAGAGCTTTACAAATCCAAGCACTTGAAAAATACAATTCATGTACAAACTTTTTTTTAGACACGTACTTGATGATGGCGGAAAAACAAATAGTCATTTTTTTCAATTCGATACGTATTTCTTACGTTTACCACTGCTAAGATTTCACTTCTAAAAACCAAGTTGAAATCTATAAAGGGGGTGTGAGTGAGTGGCAAGAAGTGTTGGAATGATGAATAAATGTAAGAATGAACGAACGAATGAGTGAACAAATGAGTGAATTGAATAGAAATGATTTTAATGGCAAATCGATGGCAGGTCATAAGTGAATAAATTGAGCTTCAGAACAAGTAAGTAACCCAAGGCTAAAGTGTAATAGAGAAAACCAAATACCACAGTTAAGAAACATAAATATTTTGTTTTATAAATGCGAGGGCTGTTTAAGGAAATAGAGACTCTGAATTTAATGTAAGTGGCTTAAATTATCTTCTAATTAACAAATTAAGTAAGACCCGTTTTTGATATTCCTCTTAAAAAAAATAAGTATAAACTTTCATATTAATTCGAATGTGTATTCTTAGTCAAATTACAATTTTAAAAGCTTTTATACTTTATTAGTGAAAATAAAAATACCTGAAAAATAATGAAGGAAAATATAAAATCTTTTAAAATTTTAATTTAACTTAGAATACACATTCGAATCAATATAAAAATTTATACAATAAATGTTACACACCATAAGAAATAAACTCCAAGATTCGATTAGTATAAACTTTAAAAATTTTATAATTATAAGTGTTGATCGACCTTTTTTGATTACTCTAAATAGTTTATATAGTTTCCTATATGCAGGCTTTCAAGGTCATTAATTTAATGTAAATAAAAGATTATTTATTTCATTCCCAATAAAATCCGACGTTTCGTTGGTATTCTTTCCAACTTCTTCAGGGATTGAGTTTTAATTAAAATCTGGCAACATTTTGAAAATACAAAGTAAAAACTAGTCAATAATAACAATAATTATAATCTTAATTTTTGACAAATTAACTTACAATAATCTTTTTCGTCAGAGTACATCATTTATAAATTATATCACAGTATTTTTATTTTTAAATTCGAACTTTGAATAGTTAAACGTCAAACTGAAGCTTGCGGCTTGCAACAAAAAACATAACGTGTAAACTTTAACGAATTTCCAAATCACTGCCAAAAGAAAATTCGAATATTTTGATGTGGTTAGGGCTTGATGTCGTTCGAGGTTCTTAAACACGTTTAAAAACCCAAATGTCATTGAAAATATAGACCATCGGATAGAGTTATGCCATCGAAGCCATTTATTTATTATTTATTTTATTATTTATTTATTTATTTAATAATTGAATTGCTCCATACACAAGACTGAGAGTCTTATTTTGCAGTATGGAACTGAGAATATGTTAAACTTTAAATCATTAATAACTTAATAACTAACTACAATTTTTATATAAGTAATCAAAAAACAATTTAATTTAAACAATAAAGAAAAAACTTAAGATAATTTAATTTAAATATTTAAAAGCTTAAAATAATATATTTTATTAATCAAAAATTTAGATAATTTTATATATTTTAATCTCAAGTAATAATGTATGTTTCAAAGTGCTATGCTGAAAACAGTTTAAAAATATTTTCCCTGAATTTTCGTGCGTTACTTAAAAGTTGAATGCTATATGGTATAGAATTCCAGAGAGATACTGCGAATATGTAGAAATGCCACTCAGAAATTAAATTAAGCCATTGCGAGCATTTGGGCGATATTATGTTTCACATATAATTGCCATAGATCCTTCTGTAATAATAAAATTCTCTGACAACTAGTTGTTTTATTTACAACTAACATCGTGCGTTTTCATTGGACCACCCATTACATGAAAATATCGAAATTATGTTTTGCACAAAGAACTTTTACATGAAACTTAACATAATCATGTTCTGTTAAAAATATAACTTTTACTCCAGCTATCAATTCCAGCTCTCCCGGGAATATAACATTTATATATTAAGCCAAAAGTTAACTATTCGACATTAAAAAGCCCTCAACTTTTTTAATATGTCTGGGTTCACACTATGAAAGTTTTCTTTCAGAAAGTCTGAGTAAATTGACGAGATGGGAAGGAATATTATCTTGTTCTCTTCCCCTCTCACCCATAAACCCAGAATTTCTGAAAGTAAACTTTCATAGTGTGAACCCAGAACCCAGGAAGATTCCGTGACCTAATATCTCCAAAACTAAAAGAGATACAAAAAAAATGTAGTTCTTATCGTTGTTCTTTAGAAAAATAAGCCGACAGGTGTCAAGTACTTTTTTCAAATTCGGCCCTATTAGAGAGTAAACGGGTAACACCTCAATTTTGGTACTTTTTTGACACCCCATCTATCTTTTAAACCAACAAACATAGAAACAAAGTTAATACAACATTCGAAACTTATCAAAAAATACGATTACGAATTTGGTACTTTTTCGACAAACTTTTTTACAAAACATTTTTCTCCAGTCATTGACATATTTGTACTAAATTTTGAGCTGCCACTACAATACTAAAATTTTTGATACTTTAATGGGGGAAAAAATAGTACCCAAAAATGGAAATACGGAAAATTTAATATGTTTCTTTAGCTTTTGATTCTACAACTGGTACTTTTTAATTATCGTTAATATTGGACCTTAAAACATAAGATTCATGTCCTGAGTGGATAAGAAACTATTGCGGAACTGTTTGGTACTTTTTTTTTTCTTTAACTAGTACTTTTTGAATTTCCGTTAGTATTAGACCTAGAAACAAAAAATTCCAGATGCAATGTCCTGGGTGGATGAGAATCTATAAGAGTGAATTTCTTGGCACTTTTTTTATTCTTTGACTGGTATTTTCTATACTATTGAACTAAGAAACACAAAATTATAGGTTAAATTTGTTAAAACCTAGGAACATAAACTTTGGCATACAAATATGTCCACGAAGAAAAAGGAGACGCTAACGAAGTAGCGGGTTAAACGCTAGTAATATATTAAAATTTTATAATTTATGACTTACTTTTGTACTGCTCACAATATGTTGTATTACACTTTGTGTAATTTTTCAAGTCATGGAAAAATAACCATATACGGACAACTCTACGTGATAAAAGACAAAAAAAAAAAGGCCAGTATCTCCCAGTTTTGCCCAAAGTCATGCACTTTTTTTATGGACCCCCAAAGATTTGGGTCCTCGGTGTAATTTTTGCAAAAAAAGTGATAATTTTCTCAGGCTCATATCTTGCAAACCGTTTCGAATTTTGCTTTACTCTCTGGGACAAAGTTATAGCCCTTGTCATAAAGAACAAAAATTGTGAAAATACAAAATCCAAAAAACTTCATCTTCAAGATCAAAATCGCAAAAAAGTTTAAAAATTTCGATTTTTTACCTTTTTCCCCTGTTCAGGTCGATAGTTTGCAAACCGTTCTCAATAAACAATTTTCTAGAGCATATAAACTTCCTAGGAATGATTCTTAGTACCGTTTAGGTTGCCGCAAAGGTGAAAAATTTCCCGAAAATTTTTTAATTTCATTTGTTTTTCTATACGTCAACTTTGGGATACTGTTACACTGTGTTATAAAACTAGATACAAATTAAATTATTCAAAATTGTAATTCAACAAAATGTTAAAATTTTGATTATTTAAAATGTTTAGGTAACCAAATACTTTTAAATTCTTTAACATTTGGAAAATTCTAAATTGTAATTCCTTCACTACATTTTTTATTCATTAATTGATATAAAATTGATAGAAAGAAACAGTAAATGTAAGAAAGAGCAAACTATAAAAAATGTAAACAAAGTTTTTTAGTTTTTTTTCTCTTGTTATGGTTTTGTTTCAGGGATGGCGTTGAGAATTTTTAAAATTGTACCAACAACCTTTAAAAATTGTACTTTTTTACCCTAATTGTACTTAAAGATTTTTTTAGTTGAAATTAATTGTATTTATGTTCATAAAAAACATCACAAAAAGGTATTATAAATCTTAGTTTAAAAAGTATCAACAAAAATGTACAATTGAAACAACTTAGCCACCCTGTTTTATTTATTTTATTAAATAATGCCAACTTTTTGTTTATGAAAAACCTAAACACAAAACGCGGTAAATCGCTGAATTTGCCATAAGCCGCTGATTCAGCAACACTTTACATATTTCAAGCTTGAAATGTCAATTTTAAGTTAAACAATTTTACATTTTTTTTGACGTAACTTCTTTTTTTATCGATAACTTTAGTAAAATTTTTGACAGTTTGTCATTTACCTTAATACAGCTTAACTCTTTGCACTTGGTAAATTTTTGTAGTACATTATATTTGTACTGTTCACCAAAACTTGAACAATGCATTAAAAATGTGGTGTCATAAGGGCTTTAGGAATAGCCCTTATGAAAAGTAAAGGCTCTTAAAACATATTCTTCCTAATATCTGTTAAAGGTACGAAAAATTTAAAAAAAAATCCTACAACCCTCGCTTTACTACCACTACCACTGCCATCATCATCATAATCGACATTTATTTCAGCATCATTCTATCCCCACAACCATTAACTTTTATGAAGAGTTTCATTGGTTTTGTGAAAGCTTTTTGATTTTTTTAATAAACATTTCTAAACTTAAGTTTTAGCATGGTAAGTAAAAGTTTGTTGATTTTGAATTTTAGATTTATTAACCTGGACATATTTCCTAGAATTGTTTCTATCAATTCATTGCGATAACATAACACTAAAACGCACATACACACACGTACTCACTTAAAAAGGCACACAGGAAAACACATGAATATAGAAAAAGTTATTTTAAGTAAAGAATAAAAAAGTTTTAAAAGAATTTATGCCTCAAGGATTATGCAAAATTTACACACGCACACACACAAACGCAACACTAACACCCCAGCCAACACGATGTCAAGCCTTTGATATAAGATGACTTTATCATTTGATATCAAGCACAATTCTGAAACCTTTTTTAATGGTTTGATTTTAACATATAAAACAAAAAAAAAATGTTTTATTAATTTGTTATCAAATTGTTGTCAAGTGTTACTCTCAAATTAAAAAAAAGAAAATTAAGGCCCTAATTTTGTAAAACACAACGCAACGACAAAGAATTACATTGAAAGCAAAAACAAATTCATAAATATTTTGTAATTTTGTTGTTGCTTTTAACAGAAATTCACATTGGTTTTTAAGATTTCATACGCCTCATTGCTTGTGGCGTTGAAAATTTTAAAACGGTATATAAATTTATGTGCACAGTAACAACAAAATTACAAAATATTTTTGAATTTGTTTTTGCTTTTAATATATTACTTTGGCGTGCGTTGTGTTTTACAAAATTAGGGCCTAAATGTCAACATTTTAACAAGGCAATTAAAGTAAAGGCTGATTCCATAAAAACAGTATTGCAAAGCATCACTTAAAACAAACGAGTTAAAAAGGCATTACAAATAAAAACAATGCACGAGTTTCGCAACCGTTGTGCAGTGAATACAGTAACCATGCTATAATGAACTCAAAGTATTGTCTACAGAAAAGTTGTGGAGTTTCTGAAGCTATTCCCTTTAGTGCCTATTTCACCAATTGTATTTAAGTGCCCCGGTAGGCTAGCTAGTAGTGAGCTAGTCTATAAGCCCTGGGGTTGCGGGTTCGATTCCCGCCTGAGACTCTGGCTTCATTCCTGCAGACAAGCGTAGAGCTTTGCGGGGATTTGCATAGGGAATTTAAAAAAAAAAAAAAAAAAAATATCAATTTTTGTTTTACATGTCAAAACTAAAACAAAATTGTATGAAAATCTATATGTAAACATGAATTGATATTTAAAAACAGTTGGTGAAATTGGGTCTTAGTGTTGCATTGCAATACTGCGTTTATGAAGTCAGCCAAAATGCGTTTTACAATTAAAGAAACAATTCATAAAGATCGGTTTCTAGTGAAACAGTAAAAAGTTTTTTGTAAATAACAAATTATTTACCATGAGTAAAGTTTGAGTTAGCCGAACGTTACTGTACCCGTACTGTACTGTACCGTTTTGCTGTTTTTATTTGTATGTATATAAATATATTTATGTATGTTCTATTGTAAGTTGTTTTGTCAAAAGTCCACAGATATTATTACTGTAAAAAGTACCAAAAAAGAGCGAAAATACAAGAAGCTCATCACTATTCACGTAACAACGTTATGAAATTTTATTTTATGCAGATTGAGACGTGCCGTCAACGCGACTATAAATTCGATAAGCATTTGCATTGTTTTCAAATAACAAAACGTATCAGACACTTCGTTATTAAACGGGAAGTTCAGTTAAAACATGAAATTTTTAGGCCCTAATTGTGTAAAACGCAACGCAACGCCAAAAATTACATTGAAAGCAAAAACAATGTCCAAAAATTTGTCATAATTTTTTTGTTGCTTTCTACAGAAATTCATATTGCGTTTTAAAATTTCCGGGCCTTATGCCCAATTTTCAGGATAGTAATTAAATCTAAATTGAGTTAATTTTCATAAAAACTTAAATCCTATTTAAATACAGATTAATTTTTTGAGTTTTATTTGAAAAGTCTTATTTAAATTAGATAAAAGTATGGTAGCACTAAAAATACAAAAAAAATATCATAAAAAAGTGTAATTATTAACAAGGTGATCTCAAAAATAAGCTGATTGTTTTTGCTTTGCCTCTTGTTGTTGTATTGTCGTGATATTGAGGCCACCTTGCTAAAATATTACAATAGAAACATAAGTTGAAATTAAGTGTACCACATCGGTGAATTAAGTTTAATTTAAGTATTCAGTGAAAAAGAGAATTTTGTATTTAATGCTAAGTTCACACTTAGGTTTTTAAACGCGTTTAAGCAAAATGTTGATTTAGCTAATCAAAGCCGTTCACATTACATTTGAGATGATTAAGATGACAGATGATTAAGAAAAAAAACACGCAACAAACACACAAAAAAACAACAAACAAATTTATATTTCTTTAAAGTATTAAAAATGGATAAAAATACTTTTATAAAGTTATTAGAAGATTACTTTAATCATTTTAATGATAAAATTGTGAAAATTTATGAATTATTTAAGGAAAAAAATAAAAACATTAAGCCGAAATCTTGGCCGGTTGTACACGATCATGTTGGCGATTCTACATTTGAGGTATGTTCAGTGGATTCTATGTGATTTATGAAGTGATTTAGTTGTAATCATGTCAATTTGAAGTGATTAACAAATCACTTCAATGTATGGGTAATCATCTCGATTTTGAAGTGATTAGAGCTTAATCACGTTCGAACTGCTTAAACGCGTTTAAGAAGCCAAATGTGAACATACTATAAAACGATTTTAAACATAAATGTGTTTTAATATCAATCCTGAAAATTGGCCATTAGTGTGTTGTATGACTGAATAATCGAGGTGCTACACCGAGCTTAGAAAATCCTTAAAATAAGAAGCAGGATTTTGTCGTTTCAAGTATTCAAGTCAGGAGAGTATCATATTGAATCTTTAAGTAGCAGCTGTGTTGCCAAATGTTTAGGTGACAGTTTATTTTGGTTAATATACTAAGGGAAAAACGTGCTAAAATCGAGATTTTACCTTCAAAATTAAATTATTTCAATCTCAATAGTCTGCTAAATGCGAAAATTCTTAATTCAAAAACAAAATCTTAACTTTTTTAAGATCGTATTTAAGATTGTAATATTGAATAAATTCTCATTTTAAGATCGAATTCAAGATTTTGTTCTTACTAGAAATCTTAAATCAAGAATTAAGAATTAACGAAATTCCTCTTTTAAGATCGATTTAAAGAATGTATTCTCTAAACATTAATTGTAGTTGTAAGTAGGTTAAGAAAAACAAAATAAAAACAACAACAACTTTACAAAAGATGTTGACAATTAATTTCAACTAATTGTAGTGGGGAATGTAAGATGAGATAAACCCACTGTTTATTGTTGATGTGTTTTGTTTAAACTTTGATATTATTACAAGTAGAACTGTTGCTATAAGTCTTATACGCTTAACAGTTTTATTTGGTTTAATATCTTTAGTTTTTCTAAAATCTTTATGGATGAAGTTTCCTGATGATCTGGCCTAAGCAACCAGTGAAATGCGCATAGGAATAGCGTATCCCATCAACAATAAATTTCAAGTGTTTTATCAATAATAAAAACTGGGAATTAAGCACGAATAACAAAATCTTTTGAAATTAAAATTTTGTATTCCCAAAAATTCAAATTACTTTTTGATATTAAATCTTAACTTAAAAAATATATTCTGAATTTCAATAAAAGG
The DNA here is from genome assembly GCA_963931875.1 of Pollenia griseotomentosa. Taxonomy (NCBI): domain Eukaryota; kingdom Metazoa; phylum Arthropoda; class Insecta; order Diptera; family Polleniidae; genus Pollenia; species Pollenia griseotomentosa. The sequence goes on along the minus strand of OZ007561.1, from coordinate 97,986,231 downwards.
ATCTTAAAATTAAGATAACGTTCTTGATTTTTAGAATCATTCTAAAAATTTGTAATTTATGCTTGAATTTGAGAATTTCAATCTTACTGACCAAATTTAAGATTGAAATCTGAAGATTTCTGCAATCTTAATTCAAGAATTTTGTTCGTAAGTTTAGATCGTCATTTTTCTTTAAAAGCTTATAGTGTGAAGTATTTTTCTGAAAGAATTTTCTTCACAGATGCAATGAATTTTGACATTAGTCCAATGACAAATTACATTAAAATTCAACCTATGTAACGTTTCGTTGGATTAATGAAGAATGTTACATTAGCCCCCCGTTAATGAAATATTTCATAAAATCGAAAAAAATTTTAATTTGTTTAATGACATAAATTCATTAAATTACTGATTGAATTTGGTTATTTTTATGACCATATATATTAATATATATTAATGTTAACTTATTTCAGCCATTTCAATGTGCGTTTTGACTTGTTGTGAATTTTATTTTTTTTTTCCTGTTTCAAATCTTCAACTTATATTAATTTTATTTCGTTTATATATTTCGGTTACAGCATGTTATATTTTACTTGCTTACCTTTTAGTAAATTGTATTTAATTCATGTTGCAGCCCGGGACGACCTGCATCTTGCTTCTTTCCATTTTGCTGGCTTGTACTACTACGTAAATTTTGTTTATTTAAATTAACAATTAAAGAAAAAAAATGTGGGAATTGTTTTTTCTTTCTCGTTGTTTGTTTTTGAACCTATTACTAACATTTAGCTAAATTCAGTGATTCGTTATCGTTATGAATTTTTTAATTGATGTTATGAAACATTGAAATTTACAATTTGTTCATATATTTCCATGTCTATCGCTTAAAATGGAATTAAAAATACGTTTATACAGCAGTTATTTTTTTCCTTTATTTATTCCACTTGGGAACATAGGGCTTCTACAAGTAAATTCCAACTTATTCTATCATTACATACATCTTTTATTTCATTAAACGATTTGTTCTGCATATTGAGTTCTTGTATGACTGTTCTACGGCAGGTGTTCTTTGGGCGGCCAGAGCGTCTGCTACCTTGAGGATTCCATTCCAATGCCGTTCTTGTGATATTGCCAACTGGTCATCTCAATGTGTGATACAGCAGTTATAGGAAGAAAATATTTTCTAGTTTTAAGTATTTTCAAGAACTTTATCTTGTTTTCATTGATTTAGTGACATTTTTCATGGAAAATATGATGTTACACTTTTTTCATTAACTGAAATATATTTGAATACATTAATTAATAATTCCTTTTAATATTAAAAAACCTATTGAAATAATGTATAACAATTAGTTGAATTTTTCTTTTGAAAGAGATATTAAGTTGTCATTAGTTTCATGGAAAATTTTAACAAAATTACGAAACTCAATTTCGTAGTGTTAATGAAATTGCGTATTATTTTTGTAGAATTTCATTCCCGTAATGAAATTTTTCATTGGATTAAAGAAAAAAAATTAATGAAATTGATTCATTAGACTTATGAAGCATAATTCTTTCAGTGTTCTCACTGCTATTTCACACTCAAACCAATCCGATTGTACATGAAATTTACGTTGTTTTAACTTGAAAAAGCTTTCATTCAACGTGATTCGGAGTGTTGTTTGAATATGAATGTCATTTTGCTCTAATGTTAAATTAACATGAGTTATAGTTATCTTAAAAGAAAATAATGTTGTTCGCAAATTATTGTAAAATAATGTTAAATTAACATGAAGTAACTATGAAGCAAATTCACCACCGAAAAATGTAAAATCAACCTTGTTTTCGAGGATTTTACATTGTTTTTGCTGTGTGTACTTTGTTGATATTTTAGCGCTGAATCCCGAAGCCACCCTATAAACTCCATAGCCCGAAGAGCAAAATCAACGTTTTTTCTGGAAATATAACAAAGTCTTTTGGATACTTGGCTGATATTCTGGAGTTGTAGCATAAAGCCACCCCTATATGCAGTCCATACCCCACAAAAAGTATCGGCGTTTCGTGCGGACCACCATATGCCGTAATCGACGTTTTTACAAGTTAAAAATTAACGCACTTCTCAATTTGAAATATTTCCAGGTTTTGTTGAGAATTCTAAGTTTCTCTAATAATTATTAAACGTTTGTTGTTTAAAAAGGGTTTGATTTTAAATTGATAATGATGCGTGTTTGTTGGGTTGGGATTATATCGACTTTTGGCTGTGTTAGTCTGTGTTTCTCCAACTCATTGTTTTATTTATTTGCTGTACCAATTTTATGTTAATTTATCTGTCAACACAGCTTGACATAGTTTTTTGATAGACACCAAACTCAGCATTTTTTTCTTATGTTTCTGGATATTATTTTAAAATATGCATGCGAAATATTTTTTCCTTTGTACGTAAGCATGTAGATACTATTAGGCAAGCAAATATTTATTGTATAAATGCGGATGAAACATTTTTGATAGGAAACCTATTTATAACTTGTACATCATTGATTTACATACACAAAAATAGTTCCATCTGTAAAGCCCTTATGACACTACATTTTTAATGCATTGTTCAAGTTTTGGTGAACAGTACAAATATAATGTAATACAAAAATTTATCAAGTGCAAAGAGTTAAGCTGTATTAAGATAAATGGCAAACTGTCAAAAATTTTACTAAAGTTATCGATAAAAAATGAAGTTATGTCAAACAAAATGTAAAATGTTTAACTTAAAATTGACATTTCCAGCTTGAAATATTAAAAGTGTTGCTGAATCAGCGGTTTATAAGCAAATTCAGCGATTTACCGCTTTTTGTTTTTAGGTTTCTCATAAACAAAAAGTTGGCAACATTTAAGAAAATAAACAAAACAGGGATGGCTAAGTTGTTTCAATTGTACTTTTTTGTTGATACTTTTTAAACTAAGATTTATAATACCTTTTTGTGGTGTTTTTTATGAACAAAAATAAAATTAATTTCAACTAAAAAAATCTTTTAGTACAATTAGGATAAAAAAGTAAAATTTTTAAAGGTTGTTGGTACAATTTTAAAAATTCTCAACCCCATCCCTGAAACAAAACCATAACAAGAGAAAAAAAAAACTTTGTTTACATTTTATAGTTTGCTCTTTCTAACATTTACTGTTTCTTTCTATCAATTCTATATCAATTAATGAATAAAAAATGTAGTGTCATAAGGGCTTAAACAAATCGAAGCATACATTCTAAATATTTTTTGTTGTGTGTCGGACTTTTCTTTGTTATAATAATGAGTGGTCCAACCAGTGTACGCAAATAAACACTAAATATTGCTCCTTATTGTGCGGTTTGGTACATTTGTGGAAAACACAAACGCTAATAGTGGTTGTGTAGAAAATCATTAAAAATAACGTTTCCAAGTTTGTCATCTTTCGAACACAAAAATAATACTATTCTTATCCAACTCAACAAAAAGATGAGAACATATTATTCCGTTCGGTTTTTTTTTAAACACAAACTTCATTGTGTTCGGTTCAGCTCATTAATGTTCGTTTGTTTCTGTTGTGCGTATCGCCATTTGGGCTGGTAAAAAAACAGTTTTAACAAAAACAAAATACACATACGAAAAAAAACCAAACGCCAGCTAAATAATTTTACACAAACAAAACATATATACAAGAAATACACAAGCTGTTCGTGCTACGGTCGTTGCTAAACATTTTTGGTTTGTTCATTTCTTTATCAATGTAAAAAAAAACGTAACAGAGCATTAAAATATAATGGCTGTCTACAGTATCATTACAATTGTTCTGTTTTTTAACGACGAACCGAACACTATATAATGTTCTGCTCTTTCGTGAAAATAGTTAAGAACATTACTAAAAAAAATTGATATCGTTCCTGGGTGTGTTAGCCGAACGCTTAACAATGTTCTGTTTATTTTCGAACAATGGATCCAACCAAAACGCTGTTAATTGTAAAAAAACAACAAGTTTTGATATTGTTAATTAGGCTTTAAGTTCCTCAAATTTAATTTTCATTAAATTATTTTTATGAAGAAAGGAATTTTACAGCATGAAATTAATTAAAATTCGTTATTAATTTTTCATTCTTGACTGGACAGGTTGCCCCTACATGTTACAATTGTAACCATTCAATCTCTTCAGAGGGTTTCGCCGTTTAACACTCACAGCCATTGACCTGGGTCCATCGTTGCGAAGGCTGTGTGGCAAGCGGCACTATCCTGCTGGAACTACACAGAAAGAAAAACACTCGGGATAAACCAAGTTTTTTATGATTACTTTAAGTACGAGTCGTACTCAAAAATTCAAGTACGAATAACACTTAAACGTACTCAAAACAATCCTAAATGGGATTACTTTCGAAAATCAATCTCGGAATTTCTTGAAGTAAGTATGAAATTCCTAAATCAAGTAAAAAAAAAGATTAAACTTTTTGTTGTGTTTAACCCTCCGGCCGACGCATGTTTTAATTTTCTATACACATTGAAAAAAGGCCTGGCGAGACTCATATGCACCACTAAGGGTTAAAAAGTACATTTGAACTCTTGATTCTCATTTAGTTTATATTTTTAGTTAAATATGAACATAAGATTTCTAAAATAATCGGGCATGATATTGGTGTTTTATCATTTTCTAATTTCTTGATAAAATCAACATTATAATACTTGAATCAATCGCATTTTGAGATTGATTCAATCTTAGTTTTACATAAATCAATCTTAATTTCGGATTATTTTAAGTACGAATTCGAATTAAAACAATTTTATAATTCTTAATCAAGCGCATTTTGAGATTTATTCAATCTTTGTTTTACTTTACTCAATCTCATTTTCGGATTACTTCAAGTACGAAACTTGATTGAATATGGATAATTTAAGTATTTTGCGATTGAAAATCCGTACTTGAATCAATCTTTCTGTACTTGATTCAAGAAAATCCGTACTCACCGTACACCGTCCCTAGAGGGAAGCGAACTGACACCAAAGTAGTCCCGTGATAGGGTTTGGTGGTAGAGACCGGTTTTAGTTCTAACACTTTATATGAAAAAGACCTATCACTTTTACAAGGGGTTGTCATTGGAGGGGGTCAATTGACAACATTTGACCAGTCACAGATCTATTCTCATTGAACGTGCTTAGTGTCAATTACTAAAATGTAGTATTATTTTAATACAATGTAGTATTATTTCAATAAAACAAGTCCTAGAATTAAATTCAAGAACCAAATTTAAGTACCAAAAAATGTGTCACAGCACCGGTGAAGACTGTACTGTAATTCATTACTTTTTCTACCTTTTTGTTCTTCATAAACCAGTTAAGGGATTGGTTCTTCTTTCACTGGTTATGAGTCCTTTCTTTTTGTACTTGTTCTATTTTCACAAATCCCAGGACTAGTCTGTTGGACCAATTGACACAAATTTCCCGCAGGGTTAATTCAGCCATGCAGAGGTGCACAAATTCAATGGTTTGTAAACAGACAGAAGTGAATGGTTATCTTACAAATTAGAATTTTAAAACAAAAAAAAAAAAAAACATTTAGAAGTAAAACTTCGTACAGACGATGGTCAGATCTTACAATATTGTAAGCAGGAGTTGCCAACAGCAATATTTTTTTGACAATGGTGCGATTGTCAGCCGCATTAATTTTGCACTTCTGCAAATATAAATGAGCTTACAATGTTCACACAGTTGTAAGAGTCTAAACACAATGTTTGCGGTGCGGTGCGATTTCTCGTTGCGGGAGAGAAAAATAAACATATTATACAACGGAAGACGGCGACGGAAATAGTTGTCATTTTTTGTTTAAATTTTTTTAAATTTATTTGTTCATACATTTTTATCATGTTGTTTGTTTTCAATAATGTTGAGAACATAGCCAATTATTCAAAAACTGTGGCAACATCAGAAAGAGAACTGGTATCAAAAATTGAGAGACAAGGCGAATTAAATTCGCCTTGTTGAGAGAGAAAGAAAGTCCGCAATCAAAATAAAATAGATTTTAATTTTATGCCGTTCCGCACTGCGGTTTTTTACTTCAAAATCGTATGAAAAATCGCACCGCAATAAATTATCGTTACATTGTGTTTGGACTCTAAGACATTTTAGCCAATTTTAATGCAATTTAAGCAACGCTGCTTACCAATATTGTAAGATCTGACCATCGTCTGTACGAAGCTTAAATATCGAATAACTGATTCAAGTATACCATATTGATCCTTATGAACTTGTCTATGATAAAATATATTGATTTTTAACATTTTTATTGTTTCGATGAAAATTAACAGTTATTTTTTGACTTATATTTTTTTGGACAAAAATAACAGTTATTTTTTGATTTTTATTTTTTTAAACAAAAATAACAGTTATATTATGATTTTTATTTTTTTGAACAACAATAACAGTTATTTTTTGATTTTTATATTTTCGTTCAAAACTAAAAGTAATTCTTTAAAGAAATATGCACATTAAAATAAATATTTAAAGTCAACTAAATTATTATTAAACGTACATATCTTCAAAGAATAAATAGTATTGTGTTTATTTTGTTGAACTATTTATGGGTTTTAATCCAAATTTTTTAATATATTAATTAGGCTTAAGTTCATTAAATTTAATTTTCATTAAATTATTTCTATGAAGAAAGGAATTTCACAACATGAAAATCAATTAAAATTGTTCCTGATAATCTTTCATTCTTGACCGTGGCCGGGGCTCAAACCCAGGCCGGCAGGTTACCATGACATGTTTCGATCGCAACCACTCGATCTCCTCAGATGGATTTGCCGTTTTACACCCGCAGCCATCGACGACTGCTGACGTCAATTGAATAGAAAAATTTTTGACAAAAGTACGAAAAAACCGAAGTAAGGAAAAAACATGTAAAATCAATAAAAATGGATAATCATTCAAAAAAAGCAAACTTCGATCTACCAAAGGTTAAAATACAATTTGGTTTAAGGATTGATGTTTGACTATTGACGTCAGCAGTCGTCGATGGCTGCGAATGTAAAACGGCAAATCCATTTGAGAAGATCGAGTGGTTGCGATCGAAAAATGTCATGGTAACCTGCCGGCCGCGGTTCGAATCCCGGCCACGGTCAAGAATGAAAGATTATCAATAGCAATTTTATTTAATTTTCATGTTGTAAAATTCCTTTCTTCATAAAAATAATTTAATGAAAATTAAATTTAATGAACTTAAGCCTAATTAAAATATTAAAAAATTTAAAGAATAACTTTTATTTTTGCTCGAAAAAATAAAAATCAAAAAAAAACCGTTAATTTTTTTCAAAAAATTAAAAATCAAAAAATAACTTTTATTTTTGATCGAAAAAATAAAAATCAAAAAATAACAGTAATTTTTGTTCAAAAAAATAAAAATCAAAAAATAACTGTTCTTATATGACTTTTATGAAAAAAGGAATAACTGTTACGGTCCCTGAAAATAAGTATAAAATTCTATATTCTATATTTAATGTTTGTAAAATGTTGTTGTTGAAACAACAAATACACTACAAAAAAGGGTAATACACTGCTTGCTTGTTTTGTGTAGAAACAACATAACAAGAAGTAAAACATACGTTATTTCCATCTGGAAACAATAATAAGCAAAAATTCCCGAATTCTATTTGTTATAATAATTTAGGTAAATACATGCTGCTGGTTTCTTACAATTGAGTGTTTTTTTTTTTTTTTTTTTTGTAAGCAAAGGGTGGAATACAACAAAGGTTGAAACAACATGTGAAACGAACAGGGGTAAGGGTAAGTTTAAAAAAAAAAAAAAAAAATGTTCTCTCTCTATTAAGTTAAGTGTTAAGTGTTTTAGGATGAAATCAAATCAAAAATCCACTTTCAGATTATTTCAAGTACGAATTCGAATGAAACCCACTAAGAAATTCTTTAATGAAGCATAGTTTGAGGTTAACATTTGTCACTTTTACTTAAGTCAATCGCGTTTTTGGATTATTTTAAGTACGAGGCACTGAAATTATCCGTACTAGAGTCAAGCATTATGTACTTACCGTACTATTGGCACCACTTCGGCTTGATTAAAGTACGGATGGATTGATTTTTCTTTTCAGTGAACAACTTGTATAAAATCATACGACATTGATATAAATTTTCAAAAAAAAATTAAAACTGCATATAAAATACATGATACTGTTAGAATATTTGTTAGGATCTGTTAATAATTTACGAATCCTTTTTCTTGAATTGATTAACTTTTCATGCACATCCTCTTGGTGTAAAATATAATTCCTATTAATTCTCTTAAATACTTGGACCTTTTCCAATAAAGCTACTTGCTGTCAACCCACTTAACTGAAATGTATCTTTTCTCCTCACAATAAAAAATAATTGTTATCTTTTTAGTGTGTAAATTTTAACATTTTCGTCAGGATTTTCTAATAAATATTTTGCTTTGTTTTTGGCTTTTGTTTTGGGTCAAAAGAGATCTGTCCTTAATTCGAAATTGATAACTAAAGGCTATAAAGAACACAATGACTGCGTGAGTGTGTGTGATGAGTGTGTTTAAGTATGAGCTGAAGGAAAGTGGGTGTTGTTGTAAATGTTTTTTTTTTTTTTTGTAGACAAACGACCCTTTTATAATAAATTCTTGTATTCCTTTTTGTTTATTGTACATTTTTGTTGTCAAAAGAGAAGGTTCCTTTTGTATAGAAAACTGTGTTAATATTGTTGTTGTTTTCGAATTTATGAGCATAATTTATATTGGTAAAATAATAATAAAATGCTTCTAGCAAACATAATACGAACATTATACATGTAACATATACTTAAATTAAATTTTGTATAAAAATTGTTATTATTTTTATTGTTGTCCAATTTGTTAAAACAAGTATATAAGAGAAATTAAACCGTACATTTTCTTATGTAAAAATATCCTTGAGTGTGTGCTTAATTTATACGAATATTCTAAATAATGGGTGATTTTTTAGCTATTATCTTTTTGGCAACACTGGTTTAAACAGCTGACGCACGTTTCGTGTTTTGTTTCACTGTCAAACATCTTCAGTTTGGTCTATAATTTAACCATCAATCGTCTTACAAACAAACAACGCTTGCAAATTATTGAATTTTATTATCAAAATGCGATCCACTTTTTTATCGTAAAATTGTGTTCATCGACGAAGCTCATTTTTGGCTCAATGGGTACGTTAATAAGCAGAATTGTCAATTTTGGAGTGAAGATCAGCCAGAAGCATTGCAAGAGCTACCAATGCATCCAGAAAAAGTCACAGTTTGGTGCGGTTTATGGGCTGGTGGCATCATTGGACCGTACTTCTTCAAAGATGATGCGAATCGTAACGTAACTGTGAATGGTGAGCGCTACCGTGAGATGATATCCAACTTTTTTTGCCCAAAATGCAAGAGCTTGACTTGCATGACATGTGGTTTCAACAAGACGGTGCCACATGCAACACAGCACGCTTAACAATCGACTTATTGAGAGGCGAGTTCGGTGAACATTTTATTTCACGTTCGGGACCGGTCAATTGGCCGCCTTGTTCGTGCGGATTAACGCCTTTAGACTATTTTTTGTGGGGCTATGTTAAAGCTCATGGCTATACACACATGCCCGCTTCAATTGACGCATTGGAAGACAACATTGAAGCATTTATTCATGAGATACCGGCCGAAATGTTGGTAAGAGTATGCCAAAATTGGACTAAGCGGACGGACCATTTGAGGCGCAGTCACGGTCAACATTTGCATGAAATAATCTTCAAACATTAAATTATATGGACCGTACTATCGATTTAAATAAAGACTTTATGCATTTTTCTGAATTTTATTTTTTTTTTTTTTTTAAAAAAACGTTCCTATAGCTCTTAAAAAATCACCCCTTACAAAAAAAATTTGAATTATTTTGTATGTCTGGAGAAAGAAATCATAAAAAATCTTTTCTTTAAAAGTTAAGGACAAATATCGGCTCTCACATAGCAACCGCGCTTTGGATTCCATAGATTTGTAATCACTTCGTATTTCTGAAGTAACGGTTGTCTTAAACTTACAGACTTCCACACCACTCAGATGTATGTTGTTTTAAACTGACAGAAAAATTCTTTTTATACCCACACCACAATAGTGAAGACGTTATTATGCTGATGTTTGTTACACCTAAAAAAATTGGTCCCAAAAAAATCTAGCAGGCTGGCTAACCATGTAAACTTCGTGCGCAACGTATAGGCAATTTTAGAGATCTTCTATATATTATATATATGGGGGATTTAATGTCAAGTGGCCCAATTTTTAAATCGATGTCTTTCGATTTGGGTGAAATTAGCACCAAGCTTAGTCCTATTAAATAGTAGTTTAGACACAAATTTTCAACAAGATCGGTCAAAAAGTTTCTGAAAGTTTTAAATTTAAAAAAAAAAAATTAAAAACAAAAATATTTTTTTTTAAAAGATTGATCAAATAGCACATAGCATGAGCTTGGTTGCATAGTATCAAAAATGTTTACCGGATCATTGTTTTCTATTCAACGGTTTTTACTTTCGAAAGCTTTTACTTTCTTATAAACAAAATATTTTTTCAATTTGGATTTCAGAAAAGTGAAGAAAAAATTCAAATTTTATTTAATGAGGATTACTTCCAGTTTTTAATCGATTTGTAAGAAGACTGGTTTTCTTAAAAGCTAAATTTTTGTATCTATTTCCAAAAATATAACAAAATTTTTGTACATATAACGATTAAATTAGAGGTAATGACTGTAAAGTGTATATGCTTTAAAAATGTGTCTCTTTTTAATTTGAATGTCTATAACACTGAAAAAATTTTCTTCACAGATCCAATGAAATTTACATTAAAATTCAACCTATGTAACCCTTCATTGGATTAATGAAATGTTTCATAAAATCAATGAAAATTTTGCATTAGTTTAACGCCAAACGTTTATTTTATCCATTTTTTCAATGAGGATTAATAAAATTAATGAACATTTTGTCATTGATTTTATTAATCCTTCATTAATCCAATGAAGGGTTACATAGGTTGAATTTTAATGTAAATTTCATTGGATCTGTGAAGAAAATTTTTTCAGTGAACTTAAATATTTTCCAACCCATAGTATAATAAGTACCATAAGTATGATCATTAGGGAGAATTTTCATTATTTACAAATGTAATGTCAAATTAATTTATTTGATTTTTGACGCTTGTTTTAAATTTTTTCTATATTTTCTTTTGTTTGACGTTATATGGGTTTTAAAATTGAGAACAAAATGTCTAATGACTATACCTTGTACTTATTCTACCATGTGTCAACCTATTTTCAAACTTCTCAAAAATTAAACTCACATCTATCAAATTAAAATCGAAACGAAAATTTGTATTAATTTTTAGTAATTCTGTTATTTCACTTTAACAAAAGGACTGAGCAAAATTGTTTATACTTAAATATTTATTGAAAAAGTCTTCCTTATGTTGGCCGAACAGTAAGCAGTAAAAATCTTAAAACTAAAAAAACGTCCCAAGCGTAGTAGAATATAAATGCTTAGACGGTCAACGACCTCGCGGGATGGAAGATCGTTTTTTCGAAGCGTTGTTTATGTTTGGACGATCCAAATCTCAGACAAAATAATATATTTTGCGTGGGCTTTGCGAAATTCATAGTTTACCAGTGGAATGTCTAGGTTCCTATGGATGTTTTTTTTTTCTAATATACCACGGCGCTTCGATCATGGTTCCAAATATTTTTAATTGTGCCATCTGTATAAGCTAGCAGTTCCCCTAAACCAAATTATTTATAAATGGGCAGGTGATATTTGTTGAATTAACGAAAAGGTTCACTGAATTAAAGAATTTTTCGTTAAATTGATAAGCTTTCTCGTTATATTTAAGAACAGTTCAATAAATTATTTAAATAAAATATTTTTAAGAATAATGAATAATTTTCACAACGAACAAATTCATTGGACAACAATTAATACATTTTTCGTTTGCTCAGCATTAATTTTCGTTGTCTCAACATAACATTTTGGTTGAGCGTATTTATATTCGAAATTTTATTAAATTATCTCCAAAATTGCTTTATTTTGCGAACAAGGTTAACATTGAAAGACAATTAGCCAAACGGACGGTCGGACATCGCTAGATCGATTAGTAAACTAAAAAGTGGGTCGATGACAAATATAATTCAGCGCAAGTGAATAAAATCCTATCCCCCTATTATGGTTTGCGTATTAAGTCCCTTTTTTTTAATAATTACCCATATACACAAATTTTTTAAAGTTTAATCAAAATTACGAATATAAGTTGTTAATTCTATGCATATCTTAGCTGTTGTAACTGTTCAATCTATATTTCTTATACCTGTCAAGTGGATATAAATACTACTTAGGCACAATCGTTATTTAGCTAATAGTAATGGTTTAACCAATTAAATATTATTTCCAGCTTTTTGTTAACCATTAGTTTAACTACCAAATGTTATTGGTTAGTTAGACAACAGCTCTACCGTTTTGTTATTATAAATTGTACGCAGCGACGCTTTCACGTATATTCTCTTTGTTCAGCAGTTACACTGCCACTTTATTGTTTTCTATGACACTTCGGTATTTTTATGTTTAGAAATAAAAAAAAATGTAAAGAAAAACACTGCTACCAACATTGAAATTTGGTATTTTGATAGAGTTATCAATTTTTGCTCTGACAAAAACTTTTAGTTAACCAATATACTGTAAATATGAAATACGATTTAACCAATAATTATCATTTAAATTTACTAATAATTAACTAATGACTGTAAATTAGGGCCTTAATAAATTAATTTTTAAACTAAATAACTAAACTTTTTTTATTTCCTTTGCAGGTATGCAGCAGCAACAACTTATAAATTTTTAAAATGAAAGGTAGTACAATATTTAAATGAAGATTTTATTTATTTGTGCAAAAAAAAAAAAAAAAAAAAAAAAAAAAATCTAAAATCGTTGTCATAATGTGTGTTCACTTGAGATTTAATCAATATTATGTAAAAATGTTTATATTGAGGAATGTCTAATTGAATAGAAAATCTTTATAATATCCGGTTACTAATTAAACATCCGGTAAATAAAAGATAATTAATAAATTAAGTTTTGATTAATACAAAAGAAAACATCGAATTGATTTTGAGTTCATGGAAAACTTAACTTAAAACAAAAATTTTTTTTTTAAACAGGGAAAAAAGTGTAAGAGAATATAAAGAGTATCTGAAATTAAGATTTTTGTTTTGAAAACAAAGTATTTTCAACTTTTGCGAAGCCAGACAATTTCGCAAGTACGAACCAGTCTGCAGTGGAAAATTATCTTTTAAATGTCACAGACTTCAATTGAAATCATTAATATTTCTGCACCATCTTCTTAAATTTTAGGTATGACATGTCATTGCGGCAGTAAGCAATTGGATCTACGTCTCTAAAAAAAGGAGATCTAAGTCGAGAGATAGACTTACTCTTAAGCAGAATAGCAGCTTAAAAGTGTAAAAGGCTTACACTCCTCGGATTCTTTTATAATTTTTTCACAAACGCTTTTAAGGCCAGTTCTCGTAGACTTATCAGAACTATAACTAGATGACGGTCACCGTGTCTTAAACAATTTCAGATTGCAGAGTCATGTTTAGTAGCTGAATACGACGTTTTTTCAATATGAATGAAGTCGATTGCCTTGGAAATATTCGAGCTTTTTGCTACGGCTCAAAAACTGCAGATAAACAATAGGTTTTATTATTCTCTTAACCCTCAAATCTTAATACTAAGTAATTTGAAACATTTTGGGACACTGAACTTTTTTCTATTTTATTTATTTTGATTAATTTTGTAATTTGTATTTATTATTGGAATAGCGTCAGACAATGCAGCTGTGGCTTTGCTTATAGATTTTGTACCTTCTTCGAAGTAGCCCAACATTTTTAGCAAACCAAATTTTATTCTCACAAACTATTAAAATCTTAAAACTTTCAAATACTTGAAAAATTAAGCATTAAGAGAACGTTTCACTTCTATGGTGCAAAGCAAAACGGTTAAAGCTGAACGTCTATAATACGCGGGCTAAGCGTTAATGCATTTATGTATCTATCAAAAAACTAGAATCGGTGTAAAATTGTATTGGCAAGTTACACAGCAAATGCGTAGAATGCTTCGTATCAAACGCATGAAGTAGACTTACTTTTTGCTTTTGCATGCGTCTAGAAAAAAGCTCAAGAAAATATCAAACGTGGACTTCCAGCTTAAGAATTCAAAATAAAAAAAAAACAATTTATTTGTCTGTTTAGATTTTATGGTCTGATTTTTAATGTGTTATTTCTCTAAACTAAAGCTTCGTACTGACGGAGGTCAGATCTTACAATAATGATAGGTCTGGCCATGAGCTGACAATACAAAAGCCAAAGGAAAATCGCCAATAAAAGTAAATTGTCAGTTCAGACGATTGTAAGAAGACCATACAATTTCATAAATTCATCTGCTAACAAAAATCTTCAGTTTAGTCCGAATTTAGACGAGCGAAGGAAAACATCTGGAATTCTCTTCCGTTTTTTTCATTCGCAGTCACACAGACGAACATGTTGCCGGGGAAATTCTGTTACTATTGTTGTTTTTTTTTTTTTCAAAAAGCAAAGTAAATGTCAACAAAGAAAATGAGAACAAAGCGTGTCGCCTAGTACCGAATAGAAAAACCATTCTCTCTTCCCCACCCGTAATTTGCTCCTAACAAAATGTTTCCCTATCAAAATGGGCACTTACATGGCATGAAAAGAATTGAAAAATCTGTTTTTACACATTGTATGAAAATTAAATTTGCGTGTATGTGGAAATATATTTATTGAAGGCAAAAAGCAATAGCAAGAATTTTTACTTTTTTATGTTGTTTTAAAAAGGTTTCATTGATGTTTATTAAAATTAATTTTAATTTTGCAAAATAAACTTTTTTTGTTTTTCTATTCACTCATGCATATCGGGGATGGAAAGTGCATTTGTACTTTTTTTGTAATTAATAAAGTGTCTTTTTTTTAATACATATATCAAGAGATAA
Organism: Pollenia griseotomentosa; assembly: GCA_963931875.1. Taxonomy (NCBI): domain Eukaryota; kingdom Metazoa; phylum Arthropoda; class Insecta; order Diptera; family Polleniidae; genus Pollenia; species Pollenia griseotomentosa. Next base: position 97,971,214 of record OZ007561.1, on the reverse strand, counting down.
TCCATAAAATACAAAATTTGTACCGCCATTGTCTCAAAACAACCTTTTGTTATTGAATTGGTACAAAATCCAAAACCCAATTTTCCATCCCTGATACGTATGTATTTGCAGCATTGCCAATAGAAAATGCCAATGATGCCGTTGTCAGATGCATACACTTCGCACATTTGACAATAAAAAATAAGCTTCCAACGTCTGACAGGGATCTGCCAATGCCAACGAAAAGTGTTCACACGTTTTTCAGATATCTTACAATATTGTTGTCTTACAAAGGACTGTCTGTCAATGCTTTTTCTGACGACATTGTCAAACAAAAATTGCAAGTTTACACGGTTGTAAGACATTTGTAGCACATTTTACTGACAGTATTGTTAGATGTGACCACCGTCTGTACGAAACTTAAGCATTGAAAATTAAATTGTTTGCTCAAGAACTCTAAAAAAAGGTATCGTCGTATCGATAGTCAAATATCACCCTAAAGGCCGTTTCACACTATCCCACAAAGTCTTATGTATTTTTCAAAAATGCTTCCCCGAGTTTCAAAAAACAATAACAACTTATCATGACAGGGTTGCATTTTCGTAAATTACTAAAGACTTTGTGGCATAGTTTACAACGGCCTTAAGTTACATCCTATCGGAAAAACTCAGAAGGCCTTCTTAAAGACCTGCTTAAAAATTTTTTTGATTCAATTCTTATCTTACTGCTAAATAATACATAATATGAGGTCGAGGGTCTTCCGTACGAAAGATGATCTACACATTCCGCATTCCCTTCTATTCTAAAAAAGATATGAGTATGGAATGGAGCCTACAGGCTTCTGGAAGGCCTCCGTACTCCTTCTTTATTGTGCTGGGATATTTATGCATACTTACAAAAATATTTTCTTTTTTATATTCATGTAAATGAAAGTGTTATTGGTATAAACCTCAATTAAAAAAAAAAAACAAATAGAATTTTCTTGTAAGTCCTTCTATTACACATAATTTGATATAATCAAATATAAAAAATATGCCCAAATACTTCCAAACGTTCTTAAATCTATTCTTTTTTTAATTTAACCTCATCTATAAAACGTTACCTCTAATAAACTGTTGGCATAAGCACAGAAAATAAATTTCATCATTATAAAAAATTCATATTTAAAAAAGCGAATCTATTCGCATTAAACTTTTGAAAAATATCAAAATTTTCCAACTAATTAAAAGTTTGTAAGTCTTCTGATAAATTTGGCAGCAAACTTATTTGCGTGTAGCAACCAACACACAGTCAATAAAAAACAAATAATGAACAGCAAAGCAAAAACGATGACAACAACAATAGCATCAGGAACAGTAACCGCTGTGCGAACAGCAGTTAGTGAATCTAAAGCAGAACGGGAGATCATAATTATTATTTCATTAGGTGTGTATTGTTGTGTGCAAGAAATGAAAAATAAAGCGTGAGAGAAAGAGGGAGAGAGGGAGAAAGTGAGTTTATGTTTTTGTATTGTAAGTAGGGAATGAGTCTTATGAGATTACTGGGAAAGTAATGTTTTAACTTTCCCCTTTTCTTGGGAAATAAATTCCTAAAAATTTTAAAGAATTAAAAACTAATAAATATTTTTTTTTTATAATTTTAATTAGGCTTAAGTTCATTAAATTTAATTTTCATTAAATTATTTTTATGAAGAAAGGAATTTTACAACATGAAAATTAATTAAAATTGTTATTGATAATCTTTCATTCTTGACCGTGGCCGGGGCTCGAACCCGGGCCGGCAGGTTACCATGACATGTTTCGATCGCAACCACTCGATCTCCTCAGATGGATTTGCCGTTTTACACTCGCAGCCATCGACGACTGCTGACGTCAATAGTCAAACATCAATCCTTAAACCAAATTGTATTTTAACCATTTGGTAGATCGAAGTTTTGCTTTTTTTGAATGATTATCCATTTTAATTGAAAATTCTTGACAAAAGGTACGAAAAAACAGAAGTAAGGAAGAACATGTAACCTAATTAAAATTATTATAAAAAAAATTTGGATTAAAAACCTTTAATAGTTCAACAAAATAACCACAATACTAATTACTAATAAATATGCTTAATTTGTTTTTAAACAAAGCAAAGTTTTTAAAAAAGTGTAAAAGTATTACAAAATATATTTTAAATTATCATAACACAGTGTAGCACATAAAATGTACACTCAATTTCGACTTCAGTTTCCGATAGTACTTATCGAAACTAGCAAAAAACCACGTTTGAGTTTTTCTGGCTTAACTTGGGCGTAGATCTTATATATATATATATATATATATATATATATATATATATATATATATATATAAATATACATACACACAGAAAAAAATCAAGGTAAAATCGTCGAAAACAAGGTTTATTTTATCGCTTTCGGTGATGATGTTGCTTCATAGTCACTTCAAGTTAATGCAACCTGATTTTAGAATAACTTGCGAACAACAATTTTTTCTTTTAAAATAACTATACTTCATGTTAATTTAACATTGCAGTAGAGTTAGAGCAAAATGTCATTTATATTGAAATAACAATCCGAATCACGTTGAATAAAATTAATTTTATTCAAAGTTGAAACAACGTGAATTTCATGTAGAAAAAAATTGGTTTGAGTGTGATATAACAGTGAGAAGAAGCTTCAGAGACAACATATGCATTTATTTAAGAATAACTTAAAACACTTACCCCTGTAACAAATGTTTCACTTATTTTAATTCCCCATTGTTAACAGAAGCATCAGCAGAATGGCCCGATATGGTTTTCGTCATCATTCTACTTTGAAAACTTGATGTACTATTTAACTTAACAATTTTAATTAAAAACATACGGGAATTGCATTCTTTTTATAACATATTTAAAACATGAAAATAAAACAAGTAAGAGTGCCATATTCGGCTATGCCGAATCTTATATACCCTTCACCATGATGAGATAAGAACAAAAAGTTATATACATAAATAACGTTCTTTAGATAGGTATAAACAAATATTAATTGAGCCACGCCAACTTGTCATTTCGCCATGCCGAAGAATATAAAAAAAAAAACAAAAAATTTATATATGTACCTAAGCCCGTTTCCTCTTTTGCCAAAGTTGTTGTTTGAAATTCGTTTTATAATCTTAAAATCGTTTTTTAGAACATAAAAAAATTAAATAAAAAAAATTTAAAAAAATTCTTGTTGGGATTCGAACTGGCAATATCATCAGTTTTAGGAGAGAACTTAACAACTCGGCTACGAATGCTTTTACTGAAGAAGCGTTAAATTAAAATATATTGAGTCTATGAGTTTGTTTCTTTATTTGAGCGGCATATCATAAACATGCATTAATGTGTATGTGGATGCGTAAAATTAAACACATTACAAATAAAATCCACCACTTGTAGTGAAGGGTATAAAAAAACAACAAAAAACCACATTACCAACACTGTATTACCATAGCCACTGTATGACCGTAGAAACCAAAATTGAATTGGTTTGTATGGTATGTTTATGTCGTTTTGGTATTACAGTGGTGGTATGGTAATGTCACGTCTAATTGGACCTTTAAAGGAAAAAATTTAAGGCAGTCGTGGTTTTTTACTCATATCTCAGCCATTTGTGGACCGATCTTGTTGAATTTCAATAGCAAACAATTTCGGACCATATGTGACATAAATGCATAATAACCTGGCCCCCATCATATATGGGGTCTTCGGAAAATCCATTTCAACGGACAGTTGGACAGACGGACATCGTTAAATCACCTTCGCTCCTCATACGGACCCAGAATATATATACTTTATAAGGTCAAACATCAATATTATAGAAGTTACAAACTTATATATACCTTATTCGCCACCTGTAGTGAAGGGTATAAAAATGTAGGTTTTTTTATGGAGTTGTTTTTTTTTATACAAAACAAGTAAAACAGGTTTTTAATGTTTTGATGATATTGAACAATATTTTTTTAACATCTTTCATTTAAAATAAACATGAAACCAAGATACTTTTAAATAGAGTCGATACATAAAAACAGGTTTTTATGGATTCAATATTGAACAATGTTATTTTAACAGTGAATAATATTAAATAAACGTGATTTAAGGTTGTTTTAATATTTTTCATTTAAAATTAATATGAAATATTGATAAATTTAAATAAAGGGCATACTTTTGCAGAAATTTACTATGATTCTCAATCAACATTTCGCCATGTTAATTCAACATTGGCATTTTTTTCTGTGTGTACATATAACATTTTCACATGGATCGCCTACTAATAGTCTACATAATTTCCTATAATTCATTCATACATTTATTGTGGATCAGATTATTAGTTAAGAAGATTTGATTTTTCCGCCGCTAGATTGCTGTTATTTTCCTTTAAAAATTGTTGTAAGGCAGTGCTGCTAGTAACGATTAGGTGTGACAGATAATGCGTTTTAAAGGCTTTCATAAAGGTTGGTAAATTGTAAGTAAAGTTTTTGCTGGAATTTTTCATTCCTCAACATGAATCCCCAAAAAATCCAATATTTGTTCTACTTTTCCGTTGGTTTGCGAGCCCTAATTGTAAGTAAAAGTAAACACAAACATAAAGTATAGAATTAACAAGCCACATTTAGTATCGCTTACTAAATAAAAGTTTCCGCTGAATTAAGCAGCAATAAAAAAAATAAAAAGTTATAATTAGTAACATATTTCTTATGAGCATAAACAGAAAAGGACATGTAACACACCCATACCCATGTTTTAAGCGTTCATCCGTTTGTTATACATGACGGTGGTTTAAAAAGGTAGGCATACAACACCTACCTTTTTAAAAGTGTTGCCAAACTTTTTTTTAATAAATATGTCCTGAAAGTTAATGTATTAAAATATAACAACTAGAGCTACAAGAAGCTTTCATATGTAAAAAGCAAAAAAGCCAAATTAAGAGAGAAAATAAGTAAAAGTTATTTATTTTTTTAATTTTTAGAGCTTTTAAATAAAAACTTGTTTTTTAAAAAGGTTTTCTACATTTAATTTATTTAAAACTCGCATTCGTATTCTCAGTAAGTCCTTTCATTACACACCCATATGGTAGGCAAGCATATTGGATATAGAGTGAGATCACCTTATTGACGAGGTATTTTTAGCAAGCCCTTTAATTTTATACCCATATTGTAGGAATGCATTCAAAATAATTACTCCTCCATCTTGGGCGTTCGACCATGTTGGAAATAGAATAGCTTACCATGTTTTGTCAACCAAACTGAATGTATATCAAAATTTCAGCTCAATCTGTTAATATTTTTTATGAATTTTTTAAAGCCAAAATGTTAAAAAATTCTACAAGTGCCACCATCCTGTTGGAACCTCATATCGTCCAGGTCCATATCCTCAATTTTTAACCACAAGAAGTGCGTTATCATTTCACGGTAGCGAACACCATTAACGATAGCTGCATCAAGCAGTCGTCACTTTTGTGGATGCATTAGCTTTTCAACAATCAGTCGTGGATTCTTGTTTGCCCAAATGCGGCAGCTCTGCCGGTTAACGAATCCACTGAGGTAAAAGTGTGCCTCACGTGCACGGAATGCATTTTGATTTTAACGCCTATTTTCGTAAAAGGTTTCAACAATCTTTTGAAGGCTTCAATAGACCTAATGACAAATTTCATCGAAATATCTCTAAAATTGGGCAATGTCAACATGTAAAATCAATTAAAATGGATAATCATTCAAAAAAAGCCAATTTCGATCTACCAAAGGTTAAAATACAATTTGGTTTAAGGATTGATGTTTGACTATTGACGTCAGCAGTCGTCGATGGATGCGAGTGTAAAACGGCAAATCCATCTGAGGAGATCGAGTGGTTGCGATCGAAACATGCATGTCATGGTAACCTGCCGGCCGCGGAAAGATTATCAATAACAATTTTAATTAATTTTCATGTTGTAAAATTCCTTTCTTCATAAAAATAATTTAATGAAAATTAATTTTGATGAACTTAAGCCTAATTAAAATATTAAAAATTTGGATTAAAAACCATAAATAGTTCAACAAAATAACCACAATACTAATTGACACTTACAGACAACCAGCCAGCCAGCCGGATCGACATCATAAAATCGACTTAGAAAGTGGCTTACAGTCAATCGGTATACTAAATGTGAGGGTCTAGAAACCATTTGTAATGGAACACAGAAAAAATTAATTTTCCAATTCAAACAAAAAATTCGTAGAATCAAAACATTTTTTGTCTGAAATCGGTCCTACAAACAAATTTGCATATTCAAACAATTTATTTGCATTTCGTTTATTGAAAAAACACTGATTTTTTCAAACAAATAATTTAACTGAATCAAACAAATAGTTTACTGAAAATCATATAAATTTCAAACAAATAATTTTGCTAAATCAAACAAAAAAGTTTTTGCACAAGCAATGACGCGCACACAAGCAAGCACTGCAGAAGTAGATGAAGGCAGATTAGAACGGCGCGGCTGGCTTTGAGACACATTTTTTTGTTGGAATGTTTTTCTTCTTCACTTACTGTTGCTGTATCCTTTCCTTGGCAGTAGACCGAATCGACATGTCTTTCGTCATCATTTTATTTTTGTATTTGATGTAGGTATTTAACTAAACATTTTTAAAAAATTAAATACGGAATTTTGTTTTTCATTCTTTTTACCAACTTTGAAACCAACCAATAATTTATTTTGATTCTTCGAATGTTGTTGTTGTTTAAAAAGAGTGAAACGTTTTTTTACCTACTATTGTTTTGTTTTTTTTTTACTTTAAACCTCGTTACGCTATTTTATCATCTTTCTAATTGTTGTACTTTTTTAAAGCGTCCAAAAATAGACTGTATGAGTTTTTTGTTGTTGTTCTTATATTTCACATAAAGAAGTGTTGCTTACGATCTAATAAATAAAATGCAAAAAAACGACAACATTTAAGAGCTTTAAATATTTTATACAAAATTATAAAAACTTGAAACCAATAACGCGTATATTATATTTTTGAAAAGTTACCAACATTTCTGTTGGTTAAAATAAAAATCAAACAAAAATATTAATTGAATCAGTAAAAAAAAATTTTCAAACAAGCGTTTGTTTGAAAATAATTCAGCAATAATTTTTTCTGTGTATGGGTATACCTACAATTTAATTTAATTTAAAACATTTGCCCGATTATCCCTTTGCTACCATTTAATTAATACTTTCCTTATTCTGGCAACATTGATTTTACAGTATACATTCATACATTTTCTTAGTTTATTTTAATAATGAATATTAATTTTTTGTTTTCGTTTGGCCTAAATTTACTAGGTATTTAGTCATAAGCATTAATATTAACTAAGTATTTACAACTAAATCGATTTCCATAAAAAACGCCATTTGTAGTGTTGCCCGTAAATTATTTGGTCTGTTGTGTTAGTTAAGTTGAGATTGTGGCAGGTTTGCTAATGGAAATTTAAAGAGCTGAAGATTATTAATTAACATGAAAAGTTGAGATTTTGATCTAAAACACTTTAGAAAGTAACTGCCAATATTAATAAATTACCAAAAAACACTAAAATGTAAAACGTTTTTAATTACCAAAATGGCTAAAGGCAACCGTTTAAGGTGTGTTTCGAAATTGATTTTTAAACACTTTAATTAAGTTGTTAATAAAATTCTACACAGAAAAAAATAACGACAAATCAATTGTCATATTGAATAACACATTCGTCAATACAATTAACTTTTTAATTGAAAAGGCACCAACAACTAAATTTGTAAATATATTGTGAGTTTGCCATATTAACAAAATATTTTGTTGCTTACTAAGTTGAATCAGAAGATGCATTTAAAAGCTGTTTTTATAAATTTTTTAGTAAAACACATACATATGTATGTATATGAAAAATCACATGACAAATAACATTACAAGTTATTTAAGCTACATATTTAGGCCTGGATGCACAAGGAGGTTCTGAACTCAGCACAAAACGGACTCTTGACACCATTATCAGTAATATTTAAAAATCTATAATTTATAAAAAATTCGTGAAAATGTCTTTAAAAATAATTTAATAATAACTTTACTTACCGTATAGATTGATTAAATTTCGCAATAACCATCGTGTTCATTATTTTTTTAACGACTTTAAATCGAAAATACAAATTTTTTTATATTATATTTTTATCTTTTTGATACAAAATTATTTTTTCTATGATAAGCCTACTTTTTAATTTTCTACAAATTTAACAAATTGTTTATATGACAATTTACAAAGACGTTAATTAAGAAAATTGTTAAAAATATTACAAAAGTTTTAACAAATTTTCTTTTATTATTTAATAACTTTTGTTATTTTTTTCTGTGTATTCACTTTCATTTATTAACAACAATAATATTTATATTGATATTTCTTTAAAGTTCGACGAAATGGTCTTAAGTCAAAAGAATGCATTCTGAATTTTTTTTATTTTCTTCCGTTTGGTATCAATAACATAAGTCTAGCACAGCTGCTTCTTACAGTAATCACAGCAATTAAATAATTTTTAATTTAATATTACGAAAAACTACAGTTTCTGACTTAAGACATTTTTAAAAAGCTTCAAAGTTTTGTTTTGAAATATTTTGTTGTTAGTTGTTATAATCTTTAACATTTATGTCTTACGTTTAAGATAAATTGTTTAATAGATGATAACCATAAAAGTTAAATGTATATAATAACTAGATTTTACCAGTGACTAGGTTCGCCTGAATATTACAGCAAGATTTAAAGAAAACGATCTTTCCTATTAAATATTTCCAGAAACGTTATGTAGTATTTTACATCTATGCGTATTAGTGTGTTCTAAAAATAAGTTTTGGGGCTCAAGCATTATTTACAAGCTTAAAGGGTAAAGTATTTTCGAGATTTTTTTCAGATTTTTCGGAAGAGGTTTAAAGGTAACGCAAGTCGATTTTTGGCCAAGTACCACGAATTTATTCACTTTTAAGGAAAGAATCTAAAAGCAAAATGGCCAAGCTTCACTTATGTGTACAAAGACTATAAGTTTTTGCAATGCATTTGCTTATTTATGCACCCTACATTAAAATTTTTCATAATTTTTCCATAAATTTTGTAAAAAACGCTTTATAAATTTTAAAATTTTTATGAAAATGTAACAAACCAAACGCCAGTTTGAAAGATTGATTTGTTCTAAACAACTTAGAAACAAATATTTTTGAATTCGCTTTTACCGTTCCTGAGTTATAACGGTGTTTTTTGGGACACACTAATGCTTATGTTGTGTTAAAAATTTTTTAATAAATAACATTATAGCAATTATTATTTTTCGCCAACTCATGCACATCAATTCCTAAAACCTTACAAATTCCGATGAAATTTGATAAGATACATCGGAATTTGTGAAAAAGTTTTTGAATTTTTGTTATTTCAGTAACGATTAAAGTTCGGAGCATTCTATGCTCTTGAACAATCGGCATTAAACTGTCCATATAAAAATATGTATGTATATTCCGGCAACTGGACAATATGTAATCTGTATACCAAACTTATCAAAAAGAGAAAAAGTACCAAATGTACCAATATTTTCCGAATCTGAATCTGTGCCATATGTTATCTTTATGCCAAAATTTTTTGATAAGAGAAAAGGTACCATTGGTAAAAGAGTACCATGAGTACCAGCTTTTCTTTATTTTAGGCCCCCATAAAGTATACTGTATGTTAATGTAGGCTAAAATCTGTATGTATATAAATTTTGTGCAACCCTTAAAAAGTACCAATTTTATCCCTTAAAAAATACCCTATATATTAATCTTAGCCGGATGCTATCTCCAAGAGTACCTACTTTTCCTCATTTTAAGCCCCCAGTAAGCACACTTTCTGTTAATTGAGGCTTCAATCTGTGTTTATATCAGATGGATCAAAAGAGAAAAATTAGATATTTCTTGAATTGCCCTCCCTACTTCAGCATTAGACCATGGAAGTGAGAGCAACTTTACAGTTAATTCTGAAATTTCTAAAAAATATTGTTGTTGCCTGCATCTCTATATGAAAATACATACTTCCGACTTTCTTCCCTTTATGGATTTAAATACAAAATACAGGTAGTTGTAACAGAAAGAAGAATTTTTCTTTCATTTTCCTTTTTGGCATGCTGTGTGAATAAGTGGTTTCTGGCAGAAGGTTTATTTATTATTTTTTTACCACAAACTGTGACACATGACAAACTGATGGGCCTATAATTTGTATATTTCAATTTTCGTAAACTAAATAAATGATGCATAAATAATAAATATTTAATGTGTACAAAAAAAACAGTTGCAAATGGTCATTCTAACAATATTTTATTGGCAAACAACCACCACAACTATTCATCCATATAGTTAAGGGTGTTTTTGAGAACGATATAAATTACGAATAGGTTAGCTGTCAAACGAACTGTCGTTCTGAACTTCCTTTTTGAAATTTAAAATCAGTATACTCTTGAAAATCATATTAATTAGATTTTCGCTTCCAAATTAACAAAATTTACTTTAAAAATGAACCATCAATTCGCACAACAAATAGACGACTTTATCGCAACATCGTGTTCAGCGATGAGGCTCTTTTGTTTGCTAGTAAACAAAAATGTCGCATATGGAGCGATACTAAACCACAACAGATCCTACAAACGCTATAACATCCAGAAAAATGTATCGAAAAATGTGCCGTTTGGTGCGGTTTACACGTTGGTGGCATAATCCGAACATATTTTTTTAAAAATTAAGACGATGCTAGTGTTGCGGTCAATGAAGATCGTTACCGAACCATGGTAAATGACTTTCTGTTTGAAAATATGAATAGCTCGGTTTCAACAGGATACGGCAACCGCAATCATCTGCTTGAGGTCAAAATTTGGCGATAAGTTGATTTCGAGAAATGGATTAGATCTTGCGATATAAAATCTGACGATTAATTCCTGTGCGGCTAGGTGAAGTGATTTGTGCCGATAAGCAGGCAACAATAGATGTCGTGGAAGCCAACATTGCTCTTATTATTCGTGACATACGGTTAGCCTATATGCCCGAAATAATTTTTAATCTTATTGCTATTAATTGATTTTTCAAATAGAAAACTAATATTTTTGAATAAAATTTTATTTTTATTCATTTTTTTATTGTTTACAATTTCAAGTTCTATTGGGCTGCAAAAAAAAACACCCATTTAAAGCACCATAGAAAGAATTTTTTTTAAATATTTAGTCCCTTTACAATTGGTCAATCTATTTTAAAGTACCAACAAAAACCACTCATCAATTTATTTATTAAGAGGTAGAATTTGTTTCTGACATTTGTTTTAAATTTTAAAATCTATAACAATTTAATTGTACATTGGAGCGAGCGTCCACGTATGAAGGGGAAACGTGCAAAATTTGGAGTACCTCCAGAATATTGCATTTACTTAAATTATACAAAAAAAAAACTGGAAGTTGGATTAAATAATATGGGAAATTCTATTAATTATTTATTTTAAGCTTATTAGTAAAAAACATTGTTGTTCTGAATAAATAAAATTTTTAATCAAGGAGATCTGTGAAAAAAGCTTTTTCTATACAAAATTTCTTTAATAAAATTAAATAAATTAGGTAGAATAAATACATTACATTACATGGGTAAATTATGACAACTCTCCTTAATGCACCTACCTGGTACTTATTATAATATGCTTTTAACTAAATTTAAGCAATTATGTGGGAAAAATAAATTCGGCTTTTTCAACTTAATGTCTTATTAATAACTTTCTTAATTTCTTACATAACTTTCTGAAAAATTTAAAAATACTCTGGTCTATTTGTTTGCCTGTGTTAATAAAGCACATAGCTTTGCCCAGTGTTTAAAAAGCTGCAGTTAAGATAGTTAAAGTCATAAGATTGTGCTGTAACTTCGACTTCTTCATTATAATGAAGAAAAAATTTTCATTAAAATTTTTTCAATTAATTCAATAATGCTGTTTTAAACCATTTTTTTAACTGTTCCAATTAATTTGCCTTAATTGAAAACAAAAATTATAATGTTTGTGTGTTTATTTGCAAATGTGAAAACATACACACAAACTTCAAAATATTTTAAATTCTCAAACAATTTTTTAATTGTTTCAATTAACTGTGTTGAGTGAAAAAAGTATTTTGATTTGTCTTTACGTTTTATATAGCCTCTTTTACTGGTGGTCAAATTTCAATTAAACCTATTGATTGAAACTGAACAGCAAGAAAAGCTCAAACTTACAAATGCGTTAATTGATATGATCAATTTGTTTGCAGGCGGAAAATCAGTAAAGAATTTAATTAATAGTACAAATTTCTAACAAATACGTTAAATTGGTGTTTCATTTTTTTTTTGTGTAGTCATTGGACAAAAATAAACAGTTGCCTTTACTTCTGATTCATTAAATGAAAACAGTCGCAGTCAAGGCAAAAGCAAAAAACGAAAAGTTGTACACAAGAAAAAACATCGACAGTCGACATGTTCGGAAGTGTTTGGTTTGACAGACTGAAACTTTTAAAAAATCCCGTAGTTAGCGAAGATGGGACGTTGTGTTTGTATTTTTGTTTCCCATATTTTTTTTTTTTTTAAATACATATGTAGATTATGCTGGGTACACACAATGCAATCTACATCAATCCAATCTCAAAATATCAATACGTTTTGATGTTGATGCAATCTGGAATGAATGAAAAATGAATGAAAATTAATTTAATTTGCTAGATTGCGTAAATGAGCTATAACTTTTTCACACTTTTTGCGAATATTAAAAACGGCATCGTATAGTCGTGTAGAACATTAAAAGTTATTAATAAAAACTATGATAATTTTTTCGGATTGTTAAAAAAGTTCACGCAGGGATTGGGTGGAAGTTTGAAAACAACCATTTTTATCTCACGGAAATTTTTGGAATTTGTCCACTGCTTTAGATTTAAAAATGTTCCTACGGGTTACAATTCATCGCGGTTCAAAATTTCTTGGAAGGTTTTAGAAAATTTCTTCCCTGCGTGAGGTTTTTGTTCGCAAAACGACGGAAGACAGGTGTGTTCATTACTTAAACATTCTTGGCCACTCCGTGGTCCTAGCCAAAAATTTGGTTGTAGCCCTAATGTACATATATATGTATTTATTTTAATGCTTAAAAATCTTTTTAATTTTTTGAAACTAAATAAAACTTTAAATAGCATAATCCTTTTCATATACATAAAAATGTATGTCATTTCTTTGGTTTATTAGGTTTGTATTTTAAAAGTTCTCTGAATTTTAATAAAGTATATTTAATTTCACTAACAAAATAATTTTTGGTATGTACAAAAGTAACAACAAAACAAAATACATATACATACAAACATACATTAATCAAACAACAAAGTCAAGACATAATAGGAAAACGCACTTAAAACTGCAGAATCAAAACACATCGTCCCATCTTCGTTAACTTCGGGATTTATTAAAAGTTCAGTCTGTCAAACCAAACACTTCCAAGCATGTCGACTGCCGATGTTCTTTGTTGTTTACAACTTTTCGTTTCTTTGCTTTTGGCTGGACTACGGCTGTTTACATTTAATGAATCCGAAGTAAAATCAACAGTTTATTTTTGTCCAATGAAAAATCAAAAAGTGGAAGAAAAAGCAAGTTTTTTATTTTGACTGCAGTTTTGTAAACCCTGGTTTTGCCTTCATATTTTTGAGAGTTTACCACCACAGTAGGTGAGCAGTGTATTATGCATTTGTGACAAAGTTTGCAACGCGTGCCCCGGTAGGCTAGCCGGTAGCCGGAGAGCCTGGTTTCTTTTCTGCAGACAAGCATAGAGCTTCGCGGGAATTTGTTAGGATATTTAAAAAAAAGGGAAAAAGTTGTACACAATGCGTAAAAACAAAGGTTAGTGGTTATTATGTTGTTATAAAAGCATCACCGTCCATGTGCTCGGTTGTATGGCTGTCCATTTAAACCTTTAATACAAATAATTTCAAGACTAATATGAAGCAATTTTGAACATAATACCAACGACGAAATTTGCTACAAATGGTGAGAATCAGTCTACGAAAAGAGCGTTTTTGTTCATAAACCTTCTATGTTGTATTAGTATATAAATAAAATTTGACCCATTGGTCCATATCTGACCATAGCTGCCATACAAGTACGACCTCCTAAAAACTGTTTTAACTGCCATAGATTCCCTTTACTTTTGGCATTGTGATAAAATTGTAAAAGAATAATATTTATGTATATTAAAAAAGTGAAAACATTTTCAGATGTCAAAGTGGGTAATAATTTTATTTTTAATAGGAGAGCAACCAATTGATATAAGTACCAACTTGAATGCATTATCCAGAAGACTAAACCTCCGCTTTTTTTGGAAATATGCTAGCTGCATCTGTCGAATAGCAACAGCACCTAGGGACCATCCGTCCCTCAGGCCATACTCTCCTACATGTAGTGAAAAATCAGCCCATGCGTGTGCTTTACAGGATATCCATTTCCGCGACTTTCGGTAATAAACCACAGCCGCTACGCGATCCCCGAAAGTATATTTTCAACGGAAAAAAGACTCACCGCACAGACAATCGTTCTAAAAGGCTGAAAGAATTTCCCACCAGAAGTAAATTTCGGAACTCCTGACTGTTGCCAACTCACCAGGGACTACTGGCGTCCAAGGAGCGAGGTAGGATCTCTTTCCATCCGCAACCTCAAGAGATCATATAGATCTCTCTGGATATGTAAATTATGGATTTTTGCCTTCTCCCAGGTATTGATTGCATCTGATTTCTCCGAAGGATGTACCACCAGAAAGTGAAATATAAAGCAATATTTAAAAGGAATTTATAGCAGTGAAAGTGATATGAACATAAAAAGATGATTTATGAGTTCTTTCCAGGAGAAATGGGGATAGTTGTAATAATAAACCGATTCTCAACCTTTTCATAGGCATCGCCGTTTCAATATAAAAGGTAGGTCTAGAACCAAAATTTGTCTACATGACAAACATTGATAACAACTCATAATTACGTCATCCATTGTTGTGTAAGATTAATTAAGTGGTTAGATTTGAACAAATATTTATTCACCCCTACCAGAACAGTGACAGTCATTTGACCTATCATATGACTGGCATTGCTGTCGCGAATATCCATCATCGCGTAGAACAAAGTTTCTATCATTTTCTTAAGGCCAACGTGAAAAAACTGATGGAAACTTTTGTATACGTGTGATTTTGCATCCCTCTTTAAGCTTTGAAATTTGTGGTTGATAAGTCAGTACTGATGCATACAACGGGCATCAGTGCTGACCAGTCAGTACTGATGCTTATACCGGACACAGCTGACTAGTCAGTACTGATGTATACATTCGTCACTGTTGACGTATTTTTAGCTTAAATAAAACGCAATTCATCTCATTCAATTCTCATACATATTTTTGTCTTTATTTAAAATAAACAGCAATATGTATATGTTCGTTTTACAAATAAATTAAATAAATAAATAATTATTTCTTATTCTATGTTCTATGAGGTTAATTAAAATTGTACAAAGCTTTTTTGCAATAGTCCCATTACTTCAATATTTCACTAAGTTTTTGCTTAAGCCAACCTTTGGTTAACATTGATGCAATATATAAGTACATATACTAAGGAATGATCCTATACACTACCAGAATATCTTGTATTTTCCTTACTCCGCGTCTTAAACTGACATGATGTTATAAAAGCGTTGTTAAAACATTTGCATTAACAACAGTGTTATAACATTAGAAAACTAACATCATATTAGTGTTTATGTTAAGCATTTCATGTCAGTTGTAGACTGCAAGTTAGAATCATTCCTAAGTATATGTTCACATCTATAGCATCAATGTTAATTAAAGGTTGGCTTAACCAAAAACTAAGTGAAATATTGAAGGAATTGGACTATTGCAAAAAAGCTTTATAAAACAGGGACCGTAACCACGGTTTATTCCACCATGACCGTAACAAAATTTTCCGAAGAAGGTGAATCTTGATGTTGTTTAAGCAAACGGGATGATTGGCGGAAATTATGATTTCTCATACAATTATCTAAGATTTGCTCCACAAATCACAAATCAGGTCTGTTAAGCTAGCTAAATAAAAATTTAATAGCATTTCACTTCTCATCATAGAATCTGTTGTACCCTTTATGTTTAAAGTGGCCACTGTATTGTTAACATCTTCAAGTATATGGCGATAGGCTTCTTGCAGTACTGGCACATTTTTTATAATTTAAATAAAGTAGAACCACCTTCTACTTGAGTTTGTACCAATGTTGGGGGAGTTACTTCACAATACCCACGGTCAAAGTAATGTGCACGGAATGCTTGCTTTACAACGGTAGGCATTTTTAAAATTTTCGAAGTGTTTTCGCCTCTAATCATAATATAACATCGGGATGAGCCTATTCATTGAAAATACGTTCAGCACCCCCAGCAGGAGCCAAACCAATTAATTCCCAGTAATCTACATGCAATTCATGTCCACCTGGTGCCTAAAACAAAAAAATTAGTTTCTGCAATATTGTTCACGAAACAAAACTTACCGCTTTGCATTCTGGCACCAAACAATTGTACCAAACATTGTAAAAATCCGTAATGTTGTAAAAATTAAACCTTTGTCTTGACGTCTTAAACGATGTACCCAGCCTTAGATTTTAACGTTTCTGTCAATTTTCGACAACTTCAAATATGCGAATTTTCTTGGCAGCTGACCAACTGGGATCTTCGGATGTGACAATCTTTTTGGCTTCATCCAAATTTTGTTTACGTTTTTCCGCATCTTCAGCTTCGCGTTTTTCTTTATCGGCATTTTTATAACTTTTACGTAACCAAATCTTTTGGATTTTCTTTATTTGTGACTTACCTGCAACCTCATATTTTTCTGCAGCTCCAGGATCTTTGCTGCCGACATAAATTAAGGGAAAGGGCTCCTTTCCAGCATGTCTCATGGCTTGAAAAATTAATTAAATATTTTGCAGTATTAAATTTAAACAATTAACAAATATTAGCCAGTAAAGCGTATGACTAAAATTTATAAAAAAAATTGGCATTTTTTGTCGTGTTTTTAGTTTTTCTACTCTAACATATGTGTTAGAGTGGTACAACTAATGTAAAATTGTTGCAAGTGTGTTAGTAAAAAATTTTTTTTTTTAGTTTCGGTCATCCATTTCTTGTAGGGACTATAACAAACTAATTACACAACAATTCCGAAATTTTGATAAAAAAATAATTTTTTTTCCAACAAAAAAAATTATGTTTTTAAAACGACTACTCATATTAAAAAAATTTTACTTTTCTTAAAGGAAATTTTATTGCGGAATTTCGTAATTAGTAATTTCAATAAACTAAACCGTTTTGAGTTACGCGAATATATGTTGTACAACCTCCTTCATTTTCGAAATAACGGTATATCTCGAAAACAAGAGCTTTCCTAAAAACCATTGGATTCAGCGGACCCGAATTATGCTAAAACGCCATGTGCCCGGCTTGTCTAAAAAAGTGTCAATTTCGAGCACAGTGTTATGGGTTAACCTTTTGTTAAATGTTTAAAATTGTAATTATCAAAAATATATTTTCACATTTATAAAATCTAATTAAAATAATAATTAAACTTTAATTGTTTTGACGAAAATGTTCATAATTGGCACACCTTTAATTTTTGTATACTGTCAAGGAAGTTCTTGAACCATATGCTAATTAACAGTTTATTCATTTCGAAATCATTTATATGTACATATATGCAAATTAATCATGACAAAAAGGCGTTACTATCTTTCTCTTGGAAGTAAAAATATTTATGTTTATTAATTAATTGTTTACTGTTTTGCTTGATGTGAACATTTGTATTTTACTTAGAAAAGAACCATAACGAATTCACTATGATTACATTAGCAACATAATGAATATTTGGATTAGTAAAAATGAACTATGCAATTCTGTTGAAATTACTTTTCATGCTTTAGGCAATAATAATAGCTAAGGCCGACCATTTTATGCTCAAAATTACATGGGCGTATTGAGAGAATTTTAAATTAAAATGGGTGCGCTTTATATGGAAGCTCTTATCCAGTACGGACATATTACCACGAAATTATATTTATATGGGTCTGCTCAAAAACATCACCGATTCGAAATTATTTAAAATTAAAGGCTTTTAAGAAGGCCTCTAGAAAAGTTTTAAGTAAATTAGTCACTAGTCTTAATAGGGAATCTTCTTAGTGTTACCAGCTATAGAGTTGTTAACAGAACAGGGGCATTTCACAAGCAGACATTTCATCTGTATTCTCATTTGAAACATTATTGTCTCCAACCAAATTTTTTTGTGATGATGCTGCATTTTCTGTAGTGAAATCCTTTCAATTTAATCCTGGCTGAAAAACAGAGATCGACAAACACAAACATTGAAATATTTAGTAGTATTTGTGAGAAAAGATAGTCCCAGCAAACACAGAAATACACCCTATGTATTGCTAAACGTATTGCCTGGATGACAAATATTATTGCGGCAATAATCGATTTCGTATTGCGGAAGAACCTTCCTTCGAAAAGAAACGTGTCTCGATGGCAATACTCCTAAGCAATATGAAAGCGATTCTGCTAGATGATAAGCTAGCAATATCGCCAGATAACCACTTAAAGGAAAATAGGAAGATATTACCAAAATATCATTAAGATGATAAAAAATAGATTTTGAATTTTAAAAGATATTAATTTATGTAAAAATAAGCACAGCTTTTTATTTAAAATTTAATTTGTATTAAAGGTGGATTCATCCATGCGTTCCAAACAATATTTTTGTCTGGAGAATAATTTTTTTCTGAGAGTGTTCTGCAGCACGATTTACCCATTTCGGAAAATCAATAAGCAATAATACAAAATGGCAGCCCAACTAGCAAACCGCTAATGTTTTAAAGAAAATAGACGAAAAGGGAAAGTGATTTTATTATTTTTAATTAGATAATTTTTTTTTTTTTTTTTATTTAATTATTCAGCAAAAAAAAACAATCATTTCAACTTTTATCTACAAAATTCATTCGGGACAGCACCAAATGTCATTCATGATTTAGATTACCAGTGGTGAACAAACCTAGGACGGTATTGATCCCCCACAAATCTAATACTTTTCAGCAAAATTCCACCACTCTGCTTTTAAGGGCGGATCCCAGCTTTTAATTCAAGGGGACACATACTGAAAGTTCAGTCGGCACAGCGTCTTAACTTTATTAATGATTTTAGAATACAAGTGCTCGACTAGCTCAGAGAAGTCATGATCTCCCCTTGGATCGGCGCTTGACTGCCCTTTACCGAACTTAAATGAGCTTGAGCTTGGGTTATGTAGAAACAATTATTATTTCTACCGCAACAATTGATTTCATGTTGTATAATTTGTATATTCTTTTTTAAGAAAATGCCTGGAATGTCCCAAGAAGGAAAGAAATATTTTATAAACTCCCGGAAATGAAAAAGTCCGGAAAATTGGTGCCAAAATATATTTAATAAGCAAATGTCTGCAGTAACTACCATAATTTTTTTTTCAAATTAAACTATGATCACGAGCAATCAATATATGATGATTTTGATATCAACTAAAATGTTTTTCGCCATAAAATGGTTACATCTAAGATTAGTCGTCTTTATTTTTGTTTATTTTTTTTTTTTTCAAATATTTATCTTATGACATCTTAAGTTAGCACCATAGTTTTCAGTTTAGTTATTCATATTGCAGCGTTCAGCTGTATAAGTTTATTTGTCCTATAAATAAATTCTATTTTCTTTTTTTCCTTTTTTTCCCCCTTATGTTTTGTTTTTCATCTTGTTCTGTTACATTTTGTCCTGTCATCACAGTGACTAATTAAGATTTCCAGGCATGATAGAGCAACTAAAAGCTTTTTTTCTAATTATTTTTTTTTTTTTTTTTTTTTGTACCAGTCGTTTTCTAAATGTGCAATTGTGTGAGTCTAACGATGGAATGAATATTCACAAAACGGAAATATGTTAACGCAAACACACACACACGCATATTAACTGGATTATTAGACGGAAAGCTTTAATTAATCGTGTTATTACCATCAATATTGCTGTTTTTACAATAATGTTTTTCTATCCTGTTTTATTGACGTTAAGAGTGAGATACAAAGGATTTGCAAATTTTTTTTTTAATAATTTTCTCATGATTTTTTTCCGGAAATGAGAAAAGTAAACAAATTATTTTTATATCATTGGAAAACTGATAATTTTAGTATATTAAATAATTGTCAATGTTAAATTAAGTGTAAATAATAAATGGAATAATAAACAAGTTCCTTAACAAAACGTAACAATTCGATTTAAATATGACAATGTTCTGAAAAAGGATATATTTTTAAAAACCAAAATTTCGAGGCTTAAAGATAAAAAACGAGGTTAAATTAAATTAAATTTGTATTTCTTCGACCTTTTTTTAAATTATTAAAATAAAAAGTTTTTTCGAGCTCGAGGCCAATTATTTGTAAAAAATATATGTATATTATTTATTAAATTATTTGTTCCAATATTTCGATATCCTTCGGATATCATTATCAAGGCTGTAACAATATAAGAAAAACAACAATTTACGAAACATATTAACAAAGACTGTGCTAAATAAAAATAAAATACATAATTACAACAAAAAAGAAAACAAAACACTTACAATGAGTTACAAATATATTTGTAAGAGACGTATTACTATCTCCACATTTAATATTGCACTAACTTAACTATTTAATTTTCTTTTTTATTATGTGTCTATAGCTATTGGCGCAGTTTTCCGTGTCTGTTTTATAATTAATTCTCCTCTCCTTTGGTATATTTATTATATGAAGCATCTCCATGAAACAAAGAAAACAAGATAGTGCATTTAAATTTATTAAAACATTTTTTTCTGCGCACGTACGTCATAGTAGTAAATGAGCACAAACATGATCACACAAACATGTGTTTGTAGTATGCGGAATGTTTGTTTACATTTAAATCTCTTTACTATAATGAAGTCAAAATGAGAGTAAAAAGATAACGGACCTGCGCAATGCGCTATCTTGTTTTCTTTGTTTCATGAAGCATCTCTATAGTATACCGTTTATTATATTTCGCCTCTCTTTGTAATATCTCCACATTTTTTAAGTTTGGTGTATGCAGTCTCTCTGCACAGTGGGATGCGAGTGCAGTTTTTTGTGTTGATATTTTATTAATGTTTTTAAAATCTGATTTATGTCCAGCTATACGAGTCTTAAGTTTATTTTTTGTAGTACCGACATAAACTTGATCGCATATGTCTTGGTCATTTCCTGCACAACTAATCTTATATACTACGTTAGTGTTATCCAATTTGTCAAGTTTACATTTGTTGTTTGAGAAAAGTTGTTTTAATGTATTTGTCGATGTGTGAGCAATCATAAATTTGTCCTTATTATAAATGTGAGCATTCTTTATTCTCTCTGCGATACTTGGTACATACGTCATTGATTTATATATTTTCGTATTCTCTTTATGTTCCCTAGGTGGTTTTTTTCCATAGTTTTTAATTAAAGTTTCTATTATATTTTTAGGGAAAGAGTTTCTTGTAAGAATACTTTTAATTTTTTCTTTATTGGAAGAATGGAACGACTCATCGCTAATGGAAAGGACCCTGTTTATCAAATTGTTGGCCGTATTCATTATTATCTTTTTCGGTTGGCAAGAATTGAAATTAT
The DNA here is from genome assembly GCA_963931875.1 of Pollenia griseotomentosa. Lineage (NCBI taxonomy): Eukaryota > Metazoa > Arthropoda > Insecta > Diptera > Polleniidae > Pollenia > Pollenia griseotomentosa. Next base: position 97,949,496 of record OZ007561.1, on the reverse strand, counting down.
TAATTCTCCCTGAAGCCGTCGGTTTTTGGTACCAGTCTATTTTAATTATGTTTTTGCTCCTTATGACCAGGGTATCCAAGTATGGCAATTTTCGGTTAAATTTAGCCTTTAAAAGGCTCAACTGGCAACACTGCATACAACAATAAGTTTCCAATATTAACATGCCAATTGCCAGTAATGAAACATGGTTTCGGCACTTCAAGAACCAAACCATTCATTTTTAACAATTTTATAGCCAATTTTAATAATTTTACAAAATTATTAGTATTGTGCTTATTATACCCTTCGCCACAGGTGGTGAATAGGGCATATATAAGTTTGTCATTCCGTTTGTAATTTCTATAATATTGATGTTAGACCCTATAAAGTATATATTTTGGGTCCTTATGAGGAGCGAAGTTGATTTAACGATGTCCGTCTGTCCATCTGTCTGTTGAAATGGATTTTCCGAAGACCCCATATATGAAGGGGGCCAGGTTATTATACATTTATGTCACATATGGTCCGGAATTGTTTGCTATTGAAATTCAGCAAGATCGGTCTACAAATGGCTGAAATATGAGTAAAAAACCACGACTGCCTCAAATTTTTTCCTTTAAAGGTCCAATTAGACGTGACATTACCATACCAACACTGTATTACCAAAAAGAAATAAACATTCCATACAAACCAATTCAATTTTGGTTTCTACGGTCATACAGTGGCTATGGTAATACAGTTCTGGTAATGTGGTTTTTGTTGTTGTTTTTTTTTATACCCTTCACTACAAGTGGTGGATTTTATTTGTAATGTGTTTAATTTTACGCATCCACATACATATTAATGCATGTTTATGATATGCCGCTCAAATAAAGAAACAAACTCATAGGCTCAATATATTTTAATTTAAAACTTCTTCAGTAAAAGCAGTCGTAGCCGAGTTGTTAAGTTCTCTCCTGAGACTGATGATACTGCCAGTTCTACAAATGGCTGAGATATGAGTAAAAAACCACGACTGCCTTAAATTTTTTCCTTTAAAGGTCCAATTAGACGTGACATTACCATACCAACACTGTTTTACCAAAACGACATAAACAAACCATACAAACGAATTCAATTTTGGTTTCTTCGGTCATACAGTGGCTATGGTAATACAGTGTTGGTAATGTGGTTTTTGTTGTTGTTTTTTGTATACCCTTCACTACAAGTGGTGGATTTTATTTGTAATGTGTTTAATTTTACGCATCCACATACACATTAATGCATGTTTATGATATGCCGCTCAAATAAAGAAACAAACTCATAGGCTCAATATATTTAAATTTAACGCTTCTTCAGTAAAAGTATTCGTAGCCGAGTTGTTAAGTTCTCTCCTTAGACTGATGATATTGCCAGTTCAAATCTTAAAAAGAATTTTTTTCATTTTTTTTATTTAATTTTTTTATGTTCTAAAAAACGATTTTAAGATTATAAAACGAATTTCAAGCATCAACTTTGGCAAAAGAGGAAACGGGCTGTGGTACATATATAATTTTTTGTTTTTTTTATATTCTTCGACATGGCGAAATTAGAAGTTGGCGTGGCTCAATTAATATTTATTTATACCTATCCAAAGAACGTTATTTATGTATATAACTATTTGTTCTTATCTCATCATGGTGAAGGGTATATAAGATTCGGCATAGCCGAATATGGCACTCTTACTTGTTTTTTTAAACTGTTTATGGTTTCTAATTTATTTTTAATCAGGCTGATTTAATCAGGTTCATTAAATTTCTTTTCATTAAATTATTTTTATGACGAATGGAATTTTACAACATAAAATGAATTAAAATGTATGGATTATTTTTTATTCTTGACTGACCGCGGAATTGGACCCACGTTCACGGACAGGTCGATTTGACATGTTTCGATAGTAAACACATTATCTCTTTAGAAAGCTTTGCCGTTTAACTCACTAACCGCCATTGACGGCGGCTGGCAGTCCATTGACAAACATTTATCTTTAAACAAAATAATATAATTTATAATTAAAATTGAGTAAAATAATACATATAGCAAACTTGAGAAAAAAAAGAGAGAATAAGAAAGTATTGCATTGTAATAGTTAACTGTAATTTATTTCGTTTGCATTTTAAGATTTCTCGATCATAGCCTTCGAATGCCGAAAATGCTTCTGCATTACTGCATTGATATTTTTTGCAATACAATCTTAAAACAAATTGTGCACTAAACCTAATTTGATAAACTTAATTTTTAGTTTGATTAATTTTTTATTTATGATGTGTACATTAGTGTGTATATAGGGTAAAGTATTTTTGAGATTTTTTTCAGATTTTCGGAAGATGTTTAGAGGTCGCTCAAGTCGAAATTTTGCCAAAAATCGGGTCTACCGGCCTTTCTTTAAGTTTTCTTCAATACACAGAGAAAACAGATTCGTGATCACAACCGAATTTGTCGCCAATCGAATTTCGTCGGTTGCATGTACTATCACATAATTCGGTTACAATTACTGAAAGTTTCGTTGCTTAGCATAATATTTTTGATAGCAACATTTGAATTTTAGTACACTATCAGATATAACAACAGATATTGTTAGTTGTTGGTATGGTTTTTAGAAAACAAAAATATGCTTATAACCGAATTAATGACAGATGCAACTGAATTAACACATAATTGTTGTTCATAATAAAAGATTTGATTGACCTAATCAATATATTTTTATCAGTATATTTATTAAGGTACTTTATGTATCGTTTATACATTCGCCCTTATCGTGTTTGGGGAATTTTAATCACGCCTGCGATTGTTTGGTAATATATTAAAGAGAACGTGAACTTACTTCCTTAATTACCTAAATTACTATTACCAAACAGTCGAAGGCGCATTTTAAACTCGCCAACCACGATAAATGTGATTATTTAATGTTAAAAAACACATACATACATACTTTACCCGACCAACACAGACAATGTTGAGAACATCGTGGGCCTACTCCCTTAAACGGAAAGAAGTGTTACACGCCTAATAGAGCTCCAATTAGACCAAGCAGGCAGTGTTGAGAACTGAGAAAGCAGTGGGCTAAATTTATATGTGGCGAACATGACGAACATGACAGCGCCAAACGAAGCAGGAAGCAATAAGTGACCTATCCTCGCCCAAATTCCTAGTGACCCCGGAGCTCAATATAGTGGTAAAATCACCGGTAGAGGAGGAGAGTACTAAGAAGACTCACCCCTCGATAGCATCTACAGCCACTGAGTCCAAAATGGATTTGATAGAAAAGCTCAGAAGGTGGAATATAGGCTTTAGCGGGACTTGTAATTCAATGGAGTCTATATAGCGTGCTGAAGAGTTAGCCCACATGTCCGGTGTTGATCGGACCAAATTGTTTTTAAATATAAAATTAAAACTTATTTTATTAAATGTTCTTCTGTCGCACAAAATTGTTTTTTACTTTTGACAGAAAATTCAGTAATTGTATTTTCAGTTGTTGTACACGAATTAATCAATAATTAGCTGCAATAAATGAATTAACATTTATATTACAAAATTGATTGACGAAATCAAATTATTAATTGCAACGACCAATATTCAGTATTGCCCTGTATTAAATTCGGTTGTGATTCTAAACATTTGTACTAATTTTTAGAACTAAATTAAATTAGTTATCATAACTAATAAAAGAATTGAATGAATCATATTTCAGTTAGAACAACGTTTTAATAATCAAGAAAATTAAAAATCAGTTAGAACTATACATTTTTAATAGTTGCAATAATAAATCATGTAACTTGATCAATATTTTATTACTGCAACCGTTTCCCAACCAATTTGTTTTCTGTGTGTACTTATTTTAAAACTCATGATTTTTTTCACTTTTAAGAAAATAATTCAAAAGAAAAATGTCCAAGCTTTATTTTGGTGTACAAAGACCATAAGTTTTTGCAATGTATTTGCACTTTTATGCACCCTACATTAAAATTTTTCGTAATTTTTCCATAAGTTTTGTAAATAACGCTTTATTACTTTTAAAATCTTTATGAAAATGAAACAAACCCACAATGCAGTTTGACATACTACTGTAGAGAAATATGTATGTATTAGTTTTTTTCTGTCTAAATAAATTGTGTAATTTTATAAAAAACCTTAAAAGGAAGAAAATAAAAAATTACTTTGATTATTTTATTCTAGATAACAATTGGGAGATATTGCTAAACTATTGCGTTAGGGGATATCTCCATTTTGTTTGCAAGCAATATTATAATTGTTTTATAATTGTTTGCCACTAGGGATGCAAACGATACATCGATGTTTAGAAAACATCGATATATCGTTCATAAACAGCGATGTTAATATCGATGTTTTGATTTACGATACATCGGCGATACATCGTCGTCAAAACTAAAAAAAAAAAACATCGTCCATTTAATATTTTCATTAATTTAATATTTTTTATAATATTTTTAGCAATTTTAATTTCTATTTTTCAATTAAACCTTTTATTTAAAAATATAAAAAAGTGTTTTTCAAAGCATACGTTAAACGCAAGAATTTGAAATGTCGGTTTTTAATAAAATTTCTGTAATATAAGAATTTTATGACAAATATTATATAAATATTTCTCTATTAAACAGAATTTTAACACAAAAATTAAAAATATTTTATTAAAAGTGTATTAAAAACGACCTCCCAAATTCTTGCGTTTTACGTTTCCGTTTTCCAGCACACCCCTGATAGCCATACAAAGTACGTATGTATGTATGTACATTAGACCGAACTTTTTTTGTATGGGAATTTTTTTTTTTTTGCAAAAAAAGTGTACCGCCCCCTCAAATTGTTCCTTTTTACGCCAATAGTGAAATTCCAAGATCTTAGACCGATTGCCCTAGGTTAAGGCGTGGCACATGCCCCCTAAAGTGGCTAAAACTGATATATATATAGACTTTTTTACCAGTTTTAACCACTTTAGTGGGCATGTGCCTCGCCTTAACCTAGGGCAATCGGTCTAAGATTTTGGAATTTCACTATTGGCGTAAAAAGGAACAATTTGAGGGGGCGGTACACTTTTTCTGCAAAAAAAAAAAAAATTTAAGTCCGGTCTAATGTACATGCATGCATACTGTGCATTGCATAACTATATGTATGTATTAAGTTGGCTCTAGCAACTGTGCGAATACTTAAAAATCATATTTGTCAAACCATTTTGCACTTATGGAAACTTTTTGATTAATTTTATGAATCTGTCATTTGCTTAAGCAAATATCGAATCTGATTGCACTTTGTTTTGGTGTTTTTGAATGCATTTGACAGGCTTTTTGTTAATTTTTGACAAAAGCTTATGCAAGCATATGTATATTATAGTTGGGCATTAAGATTTTCAGTAGCAAAGAAGAATTAAAACAGTCCGTAAGTATAATTGCAAAGTAGGTTTCAACATCGATGTATCGTGTTTTTTACCGATGTTTTTTAACATCGATGCTTATCGTGAAAACATCGATGTCTTCAAACATCGATGTTTTTCACAGCGAAAAACTAAATACACTCACACTTTTTCACTAACACCATTACTTTTTTCTATTTGCAGTTCAACTTCCCAACAAGCACGGAGGTTTGATTTCAAATAGAAAGTGAAAGGGTAATTATTTTCAAGTTGAGAAATGCATTTATTTTCAACTTGCTTTCAAACGTTATTTCCAAATGCGGATTTTAATACAATGTGAAACATAAAAAAAATATATGTATATATTTTTTTTAATTTAAATTAATTATTTATAGTAGTAAAGTGTAAGATAAGCATTCGGCACCACAACTCAAGATAAAATAGTGTTCTTTCCGACCTCTAATTCTTGGAAAGACAAAATACTTGGCACCTTTTGTTTTGAGGATTGTCATGACGTAGCACCGCGATCGTACAACAAACTTATATTTTCTTCACTTTCTTTCACTTTGTCATTAATTTTTTTACTCACAAATGATTAACATTTTTTAACAAATTTTTTAATATGTAACTTTTCTTTAATTGTGTAAAACATTTAACGTTAATCGCTATTTTTTAGTGTTTAAATTTATTTTTCGCTACAGCGCTGCCAAGTTTTTTGATTTGAGAATAACATTTGATAAAAGTTTTACATCAAATAAATAAAACATTGTATGTCAAATGTTTATATTCAAATCATTATCAAATGTTAAAATCAAACAATTGAAAAAGGTTTAAAAATTGTGTTTGATGTCAAATGATAAATTAATTTGACTTCATGTTTGTTGAGTTGCAAGAGAATTTGCTTGCAAGTAAATTTTTGACATTTGCAGCAAGTAATATGACAAATGAAAAAATAGTGTTAATGTGGATGAGTTTTGTATAAACTAACTAGTATTTTCTAAGCATCTGAATGGTATTTTAAAACATTAATTTCATGCATTTCAAAAAAAATTAAATCTGAATATACTTTTTAGTAATTTTCTGATATCAGAAACGAGGCAATACTAATGAATTGTGAAAATGTTATTTTAATAGTTTTTATGTAGCCGGCAGGCCACTGGCCACGCTATTACTTTTGCCGATTTCAACTTATTAAGGAGATTTTTGAATAAATTTAACACAAGGCAGATATTGCCGATTTTTAGTTCAGATTCAAGCCTCTTTTTATACAAAAATTATCATACATTAAATTCTAATTCTACTTCCCCTTTATAATTATTGACCAATCATAATTTATTTGGGAAATTGACTGAAATGATAAAATAGTCACTCAAGTTTCCAAACTGCTTATGTCGCACTTTTAACAAATCAATGTTTTTCGATTTGTTTTTACTGAGTGCATGAGGTTCATTGTTTTGATGTGTGGTGTCAAATTATTTTGTTATGTATGTGGCGGTTATTTATTAGGGTCGCCACATTCATTTGGTAGAGTGTATTAGGATACACTACACAACACTACTGTATTCACATGTTTTTAAAAATAAACATAACTTTTCATAAAGTTTTAATGCAAGTTAAATAAAGAAGAAATTATAAATTTAAATAATTTATATCGTAGCCATGAGGTTCTGTGGAATATGCAGAACAAGCTCTATTGAAGCAACGTTTTGAAATTAAAAGCTAGAAGTTTTTTTGTTGACGACATTTCAAAAATAAACTTGCACTGTGCTGTGTAGCCACTCAAAAAATTGTGTTGTGTTTTTTGACATTTCTTCTGATTTTTGTTAGTAACACGCATACACTACTTGCAAGTAATTACCCTGCAAGCAATTTGGTAGTCGACTACAAAAATTATGCATCTATAGTTAACTTTTTAACAACTAACTATAAGCTAACTACAAAGAAATGCAGAAATTTCCCGATATCAATGCGAGTGAATTTTGTGTAGCAAATTTTTTGATTTTCTCTTTTTTTTATATATATATTTGTTTCTTTCTTGTTTTGTTTTCTTTTGCTATTTCGAATTCTGATTTTTTTAACTGTTGGTTGCTTTGTAGATGCAAAATTTTAGTGTGTCGCATATTTTAAGTAAATGTAGATGAAGTTCACGGCAAAAAAAGATTGATTTTTTAAATTTCTTTTTATCAGGTAACTTATGTATACGAATATAAGAAAAAAAATGTATATTAAATTCCAATTCTTTTTTTTAACAGACGCCTGTCGATCAATTGGCTAAAATGAGGTGGAGACTGAAATAAGAAATGCTTGAAAGTTTATAAATAAAAATAAAAACACATCAATTTTTACATAAAAGAATTTTAAAAATGAAAAAATTTACATATTTATTGAAATAAAATACTTTTTAATAAATAAAAAAAATCTTTTTCATATTGAGCCTATGGTGTATTGACATAAAGTAAATTAAAAGCTAACTACAATCAGGATAACTTTTAACTAGCTACTACCTAGCTCACTTAAAGCTAACTACTATGTAGCTGACTTTAAGTTGGTTGAAAAGTCGTGCAGAGTCAGACAATTGACTACTTCCTATGACATTAAAAATAATCCAGGCATCCAACCACAACTAGTTGAAAAAAAGTTGACTTGAAGTTAGCTTAAAGTTAACTGAGTTGCTTGCAGGGTACTTATTTGTAGGAACGTAGGGTAAGACAATAGTTTAATTAACTACAACCACATAATTCAACCAACATAGTTTGCTCTTAGATTATGTTCACCCATAAACATTTTATTTCTGTGCATGTTCTGACTTATTTTATAGTTTAAAGAACTGAATCATTGTTTCAACTAGATTCTAAATTAACATTAACCGGAAATATTTTTTAATCGTTTCAAAGAAACGCTTTTTGAACTAAACTGCTAAATTTGCAGTTGTTAAACGTTGTTGTAATGAAAAATTGTCATTTAACGTTGATTGATATTCCAAGGCATTAAGACTGAGTGCATTTTAAAATTAAGATCTGTTATCAACCTATAAAAACCCCTTATAATTATTTTATATATTTGGCATTAATCAACATTCAACAAATGTTTTCAACGTACAGATTCGGTGTTTCTATATTTAAAGGTTCAATATTAATTTTACTGCGGTCTCTTTGTTGCAGCTATTTATTTGTATTTTTGACCACTAATTAACCACAATGTTGATAGTGGCAAAAACAAATAAGTTTTAGTGTTTTTCAAATTGGCATTCGTAGCCAAAAGTCTGTAAATATTTATTATATTTTAAAATTAAACTCGTATTTCTTTTTAACCAATAAAAATGTAAAATTTCTTTTATATAATTTTTAAAACTGTGGGTTTAATTTTACAAACAACAAAATAGCATGAGCCGGTGGGTGCGTTTTGCTACACCCATTGAAATATAACGATAACGAAACACTTTGTACCAAACTTAGATATATTTTAGCCGGTTTTAAGTTTAATAAACGGGGCTCTGTTTCTCAAAGGGCCCGGGTGCAATACCAGTGGTGCTTAAGATTTTACAATTGCTACAAGTTTCACTGCTACGACTTTAAATACTACTTTCAGAAATATTCTGTACTAGTAGCAAAACCATTTAAATATTTTGTAGTTATTTAATTATTAAAATTATTACTGAATGTGGAAAAAATCAAATTCGAAATGGAGCAATAATAAAAAAAAACGAAAAACGAACGAAAAAAGAACTATTCCTAAAAACAGAAAAAAATTAACTTAATCTCCGCCAATTTCAATTTCACTCAATATCGTTTTCGCGAATATGGCCGATAGTTTAAATCATTTGCTCCTTTTTCATTTGTTATTTATTTTTTGATTTATAATTCTACAATTTTATTTATATGTAGACATATAATAACAGTAGTTGTTTAGGTAAAAATAAAATAAATATTTAAAGTCTTTGTAATAAAATAGTCAAAAAACAAAATTTTTCTTAATGCCGAAAATTTTGTTGTGTTGCTCTTGTTGAAATCGGCGTTAAAATGTAAAGAAGTGTTTATTGTAGAACAGTCGTGGTTCTTTCAACGATTGCGCTAAAAATAACTTTTTTGTTTTTTCATATGCTTCCTGAAAGGCTGCATTATTTCTGTATCTAAAGCTGTTTCTGTCGGTTATATGCTTTCAATTTTTGACTATTACAATAAATACTGCTTCTTAATTGTATGTATAGCAGCAGCAAACAAAATGAGAAGCTCTGCTACTTTAAAAACACAGTCTTTCTGCTAAAACTACAACCATTATACAAATACAGAAGGTAGTTGCACTCTCTCTTTTTATCGCCATATTAACGTTCTGACTTTTTTGGGAATTATCAAAATTTGTGCTACCATATTTCATTAAATAATCCAATTTTTCTGTTTTTGTTTTATTTATTTTTTGAAGTTTAGAATAATTTAATTTTAAATTCCAAAAATTTTTAAGAAAATTTATATTGAAATACTTTAAATATTCCTGTGAATTAATAAATTATGGTCATGAAGCCACAGATGATGATCATGCCTTTGAAATGGGCACAGAATAAAGTCTGTAACAAAAGATCGATGTGGAAAACTTGAAATGTTTGAGTGAAGAATCGGAAGGTGGTGGTAAGAAAGTATTTGAACCTTATGAAAAACGTTTGGACTTAGGGGAGTTTGTTTGAAGTAATGCCGATGAGAAGTTACTTTTCAATATTCCCTTTACCGGCAACGTTAAGTTAAAGAAAATGATTGTGGCGGGATCCAATGACGATGAGGAGTTACTTTTCATTATTCTCTTTACTGGCAACATTAAGTTAAAGGAAATAATTGTGGCGAGAGCTAAAGATAATACACATCCTAAAGAAATTACATTATTCCAAAACCGTCCTGACATGACTTTGGATGACGTTCGGGCTAAAGCGGATCAAGAATTTGAATTATCAAGAGACTGTCAAGCCGAAATTGAATATTCAACAAAAGTAGTGACATTTTCTTCAGCTCATCACCTTTATATATGCACTACATTTTCCTTCAAATTTTTGTGAAGATAATACAAAAATGTATTGATCTTCGTAGTGAATTTAGTTAACCCGATTAGCCTAGTGTTACAATCTGTACATATGAGGCTCGACCCAATGTTAGTGATCATAAACAAGATGCATTTGAAGCTGTAAATCGTACAATACGAAGATTTTTAACTCAAAAGCCTATTTTTATACCGAATGAACTTTAAAATAATATATATATATATATACATACATATGTATTTGAAATACAAAACAATAATAAATAAATCGAATTGTGCTAACGTGCTCATAAAAATATTGGCTCTAGACCCATAATCACTTTTTTAACCGATCTAACGATGTCCGGCTGTCCATGTAAACATTCAGCTAAGCCTAAAGCTACGGTCAGACTTATCAAATATTTGACGAAAAATTTTGATGGAAATACCACATCTTACAAAAAACTGTTTTTTGCTATGTCTAGTAGTATAATTAGTTTTTTTTGTAATATTAAGACCATTTTAAATCTCACTAACTACTAACAAAATAAGGGGTTACGCTTATTTGATCAAATATTTAATAAGTGTGACCGTAGCTTAAGACAACATTTTAATGTGAATAATTTTAAAATGTCATGCAAAAACTATATATACTTTTTTTAAAGTTAGTTTTAATCATTTCCGCATTTGACTTGTCGCACGTGACATTTTTTGCCATCATTATATTTATGTCATTTCAGTTCCTCTGTTAACAAAATTATAAATAAACGAGCTTAGTTAAAATGTTTTTTAATAAATAGAAGTGATTAATGTACTAGGTACGCCCGGTAGCCGAATTTCAACCACTTGAAAGTTATTGCCAAAAATAAATCTTTATATCTACCATAGTATGTAGATGTTCATATCGTAATATTAAATGCAAACGGACGTTACTACACTTTTTATTTATTTATTTAAAAAAATTTATATACATAATTAATTATGAATATAAATAGAAATAGAAAAAGGTACTAACAACAAAGGTTTTCGACAAAAACTACACTTTTTATTTTTTTACAGGAGAAGCCAAAAACAAAATCAATAACAACAAGGTGTATTTGGCGTTTGAATTAATAAAATAAAATCGCCATTTTTGATCGTAGGAATCGAAAATTTTGCACGAACATGTATTTTGATAAAACGAACCATAATCGATAAAAAACTCAATTTCGAAATTTTGTGTAGTTACGTCCGTTTGCATTTAATATGACGATATGTTTATGCGATTCTTCTTTTAGATTAGGGCTTCTAAAATTTAAGAAAAAATAACAAATGGCTTTCCATACACATCATTTTTTTTGTTACTTTTATTTATATATAAAATCATATTATTAAAAATTTTTAATTGTTAATTTTAAAATAAAAAAATAAAAAATTTATAAAATAATAAAAAAACAAAAATTTATAAAAAATAATTGACCTGAAGTTTAAAAAATAAATATAAATTAAAAAAAAAAATGACTACAATGCAGCAACACAATATCCCAGCTAGCATTTGGGTGATTATTTTTTGTAAAAATCACCCAAATGATTCTTGTCAGATCAGTTTTGATGATTAAAAACTGATTTATCACTTGAGTGATTGAAAAAGGATTCATATATGATTTATTTATATGTTAAAATAATGATTTTGAATTTCTGTTTTTGCCAAATGGAAAAAATAAAAATAGAAACTTTCATGTCAGCCAAAGAAATAAAAAGCTTGGCTTAAAAAGAAGCACATAAATTATGGACAATTTATGAACATAAATGTTGGTGCAAATTGTTTGTTCTCTTCTTTGCGAAAAACCAATTACTTTTGTTTGGTTCAAAAGCAATAATGGTGCTGATTTTTTGGAGAAAAATTAAAAAACATGACAATTAAAAAATTATATAAAATGCATATAACCAAAAACTATATAATTTATGATTAAAAAATGAGACAAAAACGATTCAATAATGATTAGAAAAACTAATATAAAAATTATCAAAATGGAATTAGAAAATTGTATCACAAATGATTCTTTCAGGTGATTCTTTGGTAGGGTACCATTTTCTCACAACGAGAGTATCATTTATGATTGAAAAATGAGCTCATATACGGGTATTTTGCCCCTTAAGCTGCTTCCTAAATGATTAGATTATGATACAAAATGCTAGCTGGGATATTTCGAAAGAACCAGTGCATTTGTATAGGAGTGTACATGTGTGTTTGAAAGTAAATGTATGTATTTACACCCAGCTAGCATTTGGGTGATTATTTTTTGTAAAAATCACCTAAGTGAGCCTTTTCAGATCAGTTTTGATGATTGAAAACTGATTTATCACTTGAGCGATAGAAAAAGGATTCATATATGATTCAGTGATATGATAAAATGATTAATTTTAAATATTTGTTTTTGTCAAATCAAAAAAATAAAAATAGAAACTTTAGAGTCAGCCAAACAAATAAAAAGCCCAAAACTATTAGCAATTTATGAACATAAGTGTTAGTGCAAATGGTTTCTTCTCTTCTTTGCAAAAATTCGATAACTTTCGTAACAAAAAAAAGTTTGTTTGAATGATAAAAAGCCATAAAGGTGCTGATTTTACAAAAAAAAAAAAAAAATAAAATAAAATAAAAAACATGACAATTAAAAAATTATTTGAAATATAATCAAAAACTATATAATTTACGATTGAAAAATGAGACAAAAACGATTCAATAATGATTATAAAAACTAACATTGAAATGATCAAAAAGGAATCAGAAAATTGTATCACAAATGATTCATTCAGGTGATTCATCGGTAGGGTACCATTTTCTCACAACGAGAGTATCACTTATGATTGAAAAATGAGCTCATATACTGGTATTTTGCTCTTGAAGCTGATTCCTAAATGATTAGATTATGATACAAAATGCTAGCTGGGCATAAATAAATCATTTATAAAAAAAAAAATTTCCAAATTTTACTTTCCACAGTTACGGTGTTCCACGTGACCAACTTTATAAAAGTACCAAGATCACAAATCTTGTTATTTTTAGTAAGGTTTTTTTATTTAAATTTTATTAAAAAATTTCTGTTTGTTCTGGTAATTTGATGAGCTTTCTTCATTAACTATCGACGCACTGATAGAAAATGTTGTTTTTCAATATCGCACATGACATCTTTTTTGACTTTTTTTACCCTCGGAAAGATTTTGGCATAGTCGGGGGTAGTGCACTAAATATTGATTTAAATCAGCAGTACACTATCACTAAATAAAACTGCAAAAAATTAATTTGCACTCTTTTGTAGCAACTATGTTTTTAACTACCACTAAAAAAAGTTAGTGATATTGCCAATTTTTGCACTATCACTAACCGCAGTTTGAATGCAAAAAATCTGACTAAATTCAAAAAGTGCAAAATTTGAACTTGCAATCAAAAAGTTGCATATAAACATAATCTCACTATTCTTTTAAAAATTATTTGTCTTGCCATTTTTGAAGACAAATTCGAAAAAAGTGAAAACTACAAGAAATCCCTTTTACATACATTGCACAATTTTTTGGACTAACCCTGCGGCCACACGATCAAGTTGTTCTTGATAGTCTTTTACATATACTGCTTGTCAAAATTTACAAAAATTGAGAGGTGTGACGTAGGTGGCACTCAATTTACTTTCAAGATGCCATAAAAAAAAAACAATTTATAAAGACAAACATGTACTCAGCTGTTAAATTGAAAGTAAATTGTCAAACAAATGGAAAGGTGAAATTGAAAGCCATCTCGTGGTCAATTTAAAAAGTGTGAGTGTGTTAGTAAAAAAATGAGAGAGTTGAGTAAATTGAATGGAATTGAAAGGCAAAACTTGATCGTGTGGCCACCAAGTTAGAAGACCCCTGGTGAAATTTAATGCAAAAAATATTCGTCGAACATTTTAATCCTCTAAAGCGCCGTTTTAATATACGTTTGTGGGGAAGTTAAAAAAAAACGGACAGGAATGACCCCTTTAAATGAGTGTTAGAGGCAGTGATGCCAATAGTAGGGAATTTTTTCGGAAAATTTCAAGCGGAGGGAAAAAACGAAAGATTTTTTATTTTAAGGCAAATATAGGGAATTTTTAAAATATTATCTCACTTTCAATATATTGTCTTAAAATACGTTAAAAATTTAAATTGTTCATATAACGGGTCCGCCATCTAACGTTTTTTTTTCAACTAGTGCTTATTTCGTGAATGGTAACACTTAGCTCATGTGTGATTTGACAGATAATTAGTTTTATCCTTCCGCTGAACGAATATGGTTGCGTATACGCTTGAACAACGCTGGGAAATATTGCGACATTACTTTGAAAATCATGGTAATGTTGCAGAATGTGTGCGAAAAGTGCGTACGGATTTTGGAAGAAGAGAAGCACCGTCAGCTCCGTATGTTTGTTATCTTGTGGAAAAAGTGAAAGAAGCTGGCATCCTCATCAATAAACCAAAGCGTGAAAAGCCAAAAACAGTGCGTACACCCGAGAATATTGCTGCTGTGGCAGAAAGTGTGCGTGAAGCGCCATCAACATCAATTCACCGTCGTTCTTAACAATTGAACATTTCGACGACATCAATGAGACGAATTTTGCATAAAAACGTTGGTATGACGCCATACAAAGTCCAATTGGTTCAGGAGTTGAAGCCAACTGACCATCCAATGCGTTTTCGCTTCGGTAAGTGGACCTGCGATCGACTTACAGAAGATGCCGATTTTGCCAAACAAATCATCTTTTCAGATTAAGCTCATTTTGATCTTGGCGGGTATGTAAACAAGCAAAATTGTCGCATTTGGGTCACAGAAAACCCGCAAGCATACATTGAAAAGCCGATGCACCCAAAACGAATCACTGTTTGGTGCGGATTTTGGTCCAGAGGCATAATTGAACCATTTTTCTTCGAAAATGAGCAAGGAGTGGCCGTTACAGTCAATGGCGATCGTTATCGGGCCATGTTGAACGAATTATTGTTCACAAAAATTGAAAAGGAGGATATTGGCAACATTTGGTTTCAACAGGACGGCGCTAAGTGCCACACAGCCGAAGCTACACTCGATGTTTTGCGCCCTGTTTTTGAAGATCGCATTATCAGCCGCAGAGCTGATGTCGTTTGGCCCCTCGGAGCTGCGATTTGACACCGTTTGACTATTATTTGTGGGGTGCCGTCAAAGATAAGTGTTATGCCGACAATGCAGAGACAATTAACGCTTTAAAGAACAATATTCGTGAAGCTATTGGTGAAATACAGCTGCACACAATTGATAATGTGCTTAAAAATTGGAACGATCGTGCAGGCTACTGCATGGCCAGCCAAGGCAACTATTTGAATAAAATTATTTTCCATTATTAACCGGAAGGATTGTACTTTCAAATAAAAAAAGAAATTTGAGAAAATATTCATTAGTTTTTTTTTTATAGCATTTTCAAAAAAAAAGAAAAGTTATTTGGCGGACCCTTTACAATAGCATTTAAGTATAAATGTAGTATTTTTTAACAGAGACCCTGTACTGAGAGTCCTAACAGCCTGGCAATCTTTAACCATGGCGAATGTACCATGTACCCATATATTCCTCGCGCCTCTAATATATAACCAGCGCTAAAAACACAGCAGTCAAAGAAGAAAAACTGTAATTCTTCATTTGTCAATGGCCAAAAAAAAAATAATTTTGCTTTTACTTCAGATTCATCAAATGTAAACAGTAGCTGTCAAACCAACTTAAAAAGTGAAAAGTTGTACACAAGTTTTCGTTTTTTTCGACAGTGTTTGGTTTCGACTGCAGTTTTTTAAACCCTATATATAACTAGGGGGCGACGAATATTCGCGTTCAAATCTGCGAACTATCCTCTTATACGTATGCGAATATTAAAAGCGAATATCTAATAAATGAAATTTCTACATAGAAATAAATTTGTAAAAAAGCAATCACATCTCTAAACTAAGAGAAATAAAACAATACAATTTTGAATTTTCAAAAAAGGTTTAATGAGAACTTTTAAGGATAAGGAAGGATATATTTTTAAAAGAAAATTTTTTATATTTTAGTTCAGGGGAACTGAAGAAAATATGTTTTTAAAATTTTACAGAGCCTCCCTTTTATTTGGTACCAAGTTTGCTTAAAATTATTTAAAATAAGTATTCTTCAAAAAGCAAAAAAGACGAGGAATAAAAAATCAAATATGAAGTTTTACTATATTTCGTCTTTAGATTAAAGGATATATAGTGACCAAAATGAAAAAATTTTAATTTGTCACACAGTGTTATTTTTGAAATTGAATTTTTATGTGTGCGTGTATGGCATTTATATATTTAATTTGGGTTTTTATTTTTGTTAATAAATGCTTTTATTACAATATTTCCAAACTGTTAACAAAATAGGTACATATTTGTTTGCCTGTTGCTAAAAACAATCAATTTTTAACGTAGGGATATGTGTAGGGAAAACTTTTTTGGTTGAAGGGGAAAAAGGGATTTTTTTCTCAGACACGTGGGGATTTATGGAATATATTCTAAGGCTAATATATTCTAAGAAAAGAATCACCATACAATTCTTCTGAAGAAATCTGAAATAGTATTTTAGCTCAGAAGTACATTTACAGCCAGGCCCACGATTGTTTTTGTTTTAAATGTAATTTTCTATGCGAACGTTAACGTGTGATATCGTGGGCCTGGCTGTTAGTATATTTCTTGGACTTTTATCAAATACCTTTTAAAAAAATTCAAAAACTTTAGGGGCCTTTAGTATATTTTCATTACGCGTTGCAAGTATTGGGGCTTGCTTTTTTTTTTTTGTTGCACAGTGTAATCAATCGGGTTCAATTAATTTTGTTCTTTGTGTTTTATATTTTTCATCATTTATTCCCCAAGCCTTCTTCACAAAATGTTGAAAAAAAAAAACAAAGAGAGAATAATAATTAAAAAAGTTATAAGGAATTCAAGCCATATATAGCTCATTTCGCGCCACCCTGTACATATCTCAGAAATAAATATTTTTATATTTTGCGGACTATTTTAACCCCATTTTCTTCCTCAACTGCTTTATTGTTCTAGAGTTTTACGTGATTAAGAGAAAATGCAGGGTTTTACATTTTATATCAGATTGATTAAGTGCAGGTGTGAGTGTGTGGGATAAGCTTGTATTTTCTTGTAGTTCTTAATTTAAGTCGATCAATATTTTATTGATTAAATTTTCAATATGTATATTGGTCAAACACATAGACCAGCACAAACTAAAAGAAAACATGTGTTTATATAAATTTTAATCATTTTATTTTTTAAATTTGTGTTGTATATTCAAGCATGTCGAAAGAGAACAAAAAACAAACAAAAATCAATAAAAGAATTGTAAATATTTACCTGCACATTCCTGGTTGTTTGTCTCTAATTTTGGTTACATTTCCAATCTTCAAATATTTGCCAATTTTGGCACAATAGAAAAATGTTAAAAAAAAAAAAAAAAAAAAATCTCTTAAAACTAAAATCGATTTCGTTCTTTGAAAAAGTGCTGTTGCTTGTCTTGTTGTCTATGTGCTTTGTTTAGCATTTTATTTAGAATTTGTTGAAATCCATTTCCTTGGCTCTTTTAGGGTAACGGAAACCGGAAGTTATAAAAAACGGACATTTCAACCGTACAGGATGTGACAAAATATAGCAGTAAAAATGGCAGTAGGAGCACAAACTGCAAACAGCATTTCTTGTTCATTTTGCATTTGCTACAAACTTTAATGCGGATATTTAAATATTTTGTTTGGTTTTTGTAGTTGCTTTGTTTAAAACTGAAAGACAAAAAAATGTAACTAATGTTTCCTCATAGATTACAGTGATTGCGACAGGTTCCTACAATTGCCCAAAAACAATTTGATAAAAAAAAACAGACACAACAAATTGATTTTGAGTGGAAATGCAGAAAGAAAGAATTACTTGGGCATTAGATTGCATGCATCATTTTCATGGAAAATTAAAGTCAATTGCAATGTTCATTTGTTTTTATCAGGTAATTTTGCAAACGGATTTTTTTTTATTATTATTTCAACTCATAAATTTATTGTTATTTAAGTTTATGTATCGACTGCCAGAAATATAGAGGGAATATTTATAATTACTTTTTTTTTGTAATAAAACAGAATTAAGAGAAAGTTATCTATATTTTTTTACTAGACTTTATTCACGTTAAAATTAGAGCAAGATTTAAAGAAAAGGGTTATCTTATAAAAAAACCATTGATACTCTTAAGCAACCGGCATTCAACCGTCCATATGAAAAGCAAGGGGTATTTATATGTATATGTATATTCCAGTCACTGGACCATATAAAATCTGCATAGTAAACTTATCCAAAAGAGACAAAGTTCCAAAAGTACCAACTTTTTCCGTCATTTCATCATAAATAGCACCCTTTACATTAATCTAAGCCATACGCTTTCTTTCGAAATGAGAAAAAGTACGAATTTTCGAATAATTTTCTAATAATATCTATACAACATTTCCTTGCCACTACTTGCATGTGTAAAAGCAGGGTAAAGTACAGGGGTCTGATAACACTATCCAACAAGGTTTTGGACTGAAGCAACGAAATATCTTTCCTAGGGTAATTCGGTGGGCTGAATTCGAATCTGTAATTACTTTTTCTCTATCACGTCAGGTTTTCGAGACACAAAAAAATTGTTTTTATTCGTTTCTTTCATAAAAAATCACTAGTTTATTTAAAAATCGTTGAATTTTCCAAAGTGAATGGCGTTTCTTGAACGTCGTTTGTATTTTGTTGGTTCGGTTTTACGTATTAGAGTCCAGCATTAGTCTCCCAGCATGCTTTTGTCTCAAAATTCTTGATAAATTCTTTCAATTTTCATTAAATCTTGGTGAGCACGCTCCCCTTGTTCGCGCTCACTGTACCTAGTTTGTTTTCTTTTTCGTTGGAAAAAAAATCTAAATGCGAATGAAGAATATGCAAAACATTGTCGGCGTCCACGGTTTGTCCAAGTCTTCTGACTGCAAGAACCAAAATTATGTAAATAAGCATATGTTAATGATTCTGATATTGCATATGGGCATTTCCTGGGGTCACGAACGTACGTTCGGACGCTTTTGATGTACAAAAAATTTAGAAAACAAAACTATTCCTAGCATTTTTTTTTTCGATTCGTTATCATTTGGGTAGCTCTATGTTTAGTGCAAAAGATGGATTTCATCGAGTTTAAGTTTTCATAATGATAGTTATAAAAATGTGGTCACAAACGTTCGCAAAATAGATGTCAACTTTGGCTGACAGTAGTGAAATGTAAAAATCTGAAATTCAAAAGTGACTAACTTATTTACTTACTTACTAGGTCTCCATTCAGTATTTACAAAATTTGGTTTATGAACCGGTCGCGAACGTACGATTTTTCCGTATGTTTTTTTATTATTATCACCATGCATTTTCCCATAAATATCTATAAGTTTTCTTAACAAACAACTTACTACTTACTCAATTAACAATTGATTGTAATGGAGAGATTATGGAGAAAGAGTGCAGACATAACATGGTTTTTGCATGTAAAATAATTGTGTATATAAAAATGTCTTTAGAAGTAGCTTAAAAAGAAAATATAAAATTTTCCAGTTTCCAGCCCAATTTCCGCAAGTAAAACTGCTCAGACATGCTATAAAACCATTCTATTATGAAAACATGGACTTCTTTATAATACACAATCAAAGACGATGATTATCAACATTTTATTTTTCCATCCTGGTTGACCATGAGGATATGCCCATATCCTTTTTTTCCAACCAAATATTCACCACACACAAAACAAAAATAGCTTGAATCAGTAACACACAGTCTCCCTGACATGCTTTAACGCTACCATTATGAAGATTTAGAATGAATGTTTGCTTCTGTCAAATTAAAAACTGTGAAATTTAAGTGTCAGTATTTACTGTTTTAAAGTATTGCCAGCATGCGATGAAATATGAACAAGAAGTGATAGCCCAATTTCGAATGCAGCGCACCCAGATTACTTAAAAACATTCGTTTCTGCAGTCAATTTTTATTCCAAATTTTTAGACAAGTGTAATTTAAAGAAATTTTATACATGAGCTGTTAAAATCTCAGTGATTGAAGCCTTTGGATTGAAGAAATTGGTTTTTTATATTACCCATTTGTTCACAAATGATCCAAATTTCGTGTGTAGAAATGTATGCAAGAGTTTGTACAAACAAAATCGTTATCAGAAGCAATTTATACTTAACTGCACCCAGAGAAAAAACATGTTTAAATATGGTCACCTCCAACAATACTATGTTTAAAGACAATTTTTAGCATATAATGTTTAATTTAAACATATTATTGTCAACGACAACCATATTATGGTTAAAATAGTCCTCCATGAAGAAGCCACAACCATATAATCGTTGCCTGCGAACATGTTATGGTTAATAATAACTATAATATGTTTAACACTTATAATAGCATGGTTGGTTTTCAACCATAGCATGTTGCTCTTGAAAATGAGGAAAATACTATTGTTAATTTAAAAACAAATTATTGTCATATTTAACCATAATATGTTTAGAGGCAAACATAATATGGTTATGGCTTCTTCATGGAGGACTATTTTAACCATAATATGGTTGGCGGTGACACAAATATGGTTAAATTAAACATAATATCGTTAAAATTTTCTTTAAACAAATTATTGTTGGAGGTGACCATATTTAAACATGTTTTTTCTCTGCGTGTGCAGGTTTTGAATAAGACCCACTTCCTTTCCGAAAATTAGGTATTCTATAAATAATCTCTTGCAAATGTTCAATATATCATAAATGACGCCGTGCAATAAAGCCATAGGAAATAAAGCCATATGGTAATTGCAATTTATTTAAAAATTGTTTTGTTGGTTTTTCTCTGGGTGTTTATATAAAAAATATAAGGAAAACACTTTTGGACGCAAGGATTTTCTCCTCTATGGTATAGCAAAGACCGGCTTCGCTAACTAAAGCTTCTCGGCATAGCCGGCCTTCGGCTGGGCGCAAGGATTTTCTCCTCTATGGTATAACAGAGACCGGCTTCGCTAACTAAAGCTTCTCTGCATAGGCGGCCTTCGGCCGGGAGCAAGGATTTTCTACTCTATTATACAACAAAGACCGGCTTCGCTAACTAAAGCTTCTCTGCATAGCCGGCCTTCGGCCGGGCGCAAGGATTTTCTCCTCTATGGTATAACAAACACCGGCTTCGCTAACTAAAGCCACTGTTATGGCGTTATTTCCACTTTGGTTACTAAACGATTATGGTGTTATTGCACTTGGGTGGTGGTAATAAAGCCATATAGCTTTATTTCTCAATTCATTGGGAAATAAACCATATGGTTTTATTTCCTATGGCTTTATTGCACGGCGCCATCATAAATAGTTAATAACTAAACAACAACCTCTCCACCATTTTTTGCCCCTAGAGGCCCACATTAAGCCATATCCAATTGCCATAAATGTTATAAATCCAAAATATTTTAATCGTGTGGTAAAACTCTACAAAAAGAAACGTTTTTTACATGTTACATAAAAAGCTTTTTTGATTTCATAGTCTGACTTGGCAAAACAAAAGTTTTAAGCTGTTCCTTATTTATAAGATCTTAATTTCCCAGCCTTTTTTCTTTTTTCTTACATTGTTCTTGCTTTAAAAGCCCTTAATAATAAAATTAATGCTTTTGCTGTACATAAATTTTTATCGCTGTGTTTTTTTAATGTTATTATAGATTTTATTTCCTGTCATAACACTAAAACAATATGATATTTTAGTTTTCTTTTTTGTATATACTGCAATATTATTTGAACATTAATAGAAAGAAAGAAAGAATGAAAGAAAGAACGCCAGCCCAGTAGGAATTAAAATAAGGAGTTCCATAATAAAACTCTAATATTTCATCAATATATGAGGAGGTCCATAACAAAACGCAATAATTACATTTTTTGATTGAATCTTATTCAACACATTGAAATCAATAATACCTTTATTATAAAACATTCCAAAACTCAATAACTACACTGCAATTCAATATTTATATAATGGTTCAGAGCAAAATGCAATAATTACACATCTTTGCAATAAATCGCTACCAAAAATTTTAAAAAAATCAACTTTATAAATAAATTATGCTCTGGGGGTAACTCTTAGATAACTGTAAAATGTAATCTATTCAAAGCAAAAAGCAGAAATTCCAACCCTAGTTCAGATCAAAACGCAATATTTTCAAACAGTTCAAAGCAAAATGAAATAAATACTATGATTCGGACCAAAACGCAATAATTCCAATTTGTTATCTAAATAACTTTAAAACAAACTGTCAGATAAAATAATTAGTTTGTGATAAATATTATTTTTTGTAGACAACATTAGCTCAATTATTGTTTTTAAAAATATTATGTGCTACTTACTTAAATTACATTTTGTCGTTTATCCAAAAAAATGTAATGGTGTTATTATTGCGTTTTATTATGGGCCTCCTCATATATAAAAACGAAAAATGTTTGTCTGTTTGTTTGTTGGCTTAAAGACTTCTAACTTGCTGAACCGATTTTCCTGAAATTACATTATTATTAAGGTATGCGATACACCTTAAGAGCCGCTGCACCCATTTTCTTGAATTTTTGCAGTAGCATAATTGAATTAAGATAGTAGCAGGGGAAGTGGTACCCCCCATAGGACGCTAATGTTAAATATCGCATGTATTAAGAACTGTTATAGTGAGAATGTTCAAACTTGGTAGGAGTCACTTTTATAGTAAACTACAACTTTGAGAATAAAAATTAAAGGGGAAGGCGCAGCTCGAGCAATACCCCCTTTGGATGCATATATTAATTATCGCGTAACTGAAGAACTATCATAGAAAGAGTCTTCAAACGTGACTAAAGCCACTATTATGGTAAACTATACATTTTTAAATAAAAATGGATAGACGAAGAAAGAGCAGTACCCCCCATGAAAGGAAAATATTAAATTCCGAATATCTGAATACAAATATCTTCAAGATTTATAGGATCCACTCTTATTGAAAAATAAAAATAAAGGGGGTTGGGGCAGGGGCAGCAATTAACTTTTAGAGAAGAATACTGTGAGCCAAAAAAAAGTCGACTACCTGGTTTGTCGATAGGGGTGGGTATGCAGCACCCCATAGGACGCAAATGTTGAATAAAATTTTTAACTTAGTCAAGTGACTGATTCATCATAGCGCAGCCCAAACGGCTGAAGTTAGACATGAAATTTGGACAGTGAATGAGTCCTACAACGAATAGATCAACTGAAAAGATATTCATGGAAATTTTAATATTAAGAGGATAAATTGGGTTAAATTGCTTAACAAAGGCTACAAATATTTGTAAAATCCCAAGTGGGCGTGACACCTCTTAACAAAGACACTACGAATAACTCCATAGATAGTATAAATAACATTGATCCGGAGAACGGTTACAGCAAAAAAAAGTAAGAAAGTATAGTCGGTTAAGCCCGACCATATGATACCCTACACCACAGTATTGAAAAGCACATCATGCTTATGTGTAAGAGGCAGAAATTGCCCCCTTCCTCCCCTTGTGGTCCTATTTTTGAAAAACTGTATGGCTTTTGTGTCCATATAGCTATGGTTCTATCTATGTTTTAACTATCATTAAAATCGGTTTGATAGTTTCTGAGAGGAAGAAATTTCCCCCTTTCTTCCTTCGTCGTCCTACGCTTCGGCCCATTTTCAATAGGCTTCGTCCTTGTGCCAATGAAAACCTATAATCCAAATTGTATCATACTATCTCCAAAATTGCGACCTGTACTTTGCGCACAAGGTTACATGGACAGCCAGCCAGCCTGCCAGCCAGCCAGCCGGCTGGAGCAATGAGCGTGGTACCTCCCATACAAAGACAATTAAGATTTCTTTATATCTGGGGAATGGTCACAGTATGAACAAGTTTTTAAATTTGCAACAAATAGCTTGGTATTTTTTACAAAATATCTATCAAAAAGTTTGCTGGATTAGAGAAATGAACATGACACCTTCCATATAAGCACAATATTGGTTTCTGTATATCCGACGAACAGTAACAGCAAAAGTATCTAAATTTGGTACTATTTGACTAATTTCATTTAAATTGGGGAAGCAAGGCGCACCGGATAAAGCTGGTGTTTTAATAAAAAGAACATTTATGCAATAAAACCTTGCAAAATTCAGTAGTTTTGCTACAATTAACTGCATTAGTACCAAAAGAACTAGTTCAAAGTGAAATGAAAAATACCCGTATCCCGTATTGATAACTTCCAGATATTAGTGAAAAGTCTTTGAAAAGAAGAAGGATTATATGATTATATAGAAAATTTAAAAATAAGTTCAAAACAAATTTAAGATTTTTCATTTAAATATGACCTAAGGTTTCTTTGAACTAATCGAATATAACGATTTATCAAAAAAATTGTTCAATTGAAATTTTACCATTTTGCTATGGAAGGCCTCAAATATAATACGCAAAAGTTATAAAAATTTTGCAAATGAATTCATCTGATTACAAAAAAAAAAAATAATAAAATTATATAAAAATCCTTACATTTATATTCTTATAATTTTCCCTTAAAAAATAATGGTTGCATTTGCATAATCATTGACACCATCGCAATCACCTTCGCCGCCATCATCATCAGAAGCGTGATATTGAGACAAATAAAATGCAAATTTGCATGTTAAATGCAAATGTTAAGAAACAGTGATTTAGCTTGTGAAAAATATAGAAATATTTAAAATTTGAAGTGCAATTCAAGTCGAATGCAAATCAATTTTCTCATAAAAAAACTTAAGAAAAAATTTTAAATAAGGCAATAAAATTAATATTAAAAGTAAGAGTTTGTATACGCTCCACCACTAATTCTGAATATGGTATTCTGTGTAAGTCTGTTTGAAACTTTTTAAATGTTCATCTCCCTATAAAGTATATATAGTCTGGATCCATGAGTGATTCTAAAACGATTTACCTCTGTCTATTTTAAAAGACTCAACAGAAAAGAACAGTTTTGTTATCAAACTGTGGTCCAACTAAAACGCATGTCATTAAGTTTAAATAAAACAAAAAGTTTTCAGAGAATTATCTTAATTTTTTTTTTATTAACCCTAGAGTACGAACCATATTTTACGTACGTTGTAACTAATGATCGTCGATTCGACGATGTATTTTTTAACTGCCTATAACTGTGGCTTAAAAGCAAATATACTTTTTCAATAAATGTTATTATTTATTATGGCACCTAATAAGTTTATATAAGAAAATAATTTTATTTTAATTCATATAGATAAACGAAATATTTAATTTTAGAACTTTTTTATTTTATGTTGCACATATTTTTGGAATCATAAAAAATTACCTATAAAATATTGTTAGGAAAACTGAAAAACTAAAAAAGAATCAAAACTTAAAAAAGACATTTTTGTCTTTAAAAAAAATAAAAAAAATTTTTTTTTAAATAACACTTTGAGCCAGAGTCACAAAGTTAAACTTTGTGCTCTCCGCATATGGGTTTTTCGCATATATCACTTTTTGATTTTGACATTCGTCATTTTTTCGTATGGGCATGATCTACACATACTTCATTTGTGTTCGTTTTTATTTTCTCCTAAGCTGGACATTGGTGCCACTATTGTTTGAAGTAACAACATTTGCAATATTTGCTCACAAAGTTGAAAAATAAAAGTCACGTTAATACTAACCATCGACGATTCGACGAGTACAAAACCAATAAAAGCAATGTTCCAGCAACGCAATTCAAAAAACACAATTACACACAGCAAAAGTAAATCATCTACTAACAGCATACAAAATTTGAGAGTGTTAGACACACCCATTTAAAAGTAAATTAATTAAAAGGAAGCGATGCTCGTCGAAACGTCGATCATTAGTACTCTAGGGTTAATATGGAAAAATCTATGAAAATTATGGGTGAAACAAAAAAATATTGGCCAAATACTTGCCACGGCTTCGGTGGCATAATACCTCTATTCGATAGTGTATATTTTCAAAGACTCTAAGACATAATTGAGCTTCAATGTCGTTAATGTGCCGAATTATTTCATCCTTTAGCGCTTGAGTTCTTCTTGGCTTATTGACGTACAATGAACCAAAAATTTACCAAAATATTGCAAAATTTGGTGTAAAATTGAAGAAATGTAGGCTTTTCTACAACTTTCAAATTTCTTATTCAAGTCTAAAAAAATTTCGTAAATAATTAGAAAGAAGAAATTTCTTCAATTTAACTTTAATCTCTTAAAATTGTAGTTGAATTACTTACAAAATGAGCCAAATTTACTAATAATAATAGTTAAATATGAATTAAAAAGTTTAAAGAATTTTTATATTTATATTAACTCATAAATGTAGATTTTTGAATTTTTTATTTATTTAAATTGAAGAATCATTATTTAAATTAACTAATAAATTTAAAATATATGAATAACTTTATTATTATTCACTTTGACTATACCCTTTTTCTATATCCTAAGCCCCAGTAAGATTATTGACTTTTACTGTTTGAAGCAATCAAGGTATATTTACACAAGGTAAACTCGTTGGCCCAAATGTTTCTCAGCTGTTTACCCAAGTTGGAACCCAAACGTCAAATTTCGTGTATATGTGCCAAAATTTGTATATGTGTGCGTTAAATTATTATTGTTTTATATGAAGACAATGTTGACAAATCGGTTCCTGTTATAGAGCAGCATGTCTACACTCCCAAGTGAGTCTACCTTGTGAAAATATACCTTGGAAGCAATGTTTTTTAGATTGTAAACAATAAATAAGTTCACATATGTATTTAATGTTTTTTTTTTATAAAGTTTAGCCCCAAAATAAATCACCATTTCACGATTCCATCTGTTGTATTTTAAACTATTGCTTTATTTTCCATTCTATCTATTAATTATTTTATATCTTAATATTTTATGAAACCAGCTAAGTTCAGAACTTGCAGAAAAAGGAAAGCTGTAATAAATTCCACAAATCAATTAGCAGCAATGAGTCCCTTAAGAATTGTTGATTTCAAAGTCATCGAACTTTAAAAAAAAATGGTTACAAATTTTGCTAGACTTGTATTTATTGTAATTGGGTAATATTAAATGTAAAGGCACACACACAATAGCTGACGTAATAAACGTAAAAGAGTATCTACGTCGTTCGTTGACTTATAGATATAGATAGATCTAGTTCTATTTCATACGCCAGTTGCGGCCGTATTGTAAAAAAAAATGAAAAATTAAATATTCAATATATTTTGTGTTTTTAAAGGAAATATTTGAAAAGAAAATCAAACGGGAGAAAATAAATAAAAATTTAAATAAATTTTGACTTTTCAATACAAAAAGCCAGAATGTACTAATAAAATGACCTCACAAGCGCAGCTGTTGGCAGTGATTTTCTTCGTGTATGACGTTTGGCGTCATTTTTTTTTGTTTATTTACTTTTTTTAAAAAGGCCTTTTGACATTTGCCTTCTCAATTCTAGCAACAAAATGCCTGTTGTTTTTTCTATTGTTTCATTGTTGTAGTACTGAGGTCACTTTGTTTGGAAAAAACCTAAGGCGAATTCAACAAAGTAAACTACAAGGTGTATTTACAAAAGGTAGACTCGCTGGCCCATTTGTTTGTCAGCTGTTTACCCCAGTTGGAACCCAAACGTCATATTCCGTGTAAAGGAGCCACAATTTGTACATGTGTGCGTTAAATTGTTTTGGTTTTATATGAAGACAATTTTGACAACTCGGTTCTTTTTATAGAGCAGCATGGCTACACTCCCAAATGAGTCTACCTTGTGTTAATGTACCTTGTTACACTCGTCGCTACAACAATTACAACTCTAACAAAAATATCAGGAATTTTGTTTGTGTAACAAATCCAATTTTACAAAAAGTGTGACTAAAACGTTAGAAATAAAAAATGTAATTGATACGTTTTTTATATTTAAACTTGTGTCTTTTGAAGATCTAAAAGAAATAAAATAAATACTTAAAATGGATAATTAAAATATAAGCAGTTGGAAAAAAAGGAAGTATACTCTTTAATCAATTTGCATAAAATTTTCACACAAAATTGGTTGTTTCCAGCAAATAAACTGTAAAGAAGTTTTGAAATATTGAGAAGGAGCGAAATCTGTAATAACCTCCACCACAAGAAAGAATATACATACTTATATGGAGTGGGCTTTGTATGCGATCAAAAAATTCAATAACCAATATTTATAAAAACTGACGTCAGCATTATAATAAAATATAATGATTTGTTACAGCCTTAGCCGCACTAAAATGATTTTCAAGAGGGAAATTTAAATTGCACCTATGGTTAATTATGAATTATTCATCACAAAATTATGTTGAGTGATTTATGATATAATAAAGCCAAATTGGACTCCAATACCATTATTCGTTACGGTTTTAGGCGTACAAAAGTATTTTTTGAGAGTGGGCTTTATATGGGGCATATGGTTAGGTAGACCCAACTCACAATGTGTACATGCTTGCCAGACAGACGAAGTTTGCTGGTAAGCGAGCGACGCTGTATGCGTGACACACTTTACTTATTTCCTCTCTCGCCAACAAACTTCGTCTGTCTGGCAAGATATTTCCACATTGAAAACTGGGTCTTATGAACCGATCTTAACAAAATTTTATTGATTCTTTTTTAAATTAAATTTTGTGTTTTTGAAGATTTAATGAGAACCGGTGAATTGTGTAATGCATTTATGTTAGTTCTTGTAACCAAAATATAAATTTTTAAGTCATGTTGTTTGCTTTATTGCTTGCTTTTGACTTGTTTTTTTCACAAAATTTCTCAAAAATTTTATCTTTGACAATTTATTTAAAATGATAAACAATAAAATTTAGAAAGAAGATTTTTTGACAAAATGGAGACTTTACCTTGTTGAATTCGCCTTGTAAAAACCATACATTCGCTAACGACGGAATTGTGGGTAATTGAAGAGTGTTTGTAGAAATTCACGGCGTACTATGTGCCAACGACGTACGACACAATTTTGTTCCTAGCATAGAGCGGTAATGAAATGTACCTATTCTCATAAAAGTTTTCACAAATTCATTTTACGGCTAAAAATCATCATAGTCTCCATATAAAGCCGACTCTCAAAATACACTTTTTTACGTCTTAAATCGTAATGAATAATGAACTTGTATTAAAATTAAGGTCTATAATAGATCCTAAGGACTAGAGATCGCTTTGCCAAATTTCCTGGAGATCGGTTCATATTTCACCATAGGCCCCATAAAAAGCATACTTTAGAAATATACCTTAATACGCCTTAAGCCGCAACGAATTATAATACAGTGAGTTCAGATTTTATTAATATTGGTTTATAGTTTTTGAATAGCTGGTATTTCTGAGGAAAATCAATTGATTTAAAATTTCGATGTTTCCTTTTTACTAAACGTTTGAACATAGCGCCCCTGATCAACAAGAGGTTATTAACTCTAAATTGTTTAATATTTAGTAAAAGCACTTTTACCAGAACACCCAGTTTTTTAAGTAAAAATAAGGAAAATAAGTAAAAATTTTACACTTTTTAAATTGCTTTGATAAATTTTACATTTTTTTTAATTAAAAAAATTTGATAAAATAAATGATTCTTTCTTGTTTTCAACCCACTGTGAAAAACTAAATGTAAAGAACTTACTTGAAATAATTTCAAGGAGTGTTAACTCTTTACTTTTGAAATATTTCTGTTGCATGTTTGTTACTCGTTTTTATAGTTTTACAAAAATAAAATAAATAAATAAAATCTGAACTTTCATGTTATTTAAATTTATATTTTTTGTGATTTCTTTTTATCCAGGCAACACTTATACACACATAAGTTTTGAATAAGAAATAACATTTCATACAGTAGTCTACAAACACAAGCAAGTTCAGATTCCTGACAAAAATTAACACCATAAATTGTAGTCATATGCAAAGTATTCTTCCAAAGAACTTTATTCATCATGATCTGGCACACGTTTTAGTGTTTTTATATGGGATCTGTGGCTAATTGTATATTAAGGTATATTAAGGTTACTCCTCGTCGAATCGACGAACTATTATGTAAAAGAAAGTTAAAAATTAACAAAATAAATTTTAGTTAAGCATTTTATTCAAAAATAAAATATAATAAAGCATAAAGATTAAAAGTTCTTTTTCTCACTCTAAGTTCGATACGAATTTAAATTCTTTTTTTTTTGTGCTTTCAAATTAATTAACTTTTTAAAGCTTTCGTCATCAGCTAGCTTTGTTAAAAAAAGAGCATAATTTGAATACATACAAAAAAGTTATGTGATAAAGACTAAATGAAGTTCGTCGATTCGAAGAAAAGTTACCATCCAGGGTTAAAAAAATTTTATGTTGTTATTTTAGGTAGTAAATAGCATGAAAATGTCCTTAATAAAGTCCTTAAGCAATATTGAAATTTCTGGACATATGAAACAATGTTAATTAAAATTTTATGAGATTTATGGCGATTTTCAGGCCTATCACACATTCCGATCGACATCATTTTAATTCCGTAGTTGCAATTCCGATTGTGTTGGCTTTAGCTTCTCGAAATGCAATTTTCGTGTTTCGGAGAAATAAAAAATACGGAATTAGTATCAAATTCGATCTGATTGGATTTCTGTGACAGGTCTCGATTTTGAATAAATTATGCACTGAACCTTAAAAATGTTTAAATCATAATTTATAGTTATGTAAAACTAAGATTAATGACAGTAACCTTTATAAGATCAGACGTAATCAATTATTATTTTAGATGATAGATGACAAAGAGAGTTTTAAAACTGTACCACTAGAGATTATATTGAACAGGGTGGCGCAGAATGAGCTTTATGGTTTAAATGGCTTATAAAATTTTTATTTATGCGATTATTATAATTTTTTTTTTTTTAAATACAGTATATTATTGGGGAATTTTTGTCAAATCGCTTTGAAAAAGATATCCTGTAAGTGATGTCCATTTTCAGCTTCGCACATGCGAGATCTTTTTAGCATAATACGTGATCTTTTTAGCATATGTCCCATAACTCTTTGCAAAATTTCTGGTGTAATGGCCATGATTTCATTTCGATTGTTAGTTCTTAGTTGGAGTATAATTCTTGGTTTGCTAACGTGCACTCTTTCAAATATCCCCAAAGAAAACTGTCAGGAGCTGTTAAATCTGGTGAGCGTGGACGCCAGCTAAAATCGCTTGTGCGCGTAATAATGCGTTCGCCGCTGTGTTAGCACAATAGACTGTTGGTTTGAAAAACAAAATTCAATTATTTTTGTACGCTGTTCGATCGTGTAATAATTCATAATTAATTCCCCATGTCTCCTTCACAAAATGCTGGAAAAAAAACAAAGAAAGAATAATAATTAAAAAAGTAATAAAGAATTCAAACCATATAGCTCATTCTAGGCCACCCTGTATTATGTATGTAAAAACGAAATTTAATCGCAGCTACCACTGAAAGTCTGAAAACTCGACATGAACTTAAGCATTATTTTTTGAAGGCCTCGTTGTATTCATATACGTAAATGTTGGGGACACGTAAACGTTTCGTTGATAGCTATTAAAATTCGTTAACGTAACATGCGGCGTTGAAATGTGTTTAAAAGAATACAGAAAATTTTTCAAAATTTTGTAAAGATGTTTACAAGCAAGAAAACGCCTCATCAATTTTAGCTTCTGTTATTTCTGCGTTTTGTAAAGGATGGTTAAATTTTAAGGGCCGATGTTGATTTTGAATAAAACACAAATTATTTACGAAATTATTGTCATTTCTTTTTATTATGATAATATTGGTATGGTTTTTCATTAGCTATGTGGCAAGTCTCACCGTCCTGTTGAAACCACATATCGTCCACACCCATATCTTCCAATTCGGGCCATAAAAAGTTCGTTATCGTCTCACGATAGCGAACACCATGCACAATAACTGCCTGACCGGGCTCATTTTGGAAAAAAAATTCGGCCCAATGATGCCGCCAGCCCATAAACCGCACCAAACAGTCACTATTTGTAGGTGCATTGGTTTTTCGACAATCACTCTTGGATTATCATTCGCCCAAATGCGGCAATTCTGCTTATTGACGAATCCACTGAGGTGAAAATGTGCCTCATCACTGAAGATGATTTTCTTCGAAAATTGATCATCCACTGTTGCCATTTCGTGCCTCCATTCTGACCACTGACGACGTTTGGAATGGTCAAGAGGCTTTAGTTTATGAATCAATTGCACCTTGTCGGCGTGTAAATGCAAGTCTTTATGCATAATGTTCATCAACGACGAGCGTGAGAGGTGCAATTGTTGGGCACGACGACGAGTTGAGGTGGACGGCTCTTCAGCCACACTATCGCGGACAGGAGCATTATTTTCTGCAGTACGAGCTGTACGAGCATGTACTGATGTATTCACATCTCCTACAAACCCGGTTTGCTCAAATTTTTGCACGATTTTTCCGATTGTACGCACATTTGGACGATTAAATTGACCGACAAAATCACGAAGAACACGATATGCATTTTGATTTGAACGCCCATTTTCATAATAAGCCTGAGTAACTTTAACGCGTTGCTCAATTGTGTACCATTCCATGGTTCAAATTGAGTCTGAAATTGAAAAATTTGAAATGAAATGCAGAAAAAAATTGACGTTTAGGTGTGGTTTACATTCAACATCGGCCCTTAAAATTTAATCACTCTTTATAAAAATTTAA
Organism: Pollenia griseotomentosa; assembly: GCA_963931875.1. Taxonomy (NCBI): domain Eukaryota; kingdom Metazoa; phylum Arthropoda; class Insecta; order Diptera; family Polleniidae; genus Pollenia; species Pollenia griseotomentosa. The sequence continues at coordinate 97,916,386 of OZ007561.1, read as the reverse complement.
AAAGAAAACACAAACATAATATTATTTGACAGATGATACATTAAAATGGAGAAAATGTTTAGTTTTATCAGGTTCATCCGCAACGCAACTTCACGTTTACGTAAGAATACTCATTTATACGTAAGTTTGGTAAGGAAAACGGAGCAGTCACATTATTGGCAATTTATCAAAATACTTTTCATTTTCATAAAAATTTGACCGCAGTTTGATGTGTGTGCACGTAATTTCTTCAAATTTTATTTATGTTTTGTTTAAAAGTGTATAAAAAAAATCTAGATTTTCAAATTCTTCTATTGAAATTCTATTTTTTGACGAATAATTTTATACTCTTCGACAAAAAAATTCAATTTTATTTGTTTCTATCTTAACTTTGTGCGCTTCGCTACTCCCACTGAATTTAAATGAGTACCAAATATGTTTTATTTTACACTTACCGTTCTTCAGATGTACAGGATTCTATTTTGTGACACGCCCACTAACTAATTCCGCCCACTTTTTAACAGATGGTGTGTACTGATAGTACTGCCATTTGTACCAAATTTTGAAACTATAGCTATTGATGTCTTCCAGTTATACAGAATTATATTTGTGCCACGCCCATTTCTTTAATCCCAATCACTTTTTGACATTGATATTCAAGAAATGTGTAACAAATTTGTAAGCTGTAGCTGTTGCCGCTCTCCAGATATACGGAAACTATATTGTTTTCATCTGGCTAGTGCCACGCCCACTTATCTGAAATTGACAACCCAGCTATGTGTACTAAATTGGGAAACATTTTCTCTTACCATTCTGTTTGTATAAATGAACCCCACTTGTGTATTAATAACCAAGATGCTTGCATCTAATTTAAAAACTTTAGCTCTTGTTGTTTTCCAGCTTTAGAGTAACCTATAATGTTGTAGGTGCCACGCCCACTTCTCCCATTCAGCTCATTTTTTAAAAGAGGTTGTGTATTATTAACCCAGTTAGGCGAAACAAATTTAAAAAAATTTGCTTTGACCGTTCTTTAGATATAAATAAATGTATATTTTGCCACGCCCACTGCTCCCATCTCTAGTAAGATGTTGTGTATTGATAACCAAGATATTTGTACTAAATTTGGAAACCTAAGCTCTTGCCGTGATCCAAATATATAGAAATACATATTTCCTTTGTATGGAAGGTGCCACGCCAATTTAAAATAAAAAAATATATATATAGCTTAAAAACTTCCTGCAGGTGCATGGAATAGGTGGACCAAATTTTATTGTGATCCGGTAAGCGGTATGGCCGCGCATAACATACGAACATACAAATATGAATTTTTATATATTAGATTACAACAACTTTTAAATGAAGATTGATGGCCTAAATATGATGTGTAGCTATTTGATGAGCGGCTATGCCGCTTTACAATGCTTGCTTTTGTATTAAAGACACACGCAAAGAAAAAACATGGTTGTGGTTAACATATTCTAAGAGCAACCTATTATGATAAGATTCATGATTGTAGTCACCACATTAAGATTATTATGGAATCATATTATGACCAAATATATTCGTAATATTACATCAGAATATTTTTCCCTTAATACAAATTTGTTCAATGTAATCATAATCCTATCATGTTAATCATAATAAGTTAAGAAGTAATCATATTATGATTCAGCACCACTTTCACAACAATAAACAAAATTTAAATTTTTTTGCATCGATTTTTTATTTTGTGGAACTTTACAACTTTTTTTTAAAGTAAATACAATTTCTTTACTTTTTAAATTTATTTAAACTTGTTTTTTTTTAATGGGTATTTTTTTAATTATTTAACCACTCGCTAACAAATTATTCGATACACAGAAAAAAATGACGACAAATCAATTGTCATATTGAATACCATATTCGTCAATATAATTAACTTTTTAATTAAAAAGGCACCAACAACTAAATTTGTAAATACAAAAAATTATTTTGTTAATTAAAATTGTTAAAACTCAACAAATATTTTTAACAATGAGTTTGTAATATTGAATGAAATATTTGTTAACAATTTACAAATAACATATTAACAAAATGTTTTGTTGCTAACTAAGTTGAAAAAAAAGATGCAATTAAAAGTTGTTTTTATTATATTTTTTATCAAAATATTAAATAACATCACTTATAACATTATACTGTATTTAAGCCACAAACTAAGTCGTGGATGTACTGGGAGGTTCATACTAGTGCTAGGAAATTATCGATAGTAATATCGATATTATCGATAGTCTTAAAATATCGAAAATATCGATAGTAAAAATTTCAATATCGATATTATTATTATTTAAAATACAGCTATGAAGACATCTAACAGCAGATATACACACACAGTGAAATCTGCACTATCGATAGTAGAAAATATCGATAGTATCCCAGCACTAGTTCATACATTAGCACAAAACGGAATCTTGGCACCATTATCAGTTATATTTCAAAATCTAAAATTTATAAAAGAATGGTTAAAATTTATTTATAAATCATTAGATAATAACGTTACTAACCGTATAGATTGATTAAATTTCGCAATAATCATCATATCGTTTATTCTTTTAAAGATTTTAAATCGAAAAGCCAGATCTTATTTATTTTATATTTTTAATTTTTTGAAACAAAATAATTTTTTTCTATTAATTTTCTACAAATGAAACAATTTGTTAGTATGACAATTTACAAACATGTTAATTAAGAAAATTGTTAAAAATATTAGAAAAGTTTCAACAAATTTTCTTTAATTATTAAATAACTTTTGATACTTTTTTCTGTGTAGGCATATTTAAAACAAACGTTGTGTCGTGACTCAAAATTATTTTACATATGGCGATAACAAAATATTATTAGAGTAAAGATATTTTGATTGCATCTTAAACATATTATGATAACATATAGAAAGTTATCATGTTATGACTATTTAATATCATGAAATGGTTGTGAGTAATATAATATGTTTTCAAAGTAATCATTATTTAGTTGTTAGAAAAATATATTTTTTTCCGTCAACAATACTCAAATTTATAATTGCGATAAACATTGAAATGTTTACAGTAACAATAATATTGCTGATATTAAAAAATAAAAATTTTTTGTGTACGACAACAATATATTGTTGTAAATAATATAGTTTAGTTGCCGTAACCATGACCAACCATATTTTTTCTCTGCGTACAGGAAACAGATTTATTGTTTCTGCTCATCCCGCAAAAATATTTTGCAGTAAGTGTTTTTTGCAATATTTTTTGAAGTCTTTGCTATGCGAAGAAATTATTCATTAGTTTTATAAAGAAGATAATAATGAAAAAAAGTACTTAAAATTAGTTTTATTAACTGTATTGGTAATTTAAAAAACATTCGATTAAGTATTAAGACTCCATCTGGGGCTCATTCGCCAGACTATATATATACTATACTTGATATTGATATGTCACAATGCAATGTAATGTGACACACAAGATTCTCTTAATTATTTTCACTTTCGATCTCAAATTTTTTCTACGCTTTTATTAAGACGAGTGTTCGCCTAATGGTCGAAATTCGACCATAAATTTTAAGGTTCATATGAAGATACTACATCTAAGTATATATGAATTTACATGTTTTGAGCATTCATTTTTTCCATCATAGTGGATCGATTTGGCAAGGGACCAACCTCTGGTTCATATTCTATCTTCTACTATAAAAAATATCAGAAAATATCAATTGAAAAACAATAAAGTATCATAAAATCTCCTTTGTAAATTGTATTCCACTCAGGACATTGCATTTTGTTTCTATGTCTAATATTAACGAAAATTAATCAAAAAACCAGATGTTGAATGAAAAAGTACCAAAAAGCTCCCCTTACATGTTCTTATTCATTTTTCATCTTATAGGTTTTAATTCACTCAGGACCCTGCACCTATAATATTATGTTTCTAAGTTAAATTAAATGCAGCACGGAAAAGTTAAATAAAGAAATTTAATTTCCCGAAAACCGGTTTCTTAAAAATGCCGAATAATCGAGCTCCCTATTTTTTATTATTTGATAATTAATTTTGTATATTGTACATATGTGTTAGTAGCTAATTTAAACGCTTATTATTCCGAAAATATTGAACAGATTTTAATGAAATATATATTGTGCACTTCTGTAAGTAAATATCTTTCAAATCGGTCGACATACAGAGGAAGAAAGTGTTCTTAACTGTTTAACCGATTTATATATAGATTATGTAAAATTAATTTGAATTTTACTACTTTTTTTTTTTGCAAATTAATGCTTAATAGAAAAAATGGGTTTCTTTAAAGCAACACATTTTTAGCAATAATCAGTGTTGTGGTTACATTGTTAAACTGTTTATGGTTTTTAATCCAATCCAATAATTTAATGAAAATGAAATTTTACGAACTATAGCCTAATTAAAATATCAAAATTTGGTTTATAAACAACACATTCTTGTTTTCTTTTGTTCCCTGTGATTGTGCCCCAACCCCTTTGCAGATTTATCCCATGGCTGGGGTAAAACCAGGATATTAAACGCTATGTCTATTTGGGTTATTCTAAACGAAACGAAATTACAGAAATATTTACAATACTTTAAAGAAAGAAAACCAAAATTTATTTGTTATCTCAGCCCACTGTGGCAACTATTAATAAATATAAAACTTTAAGTACTTTCAAGGAGTGTTAACCTTTTGCATGTTACTTTCTTTCACTTGTAAATAGAACTTAAACTTGCACGTTATTTACAAATCAAACTTTTGAGATTTTTTTTAAAAAAAGGCAAACACACGCATCCACTTAAATATGGAATATGTTGCCCGCTTTAAGTGTTGCTCTTTATAAACATTATTAAACTAAAATAAACTTTTTTTTAAAATGAAATTGTAAATAGTTGAAAAAAAGTCGAATCTTAAATAAATAATGCAAGAGTTTGTGGTAATTTTAATGTAAATAAAATTTTATTTTTGACATTTAACCTTAATCGTGTGTGCAGTTTTTTTGCTCATTTAAAATTCAGTTTAGAAAATTAATTTAAACATGCACATTTTGTATTTATTTTGGTTTATAATATTTTTAATTTCGTGTACATGGAGGAAAAATACTAATTGATATTGTAGGTGGTGGTGTTTTTTTTTTTTTTTTTTTAATTGAACATGCACGTGCATGCCTTATTTATAATAGTAAATTACAAATTAAAATATTATGAAGTTATTAAAGTAATTTAGAATTCAGTGTTAGTAATTCTGTACAGAAATGAGTTTTTTAAAAACGTTTGGCCTAATTAAGTTTCACTTAAACAACTTTTTTTTTTTTTTCTCATTATTTATTTATTGAATCTTCATATATTAAATATGAACTAACAATAATTAATCAAATCTTAACCTAATACGTTATTTTTTGTCCTGCCAGTGCCAGACAAAAATTTTCTTCATCACGGGTTCTGTTCACTTATATAGTTGTTTATCGCTCATCTTAATGGGTAAGTGCTGCAGTGTCTCTTCTTCTTAAGCGAGTGTGGCCGCCATGATTTAAGATATTTCGAGCTAGTGGATTTGGATGTTGTTCAAGCCTTTTTAAATATTTTACTGCATTTTTTGTTATAGTAGTTTTGACTAATGGAACATTGAGATCCTTGTGAATATTTGAGTTTTTTACATACCAAGGGGCAGCTGTGATTATTCGAAGAATTTTATTTTGGCGTCTTTGAATTTTTTCTATATTAGAGGCCGAGGCAGTGCCCCATAACTGAATACCATAGCACCAGATTGGCTTTAAGATGGAGTTGTAAAGAAGAAGTTTGCAGTCGAGACTAAGGACAGAGTTTCTACCAATAAGCCAATGAATTTGAATGGCTTTTAGTTTCATTTGAGTTAATTTTGCCTCTATATGGCATTTCCACGTTAATCGCCGATCCAGATGTATACCGAGATATTTTACATGCGAATGTTGAGGAATTATTTGATTATTGATTGTAATATGGGGGCAAGATTCCCGGCGCAAGGTGAATGTTATATGCACGCATTTTTGCTCATTGACCATTATCCTCCATTGTCTTAACCATATTTCTAGTTGAAATATATGATGCTGTAAGTAACGAGATGCTTCATAACGGTTTTCGTGGACGCTTAGAAAAGCTGTATCGTCTGCAAATGTTGAAGTTTGGGTGTAGTTGCTTGTTGGCATGTCCGAAGTATAAATTAAGTATAATAGAGGGCCCAGGATGCTGCCTTGTGGGACTCCAGCACCAATGGGCTGAGGTGAACTTAAGAAATTTCCTTCTTTAATAATAAATTGACGACCGACTAAGTAGCTTTCTAGCAGCTTGTGTGTGTTTGCTGGTAAATTTTTCTTCAATTTATGTAATAAGCCTTCATGCCAGACTTTATCAAAAGCTTGCGAAACATCGATGAAGAGTGCTGAGCAATATTTTTTTTCTTCAAATGCTTTTCTTATGACATTATCTATTCGATGAGTCTGTTCGATTGTGCTGTGTTTTCTTCTAAATCCGAACTGATGGTTTGGAATACATCTATTTTCACTTAAAATCGGTGTTAATTTTAAAACTAATAATTTCTCAAACAGCTTTGACATATTTGATAATAAGCTAATAGGCCTATATGACTCAACTTTTGTATGATCTTTACCTGGCTTTGGTATCATGGTAACTAAGGAAACCTTCCATTTTTGAGGATAGTATTCAAGGCGTAAAATAGCATTAAAAATAAAAAGAATAATTTTCTTTGCTGTGCGAGGTAGCTCTAAAAGCATTTTATTACTGATTTTATCAATACCAGGTGCCTTCTTAGTGTTTAAGTCACAAATAGCCTGTTCGATTTCTCTTATCTCAAATCTGAGGGGAATAGCTGCTCTAGCAGCAACAGGTGGTAACTCGACCGCAATATTGTGAGATATATTTGGTGTAAATACGTTTTTCAAGTGGCTAACAAACAGATTTCCTTTTTCAATATCGTTTCTTGCCCAACTACCATTCAAGTTTCTTAATGGTGGCTTAGATATAACTGGCCTTTTTAGATTTCTAGCTGCACGCCATAATGAGTAGTCAGATTGTTGAGTTGCATCAAGTTCCTTAAGATATTTTTCTAGAGAAGCCGTTTTCTGAGTCTGCAGTAACTTTCTTAGCCTTTTTGTGCACTCTTTTAATAAATTCTTAAGTTGCGGGGATCTGTACAGTTGCCACTCTCTTCGAACTCTCCTTTTTTCAGTCAAGAGCCGCTCGACATCTGAAGAATATATATTATTATTTTTAATTTTTTTGGGGGTAACGCTGGAATGTTGAACAGCTAGTTTAAGATAACTGTCAAAGTTAACTTAAACAACTTAAACTACGTTAACACGGACAGCAATATTCTTCGCGCCCCAAGCATGATTGAAACAACGTGCTTGGCACCAAATTTCACCACAACAACCTTATTTGCTACGGTCTTAAGTTTCCAAGAGTGGGCTTTATATGGGAATTATGTACCGATCTTCATGAAATTTGACAGTATGATTGCTAGTCTTTTCAACTATGACAGCCCAAATTTTATTTCGATATCATAATTCTTTGTGGTTTTAAGCGTACACATATTTATTTTTTGCCATAGAACTTACCTTCTATACCCCTTACTAAAAGTGGCATTTGTATATTTTGTAATTGTTATTTAATATTGTCCACATTACTAAGAAAATATTTTTAGAAGTTATTCAAATATGTTGTGTAATTAAGATAATGATTATTAGATTTCCATTAGATTTATCAATATCGTTAATGATAGCACTGATAATAAAACACAGAGGATAGTTTGTTAGAACTAAAATTTATTTATTAACAAGTACTTTTTGACTGCACTATGGTGACGACGACTACTATTTTTGAGATGTATTTTTGTAGCTAAACTAGACGCACGATATCATATTAGATCGATAAAGAAGCATTAAATCTTAACAAATATAGATGTTGCCATAAAACTTTTACCTCATAAATGGACACTTTTACTCTCAGTAAAATTATGTTGCTTATTATATAAGTCGTTTTCGACGTAAGTTGTAAGTTGTTCTCGACGAATACATAACTTCAACGAAAATTTATCGAATTTGCTATTCAGTAACATTTTTAACTATATTCGCTGTAGGTTGAAGTCAGCTGTTATGTTTCTTTTTTTTAGTTATTTAAGCGACAATAATTCACGTAGTGTTTATGAAATCGATAAAGTGTATGTCTTTTGAGCAGTGTTCGAAAATAAACAGAACATTATTTAGCGTTCGGCACACACACCCTGGAACGATATTTTTTTTTTTTTTTTGTGTTTGTGAAGACGAACACAACCCTTAATACTATTCGTAACTATTTTCAAGAAAGAGGCGAACATTATATAGTGTTCTGTTCTTCGTTAAGAAACAGAACAATTGCAGTGACACTTTAGACAAACATTATATTTTAATTATAATCATTCAAAAAAGCAAACTTCGATCTACCAAAGGTTAAAATACAATTTGGTTTAAGGATTGATGTTTGACTATTGACGTCAGCAGTCGTCGATGGCTGCGAGTGTAAAAACGGCAAATCCATTTGAGAAGATCGAGTGGTTGCGATCGAAACATGTCATGGTAACCTGCCGGCCCGGGTTCGAGCCCCGACCACGGTCAAGAATGAAAGATTATCAATAACAATTTTAATTAATTTTCATGTTGTAAAATTCCTTTCTTCATAAAAAAAATTTAATGAAAATTAAATTTAATGAACTTAAGCCTAATTAAAATTATTAAAAATTTGGATTAAAAACCATAAATAGTTCAACAAAATAACCACAATACTAATTATTATATTTTAATGTTATATAATGTTTCTTTTTTTTGCATAGATAAAGAAATAAACAAACAAAAAATTTTAGCAACGTTCATAAAATCGATAAAAATTTTAATTTGTTTAATGACATAAATTTATTAAATTACTTATTTAATTTGGTAATTTTTATGACCATATATATATTTGAGTTGTTGTGAATTTTATTTTTTTTTCCTGTTTCAAATCATCAAGTTATATTAATTTTATTTCGTTTATATATTTCTGTTACATCATGTTATGTGCTACTTGTAAAAGCTTACCTTTTAGTTAATTATAATTTATTCATTTTCCAGCCCGGGACCACCTTCATCTTGCTTCTTTCCATTTTGCTGGCTTGTACTACTACGCAAATTTTGTGTATTTAAATTAACAATTAAAGAAAAAAGAATGTGAAAATGGTTTGCTCTTGTTTTTTCTTTCTCGTTGTATGTTTTCAAACCTATTACTAACATTACGCTTAATTCAATGTTTCGTTATCGTTATGAATTTTTTCATTGATGTTATGAAACATTGAAATTTACAATTTTTTCATATATTTTCATGTCTATCGCTTAAAATGGAATTAAAAATACGTTTTTACATATTTTCTAGTTATAAGTATTTTGAAGTTAAAGAACTTTATCTTGTTTTCATTGATTTAGTGACATTTTTCATGGAAAATATGAAGTTACACTTTTTTTCATTAACTGAAAAATATTTGAATACATTAACTAATAGCTCATTTTTATATTAAAAAACCTATTGAAATAATGTATAACAATTAGTTGAATTTTTCTTTTGAAAGAGATATTAAGTTGTCATCAATTTTAATGAAAAATGTTATTCCCGTAATGAAATTTTTCATTGGATTAAAGAAAAAAATTTAATGAAATTGATTCATTAGATTTATGAAGCATAATTCTTTCAGTGTATTGTGTAAAATTATTTTGCTGGGTTTTTGTTTTCGTATGTGTATTTTTTTTTTTTTTAAATGTTTGGTTTTTTACCAGCCAAATGGGCGCTACGCACAACAGAAACGAACGAACATTAATGAGCTGAACGGAACACATTGAAGTTTGTGGTTTTAAAACAACCGAACTGAATTAAGTGTTTTCATCTTTTGTTGAGTTGGATAAAAACAGTATTACGTATGATTTACTACACAAACACTATTAGTGTTTCTGTTTTCTACAAATCTACCGAACCGAACATTTAAGGAGCGAAATTTACAACCTTATCGTGATTGGCGAATTTATAAAACGCCTGCGACTGCTTGGTAATAGATTAAAGAGAACGTAAAATTCTTTCCTTTAATCTCTTACCAAACAGTAGCAGGCTTATTTTAAATTCACCAACCATGATAAGGGTGTTAATGTTTATTTTCGAACACTGCTTTTGAGTATTTGGCATTCGCGTATTTTGACATTTTGTAGACAGAAATGCCACAAGATATTAAATAAAATAATTACAAATATTAGTTAAACGTTATTGAATCGCAGCTTCGAAGTCAATGCATGACATGTGTCAAAAAGTGGGTAGGATTACAGAAGTGGGTGAGGCACGAAATAAGTTTCTTTATATCTGCAGAATGGTAGGAAAAAAGTTGTCCTTATTCAGTATACATAGCTTGCTTTTAATTCTGTTTTATAATGTGTGTTAGAGATTGACTGGTCTAAGACGCTACTTTACGTTAGCTGAATGTTGTAAAAGATTCGACTTATCGGAACATAGCACGCATACTTGTTTTTATCTAGATTTAAATAAAAATTAAATATCATTGTGATTTTTCTTCATTTTCGAATTTTCGACGAATTAAAAATATTTTTAATCATTTAAAAAATCGATATTTTTTGTCGAAAACCAATAATAAAAAAAGGCTTTGGCGATTTTTGACATTAAATTTGAAGAAAAAGTAAATCTGACAACCCTGTTAACAACTATTAATTTATTCATTATACTACTTTGCGTATTACTCTTTTAAATTTTAATCCAAAAAAACACTTATACGCCTCATAGTGCACATGTTATACATAGTAGGGATGCCAATCGGGACTAGTTTTCGCAAATCCCGGGATTCGGGATTTCAAAAAATCAAATCTCAGGATTTTTCGGGATATCGGGATTTTTCGGTATGCGGGGTTTTTGAAAATTAGAAGATTAATGCTCTTTATAGATATTTATTAAAAAAAAATCTTCAAAAGCGGTTAACAAGCAAAACTTTTATAATTAATTTATTATTTTAAAGTTAAATATAATGTTATATTTATTACTAACATTTGTAAATATTGAAAATTGTGATTTTTACTTAATTAATAATTAATTTAATAAAAAACTATGATAAAAAAAAACAACGTACGATTTCCAACAATGAGTTAATTGATTCAATTAAAACATAATTACCATAAAATCTTTATTTTCTTCAATTACCTCTGTTGATTCGAACTGAACAAAAAATTAATTAATATTGAAATTGAATAGAGCAACCTTGAAATTGATTTATTTGTAAGACTCTATTAAAATTTTTGTAAAGTAAATTAGAATGAATAATTGAAATTAGAATTCGAAATTAATTGTCAAAATCAATTTATTTAGTTAACCATAAAATTCTTATTTTAACAAAAACACATTTTTATACCCACCAACAAGTGGTGGGAATTATGTAGTGTATAAAATACACTTCTTAATTTCGTAAAATCGCTCCACGAATTGCCGTAGTTCCTATGCCTATTCTAACCCTTTGAAGATTAAAGTTTCAATGTCGAATTTGTTGCACCAGTGGAATGTTTTGTGCATTTCAAAAGACATTTTTTCTTTTATTAATTTTTTTCTTTAATTATTTTCTGCACTTCTCGTTAAAATTTCTTTATAATTGTTGGACACGCTTAAAACAAACAAAGTGTAACTGTTTTGTTTCGTTTTAAGTGACAGTATTAACAGAGTTAATGAAATAAATATTAAAGATCAATATTTTGTTCGCTATCATCTCAAGGGGGAATGTCATGATGAATTTCTTTTTATAAAATGGTAAAACAAAAAAAATTGGTAACAATTTCGGGATTGACTTAAACCCGGGATTACAAAATTTTAAATCCCGGGATTTTCGGGATCGGGATTTTGGGATTGGCATTCCTAATACATACATATAACAATTTGACAATTTCACCAAACAAAGTGACAATAATTATTTTACTACTTTTGTGTTTATGTGTTTTGGTTGTGTTTTTCGATTTATTCATTTCTTGTTATTTGTTTTGCCTATTTTTATTGTATTATTTAACAGCTTTACGTTGCTAATCGCCTTAATTCAACAATTCTTAAATGTTGTAATAAAACACAAAATAAATTCCCAACGCATTAAAACATAAAACACAAATGAGCGTTACGAGCTTATCCAAAGCCACTAAAGGATTTATTATTCAGAAACAAACAAAAAACATTAACGAGAATAAACTTATACTCACTTTTATACTCGTAAATAAACATAGACTCACATGTATGTACATAAATACATATGTAAGCACACCTGCTTAAAACACATGTTTTTTCGTTTGGGTCTACAAGAAACAATGTTGACAAACAAGCACCTCGCACTACCTTCACCTCAATCTACTAACTTAATAAAAAAAAAAATAAAATTAGGTCTTATAAATAAGGCAAAAGTACAAAACAAACAGAAACCTTAATTTTATTTAACTATTTAGAATAAAAGCTCAATAAATTTGTAATTAATGACCTTCAAAATGATTTAAAGCCAAAACAATACGCAAATATGTGTGTGTCTATTTTAAATCACACGGACAAATGTAATCGAACGGGTACAAAAGGCAGATTACAAGAGTTTGAAAACTAGACCTGTTACTTAGATTTAAAATCACATGTATCGTACGCGCAGCTAACAAGAAAGAAAGAAAATGAGCTCAATTACAAATGAGTGCAACCAGGGATGGGAACAGGGGCTTATTATAACTTGATGAAATTCGGTAAATACGTTTAAATTGTTATAAAAATGAAGCATATCGTCGGCTTGATAAGCAAACCTGCTATTTCCCTTTCAGCACATTTTAAAGAAGAGACAAAAAACTTTTTATATAGCCTATTTGCAGCTTGAAAGAAAACCAAAAATATAGTTGCTTTTACACACTTCAAGGCTCAAATTGAAGAAAAACTAGATGCTGGTCGACGAGGCGTATCCTTTTCTACAACACCGCATCAAAATCTCAAATTAATTGAAAAGTGGATTAAGCAGGTTTTCATAGTAAGCCGACGCACAGAGTTGTGAACAGTACCAAAAAAGAGGATTAATTAAAAAATAAAGTAAGTTTTTCGTATAAGTAATTGGTACCATATAAAAGTAGATAAAATTTAACACGAATAACTGTAAAAATTGTTTACTTTATTGTTTACTTTTTTTGTTATACGCTGCCAAAGTTGAATAATATTTTATAATTTGGAAATATTGGTTAAAAAGTAAAAATAAAGATATTTTAATTGCGATTTGAGAGAAATGTTTCTTAGAAAACCCTATTTTTCAAATGGATCTATCAACTTCAGGTATTTAACAAATTTATTAATAAATTTTTGTAAAGAAAAATAATGAGGAAGTATTTTTAATTTTTTTTTTTTAAATTGGTCAAAAAAATTAGTTTTTTTAAGGAAATGTTGATTTTCAAAATGTTTGTGAAATTACTTGGGCAAAACTTTGTATAAATTCTTAAAATATGGTATTTCAACCTGCAAATTAAAAAAAAAAATCTTGCCCGTTTTTGCCCTTTTTAAAAATAATGTGAAACACATTAACTTGTTGTTTCTGTTTTGTTTTGTTTTCTTTCGTTTAAATGATTACACTACGTCACAAAATTTCAACAAAGTCGTGACCAAATAAATCAGAATTGTCAAAAGTAGAACAGTTTTTTAGATATTCCAAAATAACCGTTATTTGTGTATTTAAAAAAGATGATGTGTCTGAAATGCAAATATCAAAAGAAACGGATTATGTATTTCTTTCTTTTAAGTGAAAGGTTATAAAATTTCTAAAATAAGCATGGATTGGCTAGTGAAGATTGGTCAAGAAATGACAGAGTTACAGGGGACAAAAGTTCAAGCTTCCTTGAAAATTTTATGATTTTGTTAAATTTTGCTCTTTTCAAGTTATTTTTTTAAACCAATGATTTAAAAATGGTAATGTTTTATTGCATGCGACATTAGATTATTTTAATATGAACATTTTGCGCCCAACAATATATAGATTGGTACAAAAAAGAAAAGCTACAAAAGATTTAGTAAATTATGATAAAAAACTACATAGTTTAAATTTACCACAAACAGCACTTGATTTGCTTATTCTGCTATATATTTCCGGTGTTGTTGATGATAACATGAACATTATGATTTTGATGAAGGTGAAGATAATTATGAAGATGATTTTTAATTCCATATTTTAGCAATGAATGTGGCTTTTTTCAAAAATTCCAAATTCCACTAAAATTTAACAACAAAAGTTTTTTTTATTAATCAATATACCGTAATCCAAAAAAAAAATTGTCTTAGATTACAGGCTTCCCTGAATTAATCCTCGTTTTGCATATGTTTCACCCCACTGTGCGACGATATTAAAAATGGTGGGAATAGGTCTTTAATTTCATTAGTTCCTATATTAACTTTTTCCCGGAATATAGTTTTTTGTGCCCATAAGCCATTTTATTTTGTTCGTATTTAGAAAAAAAATTTGCCCAAAAATATTTCGTTGCAAACTTAATTATCATGCCAAGGACCGACCTACAACTCCCAAAAATAGCCTTAAATGCCATTTCTTTCTTATTAATGTTAATATTCATATACAATTTGGCTGCAATCACTTTTATCACAGAGCATACAGAGATGAAAAAAGTGACGTAAGAAAAATGCCTAAATAATTTGCGTGGACAGCTTTCCAAGAAAGAGCTAGAAAGCGTTTTTTTTTTGGTAGTGAAGTGGCAATGTGTAAAAACAGGCCGCTTCAATCAACACAAATTGCGTGATCAAACCGAAAATGCAAAAAGCGTAGCTTTCGAAGAAAAAAAACAAAATATTTTCTTTCCGTGACGCCTTTCTGTGCCCTGTGACTTATAGAATAGCTCTTACGCTATGGAAAACATTGTTATGGCAAAGCCAGAATTAACCCATGTAATCCCTGTCCCTAAACCTTATTATTGAGTGGTTATTATTAAAGTATTGGCATTAGTTAATAATACATTACGTTATTTAGTAGTGGGGTGTGAAATGGTTAAATATAATAAAAAAAATATTTAACTAAGTTTTTTAGTGGAGGTAGATATCGGTTTGTAATTGGTATAACTTGTACGTAAAGTAAATTGTCATGAATAGTTATAATTTTACAAAATCAATATATAGCAAAAAATCGCTTTAAACCTGCTGATGGGATGCCTGATTTTTGTATGGGGTGTTCGCGCTTTAGAGGACTATTTTCTGCCGACAATAAGCGCTTCTTTTAAAATGCAAAAAAAGCACTCCTAAAGTGCTTTTTTAAGGGCTAACTATATTGATAAAGTTAAGGCTCAGTTAGCCGGTAGTAACAGCAACGTTGCAAATCAGCTGCTGGATACCGTTGTATGTAAAGCAATTACAACGATTATAGTTAGCAGTAAGATGTTACGTCTCAATCTGTAAGAATAGATTGGTCTTATTTTTTTACGGTAAGGTTAAGTTACTGTTACTCCCAGCTAACTGAGCCTTTAATCAGAGCCGTTCACTTTACATATGAGATATTTTAAAATACTGTTCACGTCTGAACCGAAGGCAGTGGATTTCCCATCTCTGATGTCAATAGTGTGTGAATGGAGTTGACAACTTGTCATCATGTATTATATTTTACAATTTTTTTTTACTTTTTATGTATTTTTGGTTAATTTTTTATTGTCGTAACTTAAGAATCGTTGTTTGAAAGCCAAATTGGACGGCTGTATTTTTAATCGTTTTACAATAACTAAGTTGTTTTAGTGATTTAAGCTTATAAACTAATTAAATAAATTGTTTGAAAATTTGGTATTTTTTTTTTTTTGAGTAAATTTTGTATTTTTGCACCAAATAAATGGAAGATTGATAAGTGCTTTTCTTTCGTTTAAATAGTTGTGCCTTTTTCTTGTTCTCTTTTCAGCCTTTATAATATCACCAAGGTGTTTGGATACTTGGTGGATATTTTAGCGCTAAAATCCCAAAGCTACCCTATACACTCCATAAGTCCAGAAACGCAATCGGCGTCTTCTCGGGGAATATACCAAGGAGTTTGGATCCTTGGCTGGTATTCTGGAGCTGTAGCCCAAATCCACCCCTATATACAGTCCACATTTCACGAAACGTATTGTCGTTTCGTCCGGCTCACTATAAGACGTAATCGACGTTTTTAAATACTTTAATACAATTATCAATAAATTATTTTAAACAAATTAATGTTGAAATTGTGAAAATTTATGAATTATTTAAGGAAAAATAAAAACCTTAAAAAACTTAACTGGCAACATGCTTTGGCAAGTTGTTTTTGTTTTTTCTTAACCTACTTATAACTACAATTAATGTTGGAAGAATTCCAATCAATTGTAGTGGGGAATGTAAGGAGAGATAAACTCACTATTTATTGTTGATGTTTTTGTTTAAACTTTGATACTGTTACAAGTAGAACTGTTGCTTATAATTCTTATACGTTTAAGAGTTTTATTTGTTTTAATATCTTTAGTTTTTCTAAAATCTCTTTGGATGAAGTTTCCTGATGATCTGACCTAAGCAACCAGTGAAATGCGCATAGGAATTGCTTACCCCTTCAACAATAAATTTCAGTGTTTTTATCAAGAATAAAAATTGAGAGTTAAGCACGAATAACAAAATCTCTCAAATTAAAAATAAAAACATTAAGACGAAATCGTGGTCGGTTGTACACGTGAGGGGTAAGTTCATGGTGACTGATTCTATATTATACTCAGTTTGATGGATTCGATGTAATTAATGAAATGATTTAATTGTAATCATGTCAATTTGAACGCTTCAATAATATGGTAATCATCTCGATTTTGATGTGATTAGAGCTTAATCAAGTTCGAGTTGCTTAAACGCGTTTAAGAACCCAAGTGTGAACATATTATAAGTGTCATAATATTACCGTTGAAAACGATGTAGCAGATAATCCAACGACATTAAAAAAAATGCCGAACTTGTTCCAATGGAAAAATAAAGGGTGGTTAAATTGTAAGGGCCGATGTTGAATGTGAACCACACCTAAACGCCAAGTTTTTTTCCGAATTTTTTATGACATTTCTCTATTTCAGACTTACTCAATTTGAACCATGGAGAGATACACAATCCAACAACGTGTTAAAGTTATCCAGACTTATTATGAAAATAGGCGTTCAAATCAAAATGCATATCGTGCACTTCGTGATTTGTGATGAGGCACATTTGCACCTCAGTGGATTCGTCAATAAACAGAATTGCCGCATTTGGGCGAATGAGAATCCAAGAGTGATTGTCGAAAAACCAATGCACCCACAAAGAGTGACTGTTTGGTGCGGTTTATGGGCTGGCGGCATCATCGGGCCGTATTTTTTCCAAAATGAGGCCGGTCAGGCAGTTACTGTGAATGGTGTTCGCTATCGTGAGATGATAACGAACTTTTTATGGACCGAATTGGAAGATATGGATGTGGACGATATGTGGTTTCAGCAGGACGGTGCCACTTGCCACACAGCTAACGAAACAATGGCTCTTTTGCGCAACAAATTCAATGGCCGTGTTATCTCACGTAATGGCGATGTCAATTGGCCGCCAAGATCATGTGATTTGACACCGTTGGACTTTTTTCTTTGGGGTTATTTGAAAGAAAAGGTGTACGTCGATAAGCCAGCAACAATTCAAGAGCTAAAGGATAAGATAATTCGGCACATTAACGGCATAGAACCTCCATTATGCCTCAGGGTCATCGAAAATTTGGACCATCGGATGGAGGTGTGCCGCCGTGGTCGCGGCGCCCATTTTGCCGATATTTTGTTCCATATATAATTGAGTAATACCAATATATCATAATAAAATAAAATTACAATAATTTCCTAAATAGTGTGTGTTTTATTCAAAATCAACATCGGCCCTTGAAATTTAACCACCCTTTACATGAAGATAGACAGCGGTTGTTCTATAAAAAAAATTGTACGCAGAAGTTTGGCTGAAGATGGAAGGTCTGCAAACGCCTTCCGAAAATCCAAAGCTGTATTGGACTATTTAAGAATTAACGGTCAAAAAGAGAAGAAAAAATAAAGAAGAAAATGGAAGATTCTCCATAGTTGTAAATTAATGGACGGATGTATCTTATTTAAAATATGTATTTATTTTTTACATAATTTTTTTATTCGTTATCGATTACTCGAATAATTTTACAGATTAAATCGCTTAATGGAACGAACAAAAACAATTATTTGAATTATTCGAACAAAGCTCAAAGGCGAATAATTGACAACTCTAAAGCTTCGTTCACAATCAGAGAAACAATTTCGTTTTTTCTTCTATGTTTTTTCTACCCAAAGTATTTCATATATTTTCCTTTCATTTTTGTAACTAACATTTTTTTTAAAATGTAACTAAAGTTGAGTTAACTAGAACTTCAGCAACAATTTGTATGAAATTGTTTCTGACGTTTATAATAATTTTATTTAGTTTTGATTGAAAATTTTAACATAATGTTGTAAAAAATAATAATAAATGCATAATATTGTTGTGGCTAAAATTTGCAAACGGTTTCTTAATGCAAAATGTGTGTGGTTCCAAAAGAAATTGTTGCTCTATTATGAACACCAAGTGAAAATGTTATTTTGATTGTGAACGAAGCCTTATATGTATGTTTAATTTTGTATAGATCTGTACAATTTTTATATTTTTTCTGAATTCCAAGCACAAGTGAGGTAAAAATTTGCTTAAAAACCAATCATAAAATGCCGTATAATTTTTTTTCGGTTTTTGGTAGCTATTTGAAAACATATATCGCTATCTAAAACGCTTACGGTCCTAACTTGCCAAAAATTAAAAATCGTATTTTTTATTGATTCTGATTAATTATATCAACACAAATGTCAACGAAAACAATTTTGGAATCTTGCGACCAAAATTAGCGATTTTATAAACATCGACTATGACTACGACTCTTGAAATTAGGCCAATTAGCAAATCTTTAGGTGTTAAATTTTATGGGATCCGTTCAGAAGAGACCAAAGCTCATGGGGTCATTTAAAAAAAAAATCCAACCAATTTTGCAGTCCAATTACAATGTCACATCATGATATAAATTACTTAAAATTATTTAACAGGCGATATTCAAACTGAAGTTAATTTTATTACTTTGCAAAATATGTCGCAGCTAAAGTTTTTGTAAAATTGACTAAATTATATTTTGTAATTGTAGCCTTAATGCAGACATCTTTTTCTTACTCCTGCAAATTTTGTTTGCCTCAAACTTTGTTAAATAGATTGAAATCTTTGCTTTCAAATTCTCTTACATATGTCGGTATTAGAGTACTGATTTTCTGTTCATGTATTTTGCTTAAACACGAACATGAACATTTAATTTAAAAATTACATGATTTATATTCCTTATTGTTGACACTTAATAATTCATGCTTGAATGTCTGTCGGTGGTTGCTGTTGTTCCACGAATCCTCGTAGCATTTACGTGTTTTTTATGTTCGAAGCCATTATTCATAAATCGCAAACTTTTTTTGAGCGGATTCTTTTCAATTTGAACGTTAATAAATCTTTGTCAATAACAATTATTGTTTTAAAGGGGAAATTAAATCAAACACAATAATAAAATGCAAGCGAATTTTTTTTTTGTTGTTTTGTGAATGAAGTAGTTTACAATGTTATTATTGATATATTAAAATACATGGTAAAACTGATTATATGAGTTTAAAATTATCAACAGGGATGGCTAAAAAATTATTTTGTTTAGTTAGTTAATATACACATTTTACAAAAAAAAATCCGTTGGTTTAATAATAAATTTAATATCTGTTTTTATGCTTTCTGTCACATTGATTTGATATCCCAGATACTTAATTTAAATCAATCACAAACTTAAATCGTGTTTTATGGTCACACAAAAAGAGATTCGTTTAAAAAAAAATTAAATCTTAATAAATGACTTCTAAATATTATTTCGAATTAATGGCATAAAAAACTATTTGCTTTAGTAGTTGATTTTTTTTTTTGGTCATTAAGTTCAGCAAATAGCTTTTAGCCGGATGTTTAAATATTTATGTTTATGAGCAAATTTAAATTTCAAAGCAAATAACTGCCAAAAAGGGTTTCTATGAGAGGAACAATATTATGGGAATTCCAGAGGGAAATATTTCGAAAATCTGGGAAATTTTATGTCAGGAGCTTAAAAATCAGATTTTGTTTTAATTAAAAGTTTTATCGCATATAAATAAAAAAAAAATTTTTTTAAAAACAAGTTATTTTTTTAAAAATATTTAATAAGACTTTTAACTAAGAACTAGTTTTTCAAAAATCATTTTCCAGAAAGTTTTTAATTAGATACCAGAAAATAACTTCGAATTTTTTTTATGTTGAAAAAATTTATAATTTTCAAGCTTATTGTGTTTTTTTAATAAATTAATTTGTTAATTGTAATTAAAATTTCGAAAATTGTTTTAAAATTCTTTTTTTCTTTTTAGCCAATTTACCTTTAAAACGTTTTGAAAATTGTGTAGTTCTTCATTTCTTTAATTTGTATTCCAAAATTTCAGTTTTAAGATTCGTTTTGTTTCTAAAATCTTCAATTCGCTTTGTTTTTTGCAAAATTTTACAGTTTTATTACCTTTCTTTAATTTTTTTTTTTTTTCTAATTATTTTGATTTTCGAATTTCGAATTTTTACAAAAATTATAGCTTACCCCCCGTTTTCACATGCAAGTGCAAGTTCGAAAAACTCAATACACTCACACTTTTTCACTAACATTCACACAATTTTTGTACTTTCAGCCAACCGGCTGTTTCGTCGATTTTTCGTTGATAATACGTATACACTACTTGCAACTAATTACTTGCATGTGGAAACGTAGGGTTAAAATCTTTTCTCTGGTTTTTTTTAAAACTTAAAAATGTTTATTACAGTTCGAAAGCTTTTTTTCTACAGTTTTATCCTCTTAATACAAACTTAAAATTTTATTTTTGTTTTTTGTTTTACCTAAATTTTAAATTTTTATGACATTTTTAAGTTTTCTTAATATAAAAAAATTAATTTAGAAAATTAAGCTCGAACACTATATATTAAACACTTTTTATTACTTTTTTGAAGTTAACTAATCTTAAATTTAAATTTCGAAAATTCGATATTGTTTTTAATTGCTTGAAAATAAAAATTTAGCTGTTTTCTTACTAAATTTAATAGATTTGTTAAACATTTTTGCGTTATTTTTATACCCTTCACCCCAGGTGGAAAAGGGCATATATAAGTTTGTCATTCCGTTTGTAATTTCTACAATATTGATCTTAGACCCTATAAAGTATATATATTCTGGGTCCTTATTAGTAGAGAAGCTGATTTAACGATGTCCGTCTGTCCGTCTTACGTTTGATATGTGTTTTCCGGAGACTCCAGACATGATAGCGGCTTGGTTGTTTTTTTTTTCATTTATGTTACATATAGTCCACCATTTCTCGCTATTGAAATTCAGCCTGATCGGTCTAAAAATGGCTGAGATTTGAGCAAAAAACCACGACTACCTCTAATTTTTTCCAAAACTCCCGTGTTGTTTTTGTATTTTTATTACTTTTTTCTTTATATCAGGAGAACGGCAAGAGCCAATGTTTCCAAATTAGGTAAACACATTTAGGTTATCAATACACAGCATCCCACAATTTGGGCGGGATTGGAGAAGTGAGCGTGGTACCTCCCGTACAAAAAATATCAAAAATTGTATAAAACCCTGATTTTTTGGACTGTCATATGACCTACGGTTATCCCTTATATATCAAAAGATCGGAAATCTTTAGTAGAAAATATTTTTTGAAAAACTTGAAAAATCGATTCAGATACAAAAAAGTTATATAAATAAATAAATTTAATAAATAATTTTTTTTTAAATACCCACTTTCGGGAACCATAGATCTTCCCGAGTCCAAGATTTATAACCCAACTAATTGGCAAATTTCTTCTTAAACACGCCGGTAAGTATGTCAAATCGGTTAAAAAATGGCTAAGTTATAATCAAAATACTGAAATCCCAAAAATTACTCTTTTTATACCCTTTACCACAGGTATAAAGGGTATATATAAGTTTGTCATTCCGTTTGTAATTTCTACAATATTGATCTTAGGCCCTATAAAGCATATATAAAAATCTGGGTCCTTATTAGGAGAGAAGTTGATTTAACGATGTCCGTCTTCCCCCTAATGCTAATTTGCTAATTAAAAACTGGCCACAAAAGATAAATCTACGGTATGACAACAGTGCCTATACAAAAAGAAGCCAAACAAACACACATAGGCCACCTATTAAGGTTCACAACTCAAATAAGTTGATTTGTAATTTTTGTATTATGGTTTACAACTTTGCTACATTGTGGTGAACTAAAACATCAAAAATAATTACAACTCAACCGTGTTGAGTTGTGAACCGTAAACGGGCCATATTTCATTTTAATGATATTCAAACAACGTTCATTCATAGTTCAGTTGTCTTGAGGGGTTGCTTAGGTTAGAAACTGTGCGTCCCCTGGTTTAAATCTTGGTTTTTAAAAAAAGAAAATTTTTTTAATTTTTTTATGTTCTCAAACGATTTTAAAAAATATTTACTTTTTAAATTTAATTTATAATCAAATTTTATGTATTGTATATACATATGTATGTATATGTTAAAGTTATTTAGATTTTGTCTAATTGTTCTGTATTCTGCTCGCACAGTGGTGAAGGGTACATAAGATTCGGCACAGCCGAATATAGCACTCTTACTTGTTTTTACATAAAATTCAAAATAATTTCGAAACTTTTGTAAGTACATACTTAATTTTGCTAGCAAATTGTTTAATTAAATTGCTTGTATTGATGTATTTCAGGAATTTTCCTTATATTAAAAATAATTTCGAAAATTCGAAAATAATTTAAAATTTACGATTTATTTAAAAAAAAAAAACTTTTCTTTACTTTTTTAACAAAACATTGTTTTTTGACTTTTTAAATTTTGTTCCAAAATTTACAAGACTTTGTAATTTGTTTTATCTAAAATTTAAGTTTTTTTTATGACTTTTTTAAGTTTTCTTAGTATAAAAAAATAAATTTCGAAAATTCAAATTTAAATTCAAAATTTTTTGTAAGCTTGAAAGCTTTATTTTGAACATTTTTAATTACTTTATTGAAGTTTACATTTTAATTTCGAAAATTCGAAATTGTTTTATTGCTTAGAAACCTATATTTAGCTGTTGCTAAATTTGTGCGTTTTTTTTTCATTAGTTTTAAATAATTTCGAAAGTTTTGTAAATAATTAATTTCACTAGCGGATTGTATAATTTAATTGCTTGTATTGATTTCATAACCGATTTCAGAAGTTTTCCTTTTTTTCTTCTTCTTCCTTTGAAAATTTGAAAATTATTAAAATTTTTTTTTTTATAATTTAAAAAATTTTGTTTGTCGTGAATGTAAGAAAATGTTAACTCACTGTTTATTGTTGTTGTTTTTGATTAAGCTTTGATATTATTACAAGCAAAACTGTTGCTTATAATTCTTATTCGCTTAACAGTTTTATTTGTTTAATATCTTTAGTTTTTCTAAAATCTCTTTGGATGAAGTTTCCTGATGATCTGACCTAAGCAACCAGTGAAATGCGCATAGGAATTGCTTACCCCTTCAACAATAAATTTCAGTGTTTTTATCAAGAATAAAAATTGAGAGTTAAGCACGAATAACAAAATCTCTCAAATTAAAAATAAAAACATTAAGACGAAATCGTGGTCGGTTGTACACGTGAGGGGTAAGTTCATGGTGACTGATTCTATATTATACTCAGTTTGATGGATTCGATGTAATTAATGAAATGATTTAATTGTAATCATGTCAATTTGAACGCTTCAATAATATGGTAATCATCTCGATTTTGATGTGATTAGAGCTTAATCAAGTTCGAGTTGCTTAAACGCGTTTAAGAACCCAAGTGTGAACATATTATAAGTGTCATAATATTACCGTTGAAAACGATGTAGCAGATAATCCAACGACATTAAAAAAAATGCCGAACTTGTTCCAATGGAAAAATAAAGGGTGGTTAAATTGTAAGGGCCGATGTTGAATGTGAACCACACCTAAACGCCAAGTTTTTTTCCGAATTTTTTTTGACATTTCTCTATTTCAGACTTACTCAATTTGAACCATGGAGAGATACACAATCCAACAACGTGTTAAAGTTATCCAGACTTATTATGAAAATAGGCGTTCAAATCAAAATGCATATCGTGCACTTCGTGATTTGTGATGAGGCACATTTGCACCTCAGTGGATTCGTCAATAAACAGAATTGCCGCATTTGGGCGAATGAGAATCCAAGAGTGATTGTCGAAAAACCAATGCACCCACAAAGAGTGACTGTTTGGTGCGGTTTATGGGCTGGCGGCATCATCGGGCCGTATTTTTTCCAAAATGAGGCCGGTCAGGCAGTTACTGTGAATGGTGTTCGCTATCGTGAGATGATAACGAACTTTTTATGGACCGAATTGGAAGATATGGATGTGGACGATATGTGGTTTCAGCAGGACGGTGCCACTTGCCACACAGCTAACGAAACAATGGCTCTTTTGCGCAACAAATTCAATGGCCGTGTTATCTCACGTAATGGCGATGTCAATTGGCCGCCAAGATCATGTGATTTGACACCGTTGGACTTTTTTCTTTGGGGTTATTTGAAAGAAAAGGTGTACGTCGATAAGCCAGCAACAATTCAAGAGCTAAAGGATAAGATAATTCGGCACATTAACGGCATAGAACCTCCATTATGCCTCAGGGTCATCGAAAATTTGGACCATCGGATGGAGGTGTGCCGCCGTGGTCGCGGCGCCCATTTTGCCGATATTTTGTTCCATATATAATTGAGTAATACCAATATATCATAATAAAATAAAATTACAATAATTTCCTAAATAGTGTGTGTTTTATTCAAAATCAACATCGGCCCTTGAAATTTAACCACCCTTTACATGAAGATAGACAGCGGTTGTTCTATAAAAAAAATTGTACGCAGAAGTTTGGCTGAAGATGGAAGGTCTGCAAACGCCTTCCGAAAATCCAAAGCTGTATTGGACTATTTAAGAATTAACGGTCAAAAAGAGAAGAAAAAATAAAGAAGAAAATGGAAGATTCTCCATAGTTGTAAATTAATGGACGGATGTATCTTATTTAAAATATGTATTTATTTTTTACATAATTTTTTTATTCGTTATCGATTACTCGAATAATTTTACAGATTAAATCGCTTAATGGAACGAACAAAAACAATTATTTGAATTATTCGAACAAAGCTCAAAGGCGAATAATTGACAACTCTAAAGCTTCGTTCACAATCAGAGAAACAATTTCGTTTTTTCTTCTATGTTTTTTCTACCCAAAGTATTTCATATATTTTCCTTTCATTTTTGTAACTAACATTTTTTTTAAAATGTAACTAAAGTTGAGTTAACTAGAACTTCAGCAACAATTTGTATGAAATTGTTTCTGACGTTTATAATAATTTTATTTAGTTTTGATTGAAAATTTTAACATAATGTTGTAAAAAATAATAATAAATGCATAATATTGTTGTGGCTAAAATTTGCAAACGGTTTCTTAATGCAAAATGTGTGTGGTTCCAAAAGAAATTGTTGCTCTATTATGAACACCAAGTGAAAATGTTATTTTGATTGTGAACGAAGCCTTATATGTATGTTTAATTTTGTATAGATCTGTACAATTTTTATATTTTTTCTGAATTCCAAGCACAAGTGAGGTAAAAATTTGCTTAAAAACCAATCATAAAATGCCGTATAATTTTTTTTCGGTTTTTGGTAGCTATTTGAAAACATATATCGCTATCTAAAACGCTTACGGTCCTAACTTGCCAAAAATTAAAAATCGTATTTTTTATTGATTCTGATTAATTATATCAACACAAATGTCAACGAAAACAATTTTGGAATCTTGCGACCAAAATTAGCGATTTTATAAACATCGACTATGACTACGACTCTTGAAATTAGGCCAATTAGCAAATCTTTAGGTGTTAAATTTTATGGGATCCGTTCAGAAGAGACCAAAGCTCATGGGGTCATTTAAAAAAAAAATCCAACCAATTTTGCAGTCCAATTACAATGTCACATCATGATATAAATTACTTAAAATTATTTAACAGGCGATATTCAAACTGAAGTTAATTTTATTACTTTGCAAAATATGTCGCAGCTAAAGTTTTTGTAAAATTGACTAAATTATATTTTGTAATTGTAGCCTTAATGCAGACATCTTTTTCTTACTCCTGCAAATTTTGTTTGCCTCAAACTTTGTTAAATAGATTGAAATCTTTGCTTTCAAATTCTCTTACATATGTCGGTATTAGAGTACTGATTTTCTGTTCATGTATTTTGCTTAAACACGAACATGAACATTTAATTTAAAAATTACATGATTTATATTCCTTATTGTTGACACTTAATAATTCATGCTTGAATGTCTGTCGGTGGTTGCTGTTGTTCCACGAATCCTCGTAGCATTTACGTGTTTTTTATGTTCGAAGCCATTATTCATAAATCGCAAACTTTTTTTGAGCGGATTCTTTTCAATTTGAACGTTAATAAATCTTTGTCAATAACAATTATTGTTTTAAAGGGGAAATTAAATCAAACACAATAATAAAATGCAAGCGAATTTTTTTTTTGTTGTTTTGTGAATGAAGTAGTTTACAATGTTATTATTGATATATTAAAATACATGGTAAAACTGATTATATGAGTTTAAAATTATCAACAGGGATGGCTAAAAAATTATTTTGTTTAGTTAGTTAATATACACATTTTACAAAAAAAAATCCGTTGGTTTAATAATAAATTTAATATCTGTTTTTATGCTTTCTGTCACATTGATTTGATATCCCAGATACTTAATTTAAATCAATCACAAACTTAAATCGTGTTTTATGGTCACACAAAAAGAGATTCGTTTAAAAAAAAATTAAATCTTAATAAATGACTTCTAAATATTATTTCGAATTAATGGCATAAAAAACTATTTGCTTTAGTAGTTGATTTTTTTTTTTGGTCATTAAGTTCAGCAAATAGCTTTTAGCCGGATGTTTAAATATTTATGTTTATGAGCAAATTTAAATTTCAAAGCAAATAACTGCCAAAAAGGGTTTCTATGAGAGGAACAATATTATGGGAATTCCAGAGGGAAATATTTCGAAAATCTGGGAAATTTTATGTCAGGAGCTTAAAAATCAGATTTTGTTTTAATTAAAAGTTTTATCGCATATAAATAAAAAAAAAATTTTTTTAAAAACAAGTTATTTTTTTAAAAATATTTAATAAGACTTTTAACTAAGAACTAGTTTTTCAAAAATCATTTTCCAGAAAGTTTTTAATTAGATACCAGAAAATAACTTCGAATTTTTTTTATGTTGAAAAAATTTATAATTTTCAAGCTTATTGTGTTTTTTTAATAAATTAATTTGTTAATTGTAATTAAAATTTCGAAAATTGTTTTAAAATTCTTTTTTTCTTTTTAGCCAATTTACCTTTAAAACGTTTTGAAAATTGTGTAGTTCTTCATTTCTTTAATTTGTATTCCAAAATTTCAGTTTTAAGATTCGTTTTGTTTCTAAAATCTTCAATTCGCTTTGTTTTTTGCAAAATTTTACAGTTTTATTACCTTTCTTTAATTTTTTTTTTTTTCTAATTATTTTGATTTTCGAATTTCGAATTTTTACAAAAATTATAGCTTACCCCCCGTTTTCACATGCAAGTGCAAGTTCGAAAAACTCAATACACTCACACTTTTTCACTAACATTCACACAATTTTTGTACTTTCAGCCAACCGGCTGTTTCGTCGATTTTTCGTTGATAATACGTATACACTACTTGCAACTAATTACTTGCATGTGGAAACGTAGGGTTAAAATCTTTTCTCTGGTTTTTTTTAAAACTTAAAAATGTTTATTACAGTTCGAAAGCTTTTTTTCTACAGTTTTATCCTCTTAATACAAACTTAAAATTTTATTTTTGTTTTTTGTTTTACCTAAATTTTAAATTTTTATGACATTTTTAAGTTTTCTTAATATAAAAAAATTAATTTAGAAAATTAAGCTCGAACACTATATATTAAACACTTTTTATTACTTTTTTGAAGTTAACTAATCTTAAATTTAAATTTCGAAAATTCGATATTGTTTTTAATTGCTTGAAAATAAAAATTTAGCTGTTTTCTTACTAAATTTAATAGATTTGTTAAACATTTTTGCGTTATTTTTATACCCTTCACCCCAGGTGGAAAAGGGCATATATAAGTTTGTCATTCCGTTTGTAATTTCTACAATATTGATCTTAGACCCTATAAAGTATATATATTCTGGGTCCTTATTAGTAGAGAAGCTGATTTAACGATGTCCGTCTGTCCGTCTTACGTTTGATATGTGTTTTCCGGAGACTCCAGACATGATAGCGGCTTGGTTGTTTTTTTTTTCATTTATGTTACATATAGTCCACCATTTCTCGCTATTGAAATTCAGCCTGATCGGTCTAAAAATGGCTGAGATTTGAGCAAAAAACCACGACTACCTCTAATTTTTTCCAAAACTCCCGTGTTGTTTTTGTATTTTTATTACTTTTTTCTTTATATCAGGAGAACGGCAAGAGCCAATGTTTCCAAATTAGGTAAACACATTTAGGTTATCAATACACAGCATCCCACAATTTGGGCGGGATTGGAGAAGTGAGCGTGGTACCTCCCGTACAAAAAATATCAAAAATTGTATAAAACCCTGATTTTTTGGACTGTCATATGACCTACGGTTATCCCTTATATATCAAAAGATCGGAAATCTTTAGTAGAAAATATTTTTTGAAAAACTTGAAAAATCGATTCAGATACAAAAAAGTTATATAAATAAATAAATTTAATAAATAATTTTTTTTTAAATACCCACTTTCGGGAACCATAGATCTTCCCGAGTCCAAGATTTATAACCCAACTAATTGGCAAATTTCTTCTTAAACACGCCGGTAAGTATGTCAAATCGGTTAAAAAATGGCTAAGTTATAATCAAAATACTGAAATCCCAAAAATTACTCTTTTTATACCCTTTACCACAGGTATAAAGGGTATATATAAGTTTGTCATTCCGTTTGTAATTTCTACAATATTGATCTTAGGCCCTATAAAGCATATATAAAAATCTGGGTCCTTATTAGGAGAGAAGTTGATTTAACGATGTCCGTCTTCCCCCTAATGCTAATTTGCTAATTAAAAACTGGCCACAAAAGATAAATCTACGGTATGACAACAGTGCCTATACAAAAAGAAGCCAAACAAACACACATAGGCCACCTATTAAGGTTCACAACTCAAATAAGTTGATTTGTAATTTTTGTATTATGGTTTACAACTTTGCTACATTGTGGTGAACTAAAACATCAAAAATAATTACAACTCAACCGTGTTGAGTTGTGAACCGTAAACGGGCCATATTTCATTTTAATGATATTCAAACAACGTTCATTCATAGTTCAGTTGTCTTGAGGGGTTGCTTAGGTTAGAAACTGTGCGTCCCCTGGTTTAAATCTTGGTTTTTAAAAAAAGAAAATTTTTTTAATTTTTTTATGTTCTCAAACGATTTTAAAAAATATTTACTTTTTAAATTTAATTTATAATCAAATTTTATGTATTGTATATACATATGTATGTATATGTTAAAGTTATTTAGATTTTGTCTAATTGTTCTGTATTCTGCTCGCACAGTGGTGAAGGGTACATAAGATTCGGCACAGCCGAATATAGCACTCTTACTTGTTTTTACATAAAATTCAAAATAATTTCGAAACTTTTGTAAGTACATACTTAATTTTGCTAGCAAATTGTTTAATTAAATTGCTTGTATTGATGTATTTCAGGAATTTTCCTTATATTAAAAATAATTTCGAAAATTCGAAAATAATTTAAAATTTACGATTTATTTAAAAAAAAAAAACTTTTCTTTACTTTTTTAACAAAACATTGTTTTTTGACTTTTTAAATTTTGTTCCAAAATTTACAAGACTTTGTAATTTGTTTTATCTAAAATTTAAGTTTTTTTTATGACTTTTTTAAGTTTTCTTAGTATAAAAAAATAAATTTCGAAAATTCAAATTTAAATTCAAAATTTTTTGTAAGCTTGAAAGCTTTATTTTGAACATTTTTAATTACTTTATTGAAGTTTACATTTTAATTTCGAAAATTCGAAATTGTTTTATTGCTTAGAAACCTATATTTAGCTGTTGCTAAATTTGTGCGTTTTTTTTTCATTAGTTTTAAATAATTTCGAAAGTTTTGTAAATAATTAATTTCACTAGCGGATTGTATAATTTAATTGCTTGTATTGATTTCATAACCGATTTCAGAAGTTTTCCTTTTTTTCTTCTTCTTCCTTTGAAAATTTGAAAATTATTAAAATTTTTTTTTTTATAATTTAAAAAATTTTGTTTGTCGTGAATGTAAGAAAATGTTAACTCACTGTTTATTGTTGTTGTTTTTGATTAAGCTTTGATATTATTACAAGCAAAACTGTTGCTTATAATTCTTATTCGCTTAACAGTTTTATTTGTTTAATATCTTTAGTTTTTCTAAAATCTTTGGATGCAGTTTGCTGACGATCTGGCCTAAGCAACCAGTGAAATGCGCATAGGAATAGCTTATCCCTTCAACAATAAATTTCAGTGTTTTAATCAGGAATAAAAATTGGGAATGAGCGCGACAAACAAAATCTTGTAAATTAAAAATTTTGTATTCCCAAAAAAAAAAAATTACTTTGATATTTTTTTTTTATTTCATAATAAATTTTATTTCACTTTTTTATTAAAACATTCAACAGTGAACAGTTTTTATTACTGTTAAAAATTTTTATTAACAATTTTACAAGGTTTTACTCTTATGATTTATTTTCGAAAATTTAAAAGTTCTGTGTAATACTCTCTCGAGAAAATCTTAACAGATCAAAAGAATATTTAAGCTGCACTAACGAATGAAAAAGCTCTTAGAGAGGACAAGTGACCTAATTCATTTAGACTGGTCATTCCTTTTGATCTTCTTCTTTATTTACCCATTCTTATTCGTTTATAAGTGATCGTACAATTCCTAATAATAACTGAACCAAAATCCAATATTATTTTTTTAAGTTTTTCTGAATATAACATCGTCGGCTTCCCGGGAATGAACAATTTTTTTCTATTTAGTTGCAGGATAGGGAATTAAGAAACTCTACTAACAAAGATGAAAATAAAACTATGTACCACTTTTAGTGACGACTGTCATCCTCTGGTCATGTTGATGCTGATGGCAAAATTTTGTTGTGTTTCTCGAAATAAATTATTTTTCCTGTTATAAAATTTTATTTCACTAAATAAATATTTGTCAAGTTTTTATTTTCCAAAAGTGACATTTTTCTCTATTTTTTCAGTTTTTTTTTTTTTTTTTGTAGTTTTTCCACCAATGTTAAAGGTCACGGAAAATGCTTAAGGCTACTCAAATATTATTTTTAGTAAAAAAAACTTTATGGGGAAAAATGTTTTAGTTTTGCTTTTAACTTTAAGCAGGGAAATATTGTTGAATATGGGCGAGATACTAACATAGAATAAAAAGAAAGTGTGTACTACTGCAGGACTTTTGGCATTTGGTGACGAAAAAGAGAAAAAACTAGGGAGTTGAACATATTTTATGACAACAAAAACTCAGCAAAGTTGCCAGTGTATTAAGACAACATAAATTCTAACAAATTGCTTTTTGACACGACAGGACTAACAAAATTATTTTTTTAAGAAGTGGAATATGAAAATAATTTAATAATTATAAAAATTTTTGTTAAGCAATTAAGGAGTTAATTGTTGTTTAAGGCTGTAAACTTTAGGATTTGTTTTTATCATTAGCCCAAATTTCTTTTTAATAAATTAATCTTAAATCCATTAACAAAAGTCTAATTTAATTAAATCAATTTTCTTTAAATTTTTTATTAAAACTTTTAATCACTCATTAAATAGATCTCTTTAGATCTATATTGTTAAAATAATGCATTGAAAGTGCCTAAAAGTCCTCGTATTTTTGCTACTTTTTGCTTAATATAAGACCAAACTTTAATGTAAAACAACCTTTCTAAAATATTTATATTTTCATATAAAAAAATAAAGTAAATTGATGGCGGAATGCAACGACTGTCGTTAAACTTATTCACTAGAATTCATAGTATTAAATTTCGTTAGGATCGGTACATTAATAACCATTAGGGGTGGAATAGTGTTACAGTAGAATCTCACAAATTAGAATCACTTAGTGCACCGGGCAGTTCGAATTTCTGGACATTTTTTTTTTTGCAGAAAATGATAAAATTATAATGAAATAGTAATGGATAATGACTAGTTGTGTAAGCTTTATTTTAACTCAAAACAGTTTTTATTTAATAACATCTAATTATACATATTTTTTTAATCTTTCACACGTATGAACGCTTCACTTTGACCTTCAGTTATCAACTGACCCAAATTTGTACAAGCATATAAAATTGCATACGCATATGACCGAAGTATACACACCACCAATAACTCGGTGATTCCCCGTTTTATTTTTACTTTAATAAGCGAAAAAATAATTTGTAGTGAAAATACAAAAAAAAAAAAAAAAATAAAAAAAAATCCAGAAATTAGAACCCCCTGTTCTAAATTTAGAGCGTTTAATTTGGTTTTTCGCCTATTAAGTTCAAAAAAAAGTTCTAATTTCTAGACTGTTCGAATTTGTGACGGTTCGAATTTGTGAGATTCTACTGTATATGGAAATCCTTAGCAGCAAAATTTCGGTACGCTAGAACACCCAATTTTGTGAAGTTTGTTAAGAAAACACATGAACCAAAAAATTAGGGTGGTGGAATGGGGGTAAATGGCTCCTCATCGGGGTCAAAGCTAGGGGAAAACGGTACAAAAGCCAAAAAAAAACTTCACAACTGTTCCTGAGTCGCTCCTAGAGGGGTAAAATGTAAGACTGACTCCCATTAATATTTCCCCCCCCCCCCTACATTTTTTATTAACATACTAACCCCCTATTTGTGCTCCATAAGGGGGCTCCCATACTAGATATAATTTTTTATAAAATTACCCGCCACCGCCCTAACTAGCCCCAGATTGCCCCTAGAGGAGTCAAATATATGACGGACCCCAATATTTTTGCTACCCGAGCATTTATTCAGAACATAACTAGTCTCCATCTTTAATCATTACGGTGGTCCCCATACAAAAATTTCAAAAATGGAGGAGTTGCACAACATATGTTCGCAGAACTCAAAACGCTTTAGCTTATTAAAAAACTAAAAAAAACCGAAATTCGCCAATAAAATTTTCTTCAAGAAATGTTTTTTTTCAAATATGCGCAGCCGTTTTTTTTTTTTTTTTTTTTGAAAAAATAAATAATTTTCTTATTAAAATTTCGAATTTTTTTTATTTTTTTTTGGTCCTAATCATAGTATTTATTTAATTTTGCTTTGAACTGTATTAAACAATATTGCGTTTTGATCTGAACTAGGGTTGGAATTTCTGCTATTTGCTTTAAATAGATTTATATTATATCATTTTGATTTAAATTCTTTGAATACTAACATATCGCACTGCTTCCTCTGAAGAGAGTCCACTCAAAATTTTTAAATTTTCACTTTTTGCAAGAAATCGATGTACAGTGGTCATATCTACGCACTGTGAAAATCTTATATCAGTTTCTTTAGTATTTTGCTAAAAAAAAATACAATTGTATCCTCCTTTGTAGTATAAGAGAACAGGTTTTTGTCTCTAGAAAACAGGTTTTTGTCTCTACTGAAAATATATAAATTTTGAGTTTACCCCCTTTAGAGGAAGCAGTGCGATTATATTAGTTTAT
Organism: Pollenia griseotomentosa; assembly: GCA_963931875.1. NCBI lineage: Eukaryota > Metazoa > Arthropoda > Insecta > Diptera > Polleniidae > Pollenia > Pollenia griseotomentosa. Next base: position 97,882,420 of record OZ007561.1, on the reverse strand, counting down.
CATCTTGTTTTCGGATTTTTAAAAAATAACTTGCTTTTGTTGAAAATCTATAGATTTGCTTGCTTCTAATCTGGTTATTGAGAGTCGGAGTATTGGAGGCTGCTGTGATATCTTGTATATTTCGTGATATATTTTGTATATAACATCTGTTTTGCCATAGTTCGTGTTCAAAAGGTTTCTTGTTTTACAAAACCATACCATTTGGAAACACTATTAAGTTTTGCAGAAGAACCTTCCTTATATCTATAATAGGATAAATAGTTTAAGATTTATGTATGTCACTTAAGATAAAATTCAATCAACTTACGCAAGAACTAACTTCTTAACCTCAAAAGAGCTGATGACGATTGCTCGGTATCAACACAAAATATTATAACTGGCAAAAGACGAACTCGAACCACAACTACCTTTAATGAGACTGTTAATGCCATAAATGTGTTTAAACACAAAACCTATACATACTTATGTATGTACAATAATAAAGTTAAATTTTTAAGATTAATGTAAGGATATACGATAACTACAACATTAATAATTTTAATCGTTTGTTCCTATGAGATATCCAAAAAAAATAGCCAATTATTGAATTAAAAATTATTCTGAAAAACTCATTTTTAACCATTCCCAATATAAATAATAAACAATTTTACATTTTTATAATATTTTATTTTAAAAGAAAAACCTCAATTAAGGTTTGAATTTATTTAATTTATATTTTAATTGCATTTTATTTTGAAAACAATTAAAATATTAATGAAATCAAAAATTTATTTTTAGTTTTTGTTCAATGAAAAATAAAATTGATTCTATCAACACACAAATTAAATTAAAATACTTTTCAAGCAATGTTTTTAATTGATAAAAAACTAATGCAAAATTTTTCTGTGGATAGGGACCAATTTAGAATTTTATGACTAGATAAAAATCATAAACTTTGCGATAATCGGGCCATAATTTTACATAGCTCCCATATAAAGCGAACTCTCGGAGTTTAATTTATATTGGTTACCTTAGTTCCTAGACCAAGCAAAGGGCCTTAAAAATCGTGTCTGGTGTTTAAAGCTTGATGTCGGCTTGATATTAGCCCAATTTACTATCTCGTGCAAATGGTCTTGCATCGTAGCAATTGCAAAATGGTATAGTAAATACTATAGTTTACTTCTTAATTTATAGTAAGAACTATATTGTTACGAAAGTAACTTTAGTTAAGAATTAGTTGTAATTATTAGTTAAGAATTAGTTAAATTTATTAGTTAACTTGTATTTATTAGTAATTTTATTAGTTTACATTGTTATTAAAAATTGTTATAATTTAGTACACTTCAATCCCAATGTGCAGAAAGCCCTAGAAATGACCGTTAAAAAAGCTTCAGTATAAGAGGTAAAATTATGTAAACATAAGTGCTACCATAAATCAAATTAAAGTGTGGTGAATAGAAAAGCCTCGAACCTTCGAAAAACATTTCGAATGTTCTAGACAACCAAATTGCAGTATAAATACTAGCGGCGAGTAGCAGAACAAGATCATTCTAAGTTCAGACTTTGTCAATAACGTATAACGCTGAGAAAATTATAGTTGGTTGTGAATAAAAGCTATAAATTACGGTTGTTAAAAAGACTTAGTACTTAATAGAGTTGAGTAAATTGTAAATAGTGTTTAAAGTGTTTGTGTTTTTATTTATTTTATTAAAGTTGCAATAAAGAACTCGAAACGGTTTATTATAAAGGAAATAAACGAAAACGTTATTGAATGGCAGTAACGTAACAATATCATTTTGCAAATGCTAATAGGCTTTTTACACTGATCAAGATCTAACATCTACCATCAAAGATGTAGAAAATGTGAAACACTTGTTTACATTGCTCAAATCTAACATCTACCATCAAACAAAAATGTCATGTTTTTAAAATAAAAAATGTTTTTTCCTACAAAAGTGCCAAAATTTAAAAAGAAAACACAAAAATGTATTTGAAGTTCAATTTGTTTAAAAATAAAAAAAAATACTTAGCAAAAAAACGTTGCAATAAAAGAGAAAACTTGACAAATGGTAACGCTGCTTTCGAAACCAATTTTTTTTTTTTTGCCAGTGTTGCCACAATAATAATAGAACCTAGAAAGGTAGCTAGTAATGACACTAAAATAATTGAAAGATGTAGAATGGAATAAAATGAAAAAGGGACTTCTTTTAAAGATGTTGAGAGATGTTGGTTTTTAGCCCTATGTATTTCTTATGGAAAGATGTTAACATTTTCGCAAATGGTGGCAAATTGATGGTAGATGTTAGATCTTGATCAGTGTAAAAAGGCTATAAGTGATCGTAATTATTTTTAAAATAATTAGCAATCGTAATTAATTAGTTATTAGAAATTCTGTTGCATGATCAGTAGCCCAATTCAAAATCTTGTGCAAATGGCCTTTCATCGTAGCATTTGCAAAATAGTATAGCATTTACTATAATCCTAAAAGTAAACTTTAGATTTTTCTATACCATTTTGCAAATGCTACGATGCAAGACCATTTGCACAAGATTGTGAATTGTGCTATTATTTTCATTTATTAAGGTTTAAGTAACCGGTTGCTTTCAGATGAGTGGCTGATTGGGCTTCTGCATCCTATTCTGGAACTGGGGCTGCCAGCATGGCCTCTAGGCGCACTGCGTAAAGTACCTCAGATCGCGTCTTTATATCAAGATCCGACAAGATACTTACAACTTGTTAGGAGTCCGGTACCAACCGGAACCGCTGAGTGTCCGCGACTGCACATACAGGTGCTCCATTTATCTCCTACTATCAACGGGCCCGGTAGCATTCAGCTATACTTCCGAAATGTCATAGAATGAGTTACTCACTTGAAAAATTATAAGTCTCATTTAGAATTATTTAATACGACAAAAATTGCAAAAAATTCTGACACTGGAGTTTATAATTTAAAATAGATCCCATATAAAGCCTCCTAAAATATTCCAACTCTCGGATAAAGTTATCAAACTATGAGCCAAGCGAAATAGAATTCTTTTACTTATTTTTATTGAAAAAGTATTGCCCTTTATTTTCTGTATTTGTGGCAATAGTTAGAGGGTTACCGTTTCAAGACATATCATGTATTCAAATTAAATTAATTATAATTTAAATATGTTTTTTAATGTGTTGATTCTAGGTGACAAGCAATTGATTGTGTTTGAAAATTTATATAATTTATTTAAGCACTCAAAAAACCGAGTCTGGTCTATAAATTAATGGGGGGTAAACTTTGTTTTTTTAATTAGTTTTTTTACCAGTATGGCAACTTTGTAAATGTGAAAAGTTACAGATTTGTGTTTGATGGAATACAAGAACTCTCTTGAAATAAATCAAAAGTTGTCAGGAAGCTCGCACGTCACAGTCTAGTTAACAGTTAATAATAAATAACACCGTTCTATTCCTAGAAAATAGAAAAAGTTTAAATCAGATTGCAGCTTCAAAAGGCCTCCTGGTTAGATCAACACTTTTACGACAATCTATGTGGCATCGTAAGATTTAAACGGAAGGATGTCATTGGTTTCATTTGGGAAATAAAGTGGTTCAATGGGAGGCAGTATGTAATTGGGGCTGTCTGATCTTATTTGTTTAACAAATTTAAACTTCTTTTAAAATATCTCATTTTTATTGTTATTGAGGCACACTCAGTTCACATGCAACTGGATCAGAAATATGACTTGGTTGATCTTGATATCGAGCCCCATCTATAATTGTGACCACTGACCTGTGCTCTTGTAGAAGGTTTTACAAGTATGAACTGCACTAAGAATGCTTCACAGATGTAGTTCGTCCTACGGGCTGTAATACTTTTTAAGCGACACTACCAGCAAAATTACCAACCCAATAAAAAATTGTGCTTCAAACGAAGCAGGTTTGTAAGAGAGACCATATCGCTTCCGGAAGACATGAACTTTATATGGCGAGTTCCCACTTTGAAGCAATACATTTTTGACTCAACGCATAAAAAAACTGGTGAACGTAGCTACCAGCTTTACACACTGAATGATTTTTTACAGTTATTTTTGATGTTCTCCCTTACAAATCTGCTTCGTAGTAAGGGAATGCCGTGGCACTTGAAATATTATTTTTTTAATGAATCTTGTTAAGAGCTGCTTCCATTACCCTACTGCATCTCTGTATGTCTTATTGCGTAGCGCATGATTGAGAGCTTATGTTTTTAAATGTGCCTCGCAAAATGATACAATTTTTTATTGGCAGTTTTATTTTTCGAAATAAATAAAATTTATAACGTTTGTAATCATACCAATTGGTAGTCTATGGCATTCAATATCGCTCAAATTTTCATTTAAGTTCTATTGTAATTTTAATCGATTTTTTCATTTACCAATTATTAAACCGTGAGCACATTTTGTACCAAATATGTTTCATTTAATAATTTGGTTTTTTAACCCCGTTTAAAAGACGATTACAACAAAAATAAACCTAATAAAACAATAAAAAAAAAAATTTATTGTCAATTAAGACCTTATTTTACGAAATTTTTTTTAACAGATTTATTAACTATTTGAAATTAACACAGACAAAAAATGTTCACCTATTAAAGCATTAATCAAAATTAAAATCAGTTTTAATTAAAAACATAATCACGTTTAGTCAAGTGAATTAAACTTTCAATCAATTGAATTAAACCTTTAATTGATCATATTAGATTGTTTGCTGGTGCAAATAAATAGTATCAATTAAACGTTTAATTCACTTGATTAAATGTTTAATTCAATTGATTAGACGTTTAATTCAGTTTTTTAAACGATAATTTTTTTTTGTGTACCAAGTCACTTTTTTGGGTGTAACAAAAGTTTTGGTCTACACGAGAGGATGCTTAGAGGCGTGTATGCTCTTCAAAAAAACACCACAAAGTTCAACTAGAATACGGTGACAATTTTCAACTAAATTGTATCAAACTAATTTTTAACTTTTAATTTTAATTGTAAGAAATTAAAGAAAAGGTACAATTGATGTCCTCGAGACGACTTCAAAAAATAATTCTTATCGCAGCAGGAGTAAAATCAAAAATAAAAACAAACGACCATCTGTATGTACTTAAATTTAAAAAACCATGAATTTAAATTTCATAAAAAAAATCTAATTGACAAAGTCGAAATGGAACCTTATAAAAATTATTAGCGGATATACAACAAACAAGTTAGTATCACAATCCGTTTGTAATTAACACCAAAGCCAGGATTAAAAAGAGAACACGAAAACATACAAGCCTCTCAAAAGGAAATCGTTTTTGCAGTCGCTGTAAAAAAAGGCTGCTGTTTTTGCTCAAGTGTTATTTCCCACACATTTAGTTACTACTTTATTAACTGGGTTAAATGTCTACTTCAAAGTCATATACTAAGTTATTGTAGCAAATGTGCATTTACAGAAACACACATACGAAAATCTTGAAATACACCTACACTTACACACATCTAAAATTACATGGAATACTCAATTTGCATACATTTAAAGAGACGTTACTGGCTGTTCGTATGTATTTATCTTAATGAAATACGAATTGCGAATGCTTTTTATGGCTGTTTTTAGTTAGAAAGTTTTTTTTTAATAGAACACTTTCTTTTTATCTGTGTTTTAGTCAGGAAATCCCCTAAAAGTAGTTAAACTCATTGTATTAAAAAGGATAAAGAGATAAAAGTGGTATTTAAATAAAAACTCAACAGCAGTGATGATTAAAATTCGAATATTAAAAACACACAAGGTAAAGTTAGATAAAAGTAGTAGTCAATACTCATCTGACACATTTAAATCGAATGATTCACTGTAATACCATCGAGTTCCACAAAACAGAACCTTCTACATAGATCCAACCGAACTTACGTACAAGCCGTCATAGGTGGCGGATCCTAATCGGCCAATCGCCTTCTTACTAGTTTATGACAGTGAAAGAGAAGGTGATCTGCATCCTCCTCCCCCTCATTTTCGTCATCGCAGCAGCATCAGTAATATTAGAGTCTAGTTCACAGACAATGCGCACGCCTTACTATAAGACAGAGTCCTTTGACAATAGTTACTAAAAGTGGTTCATCCTTTTTAGTATTCGGAAGTAGAAAAAAAGACTCATGGTATGACCGTCAACCATGCGGGGCAACAATTGCATGGTAATCCTGCATACAGTGTTCGCACCCCATCTGTCATTAGCAATATCGCAAGTCGATCGTCGAAGTTTTAGTTTACTAAAGAGCAGAGGTACCCCAATGTCTCCTAAGTCTAGTACAACTCGTTAGGTAGTGCCAAGTCTAGCAAGCTCATCCAACCAATTGTTCCTCAGTATATCCCTGTGTCCTTGGACACATATGACCCAGACTTCGCACTGTTCATTCATCTTGTTTAGATATGAGCGGCAATAAGGGGCTGTTCTCGTTCGTAGGAGGGGGGGGGGGGGGAAGGAATCCAAGGTCATAACGGCGGCATGGCTATCAGTGCAAATATCCATAGCAGGCGTCAACACAGCAGATGGTATAATCCTGTGTACCTCTTCCTTGATTACAAGTATCTCCACCTGGGAAACGCTACAGATATCCGGAAGTCTTCGTGATAAATTGACTTTGAGCTCCCTTGAGTGGACCTCCACGCTTTCTTGTGACGTGTAGAAGTTCACGTTTCTCTTTCTGCTGTTTCTCCACGCATTCCGTTCAACGATCTGGAACCAACACCAGAGAGGTGTGATCAATTCTCCAGTTCGAGATTGTCGTTCTTAACCCTGAAATGTCCTCAGCTATTTCCACTCCACGCTTGGGTACATTTAAGGCGAACTGTTAAGTTCGTCGCCATCTCTTTCCCTATCAGATTCAAGTGGAATAAAGGTGAAGGATAATATCAAGCGCATCGGTTGAAGTAGTGCAAAGAGCACCTGTAATAAACAACATGACCATTCTATGCACCTTCCTAAGTCCTCCCAAGTGAATCCTTCTATCTAGGACTCGCAACTATATGAGTGACCGGTACAAAAGGATTGAACGGACTATGGTCATATAGTCCAGCGGACTATCCTTGGGGCTAATCCCCACTTTTTGTCAATAGGCATTTTTCAACAGTACTAGAGCTCAACTTGTTGGAAATACGTTAATTTTTATTCAACTTTATTTGTCAATTCCAAAATCGGTATAACTTAACATTTGTTTCACTATATTCCCAAATATGTATAGCATATGAATATAGTGATTTGGCAACTCTTTTTTATTTAATTGACACTACATTTTTATTTAATTTTTTTATATACGCTTAATACATTCTTGTGAACAGTCGAGAACTTTCTGTAAAAAGGATTCTTAAAATAAAACTTTGATTAATTCTTAATATTTACATAAAAGAAATTTGTCTTTAATTTCAAGAGGTTATGGGCCTCCATTAATTACTTCTGCTGTGTGCATTTTCTTTTTTTTTCGTTTTGCTGTTGTGGATTAATTGATTGCTTTATTAAAAATGGCTGACGCAAGACTTTTGATGACGAAATTAAATCGTGACAACTATGAGTTGTGGAAGTACCGGATGCAGTTGCTATTGAAAAAAGAAAAAGCTTGGGACGTCATTGAGGGTGCGATTCCCGAGGCACCTGATGCAAAGTGGAAGGAACGTGATACAGAAGCTTCTATCTTAATTGGCTTGGCTGTGGAGGAGTCCGAGATTTTCCGTATTGCGAATAGTGCGAGTGCTAAAGATGCTTGGAGCATTTTAAAATCATACCACGAAAAATCAACTTTAAGCAATAAGGTAAAATTGATGAGAAGCATTTGTGAGTTGAAACTTCAGCCGGAAGGTGATATGGACAAACATATTAATCAAATGAAGCTTCTATTTACGAGATTGCAATCGCTTGGCGAGAAAATGTCTGAATCGTGGATAATTTCAATGCTATTGAGTAGTCTGCCTGATACTTATGACACATTAATTACGGCTCTCGAGGTAAGAGACGAAAAAGATCTAACTATGACCCTGGTTGAAAATAAATTGCTCGAGGAAAATGAAAAACAGAAAAAGCGACAATCTGGTGAAGATACCGTGTTGAAAGCCACCAACAAATTTAGTTCTAAAGCAAATAATAAATCTAAAAAGATCGTATGCCATTACTGCCATGGCGTTGGCCACATCCGTAAGGACTGTTGGAAATTCAAGAAAAGCAAATCAGACAATGGTCAGAATGCCAAGGTTGCTGAAAATGATGAGGCTAATTCTTGTTTTGTTTTGAACGTTAAATCAGGAGTCTGGGTAGTTGACTCGGGCGCTACTTGCCATATTTGTAGTGTTAAGGAAGAATTTATAAGTCTTGACTTATCTTGGCGTGAAAAGGTGACTGTTGCTGATGGCGGTGTTGCATTTTCTACTGGTAAAGGTTCTTGTAAGATAAAGCTGGTGAATCGAAAGGGTGGTGAAGTGATCGTTACCGTCGATAATGTTTTGTATATTCCGTCGTTTAAAGGAAGTTTGCTGTCGGTAAAGAAAATGTCTGCTGTTGGTTTTAAAGTTTTGTTTTCTGGCTCAAGTTGCAGAATTCTTGACATGAATAATGTTGAAGTTGGTGTGGCAGATTGCGTTAACAATTTATATCAACTAAAAACTGGAAATCGTGAAGCAGCGTTAACTGCTGTTTGTAATCTTGATCGGTGCCAACATTACTACCACAAGCTTTTTGGCCACAGAGATTTTAATGCAGTAAGGGCTATGCAAACTGGTAAGCTTGAAAATAACTTTGATATAGTTGATTGTAAAATTCGGAAGACATGTGATATATGTGTTAAATGTAAGCTTTCTCGAAAACCATTTCCTAAAAAATCGGAGTCTAAAACTGGGGAAGTCCTTGAGTTGATACATTCTGACATTTGCGGTCCAATGCAAACTGTAACCCCTGGTGGGCGAAAATATTTTTTAACACTAATCGATGATTACAGTCATTATACAGTCGTATACTTACTTAATGAGAAGTCTGAAGTTTTTGAAAAAATTAAAACATATGTTGAAATGGTTAGGACCAAGTTTGGAAGGGTCCCAAAGTGCTTTAGATCGGATAATGGAGCCGAATATAAATCTAAAAGAATGTTGGACTTTCTTCAAAGCTGTGGTATAAGATCCCAATTTACTGTCCCATATTGCCCACAACAAAATGGTGTGGCCGAGAGGAAAAATAGATATCTGGTGGAAATGTCTCGTTGTCTTCTCGAAGAGGCTGGTTTGTCAAAAACTTATTGGGGCGAAGCCATTATGTGTTCAAATTATCTACAAAACAGACTTGTTACCAGTTCGATTACGTGTACTCCATATGAGAGATGGGAAGGTCGTAAACCCAACATTGCTAATTTCGGAATATTTGGTGCTAAAGCATATGTATTAATTCCTAAGGTGAATAGGAAAAAATTCGACAACAAGTCGGTATTGCTAACGTTCATGGGTTACGACGAGCAGTCGAAGGGATTACGTTTCGTTGATACAAGTACAAATAAGGTCACTATAAGTAGAGATTATAAATTCGTGTCTCTGAACGTCGTAGTGAGGTCGAAAGACAATCGTAATTCAACTACGAACAATGAAAACTTAGCGATCAAAATTTCTCCAACTCGTACTGACGATGTTCCTGATAATTTTGATCAGGGTTCGTACTGCAGTGATCTGGAATATGTTGAGGCCGTGGTAGATCCAAAAGTGAACAATCCAGTTGAAGGACCACATGTTATTGAACCGTTTTTAAGACGTTCAACTAGATCAAACAAGGGTATACCTCCTTGTAAATATTCTGTAAGTTTGGTTATATCTGAAGATATCGTCGAACCTAGAACGTACAAACAGGCCGTAGTATCAGAATGCAAACTTGAATGGGAGTCTGCAATGAAGGAGGAGATGAATTCGCTTAAAAGTAATCAAACGTGGGATTTAGTCCGTGCTCCACCTGATGCGAATATTGTCGGTTCTAAATGGACGTACAAAGTTAAACGAAGAGTCGATGGTAAGATTCAACGGGTCTACAGGATGCAAAATGCTCAAAATATCCACTTGACCCGTGCTATGGGAAAAATAGTTCTGAACCATTACTGCGAAATGATGAGTACCAAAGTTTAATGGGTTCATTGTTATATTTATCTGTAAATACACGCCCTGATATTTCTGCAAGCGTAGCAATACTGGCTAGGAAAACGAGTAATCCAACCCATGAGGATTGGAATGAATTGAAGCGTGTGGCAAAATATCTTAAGGGAACATCCGATATGTACTTAAATTTGAACGTTAGTTCTAATAATCGAAACGAACTTATCGGTTATGCAGATGCCAACTGGGCAGAGTGCAGAATTGATAGAAAATCAAACTCTGGTTACATCTTTATGCTGAATGGGGGTGCTGTTAGCTGGGCTTGTAAAAAGCAAACTAGTGTCTCACTGTCAACAACAGAAGCAGAATTTATTGCGTTATCTGAAGCTGCAAAAGAAGCCGTCTGGATCAGAAATGTGCTTTTCGATTTGGGATGTCGGCAAGAATGTCCAACAGTTATGTTTGAGGATAACAGAAGCTGCTTAAATCTAATAAAAGACGAGAAACTAAGCAACCGGTCCAAGCATATTGACACAAAAGTTCATTTTGTGAAAGATTACATCGACAAGAAGATAATCAAATGTGAGTACTGCCCTTCAGAGGAAATGATTGCCGACATGTTAACCAAACCTTTACCAACAACAAAGCTGGAAACCTTCAGGTTGAAATCAAACGTTTACTAATTTGTAATTGAGGAGGAGTGTTGGAAATACGTTAATTTTTATTCAACTTTATTTATCAATTCCAAAATCGGTATAACTTAACATTTGTTTCACTATATTCCCAAATATGTATAGCATATGAATATAGTGATTTGGCAACTCTTTTCTATTTAATTGACACTACATTTTTATTTAATTTTTTTATATACGTTTAATACATTCTTGTGAACAGTCGAGAACTTTCTGTAAAAAGGATTCTTAAAATAAAACTTTGATTAATTCTTAATATTTACATAAAAGAAATTTGTCTTTAATTTCAAGACAACTTGTCGTCTAGAATGATCATCGATAATTTACGCTCTTTGCCAATTTTATATCGCCTTATACTTTTGAGTGAATAGGACCAGTTCATTAGACCACCCAGAAGAACATCGCGTTAATTTAAATGAAATTTTTCCCTTACAGCGATAGCAACATCGTCATGATAAGCAAAGTCCGCAGGATTCAAGAACATCAGCACCGGATTTAGAGCCTAGTTCCATAGAAGTAGGGAGAGAATTTCCTCTTGTGGTGTGACTCGTTTAACAAACCGTGTGACGGTAGAGAAACTTGGTTAGAGAGGAGGTAATCGGGCTTAGTGTGAGTAGATTTTCTACTCACCTGATTATTTCACTCTCAACCTTAAAACTTGACAACTCCGCAATTATCGTATCTGAAAACGGTATCCAGGAATATAGTATATTCATCGATCGAGAGAAACTTTTCCACCAAACTCTAGAGCTAACGTAGAGCAGTTTCGGTCGATTTCAGGTCGATTTTCGACAATATAGGAATCCATTTTTAAAGTCAATTCTGTATATTTGATAACATGTTACGATTGAGCAGATCGAAATTATCTTGATAACAAAAAAGCCTAAGAACTTTTGTCACCCCTTTAAAAAAAAATTTTCAATTTAATAAATAATATTAGGATCACATCCACTACTCAATACTATTCAATAAACTTTAATCATTTTATTCAAAACTATTTTCTACTACAGTTCTTTTCAGGACTGTTCATGAATATAAGTAGCTCTATTTGTCTATGGATGTGTTATGTGTGTATAAGTGTGGCAGTTATTTATGTCGTATGTGAAACTAGAGGAATATTTTACTCTTAATGCCAGGTGCACGCAATTTGTATGTTAATTTTTTGGAAACTACTAAAAAACAACAAAACACACAAACATTGAAACCTGAATCTACTAGCAGAAGTAAAGCCAACGTATGTACTTGATTCATATACACGCAGAGAAAAGAAATGTTTTTATGTGGTCATAAACTGTTTTTAAGGAAAATTTTACATCTATGTTCAAGTTACTGAGACCATATTATTGCTACCACTACCGATTATGAGTATTCTACATAGTCATCATAACCATATAATGTTTTTTTACAGTCACTTTACACAATATAATTTCTCTGTACGGACACACCTTCTCGACGGACACTGACTGTTGCAGGGTCTAGACAGCGTTCTTTAAGAAAACCCATGAGTTTTCTTAACAGGACATCCCTAAGAATGGACACATTTCTGTGGTTCCTTCGGTGTCCGTTCACCGTAGTTAATAAAATCATTTATGCAAAAGTTCACAACAGAAATTATCATAGTTGCGAGAAACTAAAATATGTTTGCGGTTGACATTCCAAAGGCATATTAAATAATAAAATAAAATTACTGACGAGCTTTTTGCGACCACATCTTTTCTCAAAGTGTAAATATTAGTCTTCATACGTACGAGTATATTTTTTAAGAGCGAATCAGTTGTTTAGGATGGGGAGGGGTAAACGTTGGCAACTAGCAAAACACTCTCTGAAACAGCAGGTGATTTCCTGCAAAAAAAAAATACAAACAAACACATAGAAAACAAAACTTTTTCTTCTTGTTTTCCTGCTTCATTACAATGGCAACGTTTTAGCTGGTTTTTGTTTCTTGTTTTAGACAAAGTCAAGTGTTTTTAGATTTCCAAAGGGGAGGCAAGTATCTTTCTGCCATTATTAAGATAAATACAAGTTTCTGTTGCAACAAAATAGTTCAGTAATTTTTTATCGTCTCTCTCTCTCTCTCTCTCTTCTTACTTTTTGAAAGCTGCTGGTGTTTTTTTTTTTTCTTGAATGTCCCTTTTTAAATCAAGTATTTTAACATGTAATTTAAATAACAAAAAAAAAACTGGATGGTACAATAGTGCTCTACTTTCAACCGACTTAGGTTCTGTTTCTATTTTCTACTATGAATTTTAATATATTTTAATTTTCGTTTTATTTAGCAGAACTAGTAGTTCTTTTCCTAAATGTCAGAGCATAAATTGTGTAGGAGGATGTGTAAAACTATGAAATAAATTTTGGAAATTTGTAAAATATTTTTTCTTTGATTTAACAAAATAAAAAAAAACTTAAAAACTTATAAAGAAAAAGTAACAAACATAAATGTATTTTATACACACCCACGTGTTTATGTAAATTAAGTTCTTTTTTACTGCCAATTGCACGATGGCGAAAGAACGCTTTATTTCGCGCAAACACATTTGAAGCGAAAATAAATTTTTGCGAATTTGTTTTACATGCAGTTGTGCGAAAGAAAGAGTACTACCGCATTTATTTAAATAGGCAGTTATAAACGTAAATTCATACGGCGTATGATTATTATTTATTTTAAATAAATATCACTCATACGACTTGCACGTCTATACATTCATTACACCCACCTCACAATAGTGGAAAGGGTATTATGCGATTGTGCTGATGTACATATGTAACACTTAAACTTAATGGTACTAGACCAAGCTTTTGGTATAACGATCAACTCAGAATCATTTTCTGAGTTAATCTAAAGATGTCCGGCCGTCCGGCCGGCTGTCTGCTTGTCCGTTTATGTAAGTTGTAACAATGGAACACTTTTTATACGGCAGATAAAATCCTACTTTTAGCTGTCGGTAAGTTGTAACAACGGGCCTTAAACTTCTTCCTATAAAACAGAGTTTTTTGTTTTAACAATATTACAATACATTTAATTCTCTTAAATTTATTTAAAGAATAACATTTCAAACATTTTACACCGAAAGAGAAAACATCTGACACGAACATATTTTATTTCAACTTCAGCAAAAAGGGAAAAATAACAAACTAATAAATATTTCATTTTATTTTACATCCGCTGAACTTAACTTTCATCTTCTTTTTCCTCTTCTTTATTTCCAGGAAATCGTGTAACTGTAACATTTGCTAAACAAAAAAATCTAAGGTGGCCATGCAAGTTGATTTAAGAAGACATACAGCTGAAACACATTTTTGGATTGTAAGTATTTGGAAAAAAAAACCAAAAATAATATAAAATAAAAGACTATCGAAAATAAATTTATTTTAGGGAATATTAATAAAAGAAAAAGGATAACCTTAAATCATTGTGTTGAATCTTAAATTGAACATTTTTAAATCAGACTACAAGAAATAAAAGTTTGTTTTAGTAGGATATTCGTCTGAAAAAATGTCTCTGCAATATCAAAACATAAAATAGCTAAAAATATATTTACAAAATAATCGATTTCAATAAAAATTTTTAATGCAAACGCTTAACCGTAAAATGTTTCACTTAATATAGAGACGAGGGATTATAAAGTTTATTAATAAAAATTTAACTTATGGTAAAAAACATGTACATATGTACAAAAATTATATAAAAATTGTTTGGCAATCATTGCAAAATTGTATGCTTCCTTAACTTTTATTGCTTTAAGCTGCTATGGCTTCGATTCCCTTACTGAGAACGGGAACTGCACTTGGCTCTCGATAATATCGAAATGAAATGGCTTAGCCGTTCGACATCAGGATTATATGGGTCCCAGGGCACAGGTATATACTGAAAAGCATTAGGGTAGATAAATTTGCTAGATACGACACAATTTTTTGGACTCCACTGGACAGGAATGCCGTGGAAGTACCTATACCTCCTGCAAACTAAAATTTCGGCGATTGACTATCGATACTGCCAACGTTTAATAGAGCCCGAACGCTGATTGTTGGATTACCAGGGAATTGTGGCCCCGTATGGTTGACAAGTGTAACATTTATCTAGACCGCTGACCAAAAAGGATTACTGCCGCAGCTGCGATGGAAGGAAATGTAGAACACCTCGTCTGTCACTGTCCTGAATTGCAGAGCAGGTGACTGGTCGAAATGGGATCCGACACTTTCGATGGATCGCACGACATCTCTGGCATTAAACTCGAGTGCATTTTAAACTTTGTCGGAGTTATCATTAGCGGGATTCCAAGATATCACAATGGATCTCTTGTCTTAAGCTAGGGTCAGTGGAGTAGTGACCTAACATAACCTAGAATATTTAAAAAAAAATTCGACACTTAAAGTTCTTAATCTGACAAAGAGTAATCAGGCTTTGACAACTGTTTTGGCACTAGCTAGTACTGTTATCTGTGATAACGATAACTCTTCAACTTGGAAACATATTTTTTCTCAGAATTCTTGAATATTTCTTCTATACAGCAATCCCAAAAATAAGACAAAACATAGACCAATTTTTACGAAATCAGTTTGCTTCTGTTTATTGGTAGAATTCCTGATCACTTAGTCTTATATACCTTACAATAGGGGGAAAGGAATATAAGTTGTGAAGGCGGTATACTAAGTTTGTCATTCCATGTGAAAGTTTTTTATTATTCATCTCAGACCCCATAAAGTATATATATTCTGGCTCCTTGAGTAATTCTAAGTCGATTTAGCCATGTCCATCTGTCCGTCCATCTGCCCTTCTGACCGCCTGTCCGTCTGTTGAAAACACGCTCACTTTTGAAAAACTCAAGACAAGTAAACAAACTGGATGTCACATTGCTTGTAGTTTACTAAGCAGTTTGGGATTGAAATCCAGGAAAATCGGATCAGAGCTAAAAAATTGATAATTTTGTTACAAAAACTAACATAAGTGATTGAACAATGCACGAAATGATATGAAATTTTCCAAAAGTTCGTTTTATTCGCCTGGAAATCACACTGTAAAATTCCATGAAGATCGGTCCATAATTTACCATAGGCCTCATATAAACCCTACTCTCGGAAAACAGTTTAGTTCTTCTAAAACCGTAATTGATAATGCTATAATAATAGAATTTGGTACTTAACAGTTTTATATGACAAGTACTGACACTGTGCAAATTCGTAAAGATTAGTCCATAATTTACCCTAGGCCCGATATAAGCCCTCCGTAATAAATAAAGCCATCAAAATAAAACTGAATACCTCACAGTTTTATAGGACTCAAAATAGCACTAAACAATTTCGTGATGATCGGTCCATAATTTACCCCATATAAGCCCTTCTCCCGAAAACCGTAATTTATAATGGTATCAAAATAAAATTTAACGATTCTCAGTTTTAAACGACAAGAAATCACCTTGTAAAATTTCGTGAAGATCGGTCTATAATATAAACCCTACTCCCGACAAACAGTTTAGTACGCCTAAAACCGTAATAAATAATGCTATCAGAATAAAATTGAATACTTCACAGTTTTATAGGACTCCCCTCCTGAAAATCATTTAAGTTCGGCTTAAACTGTTATCAAGATATTTTACTCAAGATTGTCGGTCAAAAATTTATTATATGTAGGTCTAAACCGCAACCAATTTTAATGCTGGTGTCTGTTTTTATAAAGATAAAATAATAATCAATAGACATCATATAGATATCACTCCTGAAATATTCGAACTGTGGGTGGAGGGTATCAAAGATTCGGCACAGCCGAATATAGCACTCTAACTTGTTTATACTAGTTTTTTATTCCGCTAAAATTTCTACAGTACTGATCAAAGACCCTATAAAATTATGAATTCTTATGAGTAGCAGAGTTTGTTAAACGATGTCTGCCTATCAGTTGGTCTGTCCATGAATATGCTGAATTGATTTTTCCGAAGACACCAGATATGATGGGGACTACATTGTTATATTTTTTATCGTACACAGTCCGGAAAAGGTTGCTATTTAACTCAGCCAAATCCTTGAATGCCTCTTATTTGTAATCATAATTCTCTTATTTTTTCCCTTAAAGTTGTCTTATTATTTTTTGAACTTTTACCTTAAATTTCACTGGGGGAGATAGCGAGACATTCAGTGGTTACTAGGGAGATCGAGTGGTTTTAACCGGTTATTTTAGGTTTTCCCAAGTCGAATATTTTTGAATGTTCATTTTTCGAATATCGAATAAACCGGTTATTTTGGTAAAAAAAAACCGGCTATTTTAGTATGTGTAATTAATATACGTTTTCCTAACTTTTGTTATAAATGTACATTGGGCAAACTTAAAGTTTTTATGAAAAATGTCAAAACCAAATATACAGCCGTGTCACAGATTCCGTTCGGAATGCTGTCAATTCCGTATTTGCCATTCCGTTCGAAATAATTTTTGGTGCTTTGGATTCCAATCGTTTTCATCAATCCGAAAAATTTTGTTTAAGCGATTTTTATGTTACCCATTTGGCAACATCAGTATTTATTACAATTTAATATGGCCAATATTACCAAAATAAAAATTTTTTTAAATTAAAATGCGGGAAATGCAGGCTAAAAAAAGTTTAACAAATGTAATTGTTTCCAATTTTGCTTTGTTCTTTTCAGTTTTGTTTTGTTTTGTGTGTTGCCGGTATGTAAATTTTGGCAAAATATGACAACAAAAGAGATATGGCAATGCTTCATAGATCCATTACAAAAATTTTGTTTTCTTGTTAAAGATTTTCGAAAGAGTTTTAAATATTTGTAAAATAAATTGCTAAAAATTATTTAAAATATACTTCTTTTGAAAAATAAATAAAGAAAACATATTTGTTTATTGATAGAAAGTATATTTTGATAATTATTTGCCGTTTAAGATACAGAATACTCCCATTCCGTTCATGAAAATAGAAATGGTTTCATTCCGAAAAATTTTTTCGTAATTAATTTTCTGAAGCACCAAAATACGGAATGAATTCCGTTTCCGAACGGAATTGTGTTCTGTGACATGGCTGATAGCAAAAGTTTAAAAACATTATGAGCAATGTATATACAAATTGCTTATATAAGCGTGTGTTCTTGTAACAAAAACCAAAAACAATTCGAAAAACTACAAAAGAATGTTCAGCCTAAAAAGAAATTAGCAAGTTGACAGTATTTTATATATTATATATATTTTAATAAAGATGTCATCTTTGGTGATATTTCAAACTGATTTCAAAGCCAATGGTGCTGAAAGGGTCCTAAAATTATAAGCTGCAAAGGTTCTTCAACGTCACGACTTATTAATCACCTTTAATTTGTCCACAAGCTTGACATAAATATACGCCAAGAGAAACTTGACTCTTAGTTGTTCTAGCATGTATTCATGCTTAAAACTACAAACATACCGGCGGAATCAACGATATGGGAAAATTCATCAGTTTTATCAAATTAAACCATCAAACAATGTTATGGAAGGTTTTGAATTGTGATCTTTGAATTGCCAGATATTTCATACAAAAAGCCTGCTCATATTACTATTCGTTTCTATAATGCTGAAACAAAATAATTTGAAATAAATAATCCTGGCTAAGAGGTTTTGTTTGCAACTTTTTAAAAATATGGTTGAAGTCTACTGATTCATAAAGACATGATTAACCACCAACAAATTAAAACTCTTTTAAAATAAATTTGGGAGAATATTTCAAATAATAAATTTATTAAATTCCTATAATTTTTTAATTAAATATTTGCCGCCCTACACGTAGCCACTAGTTTTCTTAAAGAATTGTTTGCTTTTGCTATACGTTTGGCTAGAGAAAACATTATTAAACAGTTTATAAATTACATTAAACATTAGGAATAAAGTTTAGTAATTAAATAGAAATTATGAAAAATTAATCTTAAGTTTGATCAACCAGTAACATCATCAAATATTTGTTAGGTCTGTTCTTACCTTAATAGCCTTTTTACACTGACCAACATCTAACATCTACCATAAATTTGCGAAGATGTTAAAAGATAAAAACCAACATCTTTAAAAGATGTTCCTATCTCATTCTATTCCATTCTACATCTTTCGTTTATTTTAGTGTCATCACTAGAAAAGTGGCAATAAGTTCTATTATTATTGCGGGATCACTGACAAAAAAAAAAGTGGATTGAAAGCAGAGTTACCATTTTTCAAGTTTTCTCTTTTAGTGCGATGTTTTTTTGTTAAGTATTTTTTATATTGTTAAACAAATTAAACTTCAAATACATTTTTGTGTTTTCTTTTTAAATTTTGGCAGTTTTGAAGAAAAAAAAATTTTTTATTTTAAAACTTTTTTTGCAAATATGGGGACATTTTTGTTTGATGGTAGATGTTTGATGTGAGCAATGTAAACGAGTGTTTCAAATTTTCTACATCTTTGATAATAGATGTTAAATGTTGATCAGTGTAAAAAACCTATAAGTCATATCTACCTGTGTGTATTTGTTGGTTCCTTACCATCGTGAATTGTTTTGTTTTTATTCAAATTAACTTTTTATGATGAAAACTAATTTGATTTTTGTATTTTTATGTATTCGAATTAAAACCGGTTAACCGGTTATTTTTAAAATACTTAACCGAAAACAGTTTTTTTTTAAATAGCAGCTATTCGGAAAAAAGTCGAATTATCGATCTCCCTAGTGGTTGCCCTTAATTGGGTGCCTGGTCACGGGGCATACATGGACACTGTATGGCTGACTCGTTAGCACATGCACTTGAGTCGTAGTGGTTCGACCCGTGATTTGGGTAAGTAAGCAATCCAATCAGAAGATGTTTGATGAAACAACATGTGGGGAAACCAGGAAAATCTGGTCCGTCATAGATAAAAAAGAGGATACAACGCGCATTAAGGGTGTCTTGACTTCACCTCAGAAACACGCCCAAAGGTTAGGGCTGCCTTACAATGACCTATGAAGAAGTTGCGGCAAAGAGAAGGAGGAAGAGTGAACATATTTCCTGTCACTGCCCGGCATTCGGAGACCTAAGACTCAAACTGTTTGGTCAAAGAATCCTCAGGGAAAAAAATTGTCTTTCTGAAATTGATTTGAACAGGATCTATTCCTTCATTGAATCAACGGGATGTCTCGGTGAGAATGTCAACAGTAAGGGTACGAAGCAACATTGGGAGACAGTGTAATAGAGAAACACAACGCTAACTAAATACTGGACCCAAGTGAGCCGTGCAAACCTAACCTACCTTAAATAAACCTAGTAGTACACTAGTTGTGAAAATAAACGAAATCGGATTATAAATAATTTGTAGACAATTATTTAGTTTAATTTGTTCGATCTTTTTAATATTAGTTCTTCGTAATTAATTTATTACGAAGGACTAAGTTGTAGACAAATTACTACTTTTTTATCCGAAAATAGCACACATACCATATGAACAAGGAAAAGAAAATTTGGTTCAGATATTTCTTATAATGAACAAGTTCTTGATGTTATATCTAAATGGTTTGATTTTGCCATCTAGCATCGTCGGTGTCACACATATTAACAAATATTTTACTCAAAATATAAACATAATTGTTACGCATTTTGATCGTCTAGAGACCGCTTAATGCAGATAAAGGGTTATTCATAAAATGTTTCTCTTAATATTCGCTTGTGAGGGCATCTTTTGCACAAACAATCAGACAAGTGCATCCAATTTTTGTACCAAACATTTAAAAAATCAAATTTTCAATAACTTTCATTTCAGGAAAGTTCTTGTAGCTCTTTCATATTATTCTCATTTATTATGCCACGATTTAGCGTATTAAAAAAATAAGTCTGTTATTTATGTTTTTTTTTTATACTTTGCCTAAAAAAAATACATACGTTTGACATCAACAAAGCCGTCAGTTCAAAATAAATTTGTAGCCTAGTTCAAAGGACAAAAACAAGCCACTCCTTACCGAACAATAAACCCAAAATCTAGTTCATCAAAAACGTGTAGACAAATAAATATTTATTAAAAGTTAAATATTCAAAGTGTTTCCATTGGCACGTGGCCAACCACAAACCATACGGATGAATTTTGATTAAAAACAACGAAAATATAAAAAAGATAGTGAAAATTCCAAAACAATAAACCTTCATGTCCAGTGTTACCAGAAGTCCTTTGTAGTAAGGGGTGTTTTTTAAGAGGCATAGAACTTGTTTCAATGATAAAATATAAGAAAGTCAATGGAATGAGTAAAATGTTGGCTTGATTAAGTCTCATATTTAGGGGTATTAAAAGTTAAAAATAATTTCTGTTATATGGCCTCCGCGACTGTTTTTCGAGCATACCCGGTCTTATTTCGGCAATAGTGCGTCGCATGTTGGCTTTTTAGTGATGGATCATTACTTGTTTACCAGCATAGATCAAAGATTTGACGTACCCCAACAAAAAGTATTCCAAAGGTGGCAAATCGGTCAAGCGATGCGGCCAACTTACAGGTTCATTACTTGAAATAATTCGATCACCAAGCTTTTGACTCGACAAAATGATGGTTTCACTCGCTGAATGACATGTTGCATCGTCCTATTAAAACCATTTCTCCTCCCAATGATTTGCAATGACATGAGGAATAAAAATATTTACGAATTATTTGCCTGGAGCGTGAGTCATTTACGATCATTTTGACGTTAGTTTCGGATTTTAAGACAAATGGGCCGATGACGCTTTCAACACAGATTTTTTCGGGATGTAATGGGATTTGAAGAATCTCATTAGGATTGTGCTTTCTGCAAACACGACAATTTTGCTTGTTTACACACCGATAAAGATAGAAATGAGACTCATCGCTGAAGTTGATTTGACGATGGAAATCATATACATAACATCAGCCCATTTCAGTGAATCAGCCCTGAACCCTCAACCGCCGCACTGATATACTAGCTCACTACCAAATAGCCTAGCAGGGCATCCAAGTTTGCTAAGTTTTGATTTCGGTCCCTTTCTCACACGCAAAGTTTACTTAATAAAAGTCTTTTAAATTTTTTTTTAATTTTCTTTCACTTCTGCACACGGAATGTTTACTTTGACAAATTTCGTATTCTTTTATTTTTGTTTGCCAAATTACTTTACAAAGTATAATTTGCAAGTGAAAAACGGGCATAAGTACTGAACCTTTAAAGGTATTCATACCATTACAAAACCCTGATTTAGGAAAGAACCATTCTGAAATTTCTTAAGTTTCTTTTTTTATATTTTAAAGTTATGCCGAAAATAAATCAATTCCGCTGAAAATCATTCACCATCATTTTCTAAATAAAACCTGCAACTTGGCAGGGAAATTTCCAAAATTCAACAAAAAATATGCTTAAATGGCAACACCGATCCCTTCTCTCACTCATAAGCACAATTTTCCAAACTTCACAAAGGAATTTACCAGAAAAACAAAAACCTGAGTGTTCGAAAAAGATCTTTTTTGTTTAAGCCTGAAAACACACAATAGATTTTTTATTGTTTTACAATTGTAAAAACAACAAAAATTATTTGTTTCCTTCTTAATTTACCATCTGCTACAGTTTGCTACAAAAAGGATTTTTCCCCCCTTTATTTTTTGGTTAACATTTTTCGGCAAATAGATTTTGCCTTAAGCTTTATAACAAATGTCAGCAAAAGTATTATTCCCACACAAACAGCAAAGGAAAATAGGTTGTTATTGAAACCAACACTTTTGTTTCCTTTAGCCTTTTTATTGCCACCATCCCTTGAGTTATTGTTACTGCTGCTTTCTGGTGTCTTGTTGGCTTTTGTGTAACCCAAGTTGACATTTTTGTTTAAACAAAAAGCAACATGTCACATGTTATCAAAATAAAGACAGCCATTGAACACCAAATTTTCTTTTGAAGAAGTAGGGGAAAGTGTATACATTCTGCTACTTTCCTTGTTTAACTCAATTATGTTAAATATAGTTATAAGCATAGAAACTGACTAGAATAGAAGGCTAGAGAGAGATAAAAAATATTCACTTTTCTGTCAAAACAAAACCAACTTAATGATTGTGTTTGCAAGCAATGTTAATTTTGATGTTTTAAATTACACGTCTTGAATTTTAATATTTTTTTTTCTCTTTCTATTTCTCTTCTAGTAGTTTTCTATAATTAGTATAAAGTTATAAAATATGATTGATTTGTTTTTTTAAGTCTTATAAAACTTTGATTTGTTATGACATTTAATGTCATATTTTACTAACATTTCCTACAAATCCTTTTTTTTTTTTTTTTTGTGAGAAGCAGTACTCAGGGGGTAACGCCTACTAGTGCATTGCATTTTGTTGGAACTAGGAAAATAGATTATGGGAAGGCGGATAGAGGTAGTAGCGCTTGTCAACATTCAATTTAAACTTATTCATGTTGAAAGTGAGAGGGAAGACTTTCGCAGGAAGGTTATTCCACAATCAAACAGTCAGGCTAAATAATAAATTTTCCCTGTAATGCGTTGTACATGCACCACCCAATCGACAACAAAAGTATGGGCTTTTGAGGAAAAACGCGTACTAACTACGATTGATTTCATCATTCAGTGTAGTAACGATAAAATAACCCACGTTGCGCCCTTGATCAAGGGAGTCAATATAAATAGGTATCCTTCTTTCACCAATGAAAACCCTCGCCCTCTCCTGCACGCAGTACAATGCAAACCCTTCCAAAACATCACTGTTAAGTATTAGTACGTTAGCAAAAAAGCAATCAGAGCATCGGTTTTAAAGTTGAAGCTTTGTGACATTTAACATTTAATTTCCAACAATACAGACTAATACTATGCATTGCATCACCTGCATTTCAAAACGTTTAAATAAACAAAGCACATAGTTGCATTGTTTTGGTACTTTGTGCATGTACTTGGTTAGAATACAGTAATAAAACTGCATACAAACTTTGTATAAGTACGTTTTGGAAGTCAGCCTTTTTTACGCCGTTTTATAAAGCCTAGGCACTTGAATGCTTCTTAAGACAACTTGAATACATTGAAACCAAATTTTACAGGAGAGAGTTTTTTTATTTTATTTCAAATAAATTTTGTGCCATAAAATTGTTGTTTCTTTAAAATTGAAACGGTACCTTATGTGACAATAACATTTTAGGAGATGATGCAAGTGTTGCCAATAAAGTCTTTTATTCAAAAAACACGAAAATTGAAAATGATGTCGTTTACGTTATGTTAGGTTAGGGCTCGATATTTATTGTCCATCGGACATCACAATGTATTCTCATGTCCAAAACATCAAGATATTCTGATTCGTCAATAATTATACCACCATATATACAGATGAGGCAGCTTAATCTGCCACGCGTTAATGTGCTAGAGCACAACACTGGGTCTTTCAGGCATTTAAATCGACCCCATTCAGAGATTATGTCAAGGTCTGGTTTTGCCTCATAGCATCAACATCCCATACGCTTGGTCTATAATCAAATGAATACGAATGGAAAAGGTTGCTGTCATTTTCCAAACAATGGATAGGGTCGTTTAGAAAAATAAGAAATAGAGTAGGAGACAGAACGTGGCCTTGCGCCACTCCTGAATGAATCTTGAAATCGTTTTAACGAAACCACATTTATAACAACTCCTAAGGTGCGAACTCTCAGAGAGCTCAATTTAAATCGAGAGAAATTACCGCCGACACCAAATGCAACAAGTTTTGGCAAGAGTACACCAAGCCAGACTCTGTCGAACGCCTTGGAAATATATTAAGCAATTGCTTTACAATTGTCAAAATGGTGAATGGAACAGCACCATTTTTCTGATAACAGGTCTAGTAAGTCTCTTGTTAAGCGATCTCTACGGATATTATACCTAACAAGATTGTGATTTACCATACTCTCCATGGCTTTGGAAAGCGTCGAAAAAATTGTGATTGCGCGGAATTTTCAAAGTTATTAGGTACTCTCTTTTTAAGAATAACAGTAATATTAGCAAATTTCCAACAGATGCACACTGGGGTCAAAAGCCCTTTTTCGCGGATCAATTCATATCTCCTCAGCTACAATAGTGAGGCACACTAAATTTAGGTGGGTAACTCTTAGAACAAACTTCATGTTCCAACAAAATCTTGATGAAGTAAGAGGGAGATACGGGTACCCGCCATATAAAAAAATTAGTAATGTTCTTATATCTAACGAGCTACAATAGTGAGGTACATTAAATTTGATAAGAACGAACCTCATGTTTCAAAAAAAAAATTGGATGAGTAAAATGGGAATACGGGTACCCCCATGGGTTGATACCTTGTATGTGATTTTTATTCACACACGCTTCCGCACGTTAGAATAAAATTTTAATTCACGCACTCATTTTTTTAACCATTATAATATAAAACTTTTAACACAGTCCAGCGTGACTCGTGTGTGAGTCACGTGAAACTAATCACGACATTTGCACATCTCAAATGTAAACACATAAAACAATGATAACAGCAGTAATAAAATAATAATAATAAAGTAATAAAATTATAGCAGAAGTTGTGAAGCGCTTTTTGTTGGTAAACTCAACGCGTGTTGCTACTAATTCGTACATAACTCCAAAAGGCTAATTTACACCATTATACTTTGTATTATTACGTGTCAAAAACTCATGTAATATGTAAAAGTCTGATAGTGTGATGAAAATGACAAGTATTATGAAAAAAAGTTTGACATCCCACACGACTTCATCGTTTTTTGAAAATTTTCTAAACAATAATACTTTTCATTGGATCAGGGTTGCATTTTATTTCATGTGTGAGTGTTTATACTTTGTGTGATGGTGTGAACACAAACTGTCATGTTAAATTAGATTTTTTGACAGTCGCCACAAAACTCATTAGATTTCTATCTCACAAAGTATTATGGAATACGTAAAACTTCTGAGATAGTGTAAACTAGCCTTAAGCCGCACCGATGCGCAGCATAATTTTTTCTAAAATTACGCTGATTTGTTAAACCTCTAAAATTAAATTAAAATCTCTGCTCAATTGAGCCCAAATAATAAATTTATGCCCACTTAAACTGAGAAAATGGATTTTTTTTTTGCATTTCTCATATAAATTTAAAAAACAAAAGCACTTCCACTAATAATTTTTTACAAATTTAAGCAAAACATTTTTATAAATACCTGAGCTTGACGGTTGCATCGTTATATTTATTACTTTTTAAAATAACTTTCGGTAAATTGCATTTAACTACGAAAAGTTTTTTCCTTTTTTGGCCTATTTTTTCACTTTTTTCTTACAATTTTTAATTTCAACAGTGACACGTGACAAAAGCACCGTTATAACTATATTTGACAACATTTTTTTTGCCTAGTAATGTAGAATTTGGTGCACTTTAACCAAGTACTTTTAGTTTTCACGAAACTTGAATTTTTTTTTAATTAATACGCGAAATCACCTCCTTTGGCACCTGTGTAAGATGGTAAATTCCCCGGCAGTGCTATAAAAATTTTCTTAGGGACGAGGTAGCATCGGCAAGCACTGCTTCAAGACCAGTACAGGTATACCATCCGGCCTAGGAGAATTTTTAGTGTCAAGATCTGTAAATAACCTTTTAACAGCTTAAGCCCGAAAAAATATTTTTGGCATAGTTACCGATACTTTTTCGAGTTCGGGTTGTTGTTAAGTGAGAATTATTTGCGAATAATTGAGCTAAACAATTACCCGGTGTTTGTTCGGTCATCTTTTAAAAGAGTTGGTATTGAAATACAAGCATCAACCCTCACTGCTTTAATAAATGACCAGAAGATATATGCTGATGACCTTCCGTGTCAACTTACACACTGCAAAGTCAAAATGTATGCTGACAATGTTCAAATTTTGTACATCAGCTGTGAAATATGTGAACAATGTGTCTTAACTCTGAATATTGAGTTAAAACATATATATGAATGAGCTACTGCTAATGGTCTTAGTATCAACTCGAAAAAATCTTACAGCCGTATTCATAACAAAAAGTTAGCCACAGTTTGTTCACTACGTACAACGAGCTGCTAACTAGAATGCCGATTAAGCCTAGCAGCTTGTTAGCACAGAGTTAATTCATAACGAACTTTTCTCCATCTGCTAATTTTTAATAAATCAACTCTGCATTTTAATGATGCCACATTATATTTCTCAAAAATGCAACACGTTGTGTAATAATCATCGTTGGCTTTGTAATTTTTTTTGTCTTTTCCTCCACTTTTAACAATTTTAAAAAGTTTTTAAAACTAAAATTAAAATAAAAAAAAGATTAAATTAAAAAAATTGTTTAACATTAAACAGCTGTCTTTTAAAAGTTGGCAAGCGTTTGGCAGCTCGTTAACAAGAGCTTAGCATAGCGTTAACCGAAGCTTGGTAAGTACATTATGAATAAACTTTGTGCTAACTTCATGCCAAATATTAATTATGAATACGGCTGTAAATGTCTTGTTATCCAAAAACGAACTACTATAACCGATCATATACCTGATATTTTTCTTAGTAATGAACGTATTAAAAGGGTTAATACAGCAAAAAATCTTGGTATTATTTTTAATAAGAACCTGACACGGTGCAACCATATCAATTATGCATCTGGCCGTACGTATTCCATGCTAAGAACTCTCTGACAAACGCAGTCAAAACTTATTTATTGCCAATTCTGATGTATGGATGCGAGTTATTTGCCAAATGTGATGCCGCAGGTGAGAGAAAATTAAACTCAGTCTTTAAAAGTATTGTACGATACGTATATGGCGTGAAAAGGTTTAATTCTGTTTCTCCTTTTACTGCAAATTTATTAGGTATTCAGTTTGATGACCTTCTCAAAACAAGAGTACTGATGTTAATGCACAGAATCGTGTTTACTCAACAACCACAACATCTGTATAACCGCTTAACCATGTCTAGCTTTTATAGAGGTAAAAGAATTTTATTGTTTAGACACCAAAGCTTAACTTCCGATTGGCAATTTTTCCTAAATGCAATCCGTCTTTGGAATCTGCTTCCGCATAATATTCAAATAATTAGTAACGCACTGAGCTTTAAAAAAAGCATTTAAAATTTTTTTGCATGTTGATTTTTTTTTAAATTTTATGATTTTTAATATTATCATTTTGTTCAACATTTTTTATTTTTCGAATTTATTCTATGAGTTACATTTCAGTTATGTATTTTATTAAGCTTTTTTGTAATAGTCTTATTCCTTCAATTTTTCAGGAATGACTTTTATACACCACCAGACTATTATATTAGGGGTTTTCACACCGAACTTGTTAATTTGTTACTCGGTAGATTGTTAATTTGTTAAAGTTACCAACTGTGAACGACCCCCTTTTTAAAACTTTGTTAGTCTGGTAACTTTCGTAGTAAAACAGCATTTAATTAACATACTTACTCTCAATGTACACGAAAATTGCCAAAACACAAATATTTTTTTAGAAATGTATCACAAATGACTTTTTTATTATATTTATTTAGAAACTGCAACAGCTGATTGTGAGTTACCAACTAACAACTATTTTATCAGGGGTGCCGTGTTGTTAATTTGTTAAATGTTAATCCGGTAGCGCGTTAAATATACAAAAACAAAATGCGTGTAAAAAAGTAACGATTAACGACTAACAAACTAACAAGCTCGGTGTGAATCCCACTATTGTATTTTCTTGTTACATTTTACCTTAGCTATCCTTTGGATAGCAATGAAGTATATTGTATGTACAGAAAAATTTACAATTATTAGACACCAGCAGAATGTAATGCATTTTCTGGCCCGCTACGGCCTGGATAGTGATACTCTATAAATTGAATGTATTTAACTCAACTATTTTTAACAAATAGAAACTGGGAATATAATATAAAGTAACCTACGAAAGGAGATAATTCCCAGTTTCTATTTGTTAAAAATAGTTGAGTTAAATACATTTAATTTATAAAGTAGCACTATCCAGTGTGACACAAAGAATGCTGACGAAGGCCGTAGCGGGCCAGAAAATGCATTACATTCAGCTGGTGTCTAATAATTGTAAATTTTTCTGTACATACAATATACTTCATTGCTATCCAAAGGATAGCTAAGGTAAAATGTAACAAAAAATGACAATATAATAGTCTGGTAGTGTATAAAAAGTCATTCCTAAAAAATTTAAGGAATAGAACTTTTACAAAAAAGCTTTATAAAATACATAACTGAAATTTAGCTCATAGAATAAATTCGAAAAATAAAAAATGTTGAATATAATATAAAGTAACCTACGAAAGGAGACAATTCCTAGTTTCTATTATCATTTTGTTAATTTTCAATTTAATTTATTATTTTAATAATTTATTTTCTCTTTTAATTTTTTTCTTTTGTTTTAAAATTTTATGATTTACAAATTTAATTTTTAATGTTTCTGCTAAAACAATGTTCTATACTGCAATAAGAGGCCTTAAGTCTTGTATATAGAATTGGAAATAAATAATTACTTGTTAAGCTGAAAAGATTTTAATGGCCCGAAGTCTTTGCTTAGTACTCTTACTTTATCACACGTAGACCTTGTCATTATGCGTATTTTTGACACTTTTTTTTTAGTTTATTAATTTATTATCAAAAAGTTTTATTACAAAATTAAGTTTGACTCAGCGTCATATGACATTGTTGAGGCGAGTTGGCATTAAATTTAACCAGATAATAAATTAATTGTGATATTATTCATAATTTCATATAAATTTACAATTTTTTTTTTTTTTATAATTATAACATTAAAAGCATTTCTAAACTGTTTAACAAATGCTCCTTTAGAGAGGATTTAAAAGTTGAAATTCGTTCAATATTTCTTAGATTTTGTGGTAAACTGTTGAGCTCCCAACACCCAATATATTAAATTCTTTGCTTTGTGGCTTCGAGTCTACATCTTGCCACTCTTAAATTTGAGCTACTTCGTGTGTTGATGGCTGTTTGATTTATCTTAAAAGATATTGTGTTGTGACCAATATTCTGCAATGCTTTTAATATAAACATTAGCAATTGCATTTTATAAAGTCCAAATATAGGAGTTCGATCTTGAACGTGATGTGCGATAGACGTGTTGCGGAGATTAATTATTATTTTTGTGACTTTAAAAGAATTTATTTCTTTAAAAATTCGTACTTACATTCTTTTGTTTGTGTAAATAACAAAAACAAAAACATTTAAGAAAAAATTTAAAAACCTGAAATGAGCGAGCTTAATGCTCCAAACTCATGTAACAATAACAATGTAAAATCCAACGTGAAAGACAATGTAAAGTTAAATTACAATGAAAAAAATATTGATAATGAAAGGAAAAGAAAAAACGAAAATATGAATAACGAGAGTATAGCTAAACATTTCAAAAATAATTATTACTCAGTTCTTGACTGTGAGAATGATAAAGATTGTGACCAAAATGTATTAAAAAAGTACGAAAATTATGTTAATGAAAAAAACAAAAAGCCAGGGAGCTCTCGTAATATTAATGACAAAAACAATCATCCAATCTCCGCAGTGACTAACATTAATGCCCCCATAGAAAACCCCGATAACACAGTGGTTAATATCGAAAAAATTAAAAACAAAAAAATTCCACCAATCAATATCATAGATATAGACAGTAAAAACCTTATTGAATTTATTAAAAATGGACTAAAAATCAATGAATTTAATATCAAAGAATTTAGAAATAAAAAATCATTATTTATGAACTCAATTCAAGATTATCAAAGAGTTAAAGCATACCTTGAAAAAACAAAAACGAAATTTTTTACTTTCACCCCTAAAGATTTAAAAATCAAAACCTATTTACTTAAAGGTCTCGACGCTAATGTTGAGTCTGATGATATTCTTTGTGAACTACTCAAACTAGAAAGTGAAGATCTAAAAATCATAAAAGTCACTCCTTTTTCTACTAAATTATCTGTTGAAAAAGGAATAAAGCTCCCAATGTTTTTGGTGCAAATAGCACCAGAAAGCAATGTTAATAAACTTAAAAATATTAAAACAATTTTACACCGTGTAATTAAATGGGAACATATTAGACGACCCGAAATACCTCAATGCCGCAACTGTCAAGGCTTCCTCCACAGTGCTGCCAATTGTTACCTTCCCAGAAGATGTGTAAAATGCAACATGGACCACGAAAGAGGAAAATGTTCGGTAGAAAATGTGCCAGCTAATGAAAAAGACAAATTGTTTTGTGTTCTATGCAATAAATATGGACACCCAGCATCTTATAAAGGCTGCGAAAAATATAAGCAGCTGAAACAAAAAATTAATTTAAAAAGAAATGAATTACATATTAATAAAACTAATAATACTAATATATATACTAAT
This sequence comes from Pollenia griseotomentosa, assembly GCA_963931875.1. Classification (NCBI taxonomy): domain Eukaryota; kingdom Metazoa; phylum Arthropoda; class Insecta; order Diptera; family Polleniidae; genus Pollenia; species Pollenia griseotomentosa. The sequence goes on along the minus strand of OZ007561.1, from coordinate 97,851,406 downwards.
ACAGCATCTTCTTTTGCAAATATAGTCAAGGGTAATAATACAACTAACATTGATTTAAAACATCCAACTAACACAATAAATAACTCCTTTATTGAAGAAATGAAAAACTTTATGATAAATATAAGTAACCAAATTATAAACTTTCAAAAACAATTAGAGCTACAAGTATCCAGAATAGATACTATATTTTCAATGCTCGAGGTATAATGGATCAAAACAACCAAACACTCATTTCAAAAAAACTTAAAATAATTCAAATTAACGTTAATTCTCTAATATTAATTAGCAGAAGATACGAACTCCACCAATTCATAAGGAAAAATACTCCTGATATTGTACTTATTAACGAGACTAAACTAAATCATAAACACAAAGTTCAGTTTGATAACTTTAATGTTATAAGAAGAGATAGAAAACGTGCAACACAGGCAGGTGGAACAATGATATTGATTAGGAATAACTTAAAATTCTTTTCTTATACAAATAGCATAATCAATTCCTTTAACACTTTAGAAACCTGTATCATTCGCCTCCCTATTTCTACAAACGAAATGTTATATATTATATCCGCATATTACCCATCGGGTAATAATGACATCCATTTAAAAAATGAAATCCATAGTCTTTTTGAATCTATGAATTTAGAGAGTACACATAATTATTATATTTTAGCAGGAGATCTTAACTGTAAACATACAGAATGGGGAAATCCTACAAATAATCAAAAAGGTAACATACTTCATTCTTGGCTATTAGATAATGAAATGCGTTTCAGATGTAAACTTTATGCTACATGTCGCCCTTCATACCCGCGATCAGGTTCATACTTAGATATTTGCCTGGCAGACTATAGACTTCATATTAACACTGAAAATGACACAATCAACTCCCTTAAAACTTTAGATTACGATAGCGACCACGACGCAGTACAGATAATTGCCTATTTGAATAAGGATTGCGAAAATTTCACATTTTTTAGAGAAAACATAGAGCTTATTAACAACTATAAAGGTACCAATTGGAAAAAATTTCAAAAAAATATTATCCAAAAACTCAATCAGGATATACAAATTCCTAATAACAGAAACCTCTTAAATGAAGAAATAGATCAGCACTTAGACAGACTTAACGATATTATAATTAAGACAATGGATGAAACAGTTCCGAAATATAAAAGGGACAAAACTTTCTCGAAAATAAGCAATTCAACTATTAAAATGTTATATTCTGAGAAAAGTAAAATACTTACATTAGTCAAAAAACATAACAGATTAGAGCGAATACTGCCTGAGGAGACACTAAAATTAGCAAAGGCAAAATTAAAACTAATTAGAAAACTTATCAAAGATAACTTTGCCATTAATATCAATAAAGTGGTAAGGAAAAAATTAACGAATATAGACCCCAAAGACTCAAGAAGTATGTATAATCAAATTAAGAAAAACTTTAAAACATTTAAACCTTTAAATTTACAAGAAATTAAAATCCCTACAAACGAGGAACTTATTCTGAATAACGCTGGAATAAATCCTCAAAGTTTAAAAAAAGATGATCAAAACAACTACATTGTCAATGAAGAAGTTCAAATGCTAAATACTATAGGATCTTATTTCGAGTCAATACATGCAAGCAAGGAAACTATTCCCAACAATATTGTTCACCAACAAGTTCAGTTGACATTCAGCAGGTTTTTAGAATTAAAAGTGGAATATGAGAACAACAAAACCACACTTATTAATTTCAATGAAACAATACTATCAGATGATATTAAAGAAGATAGTGCTATCAACTTTTTTATAACAAGAAATAGTATTCTTTATATTTTTGATAAATTAACAAATAAGTTATCTTCTGGAATTGATAATATACCGAATATAGTATTAAAAAATATTCCACAAAAAATGATATTCGAATTTTGCATTTTATTCAATAATATGTTAAACAACTCATATTTTCCTATCAAATGGAAAATAGCTAAAGTAATAATCCTACCTAAAAAAGATAAAGAAACAAATAGTCCAAAAAATTTGCGACCCATAAGTTTACTTCCCAACATCAGTAAAATTTTTGAAATATGCATCAATAATGCCCTCTACAAATTTTGTGCTAATAATAAGATATATAGCGAGAAACAATTTGGTTTCAAATTCAAACACTCTACCATTAACGCAATACATAAAATAACCTCCGATATTAATTGGAATTGGCATAAAAAGTTGTGTACGGGAGCATGTTTAATAGACATGGAAAAAGCATTTGACAGTGTTTGGATCGATGCCCTAATACATAAATTATTTCAGTACAGATTTCCCTTAAACCAAATAATATTAATATATAATATGGTCAGTAATAAGACCTTCAAAGTATCGTATCAGAATAATGAAACTGACAAATCATTCAGTATTACTAATGGTTTACAACAGGGCACAGTGAATTCTCCTATTCTTTTTAACTTATATACTTTAGACCTTCTTAACCAAGTAGACAACATCATTTCATTTGCAGATGATATTATTATTTACCACCATGACGATAAAATCGAAAAAATTAAAACAAATTTACAAATCGCATACAATAAAGTAGAACAATATGCAATTGACTGGAATATGAAAATAAACGCGAAAAAATGTGAAAGTATACTTTTTAGACCACCAGTAAACAAATGCAATTATGATATAAAAAAAAATTGGAAAGACTTTCAAATAAAGTCTAATTTACATAATTGCAATATACCTGTCAAGGAAGTTGTAAAATATTTGGGTGTTTACCTTGATAAATTTTTATACTTCAACTTCCATGTTAATGAAATCTTAGCCAAATCAAGAAAAGCGTATTTATCGTATAGACCACTATTTCACTCCAAATATATTAAAAACAAAGTTAAAATACTACTATATCAAGCTCTAATTAGACCTATTCTTACATATGCATGTCCCATTTGGTTCAATATTGCTCCATCATATATGGAAAAGATTAGAATATTCGAGAGAAAGTGCATAAGAGCGTGCACTTCACTTTATAGATCTGCAAAAAGTAATTACACTAAGTATGTTTCTAATAAAATTCTATACAATAACGCAAATATAATTCGTATAGATAATTTTATTATTAGCCTTGTAAGGAATCATATTTTACGGTGTTGTAGATGTGATGATAATAATTTTATAATGGCACCATATTACACAAACTTTGAATATATAAGTAATTCTTTAGAGAATGGATTTGTTCCGCCTGAAGCTTTTGTATACCTAGATAGTAAGGGAATTGTCCAAAATGATAATGGAACCCCGATATTATACCACAACTATCGACGGGCCAATATAAAAAAAATTCAATGCAATTTAAATCAACTAGATATGAGATACAATACAAGCATTTCAGAAAAAGACCTAAAATTAGCACAAAAATCTAATTCCAAAAAATTTTGGTGGTTATCAAAATAAAGTTTTTCTATTTCTTATTTTACCCTTTTGACTATAACCTTTGAAAATCTATGATATGTAAATAATGTTTTTTGTATTTTTTCATAATATTCTACACTAAAAATTATAATAAAACCTTATAAGTATGTATATTAGTATTTTTGTAAAAAGCAAATTATTACCTTGTCATATTATAATACTAGAGTGCTCGTTCTAGAGACATTGTATAAATTAAATTAACTTGTTACTGTTAACTAGTGTTTATAATAGTTTAAATTTAAGTATTTGAATAAAGAAATAAACGATTAAAAAAAAAAAAAAAAAAAAAAAAAGTCCAAATATAGGTAAAACATTTTTTGATATAAATTTGTATAACGAAAGTGTGAAATACGTTATCGGTAAATTATAAACCGTTTTTAATAATTTAGTAATTTTTAGTAATTTAGACGGCTTTGAATCAATGCTTGATAAGGTACAAGTTTTGTTTTTTCATTAAATTTATTTTTAAATTTGTACAACAATCCAAAGACTGGAGATATACTCGATTTAAAATTTTGAATGAAACGCTTCTTCACCATCCACATATATACCAAATTTCCAGCGTTACTACTCAGTAAGGGTTTAATCCTTAGAACCTTGGTTTTCTTTGTATTTAAAACCAATTTATTTAGACTTGCGTATTCAAAAATCAATGCTGTGTCTCTTTCCATAAATACTTTCAAAGCCGTTTCATGTTTATACGGATAAAACAAGGATATATCATCGGCATACATATAAATTTTTCCGGAAAGTCCAAGATTTACGTTATCATTCACATAAATTGTAAACAAAAGTGGACCCAAAACACTGCCTTGCTGCACACCATGCTCAACATCACCAAGAAAACTGCGACTGTTATTTATTTCCACGTATTGCTTTCTATTTGTTAAAAAACTCTTAAAAAGATTTAGTTCTCAAAGGCTTTTGAAAAGTCATAGAAAATAACTGCTACAGCTTTAAATCCTTAGTCCAACCTCTTACATATGTAGTTAACAACATTCACTAAAGCATTCTCAGTACCACTTCTTTCCTGAAACCTTACTGACATTCATAAAGTAGTTTGTTATTTTCAAGGTACATTAGTAATTGTTGCAGAATTATTTTCTCAAAAAGTTTATCAATTATGGATAATAACGCAACAGAAAAAATATAGATTTCCTCGATATTAGCATTAACTTCCTTCGGCAATGGAACACTTTTTGCGATTTTAAAATATTTGGATATTCTGAAGTTTCTATAATGATGTGAAAAATATTAAATAAATACGGTGCGATTTCTTTTCTACACTTTAAAAATATCCTAGGGGACAAGTTATCGTGGCCAGAACCTCATACTTCATAATATATCTCAGCTTGTAACATGTTATAACCGACTCAGTGTTATAGTGTTAAGGGACCTTTAGCATAATTTTAGTTTAAATTTTGAAGACCATATTCCGAGTTTTCAATACCGTTCTTCAAAATTAAAGATTAAGAAATATAGTCTCATTCTATTACTATTTGTACAAAAATTAAACCATTCACACAAGGAAACAAAATTTAACTTTTTTGATTGGAAATTTGATGCAATTTTTTACTAATAAGAGGTCGCCGACTTCAAATCTAATCTCTGTTTTTCTCCATCAACTCGCATTTTTAGCTATGCTATGTTCACATTTAGGTTCTTAAACGCGTTTAAGCAGCTCGAACGTGATTAAGCTCTAATCACTTCAAAATCGACATGATAATTACTTCAAATTGACATGATAACAACTAAATCACTTCATAAATCACATAGAATCCACTGAAAATACCTTAAACTGAGTATAATGTAGAATCGCCAACATGATTGTGTACAACCGGCCACGATTTCTGCTTCATGTTTTTTTGTTTTCCTTAAATAAGTCTGAGTTTATACGGTTCATTCTTTACTGAAAAGATTGCTACTTTATAGGCGAGAGAGGCGAGGGGTATGTACTCGTTTCTTTTCCACTCGCCCCTCTCGCCTATAAAGTAGCAATCTTTTCAGTAAAGAATGAACCGTATAAACTCAGACTAATTCATGAATTTTCACAATTTCATCATTAAAATAATCTTTTGATAACTTTATAAAAGCATTTTTATCCTTTTTTTAATACTTTAAATAAATATAAATTTGTTTGTTGTGTTTTTTCTTAATCATTTGTCATCTTTATCATCTCATATGTAATGTGAACGGCGTTTAAAAACCCAAATGTGAACATAGCATTACAGGTACTTATCGATTCTTGGATTTTTTTCAAAAATTAAAAATTTTAAAAATCATAACTGTATACTCTTCATTAATCGATTTTCAAAATTATTTTTTTTAAGTTGTAATTGTAAGCTTTGAAAAACAATACCAAAAAAAAAATGGCTGAGTAATTTTTGTTTTCGTAAAAAAAAAAATAAAAATTACAAATCTTGTATTTTAAAAAAAACATGATTAGTCCAAAACAGGAAAAAATTTAAAGTCTTATTACTTTCACGTAAAGTCACATAACCTATGAACAAAATGAGACACAGATCATAAAAATCGATGAACGCGTTTTGTTTTTATTCACAATTAAGTGAATGGACCTCATTTTGAAGTGAAGGAAAAAGCGTCCATTAAAAAACATTATTTTTGTGTGCTAATCGAGATTTTAATCAATTTTTTATCAGTTTTCTCAGTAAATTATGAACAAAATCAAAAGTTGTGCACCGATTACAATAAAGTAAGGTAAATATGTTAAATAAAATATTTTTAAGCCAAACATGATTTTTGTCGCAATTTTATTTTTTATAAGCAAAACCTTAAAAGGTTGTTTAAGGGACTAGAAAATTGTATTACAAATGATTCTTTGAGGTGATTAATTCGTACACTTATAAAATTTTTACAGTAACTGATTTTGGGTTATTACATTCGTTTTCCGTACTGTTAAAATTTATTAAAAATATAGTTATTTTACGAATAATTTAATTTTTACACATTTATGTTTGTTATTCAAAAAACAAACTACCGAAAAAAATGTTTTTCCGTATTTATTTTATGTAGTTTGAGTTTTGTCGATTAAAATATATTTTTTAATAGTAAAAACTATTCAATTTTAAGGAAAATGCAGTTTAATAAATAAAAATTTTAAAAATTAATGTAAAAATCATTTGTTTTAAATGAAATGTAAATGATCCGCTTTTTAAATGAATTTTAAGTTATTTAGAATCAATTTTCGTTTGAATTTAACTACATAATATTTTGAGTGTATGGCACGGCACCATTTTCTCACAACGAGAATATCATTCATGATCGAAAAATAAGCACATATGCGGTTATTTTACTCTTCGATATGTAATATCGTAACGATATCGTTTTCAATCACAATCCTCGTAAAGTATAATATCGTTTTTACTATCAAATCGTTCTACGGTTTATTAATTTGGTATATTTATATACAAAAACCTGGAAAAAAGTCAAAAAATTCCTGGCCCACCCTGCAGATAACGAGACTAGTCCATATATGCATGTAAAGAGAAGTCCATAAAGGAGTAGGAGTACTCCAAAACTACTCCAAATATATAGTTAAAAGGTGGTCGATTTAACATTACGATGTCCTAAGAGTGGACCATAAAACCCGTTTTGCATTACAACGGAGTAGTCTTAAGACTACTCCATGTTCATACATGCTCTAATGAACTAGTTTTAAAACTACTCCATGGTATACTCCAGAGGATTAGTTTTAACATGTAATTTCACTACAAACTCTTTTTAACAATGACATGGTCCATGCTTGCATAACATTGGACCATTCCAGGGAGTTGTCCATTTCATTAAAATGGAGCACGTAGTCCAATATTATCTGCAGGGCAGTTATACAATTAAGGGCTAATAAAACTACCTGTATTAAAACAAAAAAAAAAAATTTTATTACATACAAAACAATACACATGTTTATCTATGAAGTTTAACTTTGATATTTTCAAAACCGAAAATATTCAAAAAATTATTATTTCATGGAAGCGTTTTCGTCACAATACGTAAGCCTGGTGCGATAGTGTAAAGTAACCTTAACGAATATGTTGTCAATGGAACAATTATAACTAATATTTTTTTTTATTACTCAAACCACAAATATTTCTTAACTAAAATTTATTTTGCTACAATATTTGTGTATTTGCTTTTTAGCAAAATTGTATATTATATATTGCATTAATTAGAACACATTAAATTATGTTCTTTAACACACATTTCCACATTTCTAATTCCCTAATTGGCTTTTGAAATTTGCACATGTGTTTGCAAACATTACTTATAAATTTTATTACAGTTTGATAAAATTCACTTAGATTTATTTTAATGTTTTTGTTGGACACACAGGAGCATTTATATGGAATTTTAAATTAATCATATTTGGGTATTTGTAATTCATTAACTAATATTAGCATATGGCAAATAAATTTGTAATAGTTGTATTGGTCTACAGTGTGTATTTACTTAAATTCTATTTGAGATATTTTTATTCAAAGCATTTAAGAGAGGAATTTATGTAGGTTAAGGCTCAAAAACACTTATCAAAATACTCATCAAGCATTGAGGTAGTATTAGTGAGTGCTGCATGGAAAACCAAAAAATTTAGATATGACGGCAAATATTACGTCCAGCACACGTACAAGAGTGAATTAACCTGCATGACAAGCATTTGACAAGTGTATTTGGCCCTTTAAATAAAAATTTTTATTTAATAAACTTAGATTTCTTAATCTAATTTTATTCCACGTAGAGAGAGAGAGAGAGAGAGAGCAAAGTAAAATTAACAAAAGATTAGGTTTGCCACTTCAGTGCTAAAAATAGAACATTTTTTCTAAGTTAGCACAAAAGATTTCAAAAAAAAGATTAGTGCTAATTTATAACTTTTAAAAAAATTTTAGACTTTTTTTAATATTATTTATTTGCCATTTGTAAGTAGATTCATTCTTTAATACCTACTAACATAAACTTCTCTAAGTGTATGAATTTCAGTCCGGGTTAAACGGGAAAATTTCAAAATTGTTGAAGTTTTATTTCTGAGCAGGTTTGGGATAGCAATGTAATTAATTTTAATAATTTTACAAAATTCTAGATTAATTTTTGTTTAACGTACCCAATTAAAAAATGTTTGCTTTAATCATTACAGAACATTATCTGGTGTGCCTTGGGAGCCATAATATTAGTTGGCATTGCGGTCATATCGTACTGGATAAGAAGATGCAGGTAAGTTTACGTCTTTCTATTCATAAACGAAAATAATAAATTAAGTATTTCTATTTTTAACTTACAAATGTAACAACTAAATTGATCAATCTTGTAAAAGGTTATTTATGTCAAAATATTTGAAGGCGTTACTAATGTAATACATACTAATTTTTTAACAAATGATAGAAAAGCCCATCAAGAACTTTCTTATCAAATAGCTTTGTAATATTGTTATAAGAAATGTCATTAAACACTAGCGGTATTCAGTGTTTTTCCATTGACAATTTTAGACAACTTTGCAATGCTATAATCAAATTAGGTAACAGCTGTTATACAGAATTACTGAGCATAAAATTTTGCAAAAATGTGTATGATTCTGAAATTGTTTTAAAGTGACATGAAGCAGTGAAAAAGAAAATATTATTGAAGCATTATTAAAGTACATTGCACAGGAAATAGTTCTGAACAATCTATTCTCATTTTAGTTTTTTTCTTATTTATAATTGTCGGCTTCATAGTTTTCATTATGTTTGACGATTTCAAATTATTGTTTACAAACGTCAGCTTCTAGTATAAGAGATGCAAACGCAATAGACATAGCAAAAACTGATACACAGTTTTAGTGAGTGACTGACAATTGCAGTTCTGTCTATTTTGTTGTTGGATTGCAAATAAAAGCTACAACATTTTGCATTTGCACTTTCGAAAGAACGTTTTCCATCAAAAACTAGACTCCGCTACTACTTTCTTTGCAACTGGAATAAATTTTTACTTTTACAAGGGATGGTTGGGGTCGTCGTACACATATAAACAAATTTTAATTTTACTTTTGAGAACATTTTTTGCAGTGACAAAATTTACGAGAAGCTCAACTTCTAAGCTGAGCAGAGATTTGAACTTACACAGACAGTTCTATACTTGTTATTGGCGTATTATTTTCTAAAAAAAAAGTGTTTCATAAGTTTAACATGTGATTTGGCAACATTTTTAAATCATAACCTTATTTCTTAGCAGTGTTGCATATTTAACGTTTACAAAAGAACACACGTTTCGGCATAAAACCATAAAATACATTAAGCGTTTAAAATTTTAAGCTCTATAAGCGGTATAAACTTATTTCTAAGAAGAAAAAAAAATACAAAAACTATATAATTACTTGAGTATCCACTCGATTAATCGAGGAATTTTTCCGCCATTATTTGATCGAATAATCAAAATGGCCAATTTCGAATAACGAATAACTCAAACAACTTGTGTCAATTAATCGAACAAAATTAATTTCTTAGAAAATTCTATTTTTTAATGTAAAAATATTTTTTTTATTATCAAAAAGTAATTTCAATGTTGGGAATACAAAATTTTAATTTCAAAAGATTTTGTTATTCGTGCTTAATTCCCAGTTTTTATCATTGATAAAAACACTTGAAATTTATTGTTGATGGGAGTGTAAGATGAGATAAACCCACTGTTTATTGTTGATGTGTTTTGTTTAAACTTTGATATTGTTACAAGTAGAACTGTTGCTATAAGTCTTATACGCTTAACAGTTTTATTTGGTTTGATATCTTTAGTTTTTCCAAAATCTTTATGGATGAAGTTTCCTGATGATCTGGCCTAAGCAACCAGTGAAATGCGCATAGGAATGGCTTATCCCATCAACAATAAATTTCAAGTGTTTTTATCAATGATAAAAACTGGGAATTAAGCACGAATAACAAAATCTTTTGAAATTAATATTTTTTTTAGATTTCTAACTGATTAAGTACCATAAAACTAAATTACATGTTATTACCTTTTGCATTTATTTTCATTACACATTCTTCTAAACATATTTTAGTTCCTCTTTAGATTTGAGCTTGTGTGTGACACTCACTCACTCTAAACGTCAAATTCCAAACGTAAAAATTTCGCACTAAAATAGAAAATTTTTCATATTCAAAAAAATTCATCAGCAGATATCAATGTGTAAACCATGCGCTGTCAGATTGTGGGTTAAATGTTTTTACCCGACTGTTAATTTCTTAATTACAGTTTTCTCTACTTGACTTTTGACATTTGAGATATCTTTAGATCCGTCTTAAAAACCTAAGTGTCGGCGCGAAATATTAATTCTAGGGTATTCATTTAATCGGGCTTTTGCTTTAATCGGTTATCGCTCGATTAATTAACCGTGGTTTTGGTTTAATCGGTTAATTTTGTTATTGATCGGTTAACCGATTAATAAAGATTTGTTATAAATAAAGTAATTTCAATATATAAAAATGCAAAAATTATTTATTATTTGGAATTTAAATGTTTAAATGTTTAGGATTTAAGCGATTCTTCTCTTTAGTTTCGATAAAACTTGACTTGGAAAAAATTCTTTTACTTATCGACGATGTTGGAGATCTCGAAAGCAATCCATAATACAGATTATCTAATTTCTCAGTTCTTTTCCTGTATTTCTGTAAACATATAAAATCCTCCATTATGACATTAGAGTCCAGTTTTAATTTTTAAGATGTTAAACACTTCTAATTGCTTTAGTTAATTGTGTTAAACGATTGTTTGTGTTACAATCGACAGTTTCTTTTTTTGTCAGCTCATCATCTGACTTATCCTGGCAAAGCTCAGCACCGAACATATTTTTCTAAACACATTCCTTTTGTATATGAGACAAAACAAATAATTAAAAACACAAAAAATATGTCATAATGCTACAATAAATTTAAAATTTAGTTACTTCGGTTAATCGGTTAATTGACTGAAATTAACCGGTTAAATCGTTAATCGTAAAAAGCCAATCTTAAATTAACCGATGAGTTAATCGGGTAGTAATTAATCGGTTAACCGTTAATCGGTTAACCGAATGAATACCCTAATTAATGCGTTAAAAAACAAATTAACCAAACCTATAGAGTAGAGTTTCAAAATAAAGGAAATTAAAAGGTGATAACAAAAATATGTGTATATAAGTTATCAGCCAAGTTCTAGAAATCGAAAACACATGAGTGAAATTAAAATCAAGCTTATTTAAAACGATCCCGTTTAAAAGCTTATAAAAAAATCCCTTACATACGTTGAATTCTTATCATTACCAGAACTTCTCTCAAAATCAGGACAAGCTACGGCAATTTTTAAAAAAATTCAACTAAGAATCTTAATCGACTTCAATTCAATTTCACTAGATTTCCAGGAATGATAAATTGGCTTAAAATGTTTCTCATAACTTGCTGGCACCTCTCAACTCTGTCTATTAATATAATAAAAGTATGAATTCAAATAGATAAATATGTTTTTTCCATTGGATAAAATTATTTAAATTATTCAAATTAATCGAGTAATTCGAACAATTTAAAACCTTTATTCGATTAATCGAGCAATTTAAAAATTCAAAAATCGATTAATTCCTTACTCGAACAAAACTAAATGTCGAATAATTGGATACTCTAATAATTACCACGAGAGATGAACTAACTAAAAAAATAATTTATTTTTTCAGAAATAATATCAAAACCAGGGGCCTGATTCTGGCAGTCGTGATCGAGTAATTTCTCGATTCGAAAGCAATTTAATATCTAATTATTTCAGTCAATAATGAACGAATTGGAAATTTTTTTTCGTTATTGAAAAGCATTCATTTGAGTTTCACAATACTGAAAAAATAATTTCGATTCGCTCAGTATTGAATGAAATAAAATTGCTTTCGAATCGAGAAAATACTCGATCACGACTGCCAGAATTAGGCCCCACTTTAATAAAAATTGTTGTTAAGCATGTAAATATTTTTTCTTTTGTTCTTTTTAAGGGGAACATCATAAGAAAAGAACGCTTTACTCTTTCAAAATAACACATATTTTTCAAAAAAGAACATAGAGAAATGTAAAAGGCAGAATAAATGCAAAATATTACTCAGAAAAGACACCGACATTAGTCTTCAATCCTGCCCATAACTCAACGTCCGTTTTATCAAATGGTTTTTAAATACAAGCCCTAATCTTAATATGTGTAAAAAAATGTACTACCCAAGTTGAGATATGAACTTAAGTTTATTTTTCAATGATTTTTTTAGTTTTCCACTCTAGCCAGCTTAGCTACTTGCATATGAAACCTACTGTGTGAATTACGAGAAATTACTTTATAACTTGAATATGTTAAATATAATTCCGCGCGTGCCGAAAAGGTTTGAAGAATAATGTTTTTAGGAAGTTGTTAGAAAGATAGTTGTTGGTAAAATGTAATAAAGGTTTTTGCTGACTGGTGTCATAGTCTTTTATTTTATACTAAATAGTCGGCTTCAAAATCTAAAATTTTAATTATTTTAGTAACCGCTTTTTTATGAACACCTGTAGGCGAGAAAGGTATTTGCGTTTGCCTTGATGTTTTGAACACCTTTCAAACACACAACAAAAATCAAATATGTGTACAAAATGTTTGTACACAATGCTATGGGTTACTGTTCATTGCACGATTTAAATAGCTCAGCAGGAAAATGTAATCAATAGGAACCCAGAACGTAATACATATCTTGTAAAATATTTGATTCTAGAATTCATTACTCTCAACACACAACATGTCCTAGGATTGTAATTATTTTAATGTATACTGTAAATTAATTAACTTATTTATCCTTTATAATAAAAATTCGTAGACTACGTAAAGGCAGCAAAAAATAACGGAATTTTATATAGAAAATACGTAAAAGAAAAACACGAATAATTGTCACAAACATAAACAATTTATTTCTTGTTCTGCAAATGTGGGAATATACGTGGTAATCAATGCATAATTATTGTGTGGTGTGAGATAAAATTGCGTTCTCGATTCCATTATTATTCTGGCGAAAATAGAGCTTTATTTCTTAATTATTTATGGAAGTGTTGTGAGGGAATTCGAATTCAAAAAAAAATTCACTCCAAACAGTACTGGTTTTTTTCAAAACCTTTCCGTATAGTAAAAAAAAATATTTGTCTATACTCCTAGTATTTAAAAATCACCTCGTGCAGTGTGCGAGAATTTGTGAGGTTTACTTGTGTGTCCCAGGTGGCGTTCGCATACAAAGAATTGTTATTGCAATATTATCAAGAAATTAACATACAAATATTTCGTACCCCCAAATCTCAAACTCACAAACAAAACTAATAAATGTGTATTTTTTGTTCCCACTTACGTAAATTGGTCGTCTACACTACTCTACAGTATTTGTTTGTGAAAATTGCTCATTGATTTGAATGTGTGTTAAAATGAAATGGTGCAGACCTCTTACGTGTACTAAAATCTCGTCACTAAAATGCATGGCAGTAGAGTCCTTTTTGACCATTGTTTTATAATGATTCCCTCGAAAAAAAGTTACTGGCTTAAGGCAAAAATAAGTTTCATGATAAAAATTTTAGATAAGTAAGCCCACAATGGACCATATTTTCCATAAACATTTTCTCCACAATCAAAAATTCATTTAATTGCAAAAGATCGCAAAAAAAAAAACTTCAGTGTTTAAACAAAAAATGGATTACTAATTTTATGGCTTTTGTTCCCATTACTAAAAATATTTACTTTAAAAGCCAAAAATATATAAAAAGTCTTAGATCTTAAATTAAATTTAGTAGTTCGTTTTCGGTAAATCAATAAATAAGCATTTACATCTACATATAAATTTTTAACTTCATACAGAATAGTACCTAAAAACTATTAAAAAATATGAAATTTACTCTAAACAAATACCCCCGTATTTATAAACGATTATTAAATTTAACAAACGTTTATTAAGGAGAATTTTCATACACAAATTGTTTTGTAAACCTTTATTAAATTTAAAATTTTTTTATAAATACAGGCAATAAAGTTTAAACAAAAAGTTTAATTATACATTTAAAAAAATTAAAATAAATAATTTAAAATAAAAATATAAAATAAAAAATTGTGACAGCGGTGGGATTCGAACCCACGCCCTTTCGGACTGGTGCCTAAAACCAGCGCCTTAGACCGCTCGGCCACGCTGCCCTACGGATGACTTTTGCAAAATGTCTAACATTAGCTGAAGTATTCTATTTCTCTTGTTTTTAATACATACATATTTATGTGTGTATTTAAATTATTTTTCTAGTGGAATTAACAATTGTCACACAATTACCTTTTGCTTATTTCAACTGTAGGTAGATGTTATAACAACAATTGACAATTGTGCATTCTTAATTTATCGTGGCACATCAACGAGTATATTTAAAACATTTGTTCAGTTGTCGACAAGTAAATGACAGCCCTAAACTAATTTTAAATTTCAAATGGATAACACAAATGTTATTGCTTATCAATGATAAGGAAGGTATTGTTTTTTTTTTTAGTTATTTATGTTTATTAAATTTGTTCAAATACGTAACGAAGAAAAACTCTTATCGCCGAAAGTGAAAAAGAGAATCTTAGCAGTCGTAACATGCATGGAAAGTAAAAAAGTTAACCGTGACTAATACACTGACTGATTTATTCATCAATGCTCAACCAAACCAATAACTAGCAGTATGTGAATCGTTTGAGAAAAAGGTTCTATCATTTTGAAAAAAAATGCAAACCAATTGAAAAATTAAACCCGCCTTATTCAAAATAAGTTTTTTGATGTAGGTAGTTTTCAAACCGGTTGTTCAACACATCTTAGTCTATCACCAGAACCATTTCATGATCATGATTCTCCACTTTCGCCGACACAAAGTATAAAATATCGCCGAGAAAGTCAACGTCGTGTTGGTCGCATACATGCCGAGCAAAAGAACATTAAGAATGGTTTTGATCAATTACACGATTTGATACCTCAACTGCAACAAAATAATGTCAAGTTAAGTTTTAACTTTCTTAATTTTAATATTTTTTTAATGTTCAGTCGCTCCTTTAAAGAGTATTTGGCATATTCCTGTCTACTGCAAATGCTCCCACTTCGCTACAGCTTTTATCCATTTCACCTATTACCAAATTTATTTGCCTGCTCCACTTATGCGCTAAGCGTCTCTCTCTTCTGCTGCCTTGCGGGTTTTACTCTATTGCATTTCTTGTAGTGTTCCATGACCTTCTCACAGTGTGGCTAATCCACCGCTTTTTACATCGTTTTATTTCTGTGGCTATTGGCTGTTGATTGGATTATGCTGATACCCCGTTATTGGATATCACCTTCGCCCAGAGTATTGGCAAGATCCTGCGAAGATATTGAACAACTGGATGTTTTGCATGTCCCGGCGGGCAGCAATACTGGTTTCACAGCCGTAAAGAAGGGTGAACTTCATATAAGCGGTAAATATGATTAGACTTCAGCACTGTGAGAGAGACGACGGAGTAAAATTGAGTTTTGAATGGCCGAAAGCTTGTCGCGCTTTCTGCATTTGATTGTCAATGTACAAATTTAACGAAAATGGAAAAAGTACCAGTTAAAGAAAGAAAAAGTACCAAAAAGATCCTATTTAAAGATTCTTATTCACTCAGGACCTTGAAATTACAATTTAATATTTCTTGGTAAACTACTTACGAAAATTCAAAAAGTACCAGTTATGGAACAAAAAAAGTACCCGTAAGATCCCTTTTACAGATTCTCCTTCACTGAGGACTTTGCATGTTAAATTTTATATTTCTAGGTCAAATACTTACGGAAATTAAAAAAATACCAGTTAAGGAACAAAAAAGTACCAAACAATTAACTCGCAGGTTCTTATTCTTATACAGTTGTTAAACAAAAATCCAAAGAAAGAAATTTAATTTTCCGAATTTCCCCCCTTTTGGTACTTTTTTTCTCCCCATTAAAGTATAAAGAATTTCAATCTGTAGTTGGAGCCCATGAATTAATACGTATGTATAAGTCAATGAATCGAGAAAAATGTTTTGTAAAAAAGTAACAAAAATAGTTAAGATTTTCGCCCCTTAAACGTTCGGATTTCGAAAAAGTACCGAATTAGTATTTGTACACTTAAAATTAGTTTCGAATGTGAGTTCAACTTTATTTCTAAGTTTATTGACTTAAAAGAAAGCTGGGATGACAAATAAGTTTCAAAATACAGGATTCATCCGTTGACTCCCTAAAAGGAGCAAATTTCAAAAAAGTACCAGACACCTGTCCGCTTATTTTTTTTAAAGAACAACGGCAATATAAGGTTACCGAATTTAACCATTTTACCCCCTGAACATTCGAATTTAAAAAAATCCCGTCTTAGTGGATTCAGGCGTTTAAGCTGTGCGGTGTGGAGTTATTTTATTAATACATACATATATATTACACAAAAATTATTTCAAATTATACAATTTATCTTTTGACAACTAACCCAATAATTTGAAGAGATTTTTATACAAGTTTTGTTTGCAAACTATTTCTTGTTAAAGTTGCTAGACCTTTCCAAGGCAATTTCATACAGGTGACTACATCAGAGTGATAATTATGCTGACTGTCCCTTTTCTGTCTCTCCTTCTCTTTGCGGTCACCTGTTTAAATTCCCCTTAATTCTTTAAACACACGTGAACAAACTTGCCATAATTTCTTATAAATATATAAAACCAATTTAATTTTTAATATTTCTATCACACGTCTTTGTATTTTATTGATACAACAAAAAACACAATACAATACAATCTAATCCATAAATAACAATAAACACTTCCTTTCTATTATATTCATATCGAAATAAAATCACCCCGCTACCACAAAATAAATAAAAAAAAACTTTCTTCTTCCTTTAGCCTCCCTTATTCTTCCTTAACAACTTTTTTTTATATAATAAGTGGACTATTTCCATATTTCACAAATTAAACCTTAAATGGTTATAAATAATTTAACCTTTATTCCAATTTGTCATAAACGATTAACTTAAATGCCTCAAGGTTAAAATGCAAATAAAATATTCCTGCTAAGTTTTCCCCTATAATTTAATATTTTTACAAAAAAGAAAAGGGTTTTTATCTTTAAAGTCGCCAATTTGTATATTTGTTAACAATCTTAAATATACAATAATTTTTTTCTTCCATTTCGGTAATTAATTCTTATTCTATTTCGCAAAGATTTCTCAAGTTTTTTTCAATTGTCCTTAAATTTTTGAAAGGAAGTTGTACCAATATTTCACACATTAGTTACTTATGGGGTGCTACACTTTTATTAAGGGTTAATTAAGTTTAAGTGACTACTGGAAATTTAGTTTTCCCTACATTCCGAAAAATCTTGTTTTAAGCAAAAATGCTAACTCTAATCAAGAAAATCGACTTTTTTCTCAACAGTTCAATATTGTTAATGTCAAGTATTATTTTTAAAACCTTTTCTTTAGCTTCACTTCGGAAAATCAAATCTTGTAACGTTAATTTAACCGCCTTATACTCAATGCAAATGGATGAAACTTTGCAGGCATACATATTCCCGATGACAATACACGAATACATGGGCGTAGCCAGGATAAAATCTAGGGGGGGCAAAATTTTTTTTTTTTTGGTAAAATGCTTTTTTGACAGCCTTTTACTCAAAGCAAATGGATGAAACTTTGCAGGCATACATATTCCCGATAACAATACACGAATTCATGGGCGTAGCCAGGATAAAATCAAGGGGGGGCCACAATTTTTTTAAATGCTTTTTATTAGCTTCACTTTGGAAAATCAAATCTTGTAACGTTAATTTAACTGCCTTTTACTCAATGCAGATGGATGAAACTTCGCACGCATACATATTCCCGATGACAATACATGAATCCATGGGCGTAGCCAGGATAAAATCAAGGGGAGGGGCGTTAAAACCTTTTATTTAGCTTTACTTCGGAAAATCAAATCTTGTAACGTTAATTTAACCGCCTTTTACTCAATTCAGATGGATCAAACTTTCCAGACATACATATTCCCGATGACAATACATGAATACATGGGCGTAGCCAGGATAAAATCTAGGGGGGGCAACATTTTTTTTTTGGTAAAATGTTTTTTTGACTGCCTTCTACTCAATGCAAATGGATAAAACTTTGCAGGCATTCACCAGGATAAAGTCTAGGGGGAGGGGCAAAATTTTTTTTTTGATAAAATGCTTTTTTGACTGCCTTCTACTCAATGCAAATGCATAAAACTTTGCAGGCATTCATACTCCCGATGGCAATACACGAATACATGAGCGTAGCTAGGATTAAATCTAGGGGGGCAGAATTTTTTTTTGTGAAATGCTTTTCTTTACATTCACTTCGCAGCATCAAATCTTGCATCCATTTGCGTTAAGTAAAAGGCGGCTAAAAAAAGCATTTTACAAAAAAAATTCTGCCCCCCGTAGATTTTATCCTGGCTAAAAAAAAATTTTCTAATGAATTCCTTACTTACTGCAGTTTTTACCCCTAAATATTAAAAATATTTTCATTTAAATTTAAAACTATTTTCGTAAATGTAAATGTAAATTGTAATGTATTAATTAAAGCTATTCGTTACTAAAAAGTAAAAAATAAAAAAGAAAAAAAAAATTTTAAGAAACGCTTTTCTTTACCTTAATATATTGATCAGTTGTGAACACAGAATAAATATGAATACCAAAAAGATCGACTAAAAGTCAAAAAATAACAACATTTCAAACAACATAAACTTTTAAATCAAAATGGAAAACAACTCACACATCCCTTAAAGAAAAGCGTGGGGCGCCCATACTCACCTAAACTTAAAAAAAAACATGACTGCCGTGAGTACATTTTAATATTTCAGACCGAAAGAAATACAACCAATCATGTTTAAAGCTACCAATTTTCAATAATTGAGCATTTTGTTTCATAACAACGCGCCCCACGCTTTTCTTTAAGGGATGTGTGAGTTGTTTTCCATTTTGATTTAAAAGTTTATGTTGTTTGAAATGTTGTTATTTTTTGACTTTTAGTCGATTTTTTTGGTATTCATATTTATTCTGTGTTCACAACTGATCAATATATTAAGGTAAAGAAAAGCGTTTCTTAAAATTTTTTTTTTCTTTTTTATTTAAGGATTTGTTTTAAAAAACATTGTTTGGTAAATCAATTAAATTTGCGTATTTTCCGAAAATTTGGAAGTAATCTTTTATTATTCCATTTTTTAAGTCTGGCACTAGAGCTGATATTGAAAATTGGCGTGGTATTGCAAAATTAAGTACTATACCTACACTTTTTGAAAAATTAATAGCAGAAAATTTGTATTATCAAGTCTCAAACATAATATCTCCATATCAACGCAGACTTAAAAAAGGCTGCTCTACCACACAACAAACCTTCTTCAACTCACAGTTGCAATTAATCGTGGTTTTTTTGGTTGGGAATCAAACAGATGTTATCTACACTGATTTCCGCAAAGCTTTGGATAATCATTTGGATGGTAAAGCAACCTCAATTAATGGGGTTTGAAGATCTTAGCTTAAAGTGTACTTACTCTTATTTATCGAATAGGATCCAAGCCGTTCTGTATAATAAAACGTTTTTTAGAAAAATAAATGTGCCATCAGGATTACCCCAAAGCAGCCACTCTGGACCTCTTTTGTGCTTGCTTTTTATAAATTATTTTCCTAGAGTTATAAAGTTTTCAAATGTTCTTATGTATGCTGACGACGTAAACATTTTCTAACTTACAACCATGTGTTAGATAATCAACGTCTTCAAAATTATCTAAATTGTTTTAATGAATGGTGTGAAGCAAACTTAATGGAGCTAAATTTAAAGAAGTGTAAACTGATTTATTTAACCCTTTCGGTACGGGAGACGATTAGTTAGCTTCAAGCTTTTATTATGGGCTATTTTTACAAAGATATGCATATTAAACTAATATTTATCCTTTTTTTTGTGTGCCCCTACCCAGGGAAGAGACTTGGGGTGGGACATATATGTCCCATCAGGAGTTTGCCATGGGACATATAAGTCCCATTAGTCATAAACATATAAAAAATGGGTATACAAAATTGGGTATACAAATTGGTTTCTTTTTACGATGTAAATTCACATATATGAACCACGAATTTACAGCTGGCATCACCAATCTATAAAAACTTTATTCCACCATTTCTGTGATTTACGGTCTAGTTCATACATTTTGGATAACTGATCAAAAAAACTCCTCCAAATAACCCGTGCTATGATAATAAGCAAGACTTTTTTAATATTTGTACTTAAACGTCTAAATAACTAAATGGGACAGTTTTGAATCATTTAAAGTGAAAAACTTAAACACTAGGACTCTGCGAACATTCAGTGGGATACATATGTCCCAATAGGTGCGAAAGGGTTAAGTTGATTTAGTTGGAAACTTCCTTGATCTTGGAGTAATACTTGACCCTAAAGTGAGCTTTAATTCGCATAAATAAAGCTAGAGGAACACCTGAAAATATCAGACGCTGGGCAAAAGAGTTTGATGACCCATATATGCAGTGTTGCCATTTAGTGACTAGATTTAGCCATTTTTCACCTTGTTTAGCCATTAAAAAATTAATTTAGCTATTAGCCATTTTTTACCCATTTTTCAACTTGTTTAGCCATAACAATTTGTTTGCCGTTTTTCTAGTAAAATAATAATTTTTGTGTTCTTCTAAAAATTTATAAAATTGCTTAAAGTAAAATAAGCATTTTTAACAGTTAAAACGCATTTTATTTAAATCACAGCTGTTGAAAATCGCTGTAAACGATGATGATGAAACATCTTTTAAAATAAAGGAAAAAATATGTATTTATAAAATGTATCAACAAAAACAACACTGTTTCTTTCAATATAGATTTGCAGGTGGCCCCTTTAGAAATTTTAGAATTTACATTTATTTAAAGTTGCTCTCACTTCCATGGTCTAATGCTGAAGTAGACAATGTATTTAGCCATGTAAACATCGTTAAAAGTAATTTGAGGTTACATTTAGCAACCGTTAATTCGATTTTATCAATTAGGTTATATAAAATATTTTTTATCTTTTTTTATTTTTTATTGTAGATTTTTTTTTTTGTTTATTTATTATGGTAGATTTAAAACTAATAGGCATAAGTGATTCTTATGAGATGAACAATAACGACATCAAATTTATCAATGATTAATATTTTAAATTCTAATATATTTAATTTACGTTTATTCTTATGTAACAAACTGATCTCAATTTACAATTTCATTTTAAAAAACTTTTAATGAATTATTTTTGCTTTGTTATTGAATTTTAAAGTTTTTATTTAAAAAAGTTTTTAGCCATTTTTTAGCCGATTTTAAGCCTTTTTTTTGACATATGTCATCTATTTAGAACATTATTAATGGTAACATCTGCGCTGGATTTTTTATTAATGAGATCCCATTTATTATTCCTCACCTTTTTTTAATAAAAATGCTCATTGAAAAAGTCACCTTAACTTTAGGAATTTTAAAAGTGTGTCCGATTTTTTTTTAAATCTTTTAAAATTAAATACTTAGTAAAAAAAAGAGAGCATTTAAAAACTTTACATTTCCGAGGAGTCCTACTGTAAAGCGAAATAGAGCTTCTCCAGAGGGGTTTGTGGGATCCATCATCAAAGAATGAAGTCGAATACTTCACTTCTAACCCTGACCCAACAAACACGGAGGTTTAATTTATAACTGGAAATGATTTGAAATCAAACCATTTCTCAAACGATTTGAAAACCATCTGAAAATCATAGCAATCTCAACAAAAAGAAGAAATTATTTTCAAATTGAGAAATTCATTTATTTTCAACTTGTTTTTAAATTTTATTCTTTAATGTTTTTCAAATGTGGATTTTAATACAATGTGAAAACAATTTTTTTTTTTTATTAAAATTCATTATTTATTTGAATAAACTGTCAGCTACATATTCGGCACCAAAAGCTCGATTCACCCATGCGTTCCGAACAATATTTTTGTCCGGACAAAATTGGTTTTTAATATTGCGTTTGACGTCTTACTTCTGAGAGAGAGAGAGAGAGAAATTGTTTTGTTCGCCAAGTTTTTTCTTGAATTGGCTTAATTTTGATTTTGGTTCAGAACAAAATAAACTGAGTTGCCACTTTTTTTCAATTTGTACATAAAAGTTGAAATTATTGTTTTTTGCTAAATAATTAAATAAAAAAAAATAATAAAATCACTTTCCACTTTTCGTCCATTTTCTTTAACACACTTTTAGAAAACAATTCAAAATTAGTGGTTTGCTAGTCGTGCTGCCATTTTGTAGATTTGCTTATATTTGTAAACCATATGGTAGCTTTGTTTTTCCGGACAAATTTTCCGAAATGGATGAATCGTACTGCAGAACACTTTCAGTAAAAAAATTATTCTCCAGACAAAAATATTGTTCGTAAGGCATGGATGAATCCACCTTAAAACACGAAGTACTGTTCTTTCCTCTATCGAATTCTTGGAAAGGCGAAATATATAGTCGGCTCCTTTTTATTTTAAGGATTGCCATGGCTCTGCGTATCACTTTGATCGTACATCAAACTTATAATTTCTTAATTTTTTTTTCAGAAATAATTTATATTATTTTACAAGAAATTAAGGTTTTCTAAAGGCGAATTCACTTTACGTAAAATGCAATAATTCTTTAATTGGAAAACATATTAACTTTAAACGCCATTATTTAATCTTTGCCATTATTTTTCGCTTCAGTGTTGCCAAGTTTATTTTTGATTTGAGAATAACAGTTGGTAACAATTTTATATCAAATTAATAAAACATTTTATGTCAAATGTTTTTATTCAAAACATTATCCAAACATTATTCAAATGTTTAAATTAAAAAACAATTGAAAAGGTTTTGAGAATTTAGTTTGATGTCAAATGATAAAGTCATTTCATATCAAAGGTTGACTTCGTGTTTGTTGGTGTGTTAGGCTGAGCCAACACCAACATAAGACAAAAAAGTTTTTTTTTGAATTACACGACAACAAAACATTAGTAGTTATGAAGCAGCCCAAACAAAACAGCCGCAAAACCGTATTTTCGATTTACTGCGATAAAAAATTAGTTGCAGAAAATACAGGCTGATTTCATAAACGCAGTATTGCAAAGCATCACAAAAAACCAATGCGTTAAAATAAAAACAATCGCAACCGTTGTGCAGTAAATACAGTTACCATATGAACTCAAAGCATTGTCTACAGAAAAGTTGTGGAGTTTATGAAGCTATTCCATCTAGGTTTGAATTGCAACATTGCGTTTATGAAGTCAGCCATATTTTGTTTTATACAACATACCCATACAGAGTACGATAAAACATAATCGTTGCACATGATTGAGGGCTTTTTTATGAATCACACCAATTAACCCAAGATGAAAAAAGACAAATAACATTGTCGAATTGCTGTCTGATTACCGCTGCCTGTTAAGGCAAGAACTTGATAAGACGTTTTTTTTTTTTTGTGTGGTTTAGCATCACACAAGTGTCTTTGACTTGTTGGTGTGGGTTCGGCCTTAAATTTCATTTCATTCGGTTTTACGGTTTAAAATTAGTAGATTTATTTGCCAAAACTTTGATTCTGTCCCATTGTGCAGTGAAGAGACATTTTTGACTAGTTCAACACATTTAATATAGAATAAATTAAAGAAACACAAATTCTGTGGCATTTTGACAAAAAGGTCTTAAGTCATAGTTAAAAAGCTGAAAAAAAAATTTTTTAATTACACAGGTTTTCATTCAAAAAAAATTTTTTGTACGTTGTTAAAATTTTGTATTATAAATGAAATTTTTGTTTATATTATTTTTTAATAAAAATGATTTTTTCACCGAGTTTTTTTTTAAATCTTTATCTCGACTTAAGATGTTTTGTCAAAATGCCACAGGATTTTATGTTTAACACTTTGCTGGGGACACTTATTTGTTTAGGGTTTCATATCGGTCGAACTTGCCAACATATAATTTCTAACATGTTTTCTTTTGTTAATAAAGTGTCTTCTTTTGTTTTCGTTTTGACCTCATAAAATTATTGTCGCCATAACAATCAACACAAAAATGTCAGTGTCAGCAGGTTGTAAATTTTTCTTCGGATTTGTTTGTAAAACAATGTCCATAAAATACAACTCTGTCCAGAATGTGTTTATGTTTTTGTGTGTTTAGTGACGACCTGACCAGCAAAACCAAATATTTATAAAAAGAAGAAAAAAACAAGTGAACGACTGTTAAATGTGACAAAAAAAATAAAAAACAAACTGTACAAATAATAAAAACTTTGGAAAGACATTTCTATTGTTTTTTATTAGTCTGATGAAAATTTAAAAAGTGGTTTAGCTTTTTGTTTACAGTTTTCGTAAACATTTTGTTTTTTTTTTCAAAAAGGGAAAATTACGACTGTTCGTTGAAAGTTGTGGGTGTTTTAAGAAAAGTACCGCAGTAATAAATTTTGAAGGCGGGAAAATATTATAAAGAAATTATTATTGTTTTTAATGGTTTAATAGCTTCATATTTTGTAGAAAAAAATAAACACAAACCCAGCCACCTAAAAAATAAAAAATATTTTTGAAAATAAAACATGTCAAACCTTGCAGACGGCCAAATTAGAAATAAATGGCCACATAATTGTCATAATATAAAAACTTGACACTTGACTACTAATTTTTATTTGTAAAGGGTCTTCCAGTATAGACATGCAAATTTTGAAATCGACCAAATTGTTGAAGCTACATCTGCAGAATTGGCTTTCAATTATTCAGTTTATTTTGCCAAATCGCCTTGAATGGATATAGCGTTCAACAACAAGTGCAAATTATGAAATTTTAAAAATGTTAACTGATGTTAACTGATGTTAATCAAAAAATAGTCTTCAGATTTGAGATCCATTTCTGGATGCATGAATATGTCAACTAAGGGAATTGTCTAATTTGGTATGATACCAGTCCACATAAGATTCAAGAGCGTCTAATGCATCGCGAAAAGCCACAGTTTGGGTGGGCATCGTTATCGGTCTATATTTACTTGCTTATGCCGTTGTCCATCACCGTTAACGACGAGCGCTATACGTTCCCACGACAATCGGCTTTACGCACCGGATAGACTCGGAATTCAAAGATTAGCGACCAAGAATTGTCAGCTCAGTAACACCTGTTTTTTAGGTCACGCTGCTATAAAAACGAAAAATATTAATCAATGATTACCAATATCTTTCAGCATGAATTGTATTAAATGGACACTAACGATATGTGGCTTCAATAGGCCGACCTTAAGTTCCACACAACTCATGCCACATTAGACATTTTGCGCTAGCGACATAAGGGCATGGTCAGCTCTTAAATAGGTAGAGCAAACCGGCCACTGATGTCGCGCGATTTGACCACTTTGGAATTTTTCTAGTGGGCTTTTGTTACAAACTACAAAGCTACAAACTAGCGGCCCTTTAAGCCAAAAAAAAAACCTATGGCATTGATCAAATTCCACGTGATTTACGACATTTGCACGATATTATATTCCATACATGGCATTAATAGGCCTTTCACACGAATCGAAAATGTTGATAATAAATATCAAACATTCTCAAATTTATATAAATTAAAAGGCTTAATTAAAGACTCTTTATTTTTAATAAAACAATTTTTTGCCGGTTTTAAAAACAATCGTTTTTCCACGTAGGAATTAAAACCGCAGCTCTCGCATTGACTTATTTATAAGCTAGCATTTAAACCGCTACTTCGTTCACGTCTCCCCTCGTTGACATATTTATATAACAAACCTTATGTTTCTAGGCTTTAACAAAAAAGTAGCAACTTTTTGATCTTATAGCTTCTCATTTACTCAGGACCCTGCAACTAAAATTTTATTTATAGTGGGAGTTTATAATTTAATACGTATGTATATGTCAATGAATTAAGAAAAACTTCATGTAAAAGAGTACCAAAAATAAGTACAATTTTCTCCCCTGTAACGTTCGAATTTCGAAAACGTTCCAAATTCATATTTCGTTACCTTAGTCGGAAAAAATGCTAAGTCCATTTTTTCAAATTATTCAGGAGAGACAAAAAACTGTGTATTTTTTTTAGTAGACTTTTTGAAAATCTGTAAATGCAGTTTTTTTCTTTAGTCCGTCTTCTTAAATTACCAGTAGTCGTAGGACTTAAAAATAAATCATTTGCGGACTTATAGGCTTTTTTGAACTTATTTTAGTAGGGACTTAGCATATTTTCCTTAAATATGTTTTCTTTTATTTCTGGAATTTAATTTAAGGAATTGTTCCTTATGAAGCATAATACGTTACAGTGGTGTTCGCTGTAACCAAAAAAGCTCAATAAAACTATTAAAAAAGTAAATGTATTTGGTGTTAACAAGAATGTAGTTATTTAATTGGTGCTAATAAACAAAATATTAATTGGTTAACAGTAAATAAGAATAAGAATTATTAGTTTAAAGAAAAAAAAAGAAATAATAGTAAAAAGGAATATTTTTGCTTGAAATTATACGATTATGTTGAACTCAATAGTTGGGCTATTCACAAGGTGTGCTATCAAGTCATATTGTTCTTATGTCCTAAATAATATTTTACAATTGTTTAAAAAAATTATTGTTGTGTTTGAAACAAAATAAAAATTTTAATGCTGTGTTCATTATTTCGTCGTAACTGTACATTAGAAATTTTTTATTATAAGCGCTTGCCCACAGCAGTCATATATATTTCTTATAATTATTTTAAGACATATGACTTTACAACTTTATGACTACCTTGTGAATAGCCCAAGTGTATTTATTTTAAGCGGAGGCTTCATATGTTAAACAAAAATAGGTACAGAATATTTAGAAAAAAAAATCATAGATTAGGTAGATCATCATAAAAACCGTGATGGTCCTTGGGTAAAGTCAGTTTTAAAAATTACAGGTCTTCATATTTTCTTGCCGTTATTTTCCTTCTTTCGTTGTAGAGTGGTTCCAAGCTCGAAAAATTAAAAGGTTTTATATTTTTATTTATTTTCTGTGGTATGGTTTCACTTTTCTATAATAAATAGAAAATTGACACAAAATTTTTTTAATCGGAAAAAGGTTTTTTTAATTTGATATTTGCA
Organism: Pollenia griseotomentosa; assembly: GCA_963931875.1. Taxonomy (NCBI): domain Eukaryota; kingdom Metazoa; phylum Arthropoda; class Insecta; order Diptera; family Polleniidae; genus Pollenia; species Pollenia griseotomentosa. The sequence goes on along the minus strand of OZ007561.1, from coordinate 97,823,823 downwards.
AAATTAATACAGTTATTTTTGTATTTTAAATTTTAATACAAAAAGAAAATATATTTTAACTGTTTGATGCACATTTGGTGTATGGAAGTTTAAAAACAACTTCAATCTCGTTTAGTTCATTGAACTCCAATATATTTTAATTATAAAAAGTCAATATATTTGTTTTTTAAACAGCAAGTTGCATTGAACAATTTCCCGTTTTACCAAGTTAAGCAGGTTAGAATGTAAAGTTGGCCATGATCGACCATTTTATACCCTACGCCATAGTCTATAAAGACAAAATTACCAGAGTTTACCATACTGGGACCCATGGCAATCATGAAATCAGCAAACAAAATTAAGTTGTGAGGTTATGATTTACCTAAATATCAACATCTAAGTATTATGAGATCTGCTCTTCTTAATGCGATTTTGAAGAGCGGTTTATATGGGACCTACGGTCAATTCTGAGCCTACCAAATGTTGCCATGACATAGTAGTTATTATTAAAGTTATCGACGCCATTGTTACATCAATAGCAAAATTTTCAAGAAATTTATGGCATTTAAAGCTTTTTTCGGAAGTGGCATTTGTGTGGGAGCTATGGTCAAATATGGACCGATTTTAAAATTTGGTAAAATGATTTCTGTTGCAATAATTAAAATTGTATCTAAATACCAACATAAGGAGGTCGTTTATGGCCACTAAGACTATTCCAGAAAAAGTTTGTATGAAGGTCTCCCCATTTTATGAAAATTAAGACGGTTGCACCAAGTTTCATCAAATTATCTCCAAAATTGCGACCTGCTTGCTAGTTAGTTGGACTCAGAAAGTGATTTTAAGTCGATTAGTATAATTAATGTTGGGTCTAGGACCAATATTTTATGGAGTTACAAACATTAGCACAAACGCATAATACCCTCTCCACTATTTTGGTGTGCACTTTCTCTCTCGTGTCACTGTACTTCGAAATTTTCCAACCAATACAGCTGCAAAATATTTTTAAGCACCACTTATATTGACTTTTCATTATAGATCCGCAAAAAGAATAACTCTTTTTTAGGACTCATTTCTTAAGTTGAGTCTGCCTAAATCTTTGATTTTTTATCGATACAAAAAAAAACAAGCAACATTAGAAGCATTTTCTTATTTCGATGGACTAAGTCCTCAGCTGGTCTTCGCTTCTATAAAGGATCCATATATCTTCTTAATATTGGGAGAATTTCAATAAATTGTAGTGTGGAATATAAGAAAAGATAAACTCACTGTTTATAGTTAGTATTTTGTTTAAGCTTTGCTATCGTTGCAAATAGGACATGTTAAGTGTTTGCAATTCGTATTCACTCTGCAGTTTTATTTGCTAATATCTTTGGCTTTTCTAAAATTTTTTGGGAACATGTTTCCTGATGATCTGGCCTAAGCAACCAGTGAATTGCGTATAGAAACTGGCTTGTCCCCCAGCAATAAATTTCAGTGTTTTTATCAAGAATATAAATTGGAAATTAGACACGACAAACAAAATATTATTAATTAAAACTTTTGTATTTCAAAAAACCAATTTTTTTAAGATTTTATATCTTGAAAAATTAATTATGAATTAGATTTAGACCTTATGTGAACATAATTGCGGTATTATTTCTCACAATATTCGTATTGCGTGATTTTTTTAAGCTTAAACAAAAGTTTTGACCAACACAGGTCTATGACCTCAGCTTGATTACATTTTACAAATTTTGCGTTATCGTAAAAACCAATAACTCTTCCAAAATTGGTTATTTACCAAGCTGATAATGATAAAAAAAAAATCACAATTCGTTTTACCCAAAAAATACCTTTACTATAAACCAACCTCTTGCCACGCAAAGAAACAGTGCAAAAACATTTCGTTCTAATTTCTAGTACAATTAATTTTCGCAATTAACGTTTCTAAACTTTGTTAACAATGAACTTATTCGTGCGTTATTTTTTTTTTTTTTTTTTTTGTTGCTTCATTTATTTAATTCGTTTTTAGCGTTTAAGCAGAAAAACGAAAAAAAAGAATAAAATAAAAACAAAGACTTAAAAATCAATTTTTATAATCCATTTAAAGGTAAAACATCTTAACAAACTATACAAACTTGTCATATACAAAGTTCTTTGCTACAACTGGTCAACATGCAACAAACACAATAATAAAAAAATGTTGTTGCTGTCGGACAGCTACAAACAGCAACAACAAAAACAATTCGACAAAACAAAAAAAAAAACTAAATAAATAAACGACCAGTGTCTAACCTTAAATAATTGAAGGGCTAACTGACATAAAGTGAATAAAACGGACGTATAGACTTAACAAGTATTGCCTGCATAAGTATGAATTGACTGAATGACGAAGTGACTGATTGTTAAATACAAATAATTTGAAAAAAAATGGAAACAAAAACACGACCAACAAAACAAATAAAAAAAGAGAACAAGTGGCGAGTGGACTGACGAACTGTATAAATGAAAGAAATTGAAAAGAAACAAGTAAAAGCGATATATCCGGCTTTGCTGAATCTTTTATACCCTTCACCAAAGATTTGAAAATGAAGTTTTTCATAGTTTTGAATTTTTTTTATTTTGGTTTCAACTTAGTGTTTTTTAAAAATGGCGTTTTTTTGCAAAAAATCGGGCAGTACAAGTTGAGGCAAAATGTTCTGTTAAAGGCATCAGAAACCTCAAAAATGGCTTGGCAAACATGTCAAAATTTTACGTTTGTACAAATATTTTGTGTTGTTAATTGGGGTGTTTGCTATAAATAAACGAAAATGAAAAACTTATGTTTGTACGAAATATATTTGTGTTGTTTATTGCCAAAAACACAAAACTAAATCAAAGTGTGTTTTTGCCAAGCATTTTGTGTGGTTAATTTTGCCCTTAAGTCACACTTAAGCGTCAAAAATTAGATTTATGTAACAACTTTTAGGTTTTCTGCAGAAGTTTTGAAATAATATTTGACCTCAGCAACTTTTAAACCGATTTTTTAGTTTTTCTAAAAAAAGCACTTTCCGTATAATCATATACAAAATACATAAATAATGGGGTCAATAGACGACTACAGCATGCTTGCGCAGTCAAGTCTTGGTGGCCGTGTTTTGCACATTTTGCGTAATTACACAATTTGCAATGATTACACAGATTCGGCGTATTTTTAATTTTATATATTAGAAATATAAGAACCTTTTATGGCATCATAGTGCCATATGGGCTTAAATCCTAATTCCGGGAGCATATTTATATGTATGTATGTTATCATAAAAATCTCATATATAGAGAAAAATTTACAGTGCATTTTACCCATGTAGAAAGCAAGAAATACCCTTGTATGAAGGACAGATGAAGAGTTGACAAATTTTTTTTATTTCTAATATTTAACTCTTCTTAGATACAAGGAATATCTCAACCAAACTTGGTGTTCATAGCTCATATGGTATAAGCGCTATTGTGCCAAAGTTAGACAAATAACTTGCTTCCTGTATTCTATTAAGACTTTTTAGATTTAAAATGAAAGAGTTAAGTTCAAAGGTGTTTAAACAGAACTGCGTCGAGACCACATTTTCCTATTTATTTTATTTTGAGAACGTTTTTCTCATGCTCTCACATATATACATTTGTTATCTTAACAATTCTGTAAACAAAGAAAAATAAAAACAAAAGAAAAAGAATAAAATGAAAGGGAATTTTAGGTTACTTCCGAATTTCATAGAATAGAATTTTTGCCTTAAGCCTGGTACTCTGTTCAACATTTCACGTGAAATGCTGTCAAAACGCATATGAAAAAAACTTGTGCGGAATATCTATGAAATAATGTTGATAGAGTTGTACTCTGTTCATTATGTGAAAAAGTTCCGAAATGTTTCTGGCAACATTTTTTTACAACTGCGAAATAATGTAAGCTGCACTTATTTCACGTGGAATTTTAAGCAAAAGCAAAAAAGTATGAACTGATTGTTAATTATGAATTTAAAAATTAAAATAACACAACTGTGCCCATGTTCTGTAACTCTCGTGTCGAGAAACTTTTCGATTGAAATGTGTGAAATAGAACAAAAATGCCGTATATTGAAACAAACAGCTGTTTTTCTCACTAAACTGTGTCTGTAACTTTTTTTGGCGAGTACAAGCTGTCACGCAAGGAAATTACTCGCCAATTTACAGAAAAAGTGTGTCTGTAACATTTTGGTGAGAAAAGTTCCCGCTTTGGACTGTCAAAAAAACTCACGAATAAAAATGGGGCGAGAAAAAAATTTTAACACTAAAAAACAACTAAAAATGCAAATTGCAAAGAATAATAATAATAAAATTATGTTCTTGGCCCTTTTTTTATTGTTTAATTATTTTCTTTTACCATTTTTATAAAATATACGAATTTTTTCAAAGCTCGTTTACAAACAACAAACATTAAAGTCGCACTTTACATTATTTGGCATGGCCGACGGTTGTATTTTCGCCGCCGTCGTTGAAAATTTTTCAATTTTAGTAAATTTTGGTCGCCGTTAACTATATGTGTGACTGGCGTCCTCAACGTCTGCAATGTCACATCGGCTTCGAGTGCAATGTTATGACTTTTATAACGTAACGACGTAATCTCTTTTGATAGTTTTCGGCATAAGTTACAGACACACTTTTTTCTAACTTTTCGAGAAACGATGGAATATTTTGTTTCACATCTTTTCGATGCGAGAAGTTCGCACTAAAGTTACAGAACATGGGTACTGGTAACAGTTTTTTATCCAAATTTACTTTTTTTTTTTATTAAATTTTTTATAAAAAAAAATTATTATTAGTAAAATACATGTTGGGTTTGTTTACATACGCAAAACAATTCTGCATACTTGCAGGAATAAAAACGTAAAATTGTAAAAACTCACATAATAGGTAACATTGATAAATGTCAAAATTTTCGTGTGAAATAATTAATGTTGCTCAACATTTTTCACAAATTTAAACAGAGTACTAGGCTTCAAGTTCAAGCCAAAGCGAAATTAAATCTATTTAATTATTCAAACAGAACTGCGTCGAGACCACATTTTCCGCACAATTTGACATAATAAATTGTCGCAGAAAACCGTCATGAAATAAAATCTATTTTATTTTGAGAACGTTTTTTCTAATGCTTTCCATTATAAACACTTATTGTCAACCATACTACCATACTTTCATTAAATTTCATATATCTTGTAAGCAGAAAATGAAAAACAAAAGAAAATTAAAAATTAAAACAATAAAATGAGAGAGAAATTTAAAGTTATTGTCGACTTTTTAGTTATGAGCTCTAGGATTTTTGCCTAAAGTTGAACCCTCAATTCTGTTTGAACAATTATTTTAAGATCGTTTTTTCTTATATTCCCAAACTTATTCTCTTAACAATGTTACCATACTAACAATAAATTTTATAAATTTTGCAAAGAAAAAAATAGAACAAAAGAAAAAGAAAGAAATGAGAGGGAATTTAAATTAGAAGACTCTATTCTGCTTGCATACTAAATTGAACGGAGATTTCAAAAAGGTCTATGGGTAAAGCTGAGAGGTTTATGGATAACAATTAGAGGCGGCACCAGTAAAGCACCGCTTCTCATATCTCAGCCACAGGCCTGGGTAATACTATGTTAAAACTTGGGTTTTTAAACGCGTTTAAGCACCTTGAACGTGATAAAGCTCTAATCACATATAAATCGAGATGATTAACCATACATTGAAGTGATTTGTTAATCACTTCAAAAACCAAATAAATCATTTCATTAGTCACATAGAATCTTCTGAACATACCTCCAACTGAGTGTGATGTAGAATCGGCCACAATAAACGTAAAGCCCACACTTGGGTTTTTAAACGCGTTTAAGCAAAATGTTGATTTAGCTAATCAAAGCCGTTCACATTACATTTGAGATGATTAAGAAAAAAACACAACAAACTAATTTATATTTATTTAAAGTATTAAAAATGGATAAAAATATTTTTATAAAGTTTTCAGAAGATTATTTGAATCATTTTAATGATGAATTTGTGAAAATGTATGAATTATTTAAGGAAAAAATAAAAACATTAAGTAGAAATCGTGGCCGGTTGTACACGATAATGTTAGCGATTCTACATTATACTCAGTTTGAGGTATGTTCATTGGATTCTATGTGGTTTATGAAGTGATTTAGTTGTAAACATGTCAATTTGAAGTGATTAACAAATCACTTCATCATCATCATCTCGACTTTGAAGTGATTAGAGCTTAACCACGTCCGAACTGCTTAAACGCGTTAAGGAAGCCAAATGTGAACATTTCGTCCTTAAATAATCCATTAATTTTCACAATTTCATCATTTACATGTTTAAAATAATCTTCTGATAACTTTATTAAAGTATTTTTATCCATTTTGAATACAAACTTTAAAAAAATATAAAATTTGTTTGTTGTGTATTTTTCTTAATCATCTGTCCTGTTTGTTAACCATCCTAAATGTAAGTGAGCGGCTTTGATTAGCTAAATCAACCATTTGCTTAAACGCATTTAAAAACCCAAGTGTGAAAATAGTATACGTTTCATGGGCATAATTTTTCAGAATGCATGTCATATAGTGCCTGAATTGAAGTTAAATTAAATCGAAAAATCTCTTAAAAGATTCATGTTTTGAAAGTTTATAAAAACACTTTGTTTTACATACTGTTTATTTGGAATACCACTATCTGTATTAGGGTGTTCAGTCGATTAATTCTTTTTCGATTAATCGAACCATTTTAGACGTTTAATTGTTCGAAAATTTAAAATTGCTAATTTTAATAACAGGATTAATCAAAGAATTTATACCGATTAATCGAATAATAATATATAGTATTTCTGTTTAATGTATAATTTTTTTAAAGTTTTTTAATATATAAATAAACAAATGTTTGTGTCCGTTTTAATTAAAAAAAAACAGTCATGTTAAGTGAGTAATTTAGCTTATATTTAATAATTTATAATATTTTTAATTAGGCTTAAGTTCATTAAATTTAATTTTCATTAAAACATGAAAATTAATTAAAATTGTTATTGATAATCTTTCATTCTTGACAGTGGCCGGGATTCGAACCGCGTCCGGCAGGTTACCATGACATGTTTGGATCGCAACCACTCGATCTCCTCAGATGGATTTGCCGTTTTTTACACTCGCAGCCATCGACGACTGCTGACGTCAATAGTCAAACATCAATCCTTAAACCAAATTGTATTTTTACTTTTGGTAGATCGAAATTTGCTTTTTTGAATGATTATCCATTTTAATTGATTTTACATGTTTTTTCCTTAATTCTGTTTTTTCGTACTTTCGTCAAGAATTCTTCTTGAAGTCCAAAGTACATTTTTTGTTTTTTCTTTTTTGTCATTCTTTTTCTTGTTGACCTTTTTCAGCACAACTTGAAGGACAAATGAACACATAGAGCTCGTTCCTTAGCTGAACTTAAGCCTAATTAGAAATATTAATATTTTTCTTGCAAAAATAATAGATAATTAAATAATGAAGTAGATAAAATGGAATATTTTTAGGAACTTTCATTACATTGTCGTTTTTAAAATTTGCTCGATTTTAAATCCACTTCATTTTGATTTCTTGAACGCGCTCGTATTTTTTAACAAAATAGTTCCTGCGTTTCTCTCTTTAGAATAAGTTTGGTTAAAAAATATTATACGAAGGATAAATCTAATAATGCTAAATGCAACAGGTGTCCAAAAATGTATTAACGTAAATGTTCTTCAACAACTTCACTAGTTTACCACAGTGACTATAATATATATGTACTTGAAGGAGATGCTCCACCAACAAAATCAAAGGGGCTATATATAAGTGGTCCAATGAATAATTATATTTAAAAAAAAAATACTTTGATCGACTCTCTAGAGGAAATTATTTGCGGAAGCATAGCAGAGGAAATTCCAAAGTTATATTGACACTTTCAACATCAAAATGCCCGAAAGTGAAGCAACAATTGGAGCTACATTGACAAGTTTTATTTAAAAAAGAATAAAATTATTCATGAATTAATTTTTTCTACAATTATCGGAAACAATTTCGTAACATATAGAATTTCTGGATTTAGGATTATTCGATTAATCGATTAATTTTAAAATTGTATTCGTTTAATCGAATAAGTTAAAAATGCCAAATATCGATTAATCGTTTAATCGAACAAAAATAAAACCCTAATCTGTATACATCAGAACTAATCTCAAAATCAGGAAAAACTACGGTCATTTTTAAAAAAATTTAACTAAAAATCTCTATCGATTCAATTTCACTCGATTTTGATTTCCCGAACATGGCCAAATATATTCTTTATTTATTACTGTGGAACTTACAAATGAAATAACAAACTTTTATATACCCTCTCCACCAATGGTGAAGGGTATTAAAACACAAACAAACCGAAATTCATGTACACATACGATTACTTATACACTCATAATTAGCTACTAATACATCCACATTAAAATAAAAAACGATTTAAAAAAAATACTGAATTACTCAACACAAATCGAGTAAGGACACCATGATTGTTGATTAATGCATTCATTAATTTTAATTAATTTTTTTAATAAAACGTTATAAGTTTGTCATTATTTATAACATTGCATTGTAATGAGTGTTGCTTACAGTCAGCCTTACCAAAATTTTCCAAAAAAACTAACTTTGGCTTGTGGCTTTTTATTAATAAACAATTATATTATTTGACTTAAAGTAATAACTCTGGTAAACTGTAAATCTTGTTCCTTCATTCTGACAATAGATGCATTCCGATCCAAAACATCCGTCCCTGTTTCGTGGTTAATTTTTGTTCCATTCGAATGGAGTGAAGCGTGGCTTTAAATCTATCAAATTCAATGGAATGTATAAAGCGTTTAAAACAACACGTTCTATCTTCGGTATTGTTGCCAGATAAAATTGGTAGAAAAATCGTAAAATTTTTCCGATAAAAAAATAAAAAGGGAACAATGGGCAAAATTCATATCAAAGCAAAATAAACCTCTATAGCAATAAGATATAGTTTTGTATTTATTGTAATTAAAGAGGTGATTTGTATAATGAGCTTTTTAACTTTAGTGTTACTGACAATCAATTAAATAAAGCACCAAAAAGTAAAAAAAAAAAAAATAATAACTATAGAAACATTTGTGAACTAGTGTGGAATTAGTAATTTTAATAAGTGTGCGAAAGCTTAAATCCGCCAAAATGCCAAAAAAAATCAACCAGGCTGGCAACTTTGATCTGCGATAAGCGATCGCAGAGTGGTTAATTAAAGTTTTATATCTGATGGCATATTTCTTGGTGCCCCGGTAGGCTAGCTGGTAGTGAACTAGAACACCAGAGACTCTGGTTTCTTTCCTGCAGACTAGCGTAGAGCTTCAAGGGATAAGCTTAGGGAATAAAAAAAAAATATTCTCTCATCATTTGGATCATTGTAAGAGTAAAACCAGTGTTCTCGTTGAAGCAGCACTTCCGATATGCAAAATTAGTATTCAGGTTCTTTTGTTTGCATTAAATTTTCCTAAATTAGTTTGGATTTAAAGGTTAGTATTGTGGTTATTTTGTTGAACTATTTATGGGTTTTAACCCAAATTTTTTATATTTTTAATTAGGCTTAAGTTCATTAAATTTAATTTTCATTAAATTATTTTTATGAAGAAAGGAAAGGTATTCAGTTGACAAAAATAATTTGATTGGTTTACTTCTGATGATGCTTTAAGATCTCCTCTCTCTCTATCTCTCACTCTCTTCAGTGAGTAGCGCCTCTAATTCTTTGACTTTTTTAAATTATCAATCTTTACAATTGGACTTAGATATCATAAACCTACACAATATTCTTAATTAATGCTTTGCAATCAAGCAGATTAAGTAAAAGCTTGATCATTTTGACATGCTTCATTGGACCAATGTTGCCATTTTACTTAAATTTTTTCATTTGCCTTAAGAAAGTTTTAATTTTAAGCTCCTGAAATACAAAAATACCCGAGCTCAAAATCACGTTCTTAGAAGTTAACGAATTTCAACTTTTTCGAATGAATGCCAACATTAAAAAGCGAATAATGTTTCAATTATTGAAATTGTAAAAATATTTTATTCCCATATCCAAACCAGTGTAGGAACTAGGGCTGTGGAGTCTTTAAAAAAATAGTTTTAACTTGGATTTCGACTTCAACCGCGGACATTTTTTTAAGGCCAACTCCAACTCTGGCTCCTACTCTTACATTTATGCTAAATGTATATGAGACTGGTCCTTATTTGACTTTTAACTTTTTTTAATGCAGTACCTTTAAAATGGTTAAATATTATAACAAAATAATTTTTTAAAAATTTCAAATCGATATTTTAATTCAAACACCTGCCGCATTGAGCTTTAATATAGTTATTTACATACATAAGTAAAGTAGAAACATTTTGGAGTCGTAGTAGCAAGTTTTTGTGGGTAATTCGACTACGACTCCGGTACAAAAACCTCAACTCTGACTCCGACTCCACAGCACTGGTAGAAACTTAGTAAAATCGGGAGAGACCAACATTTTTTAAGAAATTAATGAAATTGTAAAGTTGAAAACATCCAATATTTTATTCAGAAAACCCCTTTTCTGGGGTTTCAATATCTTAGACCCCACCTTCAAGAATCTGGTGGATATCTGAGTAAAACATTTTATCTAAATATAATATATTTAAATATTAGAAATGGTCCAAATTGTTTAAAAGTTCTCTCGAAATATTGCATTATAGACAAGAAAGATTTAATGCGAGGTACTTAAAAAAAATTTTTTGGAACAAGAAGTTTACTTTTTCTTCTTCTTTACTTGCCTCTTCGTCATACGAATGCTAACGACCACTAACATTATTATACTTCTAAAAATTTCACACGGTTCTCAAGATATTGGCAAACACTCCTCTATCTCTTGCTTCAAAAAATTTTAGTCAATACGTGGGATTCAGCTAAAATTCAAATTTGACAGATTTCTGGATATCACAGCTGATCTGAGAGAATATAACTGGTACCAGGGGGGCCAGTAGTCACCGGACAGACTATTGGTTAAGGTCTCCGTTAGTACGCTTTTTGCGGGGAATGCTTCGTGTTTTTTAGAATGATTGCCTTTGCGGAAGCTTTACTTTTTTAAAAGAAACCTGCTTTTCATAGAAGTTTTTCTGCAACCGATGGGGGAGTGCTTTTTTCATAGCATCACCTCACAATAAGCAGCAATAGAAATTAACTTTTTCGGCAAATAGATACTTTTGGGGATCACGTGATTGTTGTGGTGTAAACCCAAAGTCGCGGGAAGGAATATTCCTGAAAACCCCACTAAAGGGCTGGTTTTTCACGACTTGTGGTAGAGTTTGGCCTGAGGGAGGATTATCCCAAGGTGCTGCTGCTGGCATTTTTACAAAAGCAGTAGAGGTAAGACAACTTTAGCTCATAAGCAAGGGAGCGAGTGTATAATTTTGCCGGATCATACACTCAACATAATACCTGTGTGTGTGTTGGTGCCTCTCAGGGATCCGTTCATAAATGCTTAGTTTTTCCCTCACTGGCTAAGATCAATCATGAGGTTAGGATCTCATGTAAATCTTTTTCCACATCTCTTTCCGCACTCAGAAGGTATCCTACGTCGAGGATGCCAGCCGATGTCTCAATATTTTCAATCCTGTAGGAGGCTTAAAGCCTTTTACACCATCTACATAATAATGAAATCGATGCAAATCCAAATCGATGTTTCTATCAAATGTAATCTTTGAATAAAGCAGTTCCCACAATTGTGCCCATACAAAAAATTAACCTAGTGAGAATATTTTGCATATGATAATAATACCAAGTGCGTTGCAAATTGGTTAAATTTTGGTAGAAATGGCGAAACTTTTTCAAAAAATATCATCGAGAATTTGTACAGGTTGATGAGATTGACTGAAGTTTACAATGCTTGATTGCTTAAATTATGCTGTTTAAATAAAGAATTAATTCTTTTATATACCCTTTTCAGCCCCTTAGACATGGCAAAATTATTCATCTACACACAAACAAAATATAGTTAAATAAATTTGAAAAAATTAGTGCTTTTTCTATTCACTCAAACACATAGTAGCACCCTTTTGCCCCACTGCCGATTTTCTTTTAGATTGTATTGGTCTACATGTCGTTGTGTAAGTGAATATTTTATGTCAAAGCGTGGAATGTTTGTACATTTGTCGTCAACGTGTAACTTGTTTGGTTAATATTCGTAAAATTTTACTTCATTGTTAAATGAAACGTAGATCGTAAAACATTAAATTAAATGTAGAAACCGAAATTTATTCAAAACTATTTATTTATTTATTTTAATTTTACAAAAACCGAAAAAAATAAACGATTAAAAAGAACTTTTCCGCGTTACGCGTTTATCAGCAAAAAAAAAAAAGTGAAACCTTTCAAAACCAAACAAACATAAAAGATAATAAAATTCATAGAAACATGTAATGAATTCAAAAAAATCTATTAAAAAATAATTTTTGGAAAAATAAACAAGTAATTTCCTTTTTTTTTTAACCTTAATAAAGAAATCTGAATAAGTGTTGAAATGAAGCAGTTGTTTTTTTGTTCATTCAGATGTTTTAATTATTTACAACACTGTTGATTAGTGGAGAGAAAGAGAGAGTGATAATAAAAATAAATTTTTAATTTAACTTAGATTTTATTACTTTTATACACAAACACACCGACAACAACGACAACAGATATCCCTAATTTTTGCGGATTTAATCATAAAAAGGAATTGCAATGCGAAATAAAAATTTTAAATATCTTTAAAATTTCCTAAGGCAGCAAAGTTAATAAACGAAATTAAGTGCTAAAGTGCTGATAAAAGTGTTGAATAAAAAAATCTTTTCCTAAACATGTAAACTTGAGCAGCTGTAAAAAAGTGTATGTTTTTTCTTTAATTCAACTTTTTAACAGAATTTCTCCATATTTATTTTCCACACCTTTTTTAGTTTCCATCTTTAGAAAATTTCGAAATAGTAGTTTTGTGCACCCACACATTTTATTCTGACTAGTTTCCATACGACACATTATTGCCAACATTTCAATGTCATAAAAAAACACTTGTTTTAGTGCTGTTAACAACACTTTTTCCTATTTGTCGCACCTGCTGCACCTTTGAGCATCATTTTTATTGGAACCCACACAGCTCAACACAGCAGTTGCTTATTCAGGTCAAGTTTTTTAATGCAATTGAGATAAATAAATTAATTGCAATTGTTTGCTGACTACAAGTTACAAGAATTTATTTATGACGAGGGTGAATAATTCGGAGATCTTAAACACAATTTAAATTCTAATAACTGTTCTATATTTAAAAGAAGTGAAAAAATATTTTTGTTTTAATAAAAAATGAAGGACTTTTGCCGAAAATTGTGTTGAGTAAAGAATCCAGATTTCAAAATGGTCCGAGGTTTATGAACACGACAGTCTCGAACTGGAGGGTTAAACACACCTCCTCAGTTTTGGTTCACGATCGTCGTTACAGAATACATGATAACCAGCCGAAATTCATGGAGAAACGCTATTGCAGGCAGAAGAATAAACGTGAACTCCTACACGGATGGATCTAACTCACGAGAAGGAGTTGGCTTCAGAGTACCTTGATGACTTCTGGATTACTGTAGAGTTTTCTAGGCAGAGAAACTTGTGATTAAGGAAGTTTAAGACTTGCTCAGACTAACCGATTTTTTCGGAATGCAATGTATTCTCAAGAGAATCATGAGGATTGTGCTCTCTCCAAAAACGACAGTTCTGCTTGTTTACATACCCGTTAAGCCAGACATGGGCCTCATCGATAAAGATGATTTGACGACAAATATCTGGTTCAACTTCCAGTTGATTAATAGCCCAATCACCGAACACACGACGCAATTAATGATCCATGGGCCTTAATTCTTGCACCAGTTGGATCTTATATATATGTTGGCCAATATCTTTTCTCAAGATTTTCCAAGTAGTTGACGGGCAGAGACCAAGTTGCTAAAAAAGGCGTTGGATCGATTAATTCTAGTCATCTGCCAAACTTACGTCTACAAACGCGATGGCTTCTTATGTACGCATGGTGCGGGCTCGATTTGGATGAATATTAGCAGAAATCAATGTGGTTTCACGCTTCTCACCAGAGTGAGGAGACAGATCCGCCAAAATGCCAAAGTCTGCACATAACAATAGAAACAAAAGAAGTTTTTGCGCATTGCATAACTAGTGCTTACAGCTCGAAATGTCAACAATCTCTTAAACAAACATTGCAAAACCAAAAAATTGGTTCTAACTTTGTAGTAAATACGCCTTAAATAACCCTTTTCTTGAACTCCTTGTTGACAAAAAACTGGTATGGTATTCAGAAAAGAAAAGTTTTAACGTTTTTACGCTGCTTAAAAGTACTAAAAAAAAGTACCATAGTACTGGAATTTCTACTGCATCTTTACTAGGTCTAAGATCAAGACTTTACAGCACTGTCCAAGAATATTTTAAGTAACTTTAGAAATTGTAAGCTACAAACCCTCGTATTCATAAACGATTATTAAATTTAACAAACGTTTATTACATAAAATTTTCATAGAAAATTTGTTTTGTAAGCCTTTATTCGACCCCTTTCAGACTCGGCAAGTTAGTTGCGCAAGTTGCTTCTTATAATACATTGTAATCATGAAAATAATGTTAATAATATACAAAATGTGGCATCGAAGTGGTGTCACTATAGTCATAAAATAGATGACACGTAAAAAATGACAAAATTGTACGAAGACATTACTCATTGGGTTGATGTTACTTTTTGCTTCATTGATGCCATTTGTAGTAACATTGATGTCACAATTCTGATGTAAGGGCATCATCAATATGAAGATGCATTTTTCTATCAGTGTAGTATTCTAACTGGTTTATTACAGAAAATAGAGGAAAGCAGCCGGGAGAAAACGCATTTTTGGAATTTTAAATAGTTTTATTTGAAGAATGCTTCTTGGGGAAAAATTGCGGCCTTCAATACCGATCGAAATAACATTTACATTAAAATGGAAATTTCAACCGCTGAATATTTGTTAATACAATTCCTTTAAAAAAAATTAGGCATGTGATGCAAATTAGTTTTAAAAACAAAACAACTTGAAACCAACAATTTCGTTGTCACTATCGTTAAAAATTGAGTTTTTATACATTTTTCTCTTATGTTCTGTCAGTATTCTTTAATGTTAATTGAACTGTGTTTTTAACAAAAAATTTAGACCGTTATTTAGAAATAAATTTTAAAGCGGCACGAAATTTATCACACCTTTAAACAATCGTATTGGAATCAATTTATTTTAATCATTTTTTTTAAATTGTTTTATAAATAAACTAGCTGTTTGTTAAAATAAAAAATTAAATACTGGAGAATTTAGTTAATAACTTGACCCGAGCGCTATCTACCATCAATAAAAAAATGTTAATATCACGACAACTCATGTATTCGTTTAAAAATCGGTTAGTGGTTCTCGAGTTATAAAATCACGAACATAGGACAACTTATTTTTATATATATAGATTCTATCCATGAGAGTATTAAGCAAGGCGAATTCATGTAAACGGTGGTGTCGATACTACAACAAGTAACAACACCAAAAACACAACAATGTATTTATTTGTTGCTTTCGTTGATCCATATGTCAAAATCACAAGGAACTTTTGACATTTCTCCCTCTTATTAAGAAAAAAAAGTAGCACAGCTGTGTTTTCAACGCCACCTGAAAAATGAATTCGCCTTGGTATTAAGCTTAAAGAAAGTTTTTAAAAAATATACCTGTATTTTTGTAAGTAAAAGCTCAGAAGTTATCGATGTTGAAAGTTTTTCATTTTGCATATTTTCTTTGAGTTTGTTATTCCATTTTTTATTATTATTTGAAATTTTTGTTTTGTACATCAAAAAGGCGTACCAATAAAAGAACAATGTTCATTCCTGTCAATTCGTCAAATCTCCTTTTTCAATTTCCAAAGTTCACAAATATTTTTTATCGATCTCCGTACGTTTCGGACAAAGTTTCCATTTCAATTCTTCGCATAATATTTGGGTTCAATGCGAAAGAAAAAGTTAAGAAAAACGAAAAACAAACTAAAATTAACAAAAGGTGTGCAACTCCTCAAGGGCAGAATAAACTCCACACATTTGACTGACCATACAGTTAATTAATGTTAGGCAAAAAGAGGCGTATATATAACAGCCTTTTATTGTAAGGAAACTCACAAAATTAAGGCGAGTAAATGTACTTAAGTAAATTAAACAACAAAGATAACAATTATCTTTTATATAATTCTTCAGTAAGTATTAAGCAAGGCGAACTCATTACAGGTGGTCTTAAAAGCCCTGATGATAACTTTTTTTTAGCTTTATAATTGTTGGATGTCAAAACTTTGTTTTTTATTTATTTGTTTCTGTTTTGTTTGGTTTTTACAAAAACGAATTGCTTGTGGTTTTTGTACGAGTTGTACTTGTTGTAGTTCCGAGATTACCTGTATTGAATTCGCCTTGGTCTGAAGTTTTTTTTTTTTTTAATTTTTCGAAAAGGAGTGAAGATTACTTCGCAATTTTTTTACAGTTTAAAAAGCGAGTCGACTATCGGGCATGTTTTAGAAATTGAAATGAAATGGAATCGAAATGGAACAAAATTATGATTTCATTTACTTAAAAAATATTGTAGTTTTTCCTGCTTTTATGAGTTGTTCTTGCAGTGATTGTCTCGCTATCTCATCCAGAGACATCCGGCATTCTCGGACAATTCTCGATGTGATGAACACATTCTCCAGGGATCTTATGGCCGCCTTGCTATCGGTAATAATGTAAATATCCCTTCCAGATATTTCACCGTACCGGATGCCTCTTGCGGCTGTGTGGATGGCCATTATCTCGGCCTGGATGACACTGCAGTAGTCCGGCAGCCTTATAGTAATGCTCCAGTTTAGCTGCTCGGAGTATATGCCAGAACCGACAACATACAGTGAATATTCGAATCGCATTCGCGGGAATTTGTAGGTCATCATAGTGGATCAAAGATTGGCTCGGGTGTGACACAATCAACTTCCATGTGCCAATTAATTTCGTTCAGAATATTAGCATGTCCGATGGCCCTTAGTCTTGCCGCCGCGTTCGCAGCTAGCCTTTTCGCCAAAATGCCTGGTGGTAACCAGTTTAAAATCGTAAACAATGCATTAGAGGGGGTTGTTCTAATGGCACCTGTCAAAAGTTAAAAACAGCAGTTTAAAAGTAGTACCAAAACAGCTTAAATTATATTTTTTATGTGTGCAGCTTACTTTGATGTTTTGCAAGCAAAATTAATAAGCCAAGGCGAATTTATTGCATGTTATTCCAACAACTACAAGTCCTATAAAAACCACAAGCAATTTGTTTTTTTTTTTAATCATTTTACAATGTCAAAAACAGAAACAAAAATAATAAAAAATGTTGACATCTAAAAATTATAAAGCTAAAAAAAAGTTATTAGCAGGGCTGTTAAATTCACCTGTAATGAATTCTACTTGTTATATTTTTTATCTGCTTTGGATTATATATGGGTTTTAAATCTAGTAAAGTCACTGCAAAAAACGGGTCAGTTCCAAGGACAGTGCAGTGGTGCTGTTTAGCTACTCTTTCGATGCAAATTAACGTACTGTGTTGTCATTTTTGTAAAAATAAATGTCAACAAAGCATCAACAAAATTATTGATGCACAGTTTGCTTTTTTGCGCATCGGTAATTTTTATTATGCATATGACACTGTTAATGCTTAAATGGTTGCAATTGGGATTGCAAGACTTTCAGTTGCATTGCAAATGACGTTTGGAATTTAGCCTGCATGTCGTCTTAAAAGTCTAGAAGATGAAAACTCTATTCCTATCCAAAATTAAGCCAGCCGGACGAACAGACAGATCCATTGAGATTCATATAAAAAGTGATTTTGAGTTGATCGGTTTACTAAAAGGGTCTAGGAAAAATATATTTTAGTGTTACACACATCACCTCAAACGCATAATAATTACCTCCTCCACTATTGTGTTGTGGGTATAAACAAAGTTTCACACGAACGACAAACTAAGTAAAAAACGTTTTGATACTTAACCGCATTTGTTTTATCAGCTTTGTAACAATTTACAACACGCATACATTTATAGCTACATAAATGTATATATGTATTTACGTGTTTATCTGATTTCAATTAAATATATGTAAGAAAATCTCTTTAAATCGTCCTTCACCGACGAACATTTTCCATTAATTCTAGTTGTATTTACATTTAATTTATTTGAACCTAATACACTTATTTAATGGCTTATCCCCACTTTTAACCCACATTTATTCTCCGCTCCGTACAAAAAAAAATAACTACAAACAAACGCCTTTCCAATTATGTTTTTGTTTCGGCTTTATTTTGTTTTGTGTTTTCTGTTTTTATTGTTTTCTTTTGTACTAAATTCTATTTATTTTTTTAAACAAAGTTCTTTAAAATCGTATTTATGTGTTATATCCCAGTTGGCCAGTTTGCCGTTGACGACATCATCGTCAATGATGTATGCACAACTTGTTTCCTATCGTTTAGGTTTTCTGGTGGACAATTTAGAGGAAATCATGGTATACGATAGTACCAGCTACATTGTCTTATAAGTTGTCTTCTATTAAACTCTGTGTGGGACAGAATGAGCGACATTGTCTTATAAGTTATTTTGTATAATAAGCAATTGACGACAATATGAAAGTGAAAGTCTTGTTCAGCCGTAGTTGAATGATTTTCAATTACTTGCTTGGTTTGCTTAAAATTCTCACATTCTTTCTTTTTTAATATTGTTTTAAATACCTTTATACAATTAACGAATTAAAACCGATAACATGCTGATGAAGACAGTCGGGGGCTGGAATATGGAGTTTATACTTCACTGTCATTTATGAATTGCTTATAAAATTTGAATATAGTACATTTAACAGCAATAAAATTGCAACTTTACTAAAAAAGGAACAAGGAAAAATTCTTGTATGATAATTTTTTCCATGGACGATAAAATAGACAACACTGTCATGCATAAAGTAGAATAGGAGATATCGCTCATTTGCTGCAAGACCGCCATTTTTTTTTTTTTTTTTTTCATTATTTATTTATTGAATCTTCATATATTAAATATGAACTAACAATAATTAATCAAATCTTATCCTAATAATTTATTTTATGTCCTGCCAGTGCCAGACAAAAATTTTCTTCATCACGGGTTCTGTTCACATATGTAGGTGTTTATCGCTCATCTTAATGGGTAAGTGCTGCAGTGTCTCTTCTTCTTAAGCGAGTGTGGCCACTATCATTTAAAATATTTCGAGCTAGTGGATTAGGGTGCAACTCTAGCCTTTTTAAATATTTTACCGCATACTTCGTAATAATAGTCCTTACCAGTGGCACATTGAGATCCTTGTGGATATTTGAGTTTTTAACATACCAAGGGGCAGCTGTGATTATTCGAAGAAGTTTATTTTGGCGCCTTTGAATTTTTTCGATATTTGAAGCCGAGGCAGTGCCCCATAGTTGAATACCGTAGCACCATATTGGCTTTAAAATAGAGTTGTAAAGTAGTAGTTTGCAATCGAGACTAAGAACAGAATTTCTTCCAATAAGCCAGTTAATTTGAATTGCTGTTAGTTTCATTTGGGTTAATTTTGCTTCTATATGGCATTTCCATGTTAAACGACGATCTAGATGAATACCGAGATATTTGACATGCGATTGTTGAGGCACTAGTTGATTATTGATTTTAATAGGGGGGCAAGTTTCCCGACGCAAGGTGAATGTTATATGTACGCATTTTTGCTCATTGACCTTTATTCTCCATTGATTTAACCACAGTTCTAGTTGAAATATATGATCCTGCAGGTATCGAGATGCTTCTCGACTGTTCTCGTGTACGCTTAGAAAAGCTGTATCATCAGCAAAAGTTGAGGTTAGGGTGTAATTATTTGTTGGCATGTCCGAGGTATATATAAGGTAAAAAAGTGGGCCCAGGATGCTTCCCTGAGGCACTCCAGCTTCAATTGGCTGAGGAGAACTTAAAAAATCACCTTCTTTAATAATAAATTTTCGACCGACCAAGTAGACCGCCATAACTCAAAAAAATCCATTTAGAGATAAACGCGTTTAAAGTTTTTGATTTGCTCTAATCACTTAGAAAAAAAAATGGGGAAAGTATAAAAGATATAAAGATGAATTTTATACAGAGTATAAAGAAAAACATAGCGAACAATTCCGCATCACTAACCCCAAAATTGTGTTTTTTGATTTATGCCGGTCTTGCAGAAAATGAGCGATA
Source organism: Pollenia griseotomentosa (assembly GCA_963931875.1). Lineage (NCBI taxonomy): Eukaryota > Metazoa > Arthropoda > Insecta > Diptera > Polleniidae > Pollenia > Pollenia griseotomentosa. The sequence goes on along the minus strand of OZ007561.1, from coordinate 97,803,493 downwards.
TGGTATTGGAGATATTGTCTTGAATTTTTTTGCATGTTAAATTTTTTTGATTTTTATTTTAAAAATCATTTTGTTAATTTTCAATTTAATTTATTATTTAATAATGTTTTTTCTCTTTTAAATTTTTTCTTTTGTTTTCAAATTTTATCATTTACAAATTATAATTTTTATTTTTAATATTTCTGCTAAAACAATGTTCTATACTGCAATAAGAGGCTTTAAGTCTTGTGTATAGAATTGGAATAAATAAATTAATAAAATATACCCTGCAGATAATACGACTAGTCCATGCACGGATGTAAAATGTAGCCCATAAGGGACTAGGACTAGTCCAAAGGTAACCCAAATGTATTGAAAACACATGGTCTATTTAACATTACGATATCCTAGAGCTGGACCATATAACCCAGTTTTGCATTACAACGGAGAATTTTAAAAACTTCTCCATGTTCATTCATAATCCTAGTGGATTAGTTTTGAAACTACTCCGTGGTATACTCCAGAGGATTAGTTTGAACGTCGTTTAAAAATAAAAACATTTCTTTTAAAAACGAAGACATGTCGTTTCACTACAAATTTTTTTTAACAATGGCATGGTCCATGCTTGCATAACATTGGACCAGTACAGGGAGTAGTCCATTTAATCAAAATTGATCACGTAGTCTAATATTATTTGCAGGGTAGTCGTCGATAAGATTAAAAAAGAAAATATCATTCCATAAACGTCAACGACAAGCTGAGCGAGATTGTCGCTTTTAAAGATTGTCGTCGTAAAAGATGTCTTCAAAAAGTGGCCAACTGGGATTCGTTTTTTCTATAAAAACACACACAAAAAAAATCTTCGTTCATTTATGTTATTTGTGTGCATGAATGTGTGCATTTATACCTTGACCTTGAATTCATTTAACAAATGGCTTGTAATTATTGGTTCTTAAGTTGTTCGAAAATTTTTAACTCATTTTCTTTAAAGGAATAGTCACAGACCAAGATGAACTACTGCGGTCTTCTTAGACTTTAAACTCAGTAGGTGGTGAATGGTGGATGTTATATGTAAAAAAAACAAAAAGTTTTTAGAGAATTATCTTTCATTTTATTATAGAAGTATCTATGAAAATTTTGTGTGTAACAAAATATTGGCCAAATGTTCGCCGCGGCTTCGGTGGCATTCCTCTATCCGATAATTCATATTCTGAATCACTCTAAGACCTAATTGAGGTTCAATGTCGTAAATGTGCCAAATTATCTCATCTTTTAGCTCTTAAATTCTTCTTGGCTTATTGACGTACACTTTATCTTTTAAATATCCCCAAAGAAAAAAGTCCAACGGTGTCAAATCAAATGATCGTGTTGGCCAATTAACATCGCTTCGACGTGAGGTAGCACGGCCATTGAATTTCTCGGACAAAAGAGCCAATTGGTTCGTTGGCCGTATGGCAAGTGGCACCATCCTGTTGGAACCACATACCGTCCAGCGCCATAAGAAGTCCGTTATTATATCGCGATAGCGAACATCATTCACGGTTACTGCTTGGCCGACCTAGTTTTCGAAGAAGTACGGCCTGATGAAGCAGAACGAACTGGGCGAGCATGCATAGGTGTTTTCCTACAGGCCTGGCTTGCTGAAATTTGCGCACAATTATCCCGATTGTGTACAGATTTAGTCGATTATGCTGACCAAGAAAATCACAAGTGCACGAAATTAATTTTGATTTAATCGCCCATTTTCGTAAAAGGCTTCAACATTTAACACAGCGCCAATTCTGCTTACCAAAAGTGGCCTACTGTGCACATTATATCACAAGCACTACTGTACATACGTTCCAATTGTTTAAAGAACAAAGCCCATTGAAAATGGTGAGAATCGGTCCATTATTCCACATGGCCCCCACACAAAAATCTTTCGGGAATAGTTCAAATATTATTATTGCAACAAAAACAACTTTTTTTAAATCGGTCCATATTTGACCATAGCTCAAATACAAATACTATTCTCAAAAATATCTTAAAGGGCCATTACTTCCTTATAATTATTGGTATTGGTAGAAAACAACACCGTTACTGTTATGACTTTTTTTAAAAAAAGCCAAGAAATAACCATTTTCAGTCCAAAAACAAAGTTAAAATTTGATTTGTATTTTTTCAGTAAAAAATAAAAGTTAAAATTTACAGATGAATGTAGAATGGTAGAAAATTTGGCCACAATAACTTTTGAAATAGCTACTATGTAATTTTGTCCCATAAAGACTCCCTCTCCAAAACTGCTTTAAGTTGAACAAATTTCATATAGAGTACAATCTCAATAACGTATCTTTAAATGCTGTAATGTAGGGTCGGGCTTGACCGACTATACTTTCGTACTTGTCTAAAGCTGGGATCACACGATTGCAATCGATTGCCGCAAATGCACCAATATGACACAATTTTGATTGTGCTTTATTGACGCACAATAATAAAATTGCACTAATCAAATATTCTGAAATCACACGATTGCCCTGTTTTTTACAAATGTAATTGCCGCTAGTTGGTACAAAGCGAAATGGGTACAATAATTGTTCGTACTTGTGCCAACTGCGAAAATAGCTGTTGTGGTAGAAAACTAAACAAAGCCAAATTTTATTTTGAAATATATCAAGAAATAGAGGATATTTCTATTAAAATTTTTGTGGCCAATTTCAACAATTATATTTAAATATCAATTCATATTAAATACATATGTAAATACATATAGTTATACCCACACCACAATAGTGGAGAGGGTATTATGCATTTGTGCTGATGTGTGTAACGCCTTAAAAAATTGGACCTAGACCCACCTTAAAGTATACCAATCGACTCAGAATCACTTTCTGAGTCGAACTAGCGATGTCCGTCCGGCTGGCTGGCAGGCTGGCTGGCTGTCCATGTAACCTTGTGCGCAAAGTACAGGTCGCAATTTTGGAGACAACTTGATAAAATTTGTGACAAGGACCAAGCCTATTGAAAATGGGCCGAATCGTAGGGCCACGAGGGAAGATAGGGGGAAATTTCTGCCTCTCAAAAACTATCAAACCGATTTTAATGAAATTTAAATCATAGATAGAAATATATTGATATGGACACCTAAGCTAAGTAGTTTTTCAAAAATAGGACCACAAGGGGAGGTAGGGTGCAATTTCTGCCTCTCACAGACTTTCAAACCGATTTTAATGAAATTTAAATCATAGATAGAAATATATTGATATGGACACCTAAGCTAAGTAGTTTTTCAAAAATAGGACCACAAGGGGAGGTAGGGTGCAATTTCTGCCTCCACACAAACTTTCAAACCGATTTTAATGAAGTTTGTAAACATAGATTAGTCCATATTAGTATGGACACATAAGCATGATGTGTTTTTAAATACTGTGGTGTAGGGTATCATATGGTCGGGCTTGACCGACTAAACTTTCTTACTTGTTTTTCATATAATTAAATTTTTATTTGCCATTAAATGTATTCGTTTTAAATACATTTATTAAAAAAAAAGCAAATATTGGCGCGTATTGTGTTGTTTGATTGACGCGCGGTTGCATATCAAGTGAACACACGATTGCCGCACCAGGGTTGCATTTTATTGGTAAAAGTAAGCACAATATTGTCCTCGATTGGTGCATGAGCCATTTTATTGTGCAGTCACACGATTGGGTTATAAAAAAGTATGAAAATTGGTGCATTGCGGCAATCGTGTGATCCCAGCTTAACAATTTAAAAACAAAGAAGGTAGAACTTTGTTCATATCATATGCAACAATTAAAGGACCACGTCAATTTATGTCAAATTTGCCACTATATGCTGTAAATTTTCCATCTGTTGAAACCAGAAACGAAAAAGGTACATACATATGTTCGACTAAAGTGGATTGTATTCGCGACTATGGAATAAATTATTTCAATTTGGAATATTGGACTGCCCATGCAAAAGAAAATTTATCAAAAAACTGTATTCAAAACGATCATTCTTAAAAGGTGTGATGAATTTCGAGCGATTTTTAAATCCATTTCTTAATTAAAGTCATCCTTCAGTAAAACAATTTGATGAAAATTAAATTTAATGAATTCAAGCCTACCTACCGTAGTTTTTCGTGGTTTTAAGTGCTGTTCTTGCAACAATAATGAAAACTTAAAGAATGAAGTAGATAAAATGTAATATTTTGACAAACTTCTATTGCAGAATCGTTTTTAAAATTGCTCGATTTTAAATCCACTTCTTTTAGAATTCTAGAACTCGCCGGTGTTTTTTAACAAAATAGTTCATGCGTTTCTCTCATTAGAATGATTTTGGTTTAAAAATATTGTACGAAAGATAAATCTAATAATGCTAAATGTAGCAGTTGTCCAAAAATGTTTTAACGTTTATGTTCTTCAACAACTTCACTAAATTACCTCTTACGCAGTGACTATAACATACATAGTACTTGCTGAAGATGCTCCACCAACAAAATCAAAGGGGGCTAGAAGTGGTCTAATGAATAAATATTTTATAGAAGATACTTCGATCGATTCTCTAGAGGAAATTATTTGCAGAAGCATAGCAGAGGATGGAATGTCCGTAAAAAGTTTAAAAAAATCCAAAGTTATATTGACTTTTTTTTAAATCTAAGTGAAGCAACATTTAAGAGCTACATTGACAAGTTTTATTTAAAAAAGAATCTTTATTTACTCAAGTACAAATTTTTTCTAAACTTTTCGAAAAAAAATCTTGTAATTTCTGGATTTAGAATTATTCGATTAATCGATTAATTTTAAAATTTTATTTAATTAATCGAATAAGCTAAAAAAAAGTCAAATATCGATTAATCGAACAATAATAAAACTCGATTAATTGAACACCCTAATATCTATCTATTTTCCCCATGTTTATACTCAAATGTTGACCCTTTTTAAAGTCATGTTATTCCTTCCAAATCGTCAATATGATCCAAAATGCCATTTTTAAAGATACTGAAAACGATATTATCGATTTTAAATCGTTTCGTTTTCTCAAACGATATTCATCACAGCAGTGTTTTCGATCAGAATAGTTTTTTAACAAATTTCGGTTGTTATTTTCTGGGATCCAATATTTGTGTTGAGTTTAAATGGATTTTAATAATATCAAATGCAGAAGGTGTATTGCTATTACCGATAACTTCTACAAGACTTTTTTGGGGAAACACATGATCCTTCCATCCTTCCTGTTAACTTCCTTTAGAATATGGTGATATTTATAACACTAATCTTGGTGAAGCCCAACTCCCAGAAAACCCGTTCTTAAAATCCGAATTTCTAATTTTTTGTTAAAAAAAGAAAATAAAATTAGAGAATATTGTTAATAGAAATAACAAAAACTCACAAGTGGAACTTTTTATTCTAAAGCATCATAAGCCTTTTTGTACAATCAATACAACTTTTATATTCACTTAAAAAGTGCTTCATTTAACAGGGTGCCATAGAAACAAAGTAAAACTTTCAATTTATTATTTTCGTTTTATTCTTTATTTGTTTGATGTAACGATAATTTTATTAAAATGTTATTGAAAACAAACACGCCAGGGAATTGACCTTTTTTCGTTACTTAATTTTCTATGAATTTTTTTTTTTTTTTTTTGTTTTTTTTTTGTAGCAAAGTTACAGAAGTTTAACTTATTTCGGCATTTAAACTAAAACGTTATATTTTTCGAATACAAAACTTTGTAAAAACAAAATTAATCTTTACCTATTAGAAAATTAATTAACCCTTATCATACCGACATAAAAACTTACAAATCCTACCAACATGTGTCTTTAAGACACATACATACAAATTAAAAGAAAAAAGCATAAGACAATTACAAAATAGTTTATGTTAAGTAATTTCTTATTGAATACATTCTTTACAATTTATAACTTTTGTAGCATGCTCATTGCAGACATTATTTTTACATATTTGGCAGCATTGCTTTATTATACGACTTATTTTTGGATCGCACATATAGCATCTTTTACGTTTATTTGTTGTAGAAGTGGTTGTACTTGGTGTATTTCCTTCTTGAAGAACTTTTTCCATGCATTGAACTATAGGACGTTGTAATTTATTTCTTGACCTTTGATGTATTTGGGGGGCAATAAGTCCTTCGGCAACTTCTCGTAAAAAGAGTTTTCGAGCTTTTTTTTGCTTGTGTTGCTTTCCATGATGGATGTAAATTTTTCCAAATAATATATGCTGCAATTGCACAAACATCAATTAAATTGGAAAAGAACGTAAATGGCCACCTGTTTGATTTTCTCCGGCAAGTAAAACTATGTGCAAGTTGGTCCAAAGTGTCAACTGCTCCTTTAGTTCGATTGTAATGTAAATTTACCTCCGATTTGTTCTTATTTTGTGAGTCGCAGTGGGTGTCATAGTGCATTGTAGAGAGTAAAAGAACTGCTCTATTCGGTTTAGGGACATAAGATACCAAAGTTTTATTATTGGTAAAACCAAACAAATTTGTTTCAACTTGCCTTTTTCTGTTTGGCAAAAATGATGAAGGAACACAGCGCTTATTTTTCTTTAGAGTGCCCGTTATTGTCAAACCTTTAGCCAATAAGTTATTCGCAAGTTCCAAACTCGTAAAATAATTATCACATGTTATATTTCGGTCTGTGTTTTCATAGGGTTGAACTAACTCCTCCACAACTCTTTGGCCCAAACCAAAACCCCTCTGGTTGTTTATTTTGCCTAAGTAAGGTATTGCGTTGAGTGGGTAGGCTGTTTTGCTGTCACATACCCACCAAATTTTTAGTCCATACTTATCTGGTTTACTAGGCATATATTGGCGGAAAGAACACCTTCCACGAAACGGAACAAGCTGCTCATCGACAGTAAGGTTGTCACCAGGAGTGTAAAATTATTTTAGATTTTTATTGACAATTTCAAATAAATCCCTTACAGGTGCCAGTTTATCCTTTTGCTGTCGAATGCTTCTAGTGCTTTTGTCGTCAAACCGCAAATTTTTGGAAATTTCCATAAAACGATTTCGACTCATAGTAGCCCGAAAAATTGGGCAACCATATCGCGAACTCCAAAACTCAGCAATCTCTGTGTTTGCTTCTTTTTTTGTCCCCGCTGTAATCAAAAGTCCAACATAGGCTCTTATTTCTGTTACATTTGTTGGACGCCAGGCATTCTGATTTGTAGTCACTGCATACAAATTGGTAAATTTTACAATTGAATCAAAAATTTCGTCATTCAAATATAGCTCGATTGCCTCTAAAGGGTCTTCAATTTGTTTTCCTGGTGGCAAGTTAACTTTGTTCAATGGGCACCGAATTATATTTCGAGCAGGAATACGCCTTTGAGGTTTTGGAATAGAATACCACTGAGTTCCGTCCTTACCAACAAATATTTCACCATATTCCTCACCTGCATCTTCCTCAATATCCGAAATAGTATCAGACATCTCGGAAGCATCATCTTCAATATTTTCATTATTTTGACTATCTTCGATATCAGATTGCAAAAACATATCCTCGTCTTCTATATCATCAACCGTATCTTCATCAATTTCTTCCGCGGCTAGTCGGATTTCCTCTTCTGTAAGTCGCTTTGGCATATTTTTTTATAAAATGAACTTGCACATCAATACTCTACAAAATCTAACCGCAACTAATTTGTTGTTTTTCAACATTCAGTATCAGGTGATTATTGATTTCAATAAAAGGGAATTCCCCAAATTTAATATAGTGATATGAAAATATGCAATTTGTATAAATATGTATATATGAAAGATAGTTGCTGCTAAACAAATATAAATTCTGTAACATATATGACAGATAGTTGCTTTTGTTCTAAATTTGCGCATTCTACTAAATTCTTTGTATGTGTCTCTGAGACACATGTTGGTAGTTTATGTTACATTTTTTTATTTTGGCTTATAAAAAATAGAGGAATTTAATATTTATCAACTTTGTTTTGTGAAATTATACTAAACAGATGTAAAATAAAAGTCATAAAATTTGGTGTCAATATGTTACAAAGTTTCGTTGTTTTATTGAATCAAACATCAAAATGTGTCTCACAGACACATGTTGGTAAGATTAGGGTTAATACATGAACGTAGTCATTATTTTTATATTCTTTTGTGAAAAGTTAAATAATTATTTTGTTTAACATTTCGACACTTAAAATACAAATATCAACATAAATTATGTTTTTGATTTCTTTGTTCAAATCAATAAAAAAAATTTAATTGGGTATTTTTATCCCACCTTTGAAGTTTTAATTATGTGCCATGTTTTAAGTGCTTTTTAATAGTCTGTTATTATTTGGCTAATTACAAAGACTTGTTGTTTGGCTTTAAATTTAATAATTATTTTTCGATATGGCATTGGACACGTTTATTTTGTGAAGATAGTTTTAATGGGAAACATTGTTTTAAACTTTTCCAGGCCTAAATATTCACGATATGAACTAAAAAATTTTATCAAGACATAGCGGAGAATTAAACATTCATCAGTTGTATCAACACAAAAATGTTTGTAGCATTTTTAAAGTTTACTGAAATCATGCTTTGTCCAGAACATAACGAACGTTTTTCTCTATTTGTTTCCGTTATAAACTCAACTGAACTGAACTTGGCCGATTTTCACAATAACCTACACCAGGAAACCTGGGTGCAAGTGTCTCCAAGTCACCAGTCTTGTCGACTATTTTAGTGACATTGTCAACGAAGTGTCTACACTACACTACATTTGCCACTATATTTGGCTTAAGTACGAAAAAAATTTTATCAGTAACAACTGAGAAGTAGAATTCAAATAAAAGTTAAAGATATATTAAAAAAAGATTGTTATGATTTCGTATTCGTACCAAAAGTGTAGACTATATTTACTAAAATGTACTAGTGATTCTCTGGTTCCAATGTCTACATATGTTCCTAAAGGAACTAGATAGTCAGTAGTGCCAACGTCAGTAGTAGATTTCCAATGACACGCACATGTTAAATGTCTATAGTAAATAACATTGTCTAGTACTGGTGACTGTGTCAATAGTGAAACAGTACAGATTCACTAGTGACATTTCCTGCAGGGATGTTATCGTTCACTATGGTTGCAGAATATTCATAAATATTTTTGCCTCTTAATCATAATCTCTTTGCCGCAAACAAATTTTGCTTAAAAATCAATCCATTTTACGTCTATCAGAATTATATCAGGAGCCCTTTACAATTTACTTTTTATTGGGACTATTCATTCGTTTAAAATTTAGAATAAGCATTTTGCTCTTTTTAACATATTTTACATGATCTAACCAACCACAACATGACATGACCGAATGAATTAATGTAACCATAATGTGTATGAAATTTTCCGTTAAAAATATCCCTTTTTGGCGGTGTGAAATAACTCCCCAAAAAGTAATGAAATAACCCTTTAAAGTGTGGGGCCTTATATCTAATGCAATAAAACCCAAATTTCGATAATTAAATAAGCCCCCGAAGAAATAAAATAACGGCCTAGACAGAAATAAAATAATACCCATATTTTAGTTAGCGATGCCGGTGTTTGTTGTGCCATAGAGGAGGAAATCCTTGCGCCCAGAAACTTTTCGCCATAAATTTGAAAATAAAATAATACCCAAAAAACATTTTGGGGCTTTATTTCATAATGACTTTTGGAAGTTCATTTCATATTAAATTATTGTTCAATTAAAAAAAATGAAATAACACCCCAAACAATAAGAAAACACGTGCTGTGATTTTGAAAGTATTAAAATTAGAACCAAAGTGTTGCGTTTATGCCGTACATTTGAATCAGTGGCAAGCTTTTACAAAAGAGCTTTTGTGCTTTCACACCGACGAGAGCACAACAGCCAATCAGATCGCGGTGACAAACATGCTTGCTGCTTACTTTGCAAAGAAAGAACAACAAATTGTAAGAGCTTTGAAAGCTGTTTATCGAAAATGCAAATATCAAAGTCCTGATTTAAGTTGAAATAGAAAAAAAGCTTTCGAAAAAAAGATATATTCAGAGTAAAAAATTTAGCCTAGCTGGAGTCGGTGATGGATTTATGTGGCTGTCTCAAGGTACGAAGTATAAGAAAGAAATTCCAAATAATCACCGAATTAAAATGTTTATTTCACAGAAAAAATTCTCCAAAATTGTTCACTAAATAAAGCCCTTAATCAAAAATAAAATCAGTTTTAATTTCAAATTTCATTAAGTGAATTAAATGTTTAATCAAGTGAATAAAACATTTAATCAATTAAATTAAACGTTTAATTGATACTATTAATTTGTTTACTGGTGCAAATTTAATTAATATCACAAATTTTTTAATTGAGATCTATTTTTATTTTTTTTTCTGTGTTTTTTTTTAAGCGACCAGTAGAAGAACATGTAATTGTTGATGACGAGGTAAAATCATAAGATAGTTTATTAAAGTTTTTGCGTAACTATTACTTGGTTGTTTTTGATTTAAGAAGCCAAGTTCAAGCAGAGGTAGACATGTACTCACATACGAAGTTAGCTCTGAGAAAACGAAGTGCAGTAAAGTTAAACAGTTAATTAGCTCCAATGATCAAACTCAAATAAAAAAAAGCTGCTGAATGGCTACAAGTTTAGAAAAGTGCTTATTAAGCTCTTTCATTATACAGTTGAACTTCTCTAATTCGAACTGCTGTAAGTCGAAGGGAATCTCTTGACAATAGCGGAGACAGGCCAATTCACATGAATTAGTTTTTATAACTTGAACTCTTAAACTTCTTTATCTTGAATTTTTCTATAACTTAAAGTAAAGTATTTGCACCACCCGTGGCCACACTTCCACAAGACGAATAGGACATTTATCTTAAGTTAAATAAGATTTAATAAATCTTACTTCAATAACTCTATGTTTTTTTAAATTTTGCATGTAAGCACTTATCAAATCACACAATATTTCATTAAATAAAATCTTTTAATATGTACATCTGTATTGGTACGAAATAAAATTAAAATAACATGAATGCCGAACGAATTAAATTTTTTGTTTTGCATTTATTACAAAATTCTCTAACTTGAAGTTTCTGTAAGTCGAACTTTTTTGTCGGGATAATGGAGTTTCGAGTAATGTATTTGGAATTGGAATTATCTGTTCCGAAGTACAACACTCTGCGTTGCTTTGTTAATCGTATGCACCCAAATTGCTTTTCAAGCTACTACGCCATTAAAAAGGGCTCCGAAGAGTTTTTGCCAAAACCATTAACAGTGTCCGAAGTTTCAGCTGAGGTGCCTTTGCAAAGTTTGCTTAACAAAACTGCAGAGAGTCTGTTAAAATTAAGTGGTAAAGTAAACGAAGGTAAATAAATATACATTAAAATGCAAATGTGGCTTTGATGGTAGCTCTGGTCACAGCAAGTAACCCCCCAAAAATCGTTGTTGTTGTTCTCTGTACAATCTTTATGTCGCGGCTGTTTTTATGTGACTATATGGCAGCGTGGCCAGAAGATTTGGAAGGAAAATCTTCATATGGCCAAAAAAAAAAAACTTATTTTGAAGAGGAAAATCTTAAAATTCTTAATAACAAGGGCAAAGAAGTAAAAATTATTAATTTTTTAAAAGGAAATACTTCATATTATGGAAACTATTTAAATTGAAATACATAATTGCGGTATTTATACAAAATTAGATTGTAGGCTTAAATTGTGTTTTTAGTTATATTTTACATAAAATTCTTTCTAAAAATATACTTTAAATCCATTTGTTTTCTAATAAATAAGAACGTAAAAAAGTTCATATAAATAAAGAAGTTTCTTTGGAAGTAATTAAATTCTAAACTTAGAGATATATAAATTTTGGGCAAGAAGATCATACATCATATGAAGTTTTTAAGGGTTCTCAATTTAGTATTATATTTGATACCGTTGTTGTATCGAAGGCATTTGAAAATATATGGATTATATGGATCTCCCTAAATATATTCCTAATGGAATTGTTATTCAAATAATGTACACCTTTGAAACGACATTGTAAAGCACTAATGTATATACACTTTATTTAATAATTATCAAAAACATGGAATGTGGAATTTTCACACCAAAAGCTTCTTAACCCTAGGTAACTTTTTACCACTTAGGTCTCCTCTTGGTCAGGCCTGACCCCAATTAGAACAGCTGAAAAAAAAACCCCAATTTAATAAAAAGTAAATAAATATATTTTTCATTAAATTATTATTTTAGATAAGCAGGGGTGTTCTGGAAATCGAAATCACAAGAATTTGGAAGTTGTTTTTAATACACTTTTAATCAAATTTTTTTAATGTTTGTTATTAAATTCCGTTTAATAGAGAAATATTTGTAAAATATTTGATATAAAATTCATTTATCACAGAAATCTTATTAAAAAACGACGTTTAAAATGTTTGCCTTTTCGATTTAAAGGACAGCCCTGTATACGAATTTATTATATAATTTTATTATTTTATTTTACATGCAAGTTATCGAATCTGTAGTCCCTTATTTTGCACATTGCTTTTTCGCAACTATCTGCTTTCCGCTTGGTTTTTGTATTTAAATTATACTTAGCTCATAACGGGCCGTAGTTGTCTGATTTAATTCGAACTTGATTCATTCAGTTCACAACATATCATTTATAGAATTTACTTTTCTGTTTTTTTGATATATTGTTCTATATGAAAAATATTGCAAAAAACAAAAATTTGGTCCGTCCCAGAGGGTAATTTCATAGACTTTTACATAAAAATAGAATTTCACCCCACTAATCTTGCTCCAATCAAATCCAAATTAGTTTCATTCGATTCAGCACACATCATTTATAGACGCCCCTGTTTTTTTTTTTTTTTTGTTATATTCGAAAAATTGCAAAACACAAATTTAGTCTGGCCAGACCAAGACGGTAATCCTAAGGTTAAGTTCCATTAGTTTTACCTTTTGGTACTAAATACATAATCTTTTTTGTTCTTTATTATATTAAACTTTATAAAAATACGGGTTTTCTTTTTTATTCAACATTTTTTATTTTTCAAATTTCTTCTATGAGTTACATTTTAGTTATGTATTTTATAAAGCTTTTTTGTAATAGTTCTATTCCTTAAATTTTTAGGAATAATAATAGTCTGGTAGTGTATAAAAGTCATTCCTAAAAATTTAAGGAATAGAACTATTACAAAAAAGCTTTATAAAATACATAACTGAAATGTAACTCATAGAATAAATTCGAAAAATAAAAAATGTTGAATATAATAAAAAGTAACCTACGAAAGGAGATAATTCCCGGTTTTCTTTTTTCAAATAATTTTTTTTCATCAATATTCTCAAAATGAACAACCGCTAATTTTTGTGTATGCTAGACAATGGGTACAAAAGTAGGCATATCCAATAGACAACAAGCTGATACAAAACCTCATTGTTTTAAAAACTGACTGTTTAAAAAACTTCAAAAACTTATGTAAGTTGTACAAACTTTAAGTTAAGAATTTTTATTTCTAAAAATAAAAATCTTAATTTGAGAAAAAAGATCTTCAAATCTTATTTTAGTCAAAAAATCTTCAAAAATAAGGTAGATTTTACCTGGCAACGCTGCTATATGGGAAAGGACGTTTATGCTGTTGTGCGTAACACATAAAAATATTGGTTTTAGACCCACCGATTGACTCAAATTAACTTTCTGAATCGATCTTACGAAGTCTAAACATTTACACTAACAAATTTTTATTTTACGGTTAATAAATTCAGTTGTTACATTGCAATTTAAAATTGTCTTACTTTTATACGTAAACAATTAATGGAAAATAATTTCCTCAATCAGCATGATTTGGGGTATTTCTATCATTCCCTTAATGTTTAATTTTTTTGCAAAACAGGTAAGACGTTTCTTAAGATAAAAAAATTGTTAATTTTCATACGAAATTTCTTTTTGAGTGCAACTATTTCTTGTAGAAATTTACTATAATTTATAAAAAAAAAATTCTGTTAATAAATAAAACTGTTCCTCCAAACTTTGAAAATAAATCTGAAAATATTTTATAATAATGATAAATAAAATGCTAATGAATATTTTGCTGCTTAAGAAAACTTTTAAACGCTAAATTTGGCTGCAAAAATGCTAAACTGGTCACATTGAATCTTGTGCTTAAATAATCTCAGATTACGTTTTTCTTATTTTTTTGCGCTTTTACGAAGAGATTCATTGGTGTTTTAATAAAATATACCAAATCGATTCTATATACTGAGCGGCTTGATAACGCCAAATTTCCAGCGTTTTCGTTTGTCAGAATACGCGATATGAGTTTTTCAAAATGGAATAGAATAGTTTTCGATAGAACCTGATATCTAAATAATATGTAAAGCTTAACATATATTATTATCTTATCAATAATATAGAATACAGCTTAACTTTATAACAAAATTTTGTTCTGATTGCCTAGGGGTATCAAAAAGGTCACACTACCAAAAAATGTTTCCGTAAATACTCTGGTGTAGAGTATCACATGAACGGACTTGACTGACTTTACGTTTTTACTACTTTAACTTTTTGTTTTTATCTCAATAAAACGTTGAAAACTAAATGTCAAACATTGATTTAAAAAAAAAGAACTGATTATTAACAAATGTCATGACAAATGTATCAGTAATCATGAAATAGTCATTTGAAAAGTGTTAAATGTCTACTAAAACAAATACATACCTAAAAAACAACAAAAACAAAAAACTAAACTAACTATTCGGTTAACAATATAAAAGCAAAAAATTAAAAAAAATATTAAACTAATAAACACTTGCAAGGTAAATTAGTTTATAGTATTATCCCCATGAAAAAATTAAAACTTGTAAGATTTCGAACAAAAGCAGTGGCAATAAAATGTTAAAAAACAAGACTTTTATATTATTTCTACTATAGAACTACAAAAACAACAACTGCTGCCATTTTTTTTTTTTTTTTTTGTTTTATTGTAACTATTTATTATCTTGTCTATTTTTTTCCTCTACGTTATTCATATTTGCATGGTATTTTCTTAGTCATATTTCGTACCCCCTTAAGTATTTAAGTACTTTATTGTATTTTCTTCATTTATTATGAAAGGATTGATTGAACTAAGTCGACATCAATCAAACCATAAATGTAATACGAACAGTGCAGCCACTTCGTGGGTAATTACAAGGGTATTCAAACGATTAACCGTTATTCGATTAATTGATTAATTTTTGGCGATTGATTGTTAGAAGAATTTAAAATGGCTTAATTTCGACTAACTCGAATAATTTATGTCGATTAATCGATTAACCGAAAAATTTTTTTCACAATATTAGTTTTTTTTTTTTCTTTAATGTAAAAACACGAGCCGGTTTAAATACTCTTTTATTGTTTCTTAACTCAGGAACATTTCCTTCGTGTAACATTTTTTTTAAATATAGTTTAGTACAAAGAATGAAACCAGTGCCCATGTTCTGTAACTCTTGCGTCGAGAAACTTTTCGATTGAAATGTGTGATATAGAACAAAAATGCCATATATTGAAACAAACAGCTGTTTTTCCTACTAAACTGTGTCTGCAACTTTTTTTGGCGAGTACAAGCTGTCACGCAAGGAAATTACTCGCCAATTTACAGAAAAAGTGTGTCTGTAACATTTTGGTGAGAAAAGTTCCCGCTTTGGACTGTCAAAAAAACTCACGAATAAAAATGGGGCGAGAAAAAATTTTAACACTAAAAAACAACTAAAAATGCAAATTACAAAAAATAATAATAATAAAATTATGTTCTTGGCCCTTTTTTTATTGTTTTATTATTTTCTTTTACCATTTTTATAAAATATACGAATTTTTTCAAAGCTCGTTTGCAAACAACAAACATTAAAGTCGCACTTTACATTATTTGGCATGGCCGACGGTTGTATTTTCGCCGCCGTCGTTGAAAATTTTTCAATTTTGGTCGCCGTTAACTATATGTGTGACTGGCGTCCTCAACGTCTGTAATATCACATCGGCTTCGAGTGCAATGTTATGACATTTATAACGTAACGACGTAATCTTTTTTGATAGTTCTCGACATAAGTTACAGACACACTTTTTTCTCACTTTTCGAGAAACGATGGAATATTTTGTTTCACATCTTTTCGATGCGTGAAGTTCTCACTAAAGTTACAGAACATGGGTAGAGAGTTTGGAAATAATTTATTTTTAAGATTGTTTAGTACACTCTTTTACCAAAATGATTCAGAATAAGAAGTTGAAATTTTTGAGAGGAATGAAAACAACCTTCTACAAGACCTTAACAATACTATTAAAACTATTAAAATTTATGAAAAAAAAAAACAATAAGAGTTTTGAGTGCTATAATCGAAGACTAGCAATTTTTAGAAGAGATGAGAAAAAGAGCAGAAAAATCGGATATGCTTTATAACGGTTAACTTTCAATCTCTCTCCAACGTCAACAATAAGTGAAAGAATCTTTTCTAATCTTTTCTTATCAAGATGCATCAAAAGAAATCGTTTGAAACATAAACATTTTAACTGTATACTCTTTTTGAAAGACTATTTTAGAAGATTAGCTTAAATTTTTATTCTAGTTGTTATTTAAAAAGTTTTCCTCTTTTATTACATGAAGTACCTCTTGTTAAATTGTTGTTACTTTTTTAATTAAACTTTTATGTTAAAGAACATAATATTTTGACAAAATTAAAATTATTCGATTAACCAAATAATATTAAATTGTTTGATTATTATTCGATTAAATTTTTACCTCAAATAATTATTCGCGCGATATTCTTTAAAAAAAACGCAAGATATGCTGTATTTTAAATTTTAAAATTGAATAGAAATTTCTGTAGAAAGCAACAGCAAATTAACAAAATATTTTTTTTGGAGTTGCGTTTCGTTTTACACAATTAGGGCCTAATCAGAATCAAAAATCTAAAAGAAGACTGCAATATCATTTATTAAGATTTAGTGAGAATATAGTAAAAATAGCGTTTTTTAATTAACTTACTCATGTTGTTGTTCGCCATATCTTCGCAAAAACGAAGTTCACTTTTGTTTTAAATATTCACATATTTTTTTTTTTTTTTGCAGTGCTTAATGTTCGGTTTTTCCAAGCGTGTTCATATTTTTCCAAGCTTTTATTTCCTTTATTCTTTTTGTCCCATTTTCAAATCCATTTTATATTTTTTTTAATTTAAAGTAACTTAATAACTTATTTAAGCGTTTGTAGCACTTACTTGTCCCGTGTGACCGCTGTCTGAACAGGCAATTTATGTGGATATATATATGTATGTATATCAGGTGAAGGTAAAATAATAACTCGTTTTGGCTTATTTATGGCTATTTCCTCATTAGACGATTCTCTTTTTTCCCCCAACGAGAAACTGCAGATTAAAGCAATTTGGTTTTCTCATTGTCTCATTTGTTATTTATTCTGTTGCAAAGCTAGCACGCCCTCATCTACCAATTTTTTATTTTCCGTACAGATAAACTAAATCTGCAGGGCTCCCAACTTTGACATCTATTTTGGGAGTTATTGCCAACACAAAGTTATTTTTAATCGGTATATTGAGAAAAGTAAAATCTTTAACGGACAGTTTATCAGTCTAATAAATTAATGTCGAGGTTTAGTAACAGACGTGTTCCGATACATTGGGAAAACGGCAATTAGAATGCAAAAAACATTCTGTAAGAAGTGAAATTCCGTTGCCTCAGCTTATCACAAGCAGCTGCTATTGTGTGGAAACCATAATTTCGTATGTGCATAAGGCTCATGTAAATGCTACGACTTCGGTTCTATTTTTGATAGCAAACGAAACTACATATATGAAAGTTCTTAAGGACAAAATTTCTTATCCTAGCTCATAACAGGTGACTTATTTAATGCCAATATAATTTTTGCTGGGCAACACTTGTAATTGGACGAGGTAAATTTACAGGTTGTTCTTTTCTATTTAGTACTAAATGGATCCGTCGTCTACAAATTATATTTCATCATATTTTATCTCCCTTATTCTCCTTTTTCAAGCTATATTGTGCTTCTTACAAATGAAATAGTTATACCTTAGATAATAAAAGGATCGAAAACACATATACTTTATAGGAGTGTTCGAAAATATACACTAAATATCGCTCCTTAGTGTTCGGTTGGGTTTGGAGATTTGTGGAAAACACAAACGTTAATAGTGTTTGTGTGAAATTCATAAAAAAAAGTTTTCCTGTTAGTCATCTTGCAAACACAAAAATAATACTGTTTTTTATCAAACTCAACAAAAGATGAAAACATTTAATTTCGTTCGGTTTTTTTTTTTAATCCACAAACTTCATTGTGTTCGGTTCGGCTCATTAATGTTCGTCCCTTTTGGCTGGTAAAAAAAGAAACATTTTAGAACATTAAAATATAATGTTTGTCTTCAGTATCACTGCAATTGTTCTGTTTTTTAACGAAGAACAAAACACTATATAATGTTCGCTTCTTTCTTGAAAATAGTTACGAGCGGTATTAAGTGTTGTGTTCGTATACACAATCACTAAAAAAATATATATCGTTCTTAGGTGTGTGAGCCGAATGCTTAGTAATGTACTGTTTATTTTCGAACACTGCTTTATAGTACACCCGTTGACTTCGCGTATAATCAAACAAGGGCTCAGTAGGGTGGTATAACGGGTCTAAGAGATGTGTTTCAAACTTTTTAAACATGTGATACAGTCCACATGTTTTTACTCAAAAGAACACAAACTGAAAATAATCAATAAAATAAAAAAAAAATTGAAAAACATGAATTAACAACAACAGCCACAACACAAATAATACGACAACTGGCCAAATTTAATGTTAGCAATATAAACGTTGTTTTATTTTTGAGTATTTGTTATTGTAACAACAAAAACTCATAGCAACAAATCGTTGGAAGCACACGCATACATAGTGAACAGAAACATTAGGATGTTCCCTTAAAATAATCCTAATTCATGTTACTTTTGTATTAGTTTTGTATATAATATGAAAAAATTTTACTCTACCCTTATGGAATTCTACATAATAACGATGTCGTTAGTAGTTCTGTGTTTTTTTTTTGCAAATTTATTTAAAACTTTTTATGTAAAACAAAATTGTGAGATAAAAATTTATTTTTTCTTTCTTTAAATGCACATATAAATCGAAATTTGTTTGTTTGCAATTCTAAATATTTAATCAAAATTATAAAGAATTTGGTACAATGAAGTATTTGTTACAATTTAGGCAAATAAAAAAATATTTCGTAAATAATGCGAAAATTTGTTGTAACTTAGAATATTTTAAAATTTTAATGAGTTTAAAAGTGTTTAGTTGGTAAATTGTTTAACATTTCTCTTATTACATGTTTTTCGAGAAAACCACGTTTTAGCCAAAATATCAGTGCTGCCACTTTGTGGGTAATTACCCAAATTGGGTGTAATTTTTACTATCGTGGGTAGAGTGTAGGTAATTTATTTTAGGTGTAAATCAGGTGTAATTTAAAATTCTTTCTTTATTATTATTCTTAGCAATTACAGTCCTTTATGGACCAATACTTCTGCAACTATCGTTCTCCATTTATCTCTGTCAATGGCCTTTTGTTTATAGTTTTCCACTTTGATTACTTGTAAATCTTCTTCAACATCATCTTTCCACCTTTTTCTTGGCCGTCCCTTTTTCCTAATACCTTCTGGGTGTTGTTCAAAAACTTTCTTCACTGTCATGCAGTCGTTCATTCGTAAAACATGTCCAAGCCAGCGTATTCGCTGTGCCTTTTTAAAACGTATAATATTTTGATTTTCATTAAGTATCTCTAACTCATCATTGTACCGGGATCTGTACAATCCTTCTTCAATTTCAATTGGGCCAAAGAGTTTACGTAGAATTTTTCTTTCAAAACAAAGTAGTTGATGTATGTCTGATGTTTTTAGTGTCCAAATTTCACTCCCATACGATAGGACTGGTCTTATAAGTGTTCTATATAGATTAAGTTTCAGCTTCTTAGATAACAAGGAGGATCTAAAGAGTTTTAGATGAAGAAACCAGGTTCTATTCGCAGATTGGATGCGATCTTGTATTGCTACAGTGGTGTCCCCATGTGAACTTAGATTGATTCCAAGATATTTAAATTCTTTAACAGATTCGTACACATTATTAGATATAACAAGGTCTGGTGAGTCTTGCTGTATGTGTGAACGGAGCATATATATTGTTTTTGTTCTGTTAATCATCAGTCCTGTAGTCTGCGCTGCTTCTTCTAATTGTTTAAAAGTATCTTTCAGTATGTTTCTACTTCTGGCAATTATCAAAAAATCATCTGCGTAAGCGCAAATTTGAGTAGATTTATTGTAAATGGTGCCTTTTTGATCTATTTCTTCTACTACTGAATGTAAAACTAGATTGAAGACGAGAGAGGATAACGCATCTCCTTGTTTTACTCCGGAAACAACGTCGATTGTGTTTGAGAATTCGCCTTGTATTATTACCCTGGCGTTTGTATTTGTTAATGTCATATTTACTAAATTTACAAGTTTGCGCGGTATTCCCATTTTCAAAAGACGTAGTGAAATTACGGTTCTATGTAGGCTATCTTTAGTTACCTAAAAAAAAATCTAGATTCAATTTCAGTGATGACATTTATTTTATTTTAAATATTGTTGGTCCAAAAAATACACAGTCTTCTGAACCAAAGTCATGGTTTCTTTTTAGGGAAAGACTTGTTTGAAGAAGAATATTTTTTGATTTTCTTTATGTTTGATGTTTCTTCTCAACAGCACATTTCAGCAAATTTTCAGAATTTGTTGGCTAATGGTTACAGAGATATCGAATATTAAAAAAATCGAGCTATAAGAAAAGTGCGTTCAAATAAGTACTCATAACTTTTTCAATATTGGTCCAAAAGAATAAAAAAATTTTGCACTGTGGGCTTGGATGCGATTTTCGGGATTTAATATTTTAAATAAATTTGTTTCAATCTATGTACCCTTTGATTTTCTTGAATTTTAAGACCCATTTGGTTGTGGATTCAAATAATTACTATTTCTTCTGATTTTTTTAAATTTGTTAGAAAAATTTTTTTCGATATAAGCCACTGTGCGACAATTTTAGTTTATCAAAAAAAAACAATAATTATTATTTTATTTAAGTATTTTTTTTTAAAAGCTTATAAACATTTTCCTTTTTTGATGAAGAATACTTTTTAGCAATTATTGTACCAGCATGAGAAGGAACTATTGAATGAAATGTTTGCATTTCCAGAATTGGTTTAGCGGTTTTACATCGCAAATCCAAAGTTTCTTTTGCGTCAAAATAATGCTGTTCTGGAGGAAATTTTACTTGAATAGTTGGTAAATTACTCGGTTCGGATGCCCATTCCAGTGCTGTAGTTATTTGTTTATCAACTTGTTTCTGAAGACTTACTCTTTCGGCAATTCTTTTCAATGTGGCTCTAATACCGTCACATGATCCTTTACAATATGCTGTTGCAAAAAATGCATTTCTGCAGCATTCTTGAAGTCTTACTTGTGAAAATATAGGTTAACAAACCTTTTGAATTACTGTGGAGCACCATCAGAAAAGTAAAATATTTTAGACGCATTTGTTAATAATTTTTTTACAAAATCAGTAAAAATCCTTAGATGTATTAACGTTTGTAGTAATTACATCATGATTATTGCCATCAGTAATTATGACCAGACTTCGATGAGTGAGCTCTTCATTATGCTTTAAATAAATAATTATCGGGAATTTGGTTGATATGGCTGATTATTATTCCAATGAAAACCGGGTGCTGCGTTCTGTATAACAAACGGGTCATTTTTGCTGCTAAAAACACATACTTTTTATGTTATTTTAGAAAAGATGTAATATTTTTTTTAATTTTTTTGAAAATTGCCAATTATGGGCTGCAATTTTTTTTTTTTTTTTTTGTAGGGTAGGAGGGTAATCTCTTAGTAATGGTATGCTGTAGCACTGTACCGTTTATACCCGGTGTGCTATAAAATGTTTTCTGGGGTTCTATATTTCAGTCAAATTTGAATTTCAGAGAAATAGAATTTTAAGTGGCCAAACGAGTCAAAAAAAAAACTATGCTATCAGTATTAAATTATCAATTAAAAAAGTAACAATAATTTAACAAAAAGTATTTTATATAATTAATGAGGAAAACTTTTTAAATAAAAAATGGCATCAAAATTTAAGCTAATCTCTTTTGATGCAACTTGATTTAGAAAAGATTCTTTCACTTATTTTTGACGTTGGAGAGATTGAAAGTTAAGCGTTAAAAAAAATATCCAGTTTCTCTGTTCTTTTTCTTGTCTTTTCTAAAAATCAGTAGTCATCTATTACACCACTTGAATCTCTTATTGCTTATTTAACAATTTTAATAATTTTAATAGCCTTGTTAAGGTCTGGTAGAAGGTTGTTTTCATTCGTCTCAAAAAAAATCATCTTCTTCAACTGAATCGTTCTGGTAAAAGTCTGTACTAAACATTCTTAAAAATAAATTATTCCCAAACTCTTTGGTTTCAGTCTTTTTACTATATTTTAAAAAATCGTTACTCGAAGCAAATGTTCCTGAGTTAAGAAACAAAAAAAGGGTATTTAAAACGAACCGGCTTGTTTTTTTTTACATAAAAGAAAAAACTAATGCAGTGAAAAAACAAATTTTCGATTAATCGATTAATCAATATAGATTATTCGAATATTCCTTAATCGAAAATAAGCAATTTTAAATTATTCGAACAGTTAATCGCCCAAAATTATTCGATTAATCGAACAATCAATACCCTAGTATTGACATAACATTTTGAAACGGTAACTTATATAATAGCTGCTATGGGATAGTCCATAATTGATCGTAGGTCCCATATAAACCCTCTCTCCACTCTCACTTTAAAACGAACCAATCTCATATAGATGTTGACATTTAAAAAATATTCGGCACAAAGAACTCAAATATGAATCATAAATCCATAAAATAATTTGGTTTTGCGGGGTCCATGATTAGACATGGGTCCCAAATAGGGTGCAATCTCGAAAATGTGTCTTTATATACTGTGGAGTAGGGTATCAAATGGTCGGACTTGACCTATTATACATTCTTAAGGATTACAGGTTTTTATAGAGAGCGCAATACAAAAAATATATCATTTAATTTTACAAATGAAATCCATTTCACTTATTATTGGCAACGTCAGATCATCTCACCATCAAGAACAAATAAATAATTCTAATTTATCTCTATCGGTTGAAATACTTTTGGCCAATGAAAAACAATTTGGTAGCCCGTGTGCACTTTTATCCATATTAGAGTTACCTTAAAATTGTGAAAAATCTGCAAATAAAATTGAAAAACTACACAAAAAAATACTTTCAAACATTATAGAATAAAAAACACGAAAAAATTACTCCTCAAAAGAATCACTAATGATCACACATACAGCTCGAGTCTGTTTCTTAAATGATCAGAAATATATCTATATATGAATCGGCAAAGGCAAAACAGTTAAGAACACTTTCCTCCTCTGTATTTCAAACGATTTGAACAAAATATATACGATTTGAAAGATATTAACAATATATATTTCTTAACATCTGTTCAATATTTTCAGAGTTATAAGCGTTCAAATTTGCTACGTACACATATGCAGATCACATAAATACCAATTTTTTCTTTCAGTTATCAAATAATAAAAAAAAGAGTGGTTGAATAATCACATTTTCAGAAACCGGTTTTCGAATATTTCGCCTATACAAATACGGGAAATTAAATTTCTTTCTTTTCCTTTTCCGTGCTGCATGTGATAGTTTTTAAATTTGCTATAATATTTAATTAGAAACATAATGTTATACATGCATGGTCCTGAGTAAATGAAAACCTATATGATGAAATATGTTGGCACTTTTTGGTTTTTCATCTAGTACTTTTTGAATTTTTGTTAATTTTCGACCTATAAAGATAAAATTATACATGCATGGTCCTGATTGAATAAAAATATATAAAATGGAGCTTTTTGGTACTTTTTTTTCAACGTCTGGTACTTAACTAATTTTCGTTTATTTTTTATATTGAACTTACAAAATAAAATAAGATAAAATATGAACCGATCGAATAAGACTGAAAAATAAATGCTTGAAATATGTAAATTCATATATACTTAGATGTACTATATTTTGTTTATATGTATATAACAATTTATGGTCAAATTTTGACCATTAGGCAAACACTAGTGAAAATAATTTCTCGTAAAGACCTTCAAATACATATTTTTAAATGACTTGTCAACCATTTGAAATACAGTTATTTCCGCTTAATTGAGTTTCTAAAAATGCACGACTTTTGACGCAATTAAACGGGAACTCAATTAAGCAGTACTAGGTTAATTGAATCGAAGACGTAATTAAAACGAAAATCGCTTAATTGAGCAAGATGTGCGATAAAGCGAAACAACCATGTGTGTAGATAATAAAACTCATTTCTTATATAAATATTAAGTTAAAAAATGGTTTAGGTTTTTTAAAACAAAATAAAAATCAGGTACCGTTCATCGTACAATCTTTCTTGCAGCAAAATATTTTTTTTACGTTTGTGGAGCAAAAACACATTAAGTAGACAGAAATAATAAACCGGAAAATTTGCTCTTGTTTTTCGCAATGCGGTCTTATTTTGCGAAGTAATTAAGCGGGTGACACAATTAAACGGAACTCAACTAAACGGGAATTTTTACATAGACAGTTATACTGAATGATTTTGTGGTATGATTTTTAGTGCAATTAAACGGGAAACTCAATTAAACGGGGCTCAATTAACCGAAAACAACGTACAATTAAAAAATTAGTAAAAACTGACTAGAAAGACGCGTAGTGAATCAGCTCTTACGAAGATTGGCACGTAGTTTACAATTGTCTTACATAAGCCAATGATAAGAAAATTGGCTCTATTATGGCTGTTTTAATAATGCAGAGAATAGAAAAAAGGTTAACATATCGTCAGCTCATTACTGCTTTAACCTACCGACCATTTTTAAAATATTGTGTTAGATATAGGGTAAATATATTTTGAATACCCTCTTTCTGAATCCAAAACCTGTTTCACTAAATTTTTTGTCGTTTATGAGATATTAAGCATTCATTTTGCTCCACGTCAATCCTACATGCCACTGTTTGACATATGCTTCAAATTCCTCATACAAAAACTCTTGCTTTGCTTCATTGCCGTAAGAAAAACAAGCAGTTTAGGCGAAAACAAAATAAAATGACAGCCAGAAAATAAAAAGCAAAAGCAAAGTAAAATGCCTACAACTCAATACACAGCAGTTAGTATACGTATGCAGCACAAAAAGCTACTCTTTAAAAATAAATTTAGAAAAGTGTTGTTTGCGGCACAAAACAATAATTTTCACTTTCAATTAAATACTATTAACTTCTAAGTTCGTTCATTAACATTCACAAAAATAAAAATTTTTCCTGAAAACATATGCCAGAAGCAGTGGGGAAGATACAAACAAATCCTATCAGGTATATTTTTAGAAAACTTCATGTAAGTCTGGGATCAAAATATGAACGTTTTCTTTCAGAAAGTTGAGTTTTTTGGGGGAAAGGGAAGAGAACATGCTTTTATTCTCTTTTCTCTCACACATTAACTCATAATTTCTGACAGAAAACTTTCATAATGTGAACCCACTGTCGTTTTTCTCCAATACGACTTTTTGGCATATGCGCCAAACTAATAATGAGCTGACGATTTTAATACTTTTTATGTTAAATAAATAATTTGTTATAAATTAAGAATTTTTTGCAATCAAAGGGAACACAATTTGTAAGGCAATATAAGCAGAAATGGAAAAAATACGCGATATATAAGAAAATGTTTACTTAAAAAGAAGTTGTATTAAATTAAAGCATTATGTTTTAGCGCTTTAATTATTTTTTTTAGCTTTTTTTAAGACAACTTAGTTACAAACATTTTTAGGATCTAATGACACTGACCAGAAATCACTCTATAGAATTCTTTGATAATAAATCCATAATTTAACTTGTCTCACATATAAATTTCCCTCTTGAAAATTATTTTAGTTCGGCTAAAATTGTTACGAATCATGATATTTTACTCAAATTAGCTTAAATTAAGTTTAATCTGATTGTCGTGCAATTATTAAACATAGGTCTTAACCGTAACCAATTTTAACACTGACGTCCGTTTTTATTAAGATAAATAAGTAATTTATAGATACCGCCTAGAGCCCACAACTGTAATATTCTAACTGTCGGTAGAGGGTGCCAAAGATTCGGCTCAGCCTAATATAGCACTCTAACTTGTTTTTCTTCAAACTTTTATTTATTTCAAAAAACATCGTGTCAATAAATATGTATACACACATACTTACATACGTACATATACATACATATTATTTGTTTCCCCGTTTTGTTTGTTTTGTGTAGCACTCCCTTCTTCTTTGATTTATTTTAATACTTAAATGAACACAATGTTCAACATATTTTTTATGGCTCCAACGTGGATGTGTAGGTGTTCTGCATTTTTTAAAATTAACTTAAATTTGTTTTAAGACCTTTTGCTTGTTAGAAGTATAAAATTTAAGCGACAAACAATTGAAATCGATGAAATTGGTCTTGAATTATTTTTTTTTTTTTTGACTCATATGGGGGAAAATTAAATTTAATGTTTCGTAAAATAGAAGAAAACCCTAAATACTGATTTCGAGATTATATATAAATTGCTTTATTCAAAAAGATTTTAATTTAAGAGAAAGTTTAGTATGAGTCAGTGTTGCACTTCGTGGGTGATTACCCGAATTGGATGTAATTTTTACTATCGTGAGTAAATAAATATACATAATTTCTTTAAGGTGTAGATCAGGTTTAAATTAAAATTCATACTTTATATATTGGTATTTAAATAAAAAACCTGTAGAGAATTTTACATTAAAGTAGCAACTGCTAAAAAAATCAAGTCTTAATTTCAGTAATGAAATTTATAGCATTTTAGATGTTTTTAACCTAAAAAATGCACAGTCCTGTCACTCAAAGTCACTGTGTCTATTTAAGAATATTTTTCAACCCTTCAATATACATATAATCGCAAAAGCATGGACTCTTAGGTTTCAATAAAAATAAGCTTCTTTCATTCAAGCTTCTTTCCAAAAAAGGTCCATACTTTCAATGACTCTGAGACATAATTGAGGTTCAATGCCGTTAATGTGCCGAATTATCTCAACCTTTAGCTCTAGAATTCTTCCTGGCTTATTAACGTACACTTTTTCTTCAACATCCCCATAGAAAGAAATCCAACGGTGTCAAATCACACATTGAGTTTCTCGCGCCAAATAGCCATTGTTTCGTTGGCTGTGTAGCAGTGGCATCATCGTGCTGTAACCACATATCGTCCAGGTCCATACCCTCAGTTTCTGGCCACAAGAAGTACGATATCATCTCGTAATAGCAACTGCTTGGCCGACCTTTTTTTCAAAAAAGTACTGCCCGATGATGCAGGACGAACTGGGCGAGCATGCACAGGTGTTTTCACATTTCCTACAGGTCCGGTTTGCTGAAATTTGCGCACAATTCTCCCGATTGTGGACACATTTGGTCGCTTATGCTGACCAAAAAAATCACGAATCACAATTGTGTACCTCTCCATGGTTGAATTTGTCAAGCACTGAAACAAAGAAATGTTAAACTAAGCTGGGCAAAAAACTTGACGTTAAGTTGAGACTCACAATTAACAGCTTGCATTATGGTTGGACCACCCTTTAGAAACTACAAAAAACAGAGTATCTACCTTTGTTTCTATACCCCTCACATGTTAATACCCACTATTGATATAAAAATTAAGCCTTTAAATTGGATGCAGCTTTAAGAAAAAATCGTTATAAAATGAAGTTAATATTTTAAATAAAATAGATAATAATTTGCGATAAAAATTTACAGCCGTATTCATAACAAAAAGTTAGCCACAGTTTAAACACTACGTACAACGAGCTGCTAACTAGAATGCCTATTAAGCTTAGCAGCAGCACAGAGTTCATTCATAACAAACTTTTCTCCATCAGCTAACTTTTAATAAATCAACTCTAAATGTTAATAATGCCACATTATCTTACTCAAAAATGCAACACGTTTTGCATTAATCATCGCTGGTTTTGTAATTTTTGCTCCGCATATAAACATTTTAAAAAGACTTTAAAATTTAAAAAAAAAATAAAGAAAGATAGTAAATTTAAAACAAAACAGTAAATTAAAAAAACAAACAAAATTGTTTAACATTAAACAGTTGTTTTTCAAAAGTTGGCAAACGTTTGGCAGCTCGTTAACAAGAGTTTAGCAAATCGTTAGCCAGAGTTTGGTAAGTGTATTATAAATAAACTTTGTGCTAACTTCATGCCAAATTTTCATTATGAATACGACTGTTAATATCTTCAGTTAACGATTAATTTGGTCTTTTAAACGTTTCTAAACAAAAAATGTGAACATATGTATATTGACATACCCAACGGAACAAAGACGTCATTTTAAGTCAATACACGAAAATCATTCTCCTAAAAGTCTTATTGACGTATGACACGTTAAATGTTAAAAATCATTTAATCAATAATAACTCAACTTTTATATTTATAATTGTTTTAATAGATTTAATAACACAATTCACTTACAACAACAATAATTATATTATTTAACTAAAATGTGTATGTGTGTGTTTAGTAGGGGTAACTGACATCCAATGGATTGCAAATAAAATATCTTTAAGCGGTAGGTAAAAGTGAAAATATTCAATACATAAAACTATTTTAAAAACAGCTTAAATAAAACTGAATATCCATAAAAATCACTATGGCAAAGTTATAAAATAAGTGGAAATTATTCACAAAGCATTTAAATGAAAATCTTAAAAAAAGGTTTCATTTAAATGTTTTTTATACATTTTTCCACTTTTGTTTCTCTGTAAAAACAAATTTATAAATTTTTTACACAAATTGGCACAAATTTTTCATAAATTTTTTAAGTTTTCCAACATTTTTCACTATTGGCTGAATTTATGTTTTAGTTTTCCCCGTTTTTTTTTTTTTCATTTGTAACAAAAATCACTTTCCAAAAAAGGCATGTTACTAAATTTTACTTTTTAATTTTAATAAAGTTTTTGTTCATTTTTATAAGTTTTGTTAACAGCTTTTGTGATGTCTATTTGATTTGTTCTTGAAAATATTTAAACAAAGTAAAATTGTTTAAACAATCGTGCATAGTATTTGTATGTGACTTAAATTTTTGAATGAAGTTGAAGTGCAAATTTTAATATAGAAAAGTTTAAAACTGCAAATTTTGGCTGTTATTTACCATTAAAATTTTTTTTATTCATTTTAACATTTTTAAATATATAAAAAGTAGTGTGTTTTGGAGATTTCTGCAGCACTTTTTCCATACAAAAAGTTGGAGCATACTGGCAGTGCTGCCATGATATTTTTGCTTATCTGTTTCTAAGTTCCCAAATTCGACTCAAAAATCCCTTGTAAATTTTGTTGACATGACCAGGGTTGTCAAGCTTAATCTGAAAGCAAGTTCACTCATCAATACGATTTATGGTACCATTGCTTATGTCAACAAATTTTGGACGAATTTGGTCTTGTCAATATATTTTGGAGGGATTTTTAAATCGAATTTGGGAATATAAAAACTGGGAAGCAAAAAAAGTATGGCAACACTGCCAGTATGTTCCAACTTTTTGTATGAAAAAATTGCTGCAGAACTCTCCAAAACACACTACTAAGAAAAACATTCATCATCAAAAAAACAGTAATTGCCCCACCCGAAACAGCAGAACGTAGAAGCACCTGCTAGTTAAGCCAAGCAAAAAAAGTGTTCGTCACTACATAGACTCGCTAAGAAGAATCTGAATATGCCCTCCAGTAAACATTCCGAACAAACCACAAACCAAAACTTTTTCTCTTAAGCCGACTTAAAATAAACCCCCGACTCCATCTTGTCAAGCTTTGAATTGGATAATAATCAAGTTGAAGAAAGAGCGCATCCACCACATACGTCTGCTCACGATCACAATCCGCTAAGTGAATGTAAAAAAAAGCTTTTTAAACATTCATCTCTTTTTTGTTTGTGAGTGTGATGATTTTTTTCCTGATATTGTTTAGAACTGGGGCTCCCGATCTTGTTTGCTTTCTGAACTTTTTGGGAATACAATAATCTATTACGGATTCCTTGAAAAGAGTCCACGGATATCAAATTGGCTTAGTTAATATGGATGTCAAATCTTTCTCTTCTTAGTCTGACTGAAAAATTTCAAGTTAAAAGAGAGCTAATTTCTCTTGTAAAAGAGTCTGCTTCTGTGAGGCCTTCATTAGTCTAATATTCTTTACAAAATTTCAGTAAGACTAAAGTCTCTCATCCTGTGCTTCCTAAATAAGAACGGCAAGCGTTTTTTGTATGTCAAAACTTCTTATTTGCATACAATTTATACGAAACAACCCTTTTGAATGCGAATTATACACCACCCGGCTGGAATATCTTATTTGACAGATCGCTATGTCAGTTTTTTATATTGAAATTGTATTTGCAATATAATTTTCATGTTTAAAAAACGCTTGCTGCTTTTGTTTAATAAGCTCAGATAGAAAAAAACTTTCATAACATATGAGTTGAAAAAGTGACAAGTCTGATGTAAAAAACATGTCGTGAACGGGGAGTTAAGTAGTTCTTTCTTAAATCCCTAGTATATTGCTCTCCAATGGAATAAATGTGTGGCCAGTAGACATTGCTGGAACGCTCAAAATTAAAAGATGGCCAAAAAAAAATCGGGTGACCAAAGTCTCAAGATATTGCAGGTCATTAACTATTTATTTCGTGGAAAAGGGATACATTTTCCCCATTGATCTGTAGGTATAGTTTGGCTAATAGATGAGACTCTCCGTGTGCTATTACTATCTAACAGAATTGCAAATGCAGAGAAGATAAAAAAGTGATAATCGACAAAAAATCACTGATAAAGAAATAGCCAATGTGGTAACACTGAAACTAAAATTTGTAGCTTCTGGTCTGGCCTTATGGGGAGTTCCCTTAGAAATCCGTTGTTTAGCTCTAAATTTGTTCTTTAACTCTAGCACTAAGCAAATTTCGCGTCACACGCATGATTTTAAGAAGATTAGACTGATAAGGTTACTTTAATCTTATCTGGCGCCTAACGACAGTAGATCACAAATAAAGCAGAGGCCAATCTGGGACCATTGAAAATAAAAGTTGTAGATTCTGGTGCATTTTCATGAGGAGAACCCTTCATAGCTTCATTCTTTAATCTTAAAAACAGGGAGGAAGATTTCAAAAATTTTTCGTAATATTTCCATGTTATAGGAGAGATTTCATTGAATTGTAAATGAAAAACTTTAAACTCTCTCTCTCTAAGGCCCACAACAAGAGCAAAATGACGCTCGTTATTCCAGAAAAGTTACAACACATTCTCCGTATTATGAATACAAACATTGATGGCAAACGCAAAGTTTTTATCGCCATGACTGCCATTTAGGTTGTAGATCGCTGCTAATCTGTTATTGTTTTGAAGACAGCGGACATAGATTTGACCAAGCGTGCTGAAAAATATTCCGAAGAAGAGGTTGAGAAAATCGCCACTATTGACACCAACCCCTTGCATTACAAAGTCGCAAACTGGTTTTTGAATAGACAAAAGGATATCATTGATGGTAAATATAGTCAATTGACTTCTCCAATTTCTGTTCGAAATTTCTTGACGATTTGGAACGTTTGAAGAAAATCCGCTCTTACAGTGGTCTCCGCCACTACTTGGATCTCAAAACACCAAGATTAGCGGTCGTCGTGGTTGCACTGTCGGTGTATCCAAGAAGAAGTAGATTCTCTACTTTTTGGGTTATGCCAATTTGGTCTTTATTATAATTTTTTTTATATATTTAAAACAAAGTTCCATTTTTTTATATTTGGAATGGTCAGCAATTCAGTTTATGTTTGAATTCGTGTGTAACGGACAAGTGAGAACAGATGAAATGCAAATACGAGTTTCCTGCATGACGGTCTCAATGCAACTGATTTCCAATGCGTTTCACACCGTGCGATCTATCAAAGGGGTATTTAGTATAAACTCAAATGAATAACTATAGTTGTTTCTGAAAATATTCATCCAATGAATAATATTCATAGATCTAATGTAATGTTTCATTAAATACATTTTAATGAATTGATCTAACGAAGTGCTGCATAGGTTCCTTTTTAATGCAATTTTTCATGGAATTAATGTCAAAATTCATTGGTATTGTGAAGAAAATTCTTTCAGTGTAGAAGTTGCAGTTTCGTTGCAATTGTCATTAACCGTCTGTTCTGAGCTTAAGAGTTTTTTTCGTCTAACCGATTTTATTCATGTTTTTCCAATTGTTGAAAACAGTTGAAATGTCTGATATAGTTTTCTGCATGACTGATTGCCTTGTCTACCAGATTAAGTTATTCAGGTATTTAAAGTTGCTTAAAACTTTCATATGATTTCCCTACAGAAAACTTGAGAATACGTGTATCCAAGTCGCCACTTTTGTTAATTATTTTGGTTGCTATTTTCTATAATGTCTCCATTCCGTTCCACATGGATGGACATGTCAAATGTCTATGGCGCAAAGCAGAGTCTAGTCCACAGTAAGTCAGTAGTACTGGTGATACAGTTACAAATGAATCAGTACAGTTTCACTATTGACATTTCCTACAAGGACTGTACAAATCTGTCCAATTTTAAAAAAAAATCATTTTTAAGTAAAAATATCTAGTTTTGTTCTGTAAAGTCAAACTATTATAAACCATTCATAATATCTCTAGTCCTTTAGCAACTATATCGCTTCAAAAACAACGTACATTTTTGTTCAAAACGAGTTTCTGTCCCAGCTGGAGGGCAAAATCATTCAATTCACAAACTTCATTTGCACCCCAAACCCATTCAAATTCATGGCTTAAATGTTGTCGTTGAAAAAATTAACTTTGTGCAGCTTTAAAAGAGCATTTTTGAAACCATGATTAGTAGAAAAAATGTTTTGAAATACACTCTGTTTGAAAAAAAAACCCGTTTAAAATAACAACCAAACTGCTTAATATTTAAAATGCCTTAATTTTTAAGAAAACTTACATACAATTGATTTTTATTATTATTTCTATGTTTAAGTAAATGCGTCCATATTTTTAAAATATTTGTCTGTCTTCTGTTTTTTCTTTCTTCTTTGTTTCTTTTTTGTAAAAAAAAAAAACATTTTTGTTAAACAACTGCAACCCACTTTAAAAAAAATTAAATATATACAACCACCAACAACAAATAAAAATACACTGTGAACTAAAATTCATTAAAAAAAACACCACCATCATCACCACTTAAAATCACCTGAAAATCACCAAAAAAAAATTAACAAAACTGTTAAAAACACAACTAAAAATTGCAAAAAAAAAAATCCAAAATGTAAACAAAATTACAGGATATTACAAGTGAGATACCTCCACTGCAGCCAGCCTGCACTGAGGAAGTTATTATCAACTGTCGCCAGCAGCATAATCATCAGCCACCAACACAGTCCACACTTC
This sequence comes from Pollenia griseotomentosa, assembly GCA_963931875.1. NCBI lineage: Eukaryota > Metazoa > Arthropoda > Insecta > Diptera > Polleniidae > Pollenia > Pollenia griseotomentosa. The sequence goes on along the minus strand of OZ007561.1, from coordinate 97,769,962 downwards.
AACAGCAGCCCCAACATAATCAATATTCTCAACAGCAGCCGCAACAGCAGCAACAAAAACAACAACTCTACCAAAAACGTTCACAATCTACAGCAACAACAAAATCTTCAGCTAACAGCACAACAAATCCAACAACAACACCATCAGTTTTATTTCAACAACAGCAACAACCACAACATCAACAGCAGCAACAACAGCTGCAACATCAACATCAAAATAATCAAAAAATTATCACTCGATCACAATCTTCAAAAGTTATACAGGACTTTCAGCATCACCACGCTTTCCATCAACTAAAACAACAACAATCGTTGCCCACACCACTTCACGGCAATGTTGGTGCTTCCCCCAATGTCAACAATCATTCCAAGTCAGTTTCGATTTTAGTCTATAAAACATTGAATACGGTCTTCAAGAGCAGCCGCAGAATCATTGTACGCGTTTGTGAAGTGGCCAGTGTCAAAAAGAATTTCAACATGTTTAAGTTCAATAAAACATCGACACAGTCGCGGGCCGATGCGAGAGCTAATGCGTGTACGGGACATGATCAGTTTGTCCGACCACCCGTCTCGGAAAAGTGAGTTAAATTACTAAGTGATAAAAGAGAAGAAAATTTATTTTAAATTAGTTGAGTAATAAAAGAAACAGTGGTGAGTTTTTTTTTTTTTTTTTTTTTTTTTTTTTTTTTTTGTTAATGTTTTTGGATGAATTTCGAAGAAATGAAGGATGTCTGAAGAAACATGAGGTGAACATTTGTTTAATTTTCTTTTGAGTTTTTCTAGCCGTTAGTTCTTTGAGCTCCTGTTTATAATTTTTTTAATTTAATGTAAAAGCCCTTAAGTCAACTTGCACTGATTACACGATCAGAATACCGAAATCTCTTATGCCGATTTTTACGCTATTCCATTTAGTCATCGTTGAGAGAGTGACGAACTCGTTAGCGGATGTGTCAAATTTATTTCTTTATTCCACTGAAAGAAATTGTAAAAGAAATGAGAAACAATAAAATTAAAGATCTTTTATAATATCACACTGGTTCCTCTAAAGAAAGTCAACTCAAAATTTTTCAATTTTCACTTTTTGCAAGAAACCGATGTACAGTGGTCATATCTACTTACTGTAAAAATCTTACATCCTTTTCTCTTCTCTATCGCCAAAAAAATACAGTTGTATCCCTCTTCTTGATATAAAAGTAGCTTCTCCAGAGTCAACTAAAGAGAAATATTTTGAGTTGTCTCCAAATGTAAACTGAATTCATATCAGTTTTGTTTCAACTAAAGAGTAATAATTTAGGTTGTGCTAGTGCTTACATCGCAAAGATTTACTTGCAAGATGTTGTATTAAGTGTTGTCTCTTTTTAGTTGTTATAGGTAAGTTTATTGTGCTGTTATATTTCGTTTTGTTTCTTTATTTTTGAAATGACAGCACTATTTTAATGAACAAACTTCACGTGAAGGGGAACAACTCAAAAAACTTGTTATTTTTCGATAATCCCTGAAAAAAATACAAAAACAACTACCGTTGTATACTTCTTACTCCTATTTCTTTACAATGCCATAAAACAATTATTTGATTGTAAATAATTTAAAACAAACAGTTTTTTGCCTCTACTGAAAATTTGTAAATTTTAAGTTGACTCTCTTTAGAAGAACCAGTGCGATATGTTAATTAATATTTCATAAGTCTCTTTAAATGTATTCTTTAGAAAATTGTTCGACTCACAATTAACTCGTATCATTGAAATGAATTTATGCAACTATTCTTTTAGTGCAGTCCTCGCTGGCCCCCTAACACATCTGCATATTTGGGCTTAGGCGCACCCCAGCTTAAGTCTGGGTTTACACTCTAAAAGTTTTCTTTCAGAAAGTCAAAGTTTATTGGTGGGCGGGAAAGAGAACATTATATTATTTTCTCCCCTCTCACCAATAAATTCCGACTTTCTGATATAAAACTCTTATAGTACGAATCCAGACTTAAGAACTGTTATGATTTCTAGTAAATAATTTAAGATTTTATATTGAATCATTTGATAGGTCATTGTATTGAATCATTTATTTTATTTTATTTAGTTTTATTTTATTAGTTCTTATTATACTAGACATAAAAAAGACTCAAAAGCCGTATGAATGTGGCCAAAGAAAACACCTAGAATAGAGAGATAAAAAACCTAGAGAGGAGAGAGATAAAACTAGCTGGCAGAAAAAACTTAGCTCTTTGATTGTGTTACAGACTAACCTAACGGCCGTACATAAACAAAAGCTTTACGCGAGTTCTAGTTGTCAAAAATTGTAATGCCCATACAATAAAGCATCCCTATATAGCGCGGCGTCAACGCCTTGCAATTGCAAAATCCGATTTTGACAGTGCGTTAAATAGTGAAGTTGGCCGCTATTGTTAATAAATTATGGCAATACATTTTTTATTTCTATAAGATAATTTTTATTAAATAAGCCAGTTACCACTCTGTTCAAAACACAACGTTGACGCTCTTGTTTAGGTATGGAATATCAGCGTAAAAGCTAAGCGGAAGAAAACGTTCCGCCTTCCGCTCTTGTTTAGGTACGGTTGTAAATCAGCGTGTTAAGCGTTTTCTATCTATCAGAAATTCTCATGATCATGCAAAACTTGTAAAATTTGTTGTTCGAAAACCCGATTTTGACAGCGCGTTAAGTAGTGAAATTGGCTGCTGTTGCTAAAAGATAATGGCAATTTAGATATTTTAAGGTTGATATAGCGGAAAGAAAATTTTACGCTTGACGCGCTTATATAGGTTGGTCTGTTACTAAGAAATGTGTTAGTTTTCCTTTCTTTTGAGGGAGTTTATATTTTAGTCCAAGGCGAATTCAACTACAGATGGTGTCGGAACTACAACAATCCAAAATGCATTGCATTGTTAGTGTTTATGGATCTAAATGTCAACCATTCCTAACATAACACTAACAAATACGAACAAATTGGTTCGAACTGTCAAAATCAGATGGCGTTTCGACACAACGAAAGAGAGAGAAAAAGTCTTACTTAGCTTGCAAAAAACTTAATTCTCTGATTTTGCTATAGCACCCCGTCCAAGGAGACTTCACTAGAAGGTGGGGTCAAATCAACATATGGTTTTTTTCGGTGGTCCAGTGGTGACTGTTTGTATACAAACTAGAGTTTCTATGTAAACAATAATTTTTTACTAGCAATTTTGTTATTGAGTTGAACTCACCTTCTAGTGAATTCGTCTTGACCTCGTCTTTACGAGCCATAAACGCACAAACATTAACACTAAAATCAAGTAGGTTTTAGGTGAAGGCTGCTAATGTTAGTGTTTTAACACCGTTATTTCCCTGTTGGCCAAACTGCCGTCGACGACATTGTCGACAACGATTTTTGCACGACATGTCCCCTATAACTTAGGATTTCGGGATGACATTTTAAGGAAAACGTCGTGGATGACAAAATACTCGACATTGTCTAGTGCACTGTCTTTTAAAGAAGTTAATAAACGATGACATGACAGACATTGTCTTTCAAGTTGTATTTTGTCAAAGCTTATCCACGACAACATGATAGACATTTTCTTGTAAGGTATCCTCTGTCAACAACTTCACACGACAGTATGAGCGACAGTGTCTTGTAAGCTGTCCTGTATTAAAATGTATGCACGACAACATGACCGACAGTGTCTTGTAAGCTGTCCTTTATCAACTTCTAAGCACGACAATATGAGCGACATTTCCTGAAAGCTGTCTTCTAAACGAACAAAAATAATTTGTTCCCAATAAAAAATAAAAATAACTCTAAAATAACGATAAACAAAGCAAAGGGAAGAAAATCAGTCAGTCAAGTCTAAGAACTCAAAGACTAAGGTCGGATTTTAAAAATATGTATGTCCTATTGCATATTTTAATTTTTTCGTTTAGGTTTATAGGCAACATTGTCGTGTAAGCTGTAACTCCTGTAACTTCATCGACATTGTCTTATACTCAGTCGTTGACGATAAAGTAGAATCCATTGTCGTCTATATAGTCATCAAAGCCAATGTCATTCATGTGGTCATCAACGACTATAAAGACAACAATGTCGTGCATGTGGCCATCAACGACAGGCTGAGCGACATTGTCTTTCTTTGTGTCGTGCACGATTTACGCGAAACTTGTTTGAAAATGTCATCGATGATTTGCATTAGTTGTCATTGATGATACGTGCACGACATAGCCAACTGGGTTCTTAACATAATTTCATGGCTCGTGAAAACGGATAGTTAGTTAAGAACGTGTTATGTTATTTTAAAAGTTAGTTTCTACTCTAGTCGTTTCTCTATGACTACCATAAATGCACCACTGTTTCTTTAAAACTAAGGAAATCTTTTCCAAAATATTTAAAATAATCTTTTTTTTTAATATTTTTTTAACAAAAAATAATTTTTAAACTAAATTAAAAACAAAATCAAACCAACCTCAACTTAAAGAAAAGCCAAACATTTAATGAAAAAATTACAAAAACAAAATGGATTAAAACGTTCAAACTCAGCAATAGAATTTGATGCATCGGCATTAACAGCAGCAAATCGGAGACATATCTACAGTAGGTAAGTCAACTGCCAAATAACAAAAACAAAAAAATTCTAAACTTAAAAAAAAAATAATATATACATACAACAAAAAAAATTTAAGAAAAATTTAAAAAAATTAAACATTTGCAAATTTTGTAAAAAGTTATAACAAACAAAAAACAATTTCAAATATTTTTACTTAAAAAAAAAAAAATTGGCAGTTTCTTTTTTTTATAAAAAAAAAAAACACCTCAACATTAAAAAAAAGCACGTTAATGGTGGTTTAAATTATATTTTTATTTATAATTTACTTTATTTTGCTTTAATTTCTAAAAACAAACCAAATTATTCTCTTTCTTTTTTTCTATTTTTTTTTTAACTAATAATTTTAACACACAACAAAACACAAACAAAAAAAACTAATTTTCATTTACAGCAACCGTTCCGCAAGCTCAGAACAAGATAATTCAGATATGTCTGAACACTCGGAGAAATCACCGTTGGTTAGCGCCAGGTTAGACAGTTTGGCTAGGATATTTTTTAGCAAATCGATGCCAGCGGAAAGCGGAAGTAGAGATACCCTAGATTCAGTGCTAACAACAAGGTTGTCACAATTTTGTTTTTTTTTATAATTTTTTTGTTTACTTTTTTATTGAAAAAAAAAGTTTTCAAAATTTTTCTTGTTATTTTGTTTTTTGTTTTTTTTTCCCCCAAAAAAATTCGAAAAATTTAACGTTGCAAATTCCTCAGCTTTATTTTTGTTTTTGTATTATCCGAAAGACTAACAATTAAATTACTTAAATAACATACAAATGCTTTTAGCTTTGTTAGACAACAACAAAAAAAGATTAAAGATTTTTTTGCTTGCAACATTTTTTTTTCTTTTTTTTGGTTTTGTTGTTGGTCTCTTTGGTTTTTAGTTGGCAAAAATAACCCAGCAGCTCGTTTGAATGTTAGTTGGATTTGTGTAATGAAATATTTGTATTTAATATTGTTTTAATATGTCTTTTCAGTCTTTATTGTACAAATTCTTTTATGTTTTATAATTTAAAGCCGACCAAGGGTCTTAAAGATGAATTAATAGAAAAAACATACGCTTGTTAACTGCAAACTTTCCAAATGGAGTCCCTGATATTTGAAAGAAATTAGGAACACCTTTTTTTGCCTTTGAATTTCAAATGAAGCTTATGCGAAATTTAACTCTAAAACTAAACTTTTAAGCACAGCGACGACGTTATTCCGGAAAGCCCCACCAAAAGCCAGTTTTCAATCTGTGAAGTCCTGAAGAATTAATATAACCTTGACACACTCGACTGCTGACCGATCTCTATCACCTGATCTTAAGCAAAATTTAGCCTTTAAATTAACTTTTTAAGATTTCCCTGTCCATAGCGAAAACGTGATTCCGGAAGGATCCACTTTTATTACTAGATCTAAGACTCAAAACAAACTTCTACCTCCTTTTCTACAGCGTAGACCTGATTCTGAAAAAGCCCATCAAAAACCAGTCTTTAATCATTTTAAGAAAAAATAAGCCTAACTTTTTAAAATCTCCCTTTCCACAGCGAAGACGGGACTCCAATCCGAAAACAGGGGCTTGGTTCTGGCAGTCGTGATCGAGTACTTTCTCGATTCGAAATCAATTTAATATCTAATTATTTCAGTCAATACTGAACGAATCGAAATTATTTTTTCAGTGTTGTAAAGCATTTTTTTGAGTTTCACAATACTAAAAAATAATTTCGATTCATTTAGTATCGACTGAAAGAATTAGAAATAAAATTCGAATCGAGAAAGTACTCGATCACGACTGCTAGAATTAGGACCCAGGATTGACCAAATTTAAATTCAGATAAAATTATTCTTAAACTGTGCTTGATTCAAGAATTTCTGAGAAGGTTTAATCTCGATTCGTACTTGAAATAATCCGATAGTGATATTAGATTGATTCTAACTTAAACACTTAACCCCACAGGATACTCTTTTTGTTGTATTTCGCCTTTTGTTTACAGAAGAATCTCAATTATAAGACGCCAGCAGCATATCCAATATGGTTTTCTACTTTGAAAATTTAATGTACATATTTGACTAAACAACATAAACAAATGGAATATGGGAATTATTGCTTCTTTTTTACGTTTTAAACATGAAAGTAGTCCATATGTTTCTTCTTATAGTGTTGTTGTTGTTTATATAAAAAAAAATTAATCGTGTTTTGTTGTTTCTAAAAACACACATATTGGTTTTCGAAAGCAATCCCATTTTGGATTGTTTTAAGTACTTTTAAGTGTTATTGGTACTTTTATTTTTGAGTAAAACTAGTTGAAAAAACTTAATTTAGTACGAGTTTTTTTTCTGTCTATAAAGTCCTAAAGAATCAATAGAACCTAGATAGACTCGATATCGGACCAAGCTTTGTCACTTACTCTAAGACAAAAATTGGCCTTAAAACTAACTTCCTTAGATCTCCCTTTCCTCAGCAAAGACATGATTCCGTGAGGGTAAACACCAGTATTGGATCTTAAAATACATAAAGTCCTTTGGTTTTCCCTGTACTAGACTAAACTTGTAGTTAATTTTGAAACATTTCTAAGTGACAATTTTAAGCACCAGTTAAGCTGAACCTATATCTTTCAAAACTGAAGTGCCACAAGTATTTAAGGTGCATCTTCAAACACAGTACACAAAGTAGTCAGGGTACCTGAGTGAATACAAATGTTGCCACAAGTAGGAAAAAACCTCTACATGTAAATTTTTTCTTCTTTAAAATAGTGTAATATTGCAAATCGGGCATATTGTTTGAATTACTTAAATCCCGCTTTTAATGCAATAAAATTTTATAAAAAAAAAACGTTATTGTCCTTTTCTCAAAAAAAAATTCATTTTGCATCCGGAACTTAAACGTTCTTGATAAACCCAATGGTTGCAAGTTTGGGAACAAGTTTTTTGAATGCTTAAAAAATAATTAGTACCTATTTTGAATCCATAAAAATTATAGTAGCCTTAATTTTATTGTACAAAACGAGCAAAATAAATACAGCAACAAAACTTTTGGCGACACTCCCTCAACCAATCCCTCAATAATAACCTGCAATATAGTAGTTTACGTTGAATAGCAACAATATACAGAGAATCTTGTTAAGAGGCAAAATTTCGCCTAAGGCATAGTTCAAAAAACTATTCTAAAGTTACATAACCTTTTTCGTGATATTCAAATTATTTCTTATGTAAAATGACCACCTAATGGCGTTCCCCTCATCAGCCACCATTTTCGGTGAAGAAAATAGGAGGGGGGCAGGCTTCTTTTTTTCAATTTCTATAATTTTGTAATTTTTTACAATTAACACAAATTCTTGCTTATTTTTTAAAATCTTCATCTTCACCTTCATTTGGTGCTTGCTTCACTCTTGTACGCTGAAGTGGAAGTTTCTCGTACTATAGACCTGCAGTATTCTGCAAACTTGCTAGCATTTCTGTTTCCCGAATATCTGTTCTCAAACTTAGTGTTGTCGTGATGAATAGTAAAGCAATACTTGGACTTAATCAAAGAACAAAAAAATTACAACCGTTTTACTCAATTTAGAAACTATATGAACACAGAATCGTCGACAAAAAAATCCATATAAATTTAATTTACGAACATTAAAATATCGAAAATTAATAAAAATAATGGGAAGGACTCACACGAAAATAGTGGGTGGTGAGTAAAAATGGAGGTCATATTTGGATTAAGAAGTTCATTTTACATTAGATCAGCTGAAACGGTCTCAGGCCCGATTATCATGCCAACAACACAGAAAAAGATTTTGCACCAGTAAACGCATTAATCAAAAAAAAACTCAGTTTTAATTAAAAATTTAATCAAATGAATTAAACGTTTAATCAAGTGAATTAAACGTTTAATTAAGTAAATTAAACGTTTAATTGATATTATTAATTTGAATACACTTGATAAAACGTTTAATTCACTTGATTAAACGTTTAATTCACTTGATTAAATTTTTAATTAAAACTGATTTAATTTTTGATTAATGCTTTTACTGGCGCAAAATTTTTTCCTGTGTAAAGATATTTCACCTTTTGGTGTGACATCCTGCCAGGAAATCAGGTGCAGTCAATATCTAGGATTCAGCAAAATTTACAGATCTCAAGAGATTTTTTCCATTTCTTCAGATCGCGGCTGACTACAACGGGATTCAGTAGCTCCAAGTGAGTTAGCTCCGGATTGACTATTGAATGAGGCCTTCTTAGTATGCTTCTTGCCTCATGTCTTTCAGAATGATTGTCTTGTTGTTTCTCTTTTCCGTTAAAAAGGTATTTTTTGGCAGCGTTTAAAGAATTGCAGTTAAAGAAGAAAAACTGCCATTGCTTTCACTTCTCCATTTTTCAAAGGCAAAAAAAAATGTTGCTTTTACTTCTGATTCATTAAATGAAAACAGTCGCTGTCAAACCAACTCAAAAAGCGAAAAGATGTACACAAATTTTAGTTTTTTTTTTTAACTGAAGTTTTTAAACCCTACTTTTTGGGATCACTTTGTGGTTGTGGTTTACTACCCAAAGTAACGAGAAGGGAGCTCCTAAAAATTCCACTAAAGTGCTGACTTTTCATCACTTGTGTAAGAGTTTGCCCTGAAGGATGAACATCCCTAGGTAAAGTTGCTAGTCAACAGCTGCTACTAGCATACTTCCAACAGCAGCAATGGCTAGATAGCTCCAGCTTCTAAGCAAAGGGCGGCTGTATAATGCTACTTGGGGGCGTTTGATAAACGTAAGGTTTGTCACGAAGTGGTTAAGATCCACCATGAGACAAGAGCTCATGTAAATCTTTTCAACATCTGAAGCGCCCACCTGGAATAACAATATAACATTATGATATGTTTAATAAGGTAATGTTGGTTTTAAGTAGTTAATACTGGACAAATAGAAGATAAATGCAAATTTTTTATGAAGGTGGCCCGCTTAACTGACTTTAAACTAGTCCAGGACCCAGAATAAACAAATATATTTATTAGGGTTTACAAACGGAATGAACAATTTAGTATATCCCTATACCTACTCAAGCTTAAAAAAGAAAAGTTTTCATTTGCAAAATAAGTCACTCTAGGCGATGTTTTTTTGTGCCTTATGGCGTGCCGCTACTTCATTATAATATCCAAATATTGCAGAAAATTGTAATAAAAAATCGTAGTTTCTAAATAGCCTATTCTCAAAAGACCGGTTCCCGGTTATTAGCTCTTAATTCCTCTTCACTCAAAAGAAGTTATTAGCCATTTAGGGCAAAGCGGTTTAATTAGAGATTTACCCAAAACAAGTTTTTTAGCCATTTAGGGCAAACTAAACCATACAAGCGGTTTGATTAGAGATATAAAAAACGAATGAAGCATGTTTGGTCGATAATCAAAAATTGTTTATATTCAATACAAAGTCTTGTTGCTGTTGTCAAACTGCTTGTGTAGTTAATTTGCTCCTTCAGGCATATTCTATTACAGTTGCAGATCTTTCAATGGATCTGGCTGCTCTGCTGTGTATGAACTTGCTGCCGGTATGCGGTTATGTAGATAGAATAGCTTAAAGCAGGGACAGAAAATAACTGTTATTTTTAAAAATGTACATCAAAAAAGCACACATAAAAAATGATCGTAGAAAATTTTGGTTCTTATCATTATGATACATAGGTGATGTACATGCAAATTTTTGTATGACTTTTAAATTTGTGCCTTTTTTGATAAAAGTAAAAAAATAACTTTTAATTTTGACTTTTATTTTTTAAGGCAAAAATTAAAAGTTATTTTTGACTTTTATTATTTTAATCAAAAAATAAAAGTTATTTTTCAACTTTTAATATTTTAAGGCAAAAATAAAAGTCATGAATTAAATATTGCATAGTAATACGCTGGTTTTATTGCTTTCAATGCTATAAATGATAAAACATCCGTTACCACAATTTCAACTGCATCACTTTTAATTCTTTCAGTATATTTCTTTCAATGTGAGTTTAATATAGAATTGTTGAACTGATAACAAATGATAACGCTCAATCGCAATTATTGTACATTCTGTACCTGCAACTCAATTCAGTGTAGAAAGGTAATTTTCAGCATCAATTTCAAATCAATTCGAATTTTGGGGGATTTGAGATATAATTTATCTGAAGAAAACTTAGAATCAATTTTGATGGTAAAATTAAACAGCTGAACAAATATATTAATAATAACAATAATTTTGATAGACTTCTGTAATATACATCAATTATTATTACCTATAAATTGGAGGCAATAAAACTAGCGTATTAATATGCAATACTTAATTCAAGACTTTTATTTTTGCCTTAAAAAATTAAAAGTTAAAAAATAACTTTTATTTTTTGAGTAAAATAATAAAAGTCAAAAATAACTTCTAATTTTTGCCTTAAAAAATAAAAGTTAAGAAATAACTTTTATTTCTGCCTTAAAAAATAAAAGTTAAAAAATAACTTTTTTTTCTTGACTTTTTCGATAAAAGTCATAACAGTTACGGTCCCTGGCTTAAAGTCTATATTTTTTACGGAATAATACTTTTCATTTCAATTGCAGTTAGTAGCCCTTTAGAAATGTTTGCTGGGTTATTAGTAAGATTTAAGAAAAAAAATATTTTAATTTTGTATTTTGTTGGCCTGTATTTTTTAAACCACAAATGACACCAAGGACTTTTACACATTCGAATATGTGTTCCTATTCTGAGAATGTTTTTTTTTTTTTGTATCTTTGCATTTGTGTACGAGCTTGTTTGTATGTGTTCTCTGGTAAAATAAATATCTTTTTTTTTTTGTATTTTGTGATCACTATTTGTACTTAATTTTTTTAAATAGTTTTATACCCCCACAACAAATTTTGTGACATTTTAAATGTACAAAACAATAAAATACTTGTAAAATGTAATGTACAAATTGACTAAATGCATGCATAGATATAAACAAATGTATGTATATACCGTTATGATGTATCTGTGTAACTAATTGTTTATGTAGTAGTAGTTTGTGGCTTTTTTAATGGGTTTTGTTTCCTTTCAATTACATTTTTTACTTGAATTATTAAAATGCTTTAAATGGGGCTTTTACTATTGTATAATTTTTTTTAGTATTTTTTTAAAATGCAATTATTTATAATAACTAATATTTTAATTGTAGTTGTAATAGAATGTTACATCATTTTGCACATTTTTTTACACATAATTCATATAGATTCGATGATAAATGAGCCAAATTTACATATCATAATTTTTAAATGATTAATTTGTTATTAAAAAATATTTGTGTAAAATGATACAACAACTTAATATGTATAAACTCATTTTATTAGTTGAAAAGTATTATACTAATTATGCTTGCAATACGTACAAATAAATATATAAGCCGAGGGAACAAATACTTTCCCAACGGGAAAACTCAGAAGACCTTCTTTCTTCAGGCCTTTTTAAAGGCCTGCTTAAAAGATTTTTTAATTCAATTACTATTCTTATCTAAAAGCTAAAGAAGGCCTCATAGAAGGCCTCGGCTCTTTCGTAAAAAAGATAAGATACACCTTCCACACTCGCTTCTATGAGAAGGGAGTAGAGAAGGAGTAACATTTGTTTGTATTGTTTTTATGCACAAGCAAAAGCAAAATCAATTTTTTTGGTCCCGTTACCCTTCTTATGTACCTGCTGAAGAAGCGAGAGCGGAAGGCCTTCTCCGCAATGACAACGTGTGTAAAAAAGATATGAGTATGGAACGGAGCAAGAAGGCCTTGTACATCCAAAAGAAGGGGTACAAAGGCCTTCTAGAAGGCCTCCCTACTCCTTCTTTTTCCCGCTGGGTATTTCATACCATGGACTGAAATTCTAATGACTTAGAATCATATCGTTTCTACTCGTTTTTCATGAACTTTAAGAAATGACGTTGGCAATTTAAAATTTTGTTATATTAAACATGTTAATGGTATTACAAAATTTTTTGAACTTCAATTACGTTATTTAATTGCCAAGCAAATTCAACGTGTAACGAAATATTTTATTGCATTCACAGAAAAAATTCTCCAAAATTGTTAACCAATTAAAGCATTATTAAAAAAATAAATTTATTGAAGTGAATTAAACCTTCAATCAAGTGAATTAAACGTTATATCAAGTGAATTAAACGTTGATAGTATTTATTTGTTTACAGGTGCAATTTAATTAATTTTTAATTGATATCACAAATTTTTTAATTGAAATAAATTTTTTTCTGTGTTAATAAAAATTTGCTTTATTTATGGCCTGTTCGTCGATAACGAATGAAGACTTCGTTCGCTTAAATTACATTTAAAATAAAAACAAATTATAAAACATTGTTTTTGTTTTACATGTAAGTGAAGCGAACGAAGTCTTCATTCGTTATCGACAAACAGGCCATTAGATTTATTTTATCGGTAATTTAAATTAAGTTCTGTCAACTTAATCTGATGTTTCTGCTTTAATGAATATCTTAATTGAAGTATAAACATTGTTAGATGATCTTATTATAAAGATGATCTCAAAATTAACTTTTGCCACAAACGATGTTGCCTTGCAATATATTTTATTGCGTTATTAAATATTTATCGTTAGTATTTAAAAACGTTTTCCTTTGATTAAAGATATTTCGTTGACGATCTTAAACTTCAAGTTTCGTTGTGTCCAACAAACAAATTTATTGCCTTACGAAATATTTCATAGCATTGAAAAAAAATCTTCTTGGTACAATACTTCATTAGCCCTCTCTGTCTAAAAGTGCCTCAAGGCATGCTTTACAAAATTTCTACTGACGTTTAATTTTTATTAATTTATATTTATTTCCAATTTTTTCTATTGGTTAAAGATCTAGAAAATATTTATAGAAGCTTTGAAAGCTTTAACCGTAGATCGAGCTTTAAAAATAATTAATAATTCTAGCTATGTATCGTTTTTGATACATCCTACAGTGAATTGGAAATAATTTACATATTTAACCATTTTGTTCAAATGTTTTAATATTTTTATTGATATCGATGCATTTTATAAAAAATCTTTTACATTGTTACATTTCTATGTCGTGTTAATGCAATACACGCAAATGTTGTAAACATGTTTTTCATACATGGCATTTGACAGAAGAAACAGGTTGACGATGTCCATTTAATCTTGTTTTCTCCTCAATGGCAGCATTTTTGGCATCTAGCACGTTTTATCTTTTTTGGGTTTCTGTTTTCTAGATGGGCCAGCCTAACAATCAGTTGAATTTCAGGTATTCTGGGTTGACAGCTTGGAGAGAAACGCCACAGATAGTTCATTTCTTGGGCGCTTCTTCCGTTTTTCAATATATGGTGTTGCCAATAAAATTGCAAGCTCATTCAGAAAACATTTTCGTTTCATGTGTTGACGAGCTTGCATCCAATTGGGATCGATTTCGTTATATGTAGTATATAAAATAAGCATTTAATGCAGAAATATCAATTATATTGCAAAATAGTCCACCGATTATTTTTACGTTTGAGGCTTAAGCAACTCAGCATTTTGTCAACCATATCCACTCCTGCTTTGGTTGAGTTATAAAAAGATATTATTTCGGGCAGCTTTTTAGAATCATCAGCAACATTAGGTTTGTGATGCATTATGCTCATAAAAATAGTACATTTGTCTTTGTGACTAATATACGAAACGAGAGTAGTGTCTGCAGTAAAGGCGAAAATTGAATTATATTGTGGAACTTTCTTGAATACCAACAACTTTGGAGGAATAGATCGATTATTTTTGCGCATAATTCCAACCATTGTCAAATTCCTTTGTAAAAGTTTTTGTCAAAAGCGTGTGATGGAAAAAGTTGTCCATGGTGATATTATGCCCTTTTAGTCCGTCGACTAAAGCAAGAACAACCTGTTCTCCTTGATTTCGCTCAGGATTTCCAGACACAGCTTTGCCCAAGTAAGGCTGTATTTTCCACACATAGCATGTACGTGAATCAACAATTAGCCAAAACTTCAGGCCATATCTGTCCGGTTTCGATGGAATATACTGACGAAATTTACAACGGCCATGAAATCCCAGTAGTTGTTCGTCTACAGTAACACAATCATTGGGATAATAGAATACTGAAAGTCTTTCGGACCAATTTTCCCAGAGGTTCCTAATTGGCGCCAGCTTGTCATCACTTCTCTGGGCACATCTGGTTAGCACATCATCAAAGCAAATTATTTTGTGAATATATAAAAATGTTCTCTCAGACATAATTGACCGAAACATTGGTCGTCCATAATATTCATCGAATAAACTATGCAATGTCTCGTTTTTGGATCTGTAGCCCGTTTCTGTATATCTCGCATCGTAAAACTCTTCGCATGAAACGTGTGAATTGCAACAAAAATAGTGTGAAATGAAACAAAAAATGGTTTTTCTCACACAAGTGTTTCTGTATCTTTTTTTTGCGAGAATTATCTGTCATTTAAATAATTTTCCAGCAATTATTGGAAGGATGCGAGAAAAAGTGTTTCTATAACAATATTTTGCGAAAAGTTTCTTTCAAGAACTGTCAAAATAAGTCACATTTGAAATTGGTGGCGAAAAAAACAAAATGTAGATATTTTGAATTTAAAATATGTTTATATACTATTTATTTTAAATAAATAAAAAAATAGAAGGAATATAAATGATAAATGCATAATTTATATGATGAAAATAAACAAAAAACAATTGTTATATTTTGTTAGTTTAAATTTTTGTTAGCCTTTTCTTGTTTTGGTTTTAATCAGTGCTGCCAGATAAATTTGTGTCAAAATCGTCAATTTCCTGAGAAAAAAATAAAAAATATCGTCTTTTTTGTTTTAAAAATCGTGCAATTTAAAATCAATTTTAAACAAATTTGTTTCGACTTTTATTAAAAAATAATCAAACAAAAACATAGTTAAAGTTCATGGGTATTTAATAATTATTATTTAATAATTGAGATATAAATCTTTAATTTACCTATTCCTATAATCTTTTTCTTTTTTACCTGAAATAGACTTAGTAGAATACCTTGTAGTTAAAATTAAAAAAATCGGTTCATAAATAAACGGGTTAAAGACCCAGTAAAATCTTCGCCTACAAAATAATATGTTAAGTAATCAGAAACACATAAAAGCACTACATACAATTCTACTAAAAAACTAATGAATTTTACAAGGGTTGTGCCAAAAAGAACAAATTCAAAAGTAAGTCATTTTTTATCTTAATACATCCAGCAAAAAGTAGTTATCGAAGTTCTTATGGAAGAAAGCTACTTAATAACGAGTGAAAGAAGCTATCCATTTTGAAAAAGGAATAATGGTTTTGGCACAAAAGTGTACATATGTATAAGATAAGAATATCAAATATCAATCATATTTTGTATATGTATATAAGAAGTATTAAATGTTCAAAATAAGCCAGGTCGGTCCATTTTATACACATTATACACAGCTAGATACCTATTTGTAGAAATTACGGGAATAAGGGGCTTATAGTGTAAAACGCAACGCCAACAATTTCATTAAAAGCAAAAATAAAATCAAAAATATTTTATAAATTTGTTGTTGCTTTCTACAGACATTCATATTACAGTAGACGCTCGCAAATTAGAACCGCTTTGTTTTTGAGGCAATTCTAATTTCTGAATTATTCTAATTCCTAGACGTTTTTATTTCGAATAAATAATAAAAATTACTTAAATTTTTTTTAATTCAATTTTATTTGATAAAAACAAGAAAAAAAGGTAATTCACTCCAATACATTAAATGTATTTTTTAAAATTAAAAATACCGTGTCGTTTCTTATATTTGGAAAACTATCCATTGCTTCCACGGAATGCATTTTCATCTTTATAGGGATATTCCTCTCTAAATATTTTTTTAGCTTTCTCTTTAAACCACTCATACAGACGACTTACCATATTTGGGTATTCAGCGCTGCGCAAAGATTTATTGCTTGCTTCCTGATATGTGTTGCAAACAGCATTTAATATATTGATATAGCTGATTGAAGATGTCGTAACATTAATATTCCCTTCAAACCCTTTGTCAAGCTTTTCTAATATTTTGACCTTCGTTTCCAATATTAAAGTGTTTTTTTTTACGTTTATTTGACATTTCGAATGAAACACTTTCACTTTTTAATAGAGACTTCCAAAATATGTACACATGTTTCGAATTTCACAAATAAACTAGCCACAAATATATATAAATGCGACACAAAAAAAAACAACAAATAAGGAAACACATCTAAAATTTGGTAATTCCCCTTTTTTAGTTTTACATGTTCAAACAGAATAAAAATAAATTGCGGATTTCTTGTGTTCAAATAACAAAAAAAAAAAAAAAACGCTCTGAAATTAGAACTAGAAATTCGAATTTTAAAGCGTTTAATGTATTGCAAATTTCTGGACGTTCGAATTACTGAAAGCTCTAATTTTTGAGCGTCTACTGTATTATTTTTTTTTTTCAATTTTCAACGCCACAAAATAGAAGTGTTTGAAATTTAAAAATTCAAGATGAATTTCTATAGAAAGTAACAAAAAAATTATAAAATATTTTTGATTTTGTTTTTGCTTTCGTCACTTTTTTAGAAAAAATCATCAAAACGTCACTTTGTTAATATCGGAACAAAACATCGTCAAGATGACGATAACTCGGCAAATCTGGCAGCCCTGTTTTTATTATATTTATTTATTTTGTTGACGTTTTGCTTTTATTTGACACTTAAGTACTGGAAATATTCCAGTGTAAACAGAATTTGTTGTGTCTGTTTTCGCATTCAAATACAGAAACACTTTTATCTCATAAATCGAGAAACGATGGAATTTTTTGTTTCACACTTCATGTAAGAAATTTTACGATGCGAGAAATACAGAAACGAGCTACTGGTGAGCGTAAAAATATTTTTCCAAATTTGTATCTGAAGTGTTACTTACTTGTATAATCCGGCAAATAATAATACTGCCAAATAAGCATACATACGATCCTCGTCAATTTCTATGTAACTGGAAGCATCGATAACAATTTTTGTTTGTTGCGGTGAGAAAATTAGTAGAAATGAGTCCCGAATACTATTTGCGCGGCTGGATGCAAATTTTGTAACGCCTAAACAACAAAAAACTCAATTCTGAGATATTTTACAGACAATCACTGGGTGCAAATTGATAACTTTTTCCCATCCCAACCTACCAGCGAGGTAAGGTTCGCTGCTCCAATCAGTGCCATCTTTGGTAGTATACGACGGGTCACCATGTGTATTACTGTCGATACTGTCATCTGAATCAGTGCTGCTATTCTCTTCTACCTCGGGATCAAAAACTTTAGGACCAGCAAATCATGATCAGGATCATCAAGATTATAAATATCTTCATCCTCTTCACTCTCATACATTACTTTATTCACAAGTTCTTCCAAGGTCAAAGCCGCTGATAAGACATTTTATACTATACGCACTGTTACATTGCTGTTAACTTTAACAGATAAAAATACTTTCTTACAGAATTACTAGAAAAAACTAAAATATCTGAAAACCACCTTACAAATTATATGAACAACAGCACAAAATCATTTCAAATGCAGTATGTATCAAAAATTATACAAAGCTAAAATTATGAATTTTTTTAATTTCTCATGGCCTGCTTGAAATGTTTGTTTAAATTGTTGTTTAAAATAACGGCAGGAACAATGTTTACAAAGTCACAATAGATGTGGCGTCCTTAATTTTTTGGAATAAAGTTATGTTGACGCATAAAACGAAATGTATCATTTTTGATACAAAGCTCGATTAACGGTTAAAAGAATTGTAACACAATGTTTTTGTTCAAAATGAAAACTTCATTTCTGATGCTCAAATAATAAAAGTGTTATCAAAGTTATTTTTTTGGAATACAAAATTTATTATTAATAAGATTTCTGTATGACGTGCTAAATTCCCAATTTTCCATACATATTTGATAAATACACTGAAATTTATTGTTGAGGAAAAGCTAGCTTCTATGCGCATTTTTTTTTTTTTTTTTTTTTTTTGATTATCATAAACAAATCTAAATATTTTTAATTTGTTTCATTCCTTTTTATTTTCAATGCAAACTAACAAACAGAATTCTCGAAAATTAAATATGTTTTTATTACTAGATGCACAAGGGTGCCTCAAGGTACTTCTTGATGTTTTCTCACCTGGAACGTAAACGACTCATTGTACGGGCTTAAAAATATTTTTTTTGAACTCAGAGGCCCAAAACTACCCTAAAAAAAATTATTTTCATAATATATTCCCATTTTTTTTTTAAACTCGGCATTAGAGGGTAAAACCAGAAAGATTTAGTTATATTAAAGGCTGTTATACACTATCCCACAAAGTTTAAAGTATTTAAGTTGTTATTGTTTTTTGAAAATTTTCAAACAACAATTAGATCAGGGAAACATTTTCGTAAAATACTTCAGACTTTGCTTTGTAGGATACTGTATAACGGCCTTAAGCAAATTTTAAATTACACGTTTTTATCTTTCTTTTAATTGGGAATTTACGTTGATTATCTTTAATTTCGTAGTTTCAGCAAAATCTGTTGCATTATAAGATATTTTATTGCATCGATATGCATTTATTTATACATACACCTCAATAATGGAGAGAGTATTATGCGTTTATGCTGATGTGTGTAACACTAAAAAGTATACCGAGCGACTCAGAATTACTTCCTGAGTCGATTTTACGTTGTCCGTCCGTCTGTCCGTCCGGCTGGCTGACTGACTGGCTAACCTTGTGTGCGAAGAACAGGTCGCGATTTTGATGATAATTCGACAAAATTTGGTATATTCGTTTCAATTATTAAAAGGACGAAGTTTATGGCAAATGCTGAAAATCGGTCCATAATATCGCATAGCTCTCATACAAGCTTCTTTCCGGAATAAAGTTTTTTTGCTCATAATACATCTTTTTATGTTGGTATTTAGATTAAATTTGTTTCAAACTTATTCTATTGCTATCTAACTCATTTTACCAAATGTTATTGGAATCGGTCCATATTTAAATATATCTACGATATAAATAAAGGGTGTTTTTATAGAGTGATACAAGTTTAAATCATAATAAAAAATAGTAATATATTTTTGATATCAATGAAACGGTCTTTATTAGATAGAAAATTGTATGACATTAATGTTTAAACTTTACTTCGGCCATGTGGCCGCCACGGCTGGCGCGTAGAAGGCGCAATCTGGATCACAATTTTCAACAACTTTTAGCATTCTGACCATCATTGTTTTTGAAGCAATATGGGCCAATGACTCCGCCAGCCCAAAAAGCGCACCAAGTAGTAATTTTCTGAGGATGTAATGGTGTTTTGACAAAACCATAATAAAATGTCAAAGCCAAAGGGTGGTCAAAAAAAGCAGCGATGCCAACTCAAAGTTGTATCACTCCAAAAAGAACACCCTTTACTACTACCGATAAAAGCTTTGAATGCCATGACTTCCTTATAGTACTAACATACAAATTGGCGACAACAACTTCTACATTAGCCACTATGTCATGACAAAATGTTTTGCTGGTGGATCCAAAATTAACCAAAGATCCCAAATAAACTTCCACCCTAAAATCACTTAAAGTTAAACATTCGGCACAAAGAACTTTTACTTAAATCTTAACCTCATAACATAACTTTGTTCTGGAGGGTCCATGATTGCCAATAAGTCCTAATAAGAGTACACTCTCCAAAATTTGTCATTATATACTGTGGTGTAAGGAATTAAATGGTCAAGCTTGACTGACTACAGTTTCTTACCTGTTTTTTTATTGTATTTTTTATAAATGTTTTCTATTCTAAACACAATTATTTTTGTTGGAAACCGAAAATTTTGTTAGATTTGTTATAAAAGTATATATCGCACTGGTTTCTCTAAAGGGAGCCAACTAAAGCTAAGATCCCACTATCGGCTTAATTCACCAATTTTTGTCTTATTTCATGTGCCGATAGTGTGAACGGTCAACATTTTTTAATATGCGACAATCTGTGCCGAAATTGTGCTGACTGTGGACAATCAAAATTAACCCGAATGTGCCGATAATGTGAACACTCTTTTGCACAATGTGGAGCAAACAAATTGTTTAATATGTACCGATTTTTGTCGGCCACTTGTGCGCCGATCACAGTCGCCAATCAGTGCCGATACAAGGGATGGCAAAACGAAATTTTTAAATTGCACCAACTGGCTTAATTGTACCAAAATTACATTTGTTTTAGCTATTATTTATGTATTAAAACGTTTAGTACATTTACTGTTAAATTAAAAAAAAAAAAACAATTGCCATCCCTGGTTCGTAAACATGTTTACAAAACAACAACTACAAAAAAAAAAAAACAAGTGCAGTAAGTTTGAATAAAATTGAATACATTTTTTATTATATATTAATATATTATTTAAAATTGTTCGGAAACATAATGGAATATTCACGAAGAATTTTGCGAATTTCTGAAGTAAAATTATGTCTGCCAACAAGCAAATAAACAAAAACATATGATTTAGTTTGCCCAAATAGCACGATAGTGTGACCGCATTGTACCGATTATTGTCGCAATTGAGTTTTGGCCGATATGAACCGAAAAAAATGGCACAATGTGCGTCGATAATGGGACCACCCAAAAATAAATTGTGCAATGTTTTTAAATGTGCGCCGATATAGCACGATAAAAATAGTCACAGATTGTGCTATTTGAGCCGATAGTGGGATCTTAGCTTAAAAATTTACACATTTTCTAAGATCAATTTCTCTAGTATTATTCCAAAAAAAAATACAATTGTATCCCAATTTGTAGTACAGGATACATATAAAAAGAAAGCAGATTTTTGTCTCTACTAAAAATTTATAAATTTTTAGTTAACCCCCTTTAAAGAAACAAGTGCGATATATTTTTTTATTCCGATAGTTCGTTCCCTTTCTAAACATTTAAAATTGTATATAATTATTTTATTTAATTGTCCAATTCACAAGCTCCTATTATATTCTTATTCGTTGCCTAATCGTATAATTATACAATGTTGTATTATGTTGTTAGTAATTTTCAAACAAAAGTATTGTCTAATTATTCGATTGATTTTATATGTTGTGAAAAATATTGTATTAAAACCAGGCCTGTAAGTGTCTTTTTCGTATGTACTGTTAATTTATGAATCTGCTGAGAGAGTTTCGTCAACTGTTTTATTCTAGTAGACTTAACACACGTGTTTACTATAGCTTTTTGTACAGTGTAGTTAATAAAAGTTTAATACATTTTCTTGTTGCGGTGTTGTAAATGTTAATATGATTAACATGGTCTACGAGGGTACTTTACCTTTGATTTGTTCGGTGAATTTGTAAAAATCTTTTTGGAATATGATACCTAACATGACAAATGTGATTCTTCTTAATATTTAATATATGTTTTAATCACTTCAATTGATTTTTATACTATTTTAATTAAAATTTTTTCAGTTTCATATTTTCTTTTTATTATTTGGTAAAAAAAATTGTGAATCTTTTTAAATACTTTACTCAAATTAAAGTGACCATGTACATTGAATTGTCTTTTATCATTTTTGGACATTTGTTTATTCACAAGTGTATAAACAAAAACTTATTTTTTTAAACGATAAGCCATACGACAGAGCTTGTGAATTGGACTAATATTTCCGGGCTTAAATTTATCTTTTTTATTAAAATCGTTTTAAAGCCCAATACACAAGTTTTTTGCTCCAAGCTTAGCTCTTTTCTTTAACTTAGTCACAAACGATTCTTCGTCCTTTTCCTTTACGATTTGAAATCGGCTGCAGCTTGGTGGTGCTAATTTCCAGGATTGCGAATTTGTATACATAATTAACTGTTGTGAACATTATCCAGGGCGCTATTATTCGTTTTGTTGTGGACTCGAACAGGGATGGCCAGAAGGTACAGACATTGATTTGATACTGTTGTTGGTTGCCATCAGCTGCGTTCGTTTACCCCAAAATTTGTACTGGATTTTACTGAAATGCGTTCGCGTAGACATAAATTTGTAAAATTTTCATATTACTCACTTACTGGATTTTACTGAAATTTTACTGGAAAAGTAAACGAACGCACCAATTTTCTATAAAAAAAATGCGTCTGAATAGAAAATTAGCGGGTTAGGATGAAGGGCTAGGAACGACTAACTTTTAGGAAGTTGATTTCTAATACGTTTTCAGATGAAGAATATAATAAAAGATTTTTTATAGGATTATATTTCGCATTCGAAGAGTATTCGACTATTTAGTAGGTAAAACGACAACTTTCGTTATTGGTCGTGTCAAACTGGAAAGTCGTGGTACGTAAATCCTCAACTCTATCTACCATTTGCACCAGGGTTAATTTTAATTGCATGTCCCGTCACGTAATTTTTTTTAAAAACGCTGACTATTGAGGATTTCATTATATCAATTAAACTGTAGCCAGGCTTTCATAATCCACGCGACAAGGAACTCTACTAAAAACTAAAACAATAAATAAAAAACAGTTTGCCATAATTCCCATTGAATTTTTTATTAACCAGGGATATTTCTGTTTCAAGATTAACTATGATTCATATTCCGTTTTTTCTCTATATCAACTTGGAAACAAAATTGTCTTAAAACTGTCTAGTTACTTCTTTAAAATAAGCCTTTTTTAACAACTAGGTCATAAACAATGTTTTTTTCATTAACTTGAGTCATAAACAAAATATTTGTTGTGCTGACAGATATTGAATACTTCAGACAAGTTCACTAAACCTGGCGTTAATAAATTACCACGTCATATAACTGAAGCACCTCATCGTACAAAATTTACCAGCATCAGGCAAAACAAAAGTGTAAAATAAAAATAACGAATACATATAATAAACTTAAATGAATAAAGTCATAAATCATATAAAATTACTTTGATGTTCGCTTTTGCCACAACTCACAGTCACTCGAACACACGCACACACAGAAAACAGTAAACGGCAACACCCACCGAACGCCGCAATTGCCTCCTCATAAATGAAAAAACACTAAATCTGATAAGAAAAACAATAAAAAAAGAAAGGATTGTTGGGAAAGTGTGGAGAGTGAAAGAAACAAACAATGTATGTAAATTAAATTTTTACTGCCTTGACATAAAAACGTTTTTTATGGAAAAATGTTAAAAAAATCAGTTTTTATTAACAATAAAAAAAAGAAAACCAGGTAGCAGCAATTTAAAGATGGAAAAAGAGTTGCAGGATTTAAAGAATTTCAATTGATACAAAATAAAATTTTTTAAATATGTGTGTATAATATGAAAGCAGTTTTATTTAAATATTGATTAAGCAAATCATTTCATTAACTAAATTTTAAAAAGAATTAGTAAGAAATCTCATACACACTTAAGTTAGGTTTTACAGTGGCATAAAATTGTTAATAGTTACGATATTTCGTTGATGATCGCACCTTTTTTGCATCACCTACTTTTTTTAATCACAATATTTCGTTACCGACTTGTAATTTTTTGCCTTACGATATCTTTTAGCCAAGTTGATTTATTGCTAAGCAAAAATTTCATTACATTTACTAAAAGCAACTAATGCTTAAGCCCTTAAGCGGCCCATACTCTCGCAATATTTTTGTTTATGGTATTCGCCATATTATTTCTTTTTTGTTCTATATCATGCAATAAGTCACACAATGTTTTCATTCATTCAATAAAAAGGTGAACATAACCTTTAGGAATAACAAAAACAACATTGTACAATGTTGCCAACACATTTCACTTTCTTTCGTTGTGCAATAAAAATCAAAAGTCTTTTGATTGTTGCCAATATATTGTGCCACCTTCGAATATCACATACACATAAGCGATATAGCTATACAATTGAACAATTTTATTGCATTTTTAATCATTAATTGATATAGAATTGATAGAAAGAAACAGTAAATGTTAGAAAGAGCAAACTATAAAAAATGTAAGCAAAGTTTTTTAGTTTTTTTTTTCTCTTGTTATGGTTTTCTTTCAGGGATGGCGTTGAGAATTTTTAAAATTGTACCAACAACCTTTAAAAATGTGTTTTTTTACCCTAATTGTACAAAAAGAATTTTTTGTTGAAATTTATTTTATTTATGTTCATAAAAAACACCACAAAAAGGTACTATAAATCTTAGTTTAAAAAGTATCAGCAAAAAAGTACAATTGAAACAACTTAGCCATCCCTGTTTTGTTTATTTTTATGGATGTTGTCAACTTTTTGTTTATGAGAAACCTAAAAGCAAAAAGCGGTAAATCGCTAAATTTGCCCATAAACCGCTGATTCAGCAACGCTTTTAATATTTCAAGCTGGAAATGTCAATTTTAAGTTAAACAATTTTACATTTTTTTGACATAAATTCATTTTTTATCGATAACTTTAGTTAAATTTTTGACAGTTTGCCATTTACCTTAATACAGCTTAACTCTTTGCACTTGGTGAATTTTTGTATTACATTATATTAATGTATTAAAAATGTAGTGTCATAAGGGCTTTAACAAAAATTTAAATTTCATTGGTGGACTTTATTTAGGACATATAGTAGTACATTTTGGATCTATCTTCATGATATCTGAATTACAAATAACATGACAATATTAATTTTCGAACCAAAGTGTTTTTGGAGAATCGAATCGTTACACAGAAAAAAATAAAAATTAATTTTAATAAAAAAATTTATCCATTTTGCGGTTTCAAAAGTAAACGTAAATAAAACACATATAAAATATTTTTTTTCGTGATATTTCTTTTTTATTATAAATTTTGAACGTTGACATTGTGTGTGAAACACTATATAATTTAAATGACCACCACGCGAAGTGTTGCAAGCATTGATTGTTTTGAGGTAATTTTGGACCACTTTTTGACACATATTTGGCGGTATTTCAGCCATAACTTATTCTCCAAGTCGTATTCTCCAAAAGCAAGCAACCATACGACCATACAGTCCTAATTCCTGAGAACGACGAGGAATCGACACGTTCGGGTCTTCGGCAACACTTTCACTTACAGCAGCGATATTTTCAGCGGAACGAGCGAAACGATGATAAGCTGGCCTTACAATATCTGTAACCGCTCCAGTCTCTTCAAATTTTTTCACAATTTTGCCAATTGCTTGCGTAGTTGGACGATTATGTAAACCATAATCTCCTCTTAAAGCACGATATGTGGCTGTGCCAGAATCACCATTTTTGTAGTATGCTTGCAACACTTTACGTGGTGGTCATTTAAATGATATAGTGTTTCACACATAATAAAAAAGAAATATCATGAAAAAAATATTTTATATGTGTTTTATTTACGTTTACTTTTGAAACCGCAAAATGGATAACACTTTAAAAAAATTTATTTAATTTTAAACAGTGAACAAGTAAATAGTATCAATTAAACGTTTAATTCACTTGATTAAATTTGTAATTAAAACTGATTTTATTTTTGATTAATGCCTCAACTGGAGAATTTTTTCTGTGTAGCTATTGCTGGTTGGCTTTCGTAGTAAGTCACTGGGCGCAAACAGTCGAGTAGAGTCTGAAGGGGGGTACACACTATCGAACTTGAGTGACAGACAACCATTTCATTAGTCACTAGCCAAATACAAAATAATTTGTGTTTAACGGTTGATTGACGAAAATTGGTGGAACCACTATCGATCAAGCGAAAATGTAAAACCTTCACTATGATGACGACAACTGTTGTGAATGCCGCTTATTTATAAAAGCAATTTGTATTTTTTATAAAACCAATTTGTGCTTGGTCCTTTTTTTTATCTGCTGAACCGATTTTTAATTTTTTTTTTTTAATTCCCTAAGCTTATCCCGCGAAGCTCTACTCTTGTCTGTAGGAACGAAACCAGAGTCTCTGGCGGGAATCGAACCGTAACCCCGGCGCTGATAGACTAGCTCACTACCAGCTAGCCTACCAGGGCATTCAATTCCCTTACGGCTTAGAAGAACTAGAAAAAATTTGACACCAAAATTTTTATTTCTGTTAGATAAGGTCTTATAACTTTTATAAGAAGCTTGAAAAATGTTCTATTAGTTTTTTTGCGTGCCTTAATTCTCATAAAAGCGCTTTCACACGCACAAGCGACTCCATTTCAATTAACTTTTTACAACAAAGTCAAAGTTTCCCAACCGGGTGAATGATGTTGTTAACGATAACTATTATAACAACAATGGAACGGAAGAATGGAAATCTCTCCATTATAGTTTCTCTTTCTAGTTTATTTTATTCTTCTTCAAACAACAGGTGTCTAGCGAGACTTTAAAAAATAAGCAGTATGTTTTTTTTTAGCAAAAGTTGGGAATTTTGCTTTAGTTTTTTTTCTCTCTCTTTCGATTTTAAACAAAAATATGCGACGTAGTGCTTTAAGCGATAGAGTTCAGGGTTACTGACAACATCAAAAGGGAATTTTTCTTTTTCATGTTAAAAAAATAATTACCAAGAGCAAAAATAATATTTATTAAAAAAAAAGTCATTTATGTTATTTAAATGTTGTAGTTGGTATTCATGCATACAGGATTGCAGAAAAACTTTTATTATTTGTTTGAAATACACATAAATGTGCATAAAAAGTTTTTTCATATAAAAAAAAAAATGACTTTAAAGTTTTTAAAATATTAAATCTGTTATTTAAAAATATAAATTAAATTCAATATTTGTTTAAAAAAAGTTGTTTTCTCAAAATGATAAAAAATTTCGATTAGTTTACTATTAAAATGCAGAAAAAAAGAGTCTCCAAATTTGGGGTCAATGGAAATTGCTACAGGGAAATGATCTCAAGCTTCTTGTGGCGAAAAATTTATGATTTAGACAAAGAGAATATGTGGTTTAAACAGGATGGTGCCACTTTAAACACAACAAGAAAAGTTCGAAAATCGCATTATTTCTTGTTGAGGAGGAGTGAATTGGCTACCAAGATCGTGCGCTTTGACACCTTTATGGCCATTTTCTCATTAGGCGATTATCTTTTTTCCCAACGAAAAACTGCACATTGGAGAAATTTGGTTTTCTCAATGTCTCATTTGCTTCTATTTTGTCGCAATGCTAAACTCATCTGCCAATTATTTATTTTCCTTTTATTTGACGTACAGATAAATAAATTCAATCAGCTGACTCCCAACTTTTACATGTATTTTGAGTGGTGTTGCCAACTCAAACCAATGTTTTTTGTCGGTATATTGAAAAACCCAAAATCGTTAACGGACAGTTTATCGGTATAATAAATTTATGTTGACATTAAGTAACAGACAGTTTGTCGATACATTGAGAAAATGGCCATTAGACTATTTGTTGTGGGGTTTTTTAAATCGAAAGCGTACAGCAATAATCCCACAACAGTTCAAGTACTTAAAAACAACATTATCGAGCAGATATCAGCCATTGACAACAGTTTATTAAAAAACGTGATTGAGAATTTTGATAAAAGATTGGTATCTTGCCGAGCCAGTACCGACATCATTTTACATTTTTAACCGGAACCTATTTTTAATAAACTGAAAAAAAGTATTTTTAATATTCCCAAAAAAAAAAAAACCTTTTTTCTATTAAAATAAAAATGATACCTCAATTTGTGGACACTCCTTATTTGAAGAATAAGCAAGTCATCATCTACAAATAAAATCAAAACACAAGTAGGTCAGGACAAAAATTTAAAAACATTTAGGCCCGTTTTCACGACTTACCTTTAAAGTTCAATATAGTTAACGCTACCTTTAGCACTAGTGAGGAATAAAGTTACCTTTAACTATTTTTCGTTTTCACAACTTATGCATAAAATAAACTTAACATTTTTAAAAAAGTGGAAATACTAAAGAAAATACCGATTATTTTTGCCAAAATAAAAATACGAACTGGCAACTACGTACTTTTTTTACATTTACAAAATGTACGTATAATTGGAGTTGCCATATATAAAAAATATTTTTTTTTTTTTTTTCTCATTATTTTTTATTGAATCTTCATATTTTAAATATGAACTAACAATAATTAATCAAATCTTAACCTAATACGTTATTTTATGTCCTGCCAGTGCCAGACAAAAATTTTCTTCATCACGGGTTCTGTTCACTTATATAGGTGTTTATCGCTCATCTAATTGGGTAAGTGCTGCAGTGTCTCTTCTTCTTAAGCGAGTGTGGCCGCCATGGTTTAAAATATTTCGAGCTAGTGGATTTGGGTGTTGTTCAAGCCTTTTTAAATATTATACTGCATATTTTGTAATCATAGTTTTTACTAAAGGAACATTGAGATCCTTGTGAATATTTGAGTTTTTAACATACCAAGGGGCAGCTGTGATTATTCGAAGAAGTTTATTTTGGCGCCTTTGAATTTTTTCGATATTAGAGGCCGAGGCAGTGCCCCATAGTTGAATACCGTAGCACCAGATTGGCTTTAAGATGGAGTTGTAAAGTAAAAGTTTGCAGTCGAGACTTAGGACAGAGTTTCTTCCAATAAGCCAATGAATTTGGATGGCTTTTAGTTTCATTTGAGATAATTTTGCCTCTATATGGCTTTTCCACGTTAAACGGCGATCTAGATGAATACCGAGGTATTTTACATGCGAATTTTGAGGCACTAAATGATTATTGATTTTAATAGGGGGGCATGTTTCCCGACGCAAGGTAAATGTTACATGTACGCATTTTTGCTCATTGACCTTTATCCTCCATTGCTTCAGCCACAGTTCGAGTTGAAATATATGATCCTGTAGGTATCGAGATGCTTCTTGACTGTTTTCGTGCACGCTTAGAAAAGCTGTGTCATCAGCAAATGTTGAAGTTTGGGTGTAGTTGTTTATTGGCATATCCGAAGTATATATTAAGTATAAAAGTGGGCCTAGGATGCTTCCCTGAGGGACTCCAGCTTCAATTGGTTGAGGAGAGCTTAAATAATCACCTTCTTTAATAATAAACTTTCGACCGACTAAGTAGCTTTCTAACAGCTTGTGTGTGTTTACTGGTAAGTTTAGCTTCAATTTATGTAATAAGCCTTCATGCCAGACTTTGTCAAAAGCTTGAGAAACATCGATGAAGAGAGCGGAACAATATTTTCTTTCTTCAAAGGCTTTTCTTATTGCGTTTACTATACGATGGGTTTGCTCAATTGTGCTGTGTTCTCTTCTAAAGCCGAATTGGTGGTTAGGAATACATCTGTTTTCATTTAGAATTGGGGTTAATTTTGACGCTAACAGCTTCTCAAACAGCTTTGAAATATTTGAAAGTAAACTTATAGGCCTATATGACTCAACTTTTGTGTGATCCTTTCCTGGTTTAGGTATCATGATGACTAAGGAAACCTTCCACTTTTGAGGATAGTATTCCAGGCGTAAAATAGCATTAAAAATTAAAAGAATAATTCTCCTTGCTATGCTGGGTAGCTCCAAAAGCATTTTGTTGCTGATCTTATCAAAACCAGGAGCCTTCTTGGGGTTTAAATCACAAATAGCCTTTTCGATTTCTCTTATCTCAAATCTTAGGGGAACAGCTGCTCTAGCAGCAACAGGTGGTAACTCGACCGCCATATCGTGAGATATGTTAGGGGTAAATACGTGTTTTAAATGATTAACAAACAGATTTCCTTTTTCAACATCATTTCTTGCCCAACTTCCATTCAAGTTTCTTAATGGCGGATTAGCGACAACTGGCCTTTTGAGATTTCTAGCTGCACGCCATAATGAGTAGTCTGATTGTGGAGTTGCATCAAGTTCCTTAAGATATTTTTCCAGAGAAGCCGTTTTCTGAGTCTGCAGTAACTTTCTCAGCCTTTTTGTACAGTCTTTTAGTAAGTTCTTAAGTTGAGGGGATCTGTGCAATTGCCACTCTCTACGAGCTCTCCTTTTTCAGACAAGAGACGCTCGACATCTGAGGAATATATTTTATTATTTTTGGTTTTTTTGGGGGCAATGCTGGAATGTTGAACAGCTAGTTTTAGAAAACTGTCAAAATTGACAATAGAGCGATCTATATACTCCGGTGTGCTAAGCGGAATATTTTCTGTGCA
The DNA here is from genome assembly GCA_963931875.1 of Pollenia griseotomentosa. Classification (NCBI taxonomy): domain Eukaryota; kingdom Metazoa; phylum Arthropoda; class Insecta; order Diptera; family Polleniidae; genus Pollenia; species Pollenia griseotomentosa. Next base: position 97,739,414 of record OZ007561.1, on the reverse strand, counting down.
ATGGGTACTGAGATATTTTTTATATTTTATCCAATTTATATGTGTAGCTGACGTCGCTATGTGACCAGAGGGAGATTCAATTCTATTGGTGTTTTTTATAGTTACAATTGTAGGTGTGTGATCAGAGGATAATTCTATGGAAGCTTCAACGTAAATCGTTTCTGTGGGGATGTTTTTAACCACGCCAAAATCGATGACATCTGGAATTTTTTGCGGATCAGCAGGCCAATATGTTGGTTGGCCGCTCGCGACAACATTTAAATTCATTTTAGAGATTGTATTAAACAAAACACGACCCTTTGGTGTTATAAGTCGTGACCCCCAGAAGGTATGTTTTGCGTTGTAATCGCCAGCAGCCAGGAAACAGGGCCCCAGTGACTTATAATATTTGTAATATTGGCTTTCTGACCCAGGAAAAACTTTTTGATTTTTAGTAATAGGTGGTAGTTATTTCATACGTTACCTGGTAAGTAGTTGTCATTACAATTGTCATTATTTTGAAAACTTTAATAAGTACTTACTAGTAATGACCACAACAACTACTTATTACTTCTATTATTTTTACTACTGAATATTTGCTTACTGATAATCAGCTCAGTAACTACTTATAACTTGTGTTGTTTTCAGTACTGAATATTTACTTACTGGTAACGCACTCAATAATTACTTATTAGGTCTATTAACTAGTGATTTTTTGGCTTCTGGTAAGTATATTGTAAGTACTTACAATTCAACTTACTGAAGTTTAATAATAACTAGATATTTTTTGACTTCTAGTAAGTGTATTGTAAGTACTGAATTCTGTGGACACCTCGAACAAAAATAAGTAGTTATTCAGCCGAAAAATAAGTAGTGTTTATTTTCTCCAACATTATTTGCTAACTTACTTGGTAAGTAAAGTTTTTGCTGGGGATATTGCAAATCTAGGTGGTGAATATAGAGATGAAATAACTATGCTTCGATTTAGCTCTTCGACACAAATGTTCGTAGCTTGGAGATAATCTTCACGATGATCACACATTGGGTAGTGTTTAATTCGGTTTTTTATTAATATAGCAGAACCTCCACAAGCTCTATCTCGAGGGTCCTTGGTATCATATAGAGTATAACCATTAATTTTAAACGTATTTCTTGAGGTCAAATGAGTTTCAGAAACCATCATGACATCAATTTGTTTATTTTTAAGAAAGTATTCTAATTCATTTTTATGTTGGCGGATGCCGTTTGCGTTCCAAAAACAAATTGTTAAACAGTTCATGGCTTGTTAAGTACAGCTTGCAATAACATCGATTGCATTCTAAGAATTTCCTGCATCATATTACCCATTGTGTTTGTAAAATTATTTACTGTTTGCACTAATGTTTCCATGGTTTTTTCTAGACGACTTAGATTAGAAACTGGAGTTTCGTCATTTCTTGACGAAGCGCCTTGCATTGGTACATTGTTTGATTTTAAAACGTTAGCATAAGAGGTTCTGTTACTACTAGGCTGAAGATCATTTGAGGGGGATTAGTTTTCGGTCCAACCGACTGCTTGACGATAGTATATACAGGGCATCCTCTATAATTGGCAGTGTGATTACCACCACAGTTGCTGCATTTTTTTACGTTGGGGTCGGTTTTAGACTTATCGCAAAGAACTGTACCGTGTAGCTCACCACATACTACGCAAACAGGGGGTAAATAGCAGTATGCCTTAGTATGGCCAAATTCTTGGCAGTTCAAACATTGAACGGGACCACCTCTTTTGTGCGGCTCCTCTATAGTTACCTTTCTGTACAGAATGTATTTTAAATCATAGATGGGATGCGTTTCATTTTTTTAAGCTTAACGTCGCCGGGTTCAAACTCTACTCGAAAAAGTGGTTGGGGAATTTTTTCTCTATTTTTAATGTTTACTACATATAAAAAATATGTGAATATAATATGGCAATCTCAAATCTAAACCTTACGACAAATGTTAAAGGTAGAACGTTCCTCTCTTTAGCTTATCCTTCACTTTTAGGTTAAAGAGAACTTGTGATAATTAAAAACTCATTATCTGTTCGATAACTTCCTACATTTAGCTATCGTTAAGTCGTGAAAACGGGCCTTAGTCTGGCCACCGTTTTGTGGATGTCTCTAGAAAATCATCTCAAGTCATTGTAGTATAATTGAAGGCTATTCCGAATCTTTAACACCCTTCACCGAGAGTTCAAATATTTCAAGAATGGTCTTTATATGCAAATAAAACACAACCTCCTAAGCCAACATGCCGCAAACTGCGGTCTCCGGACCTTCAAACCTTCACAAACCGCTGTTTGAGGAAAATTATGAAAATATGGTGGCACCAAATAATATCCAACCAACAACTACTGACCGCAACAAATGAAATCCCGATTGACCTTGAAATCAAACGGCGTAAATGGCGATGGATAGGTCATATCCTCAGGAAAGATGTGAAAGAATCCTGCCGCACATCATTATGGTGGAACCCTTAAAGGACTAGAAGTCAGGGCAGACCAAGAACAACATGGCGACGCAATACAAACTACGAAATCACCCAGATGAATAAATCCTGGAATGAACTAAACAATTATTAAAACAAGAAATAAAAACAACTATCGATCTTTCGTTATGGCCCTACGCTCCACCCAGAGTTAAAGGAAATTATATAAATTAATAAACAATCAACAAGATTTTGTTTGTCGTGCCTAATTCCCAATTTTTATTCTTGATAAAAACACTGAAATTTATTGTTGATGGGATAAGCGATTCCTATGCGCATTTCACCGGTTGCTTAGGCCAGATCATCAGGAAACTTCAACCAAAGATTTTAGAAAAACTAAAGATATTAAACCAAATAAAACTGTTAAGCGTATAAGAATTATAAGCAACAGTTCTACTTGTAACAGTATCAAAGTTTAAACAAAAACAACAAGGAATAGTTTATCCCATCAACAATAAATTTCAGTGTTTTTATCAAGAATAAAAACTGGGAATTAAGCACGACAAACAAAATCTTGTAAATTAAAATTTAGAAATACACCTAAAGAAAAATTTATTTCAACAGTATTCGAAAAAACTAAACAATTTTTAAAAAAACATCAGGATTTGATAATAATAAAAGCAGATAAGGGTAACAAAACGGTAGCCATGTATAAACAAGAATATGAACAAAAGATGGAAAATATTTTAGAAGATAGAAACACTTACAGAACAATACGAACTGATCCGACCCATAAGCTTCAAAAACAAAACAACAACATCATTTCGGAGTTAGAAAAGAATGGATTCATTGATATGTGGCAAAAGCGTAGACTTATTTGTCATGCGGCTACTGCACCCAGAATTTACGGGTTACCAAAAATCCATAAACCAGACGTTCCTCTTAGGCCAATTGTGTCGTCAGTACAAGTGCCATGTTATAGACTGTCCAAATATTTGGGAACAATTCTCAACAACATTATTTCTAGGGAATACAATATTAAAAATTCGATTGAATTAAAGAATCAATTGGTTAATATAAAACTTGAGACACAGGACATATTAGTTTCTTTTGATGTTATCTCACTATTTACAAATATACCTGTACACACAGCTATCAAAAATATTATGGAAAAATGGCCGGCAATCCAACAGTTCACTAATATTCCAAGACCAAAGTTTTTAGAAATTTTGAAATTCTGTTTGACAGACAATAATTACTTTGTTTATGATAGAAAGGTAATAAATCAAATATTTGGAATGCCAATGGGCAATCCGCTCTCGCCAACAATAGCTGATATTGTTCTTGACAATTTGTTGGACGATGCAATATTAGAATTAAAAAACAAAAATATTAATATTAAATACATAGCAAAATATGTAGACGACATTTTTGCTATAATTAATAAAGATGAAATTCTTAAAACTTTCAATTCACACCATGAAAAAATCAAATTCACAATTGAATTAGAAGAAAACAATGAAATAGCATATCTTGACGCAAAACTACGCAGAATTAAGGATACAATTGTTTTCAATTGGTACTCTAAGGAAACGGCTTCAGGTAGACTCATGAATTTCAACGCTACACAACCCAGGAGTCAAATCATAAATACAGCGAAAAATTTTATAGAGAGGGTATTGAAAATCAGCGACGAATTATTTCATCATAAAAACATAAACAAAATTTATGAAATATTAACACAAAACAGTTTTCCAAAAAAATTAATTAAATCTTTAATTGATGACGTAAATAGGCGGTTAAAAAATAATAACATAATTGACAACACTGATGAAAAAGAAAACAGGAAATTTTACAGTGTACAATACATCCCTGGCCTAACTGACAACAGAAACATGAGAGAAACACTAAAACAAAATAACATATGTTTTGCGTATAAACCAAACCAAACAACAAGTGCAATATTTACGAAAATAAAAGCGCCAGTAGAAAAACAACAACAAAGTAATGTTGTTTATGAAATCAGGTGTAAGGGAAATGACAAAGAACAATGTAATCAAATATACATTGGAACAACAAAGAGGGCGTTATCTACAAGGATCGGAGAACATAAAATGGACATTGCAAAACAGAAGGAGACCACAGCATAAGCTATGCATATAATTGAATCCCAACATGTACCAGATTTCCAACAAATAAGGATATTAGACAAAGAAGACTCTACAAGAAAACGATTTACTAAAGAAAGCTTAAGGATCCAACAAAACATACAAAATACGTTGAATCTGAAAGAAGATACGAACAACATTTGTGCAAGTTATCGAGTCGCCATAAAATAAGTTGTGTTGTGGAAAAATGTTTTTTAAAATTAACTCAATGTTTTATGTTGTTACGTTATATATGTTAAATGTAAATTTTGTAATTTTGATGTAATAATATAAAAAATGTAAGTTTTCCACGTTATTTGTTAAAAATTTTGTTAATAAAATGTTATGTTTTTATTAAATAGACGTATCCCCAGAAGAAGTCGACAAAAAATCGACGAAACGTCGGGAAAAAATGTATTAAAATTGTGTTTTAATTACATTAAAGATTTTAGGCCGTATTAGCTTGATAAGGAAATATAAAAATGAATTTAAAAATTGGCCAAATAGAAAAACAACAAAAATTTTGTATTCCCAAAAATTACTTTGATAATTAAAATACATTCTTTTTAAAACCTGCCCTCACAGTGTAACAATTCGTTGCGTAGCTCAAAAATACCATGATTTTTTCAGAAATATCATTAGGCGTACAAAAGTGATTTTAAATTATTGCAGTTCAGGCTGGCGTCTTCACGACATCGAGGTAAACTGAAGAATGCCAGATGTCTCTTAATGAGTATCAAAGCTCAGTGGGTGCCTGGGGGATCAAACTGCAACCGGCCTGGCCAAACAGGGCTGTATCTTGGAAGGCATGTTCGTCGACGGACAGATCATGATGATTAGGAGGAGAAAACGGTGTATCACTTTCTCTTACAATGCCCCGCTCTCAATGCTATGAGAATGAGACATTTTGGGAGACCAGAACTTTGAACGCTGTATGTTTGACAGCTGTATCTAGTGTAGAACTGTAGTCGATCTCTGTTTTGCAGGGAGCCGAGATGGTTCGAGGCTGCAGTGATTTCTGGGAAATAATCTGGTGGATACTGGTTGACTCTGGTCACTGGCTCAGGGTATCACAAAGGGACCGCTATAAGGACTCAAGTAAGCCGTGTTAACTGCCCATTGAACCTGAACCTAAACTTACCTATTACAACTTATGGATCCTTATTCCTAAATTCGGTAGAATGAATTCTGAATGGTGGTCCAATTAATATGCACGACGTTAATTGTAAATAAAACAAACAGTTTTCGGAGAATTATATTTATTTTTTTTATTATGATAGAAGGATCTGCATTTATGTGTGGAACAAAATATCGGCCAAATTCTCGTCACGGCTTCGGTGGAATACCTCTATCCGATGGTTTGTATTTTCAATCACTCTGATAATAATTGAGGCTTAGTGTCGTGAATGTGCCGAATTAGCACATCCTTTAGCTCTTGAATTCTTCTTGGCTTATTGACGTACACTTTTTCTTTTAAATGTCCCCAAAGAAAGAAGTCCAACGGTGTCAAATTACATGATCGTAACGGCAAATTAACATCGCTTCGATGTGAAGTAACACGGCCATTGAATTTCTTGCACAAAAGAGCCATTGTTTTGTTGGCTGTGTGTCAAGTGGCAGCATCCTGTTGGAACCACATATCGTCCAGATCCATATCCGCAATTTCTTGCCACAAGAAGCCCGTTATCATCTCGCGATAGCGATCACCATTCAAGGTAACTGCTTGGCCGACCTACTTTTCAAAAGAAGTACGACCTGATGACGCCGCCAGCCCATAAACCGCACCAAACAGTCACTCTCTGTCGATTCAATTTCCTGCAGACTCGGTTTGGTGAAACTTGCGCACAATCGGGGAGACATGTGGTCGACTATGCTGACCAAAAATATCACGAAATGACTTTTGATTTGTACGCCCATTTTCAACAACCTTAACGCGCTGCTCAATGTACTTCTCCCTGATAAAGGCCCGATCATCACAAAATTTAGTTGTACAGGGTGGGGCAAAAGTCACGAAGGGGTTTAAAACAGTCATAACTTTTTTAATTTTTAATTTTATTTTTTTTTTACAAAATAATAAAATATGATATTGGGAGATTTTTTAAATTTAGGTGTGAAAGATTACGTCACGTAACCATTTTCAGCCTCGGAAATAATCTGGTGCTGTTAAATCCGGCGAACGGGCAGGGCAGGCCAATTGAATGCTGAATTTTTGGAAATTAAACGTTCGCCAAAAATCTGGAAAAAAAAAGCTGGAACCACATCTCTCGATTGTCAGAAAGAGCTGGCCTTAAAAAATTTTGGACCATATCTCGATATCGCTCGCCATTTACCGTTACACTATTTCCATCGTTATCTTCGAAGAAGAATGGTCCAATAATTCTTTGGGACGTAATTGCGCACCATACTGTACATTTAAGTGGATGTAATTGTCTCTGATGAACCACTCTTGGGTTCTCAATACCCCATATTCTGCAGTTCTGCTTGTTTACAAAACCATTTAATTGAAAATGTGCTTCATCGCTCATTATCAGATGATGAATGAAATCATTATGTTCTCTGGCCAATTCTTGGAAGCGAACTGCATAAATTATTCTTTCTTGGGAATCTCCTGGCTTTAGTTCTTTTACTAACTGCACCTTGTATGGGAAAAGATGTAAATTTCCCTTTAATATTCTGCGTAAAGACCGCCGAGACATTTGCAGCTCAGCAGAGCGCCTTCGAGTTGATGTTTCAGGATTCTCCTCAACACTCTCCAGAACGCGTTGAATATTTGCTTCACTAATTACAGAATGTGGTCTTCCGCTTCGTGGAAGATCCCTCACTGAGCCTTGTTCCTGAAAACGTGTCACTAAGCGTCGAATCATTGATTCGGATGGTGAATTCCGCACATTAAAATGACGACGATAGGCTCGTTGAGTTTGAATTATTGATCGATGATGTTCAAAATAAAGTTCTATGATTTTGGTTCGCTGGATAACGTTGTAACCTTCCATAATTAATCTCCCAGATTTATTTTACAAGTCCTAAAAAGAAAAATAAAAAAAAAATTTAATTAGAAAAGTTATTAATTTTTCAAATCCCTTCGCGACTTTTGCCCCACCCTGTATGATTTATAGTCATATAGAACGTAAAAAAAGTTAAAATTAAAAAAAAAAAAACAAAGAAAGTTTTATTTAAATTTGGGTTGGCTTCATATGCCCGAAACATAAAATCCCAAATTTAAAATCCAAAATGTTATAATCCTGAGTTTTAATATCCCAAATAAGTTTTGGTTTTAAAAATCGCACGACAGATATCATGGTTGGGGCTTTGGCCGCGAGCAATACCGGCTTATATATAACTAGACATTTTTATATAAAATTTATATAAAATATTTGTAGGTAATTTTTCATTTCTTTAAATTTTTCATTATATCTTAGTAAAAATTGTGATTTTATTTGAGGCCATTTTTCATTCCTTAATATTGGGGTAATTTTTCATTCCACATAAAATGAAAAAACACCTTAAAAAAATATGAAAAAAAACCCCAATAAAACAAAAAAATTGCTCCAAAGTTGCGTGTTGTTGTGTTTCATGTAAACTTTTAAGGACATTCTTCATTTTCTCTTTAGGGCCATATTTCCTGGGGTCATTTTGCGTACCGCAATAGGAATGTTGTAATAATGTTAGTGCCGGTTTTCACACGTCAAGTTTGACTCATCAAGTCTTGAGAAATGGCAGTCTCTTTTCGCTTCTCTCCTTAAAGACTTGTCGAGTCAAACTTGACGTGTGTGAACCGGTACTTATATACATTTAGTAGTGCGCCAGTTAATCGACTCAAGCAGGAGATTTTTTTTTTCAATGAATTTTAAAAAATTTCGTGTGGAGATAAATTTCATATTGTTTATTTGTATTCGGTAAATATTTGCGCAGATATTTTTGTTCGTATTCACGAATAATAAAAGTTGTTTTTCGTTACATAACTAACATTTATTTACTTTTGAATTAAAAACTTTACTAAAAACTTTTTCTTTTATAAACTTAAAGAGCATTTTGTTTTTCATAAAAAATGCAGATAAATTTTGTCTTTTTCTTTTGAATTCATGTTTAACAAGAGTTATCAAATATAAATGAAATATTCGTATTGTGCTATTATTGTCAAGCTTTCAATAAGGATCAAAAAGTCCAGCCTTAAATTTCCTTCAAGGCATTTTACAGTTATGAAATTGTAAAATTAATATTTTTATATGCGAACAGTATCCGTATTCATATAGAATTTTGTAGCCCAGCAGTTTTAAAAGCACTCTTTATTAAGGGCTAAATACACCTTTCATGCAGGCGAATTCATTCGTGTACGTGTGCTGGACGAAAAATTCGTCGTTATATCCAAGTTTTTTGATTTTCTAGCAAGCACTGCCGGTGTCACACATACAAACAACTTCTTACTAATATCTACTACCACAGTGCTTGATGAAAATTTTGATAATTGTATTTGGGCCGTTAATCTCTTAAAATTTTGAAGCTTTGAAACAGCCTTATGAATCCTTTAAAGTCCAAAAGGTAGTCAAGCAACGATAACAAGAATTTTTAGCTCATAAGTAAGGTAATCAAATAATATTAATATTTCAGCATTTATATACCTAATAGCCCTTTAGCAGCATTATTTGCGAATGGTAACCAGTGACTTTTTTAACAAGCCAGCTAAGTCACTAGTTCAAGGACAACTCCCAGAACAGCTGGGGTTTTCTTGAAAAAATACCAGCAGAACGAAAGAAAAACTCTACGTATATTTCTCACTTACGTATGTTTAACTGTGTGCAGAAATACAAATGCACAACATTTATACATTAAATAAAAAAACCAAATATTCGTTTTTTTAAGTTTTTCAAGGTTGTTGTATTAAATAGTATTATTTTTTTTATATATTTTGTTTGTTGCTGTTTTCCTGCTCCTCTCTTCTGTAGGCTGCCTGCCAATTTTCTTTTAAAAAGGATAAACTAAAAATCGCAATGGCCATCTCTTTTCGTATCCTTACAATAAAAAGAATGTGAAAAACATGCATACGCAGTTACATGTATTCACTCATACACACAAAAACGTGAAATGAATATATGAAAAAACGAAGGCATTCTAAAAAGTTCTTTCCAAAGTTGAGGTAATCGGTTGAAAAAGAAAAAAATATTTTGTGCAGCACTTTTGATTTTGAATTTAAATTAAACAAAGTATATCCGAGATACTATCCAAATTTGTATTCGTTGGAAAGGACTATCATCGTGGCCATTATGTTTGAAACTTAACACTATTACAAATATACGCTGCAAATTTTCTGAATGGCGGACATCTGAAAATTCTAATGCTTTATGACTCTGACGCATAATCAGGCAAAATTTGAGCGATGGCATGGATTATGTTGGCTTTGATGACCGCTGTGATTTGTGTCTTTTTGGCAGAGACCTACGACTTAAGAAAATACTACAAGAAATAGGCTAAAAGGTCTAATCGCAGGAACTCTGTGGCGAATTCACATCAACTACACGTGAGTTGGCCATGCCCTCAAATCGCTCGTACCAATGTGGTAAAAGCTATATGACAAGAGGCGCCGTTCTGTTAAAACCGTTTGACGTTAATGCGGGTATTATCCTATTCAGGCTAAAAGAAGCTGGTGGTCATTGATCTATAGAGCTCGAGTGGTCTGGCCAACGTCGTTCTTAGAAAAATAAGGAAATATGACGCCGCCAGCCCGAAATCCACACAATTTCGGGATAGTGATGGACATTGAAAAAAACATCGAAGTTTTTCTCGATGCAATGCATCGCATAGAGACATCAATGTTATATCGATATTTCGCAAAAAACATCGATGTTTTCTATGCATCGATTAGTTTTATTTAAAAAAAAAAACAGGGATTAAATAACAAAAAGCTGTATTACCCCTACAGATAATATTGGGTTACGTGGTCCATTGTGGCTTAAATGGACTACTTACAACTGTAATATGGACCATGTTAAAAGAAATTAACATGCAGTGCTGCCAACAACTGCATGATGTATACTTTTCTATAGTTTACAGTATTACACATTGGTAGCCCTGATGGTGTCCATTATTAATTGTTTATTTAAAAGTGAAAGTTTCTTAAATTTGTGAAAAAAAAGGTAAACAAATTAAAAATACCAAGTAAATATATTTAATAATAACAATAATAGACTACAGGGCACGCCATAAAAGGCGATTAGTAAAAAATGAAAAAGGCTTAAACTACACCTTTAGTGTACACCATACTGTAGTGACATGGAGTACTTTTAAATCTAACCCACTTTAGTACTCCATGGAGTAGTTTAGGGACTACTTTGGTGGGTTATATGGTCCCCTCCTAGGACATCGTAATGTTAAATGGACCACCTTTTACCCATATATTTGGAGTAGTTTTGGAGTACTCCTACTCCTTTATGGACTACTCTTTACATGCATGTATGGACTAGTCTCGTTATCTGCAGGGACGTTTACAAATTTAAAAAATAATGGATTTTCTTTTGACGTTTACGTACATCAGTTGCCATTTGTCTACATTTGTTGAATCTTGCCAGAAACTTTTGGTGAAAAATCGTAAAATAAAGTACCAACAATTTTTAATTTTAGTTGTGATAACTATTTACAATCAATTTATTTTAAAACAATATTGAATAAAAAAAATGGTGTGTGTGTGTGTAATGGCGCTTTCTTGGAGTAAAAATCATCAACTCACATTAATAAAACAATCGCCAAAATATTTAAAAGTCGTCCTTCTGGCAACATTAATTTTAATTAGTTCAAATAAAGTTAGAACAAAAAGCAAAGAAGGACCATTTCTTATTTGCTTCTATCTCAAAATTTTGTATTTGTTTTTGTATGTATTTGGTAATTTTATATTCTACAAAGTTATTGTATTAAATTTGTCGCTTCGATGCATCGAAAAAAAACATCGATGTTGATGAGTAAAAAAAAAACATCGCATTATTTTGATGTATCGATACCATACATCAAGTTGTTTTAATACATCGATGCTTTGGGATCTCATGTGGATTAACATCCTCCCATCCAGATATGTGCCTCATCGCTAAAAATGATTTTTCAATAAAAATTAGTGTCAAATAAAAAACCCATAATTTGTACGTTAAGCCCTTAAAGATGCAAAAGGAATTGATTAGATTTTATTTTCAAAACACTTTTAAGTTTAACCCTATACAATTTTTTATTTTTACTTACATATACATACATACATATTCATGGATTTGAATGTCATACAAACAGTAACAACTACATAAATAAAATAAAAACATCAAGTTTGCATTTTTAATGCCTATAAAACAAATATTTATCTTTTTTGTTTTTTTTTTTTTGTCTCTTTTTTTAATAAAGAAACTGGATTTTTGGCAAACTTAAATTGTATTGCATAAAAAAAAACTTTAATTCGTTTTTTGTATTCTTAGGAAAGGGGCTTTCAATGAGAATTCAACAATTTTGTATGCAAATAACAACAAAATGATAAAATCTAGGGGTCATTTAGAAAAACTGCGTGTGTAAATTTTCATTATTTAAGCGCCAGTGATGACAAATCTGTGTTCTGGAAAACTTAAAAAAAAGGTTTAAAATCAATCGAAATGCATACATACAAACATTTGGGGGATTTTATGTCAAGTGATGTGAAGTGAGTGATGTCTTCCGATTTGCACCAAGGTTAGTCCTTTTCGATAGTAGTTTAGACACAAATTTTCAACAAGATCGGTCAAACAGTTTCTGAGTTAGAGGGGTCAAAGTTTGTCTTTTTGGCTATACAGGTGTTAGAAAAATATGTCCCAAGTAGCTTAGATAGCTGTTTGATCAATCTTTAAAAAATGAATTTGTTAAAAATTTGTGTCTTAACTGCTATCCAATAGGACTAACCTTGGTGCACATTTCATCCAAATCTGAAGACATCGATTTAAAAATTGGGACTAACCTTGGTGCAAATTTGCTCTTTCAGAACTCCGCTAACATAGTAAAAAAAATTTTGTGTAAATTTTTAGAAATTGCATTTGGTGCGGAAGGTTTTTCTGCCAAAATGGCCAGCAAACACAATTTTATTTCACACAATTATATTGGCTTTCACGTGGTGATAGGTAAATTTTTAGTTAAAATTTATTCAAATATACATACATATCGCTCTTGATTAACGAGGTTAACTTATAACTCGAAATTTAAACATTTTCAATATATAAAAGATTTTGTTATTCGTGCTTAATTCCCAGTTTTTATTCTTGATAAAAACACTTGAAATTTATTGTTGATGGGCTAAGCTATTCCTATACGCATTTCACTGGTTGCTTAGGCCAGATCATCAGGAAACTGCATCCATAAAGATTTTGGAAAAACTAAAGATATTAAACCAAATAAAACTGTTAAGCGTATAAGAATCATAAGCAACAACTCTATTTGTAACAATGTCAATATAAGTAAAACAATTTTTAATTAAACATTAAAGGCACATAAAAAAATAATTTTAAAACCAAGTTTTAACTCAGTGCATAGATCAGCGTACAAATTAAGAAAAAACGCAGTTATTAAAAATATCCCTGGGAGAACCGGTCTTTTATTTTATCTCTACAAAATTATTCCTTGAATGGGGCTAAAAAATGTTTTTTTAAAATAATACAAATATCTAATCGCAAACATTTATCCATTAAGGGCCATTATTACAACCTAATGATAAAGTTGCTGATAGTTAACGTGAACAATAGCTATCTTGAACGATAAAGTGACCAATAAGTTTTTTCCATTATTACAACTGTCCGATAAAATAAAAAATGTAATTTATATACTGTGGCAACATAGCAGTATATACCGACTACTTTTGGTTGTTTAAAATACGTAGTGGCAACGACTATGACTACATAAAACTGTCATTGAAGTTACCATATCTTCAGCAGAAAATATGGCATCTTCAAGTTCTTAAAGTTCACTTGTAAAGTTACCATGAGGACAAACCTGATGTTAGCTTATCAGTCACTTTTTAGGTTAATGTTAACTTGTACACAGAGAAAACAGATTCGTGATCACAACCGAATTTGGCGTCAATCGAATTTCTTCGGTTGCATGTACTATCACACAATTCGGTTACAATTACTGAACATTTCGTTGCTTAGTACAATATTGTTGATAGCAACATTTGAATTTTAGTACACTATCAGTCATAACAACAGATATTGTTAGTTGTTAGTATGATTATTAGAAACAAAACTGTGCTTATACCCGAATATATGATAGTTGCAACTGAATTAACACATAATTGGTGTTCATAACAAGAGATTTGATTGTCGTTATCAATATATATTTTTTAACCGGTCAAATGTAGCCCATAAGGGGCAAGGACTTGTCCAAAGGTAGTCCCAATGAATGGAAAAAATGGCTTATTAAACAGTACGATGTCCTAGGGCAGAACCATATAACATAGCTTGTATTACAAAGGAGAAGTCTTAAAACTACTCCATGGTATACTCCAGAGGATTAGCTTTGAAATCGTGCCAAAACGAAAACATGTCGTTAAAAAACGAAGACATGTCGTTTCACTGCAAACTCTTTTTAATAATGACATGGTACATACTTGCACTACATTGGACCAACCCAGGATCAAAATGGATCAATATAATTTGCAGGATATAAAAAAACTAATACACACATACATATGTACGTGTATATGTTCATACCTATAAGAATACGTAAATTACTTACCCATATTAATTTAGTTTTTGCACATTTTCCATTTTTGACTGCAAATATATTTTTTAAATATAAAATTAAAATTATTTTATTCCATCAAATTTTTTGACAGAAAATTTAGTAAGCAATTGGGGCTTTTAACTAAATTTTGGTTGTGAATTCCGAATAATTATATTTTCATTCGTTATACTCGAATTGAAACTATTCCAACAATCAATAATTAGCTGCAATAAATGAATTAACATTTATATTACAAAATTTATTGACGGAAGCAAATTATTTATTGCAATGACCAATATTCAGTATTGCCCTGTTTTAAATTCGGTTGTGATTCTAACCATTACTACTAATTTTTAGAACTAAATTTAATTAGTTATCATAGCTAATAAAAGAATTGAAGGAATCATATTTCAGTTGGAACATCGTTTTAATAATCAAGAGAATTAAAAATCAGTTAGAACTATACATTTGTAATAGTTGCAATAATAAATCATGTTACTTGATCAATATTTTATTATTGCAACCGTTTCCCAACCAATTTGTTTTCTGTGTGTAATAACCAAAAACTATTTATCTGTTAGATAGCATCCTAAAAATAACTATTTGTAAGTTGTAATAATGGTCCTAAAAGGAGCAATACACAATGGAGCTGCAAACGTAGCAGGTTTGTTAGGGAGAAATGTAAAACAGATTTTTATAGAAATAGCGCTGTATTCAATGCATATTTGAAATGGTGAGAAATAGTCAAAGACTTCACAAAGTTCTTTCGGAATACATTCTTGGTGTCAGTTTCCCTTTTAGTTATGCTGATATTTAATAAATTTCAGCCCAAAAAATGTTTTATTGCAAACTTAATAAAGCTGCTAAATTTTATTAGGATCAATCCATATTTAACCATAGATTTTATACAAATAATGCTTCCTAAAATCACTTTCTCTGCCATGATTTTCCTATAGATGTTGGTCATGTAATCAAATGTTGCAAAAAATAACTTTTATAAAAGCAAACATTTGTTATGTGTGGTTTGGAATTTACCATACGGCCCACATAGAACATAGCAATCTCACAATGTTTACAACTTTTCTATACTTTCTTACTTGTTTTAAGGCATCCAACCTCTCACCAATACATAAACAGAAAATGTAATAATGTTGAAAGAAAACGCAATCCCGTTAAAAGAAAAGTGTGTTAAAAATGTTTTACAAGTAAAACATGTACAAAACATATATCTTCGGCTCATTATTGGTTTGGTGCATATGCCAAAAAGTCGTAATGAAGAAAAACGACATAAAGTTTTCTGCAAATATACCCGATAGAATTTTTTTTTTTTTTTTGTATTTTCACCACTGCTACTGGCATATGTTTTGAAGAAAAATGTAAATTTTTGTGAACGTTCATACAAGAACTTAAGAGTAAAAAGTATTTTGTTGAAAATAAAAATGATTGTTTTGTGTCGCATACGCCACTTTTCAAAATTAATTGTTAAAAGATATAAATTACTTTTTTTCTAACAGCAATGAAAGCAAAGCAAGAGTGAAATTTATTTTGTACGTTTTTGTATGGAGAATTTACTGCATATGCCAAACAGTGGCGTTTAGAGCAAAACAATACTTAATAATCTTCAAAATAGTTGATATGGACCAAAATTAATGCTTAATATCTAAAAAACGATTACAAGTTTCGGAAAACAGTTTTTGGATTAATAATGAACTTACGATATATGAATGAACTAACGATATATGAAACAAAGAAGCAGCACTGTTGGTCCAAACAAAGTAGAACCTTAAGAACGGTACTGTATTTTTACTTCGGAAAAGGTCTAGGAGGAGTAAAACGGAGGACAGACTAAACTGCCTTTCTTCTAACTCGACAATATACTTTGTTAACAAATAGTCTTAAATAATTCCGAGGGGAACATTTATAAACTGATTTGATCCATTTCAAATACATACTAATTTTATTTTTTTTAGAAATGTTTTTTCATATATCGTCGGCTCATTATTGGTTTGACGTACCGACCCCCCTTCTGCATCCAAAGCCTGTTTTCCGAAATTTAGTATGCCTTCTGGCTCCAAATCAACTATTTTAGAGTTTATTAAGTATAGTTTTGCTCTACACGCCGCCCCGATAGCTGGTAGTGAGCTAGTCTATCAGCGCCAGGGTTGCGGGTTCGATTCCCGCCACAGACTCTGGTTTCGTTCCTGCAGACAAGCGTAGAGCTTCGCGGGATTAGCTAAGGGAATTAAAAAAAAAAATAATAATAATAATAAATAATAAAATTTGGCGAATGCAGTAAATTCCTCATACAAAAAGGTACAAAATAAATTTCTTTATTGCCGTAAGAAAAAAGGAGTAGGAGCTAAATAAAATGTCAACAGCTTAATACACAGCAGTAAGTATACGTATGCAGCATTGAAATAAATTGGCGTAAGCAGCACAAAACAATCCTTTTCACTTTCAATAAAATACTATTATTTTCTTAATTCGTTCACAAAAATTTTCATTTGTCATCAAAACGTACATATGCCAGAAGCAGTGGTGAAAATACGAAAAAAAAATTCTATCAGTGCTTCTCCTGAAGAGTCCTTTAACACTAATACACTTTCACGTTTGCAAAGTTCCAATGCGTTAGATGCAACCGTTTAAAAATAATAAATTAATTTCACAAATATTTTCATTTTACCCCACTGTGCACAATTACGACAAAGTTGTTAGCGCCCCGACTTTATTTGCTACAGTCGACATAAAATTAAGTTTTAAATTAGTTCAGTTTCAGTTAGTTATTTTATTAAACAGAAAAACAGCGTATCTTACTTTATTTGTGTTTGTGCAATGACTCATGTAAGTGTGAATATGCGTGAATGTGGGTGAGTGCATAAAAGTGAATATCTCTCTTTTGTTAAAAACCAAGGCTGCTGTTTTTGTTGTTGCTGTTGACGCTTGACGCTTGAGTTTCATAACATTTTTCTACCCTGTTGACCAAAATTTTATGTTCGAGAAGCAAAAAACATCAGTGACTTTTTAACAACATGCACAAGAGACCTTTTGAGAATGTATGTAAATTGCTTTTGTATGTGTGTTTATTCATATAGTTTTATACGAAATAAACATATACAGTCGTGTGTATATAAATGTTGGTTGGTGTGTAGTTGTTTTAACTGCATTTCTTTTGTGTATTTTTATTGTAAATTAGGCCTAAAGGGCACTTTTCTCATTCTTCTTCTTTTTTTTGCAATTTTATGAACAAGAGCCTCACAAAGAATGGCAATAAATTTTGAAAACATACAAATAAATTCAAATAGGATATTAAAAGTTTATTTAAAACTTAAAACAAAAAATTCAAACATTCCCGTCTAAAAAAAGGCTTTTGAGACACATGTAAAAGAGCTTGAAATCTGATTTTTAAAAGAAATAAATTTATTTATAACAGCAATGACATTTTGAGTATGTTTTTTTTTTTTCTCTTAACAAATTGCTTAAAATAATTTTTGCAAAATGCAAAATGTCACAAGTAAAACGGGTTAAACTCCGTCGAAAAATTCCACATTTTCTCTAAATGAAGGCCACCAGTACGTATGAGTGATATTCATATTTCTTTGTGATACAAATAAACATCAATCATACGCCTGCATACTCTTATCTCGAATTAATATTAAATCACAATTTACCTTCACAAAAGTGAAACTCATTTACCTACTTTTTCAATGTTCTTTAACTTTTTTTTTTTTTAATTTTTATTTTAAAACTTAAGCCTTTTGAAAAAGTTTTTATCTGGATCTTTGCCTTTCATCGTTCAAGCAAAAAATAAAAGCCCATATTCGCATATTTTTCAAAAGAAATTTTATTTTTTTTAACTTTCTTAGGTCAAATTAAAGCCTTTATCTTTTGCCATAATTCAATTGAGATTTAAAGAAATATATAGATTTAAGGTTATTCAAAGAAATTAAGACTTTAAGTGTAAAATTTTTTTTAATTTGAAAAAAAAAATCTTTTCAAATCTAGTTAAGTTTTCTTCGCTAAATTGTTTCATTTTCATATCACTAAATTAATTCATTTTGTTTAGTTAAGTTCAAACTAAATAAATTTTCCTCAAGAGACTTGACATGACAATTAGTTTTAATAACTTTTTTCATTAAAAAAAATAAATAAATAAAAACAACGTTTAAACAAAAATTTGTTTGCATAGTATAAGACTATTTAAGTTTTTTCAAGTTTTATTGTTGCTAAGGGAAACAATATTTATGTTAAGTATATATTTTTATTTAAAAAACGCAAAACAATTGTTTAATAAATAATTTTTTTTAATTATTGAAAATCCTTGACACTTTAAAATAATAAATTTTACTATGGCGCACTTTCGCACTCTAAACCAAGAACGGGATATAAAACTATTGGAAAACATTCATGTCAGGATACTTTCTAACAAGCCTGACTATACGATTCATTACCCAATTGACCTTACACTATGTAAGAGTAGTGAACCTACAGCGATATATGGTTCCATCGAAGCGATATTCGTTGAAGTCATTTTAATAAAAATTTAAGTTATTTTCGCTAAATTTCCAAGGTATAAATAACAAAGGCCTAAGACCTACAATAGATATCAACATTGTCCAGTTATATTTTCTCATGAAGTCTTAGGTAGCCTTTTCCTCTTGGCATTGCACTCTAGGGAATTAAGTTGTAGTCAACACTTCAAGCTTACTTGAGGCTTATAATTTCCAGATCTCTTAAGATCGCGGCAAATTAAAATCCTATTTCATACCAAGAGAATCAGCAGCTCCAAGGGAACAAAACAAGCCATATTTATTTTTCGTTTTGGTTTAAAGATTTAAAATATGTTGGCTGAGGAGCCCGTAATATAGAGTGAATTTTGCTCTGCTTACAGATCTCCTTGTGTGCTGTTACTATTCAACGGAAGCTGCTATGTTATAGTGGCTAGATAGCTGCAAGCACCTTGCTTTAACCTAATACCACCGTATAGCTGGTTCAACCGTGGCAAGTTCCCATGTTAGTCTTGATCACAGCTATCTAGTCAAATCAAGTCTAAACAAATCTTTTGCTTCCTTTTCTTCATTATTTAGGATTGCATCCTGCTCATAATACTTCACGTTTAATAATAATCAAAATATAAATCGACAAAGGCAAAACAGTTAAGAACACTTTCCTCCTTGTTTGCCACCGATTTGAACAAAAAATACAAAATTTGAAAGGTATTTACTTACGGCAGAGCAAAATTTTTATTTTACTAAAATCTAAGAGGGTAAAAACGGTAAATTCGGAATCATCATATTTCCAAAACTGAAAGAGATACAAAAACAAAATTTTATACTTGTTGTTCATTAGAAAAATAAGAGGACATGTGTCTGGACCTTTTTCAAAATTCGGCCCTTTTGGGACTTCTTTTTTACCCTATCTATCTCTTAAAAGAATAAAAATAGATATAAAAAATAACTATACGAAATTCGTAACAATTGTATTCGAAATATTAACGTTTAAGGGGTAAAAGTCGTACCTATTTTTGGTACTTTTAAATTATGGACTCCAACTGCAATATAAAAAATTTTGTTATTTCAATGGGGAGAAAAAAAGTATTAAAAAGGGGAAGTACGGGAAATTTAATTTCTTTCTTTTACTTCGGTAGTAGATGTTTTAGAATTTTGTGTAATATTGAACTAAGAAATTTTAAATTAGTGGGTCCTGCGTGAAGAATGAAAGCCTATAAGAAGAAAACTCTTAGTACTTTTTTGTTTTTCAACCGGTACTTTTTGAGTTGTCGTTAATATTGGGACTGGAATTATTAAATTAAACATGCGTAATTTTGAGTGAATGCGAATCTGTAAGGGGGGTTTTGGTACTTTTTCGTTCTTAAACTGGTACCTAGAAACATCATATTAATGTCCTGATTGGGTCAGAGTCTATAGAAGGAAACTTTTTGTTCTTCAACTGCTACTTTTTGAATTTTCGTTACTATTTGACCTAAAACATAAAATTAAACAAGCAAGGTCCTAAGTAAATCAGAATCTGTAAGAGGAATATTCTTGGTACTTTTTCGTTTATTCGCTGGTACTTTTGGAATTTTTATTTAATCGGAACCTAGAAACATAAAATTCAACATGCAGAGTCCAGAGAGATTGAGAAACTATAAGAGAAGACTTTTTGGTACTTTTTGGATTTTTACTTGGTACTTTCTGATTTTTTTAAAATAATTAAAGTCACATAACAAAAACAAACATTCACGGAATTAAGTGAAAAATAATATTGGTCCCACTGCAAATCAGTTCATTTAGACAAAAAAAAAAAAATTCGAAACATCTGAATTCATTTATGTATACTTATATGTATGTTTCTTCATATTTGCGCAAATAGTTATGGTCGAATTTTGACCACTAGGCAGAAACTACACGGAAAGAATTATTGACTAAATCACCAGAAAATATGGTTTGAACCAAGAAAATTTTGCATCTAGCCAAAAATGTGGCTTGGTTTAAGCAAAGCGAACTAAAATTTACTTAAATCAGCTAAAAAAAATAATAGGTTTTTTAAATATATAGTTACTTAAATCAAGTGTTTGTTGCTTATGACCAATTTTACCAATTCTTTTTAAATATCAATTCATATTTAAATACAGCTTTTTATATAATTTTATTTTTATTTGACATGAAAACCGAGTTCTAAAACATAAATTGATATTTCATTAAATTGGCGAAATCGGTCAGTAATATTTTACAAAGTACGAAGAAAAGCCTGAAGTTTTTACATAAAAACTTGTAGCATTACTTAATTTAAGAAAACTAAATATGAAAATAAGAAACTTTTGATTTATTTGCTTAACATTTTGATTGAGCATTTTCTGAAGAATTAAAAGAAATCCCTAGAATTTGTTGCTTGATGCAAGAAATTCGATTCTATAAAACTAGAAAACCAGTCTAATATTAAATAAATGCAGAAATATTTTTCTTATTTTTAATAAAAAAAAATGTAGTTTTGTATTTCTTGCTAAAAGAAATTTTTGATCATAAAATGTTACTTTATTGGGGGATACACAAGGTGTGCGCTATCAAGTCATATTGTCATAAAGTTCTTAACAATATTTTGCAATTGTTCAAAAAAAAAATTGTTGTGCTTCAAACAAAATTAAAATTTGAATGCTGTGTTCATTGATTCGTCATTACTGGACAGTAGAAATCTAAATTCTAAGCGGTTGCATACAGCAGTCATAGGGTGGTTCCATTTTAAGGGCCGATGTTGAATGTGAACAACACCTAAGCGTCAAGTTTTTTCTGTGCATTTCATTTGACATGTCTCAATTTCAGACTAACTCAATTTGAACCATGGAAAGATACACAATCGACCAACGCGTTAAAGTAATTCAGGCTTATTATGAAAATGGGGGTTTAAATCAAAATGCATATCGTGCACTTCGTTATTTTTTCGGTCAATTTAATCGTCCAAATGTGCGTACAATCGGAAAAATCGTGTAAAAATTTGGGCAAACCGGGTCTGTAGGAGATTTAAAAACACCAGTGCATGCTTGTACAGCTCGTACTTATCGAGGATGGCAGAAAATTAATTAAATTAAAAAACGAAATGTTTTATTTTTATAATGTAAATGAAAAAAACATTGTATGTATTTATTAAGTTTGTGAAAGTAAAATATAAATCAATTTAGACGTCCGCGCGTGCTCTGCACTTTATTAATGTTTATGACTAACTGTCTGATGTTGCGCCGGCCCATCTCAAAATAACTAAGGTCATTTGGTAGGAGATTTACCATATGTGACATACTGCAGAAAATATTGCTGCTGTTCGCGAAGTGTGGCTGTAGAGCCGTCCACCTCAACTCATCGTCGTGCCCAGCAATTGCACTCTCATGCATGTCGTTCATGAACATTTTGCATAAAGACTTGCATTTACACGCTTACAAGGTGCATTTGACTCAAGAACTAAAGCCTCTTGACCATTCCAAACGTCGTCAGTGGTCAGAATGGTGGCAAAAAATGGCAACAGCGTATGATCAATTTTCGAAGAAAATTATCTTCAGTGATGAGGCACATTTTCACCACAGTGGATTCGTCAATAAGCAGAATTGCCGCATTTGGGCGAATGATTTATTTTAAGACATATGACTTAACAACTTTATGGCTATCCCATTAATCCCCCATATATAAAAAAAAATTTTCTAAGTACTAACAAAATAAGTCAAAATCAAGAAATTATTTTTCGATTTTCTTGTTTAAATAAACGAAATTGATTACTTTAGAAAATAAACTTCTTTTCGTGTAGCTTTAATAAATATATGATATATCAGTTTGTCAAACAGAGCGCAAATTTTCGAAAAAAAATTTCCGCGCTTAGTTAACGTTGTTCTGGTGTAAGTCTTTGCTTGGTAATTTGTTAAATTATCTTTAAAGAAAAAGTCAAACAAACTTTGTAAGTATGACAGCTAGTTTGGCAGTTGTCCCTATCGGAAGTTCTATACGTCTAAAAACACCCTTTAGTTTGTAATAAATATATGTATAAATGATTTCAGCAACCATAAAATAATCATGATGATGCTTACTATATTTTAGGGTATTCATTCACCGATTAACGGTTAACCGATTAACTACTACCCGATTAACTGATCGGTTAATTTAAAATAGGCAATTTTCGATTAACGATTAAACCGGTTAATTTTAGTCGATTAACCGATTAACCTATGTAACAAGATTTTGTAGTTTTTTGTAGTATTATAACATATTTTTTTGTGTTTTTAATTATTTGTTTAGTCTCATATAAAAAAGGTATATGTTTGGAATAAATTTTTCATACAATATATTTCCTTCGAGCAATAAATTCTTAAAACACAGTAAAAAACAGAATCTTGGGGTTCGGAAATAAATTTTTTGCAGAATGTTCGGTACTGAGCTTTGCCAGGATGAGTCAGATGATGACCTGACAATAGAAGAAATTCTCGATTGTAACACAAACAATCTTTAACAAAATTAGCCGAAATAATGGCATAATGAAAGACTTTATATTTTGAAAAAATCCTGGAAAAGGACTGAGAAATTAGATAATCTGTATCATGATACAAAGAAACCAAGATAACGCAAATGAAATGTTTCTGCGCATCTACGTCACATCAGCGTATAAGTACAGCTAAAATAACGAAACACAAGCAAACAAACATGTGTATAATATGGTAAATTGACGTCACATTATACAGTTGAATTTTGTAAACATGTGCAATGCGTAATTTTGTTTTTATCATTCTTGAATCTGTATTATGTGTTGCTTCCGATTTTTCCAACATCTTCGATAAGTGAAAGAATTTTTTCCAAGTCAAGTTTTATCAAAACTAAAGAGAAGAATCGCTTAAATTCTAAACATTTAAACCAAATTGTTTTTCCAAAAGATTATTTTATAAGATTTTAAACTATTGAAATAATTAATAAAAAATTCTCACAGTTTATTTTTTAATAAATACATAATAAAATAAAAAAATACGTTATAAAAGGTTAATCGATCAATAACAAACCTAACCGATTATTAACCGATTAAGCCAAAACCTCGGTTAATTAATCGAGCGATTAACCGATTAAAGCAAAAGCCCTATTAAATGAATACCCTACTATATTTGTGGTTGCCATGTATTTTAATGATACACTTATAACATTAATGCAGTAAGCATTTAACCACCATATATGATTAAAAAGTTAAGTTGTCCTTGATCATAAGAAATATTTATATTTTTTTTTTCTCTGTGTACATACATTTTGTTTTCTAGATGTATATATA
Organism: Pollenia griseotomentosa; assembly: GCA_963931875.1. Lineage (NCBI taxonomy): Eukaryota > Metazoa > Arthropoda > Insecta > Diptera > Polleniidae > Pollenia > Pollenia griseotomentosa. The sequence continues at coordinate 97,715,347 of OZ007561.1, read as the reverse complement.
AATGTGTAGAAAAAACCAATAATAAATGTTAGAGCAAAAAAAAAACACAGAAAAACCATAAATCTTTTAATTGGACATAAATCTCTTTAAAAAAAATACTTCATTAAAATTTTAATATTAAATTATGTTTATAAAATTTACGAAATCAACAGCACTAGCGAATATTTATTTTTAAAATTTAACAAAAACCTAAAGCACATTTACTTCAAGGCACTCTCACCAACACACACATACACAACAACCATCAAAGTTAACTGGATTTCCCGGGTTTTTAAAAAACTCTAAAACGTTTGCACACACATTAGCACACCTTAAAAAATTAAACCAACAACTAAACAAACAAATGTCTGTTTCTTTTTTTCCACCAACAACAAAATTTGTGGGAATTTCTTTTTTTTTTGTTATTTATCTTTAAATAAACAGATTTCTCTTTTGTTCAAAATCTTTTTTTTTTATTTTTAAACAATAAAAATTTGTATAAAAAGTTATTTAAACGTAACAAATTTTATTAACCGAGATACACAATAAAAAAAAACTTACTAAAAAAAGAAAACAGCAGCAAAGTACAACATTGGCTGGAAAGAGAACGAGAAGAAATATAAAAGCAAAAACAATAGACAACAATTTCAAATTATGTCTCCAACCATCGACTAATAAAGACTTCTTCCGTTTCCGCTGCGCCCATGCATTAGAAGCTCAACATGTAACATTTTCGTTAGTTGTTCACTTTGTTTAAGTTTTTTTTAGAAAAAACCCCATCTACACATCGACAAAAGCCAACACAACAACAACAACTTAACTAGTATTTTTAGCAAGAGCATTTGCATGCAAAAAAAAAGACTTAAGTAGCAACAATATAATTTTAAAAAGAAAAATACACTTAAACCCCATCCTGGGAGCAGGTTTTTATAATTTTTAAAAGATGTCTTAGTTGTTGTTTTAAATGCCAGAACTGTCATAAAAAGTATTAGAGGGTGGGTAGAGAAAAAGTATGTGTGTGCAGAAAAATACCCCGTAAACATTTTTCCCCAACTTTTGCTACAAATCCGAAGCGACATCTTAGTCTGTAAAGGCAGCTTAATAAACTTTTCTAAATTGCTAAACATTCCTACAAAAATATTTTCAAGGAGTTTTCGATAAGTCAGATTGTTTTTAGGTAAAAATCCTATAAAACTTCAAATCTTTAAATTTTCTGACTCTCTGGTACTTTTTACGAGAATTCTATTCTAGAATTGTTTTTGATAATTTGCCAAAAACTATGCTAAGTGTAGGAGTGAAAAAGAAATTTTTAAAATTTCGAATACAATTTTCATTACGATAATGTTTAGATTAGTCAACTTAAAAATATAGAATTGGTTTGAAAAATCTGCAGACTGTTCTGCTACAAATCTGAAATAGTTTTAAATAATTTTTTTTCACTAGACAAACCGTTTAAATGTCTGACAAAAGTGACAAGGATTTTCTTTAAATTTAGGGCATAAATATTAATTAAATTCACTTTTTAAAAGGTCAAAAAATGTGCAAACGGTGAGGTTAAATATAAATGGCAGTCAGTACCCATCTGATCGATTTTGACACCATGGAGCTCCACTAAACAGAACCCCCACCGTAGAACCCACCTGAACTTCTAACGAAGTTTAAAATGCACCCCATTTTTACGTCAGAGATATCAAACAATCCGTTAAGGTGGCGGATTCCACTTCGGCCAGAGAAGGTGCTCTAAGTCCTGCTTCTCATTTTCGTCATCACAGCTGCGGCAGTGTCTCCGGCTCCTCCTCTTACCTATAAGACCGTGTCCCATGGCAATAGATACCAAAAGTGGTACGTCCCTTTTGTCATCGATAGTAGAGACCTGGTTCGTCCGTCATCCATGCGGGGCCACAATTACCTGGTTCCCCTACATTCAGTGTTCGCAGACCATTTTTCATTTGCAATATCGATAGTCGATTGCTGAAGTTTGAGTTTGCAGATCCAGTGGAACCCGTACGGTAGTGCGAAGTCTAGAAAGCTCATTCGCCCTAATGTTCCCCAATATATCCCTGTAATCCTGAAATCAAACAATCTCATTTAGAGATGATCGGTAGTGAAGGGTGATTTTCGCTCTCAGGAAGATGGAATCCAAGGCCATAACGGCTGCACGACCAGTATACATATCGGCAGCAGTAGTCGACATAGCAGATAGTCTGAGCCAGTCTACCAATTAATTGATCGCAAGTATGACCACCTGGAAAACGTTACAGTGATCCGGAAGTCTTCAGAATTTGAGATTTAGATCCCTTAATTATACTCTGAAGACCAATCCTTCTCATGACTTAGAGAAATCTCCTCCTTTTCTCCACGCATTCCAGTTTGCTATCAGCGTTCTGTAGCGAAGATCAAAGCTAGAACCAAAACTGAGAAGGTGCGATAAGTCCTTCAGTTTGAGATTGTCGCGTTCACAACCCTGCAGTGTCCGCAGCAGTGTTACCATTTAGGTATATATATTTCTGCTAGAATAAACAGATTGAGTTGCATATCTCCTTTTTTACTTCTTAGAAAAGCCGAACTTTTTTATCAGAAATAAAAGTTTTTATGAAATATATATTAAAATTTTTTTTAATTAGCAAATTTTTTGTAAAAATTCAGCAGATTTTTAGCATATTTTCTTCATTTTACGATTTAGCAGATTTAAGCAGATTTTTTTTTAAGTTTTGGCATATTCTCATCAAACAGTTATGGTAACACTGTTCCACAGCTATTTTTCACTCTACTGTTGTGGAATGTGCAGAAACGTTTGACATAAACATTTTAAGACACTTCGGTTGACATTCGAATAAAACTTCAAACTTTGTCTAATATCGGACATGACTACGAACAAATGTTTACTGGGTATAAGTATATCTGAGAATGTATGAATGTTTTTGTGTACAATAACCGGAAATTTATATAAACCATAATGGCTTTCCATTAAAGTTGTCTGCACTAAAACTTTATCACGTTTTTATTCATGGAAATTTTTATTCTAAAAATGGGTGGTTTTAGAGCAGCATAACTGAAGTTTATTGAATAATAAATAAAATTCAATAAGCAGAATTTCTAAATTTTGTATTTGATGAAAAAGTAAATATAAATTGAAGACGTATCTAGAGAATAAGAACATTCCGACTGCATTTAGATGTTTGCTGTCTTCTTTGTCTGCCAAAAAAAAGTAACAGAAATTAATTATAATTTTTTTTTTTTTAATTCGTCTAAGCAGTTTATGATTTTATGAAAACAAAAAAATTTTTCCCGAATTAAAGGATTAATCAAAAACAAAATCAGTTTTAGTTAAAAATTTATTCAAGTGAATTAAACGTTTAATCGAGTGAATTAAATATTTTAATTTAATATTAATTTGTTTACTGATTAGCTTCTTAATTAATATTACAAGTTCTTTAATTGAAATCAATTTCTATTTTTGTGTATTAAAGATACTTTAGCGTAACAAGAGACATAAGGTTCTTTTACACTAAAGTTAAAAATTAATTATAAAAAAGTATTTGGTTTTCCCTGTTTCATAAAAAAAACTTTCAAAAAACTTTTAATGGCATACAAAATCGTAACGTCTACCGATATTTTTTAAAAAAATAAAAGCTTTCAAGTTAAAATTATAATCGGTAATTTGATTATAAACGGTCCGTGGTTGTCTTATAATTGACTTTCAAAGCCCCTAATTTCAGGATCGGTTAACAATTCTCTAATCAAGTTACTTATTAATAATTAGTATTGTGGTTATTTTGTTGAACTATTTATAGTTTTTAATCCAAATTTTGGTATTTTAATTAAATTATTTTTATGAAGAAGGAATTTTACAACATGAAAATTAATTTAAATTTATTGATAATTTTTCATTCTCAACTGCTGCTGGGCTCGAACCCAGGCTTTTACGGACAGGTTACCCTTACATGTTTCGATTGCAACCACTCAATCTCTTCAGAGGGGTTTGCCGTTTAATACTCGCAGCTATCGATGACTGTTGGCAGTCAATAGTCAAACATCAATCTTTAAACCAAATTGTATTTAACCTTTGGTTACTTATTAAAGATTTATCGATATTTAATAGGATTTAAAAACAAGTTAATGTTTCAGACGAAGGTTAAAATTTCGGAAATTCAATAAATGATTTCGTCAAGCCCCCATATAAAATCTGTTACAACGCTTTGTGGCCTTAAAACGTAGCGAATACCAATGTTGTCATTGAATCATAAACTAAAAACTTTAAGTTATCATTTCATTATACCCTTTGTAATCCCGAAAGTAATCGCGACTGCTTTAAGTCCAGATTTACGTTCTACCATTTAGGATTCAAATTTGTTTTCAAAAGTTTGTATTTATTACAAGTTTTTTTGATATCACCGGGGAACTGCGGTTTTTTTCGATCTTAAAGTTGGTAGGTATTCACTAAACTACTTAGTCGTACGTTATGACAAAAAAATCGTGTATGTTCCTAACCCTCCAACCATACGAGCAATTTGTGATGTCTTCACACAAGCAATAACGCCGGCAGAATTACTGCGTCAAATTTCCAATGTTCAAGTTTATATCTTGAGGCAGCGAACGCATACACTTCTTACAGCCGTATTCATAAACATTTTAAACATCATTTCAAACCTGTTTTAAGCAAAAATGGTTAAAATTGTATTCATAAGCGAATATTACCTTAAAAATCCTATTTTAAACCTTGTGTAAATAAACGAATTTTAAAATTGGTTCGACCCTTGTTTAAGCCTATTTTAAAGTGACATTTTTGCTTTTTTCTGTGTGTTTATGGTCATTTTGAACATTTTTACGAGATATTTGTATTCAATATTTATATATACATTAATAATAAAATGAAATTCAAAAATATGTAAGTTTGTATGTATATTATGAATATATTTTTCAATTTCACAAATTAAAGCTCAAAAAATTATTAATTGTACAGAATGAACTAGTGATGTGTAAATGACCAAAACAAATAAAATAAAACTCGTTATTTAAATACTTTTCTTGTCAGCAATTAAATCATCATCTAAATTGCACTTTTACTTAAAACTTTTTGAACTCTTTTTATTTTGTTTAATAAAAGAGAAACTATCGTACTATTATTCATTTATAAAAAGCAATTTTTTGTCTCACACACGACAAAAAAAATTGTAGATACGAGTACGAGTATGAATTAATAACCACTGTTTTGCATCATTATGATTCAAGTGACCAATAAAAGAGATAGTGTTGCCACCTTGCAATCAAAAAAAAGGGTAAAACGTGTATTAGTTAAAATGCTGATTATGAATATAAATTTTTAAAAAAGCTTTTTTAGGCTTAAAATGGTTTTTAACTAAAATGTATCAAAAACCGGAATTAAGATTTTTTTATGAATACGGCTGTTAGAACACAAATTGAAAAACATACTGAGGAGAGGTTATGCGAAATGAAAATATCACCACATAGAAAACGATGAGCGCTAAAAGTTTACAGCAAATTTCGAATTACCAATACCATTGGTTAAAGATTGATGTTTGACTTTAGACTGGCAGGCGCCGCAGTGGTGCAAACGGTAGAACGGCAAAGAATTCTGATGATGAGAACGTGGTTGTTCTCAAAACTAGTGAATTCGACCCGAGTTCAATCCCTAGCTCAGCCAAGAAAAAAATTATCAATAAATTTTAATTAATTTCATGTTGTAAAATTCCTTCCTCACAGTAAAATAATTTAATGAAAATTAAATTTGATGAACTGAAGCCTAACTAAATATTAAAATTTCAAATTAAAAATCAACAGTTCCACTGAAAATCACAATTGTTTGTCCTAATTTTTTACGGTTTCAATTTTTTTACCGTAAAAAAAATAACTCGAAAATAAATATGTGGCAATTGAATTTTACAGCTTGTGTTAAACATAATTGCTCAAGGTTACGTTTAAATGTGCTACATTCCCATTTCATACTATTGATAAACTGTACTCAACAATGTATTTTAACATTTAGTGCTGAACATGTATTCTAACCAAGGACCGGAAAACGTTTTTTTTTATGTTTTTTAAAAAATATTTATAATTGGTGTTCGAAAAATATTTTAAACTGTACAAAAAACAAAAAAAGGAAAAAATATTTTGTTTGATATTGTTTCTTTAAGTTCAAAATAATAAAGTTCTCAAAAAAAAGTTTTAATTTGATCGTACAAATTAAAATTTTTTCTCATCAGTTTAAAAAAAACAAACACAAAAAAGATATTTATTTTTTCAGTACAAGATTATTTTGTACATGAAAAGAAAAAAAAACCGAAAACTTAAAATTGAACATGACAAAGATAAAAATTATGAGATAAGATTATAAAGATATGTATATTATTTTTTTACGCTGTTGTTTTTTTTTAACCGATTTAGCGATTTCGAATAAATTTTAGAGTTTGTTTCTGATGTTGATTTTTTTTCGTGAATTTTTGCCATGTTCGCGATAGAAGCGATTTTTTCCTGTAAGTTTCTGGTTCTTTACAGCTTTAACGATTTATAATAAATAGTAGACTCTGTTATCATGCCGCTGTTAGCAAGTTTTTGCGAATTTCCGCTAATTTTGCAATTTTTACCGAATTTTCGCCTTTCCTTATAGTTTTAGGGACTTCCAATCAATTTTATGTATTGTTTGAAATATTAAAAATTTTCGCAAATTTTCGCTATTTTTGCAAACTTTTGCGAATTTTTGCAACGTTTAAATTATTTATAAAATTTTTGCCCATAACTTCTTTTAAATTTTCATTTTGATAATAGGGGTGATTATAAATTTAATTAAAATTCACAATTTAAACTACAAAATTTGAGTTCTCAATGTAAGTTTCTAAAAACAAAAAAAATATTTTTCTTTAAAACGTTTTTTTAAAAACTTTATTGTTTTTTAACTTTAAAGAACAATTCAAACAAAATAGTTTTTTTTTTTTTTTTTTTTTTTTTTTTTTTGTACGGATGAAAACTAGGCGAATTCATGTAAACGGTGGTGTCGATACTACAACAAGTAACAACACCAAAAACAAAACAATGTATTTTTTTGTTGCTTTCGTTGATCCATATGTCAAAATCACAAGGAATTTTTGACATTTCTCTCTCTAATTAAGAAAAAAAAGTAGCACAGCTGTGCTTTCAACGCCACCTGAAAACTGAATTCGCCTTGGATGAAAATATTTTTTGAACACCAATGATAAATATTTTTTCATGTACAAAATACATATCAAGGTATATTTACACAAGGTAAACTCGTTGGCCCATATGTTTGTCAGCTGTTTACCCCAAGATGGAACCCCAACGTCAAATTGCGTGTATATGAGCCAAAATTTGTACATGTGTGCGTTAAATTGTTTTTGTTTTATATGAAGACAATTTTGACAACTTGGTTTCTTTTATAGAGCAGCATGTCTACACTCCCAAATGAGTCTACCTTGTGTCTACCTTGATACATATTGTACTTCAAAAATAAATATCTTTTTTTGTGTTTCTTAATTTTTTTTTAACTGATAGAAAAAAAAAATATTTTGTACGCATGAGTTTTGAATTTTTCAAATGAAAAACTTAAATTTTATGTTTTCGGTTCTTAATTTCTGATGCCTGATTCTAACAAATATTTATGCAAATCACGGGTTATTATCTTTTGTTAGTAATAGAACATTTGACATTTGCCACGGCAATAATTTTCCAAACTTATTGCTTGTATGATCTAGAGGTAAATAAGTGAATTTCTTTGACAATTCTATTCGACTTGCAATTGATTTTATTTTTGTATTTTATGAAGACTTGTTTTATTTTTTAATTAAGAAATTTCAGAGAAGGAAGAAGATATTACACGACATATTTGCGCAGTTATAACCTCCCGAATATGGCGAAAGACAGGGGTTTTTTAACTTGAAGCTAAGATACATAGTTCGAAAACCTGATGTGATGGAAGAATGTGATTCTAAATGCTCAGTTATATTCAGAACTATGTATCTTAACTTCAAGTTAAAAAACCTGATGTGATGGAAGAATGTGATTCTAAATGCTCAGTTATATTCAGCGCAACTCAAACCCTAAGAAAAGTATACTGGTCTATGGGTTAAACATTTGGGTTAAAAATCTTTTAATCTAAAGAAAATTCTATCGTTCTTGCTTATTTTTAAAGAGAACAAAAAAAGCCCTTTTTATAAAATTGTAAATTACTTCTTCAAACGCTTGTAATATTAATAATTTTTCTATAAGCTTATTAACATAGTTTACTAATAAAAATTTTTTAACCTATAAAGTCCCATTTAACAAAAGAACAAAATCCCTGCAGAGCCAACAAACATCGTTTATTCAGTAACGAATATCTAGGGAATATTATCAGTTTCGAACTGAACATACAAAAATGTTAACATTCGAAATAGATCCGTAAATACACATACGATTCATTAACAAATACAATAAAAACATGTAAACAATTTCTCCCATGACTTGAAAAGAATCAATTGCGAAAAAATAAAGAGCAGTTAGATTTTTTTAAATATTTAAGCTTTTTATTATGATAAAAAAATTAAATTAAATAAAAATTATGAAACACATTTTTTGCAAAAATAGATCTAAGCCGAGATTGTAATGAACTCACAATTAAAATGCTTTAAATGGTTTTGATTTAGCAATGCTATTTTGATTACCATATGTTTTATTTATGTATGTATTTATCTAAATTCTATAGAAATATACACAGAGCGAAAAATCTTCCTATAAAATTACACTGGTCGTTAAAAAAACAAAAAAAAAAAGTCGGGGGAAAGAACTTTGTTATGTTATTTTAATTGACTTTAGGAATAAAATTTCCTTTTAAAAAACGACAACAACATTTTGTTAATATTTTTGACAACATCTGTTGTCAAATTTTCGCAAAACATTGTTAAATATTGAATGAAGAATTAAAAAAAAAAATATGGTATACGTTGTCAAAACAAGAATGAAATTTCATCAAATTTAAAGCAAAACCAGTTAAAGTGTAATATTCGGCTGTGCAGAATCTTTGATACCCTCCATGTAGAGTAACAATATTTCAGTAGTGGACTTTGTATATACATACATATTAAATTATAGCCCGATCATCGCAAATATTTATGATATAACAATTGTGATTTTTCATTGAACTTTTGGTTTAGAGTTTATTAAATTTAATTTTCATTAAATTATTTTTAGTGAAAAAAGGAATTTACAACAGGAAATGAATTAAAAAATTTTGATAATTTTATTCTTGACTGAACACGGGAACTTGGGTAAAATTAACTAGTCATCCTCATCAGAATTCTTTGCCGTTCTAACGTTTGCCTTAAGTACATTTTTATGTTTTTTTCCTTTCTGTCTTTTTTCTTTGACCTTTCTTTGTACAACTTGAAGGACAAATATAAGCGTACTAAAGTGTTGAGAGAGGGATTTTTATGAAGCCTTTATTAAATAATGTACGGATCTTGAAAAACGGATTTGTGAAAAAAAATTTTGTATCAAAATTATAAATTTACAATAATTTGTATTGTGGTTATTTTGTTGAACTATTTATGGTTTTTAATCCAAACTTTTAATATTTTTTAATTAGGCTTAAGTTTATTAAATTTAATTTTCATTAATTTTTTAATGATTATCCATTTTAATTGATTTTACATGTTCTTCCTTACTTCTGTTTTTTCGTACTTTCGTCAAGAATTTTTCTTGAAGTCCAAATCACAGAAGTAAGGAAGTAAGGAAGAACATGTTAAATTAATTAAAATGGACAATCATTCAAAAAAGCAAACTTCGATCTACCAATCGATCCAAAGGTTAAAATACAATTTGGTTTAAGGATTGATGTTTGACCATTGACGTCAGCAGTCGTCGATGGCTGCGAGTGTAAAAACGGCAAATCCATTTGAGAAGATCGAGTGGTTGCGATCGAAACATGTCATGGTAACCTGCCGGCCACGGTCAAGAATGAAAGATTATCAATAACAATTTTAATTAATTTTCATGTTGTAAAATTCCTTTCTTCATATAAATTTACTTAACCACTTTTTTTTGGATATAAAACCCAAGTGGCTTAAGAGAAATAGAAACAATTTGACACCAATATTGTTCTTTTCTTTCGAATCGTTTGAAATTAAGTGGCATTTCAACAAACAAACAAACAGATAGACGGACATGGCTAAGTCGACTAAGAATCACTCAAGCAGCCAGAATATATATACTATATGGGATCTTAGATGAATATTAAAAAAGTTTTACACGGAATGACAAACTTAAAATACCCTCATTTACCACTAGTGGTGGAGGGTAAAAAAAAAAACATATGTTGTCAAATCAATAACGCTCGGTTTTCATATTGAGATTATCTTGTTATCAATTCAATAATAAAAATCATTTTCTAAAAAGTAGTTGTTTACAATAGTTGGATTCGTATTGGTTTTTTGTCTTATTTCTAGAATGATAACAGTACGTTTTAAAAATGACAAAACATAATGCCAATATAACAATGGATTGTTGTCAAAGCAAAACAACATGTTGTCAAAATGAAAAAATTTATATATTTTTTAAAATGAAAACAGTTGTAAAAAAAGAATATTACTTTGTTAAAACTTTAACAAATGAGTATAAACTGACAAGAAGATGGTCTTCTAATTTTGAAAACTTCCTTTGTTAAATTAAGAACAAACGCAATTAGATTACTTTCTTTGTGTAAATTTTGGTATTTTGCTGCCGACCTTTTTACTCTGTGTATATGTAAATGGTATTTTATTACAATTTATGGTTTTGCATTATTTATACGAAGACATTCCTAAAATTCTATTCTGAACATTGAAAAATAAAATAATTTTAGCTCAAAGACAATTATGTTTGTAAACTTATCCATTCTGCATTACTTCATATGTTTGAATCTTTTAATTCATTTTCCATTTTTAAGTAAAATTTTTATTATTGTGGTTAATTGAACGTTTTGTGTTTATGGTTTTTAATCCAAATTTTTGATGTTTTTATCAGGTTAAATTGTCACTATATTAATTTTATGAAGAATGAAATTTTACAACATGAAATGAATTAAAATTTATTGATAATTTTTCATTATTGACTGAACTGGGAATCGAACCCAGTTTTTCACAGACAGGTTGCCCTAACGTTTCGATTGTAACCACACAATCTCTTTAGAGGTTTTCTGCCCAATATTTTGAAAACGAAATTTTTTGGTCAAAAAGTTTTGAAAGAAATAGCCAACCGAAAAATAATCTGAAATCGTTTCGTTTTATTCTAATAACAGAGTTGCTATTTTCCATCAAGTGTAAGTCTTTTCTTACTTCTTGAGTATTCACCCTTATCGTGTTTGACGTATTTAAAATAACACCTACGACTGTTTGGTAATAGATTAAAGAGAACGAGAACGAGAACGAAATAACTTTGATAATATACTCGCATGTGCCCGTGCAGAAGACTGAATTGGCAAATTGTTTTTTTTTTTGTTGTTTTCTTACGAAGACAATAGAATGAAACAATTTGTTTTTTAATTTTGTTTTTTCTTTTTACCCACTTACAACTACAATTCGAGTCGGAAAGAACCCAACCAATTGTAGGGGGATGTAAGAAAAGATAAACTCACTGTTTATTGTTGGTGTTTTGTTTAAGCTTTGATATTGTTACTTACGAGTAAGACTTTGAGTGTTTAAAATTCTTATTCGTTTTGGGGTTTTATTCGTATAATATTTTTAGCTTTTCTAAAATCTTAGGAAAAGGTTTCCTGATGAGCTGGCCTAAGCAACCAGTGAAATGCGCATAGAAGCTAGCTTTCCCTCAACAATAAATTTCAGTGTATTTATCAAATATGAAAAATTGGGAATTTAGCACGTCATACAGAAATCGTATTAATGAGAACTTATTTCTTTCATCTGTTACCAAACAGTCGTAGACGTATTTTGAATACGCCAAACACGATAAGGGTGATTGTTTTACTCATTTGAGAGGGTTCAATTTTTTTTCAAAAGCCTCTTCAGATTGTCTTCGTATTTTTAAAGATGCTTTTGTATTTAAATTACATTTGTAGTTCTATTTACTAGACATTCCGAAGTTCTAAACAAACAATTACATACATAAATACAAAAGCAATTACATTTGCTGCTGTTGCACATACACTTAGATATACATACACATATGCTTTTAACAGGATGGCCCAAATTCTAAAAAATGAATTTTTTTTAATATTTAAGTCCTTTTGAACTTTACGATCTTAAAAAATTTTAAATCTGTTTGAGTGAAAATTTATCTTTGGTTTTTTTGGATTCTATGAACCATCAATCCTTCACCAGAATTGGCGATGTTTTCTTTTACATGGGTGGCTATTTGTCCTAGAATTCATCGAAAGAAGCGATATCGTTTGACTTTGTTATTAGTTCTGATTAAAGCATGTTTTGTTGTTTAATTTAACAAACAACTACTATTTCTATACTAGATTGAATGAAAATAACCGCCCACTTTTTGGACCCTCCTAATGTAAAATACAATATAAAACTATTGAAAAACTATTTTATATGGATATTGAAATCCAGATGCAAACAAACCACACACGAGATACATTCACATAAGAAGTATTAGTTTTGAAATGAATATTTAATGCTTACGAGAATTGTGTTTTAAGTAAATAAAAGCAAATCGTATTACACAAACGTATCTGTTAAGTGCACAAAGATAAATACATATTTATATAGTTTATATTTAAATATTATTTTGCGAAGGCTTACTAAGCACGTGCAGATATTATGTTTGAATGCACCTTTGACAAATGCAATATTGAACGTTTTCTATTCGAAATGGGGTTTTAAATAGATCATAAACATGTGTAAATACTTGAGAGACATTAAGTAAATGCCTTTAAAACTAGTGCATAACACTTGAGTTATTTTTGTTTGATGTTCATCTATTAATCCAAATATATGTGTGTGTGTGTGTGTGTTTTATTACATTGGGATAAAAGTCAAATAAACGGTAATAAGTTTAAGATTTCGCAATTTATAGTTAAATTGTATAAGTTTAAGAAATCAATACTTCAAGTAAATAAAATAAAAATGTTAAATTATAATTAGGAGTTAGTGGTGGTCAATTTTAAAAACGAGTTATCAAGGCTAGAGTTTGGTAAGATTCAATGGGTACACAGAAAAAATTTTCACAAAAATTTTTTCAATTAATTCTATAATGCTGTTTTAAACAATTTTTTTAATTGTTCCAATTAATAGCCTTAATTGAAAACAAAAATTATAATGTTTGTGTGTTTATTTGCAAATATGAAAACATACTCACAAACTTCAAAATTTTTTTAATTCTCAAACAATTTTTTAATTGTTTCAATTAACTGTGTTGATTGAACAAAATATTTTGATTTGTGTTTACGTTTTATACTGGTGGTCAAATTTCAATTAAACCTATTGATTAAAACTGAACAGCAAGAAAATCTCAAACTTACAAATGCGTTAATTGATATGATCAGTCTGTTTGCAAGCGGAAAATCAGTAAAGAAATAAATTAATAGTACAAATTTCTAAAAAATACGTTAATTGAAGTTGGTTTTCATTTTTTCTGTGTAGTCGACACAAGGACGGCTCGCTTGGGTTCTTATAGCGGCCACTTTGAGTTACCCTGAGTAACCAAACTCTCTATAATTGAGGCGATCTTTTATTGATTGTTTAAATCATTGACCGAGTTTTACCAATTTTTAAAGGTACAAAAAAGAACTCAAAATTGGTTAAGTGTTAAGCTTCGTACAGACGATGGTTAGATCTTACAATATTGTAAGCAGGCGTTGCCAACAGCAATATTTTTCTGACAATGGTGCGATTGTCAGATGCATTAATTTTGCAATTCTGCAAATACAAATGAGCTTACAATGTTCACACAGTTGTAAGACATTTTAGCCAATTTTAATGCAATTTAAGCAACGCTGGTTAACAATATTGTAAGATCTGACCACCGTCTGTACGAAGCTTTACAATTGGGGTATTCATTTAATTGGGATTTTGCTTTAATCGGTTAATCGCTCGATTAATTAACCGAGGTTTTGGTTTAATCGGTTGATGTTGTTATTGATCGGTAAACTGATAAATAAAGTTTTGTTAAAAATTAAATAATTTCATGAAAAAAAATGCATACATTATTTATTATTTGGAGTTTGCTAGTAAAAAAAACAACACATAACAAGCATAACAGTTCTAAAACGAACAAACAAAAAAACAAATTCAAAACCATGTAAAACATATTTTTGAATTTATAGATATGGGGGATTTCATGTCAAGTGACCCAATTTTTAAATCGATGTCTTCCGATTTTGACTACCTTAAAGGAAAAGACATAAGCTTTTTTTTGAGCTAAAAAAAACATTCCGGTTAAAAAAAAATAAAGTTAAATTTAAAAAAAAAAAAAAATTTTAAAAAATGTTTTAAAACAACAAAAAAAAATTTTTCGAAAGATTGATCAAATAGCCGTCGAAGCTACTTGGGAAAAATTTTGCTAACACCAATTAGTAACAAGTTACAAGGATGAAAAATAACACCTGTATGGCCAAAATGTCAAATTTTCCCTCTAAGTCAGAAACTTTTTGACCGATCTTGTTGAAAATTTGTTGCTAAACTACTATCCAATAGGACTAACTTTGGTACTAAATTCATCGGAAGACATCGATTTAAAAATTGGATCACTTGACCTGAAATCCCCCATATGTATTATGTATTAATTAAAAAATAAACTGTGAGATCATTTTATTAGTTATTTCAATAGTTTAAGGAGATCTTATAAAATTATCTTTTAGAAAAAAAATTAAATGTTTACTATTTAAGCGATTCTTTTTTTTCGTTTCGATTAAACTTCTCTTGGAAAAAATTGTTTCCCTTATCGTAGATGTTGGAAAAATGGAAAGCAACCCATAAAACAAAATATCTTATTTCTCAGCCTTTTTCATTAGAGTCCTGTTTTTTAATTGAAATATTGTCAACGTTTAATTGAAATATTGTCAATTAAACATTTAATACACTTGATTAAGAGTTTAATTCAACTGATTAAATATTTAATTAAAACTGATTTTATTTTTGATTAATTCTTTTACTGGCGCAAAAATTTTTTTCTGTGTTGAAAATAGTTGCGAACGGTATTAAGGGTTGTGTTTGTCTACACAATCACTAAAAAAATAGATATCGTTCTTGGGTGTGTGAGCCGAACGCTAAATAATGTACTGTTTATTTTCCAACAGTGGTTTGTGTTACTATTAATTATCTGACTCATCCTGGCAAAGCTCAGCACCAACAATCTGCAAAACAGTTTATTCCCAAATTCTTTAGTTTCTGCTTTTGTACTGTATTTTAAAAATGTATTGCTAGAAGGAAATACATTGTATGAAAAAATATTTACTAAGCACATACCTTTTGTATATGAGATGACTCAAATAATAAAAAATATATATATTATAATACTACAAATTATTTAGTCTATTTTCTTCGACCTTTTAATTTTATTTCCTCTTATTTTTTAATCAGGGGTAAAGATAATGAAATATGTAGTAAGGTATATATAGGTACTACAAAAAACAAATTAAGAACTAGACTAGCAGGACATAGATCTGATCAAAAATATAAAAATACATCTTCTCAAAAAACTGCATTGTCTTCACATTGTGCCAATTTTAATCATACACCAGATTTCGAATATACAACAAAAGACGCTTCATGCTGGAAATGTTACAAATAATCAACACGCCAATAGAACAAAGAATTAATTTTAAAACCGATACAGACAATGTAGCTCAAAATTACAGACATTTAATTTATAAGAATAAGATAGGAAATTGAATAAGTTTTGAAAAATGTAATATAATAATTTTGTTTCCTGTGTATTATTTTTATTATTTTTCATGTTGTCAATAATTGTTGTTTAATTTAAATTTTGTTTTTTAAAAAAGTTGTTTAAATTTTATAACCCAAAAATCCCTTAAGAAGCCTCCATTGCGACAGCGAAATATTGGATAAATTTTAAATAAATATATTTTGCATAACCTGACCTTGAGCTTGATTAAAAAATAAGAGGAAATAATACCACAAAAAATTAAAAATTTTAGTTTTGGTACATCGGCCAATCGGTTTATCGAATGAAATTAACCGGTTTAATCGCTAATTGAAAATAGCCAATTTTAAATTATAATCAATTGATCGGGTAGTAATTAATCGGTTAACCCATTAACGAGCAAGATGTTTGTACCTAATTTGAAAACTTTGCCTCTTGTCGTTCTCTAGATATACAGAAATCTATAATGTCTTTGTACAGGAGATTCCATACTTATTGCTCTAATCCCGCCCATATTTTAAGAGATGTTGGGTATTGATAACAAATCTATTTGTACCAAATTTAGACAATTTTTCTCATACCATTCTTTAGGTATTTTGATCCACGCCAACTTATCCCCTCCCACCAACATTTTGTCGGATATTGTCTATTGATAACCAAGATGCTCGTACCTAGTTCGGAAGCTTTGCTTCTTCCCGTTTTTCATATATTCAGAAATCTATAATATCTCTGTATAGGAAGTGTCACGCCCACTTCACCAAGATGATTGTAGCTAATTTTGAAACTTTTTCTCTTTCCATTATCCAGGTATACAGCAAAACAGACGGACGTCGTTTAACCAAGGCCAGTCGTGGTTTTTTGCTCTTATCTCTGCTATTTATGGACCGATCTGGCATACATAACAAGCAAGTCGACATCATATCTGGAAATAAACTTCGCTTCCCTTTAAGACTCAGAATTTACATACATTATAGGGTCTAAATTCAATATTGTAAAAGCTACAAACAGAATGGCAAACTTACATATGGGTATTTCCACAGGAAAATCTACTTCTTCTGACGTTACGCCACCAAGCATTTTAGCATGTTTCTCAATTTTTTTTTTTTGTGTATTGGTGCAAAGAGCAATTTAGTGAAAGATAGGAAAATTTTGAACAACGTGGAAAATACAAGATAATTGCTTGGTGGCGTAACATGGCACTTCTGTGGAAGTGCCCATATACCATTTTATCTTCGGTGAAGGATATAAAAATAAAATAACTCAATTATTTACCAAAATGTCATTTTTAAGGCATATCATATCAGACCACAGTCTAGGCTTGTTTTCTAGAGAGCACTTTTAATTTTTTATTCAAAAAATTAGATTAAATTGGGGGACAATTTCGATTTTTTTTATTTTATTGAAGTTTTTGATATATTAATTAGGGTTAAGCTCGTCAATTTTTAGTAAAGAAAGGAATTTACAACATAAAATTAATTTAAAAAAAAATTGTTTGCTCATTTTATTTTTGACTGAACACGGGATTGAATTCGGGTCGAATTTACATCTTTCTAGAATAACCACTTTCCCATCATCAGAATTCTTTGTCGTTCTACCGTTTGCGCCACTGTTACGCCTGCCAGTCTATAGTCAAATATTAATATTTTAACCAATGTTATTGCTAAATCGAACTTCTGTATAAAACAAACTTAACATTTTTAAAAATGTGGCAATACTAGGTTAGGTTAGGTTCCATTGGCAGCCGTGATCAAGCACAGCTCACGTGGGTCCATTAATTAGTTCCCGTTGTGTAACCATGTCACGCCGTCTCCCATGGGTCCTAAGTTATCTGGCTGCTAGTATTACCACGCAGCCAGCCGGTCGATTCAGTAAAGGAGTGGATCCTGTTTACATCAACATCAGAGAGACCAGTTTTATCCCCAAGATCTTCGAATGCCGGGCAATTACAGAGAAGATGTTCCGTTGACTCTTCCTCCTCCTCCTCGCCGCAACTTCTACATAAGTCATTGTAAGGGATCCCCAGCCTCTGGGCGTGCCTCCCAATGGGCCAGTGGCCAGTTATAACCGCAATCGGGTTTCTAAGATGATGTCTGGACGGCTGTAATGCCCGCCGTGTCCTTTTCTCATCTATGATGGGCCAGATTTTCCTGGTTTCCCCACAGGTAGTTTCATCGTGCCACCTCTGACTGGCGATAATATGAAACTTGTGCGCTACAAGTTGCTTACTCCTTGGAAGTGAAGCACCCACATTATATGTTGAACCGTCTCGATTCAAGGTGGTGCCTGCATACGCCAACGAATCCGCCATGCAGTTCCCCAGTATGTCCCTGTGACCGGGGACCCAATTAAGGGTGACCAGTGAATGTCTCGCTATCTCCTCCAGAGACATCCGGCATTATCGGACAATTCTCGATGTGATGAACACATTCTCCAGGGATCTTATGGCCGCCTTGCTATCGGTAATAATGTAAATATCCCTTCCAGATATTTCACCGTACAGGATGCGCCTCGCGGCTGTGCGGATGGCCATTATCTCGGCCTGGATAACACTGCAGTGGTCCGGCAGCCTCATAGGAATGCTTCAGTTTAGCTGAACGAAGTATATGAAAGAACGGACACCATACAGTGTTTTAGACCCGTCCGTGAAAATTTGAATCGCATTCGCGGGAATTTGTAGGTCATCATAGTTGACCACGTTATCCAAAATGCTTACCGTGAAGCCAGGATCAAAGATTGGCTCGGGTGTGACATAATCAACATCCATGTGCCAATTAATTTCATTCAGAATATTAGCATGTCCGATATTGTAATCCCTCCATGCTCCGGTGGCCCTTAGTCTTACCGCCGCGTTTGCAGCTAGCCTTTTCGCCAAAATGTCTGGTGGTAACCAGTTTAAAATCGTAAACAGTGCCTTAGAGGGGGTTGTTCTAATGGCACCTGTTACCGCTATCGCCACCATTCTCATTGTACGTTCAAACCTAGTTTGATGACTCTTCACCCTGAGCGCCGGCCACATGCGGCAATACTAAAGTAAATACCGATTATTTTTGCCAAAATAAAAATACGAACTGGCAACTACGTACTTTCTTTTACTTTTCTCATTTTAAATTTTTGTGTGCACAAATATTTTTTAATAATGGCAAATATTAATGAAATACCGCGTACACGCGAATTTAACATTTTGTAAATTTTATTTGTCAAAATACGAGTTTGTTATTAATTTACAAAATATACGTATACTTGGAGTTGCCATATATAAAAAATATATGAATATAATATGGCAATCTTAAATCTAAACCTTACGACAAAAGTTAAAGGTAGAACGTTCTTCCCTTTACCTTATCCTTCACTTTTAGATTAAAGGGAACTTGTGGTAATTAAAAACATATTATCTGTTCGATAACTCCCTACATTTAGCTATCGTTAAGTCGTGAAAACGGGCCTTAATTTTGTATAAGATATTACAAATAGCACACGCTCTTATGAGATACTGTATATGTATAGTTTTGCTTAAATTTTCTGATCTCTCTTTGTTATTTCAAATATATTTCTCTTCTAACACAGAAAAAAAATTGATATCAATGAAAAAAATTTTAATATTAATTAAAAAATTTATTAAATTTGCACCAGTAAACAAATTAATAGTTTCAATTAAACGTCTAAATTCGCTTGATAAAACGTTTAATTCACTTGATTACATTTTTAATTAAAACTGATTTCATTTTTGATTAATGCTTTAACTGGTGAGCAATCTTGGAGAATTTTTCTGTGTACGAGTATGTATGTATTAAGTTACCAACATTAAAGTCACACCTTTTAAAAAAGATAAGAAATTAATTGCCACATACAACATAGTTTTGCTAATGGTCTTTCAAATACCAGTTACTAGAACTGACAAAGAAACAATTCTGTCAAGGAATTAGCTATTAGCAAATAACCAAAAGAAACTTATTTCACAGCTAAATCGATGACCTTAAAGTAACGAAAGTAACACAAAAGACATTCTGCACTTTCTCTTTCGTTGCGCTTATTTTGACGTAATGCAATTTGTATCAAAAATACATCCTGTCTGTTAACAATAGAATTTTCTACTCGGTTGGCATCAACATCTGTATCTGTATAAAATTAATGGTTTATAAAATTCAATAAAATTCTTATTAAATTTACTCAACAATAAATTCTTTTCTATTTTTCGCCATCGTTTCATTGTAAAAAGAGATTTAATACAATAAATTTCATTCGTAAATCTCATTTTCTGCTCCTTTCCAGATATTTTTCGTGAATTGCAAAAGACAGTTCAGGAAAAAGTTTCAAATAATAAAAAAAAACACTCCCAGAAGGGAAATAAAAGTAAAAAATTACAAAAAAAAATCATTTTGCATTTTAGTCGTAGCTTTCACTAACTTTCTTAGCGTAGCATTAACATTTTCTTGTTATAAAAAAATTTATTCATAAGACTTTGAAAACTCTAAACATCCAGTTCTTGAGTGAAATGACACAAGTGTCCTTCTTTAGTCATTATCCTTTCCACTATTCTGCTTTAGTCTTGCTCTTATAAAATGATACACAAATACCAACACACACATACATACATGCATACATACAAACATACTAACAAACAAACATATGCACACTCAATGATTAAATTAGAGACATTTGGAAAAAAACATTTTTCTACATTTGGTTGTATTCGTATGTAAGTTTGTATGTATATATTGTAATATTTTTAATTGTATTTGTAGTGAAAAACCTCTCACTCACACATACATACATGCATATGTATTCATTGCAGTAGTTAATTATAATAAAATTACCAAAGTAGGTTAGTGTTACTTATTTAAAAGTATTTAAATAACCAGCCCTGGTAGTTCTTATTAAACTTTAAAGTGTTTTAACAAAGTTTTTTTTTAGTGTAGAGTTTCCTTTTTTAAGTTTTCCTTTTAAATTAAGTTCCCGACTAATTATTTACTTACGATTCCTTTTGCAGACCCAATATCAAATATCAATATTCCGCTTTAGATAGTGGCAATGGCATTGTTGAACGTTCACCGCGTGAACGAGCCGCCCGCGAGAAGGCCCTCAATGCTACACAAGAGTGGATACAACAGTCGAATGGTAGATACGAAGTAATTGCTCATTTAGATGAAATCGGTTCGAGACACGGCAAAAATTGGTTTCTAGTAAACGATGCTTCGGTAAGTGCTTGTTATTTTTGTTTAAGACTCCTCTGCAAACAGACTTTTAAGATACCAATTTGTGTATATGTTTTTTTTAATCCAAAAATCTCTTTAGGTCCGCACCGATCGCTTAATGACTTTATTAACCCTGCCTCCTGACTGTGTTGTTTTTGAAGATCTGTCGCCAAATGAAAATCCTCGCAATATATTAATGGAACTTTTAGGTTCCCTGCATCATCCTTATATTTATCCCGTTTTGGATCTGGGCTTTCTGCACACCAGTTCGGGTAACTATGCCTGCTTGGTGACACCTTTCAACTCGCGAGGAAGCCTTAAGGATTTAATATATAAGGTAAATTTTAATAAGTGAAAGGGTTATATTGGGCTTCATTATAACCAACCGATATGGGAGCTTTGTTTAAATATAATCCGATCGACATTAAAGATGGTGTTAGAATTTCTAGTTTCCGGGATTTCTTCGTTCCCAGGAAATTGTAAAACCTTCCTTTTTTCCCAAGAATATCCGTGAATTTTTAATTTTTCTTTTTTTGTAAAGACCAACATCATAAAGTTATTTTTCGTATTTTATTGCTTTGCAATGCATTGTGTCTCGTAATATGTACATAAAATACTTGTTTAAGACTATGCGACACAACACAATTTTCATATTTCTTTTGGCGTCCCTTCACAAACTCGGAGACGTTCAGTTGTTACGTATTTTATTGCAGGCCACAAGCTACAACTTGTCATTTAACTATTAAATTCAAATTACTAAATATTAAATTTATAAAACTTTTACGAAACATATGAAAGACATTGACATTTCGTGCAAGCGTTTCTACACCCTTCGTGCGCAATATTTAAGCTTCGTACAGACGATGGTCAGATCTTACAATATTGTCATTTTTCTGACAATGGTGCCGTTGTCAGATGCATTAATTTAACACATCTGCCAAATGAAAATAGCGTACAATGTTCACACAGTTGCAAGACATTTTTAGTCAATTTTAATGACAACATTGTAAGATCTGACCACCGTCTGTACGAAGCTTTAGTTTCATGAAATATTTTTGTGTGACATGTCGTGAAACAAGCCTAAAACTGAAAAAAAGTAATTAATTTTTAATTGCCATATCATTAATTTCGCCATAAACAAGTTTCTTTATAGTTAGTTTTCAGCAATCAAAAATAACGCAGAACACAACGAACGATAAAGAAAAGTAAAAAAGTTAATAAAAAAATTTATTTGCAAATGTATTAATTGGGCGATTATTTTCAATGTTTGCAGCCACACAAGGCATTTTCTTTGTGTTAATCGCAATGATTAATAAGTAATACCGAAATAAATTTTTATTTTTCAATGTTTATTTTTCCAAACAGGCCCAGTGGAATGAACCTTGGTCACGTAAATACACACGAAAGCCAACTGGTTTACCAGTCACGCAAGTACAACGTTTGGGCAGACAAATCTTGGAGGCATTGCTGTTTCTTAAAGAACGTGGTTTTCCGCTGCACGGTCATTTGCATAGTGGAAATGTGATTTTACAAAATGGTGCTGCCAGGTAATCTCAATAATAAATTAACTATGAATTATCCATTTAAATATTTAATGGCCTAA
This sequence comes from Pollenia griseotomentosa, assembly GCA_963931875.1. Classification (NCBI taxonomy): domain Eukaryota; kingdom Metazoa; phylum Arthropoda; class Insecta; order Diptera; family Polleniidae; genus Pollenia; species Pollenia griseotomentosa. Next base: position 97,692,736 of record OZ007561.1, on the reverse strand, counting down.
AAGTAGGCAATATAATTTTATTTTTATTTTATATAAAAGTAATGAAATGTCGAAAGACTCCCATGCTTTTACTACATACATACCAGTGTTGCCACCTTAGGTGTAATTACACATATCATGTGTAATTTTTGTTTTCATGTGTAGCCCTTGTGTAATTGGCTCCATGTGTAATTCATGTGTAATTTTAAATTTTAACGTTTTGTAGCACTGATTTTTGTTATTATTTTGTCACAAGATGTAAAAAGGTTTAATATTCTTGGCAAAACTTAAAAATTTAATTAATAGAATGATAGCGTTAAAAGAGCTAAACTAAAAATGGTTGGATCATTAACTACTAACCATTTGGCATTTAGATAGATTTTGTCACAATTTATTACCTATAACAACAAAACATCCCGGGTTCATTCTCGTTTTTTCATTGACTGCAAAAGAAATGTTTGAGCTTCTCAAAAGCACAACTATAGAGAAATGGATTCCTTTTGAAAATCTAGTTAGATGCACCAGATACACCTAATGTTATGTTTGGGCAGTATAATTCAGATGTTAAAAGACAAAAAGCTATATATTGCTTTCAAAGGCCTGCCTGAACCTTCCAACATATTTCGAAAATTTACTTCGCAATATTATATCTTGTTTTATTAGAAGTATTGCTCGGCAAACTTAAGTAGTTTCAATAATACATATTTTCGCGACAACGTGCACTCTTACATTTTGAAAAACTTTAGCTTTATAGTAATTTGGAGCCAGAATATTATTGGAAAAAGGTTTTTAAAATAAAAAATTCATTGGGAGACAGATTATTTAAAATAGTTATTTTTGTTTAAGTCTTTTCAAATGCTGCTGCGGAAAGAATATTGAGCATATACATAGAAATGGTGACCCAAACTTTCCTATTCCAATCATTATAAACAAAAAGTAGAAGCTTTAAATAATTGGAAAAAAAAAAATCTATTTCAATGTAAATGTGATGTATTTTACTTTCTTGATTTTTTAGTAATAAATTACTTAAAAAAAATAGTATGAATTTTTTGTTTTGAACCGTTATTTTTTTAAAATTAAAAAACAATGAATGACTAGTTAATTTGTTGAAAAAAAAAGAAAAAAAAACGCATTCGCTTTTTTTTTTTTAACGAAATTAAAAGTTTATACATTATAAAATTCAAAACAAAACTCGTGAGATTGCAAATAAAAGATTGCATGTGTAATTTGTATTTTCATGTGTAATTTTGGCATAATCCATGTGTAATATACCATTTCGTTGGTGGCAACACTGATACATACATTCTTTTATACTCTTCAGTGATTTTTAAACAAAAAGAATTTTGGTGGAAAATTGTTGAAACTTTTTTGTGTTTAAAATTTGTGTTTCATAGGAATATTTTATGCTTAACAATGTGATTTTGTGTGTTATTTCATCGCATTGTTATAAATTCTAAAAGATTGCATAAAGGAAAATATTTTTCTTATACTCTAATAATACAATACTTCTATAGAAAAATGTTTATTTGGAATCTGTGACAATAGAATTGAAATGTAATTGTTTGCTTTGTATGTGGGTTGGCTTGAAAGTGTGTGCATTTAAGTAAATTATTTGCAAATCAAAAAAAAAAAAATATATTTAAAAATATTTTTATATATTTTTAAATATATATTTTTTTTTCTAATGCGATCAAAATTAACTACTAGAATCAGAACATAACAGCAGGAGGCGAACACAACGCGTTCTATGCGTTTTATGCATCTGTTCCAATAGAAAAGTCAGTTATGTGGTATTTGACAATCTACACAGCAAAACGCGTAGAACGCATATACGTATCAAACGCATAAGGTATGGTTACACGCCTTTTCGCTGTCTACGCAGCTGTCAAAAAAGAAGAATCTGTGAAATAATATATAGCAAGTAACATGCACAAAAACGTTGGATGCCTTGAGGCATTGAATGCAAAAAGTAGGTTTACTTTTATAAGCGTCACAAGCAGCGTTTAAAGAAATCAGCTGATTTTAACAAATACATATTATTTTTACTAGTGGTGATGCCGCATAAAAAGCTTTACATGTAACTCAAAACGTAGAACGGAAGAAAGATATGAAAAAAGTTCAATGCATGGATGTGAAAATGCGTGGTGTGGAACTCCAGCTTTACTTTCTTCTTTTGTATGCGTTGCATGCGCCTTGAAAACAGTTTAGTTCTTTTTTAATAGCCAAGGATGACAAATTATATTTTATTATCAATGTTATCGATAAATATGTTTGTGTGGAATATTTCGATCCCTAATATATCGTAATGCTATGTTCATATGACGATATAAACCACTCGTTTCGCTCTCTGAAACTAGATTGCCAAATATGCTGTTCAGACAATTCATTCTTGTTTCGTTTTGACACTTTTTCTTTGTTTTGATTTTTTGAGAGCTAGTTCAGATAAACTATCGATAATTGTTATCAAAATTGGAGATGATAGTACATGTTTTCTGTTTCGCAGCATGTTTCAAAATTAAACAACCTGTTTCGCTCTCAAAATTTTGTATGGCAAAACATGTTGTTTCAATCATATTTGGGGTGCGAAACAGGAATGGGAGAGCGAAACATTAATATTGCTGTCCGTGTGAACATGGTATTATATCGTAATACCTTTTGTACACTTACATACAGTTCCGAGGAACGCATGGAAGGTGTTGAATATGTGAAACATGTGTTCACACTTAAAACATTTAACATCTACTACCAAAATATCACTATTTCTGGAAAAAAAAACTTGTATTTTTTTTAAATACCTTTCTTCTACAAATAAATTTTGTAGAAGAAAAAAAAAAACCAAACACAAAAATGTATTTGGAATCCATTTTGCTTAATAGAATATAAAAAAAATAAACAAAAAAGAATTGCAGAAAAAATAAGAACTTGACAACTTGTCAGTGCTGCCACATTAATTAATAATAGAATTTGCTGCCACTTTTCTAGTGATGACACTAAAAAAATCGAAAGATTAAAAAGGGATTAAATTGAGATAGTGCCGGTTCGCACATGTCAAGTTTGACTCGTCAAATCTTGAGGTTTTATGAGAGAAAGGAAAAGAGGATGTCATTTATTATCCTCTCTCCCCAACAAACTCAAGACTTGACGGCTAAAACTTGAAAAGTGTGAACCAGCACAAACAAACTAATTACGATAAATTGTCGCATACGATATAATCGTGGCTTGGTCCTCATAGATGTAACAGTATACCGGAAGATCTTTCTCTGAGGATACGAGTCTAGAATGAGTGGAGCTTAAAAACAATTTAACGAAGATCTTGTAGAATTGAAATTAGCAAAAATAATTCTTATACAACAAATTCGTTTATTGCTAAAAGTTGACTTCCGCAGAAGAAATATTTGATCACTATAACCCTAGAATAAAGGCAGATTCACTTATTTGTTCCAATAAAAAAAATTTTTTTTAACGAAAAAAATTCTCTGTAACAAATACGTCGTAAAACTATGTAAAGGGTGTTTTTTTAAGCCCGATAGAACTTGAAATTGTAAAAAATAACACAAAAAATTAAATTGTAATCAAAATTTTTTTTTATTCGAAAGATCAATACGTGACATTAACATTTGAAAATGATTTCGGGCATATGGGCACCGCGGCTGTTCTTGACGAAGCGCATTCTGGACGTCCAATTTTGGGCCACTTTTTCGAGCACTGCTGGCCGTATGTCACGAATAACACGAACAATGCTGGCCTCCAAGGCGTCAATTGTTGCTGGTTTATCAGCATAAACCACTGACTTCACGTAGCCCCACAGGAAATAATCGAGAGGTGTCAAATCGCACGACCTTGGAGGCCAATTGACAGGTCCATTTCTCGAAATCAACTTATCGCCAAATTTTGATTTCAATAAGTCGATGGTTGCGTTCGCCGTATGGCACGTAGCGCCATCCTGTTGAAACCACATCTCCTCCGGATCAATGTCATCCATATTTTCAAACAAAAAATCATTGATCATGGTGCGGTAACGATCTCCATTGACCGTAACGCGAGCTCCGGCCTCATTTTTAAAGAAATAAGGTCCGATGATGCCACCAGCGTGAAAACCGCACCAAACGGTGCATTTTTCTGGATGTAATGGAGTCTGTAGGGTCTCTTGTGGATTGGTCTCGCTCCATATGCGGCAATTTTGCTTATTAACAAACCCGTTAAGCCAAATATAAGTTGCGCGAATCGACGACTAATTTTCAAAGTAAATTTGGATAATTTCGTAGCGTTGTTCAAGCGTGAGTCTATTCATGATGATTTGTCAGAGTATACTGAAACGATAAAAAAAAATATTTCATCAAAATTTAATTTTTTGTGTTACTTTTTACAATTTAAAGTTCTATCTAGCTTAAAAAAAAACCCTTAAAAATTTTTCCGGACAAAAAATGCTGTTCAGAAAAAATAAGTCCGCCCTAAAGAAATGTTTAAACTTTGGTTTGAGGATAAATATATCGTTTTCATTCGTTCCAAGAAAAAATTGTGATTAATTTAAGAAAAGTGGTAAAAAGCGCTTAGATAATGACTTTAAAATATTTCATAGGATCGTAAGGTATTCCGTTTTATGATCTGCTGAAACCTTGCCATAGAACAATCAACGAATAATGCCACGACTATAACAACTGCAATTTGTTCGGCACTTTCCAAAGTTATGGAGAATATGGTTAATCACAATTTTGTCAAATTTTTAGAATCAAAGTACCTACTAAGCGACCTCCAGTATGGCTTTCGTAGAGGTCGCTCTACTGGAGAATTACTGGCCCTGTTTTCGAAAAAAATGTTGCTGTTTCATTCACTACTTTGGCGAAAGTAGGTAATTGCTTTAGATATTTCCAAGGCGTTTGACAGAGTGTGGCATGGTGCACTCCTGTCAAAACTTGTTGCATTTGGTGTCGGTGATCATTTATCTCGAGCTTTCTCAAAGATCACAACATACGAGTTGTTATAGATGGGGTTTCGTCAAACGAGTTCAAGATTCATTCAGGGGTGCCGCAAGGCTCCGTTCTTTCTCCTATTCTATTTCTGATTTTTTTTAAATGACCTCCTATGTCAAACTTCGAACGCTTTTGCCATTCGTATTCATTTGATTTTAGACCAAGCGTATCAGTTGTTGGTGCGACGAGGCAGAACATGAATTATACGCTTGGTCGAGATCTTGACATAATCTTGGAATGGTCTCATACCAATAGGGTCGATTTTAATACCCGAAAGATCCAATGTTGCATGCTGACGCATAAACGCGCCACGGATCAAGGTGCCTCATCTGTATATATAGCTGGTTTAATTATTGAGGAATCAGAATGTTTTAAGCATGAATGTGATTTCCGATGGACAAAACAATTATTCAAAGTGTCAAAAGAAGCATTCAAGTGCCTAGGTTTTTTAAAACGTTGTAAGAAATACTTCACTCCATTTGATCTCCTTACTATTTCCAACACCTATATCCGACCGCGAATGGAATACAACTCTCCTGTATGGGCCGATACTTCAAAATCTATTTTGGATCTTCACTTGCCTGTTTTATCGTTACTACAATGGAATGTGTTCTGATAAAATTAGGAATCTGGTACCCGAAACCCGTACTTTTGTTCGTAATGCACGTTTTTCCTCAAGAGCCCATCTCTTTGTGGTCGATTGGCCGGTGCATTGTACATCGCATTGCAGGGAAAGTTCATTTTATGGACAGACTGTTCGTATGTGGAATATCCTTCCTGCTGAAGTCTTCCCTCACACATTCAATAAGTTTAAGTCGAATGTTTACAAGCAACTCTTGCTAGATAGATGGAAGAGAGCTATGGCAAACGACCAGCAAGAAATTATGTATCAAAAGTTAAGATAAGCCCCAAAATATTTCCCCTTATGAATCGGCTTTTATTAAAGTGTGCTAATTTGAAGGTTATAAAGTATTGCTACTGACCCTTTAAGTTAAGTAAAGTTTAAACCTTTAGGTTTTAATTAACCGAAATGTAATTGTTTAATAGCGAATTTGAGGACACGTCCGTGTTATTATCCATGCTGCCCTTGTTTACATGTAAATAAACTTTATGGTATTGGATGTCACGTTTCGTAGCGTTGCTTTTGTTCACATTCTGTTTTTCATTCAAATAATTGTCACAATTATACACTCGTTCCACATTTTAACTGTCATATTATAACAAGGCGTTATCGTGTTGCAAGTAGCAAATCTCTTTCTTATACTACTAGATACATGTTTGAATGTTTATATAAATGTAAATGTATTGTAATGCCACATGTTAACAAGGCTAAAAGCAAACAAACAAAGAAACAAATAATTCGTTATAAAATTAAGATAAAACAATGTTACTTACACACATATAAACACTCAACAAAACTCACATACATGCACTCATACATAAACTCAAATAAACGTTAAATAGCTGCTGGTTGTTGTTAATTTTCAAACAATAGTATAATTAAAACTTATAATTACACACATTTTAACAAAAAAAAAAAAAAAACAATACAATACAATACAATACAATAATCGAAATGTTTTGGAAAGTGGGTGGGAACGGTTGGGCAGGACTCAGCGGAATGTTAAAGAAGGAACAACTTTATAACTGAGCTAATTTAAAGAACAATGGCTCTTTTATGGGACAACAGAGTTTTTTCCTTTAAAAATTTCTTATTTCTTTCTGTCTCTTATTATTTATACACAGATTATCTGGTCTGGAAAATGGTTTACTGGGACTGTCGTCGCGCATTAATGCAGTCATGTGGTCACGTTCGACAACAGACATCGAAAATGTTGATATCATTTGTTTTGGCCATTTGCTGTACGAAATGTGTATGGGCCAAGAAATGACAACACCAAAACCGTCCATGAGAGTGTTGGAAATGGAAATGGACCAATTTCCGCAGGTGAGCTTAAATTACAGCACTCAAAAATCTTTTAGAAAAGAGCAAAATAATTAATAAATATTGTAATTAAAATTCTATTTTATAGATATTAGATGTTTTAAATTTGATTTTCGAGCCACCAAATGGATCATGTCCCTCAGTGGAGGAATTGGTATTATGTGATTTATTTAGATCGATAGATTTACGAGAACTAAGAGGCCCTTGTTTTAATGTAAGTAAAAAATAATATTTATTTAAGTTATCGAAAACAAAAATATGGTTGGCAGACAGTGTTGGGCAAAATACATGGTTTGCGGTATTTAAAATACAAAATACAAAATACTTTCAGGTTATGTATTTAAAATACAAAATACAAAATACTTCCATTTATTGTACGTATTTCAAATACAAAACACTAAATACTTCCACGTCATGTACATTAAAGTTATAACTTTTTTTTGAGTGCAAAATACCACTCCAGCGCCATGTGGGGAATTTTGTTCTGATAATAAAAAACTGTTTTTAAGCTGATTCGGTGAAAAAAGTTTCCGCACCGTAAGCGATTCCTAAAACTCCATATTATGTGTAAATTTTATTTTTGGAAATTGAAACCCTTTTGATTTTGCATTAGACTTATGAAAAATGGTTTAATGTTGAAGATTATATATGAATTTAAACAAAAACGAACTTATTTAAGACAAGAGCCACTGATTTAATGATGAAAATAAAAAATAAAAACAAAACTTCAACGCTTTCGGTGCGGAAACTTTTTTCACGAAAGATGAAAAGTGACACCATATTTTTTTATATTTTGGTAGATTAAAATGCAATCAACCATCAATAAACTGACAGAATATATTTTTTAAACTATGTTTTTAAAATACAAAATACTCCCATTTTTTTATGTATTTAAAATACAAAATACAAACTACTTATATTTATTGTATGTATTTAAAATACAAAATACTTGCTGGATATGTATTTAAAATACAAAATACTTGCACGTCATGTATTTAAAATACAAATACAAAATACGTATTTGTATTTTAAATACGTATTTCAAATACATGTATTTCAAATACTGCCCAGCCCTGTTGGCAGAGAAGCTGGGGTTATTTAGAACAAGATTTTTTATTTAGCGCCGGTTCACATTCTTCAAATTTAAGCCGTCAAGTCTTGAGCTTTTGGAGGAAAGGGTAAAGAGAATGCCATTTATTTTCCTCTCTATACTAAAAACTCAAGACTTTAACTGCAAAAACTTGAAGAGTGTGAACCAACACTTATAGAAAATTATATTTACATAAGCATTACTCGATAATTAAGGAATTACTTTTTATTAGAAGAATTCAACTATCGATAAAAGCTAATTTTTTTTTTTTGTTGAGATAATGTATTAATCAACATTATTAACTTTTTATATGTATTTCTTTACATTTTTTTATTACGAAACTTGTGTCCTAAATATCAATTTTGATAACATTGTCTTAGGCCCGTTTTCACGACTTAACTATAGCTAAATGTAGGAAGTTATCGAACAGATAATGAGTTTTTAATTATCACAAGTTCCCTTTAATCTTAAAGTGAAGGATAAGCTAAGGAGGGGAACGTTCTACCTTTAACGTCGTAAGGTTTAGATTTTAGATTGCCATATTATATTCACATATTGTTTATGGGGGGTGTGCTGGAAATCGCAAACGCAAAACGCAAGAACAAAATACTTATCTCTTCCGTGTTATTATTCATTGCATTATGCTGTTTTAATATAGTTTTTGTGTTGAAATTTTGTTTATCCCATTTTTATTCGTGAGTTTATTTGACATTTCAAAGCGGGAACTTTCTCACAAAAATTTTACAGGCACACTTTTTCTGTAAACTGGATAGTAATTTCCTTACGTGACAGGTAAAACTCGTCAAAAATGTTACAAACGCAGTTAAGTAAGAAAAACAGTTGTTTGTTTCAATTTATGGCATTTTTGTTTCATCTCTCACCTTTCAATTGAAAAGTTTCCCGACGCGAGAGTTACAAAACATGAGCACAGGTAGGTTCTATATTCCCTTAACTTATCGCTCCCTTAAGGTTAAAGTAAAGTTGTTATAATGGAACACCAACCTTTAGCTAACGGTAAGTTGTGAAAACGAGCCTCAAAATAATAAAAATATAAAATCTATTGGTTAAAAACAAGATATTTATCGATAACAATGCTAAGTAAGCAATGACAAAAAAAATTTGTATATGTTGTAGAAAGTTATCGATAACAAAAATATTTTTCTCTATTTTAAAACTGAAATTAACTTTTTTCCCCTTTTCAGACAATCAAACCGAGTCTGAGTAGATCTACCTTAAATTTATTACAAGCCGTCAAAAAACGCCAGTGTGCTGCACTGGGAAATTCTTTTAGCGAGACCAGTTCCCCGTGTACACCACCCTCAACACCAAGAGATCGTAGATCTGGGTAAGTTTTAAACTTTGCTTATAGTAAAAACAAACACCCATTCAAACAAAATCGTCTCAATTAAATGTACAAAAAATGAGCTGTTAATAAGAAGAAAAAATATAAAATATGAAATTTTTTCTCAAATAAATTTTTAATGTTGTAGTTTAAAAAATTGTCTATGAAATTTAAAAAAAATTATTATAATTAATAATAATTATAATTAATAAACAAGAATAATAAAATAAAAATAGAGAAACTAAAGGGGATTTCTTTTCTGAAAAATATGTTGCATACATTTCTTTCTCTTTTGTATTGGTGGTTTTTTTAAAGGCATAGAATTTTTTGTAAAATAAAACAAATTCACGGTAACCGATTTAGGATTTAAAGACAAATGGGCCGATAACACGTTCGACATGTTAACCGTACTAAACAGGGATTTTTTTGGATGTAATAGAGTCTCATGATAATTGTTCTTTCACCAAAAATGACAATTCTGCTTGTTTACATACCTCTAAAGCCAAAAACGAGCCTTATCGCCGAAGATGAAGATTCAATTTCCAGTTGATTTCCAGCCCATGCACCAAACGCATGACGCAATTGATGGTCCGCTGGTTTCAATTCTTGTACCAGTTGGATCTTGGGCAGAGACCGAGTTGCTGAGAACGGCGTCGGTTCAATAAATTCGAGTCCTCTGCCACACTCACGTCTGCAGCGGCGATGGCTTCTTCTGTAGGCACGGTACGGGCTTGATTTGTAAAACAGTAAATGTGGTTACAAATTGATCCATAGTATTGCATATTAGCTGCCAAGATAGACACTTATGCGCACCGTAAACTTGTCGAAGTCCTGTATAAGTTTGGCGAACAGAAAGCGAATTTTGGAAAAAAATTTCCGCGATTTGTAAACGTTGTACTGGTTGTAGTGGAGAAACCGCTCAGTTACTTTTATAAATCGCTAGTGAAGTAGATTAATGATAAACTTTAAATTGCCGTTTTCTCATTAGGCGATTATCTTTTTTCCCAACGAAAAACTGCAGATCAAACAAATTTGGTATTCTCAATGTCCCATTTGCTTCTATTCTGTCGCAAAGTGAACTCAGCTGGCTCCCAACTTTCACATCTGTTTTAAGAGGTATTGACAACATAAAATTATGTTTTTGATACTGAGAAACCTAAAATCGTCAAAGGACAGTTTATCAGTCTATTACCATGTGCACACGGACAGCAATATTCGTGTTTCGCTCTCCCATTCCTGTTTCGCGCCCCAAACATGTTTTTCCATACAAAATTTTGAGAGCGAAACAGGTCCTTTCATTTTGAAACATGCTGCGAAACAGGAAATATGTACTATAATCTCCAATTTTTATAACAATTATCGTTAGTTTATCTGAACTTGCTCTCAAAAACAACCAAAAGAAAGAAAAAAACAAAGTAAAAATTAATGTTAAATAAAATAAAGTGATCATTATAAAATAATTATACGAATAAAAGTATTAAATATTATATTTTTTAATTTTTTTAATCTATTTTTAATAAAATTATACTAACAACACAAAAAAAATGTCAAAATGAAACAAGAATGAATCGTCTGAACAGCATATTTGGCAATCTAGTTTCAGAGAGCGAAACGAGTGGTTTATATTGTCGTATGAACATAGGATAATAATTTTATGTCGTGATTTAGTAACTGGCAGTTTGACGATACATTGAGAAAACGGACGTAAGAGCTGTAAATAAATCCATCTAATTTTGTTTGATTGAATTTGTAACACTTTGCGAGATTTTAGGTAACATTAAAAAGTATTAGATGCATATAGTGTAACATAATTTTTTGAGAAAAGAAATCGTCAAAAGAAAATGTTTAACTCAGAGTTGCATTTTTGGTACTATTCTACTATTGAATTTTTATTTCGCTGCTCCTATTTTCAACATTTTTTTGGAGACTTTCTCTATTTTGAACATGTGTTGTTCTCGTTTTGTTACTATGTTTGTTATTATTAATTAATTATACTTTTGTGTACTAAATATTAACAACAAAATATGTAACTCTGTTTTTTTTTTTTTTTGCTTCAAAATTAAATATTAACTCATAATCTTTGTTGTTTCATTTACATAATGTTTATTTACTACTAAATTATGCATAAACAGACATTATGTTCCTTATTTGTTTTAACTCTATTCATATATTTTAACTGTCTAAAGACCCCCTTCTTTTTCCCACCATTTCAAAAATAATTGTCCCCCTATTTTTTTTTTTTTTTTTTTTTGCTCTCTTTCTCTACTTAAAAAATAAAACAGACAAAACTAAACAAAGTCATTTTTGTTGTAGCATGTTTTTTTTAATTTATAAAATATATTAAAACTAAATAATATTTTTTTATATAAGTCGTTTATTTAAAAACTTATTTAAACTTTTATATACTTAAACCAATGCAAACATATATACATATGTTAAATATATATATAATTTTGAAATATTTTAAACATATGTATTACTTTTATATACAGTTTTTTCTATAATAATAATGTTTCTTTTTGTTAACATTATTTTAATTTGGAGCAAAAACTTTTTGTACATTTTATTTCATTTTCCTTTCGCCTATCAAACCCCTCCTCCCCCCAAAAAAAAGCAGATAAAAACTAAAATTGTTTAATGATTTCAATCTGCCTTCAGAAACGGAAATTGTATCATAGGGGAGACATTGTTAAAAGTTTTGGAATGATAAACAAATATACATAAATAAACTTAGCAAATCAAAACAAACTTTTATCAAAATGACTTTTAGGTTCGAGTTAAGAAAACGAAGTTTTAATGAAACAAGTATGAAATCACACAGTTGGTCAAGTTCGAGCTTATTATACCCTACACCATAGTATTTGCAGACACATTTTTAAAAGTGTACTGTATTTGGGACCCATGGGCAATCATGGACCGTCCAAAACAAAATTATGCTAAAAGGTTAAGATTAATGTAAAAGTTCTTTGTGATGAAAATGTAAATGGTATAATCACCCAAATTTGAATGGAAAATGTTTGGCCAATTTTTCGTATATTGCTTTGGGTGATTTTGCAGACAGCCACAAAAAAGCAACGTTCATAGTTTTTTGGGGTATTAATTCATATCTTGGGACATAATTCATTTTAGAAATTGGGGTATTAATTGATAATGAACTAAGTCAGCAAGTCTTCTGACAAAGTTACAATTCTAAGGCACAGAATACTATACAGAGGTGTCACGAGACGGAAGATATTGCGGTTTTTACTTCTCTTTCTTCGAAAGCTGCCCTTTCTGCATTTCTGCATTATTTAGTTCAGATTTATTTGCAAAACTGTTGTAAAATTTAGTACTTTTAAATAAAAATGCTTTTATTTCAAGCTCGAGGCCAGTATTGAAAATAAATTTTATTTTAATAATTGCAATTAGCATTTTTGTTTATACGTATGTGAAAAGGTCGAATAAAAACAACTTGAATTAATTAAGTATTTTAGCTAAATTAATAAGATTAAAAAGGTCTACAAGGGACTTTACTATCAAGGGTGAGAACCGCAAATATTAAAGTAAATAAGTATATTAGCGGTTTTTTGCACAAAGCGAAACGTTTGCTTAACTAATGCTTCTGTTAAACATGGTTTGTGTTTGTTTTGATCACGCCACTTCACTACCAAAAAACGCTGCAACTGATTTGGGACTTTTTCACTGTTTTCACCTCTGTATAGTACTCTGTGTTTCAAGGTGCTCTAATTTTTTCTGGCCAACCATCTTGCAGCAGCTGTGTTCTTCATGGTGAAAAATATATTGACAGAAATACGGAATCATTTCCCGGCTGATGATGATATTTTACAATACCGATATATGTACATATGAATGTTCTTTTTATCATTTAATAGCAACTGCCCTAATATAAATTACTTTTGCAAGGCGGTTTCGAAAAAAAAAAATGTTCGATTGTTTACATTTTTAGTTTTTGGCTTACCAGTCGGATCTTAAAGTATGATATATCCAGTGATGCCAGATATATTTGTGAGAAAATTGTCAGTTTCCTGAGATAAAATAAAAAAATCGTCTTTTTCGTTTCGAAAAATCGTCAAAAAAATCGGATAACTTAAAATTTAGTTTTTTTTAAACAATTTTTGTTCGATTTTTATAAAAAAAACATACAAACAAAAACATTATTACTTCATACACAGCTATCATTTTCAATCGTGTTAGAACTACTAGAAGTCTCATGAAGAGCGTCTTCGATTGTCGATGACCTCACACGGGAAAACCTATAATACGAGTGAGGTTCTTCCATAGCACAGCGAAATACGCTTCTGCAATCGTTGTGGGAATCGTTTAAGACGTGGGTAAAGAAAATCTAACGAGACTTTTTTGTCAAGAACCGTATAAGACTCATGTAGGTATTCTTTTACATTAAAAATATGATTTATAAAGCGAGCCGTAAAAGGTTCTATCGATGATGGTTTGACAAAAGATTAACAAAGTGTAAGATTATTGTTTTTCTTAAGACTTGCATATTACAGCTGTACCTAAACAAAAGTTTTTGAATAGAGTGGCCTAAACTCTTTGCATTTGGAAAAACCGATTTTGACAGCTCGTTTAGTAGTGAAGTTTGCCACTATTGTTAGTTTATATTGGCAATTTAGATATTTTTTGGTCAATCTAGCGTTTTTATCTTTATTTTTATTTATAATTTGTGGGTTTTATTAAACAAGAAAGCTATCACTACTGTTCGTAAAACAACGTTGACGCTCTTGCTTTGGTATGGCATATCAGCGTAAAAGCTTGGCGAAAAAAAAAAGTTCCGCCTTCCGCTCTTGTTAAGGTACGGCTGTTAGAAATCCCAAAATTAAAAAGCGAAATTGCCAGAAAATGTAATGTTTTATTCAGACCTTGGAGACTGAAAAAATCGTCACTTTTTAGAAAAAAATCAGCAAATTGGCACTTTGCTAATTTCGGAACAAGAAATCGTCAAAATGACTATAAATCGTCAAATCTGGCAGCCCTGGATATATCATAGTTTTTGTCTCTAATTAAAATACTGACGTAAGATTTAATAAAAATTGGTTAATAATTTATAAATTTGATATAGATACACTCAGTTTTAAATGAATTTAGGAATTTAGCACATTAAAGTTTTAACATATTTCTGCTGGTATTATTAATATAGACTTGAATTTTTTAATTTTCTGACATTATGGTTGTCGAAACAGAGATCGGGTGAAGGAAAACACGAGATTGAAGTCGGGTGGAATTTACATGTTTCGAGAATAAAAAACTAAAGGGTGTTTTTTATAGAGTGACACAAATTTAAATCATTATAAAACAAGGAAATATATTTCTAATATCAATGAAGCGGGCTTTGTTGCAAAGAAAATTTTATAAAATTAATGTTTAAATATAATTTCTGCCAAGTGGCCGCCACGATAACTCTTCAAATGATGATTTCTAGGTGTTCAATTGTTTGTGGTTTATCGACATAGACACGTGACTTAACATAACCCCAAAGAAAATAACCCAAGGGGGTTAAATCACACGTTATTGGTGGCCAATTAATTGGGCCATTACGTGAAATTATTTTTTCATCAAAAGTTTCTTTGAGTAAATCAATTGTAGCGCCCGCTGTGTTTCATGTGGCTTCGTCCTGTTGGAACATATCAGCAAGATTAATGCCACGTAATTGAGGAAGCTTGTGCATTCTCCTCATTCCAAATGCGACAATTCTGCTTATTTACGCATCCAGAAATATACTTCATCGAAAAAAAAAATATTGAATTTTGAATTAAACAATTATTTTGATTAAAAATTTCAACAATTTGCCACGTTGCTCTGGTGTAAGTCGATTCATAATAAAATTTCAAAGCAATACAAACAAAAAGCAACTATCTGCTGTTAAATAGGTGCTCAATAAAAGCAGTGATGCCAACGCAAATTGTGGCACTCTATTAAAAACACCCTTTACATTCCCATCATCAGAATTCTTTACCGTATTACCCTTCTGACGACGGAAATGTGTTTAATTTCGAAACATATAAATGCGACCCGAGTTCAATCAAAAATTAAAATTTCAAACAAATTTTAATTCATATCATGTTGTAAACTTCTTCGTGCACTAAAACTTCAGTTTTTCCGATTATATTTACAGTCCTGTTTAAACTTGTAAGTGTTTTTTCTGACAAAACTTTGTTTTTGGAAAAACAGCAATTTCTGTAAATATTGTTATTTAGAAGATTGTTAAAAATCAATAATAACTGCTCAAATCATTATTATATATTTAAAATAATAATGTCTTCTTAAGGCCGTTACACACTATCCCACAAAGTCTTACGTATTTTTCAAAAATGGTTCCCTGATCTAATTATTCTTTGAACATTTTTAATAAACAATAACAACATATCATGACAGGGTTGCATTCTCGTAAATTACTAAAGACTTTGTGGGATAGTGTATAACAGCATTTACTGATACAATTTTCTTCTTTTTTTAATAAATGTTTTACCATTTTTGTTACTAAACCCAATTTTTTTCTAAATTCTTTTCATTTTTACTTTTTTTTATACAAAACCAAAAATCCTTTAAAAAAAAATAAAAATATTTTTTACCACACTAAACCAAATAAAAAAAGAGTCCTACCAGCGCCTTATGAAGTCTTTCGTATGTACTAAAACCTGAAGATCGTAGTACTAAAATAACTAAAAAAAAAAATTAAAATGAAACTAACTCAAATAATATTGTAAAAAAAAATCAAAAAAAAGAAAAAAAATATTGTACTCGAGAAATTTTTTTTGAAATAAAATTTCCAAATTTATGTAAAAATTATGTTTAATTTTGTACAAAAAAAAATTGTTTCAACATTAACTTTCGAAAACAAAACGAACAAAAAAAAAAAAAACTTTGGTAAGTTTTTTTTTCAAATTATTTTTAATCTTTCATTTTTCTTCTTCTTCTTTATTATAAAAATCAATCTTCACCACCGACATTTTTACTTTTCAAAATTAAAAGCTATTCCTATTTTTTCACTTTTTTCTTTTTCTGTTAATTATTAAATTCGATTAAATTTTTAATTGATAAAATTCTTTCTAAAGTAGAAATCAAAAAAAAACAACCAAAAATAAACTTTGTAAATCTTAAAAAAAAGAAAAAAAAAATAGAAACAAGCAGTACTAATTAGTAGAAAATTAAAAACCACTTAAAACAAAATTTACTTTTAAAACATTTTAAACACACAAACAAACATGTAGAATATAAAAAACACACACATACAATTACATTGTGACACCACACCCACACATTTAAGTTTCAAGGATATAAAATGCACCTTAATTTGCAATTGCTTGTGCACCCAAACAAAGAAGCAAAATCTGTTGCAGTATAAAAAGTACTTTGCAAAAGTACCCCGTGCCCGCTTCCAGTTTAGATTTATAAATGTTATTCCTTTCATACCCTTTTTTTAAAGATTTTCGTTATTCCTTTCCTCTTTCCTGTGTTACATTTTTCATTTTTTTTAATATTTGCAAGTTTTTTAAATATTTTTTGAATTGAAAATATTTTTATAAGCTTGTTTATTTATTTTTTTTCGTTTTGTAGCTGCATGCTAGTAAATATCGATTTTAAAGTTAAAAAAAACAAACAAATCAAGAGATTAATAAAAATCCAAATTGTAAAGACATGTAGTTCATAAAATTGCTAAAGGTTTGTAAAGAAATTAAAGACATTGATTGCCAAGGCATTTTAGCGAAAACTTTTCCTGAAGGCTAAGACCTTTTTATCTAGAAATGTGATTTTAACGGTTAAATTGGTCGTAAGTGGGATATAAACGGTGTTTTTTAGACGTATAGAACTTTCGATAGAGATAACTATAAAACTAGCTGTCATACTAACGAAGTGTGTTTGAATTTTGTTTGGCAAATCACAATGCAAAGACTGAAGCTTCGTACAAACGGTAGTCAGATTCAACAATTTTATCAGTTAAATGTGCTAAAAATATCTTTCAAGCGTGTGAACTGCCCATTTTGGTTTGACCACGTTGTCAGAAAAAGCATCGTCCGTCCATTGTAAGACAACAATATTATTAGATATCTGACAATCGTGTAAACACTCTTCCTTGCCATTGGCAGATCATTGTCTGATGTGCAAAGATTATGTTTTCATCTGACAATGACATCATTGTCAGAGACCTTTTTCTATTGGCAACGCTGCATATACTTGCGTATCAAGGATGGAAAATAGACTTAAGGATTTTGTACCAACTTCAATAGCAAAACGTAGTTTTGAAACTATGACGGTACCAATTTTATATTTTCTGGCCCATCTCTTGAAATTTATATTTAGATAAAAGGCTTTTTATAAATTACAACAATTATTTTTAAAGAAAGCCACCAATGCATCAAAAAAAGTACAACTGCGACATTTTTTCCATCTCTAATATGCATGACTGAAAAGAAAAAAAGTTTTATTTTGCAAAATTAAAATTAATTTTAATAAGAATCAATGAAACCTATTTTAAACAACATAAAAAAGTAAAAAAATTCTTGCCATTGCTTTTTCTCTTCAATAACAATATTTCCACTTTATAAAAATGCACGCAATTTTCAGTTTCTGACAAAGACTAAAAATAGATCTGGCAGTTCTTGCCGTGCAATTTTCTGACAACCGCGTGAACTGTCAATTTTTGTTGACAGATTAAAGGCCCAACCAGAATGTGCATAAATAAACCTAAGCTACTGTCAAAAAGAAAAAAAAAAAAAGCCTTTCAAATGCATTTAAAATAACAAAAAGAAAATAAAAAAACATTGATTCCGTACGGAATGAGCGATTAGTTTCGAACCTTGCTTAAGCAAATTACAGTTTTATAAAACTTAACATAAAGTTTCCTAATATGGCTTTACACATATGATTTATGCACATGTATTTCCTCAATTGCTTAAGTCACGCTATTCACATTCTGGTTGGGCCTTTATTTATTATCAGACTTCAAACACGCGTCAAGTGCATCGGTTGGCTTTGACCGTGCAATAACTGGCAACGTTTGGCAAAAATCACCAGCTAACAAAATAATCGAACAAGCAAAACGGTTCTGATGATTTCATAGATCTTGAATCGTTTGGTGAAGTCTTCTTCTCAATTACTTCTTATGTGCCATCGTAGATTCATCTCAAACGATCGATTTGTGCGGCTTTAATGTCAATTTTTCTTCTCCCAAGCTAACTTTTTGACAGGCATTTTGTTTTGATAACCAAACTACTTGTTTCAAATTTGAAAACATTTACTTTAACCGTTCTCTTTAGATATAAGGTAATTAATATTATTTTTGTATGGGAAGTGCAACCCCCACTGTGATGTGAACTTATCTGGTCTATTAAAACCCACAAAATAGAAATAAAAATGAAGAAAAATCGCTAGAGTAGCCAAAGAATCACTAAATTGCCATTACGTTCTGACAATAGCAGAGCCAACTTTACTTATTAAAATCGGGTTTGGTTCGTAAAAGTTAAATGCTTGGCATGGCCCAATTAGTAGGTCTGCGCGCAACTACAACAATCCAACAATAGAAAAAACAACACGCATTTTGTATGTGTAAAAAATTATAAAGATGTCAAGAACAAAAGCAATTGTTTGTGTAAAAAATGGTGGAAATGTCAAAAACAATTGCTACAAAAACAATTTCACGTAAAAAAAACCAAATCTGCAAAAAATCAGCAGGCGTTTCGAGCAGACCTACTTATTGGACCATGATGATTGGGAACTAAAAATACTTTATTATATTATTAATTTAAATGATTAGTTTTCAAATCGTAGCTGTGATCAATTAACATCAACGACAAAAAATGTTGATAGCATTAGTAGCCACTATGTTGAACAATAAATTGATAAGCCCGAAAAATATATTCATTTTAACTCTATGGAATAATTTACGAATTAATTTACCTAAATGTTTGAATTCACACATATGTATATACGCAAGCCAAGGCGAATTTTTCATAATGAGATCATCATATGCTAGCTATCCCTTTTTTAAAATATACTATTGGGGGATTTACAAGGTGTCATAAAGTCATATTATGTCTTAAAATAATAACATGAAAAAATACGACTATTGTGAACAACCCCTTATAATTCAGTGTGCTATTTTGAATTAAAATCAGCTGATTTAAAACAAATATAAAAAATAATTATTTACCAAAAATAAAAATATTTTTTAATTCTAATCCATGAATTAATAAATTAAATTAGATCTTACCTGACTATTTTCCATTTTTCAGACGCAAATCAGAAATAAACTTTATTTTGTTTGTTTATCAAACAGCAGAGTCCTAAGCTGATCTAATTTGACGCCGCAAGTGATTTGTTGCAAAAATTGCTCAGCCGCTCAGCCCAGGCAGCACAATAAACATAGCAAGCAAAGTTCTATTTATTTAAGACACTTTCTGTTTACAAAGCAACAACTTTTAAACTATTGTAAAATGTTAGAACATTTTGACAATATAACATGATAGCACACCTTGTGAATACCCACTATGTATTTAGTTTTTGTAAAAAGTTAGAGTCAATGTCAAAATTATTTGTTTAAAATATAAAAAGAGAGAATTTTTTCGACTATAAAATATACATACAGTAGACGCTCGCAAATTAGAACCGCTTTGTTTTTGAGGCAATTCTAATTTCTGAATTATTCTAATTTCTGGACGTTTTTATTTCGAATAGAAAATAAAAATTACTTAAATTTTTTTTGATAAAAACAAGAAAACAAAACGTAATTCACTCCAATACATTAAATGTATTTTTTAAAATTAAAAATACCTTGTCGTTTCTTATATTTGGAAAACTATTCATTGCTTCCACGGAATGCATATTCATCTTTATAGGGATATTCCTCTCTAAATATTTTTTAGCTTTCTCTTTAAACCACTCATACAGACGACTTACCATATTTGGGTATTCAGCGCTGTGCAAAGATTTATTGCTTGCTTCCTGATATGTGTTGAAAACAGCATTTAATATTGCTGTTATATGTGATTTGATATAGCTGAATGAAGATGTCGTAACATTAATATTCCCTTCAAACCCTTTGTCCCTTTTCTAATATTTTGACCTTCGTTTCCGATGATAAAGTGTTTTTTTTTTTACTTTTATTTGACATTTCGAATGATACACTTTCACTTTTTAATAGAGACTTCCAAAATATGTACACATGTTTCGAATTTCACAAATAAACTAGCCAAAGCTATATATAAATGCGACAAAAAAACAACAAATAAGGAAACACATCTAAAATTTGGTAATTCCCCTTTTTAGTTTTACATGTTCAAACAGAATAAAAATAAATTGCGGATTTCTTGTGTTCAAATAACAAAAAAAAAAAAAACGCTCTGAAATTAGAACTATAAATTCGAATTTTAGAGCGTTTAATGTATTGCAAACACTGATTCTAATTTCTGGACGTTCGAATTACTGAAAGCTCTAATTTGTGAGCGTCTACTGTAATTGCTTCAGAAGGTAAATCTTTTTCCTGTATTGCAAATTAATTTTGGCTCCACTTATTCCTTACGAATGTTTAATTCCTTGTGTTTATATTTTATATTCACTTTTTTGTTATACATATAGGTATAATTAAAATAAGTTTTTTTCAAGAATTTAGATTTTAATTGAATTTAAATTTTTTTTATAAAATGTTAGCAAAGCTTTACACAGCATTCACACAAATAAATAAACAATAAATAGATGACTCGATAATGTCACCTGTATGAATTCGCCTTTAATCAAGCCAAAAATTTTTTGTTCTTAATTTTAAAAAAATTTGATTTTTATTTAGACTTTTGATTCTAAAACCAAATATTTTTTTTGTTTAACTTCATTTTTTTTAACCCTGGAATAACAAAGGAGTTCTGAAATAACACATTTACTTTGGAAACATTATTAAATTTGCTTTAAAATGTACTTTATTTTATATTTATCCATCATTGCTCGTAGTCTACGTAAAGTTCTATATCTTTGAATGAATATGTGTTATTATAAATATGCCATTCTGTTAATTGCATGTTTCCTTCATCCTGTTCCTTACTAAACTCAAATCATTATAGTCGTACTTAACCACACTTTGCACATACATGAGAGCAACATTAGTAAATTATCAGTCATGCTTTTAAGAAACAACAATTGGCAATCATAATCAAGTCTCAAATACAGACTAACACTCTTTGCTTCTACTTCATTCATTCATTCATAATAATGATGATGTTGATAATAATATTGAATCTTACAACTACTAAAATAAAACAATTGATATCAAATATAACCTTAAAGATACTTGACATCATAAAAACAAAACTAAAACAATTATATTTTCCTTTTTTTTGCTCTCTCCTCTTTGTCTTCCTTTTACTGGTTCTGCTTTTATTATGTCGCTACGAATGCATATTTTCCGGATTCATCTGCTACGACTACATACCATGATATGCCTTGCGCAACAATAACCAACCAACAATAGCTTTAGTCGAACAATGGAATCATTCGATTGTATATCAAGTGATTCGGAGGAAGGGCTGCTCGATGAAATCATAGTGGGTTGTAATTTTCAAGCAAAACAATTACAACGTATGAAACATCATTATCAGCAACAGCAGCAACAGTTGCATCAACAAAATCTTCACCATGAACATACTCACAATGGTTCACATCATGCCTTGGCCATAGGTTATTATCATAGTCAACCGTATTTGTGTCAAAAGTCACAGTATGATCCCATGGAATCACCCATACACTACTGTGATAACACCACTCAAATTGAGGATAATTCTACACAAGAATTGTTTAACACTCAAAGGCCAGAAAAGGAGATGCCACAACAGCCACAACAACAGCAATCCTCTCAGACCATGATACGTTGCAGCTCTACTTGTGAAAGTGATTTAAATTTGAAGGGTGCCATCTCGACAAATAGAGGAAGTATTTGTTCATCAGAAAGTGCTACAAGTGTTACAGCCACAACCATAGTTTCCCACGAAGATACAGACCAGTCTTCTATTACCACGCAGCTGGAGGTAGCAGACTACGAGACTATAAATCTGAAAGAGAATTTGGGAAACTTAACAGTTAATTATAATCAATCTAGTCATTCACATCCCTCTTCGTCCTCCTCCTCCTCGTCTTCATCATCATCTACAGCAGGCACCTCTTTCAATCATCAGTTAACTGCGGATATGTGTAACTTTAAAAATTCCAAAAGCCGTCGATTGGAATATTCTTTAAAATGTTTAAAATTTGGCCGCAGCAATCCTTCTCAAGACTCTGCATTTGGTTCTCTAACTGATAATGATCTATCTACGTCCAGTTTTCGTTTAAGCAGTTTCCAGTCCATCTCATCGCCTATAGATGAAGGTGTGGAAGATGTTATTATAGCGACTACTACGGCCGGACATGAAACTTGTTTAGAATTAGCCACCATTCCACGCAGTATGGTATCACAAGATTCAGCCATATCTTCACCATGCCGGGAAACTTCCCCCAGTAATTTTCTAAACATTGACGAAGGAACTTGTTCCGGAGCCTCAAGTTCTTCAGGTTCTACTGGCAATCTAAGACCTCAACATTTTCCAGTATCGTTATCACCCAAAATCTTAGTAACAGCCACTACCAATTCCAGTAATTCAAGTATAGCTTCTAGTTCTGGTAGTCAGGCTCAACCACAGCAAAATCAAAGTCAACAATTTGATCCGCCCAAAATATTGGTAAATGATCAAAATTCCATTTACACCACGTCTCCTTCAAAAAGATCAGGCACCATAGAAGTATTTTCGCAGAAATACAGAGTCAGTTCTTTTGAAGACATGTCACCCTTAAAAAGGGGTTCTAATTCAGATAAACAGCATTTAAAAAATGTAAATCGTTTAGCTTTTCGGTCTCTGGAGGAAGAAAGGCGTATAGACAATGCCTTTATGCCCATTACTGATCGCGTTCATTCCGACAATCGGGTCAACGTTCAGAGCGAGAAATACAAGAAACTAACACATGCTTCATTTCGCATAAGCAAAACGTCTAGTCAGGTTATAATGTACGATACATCTCCCGGACAAATAATCACCTCTTCACCCGGATCTTCAACCATGCTGGCTCAATGTGGCACTTCATTGGAATTGCAAAGACCAGCCACAGCTTCAGGGTCATCTAGTTCACGTCAAACCATGTGGCGTGATAGCAAATTTTATCGTAAAAATCGCATAGCCAAGTCTAATGACTCATTACTCGAGACTTCTCCAAATCATTCGGCCCGTTTATCTCCCTCCTCGTTGAGAGACAATCACTACGATAGTACTTCTTTGTATGGTAGTCGTAGTCATAGTAGACAATCCTTAAATCGTGGTGGTTCTATTCACGAAATTATGGGTTCTAATCATATTGTGGGGCCTGAGATAACTGTTACTACGAGTTTTTGCAATAATCCTTCTAATGGTAATCGGCGTTATTGCAGTTCGAAAAGTGAAGATTTGGGTGACTCCTCAGATTATCTAAGAGTAATGGACGCACGCAAATCTTACTCGGAAAGACATTTGGTTACTTTTGAGACGACCCTAAAACAGACAGCCATTAATAATAAGATGCCTTTGGATGGCTCGGATCCATTTTATCTATCCGAAGACGATACTAGTTTCAATGATGACAATAATGTTAAAGCAGGTCACTATCAAAATCAAAATATACCTCCACCAAAACCCACTACGCAAAGAGCACAGAGTAGACACCATCAACAGCAGCAGGCGCAAACAAAATCCAAATACGGCTATGGAGAGTATTATCAACAGCAATCACAACAAGCACAACATAATTCCGCAGCAGCTAATACAGCAAAATCTGGCACATATACAAAGCGTTCCCACCCAAATCAGCTAAGCTGGAGTTCATGCTCTATAAATCGCTTAAAAACGACCAATATTAAAACCACCTCTTTGGCAGCCTTATCCTGCCAACAGAATTTAACTAGCCCAGCTGGTACTGCTTACAGTCTCAGTCCTCAACACCAACAAATCTCGTCGTCGTCGTCCTCTTCTTCGTGTCATTTGGATAAACCACCCTCGACTTCTTCGACCCCATCACCATCTTCCAACGTCCATAGCGTAGATACCACCTTGAGATCCCCCAAAATATCCTCACGTAATCCTGTGTTCAAAACTTTACCAAACACTGCCGCCTCCAACACTAACACCGATACCAGTAGTGACAACGGCAGTCGTCAGGGCAGTCTAACCCAAGATAATTCTTCGCCTGATGACTCTCCAACCCGGCGCTCCATTAGCGGCATTGAGTTGGCGAAAATCTTTTCCATGGACAGTACTGCTGGTTCTGGGGGTTGTAGTGAAGAGAAAACACCGCTGCTGGACAGTGTTGAAATGTCACCTATAAGTCCTACCGATCCCAACAATGTTGACGATGAAGAAGACGACGATGTCAATGGTCTACAACAAAGAGCCGATCAAATGTGATATACAAATAAAAATTAAGAATGAGAAAAAAACTTATTGAGAATGGTAAGAAATATTCATGGAGAGCTTTTTAAGCAAAGTAAGACGTTAAAAATGAAAAGTTTAAGATTACACTTATTCCATGGTATGTAGTTGTTTATGATCCCGTTCAATATAGTAATATAATAACTTCTATGCTTAGATAATGTAGATGTAGGGAAATATGGAAAAGAGAGATTTTAAAAAATTGAGGATAGTTTATAAATCTATGTTTTGAAATGTTTTTTAAATTTTCTTTTGTTGTATTTTTTTTTAATTTTAGAAACTTAAAGTGAATAAGGTCTTATTTTATAACGAAAGGAAATGAAGAACAAAGTTATTAAAAATTTTTCATTTATTTAATATTTTTTATTCAAATAAATTTTTATTTGTCCCTGAATAGAGCGCGATTCAAACTTTTGGGGTTTCGTTTTTATGATTTACTGATTTTGCAGTAAATTAAAAAAAAAGTGAGAGAACTAACCATATTTTGGAAATGGCTTTTGGCTCTTCTACATATATATTTTTTTGTAACTTTTTGATTTTATTTATTTTTTTTTTTTGCGAAATTCTGCAAAATTTCCAAATTTTTAATATCTATTCTCTTAGTTGGGTCGAAAACAAGCCCAACAAATCATAGATCATCAAAACCGGTCCAGTCGGTCTTGAGTTATTAATGGTGTAGCACACCCGTCTTTGTTTAATGTATGTATAGAGATATTAGTTCATTAGTTCCTATAAGGAGTATAGGCCTTTATTTTTTCAAATCGTGTCCGGTGTTTAAAGCTAAAGGTCATTATCAAAAGAGTTGGTTGAATATTATTTTCATTTAATGAGGTTTCGGTAACACTACGTGACAATTTTTTGACCAAATGCATTTGAAACGTAATCCTTATGTAAAATTTTCCGCTGAATCCGAATATGAAGTCAGAATTGTCAAAAGTAGAACAGTTTTTGAGATATTCCAAAATAACCGTTATTTGTGTTTTTAAAAAAGATGATGATCAGTCACATGCAAATATCCAAAAAGTAAAATGTTAGCCTACTTCAATACGAACATTCTGTGCCCAATAGGATCCAGATCGGTGCAAAAATGACAAAGTTACAGAAGATAAATTGAATTAACCCACAACAAATAAATATACAAAGCTAAATTTTTAGTAACAATAAATAATAAAAATTGCTGGAAACTATTGAATATCTTTGTGGGTTAATTTACTAAATCTTCTGTAGCTTTGTCATTTTTGTACCAATCTATGTCTTGTTGGGCGCAAAATGTTCATATTAAAATAATCTAATGTCGCATGCAATAAAACATTACCATTTTTAAATCATTGGTTTAAAAAAAATAACTTGAAAAGAGCAAAATTGAACAAAATCATAAAATTTTCAATGAAGCTTGAACTTTTGTCCCCTGTAACTCTGTAATTTCTTGACCAATCTTCACAAGCAATCCATGGTTATTTTAGAAATTTTATAACCTTTTACTAAAAAGAAAGAAATTCATAATTCGTTTAAAATTTTTTAAGATATTTGCATTTCAGTCACATCATCTTTTTTAAAAACACAAATAACGGTTATTTTGGAATATCTGAAAAACTGTTATACTTTTGACAATTCTGAGTTCATATTCGGATTCAGCGGAAAATTTTACATTAGCTGTCAGATTCATTTGGTCACGACTTTGTTGAAATTTTGTCATGTAGTGTAATCGATTGAATTAAGATAAGAAGCTGACTGGGCTCGATTCTGGAACTGGGGCTGCCAGCATCGCACCCAGGTGAGATGCCTCATGTACCGCCCTTTATAGCGAGCCGTTTGCTGCAAGATCCAACGCCCGCTACCAGCCACCCCTTACATGGAGAACAGACTTTGGCCGATGGTGGCTATTGGTTATTTAAAGGAGCCAATTACTTGCCTTGACATTTGAAGTATCGTAGGCACTCGGAACTTATTAGGAGTTCGATGCCACCCATAAATCCAATGAGGCTCTCAATGTCCGCGACTGCATTTGCAGCTGCTTTGTATATCTACGAAACCTCCAACTATGGACGCACCCGGTAGAACTCAGCTAGGCAACCGCAAGTTGTAGAATGAGCAATCATAAGTTTCATCAAGGTATGTGTTATAGGTCTGCTCACCTCTACAATACTATAACAATACAAGAAACAACAGGTATTTTGTTTATGTAAAATTCCTCTTCGTTGTCAAGAGCTTACTACTCAATACGGCAAACAAAAGGAGAACGTGTTCTGTATGCATGTATGTATGTGTGGCAGAAAACAAAAAACGTAAACAAAAGTATACATGTACATATATGCAAAATCTGGCTCCTTACGCAGAATTAATGGATGGACCTTGAGTCTTATTTTCGTGCACTGAATACTCAGATTTATATTTGTTTGTTTAAGTTACCCTTTTAACAGCAAAGCTACTGACGAGGAATTCAATTTGAAATTATTCGTATTGTCATCACAAACTGCGGTTTGCACCTAATAAACGTTCTTCACAAGCTATCGAAAGACCTACAAATTCCAAATTCAGTTGAAATAAGTTCTTGTTTTGGTGCTCTACCACGTAGTCAAAAAGTTAGGTTAATGTCGAACCCCCAAAAATTTACGCGGTACAGTTATGCGACACCAAACCATTAACCAATCCCGGTGAGGCGCAAAGCGCGAAAAAATTTTTTACTCTTAATAAGACTATAAAAGTATAAAAGCTTTTAAAAATTGTAATTTGACTTATAGTATGTTCACATTTGGCTTCTTAAACGCGTTTAAGCAGTTCGAACGTGATTAAGCTCTAATCACTTCAAAATCGAGATGATTACCCATACATTGAAGTCATTTGTTAATCACTTCAAATTGACATGATTACAACTAAATCACTTCAAAAATCACCTAGAATCCACTGAACATACCTCAAATGTAGAATCGCCAACATGATCGTGTACAACCGGCCAAGATTTCTGCTTAATGTTTTTATTTTTTTCCTTAAATAATTCATAAATTCTCACAATTTCATCATTAAAATGATTAAAATAATCTTCTAATAACTTTATAAAAGTGTTTTTATCCATTTCTAATACTTTAAAGAAAAAAAAATTTGTTTGTTGTGTTTTTTTCTTAATCATCTGTCATCTTAATCATCTCAAATGTAATGTGAACGGCTTTGATTAGCTAAATCAACATTTTGCTTAAACGCGTTTAAAAACCTAAGTGTGAACTTAGCATTAGACTACACATTCGAAAAATATGAAAATTTATATAATAAATGTTACTCACCATGAGAAGTAAACTTCCAGATTCTATTTAATAAAAGTAATACTTTAAGAAAAAAAAATATTTTTTAAATATGTACATATCGCTCTTGTACAACAATAGTGTATTACTAAAAAATTTTATTTTTTCACTTTTTTGAAAAAATCGACGTTTTATTCATATCTTACCGCTGTAAAAATATTGTGCTATTTTGCCTCCTTTTTGGTAATGAAACGGTTGGTGTTTAAATTATTTTTCATATGGATTTAATGTAAAATTAAAAATTGTTTTGCTTCTACAGAAATAAATTTTAAATTTTGAGTTAATACAGTATTGTTGAACAAATGTGATATGTATTTTAACAGAGTTCAGTTGTAATTTTTGAATTTCATCTACTATTTAAAACATAAATTTTAAGATGACGCAATAAAACACGTTTTTAACACTTAAAACTACACCTTTCCACGGCTACAACATGAAAAACATTTTAGTAACCCTGTCTAACATCCCAGTCGTTTTTGCACTGCAAGCACCAGTACACTTGCAGAGAAATTTCCGTAATTATTTTATTTAAATTTTCTTGATTTAAGCTTTCAACAATTTTTATAAGTGTCTCTTTCCATTGCATTTTGAAAATCTTATGTATTTAAATAAAAAAAAAAACATTATTATTAAGTAAAAAAGCTTTCTGCAAAAACAATAATTTCTCTATTAAAACTTAAAACTCTATACAATTATTAAATTTTACCTTTACAATTATTTAAAATATTGTATTAATATTATTGACAAAGACAAAAATTTTTAAATAAAAAGGTCCATTTAAAAAAATTAAATTTTTTTATTAGACTGTTAAGGATTTTATTCTCGAATTAACAAACAAAATAAAAAAGAAAACTAAAAAAATAATAATTATATATTGCGCACTTCGAAATCACACACCTCCATCCTTATGATTAAATTTTAAGGATTTAAAAGAAAATTATATTTAAAAATTAAAAGAAAAATAACGTAAACAATTGTTTTAAATTAAAAAAGAACTTGAAAATAAAAAATAAGACTTTAGCTTCAAACAATACAAAAAAAACTGCAAAAATTTCAAATAATTTTAGCTTGAAAACAAAAAGAAATCTTGAATATACTTAAATAGAACTTAGGGAATTTAATAAATGTTAAATTTAACCATATAAAAGGGGAATAAAACAAAGCAAGTTAAAGAAATATTTAATAATTTCAATTTGATATAACAAAGCAAAAAACAAGTTTTTTAAATTTAAACAAATAAAAGGTAAAAAAGTAAAAAAGCCTTAAATAACCTAAGTATTTATTAGCACATTAGTTTTTAAATAGGTTTCTTAGAATGAAAATTAACCAAAAAAAAATATTAAGTTCAAAATCGGGCTTTAAACTTTAGAAAAATTTATTTTTATGAGTATTAAAAAAGATTAAATGGCAAAAGCGCTATTAGCAATAAATTAAATAATAATAATTTTAGTTATGGAAATATTTTAGATAAGAGCAGACGTGAAAAATACGAGACGGCAATGAATAATCGCACTTAAAAAAGCTTAAAAAAGTTTTTAAGTAGAGGCAATTCCGGCAACCAAGCAAATTAAAAGGCATAAGTGGTCTTAGCAAATTTACCCAACGTTAATGTCTTTTAGCTGAAAAAAAGTAAAGAGGAAAAAGGACCAGTTCAAAACATTTTAAATAGAATATTGAGAATACATAAAATAAATATTTTTAGTTAAAACAGAAAAACAAATATAAATTTAATTAAAATTTTCAATTTATATTTAAGTAGAAAAAAAAACAACTTTAAAAAATATTTTTTTAAAAAAAACAACATTTAAGTCATTACAACTAAAAAAGTAAAACACAATTTAATAAAACGTTAATGAACAAAAATAAAAAATCATAAATTCAAAGCTCTTAGCCCCGTCAAATTTTTAAAACGTAAAGAAAATCCATACCAAAAATCTAATAAAACAAAACCGAAAATAAACAATATTAGAAAACAAAAAAAATATAGCGTTATTAAAAAAATCTACAAACAAAATAAGTAATATAATAAACAATCAAATTAACGTATTTAAATTCAAAGAATATATCAAAAATAAAAAAAAAAACTGGAAAGATACATAAAAGAAAGTAACAGTACTAGAAAATATTTACATTAAGTTTTAAATATTTTAAATTTTATATACTTGACTTAATTTACTTTTTAATATTTACAGGTATAAAAACTACTAAATTTTTAATGTTACTTTTATAATTTTTAAACAAAAATTTATTTCAACTTTCATAATTATTTGAGCTTTACTATTAAATTTTAATATGATTTATTATTTTTTTTAATACAATTAAAGATAAAATCGGTGATATTTTTAAGTGTATAAATAATGTTATTTAGAACAAGGATAAAAAATAATAAAAACAAAATTAACCTAAAAACAAAAAACCACAAAATTGTTTTATTTTTAATTACATAAATATAAATAAAAGAAATATAGGCAATATTATTAACAGTGTACGGTTAGGCGTCTTTACACCATATCAGGGCTGCCAGACAAAAACTTTGATTACATACAGCGCTGCCACAACCAAAATACTGTTTAACAAAAATGTAAAAAAAAGTAACCAAATGAAAAAAAGTATCCAAAATATTTGTGCATTAAAAATACTATTTAAGGCCGTTACACACTATCCCACAAAGTCTTAAGTATTTTTCAAAAATGCTTCCCTGATATTATTCTTTGAACCTTTTTAAAAAAACAATAAAAACTTATCATAAAAGGGTTGTATTTTCGTAAATTACTAAAGACTTTGTGGGATAGTGTATAACGGCTTTATTGACACTTCTGTTGAACAATATTCTTGTATTAAAAATACTATTTATTTGCACTTCAGTTGAAAAATATTCTGTGCTTGTTCATGACAGGGTTGCATTTTCGTAAATTACTAAAGACTTTGTGGGATAGTGTATAACGGCTTTATTGACACTTCTGTTGAAAAATATTCTTGTATTAAAAATACTATTTATTTGCACTTCAGTTGAAAAATATTCTGTGCTTGTTCATGACAGGGTTGCATTTTCGTAAATTACTAAAGACGTTGTGGGATAGTGTATAACGGCTTAATTGACACTTCTGTTGAAAAATATTCTTGTATTAAAAATACTATTTATTTGCACTTCAGTTGAAAAATATTCTGTGCTAGTTTGTACTTACGCCCAGACCACAAGGGTAATAAGTTTGGCAATTATTGTCGTGGTAAGTGCTGGTTCACACACGTCAAGTATGACTCGTCAAGTCTTGAGTTTTTAGGAGAGAGGGGAAAGGAAATGGCATTCTCTTTTCCCTTCTCTCCTAAAAGCTCAAGACTTAGCACTTAGTGTTGGTTCACACACGTCAAGTTTAACTCGTCAAGTCTTGAGTTTTTAGGAGAGAGGGGAAAAGAAATGGCACTCTCTATTCCCTTCCCTATTAATATGGCGAATATCATGTACAATAATACTGTAAGTGTATGGGCCGCTTAACAAAAGATATAAACATATGCCCTGCATAAATATATTTTAGAATACATGTTTAGCATCAAATGTTATAATACATCGGTAGAAGTAGAAAAAATATACCCCGTAGTTACTTAGAAAAAAACAAGAGATAAATTTTCAAACCATCTAAGTTTTCATTAGGTTTCAATTTCCGTCAATGTTGGTTCTTAATGCTGTGTACAGACAGTGCAATCTATTTTAATGCAACCTGAAAATATCAAAGCGTTTTGATGTTGATGCAATCTGGAATGAATGAAAATTAATTTAATTTGCTAGATTGCGTAAATGCATTTTATAGTGTGAACCGAGCATATGGTAATTACTAGGGCAACCAAAAAAAGCACTAAACAAACAGTATTAAGCTCTTAAAAAAAGCGTTTGAAAACATGAAAATAAGCTGTTAAAATTAAAAAAAAAAGCAATTTAAATTTATTGTTTATTTTCCACTTTATTCGTTTAATATGTTGTTACAATTAATTATAAATTGATGCGGTAAATTTTCGAAAGGAAAACTCTGTCTATTTGGAGTCAGCACGTTCTTGTTAGCATAAGGGAGCATATTTAAAATTGAGTATTTGCTATGAAGTATATTTAATACGATTAGACTTCAATTCCGCTTGCCTCCCAAAGTATTCCCAATATCTTTTAGTACCGAAAATCCTTAATGTTTTAATAAAACTGATTTAAATTTTTCAATAACTTTGTCTCCTATATTCCCAGAAACACCGGACATTTTTCTCACTGTGTCCATAACTATGTTCACTTGGTAAACCATTGAAAGATTTTTTGTTTCCAATTTTGTTACAACTTCGTGTAAAAACCCAAAATTTGCAGAAATGAACAATATTTGGTTTTGCAAATCACTTTCATTCCAATATATACAGAGAAATTCTTAATAGCTAAAACTATATTAAAAAAGCAAAAAAAAACGTTGCTGTAATGTAACGTTACGTTACAAAATATGATGGTAAAAAGACGTTACAGAAAGGGTGTTATTGTATGAAGTGACTGTGTGATTGAAGAATTTGGTCGTTAGAATACAACTAAGAACTTAAGCAGGCAAATAATAAAATACATTGATTAAAAGGCTTAATACTTAAAACTTAAACACATAAAAAATATATGAAACAATATAAAAAGTGCGTTACAGTATCACAGAGTACATAAAAATCAAGTAAGAAAGTATAGTCGGTCAAGCCCGACCATATGATACCCTACACCACAGTATTTAAAAACAAAGTTTCGAGTGTGTATGGCTATATGAATAAGGATAAAAATATGTTGTAAATTTCATTAAAATAGGCTTAATAGTTTATAATAGGCAGAATTTCCCCTATCTTCCCTCGTGGTCCTATTTTTTAAGCAATGCATACCTTATGTGTCGATACAAATATGGATCTATCTACAATTGGTTTGATAGTGGGCAAAAAGACCCTATTCCCGAAAGCAGCTTGTATTGGGGCTACATGAAATTATAAACCGTTTCGCCCTTGCGCCAATGAGAACCTACGTACCAAATTTCATTTATCTTCAAAATTGCGACCTGTACTTTGGCACAAGGTTACATATACAGCCAGCCAGACGGACATCGTTAGATCGACTCAGAAAGTGATTCTGAGTCGGTTGGTATACTTCAGGACCAATATTTTAAGGTGTTACACATATAACGATATTTGCAAAAATTTGTTAAATAAGTTTTCTTTTCGTTTGAAAAAATTAAAAATTATCTTAAAATGGAAAAATAAGCCGATATTAAAAAAAATAACTAAAAAAAGCCGATATTGCCAAAATAAGCAAAAAAAAACTCCAACAAATATAGCTCATTTTCTTTAATTTTACATGATCGGAATAAGCATTTGCTTTTTAGGTTGGCCTAGTATTTTTTAAGAAGGTTGCTCCATATTTGGGTCCATAGCACATAGCACGATCGAATCTGAAATTACAGATGTATTAAAGTTTTAATATCAGAAGCTTCCAAACTTAAAGCTTCTTGTTCAGAATTTTATGTATGTATGTATATATATTATCTATAGCTGAAAGCTTTATAAATGGTAAAAAATAATGGTTTAGATTGATGCATTACTCAATGCAGGCACTCAAAAAAAAATCCTTCCAAATATGTACACTAGGGATATAACTTTTTGCAAACAACAAAAATACCACCTCATGGCCGTGTGGGGCATAAAAAAATATAAAAAAATATGGTGTCACTTTTCATCTTTCGTGAAAAAAGTTTCCGCACCGAAAGCGTTGAAGTTTTGTTTTTATTTTCATCATTAAATCAGTGGCTCTTGTCTTAAATAAGTTCGTTTTTTGCTTAAATTCATATATAATCTTCAACATTAAACCATTTTTCATAAGTCTAAAGCAAAATCAAAAGGGTTTCAATTTCCAAAAATAAAATTTACACATAATATGGAGTTTTAGGAATCGCTTACGGTGCGGAAACTTTTTTCACCGAATCAGCTTAAAAACAGTTTTTTATTATCAGAACAAAATTCCCCACATGGCGCTGGAGTGGTATTTTGCACTCAAAAAAAAGTTATTACCTTAATGTACACATCTCTTTTTTATACTATGTATTATTATTTGCAAACTCACTCTGTTTTGAATTTTATTATACATATGTAAAAACTTTTTATTTAGTTAAAAAAAAAAACGATTTTTTTTTCAAAAAATTAACAAGTCATCGTCTTTTATTTCATAAAAATAACGGTTCAAAACAAAAAATTCAAAAAATTTATAACTAAAAAATAAACAAGGTAAAATACATCACATTTACATTGAGATAATCTTTTTTTTTGATTTTTCCAGATATTTGAAGCTTTTTATTTATAATGATTGGAATAGGGTCAAAGTTTGCAGTCAATGATCCACTCTTTTGAAATAAAAAAAGAATAATGTACCCGGGATGTTTCGTCGTTATACTTACATAGGTAATAAATTGTGACAAAAGCTATCTAAATGCAAAATGTTATATTTATTTGTATTATAGCTGTATAATACAGTAGACGCTCGCAAATTAGAACCGCTTTGTTTTTGAGGCAATTCTAATTTCTGAATTATTCTAATTTCTGGACGTTTTTATTTCGAATAAAAAATAAAAATTACTTAAATTTTTTTTAATTCAATTTTATTTGATTGACGTTTAATGTATTTTTTAAAATTAAAAATACCGTGTCGTTTCTTATATCACTATGGAACATTTTTGGGGTTATTGTCTGGGGGGTGAGAAATTCCACGTCAGGGTGATGGTACTAG
The DNA here is from genome assembly GCA_963931875.1 of Pollenia griseotomentosa. Classification (NCBI taxonomy): domain Eukaryota; kingdom Metazoa; phylum Arthropoda; class Insecta; order Diptera; family Polleniidae; genus Pollenia; species Pollenia griseotomentosa. The sequence goes on along the minus strand of OZ007561.1, from coordinate 97,657,860 downwards.
GTCAGTATAGTAAAACCCTCAAAGGGTTTGGCGTTCGTATGTGTCAGTTTTTTTTTATGACATTTTAAATTTTTTCCTTATCTTGATGTTTTTTTGTTTAACATAACTCGAGAACCACTTGTCCGATTTTGCTAAAACAAACTCAAAAAAATTTAGAATTACAATTTCTTTAATCCGTTCATATAACGTTTTTCTTTATAATCAACAGTTTTGCCGGTAAAAATAAATTTGTAGAGAAAAAAATATTTGTTTGCCTAAAAATAGGCAATATTTATTAAAATAAATAAAAATTAAAAATTAAAATAAAATATTTTTTTTTCTCCACAAATTTATTTTTACCGGCAAAACTGTTGATTATAAAGAAAAACGTTATATGAACGGATTAAAGAAATTGTAATTCTAAATTTTTTTGAGTTTGTTTTAGCAAAATCGGACAAGTGGTTCTCGAGTTATGTTAAACAAAAAAACATCAAGATAAGGAAAAAATTTAAAATGTCATAAAAAAAAACTGACACATACGAACGCCAAACCCTTTGAGGGTTTTACTATACTGACCTAGTACCATCACCCTGACTTGGAATTTCTCACCCCCCAGATTGGCTGTTGTACTGTGTATTTGGAAAACTATCCATTGCTTCCAAGGAATGCATTTTCATCTTTATAGGGATATTCCTCTCTAAATATTTTTTTAGCTTTCTCTTTAAACCACTCATACAGACGACTTACCATGTTTGGGTATTCAGCGCTGTGCAAGATTTATTGCTTGCTTCATGATATGTGTTGAAAACAGCATTTAATATTGCTGTTCTATGTGATTTGATATAGCTGATTGAAGATGTCGTAACATTAATATTCCCTTCAAACCCTTTGTCAAGCTTTTCTAATATTTTGACCTTCGTTTCCAATGATAAAGTGTTTTTTTTACGTTTATTTGACATTTCGAATGATACACTTTCACTTTTTAATAGAGACTTCCAAAATATGTACACATGTTTCGAATTTCACAAATAAACTAGCCACAAATATATATAAATGCGACAAAAGAACAACAAATATGGAAACACTTCTAAAATTTGGTAATTCCCCTTTTTAGTTTTACATGTTCAAACAGAATAAAAATAAATTGCGGATTTCTTGTGTTCAAATAACAAAAAAAAAAAAAACGCTCTGAAATTAGAACTATAAATTCGAATTTTAGAGCGTTTAATGTATTGCAAACACTGATTCTAATTTCTGGACGTTCGAATTATTGAAAGCTCTAATTTGTGAGCGTCTACTGTAATGAAATTATTATACAGTTTATCTGTTAGAGCACTAGCGTCTTAGGCCATAAGCTCTAAATGCCAGATGGTTAGTAGATAACCCTAGTAAGATAATGTTATTTTTTTGTACTGAAAAGATAACGACACGTCTGAAAGACGTATGCTTGTTTCTATCCTTTAAAGGATATCCCCGAAAATAATATTAATCAATTTTATTGTTAAAAGCATTTATTTATTATATTTCTTTTAAATTTAAAAGAAAACACCAAAATATATTTCTTATTAATTTTGTTTAATAATTTTAGCAAAATAAGGCTTGCAATTAAGGAAAAACTTGAGAAATGGTAACGCTGCTTTCAAAGCAACTTCCATTTTGTCAGTGATGCCACAATAATAACAGAATTTATTGCCACTTTTCTAGTGATGACACTAAAAGAATCAAAAAATGTAAAACGGAACAATATGAGATAGTAACATTCTGTAAAGATATTGAAAAATTTTGATTTTTAGCCCTATGTATTTCTTATGGGAAAATTCCAACATCTTGGCAAATTAATGTTAAATGTTGACAAGTGTGAAAAGGCTATTAAGTGCCCATTCACATTATACGATTTTTGTCGTTGCGATTCTTACTTTACATAGCGTCTTTACCTGACAATTTCTTGTCATACTAAACGTCAAACTTCATATTAAAAAAACGCTAACAAAAATTTTCGAATTTTTTTTTTTTATAGACTTTGACGTTTGGTATGACAAAAAATTTTCAGTTGAAGTCGCTATGTTATAGGCAAGAGGGGTGAAAGGAATTATAAGGGGCACAGAAGCGAGTGTACTCTTCGATTCGTTTTGTTCATTTATTCGTTCTCTCAATTTTCTCTTATTTGACGAAAAATGTATTAAGGTCGTTACGACAAAAATCGTATAATGTGAATTGGGACTAAGTTTCCATTGGAATAACTTAGCAAGATGGCCTCAATGTGAAAACAATGCAACAACAACGGACAAAGCATTAACATTCAGCTGTTTTTGATACCACCTTGCAAATAATTGAACTTTTTTATGATTTTTATGAGTACATAGTGCTACCATACTTTTATCTTAATTGAATAAGATTTTCAAATTAAACTCAAAAATCAATATGTATTTAAATACGATTTAAGTTTGTATGAAAATTAACTTAATATAGATTTTAATACTATCCTGAAAATTGGGCATTAGTTGCAATCATATAAATTTGAAGTGATCAACAAATCATTTCAATGAATGGTTAATCATCTCGATTTTTGTGTGATTACAGCTTAATCATGTTCGAGGTGCTTAGACGCGTTTGAAAACTTAATTGTAAACATAGTGTAAGGACACTTTGCGTTTAAAGACGTTATATTAAGGCCCTAATTTTGTAAAACACAACGCAACGACAAAGAATTACATTGAAAGAAAAAACAACTTTCATAAATATTTTGTAATTTTGTTGTTGCCTTTAACAGAAATTCACATTGGTTTTTAAGATTTCATACGCCTCATTGCTTGTGGCGTTGAAAATTTTAAAACGGTACATAAATTTCTGTACAAAGCAACAACAAAATTACAAAATATTTATGAATTTGTTTTTGCTTTTAACATAATACTTTGGCGTGCGTTGTTTTTACAAAATTAGGGCCTAAAAGTCAAAATCCATCCAGACTTTTAGAAGTAACGAGGTAGTTAAGAAACTAACATAAAATGCAATCACACGTGATGCGCGCTAAACACATAACCCTTCCTTAATACCGTGTTCAGATATGCACCTTAATTGAGTTTTACGCAATAAATGACACTATTGAGCTCAATTATCCATATACAATTGCAATTTAGTTATTGCTCAATTAATAATAAATTGTTATATATATTGAGTAAAATTAAAATGCGACCCTGTCACAAGTGTGTTTAATGAGAAAAACACAACTAACTAACACAGCGTTTACATTTGACAGTACTGGCAAGACAGTAATAAAATACATATTAGATGCCAAAGACACTACTAAGTGTCTTTGTGACGTAGGCGTCCAGACAGTAGTTAAGGCAGTTCACTTTTTAACTTAAAATAGCATTATTGTGTGAACAAATATAGCACTTAACTAATAAAACATAAAAAATCAAAGCAAAATATGTTAATTTCTTTCTTACTTCTTGATTTTTTTTCTTTTTCGAACAAAACTTCAAATCACTGTCCAATTTTACTGTCTGCAAAATTTGCTAGACAGTAGACAAGACAGTTGGAAAAGTGTGCATGTATTAGTAAAAAAGTTTGCATGTATTGCTACTGTCTTGCCAGTACTGGCAAATGTAAACGCTATGTAAACAATGTGTTTTGACATGTGGCAAATGAAATTACAACAAAACAAAGGGGTATCCATTAGGTCTGCACATTTTTTGTTTATATTTTGCTTATACATGTACATATTTCTTTACGTTGAATGTTGTATGTAGTAGTAATATAAATTGAGTTAGCTAAATTGTGTATATGTGAACAGAAAGATCATTATGTCAATAAACTGAATATCGACTCAATAAAAAAGGTATATCTGAACACGGTATAATAGTCGGATATACATTATAAGCTCGTTATACGCCACCCTGTAAGATTTTCTTTTAACCGATAAGAATAATTAAATGCCGTTATGCAAAAAAAAATTCTGGCAACTCTACATAAAAATTTTTTTAAGCAGTGCCATCTTACAATAAATAACAAAACAATACTTGCCCGGACTAAACGTCAAAACACAGACCAAAACAAACAGCACAATAAAGAAAACACACAAAATACAAAATCGGAAAAAATAATTTCACACATATACTGCGAATGTAAAAAATTCATTTTTAAAACAGAATTCAACGAGAACGGTACCAATTAGAACAAAACCCTGTTTTAAATAAACGGGCGAAATTTATAACATACAGCAACAACACAGTGTAGATATTGCATTATTTAATTGGAAGATTAATTAATTATGCAAAAGAATTAAGTGAAGTGCAAAAAAAAACGCAGAAGGAAAACACGAGTTTTTTTTATTGTTGTTGGTTGGTGTGTAACGAAACAAGTACAGAAAACGACAACAAAGTGCATTCAATTAAAATTCACTACTGCAAAAAGTTATTCGAGAAAAATCGATTAAATTTGTGAAAATAAGAAAAGAAGTTTCTTTCTTTTAATTTAAAACATAAACAAATTGTCAGGAAAAAAAATTGTGTTAGTGTAGAAAAAAACACAAAATTTTATCAAATTAAAAGACAATTTTTAAGGAATTGAATAATAAAATTACATAACCTTCATAAAGATCTTGAAAACAAATTTTTATAGAAAAATTATTTTTGGTGGTCACAATTACAATAATAAACAAAAAATAAATCTTAAATGTACATAAGAAAAAGCTCTTGTGTAATAAAAAAAATCCAGAATAAAAATCTTTGGCAACTTTTAAAACAGTCGGAAAACTAGTTAAAGAAAATTTTCATTTAAGGAAAAGCTGCTTGACAACATGTAAGCGGCGGAGTCCATTAAATTTGGTTTTTTTCAATATATGTACATAATTGTAATAGGTATAAATTGTCGGTGGCCAAATTACTCAACAGAACACGTTTTTGTGTTTTCTTAGCATTTTCAAACATTCACAAAATAATAAGCTAATAAAAAATAACAACGACAAAAAAGATCTTACCAATTTAAAAATTTTTTGGGTATAAATATAAATTTCACCACTTTGCAAATTTATTAACTAACATATTTTTCGCCAATTTTTGGCGTTTTGTTTTGATTCGAAATTATACAGTGTGTGAGTGCGCGTTTGGTTGAGTTTGAAATTGAGAAAAGCAACAAAAACCAGACATTAAAAAAACAAAAACACAAACAGTGTTATCATATAAATTACCGGTTCTTTTTGTGCTGTTCTTTATTTTAGTCGCGCCGTGGTATGCTTCGTAAGGGTGTGCGTGTATGTATTTGATGCACTCGATTCGTTTGTTTTTTTAAAAGCCGCCTTTACAACAAACATACCAACTTTAATGTTATTGTTTTGAATAACAAAAACAAAACAAACGACAGTAATAACTCACTTCTTTCGTTTTTAGAAAAAAATATCGGTAAATTTTGTGTTGAATACACTTTTACAAATCCAACAGGAGACAAACAAATTGCGTATTTTGTTTGTTGATTTATTTTGAACACTGTAATTTTCAAGGATTTAAAATTTAATTTTGAGCATGTCCCAAGGACAAAAGGATACAATTATACATTTAGTAGCTGGCGGGTAAGTTCTTTATATAAAAAAAATTGTTTTTTATCTGGTGTTTAAAATATTTTTAACGTTTTTATTTGAAAGAAAAGTCGAAAACATATGTATGCATGTAGGTATAATTATTGGTTTGACCTACCGACTATTTTTAAAAAAAATTGCGTTAGGTATGGGGTTTATATCTATATTTTGAATATTCCTTCTCTGAATCTAAAAGCTGTTCTACGAATTTTTATGGTTTCTAAGACATTAAACATTAGTTTTGCTCCATATCAACTATTTTAGAGTTTATTTAGCATTGTTTTGCTCTTCACGCCACAACATGCAAAATGCTATTTGACTGGAATACGGTACGCTTAAAGGGACTAAACCCAAAATTTAAATATTTTCACTTTTTGCAAGAAAACGATATAGGTATGTAGGTCATAATTACCCACTGTGAAAATCTTATATCACTTTTCTCTAAAGTTGCGCCAAAAAAATAGTTGTATATATTTCTCTTTGGGATATAAGAGTATAATTTAAAAATGCCGTTTTTGCCTCTACGGAACGGTTGCAATGTGTGCAATTAAAATAGAGGTCACGTCTGGGGCTTAAAATGTTGGTTAGGTTTACATTAAAGGGCTAACTATAATGTGCATACAGCGTCCTGTAGGTAATACATATGTATTTTGTTCGACTTTTATTATTTCAAATATTAATAAATCTTCGAGGTTAAGGTCTTTTTTTATAAAAAACTTTTAACGTTTATTTAAAACCAATATTTCGGCACTTCCTTGAGTGCCCTGTAGACTATCAAATAAACCCTTCGTTCGGTGCATATGGGTTAAAGTCGTTTATTGGACGAATTTTCGGAGACTTACAATTAAACTCTTCAATTAGCAGATTATCTTGGGAGCATTGCCACTTTCTAACTAATATTTCTAAAGGCTCAGTTAGCCGGGAGTAACAGTAACGTTGCAAATCAGCTGATTCATTTTGTTGTGTGTGAATCAATTAGAACGATTATAGTTAGCAGTAAGATGTTACGTCTCAATCTGTAAGAAATAGATTGGTCTTACTTTTTTACGGTAAGGTTACTGTTACTGTTACTCCCGGCTAACTGAGCCTTAAATCTTCACAGTTTATTTATATTTTTCTTATAGTTTTTGAACCATTGAATTTTGTATGGATTTACTTATTGCAGAAATAAATACTTTTAAAACCGATTTTTTGTTAAAATTTTCCGTAAATTTTACGTTTTAACAAAATAAGGAGTCTAATTATGGCAGTCATGATCGAGTACTTTCTCGATTCGAAAGCAATTTAATATCTAATTATTTCAGTCGATACTGAACAAATCGAAAATTTTATTGTGAAACTCAAACTAATGCTTTACAACACTGAAAAAATAATTCCGATTCGTTCAGTATTGACTGAAATACAGGGGTGTCATGGAAATCGAAAACGTAAAACGAAAGAATTTTAAGAGTCGTTTTTCAATAAGATTTCTGTAATAAAAAAATTTTATGACAATTATTATACAAATAATGCTCTATTAAACAGAATTTTTTAACAAAAATTGTAAAAATTAGATTAAAAGTTTAATAAAAAGAACTGCCAAATTCTTTCGTTTTACGTTTTCAATTTCCATGACACACCTGATAATTAGATATTTCTGCTTTCGAATCGAGAAAGTACTCGATCACGACTGACAGAATCAGGCCCCAAACTTCTTTCCACATGTTTCTATCGCACTGCATATAAGCGAGCCTTAATATCTAGATTCATATCGTTTAGAGTCAACAAAAGAAATCAAAATTAAAATGCGAGTAAGAGTTCAGCTACAATGGCTTAGACCTAACCCAATAAGCAATTTTGCTTGAGATCAAGAACAAAACAATTGGTATTCAAGTTCGAATTTCAAGTTTCAAGGGTTGAGATATATGTACTTTTGTTACACTTTATTTCAATAGCATTCTTCAGTAACATGGGAATTTGAAATCAAGTGAATATTAATAAAATATTTTGAAACTTGAAAAGAATTTAAAAATACGTTTGAACTCAAGTTTATTTCCAGTTAAATTTAAAGCATTTGAAATATCATTTTTGAGGTGTTTTTGGAAAAATTAATGTTCGGTTTCCACAATACAAGTGATTGGACATATAGTAAAATGTATATGCAAAGCACTCAGTTTCATATAAACCTTCATATAAATTCTTCTGCACGTTCTTTCTTTCTTCTGCAAAATCTTTTGAAACTTTAAAATAATTGTTAGACACAATATTTTAACGTGTAGTAAAATGCTTAGCAAAATAATATCGGAATTCGTACTTAAATTAGTTGCGATACCTAAAATTAAGTTTAGTTATAATTATAAGTTATATGTAACTGTCAAAAACTGGAAGTTAAAGCAATAGTTAGTTAAAACTTAACTTGGGGAAATTGGCCGTTAATGATAATTGTTAAGTAAAACCTTGCCCCGTTAGGCTAACTGGAAGTGACCTAGTCTATCAGTGCGGGGGATGCGGGTTTAATGGCCGCCAGAAGAGACTCTGGTCTCCTGCAAACAAGGGTAGAGCTTTGCGGAATTAACATAAGAAAAATACCTTAAATACATCAATACTAATGGTTAAATATGATTTTGTCCTGTCCTGTACAAAATTATATTGCCCAAAACCTATTCACACTATAATACATGCCGCTCGAAATCTAAAATTAAGCAACAATTTAATGAATGTAATAAAGGGTTATCCATTATGCAGCTAGCAGGGTAAGAATACATACATATGTACATACGTATGTATCTCTTTGTTTGAAGTTAATTATTTAAAATTATAAAAACCTTTTTGTTTCAAAACGAAACATTTAAATATTTTACAAAAACAAAAACAAGCGCAAAAATCATGCGTTGTTCACATGTCATTTCCAATGCTTAAACCTATGTATACAGAAATCATTTACCAACAAAAATATAAAATCTTTTAAAAATAAATATAACAACGACAATAGAAAGAAAAATCAAAAAGTAAAATGAAGTGCCAGATAAACAAAACAAACAATAAAAAATAAAATAGAACAACTAACCAAATCATAAAAATGTTTGCTAAAAAAACGTAATCAAATTTTATGGGTGCCCCCAGTAAGCTGGTTGGTAGTGAATACGTCTATAGGTGCGTGGGTGGCGGGTTCGATTACAACCAGCGACTCTGGTATGTTTCAATACAACGGGATGAATGTCTACGTTACTATTACTCGCTAAATTAAGCTGGAATATAGTTTGTAATTGTGTTCGTAACATTTTTTAAATAAATAAATGAATTACTCTCGTATCCAAAAACTATTATTAAATTTAACAAACGTATATTAGTAAAAACTTTCATAAAAAATTTAATTTTAAAACGATCGTTTTTAAAAAATAATATAGAAAACAAAACTTTTCCTAGCATTTTTTTGCGATTCTATAGCATTTGGGTAGCTCTATGTTTAGTGCAAAAGATGGATTTCATCGAGTTTAAGTTATCATAATAATAAATATAAACATGTGGTCACGAACGTACGCAAAATAGAAGTCAACTTTGGCTGACAGTAGTTAAATGTAAAAATCTGCGTAATGGAACGGAATATTTAAAAGTGATCAATTTATTTTAAAAGTGTATTAATATAGGTCTCCATCCAGTATTTACAAAAAATATATCTCTCTTGGTTTTTGTTTAATTGGCTTATGTACCGGTCGCGAACGTACGATTTTTCCATATGTTTTTTTTATTATTATCCCCATGCACTTTCCCATAGGTAGGTAGGTAGGTAGAAAGGCTGGTGTGAAGTTTCCCTCACACCTTCACCCAGAGACCAATATGGTCCATTGCGACGCCTTAATTAGAATAGAAAGGTGAAAAAATAAAAGGTAGATGAAAAAGAGAATGACAGCCCGAGAATCAGAAAATAAATAGAAAAATAAGTAAAGACCAAACCAAAACTCACCCTACGCGCGGACAGCGCCCCGTCTCCTCTCGCGCAGCCAGGTCATCCCCATTACGAATCCTATAAGACCATCGAGTCCACACCCCGAGACGTCCCCTAACTCGCCCAGGAATCTACTGCCCATCCACCTCAGCCTGCTGTTCTGGAGCCTGGGACAGTGGCACAGAATATGCTCAACCGTCTCCAGCTCCTCCGGGTTCTCACACAACCCGCACACATCCGACAAGTCGGATCCCATTCTCACCGCCATCCTGCCTATCATACAGTGACCCGTGATAACCCCTATCAAGGTCCTAACACAGACCCTACTCTTGCCCAGCAGCAATTTCGAATCGGACTTCCTAAGCACCGGCCATAATGCCCTTGATACCCGGCAGTCCATTCGGCCCCCCCAGGCCCGGTTGGTCGCACCCAGAATCCATTCCGTGATCCTTCCAAAGAGGAAGCCAATTGGAGGCCTAACTGCCTCCACGCGGTCAGGATCCTCCGTCTCCGCGCCCTGTCTCGCCAACTCATCAGCCACCTAATTGCCGATTATGTTGGAGTGACCCGGCACCCAGCATAGTCTCAACGCATATTCCCCTAAGACTCCCCCTAGAGCCCTCCTACAATCATCAACCAGCCTGGATTTCACATAACAGCCCCTTACAGCCATAAGAGCTGCCTGGCTATCCACATATATAGTGACCTCCGAGCCCCTATCAATGTTGTCCCTCATCAGTCCCACGGCCCTCAAGACCCCCAGAACCTCCGCCTGAAAAACACTGCAGTCGTCGGGAAGCCTATATGACATTCTGATGTTCAGATCCTCAATGTAGACTCCCGCACCCGTGCCCCTCATCCTCGAGCCATCAGTGAATATAGCAATCCACCAAATAATCTGCTCCTACCTGACCAGCTCTCCCTAGTAGGCATTATTACCTCCGGCACCCGCCCAAAATCCACCCTAGTGCTCACGTAATCAGTAGAGCCGGGCGATCCCAGGCAGTAGCCCCCAGCCTCAATCTCACCAAGGATCCGTGCGTGACCCTGTGTGACATTCCCTATCAATCCTAACTCCCTCAGCCTAAGAAGGCTCCTGGCTGCCATTCCCATCACATAATGCTCAATAGGCAGAAGATGCAGAATGACATCCAGGGCCGCCTGAGGAGTACTTCTCATGGCACCTGTCATGCCAATTGAAGCACACCTCTGAGCCTTAGACAAAAGGTTCCTTCGACTAGTCAATCTCAATGACTCCCACCAAACACAGCATCCATACGTAAGAATGGGTCTAACCACCGAAGTGTACAGCCATCCCACTACTGACGGCCGGAGTCTCCAACTCTTACCTATTGATGACCTGCAAGCATAGTAGGCATTGAGACCCCTCTTTAGTCTCTCCTGAGCATTCCTTCCCCAAGACAGCTTGCTGTCCAGAAATACTCCCAATAAATTTCCCATAAATATCTTCAAATTTCCTCAACAATAAAACTTAATACTCCCTTTACAATTGATTGTAATGTAGAGATTATGAAGAAAGAGTGTAAACATAACATATTTTTTGCATGTAAAATAAGTATATTTATTTTTTATTTTATTTATATAAACATCCTTTATTTACAATAAAAATGTGTTTAAAAGTAAAAATATAAAAATGTATTCCCAAAAATTGAAATTACTTTTTAATATAAGAAAATATAAAATTTTCCATTTTCCAGCCCAATTTTCTCAAGTAAAACAGCTGAGATATGCTATGAAACCATTCTTTTATAACAACATAGACTTTTTTTTACAACAAAAAAAAAAATAAAAGACAATGATTATCAACATTTTATTTTTTCATCCTGGTAGACCATTCTGGGGAAATGCCCATATACAAATTAAAATTATATTAGAAAACTTAATTTCTTATATTAAAAATGTTCCTTTTTCTATGACAATATGGTCGCAACTTTGTTTTAAATATTAAACGTTCTAATTTTACAACGCATCTACGTCGTACGCGTTTACTTTCGTACGGTGCATTTGTGTTTCTAAAGTTAAAAAACAACGATGAGTTTGTATAATTTTGATTAAATCAAACAAAAACGGCGTCCCTTTTTGCAATTTCACCAATTTATTTAAATTTTTTTCATGTCAAATAATAATAAATTTATATGAAATACTATTTAGGGGTTTCACAAGTTAGTCATAAAGTTGTAAAGTTGTAGTTCCAGCGAAAAGTCTACTTTTTGTAACGTAACGCCAGAAGTAATTTAAATTGTTTTCAAAAAATTTTATATGTTTAGTTTACTTTTTTATATTTTGGAGTAAAGCGCAACTAGGGGTACATTAAGTAGCAAAAAGGATAACGGTTGAACAACATGGTTTGCATTCTGGCGTTACATTAAAAAAAGTAGACTTTTCGCTGAAAATGCCCATATGTACCTTTAAGTGAGCAAAGATTTTTAAATTTGATAGCTTGAAAAATAAATCTATATAAGTTTAAAGCATACTAAAAAAGGTTTTATACAAAACGTCTGGCTCAATTCGCAGTCTTATTCAGTTTTGTAATGCAAGTCATAACTTCTATAAGTCGAAAGTCGAAAATTCTTTAAGTCGAAGGGAATCTCTTGACAATAGCGGTGGACAGGCCAATTCACAGGATTTTGTTTCTATAACTTGAACTTCTTTATCTTGAATTTTTCTATAACTCAAAGTAAAATATTTGCACCACGCTTGGCCACACTTCCACAAGTCAAATTTTTTTCCAAAAATTTTTTGTTATCTTAAATTTTTATTTTATTTAAGACTAATTAGCATTTAAAATAAGACATTAATCTTAAGTTAAATAAAATTTGATAAATTAAAATTCAATAATTCTAAATTTTTTAAATTTTGCATGCAAACACTTATCAAATCACACAATATTTCAATAAATGAAATGTTTAAATATGTACACATGCATTTGTACGAAATAAAATTAAATAACATAAATACCGAAAGAACTAAATTTTTTTTTGTGCATTTATTACAAAATTCTCTAACTTGAAGTTTCTGTAAGTCGAACTTTTTTGTCGGAATAATGGGGTTTCGAGTTATAGAAGTTTAACTGTATATGCAAATCCTTAGGGTCGATTGTTGTAATTTTTTTTCGAATATAGTGCTACTTCATTACTTTGCACATATAAAAACCCTTTTTACAAATTTGACTTCTTCATTAAATTTTTTTACATTTTGTCGTACAAATATGAAGTCACGTCAAAATGGAAATGCCCATATATGACTGCTCTGTGCAACCGTTTATAATTTAGATTTCTACTGTACAGTTATGATGAATTAATGAACACAGCATTAAAATTTTAATTTTGTTTGAAAGGCAACCGTATTTTCTTTAAACAATTGTAAAATATTATATAGAACATTATGACGATATGACTTAATAGCACACCTTGTGAAACCCCCATATATTTAAATATGTACCTATTGATATTTAAATAGTATTGGTGAAATTGGCCATAAGTATTTAAGTCTATAGATTATTTTATTATTTGTTTTTTTATCTAGTTTACCGTAGGAACACAATTGCACAGTATGAACGTAGTAGCGTACGACGTAGATACGTTGTCAAATTAAAACGTATAATATTTTATACAAAGGCACACAATAGCTGGCGTAGACGTAAAATCGTATCTACGTCGTACGTCGACAAAGATCTAATCCATTTCCTAGGCCTGTTAGGACCGTATTGTCATAGAAAAAAAAAAAAAAAAAAATATAAAATGATAAATATTTGATACAAAATAAAAGGATTAAAAAACAATAATTTAGATAGATTTCGAATTTTTTAATACTATTATCAAAAGGAAACAAAATATGTACGTTTACGACGGCATTGTGGGTAAAAATTTACGGCGTTACGTCCTACGTTCATACGACGTACGACTCAATTGTGCTCCTAGCATAATAAAAATTTATTTTTAACTTATTACCAAGGTATATTTACACAAGGTAGACTTATTTGGGAGTGTAGACATGCTGCTCTATAAAAGGAACCGAGTTGTCAAAATTGTCTTCATATAAAACAAAAACAATTTAACGCACACATGTACAAATTTTGGCTCATATACACGCAATTTGACGTTGGGGTTCCAACTAGGGGTAAACAGCTGACAAACATATGGGCCAACGAGTTTACCTTGTGTAAATATACCTTGCTTATTACCAAAAGAAAAAAATGTGACAAATTAGTTATATACATACTTACATAGAATGAAAAATTTTTATTTTTAAAAAAAAAAAAACAAAAAAAAAATTACAATAATTTTTATGTTCAGTAGATTGAATAGAACAGTAGAAAAACAAAGCTTAACGGTCTGTTCAACAATTTCGAACGTAAACGTTCGCATAGAATTTTATATTGAAAAAACTATTTAAACAGTGTTTTTCATACAAATTTTGTATGTGAACGTTGACGTTGTTGAACCGGCAGTTATTCATTTCACAACAAATTTTTAACAATTTTGTTGTTTTTATTTTTTATTTATTTTTATGTATGTATGTATATTATATGATATGTAGTCTAGGGACGTTGCCAAAGAACGTGTCTATTGGTTAGGTGCAAAAACATTTTCCGTTATAAGATAATGAAAAATTTATTAATATTAGCTTGTTTTTACCTTTAGAAATGTGTTGGTTCATTTTCTTTATAATAAACCTTAAACCTTGAGTTTTTGTGGTAAAAAAAAACGTTTTTGCAGTCGAATTTTAAAGTCGATTTTTTTATTTTTATCAAAATTTTTTTCAATTCTTAATTTTAATCTAAATTAAATCGATTAATTATGGGCATGCACAATAAAACTTAAAATTTTTTTGTGCGTACATACGTGTGTAGGTATGTTAATGCAGTTTTCGAAGTTTAAAGTAAAAAACAGTTGTAGTCTTACGAATTTACCTATAAGTACCCTTGGTATACTTCCTACTTTAACATAGGACCTCTTGTTCTTCTGAAATTAAAATCATCAATGGACAATGAACAAAACAGTCCTAAACGTATCGTACCGAAGCAAACACTGAAAGTGAGCTTTGTAATTATCAACATAATATTATAGAAACACAACAGGTGAATTAAACTATGGCATTCCTGTGAAAATACGCTAATATTTAAACAGGCCAGTGTGTGAGCCTGTATAAAATATAAAAACAGAAAGAAATTTACCCTAGAAAATCCAAAATTGCAAGGGAATATCTGCATCGTTCTGACATCAATGACATGCAACGTTCGTTTTCTAAATCTAACTTAATAGTGACTTAGCAAAGAAACAGTCGCCAGTGAACAAGAACTATTGTCATAATCCTTTGAAATACTATCCATACATTGACTAATTTGCAATATTTTAAAATGTATTTAATTTATTATAAAATATATTGCTTAAATTCAGAATTTTTTTCATAATTTTAATCCAGAACGCAATTTTAATGTGTGAAATATACATACATATCGCACTGGTTCCTCTAAAGGCCAACTCAAAGTTTACACATTTTCACTTTTTGCAGGAAAATTATAAACAGTAGTTATAAAAATAAAATATTTTAAAAATTTTAATTCAAGTTTTCTAGTAGTATGGCAAACAATAGAATTGTGATAGAAGGTATAAGTTTGCAAATTTATCTTAAACTATTTTGAAATCAATTTTAAAATCGATTTTGAGGTGCGATTAATCGATTTTAAAAATCTAAATAAAAAATTCGATCGAAAAATGGAAAATCGGTTTTGGAATTCATTTCCCATTCTTACTTGAGTTTTCTTATTGCAAATTAAGAACAAAAAAACACCTATTCACTTCTTCAACATTTATTCGCAATTCTTGAATTTAATAGTTTATTAGAGGGCTGAGAAGAGGTACTCAGTTTCATGTACTCTGCAATTCTCTTGTTCACTTTTTAACTTGAAGTTGCCTGTAGGTGTACTTGTGTTTATATATTAAATATAAAAAGGAGAAGTGGAAAGACAAGATAAAAATACAAAAATTGCAAAACTATAATTTCATAATCTGGACACTCATGCAATTTATTAATGTGTAGACATCATTTTACAACACGCCCATGTGTTCGTTGGTTTTGTTTACTTTTACATATCGTCAGCTCAAAATTAGTTTGGCGCATTGCATGGTTAAATTACCATGATATGCGCCAAACAAATTCTGAGCTGACGATATGTGCAGTGGCATCATACTCCACCAAAAAATGTGTTTTATATCAAAATTTAAATTTTATTTCAACAAAAAATATATTGTATGATTGCTTGTTAAAAATAAAACAAAATTTTAGGAAAACGAGATGTTAGTTAAAAAAATTTTATAAATTCGGTTTATAATACACAAAGAATTATGCATACCCCTCATCTTGGTCAACGGTACTTTCCAACTTTCAAAGAATTTACACAAATTTTGTCTCTACGTTATAATCCTTTATGTCTCTCGGTAACAATTAAAAAGGTTTGCAATCGGTCTAATGGCCATTTTCTCATTAGGCGATTATCTTTTTTTCCAACAAAAAACTGCACATTGGAGAAATTTGGTTTTCTCAATGTCTAATTTGCTTCTATTTTGTCGCAAAGCTAACCGGCACTCATCTGCCAATTATTTATTTTCCTTTTATTTGCCGTACAGATAAATTCAGTCAGCTGACTCCAAACTTTTACATGTATTTTGAGTGGTGTTGCAACTCAAACCAATGTTTTTTGTCGGTATATTGAGAATCCCATTAAGTAACAGACTGTTTGTGAATACATTGATAAAATGGCCATAAAAGTTAAAGAAATAAGCTTGGTTATTAGAAATATCATTGTTGTGCATCGAAAACTCAAAGTATATCGTAAAACTGTTTTATAAACGTACAAAAAGAACAGCAGTGTTAAAAGTATTCAAATAGTTCCAAAAATTATTCAATGCTTTAAATGAAATGAAAAGACATGGAAAAAAATTTATGAAAACAGTACGCAGTGTATTGAGCAATGAAGCCTTTTTTTGGAAAAACCTATTTATAAGTTTTGTTAATAAAGTCAAACGAATGGAGTTTGGTAAAAATCATGTAATATTTAACGACGAAATTAAGTTAAACTTATTTGGATGCTATGGAAAACAAAAAGTTTGGCGCAAAAAGAATAATGAGCTGCAACCTAAAAACTGGATGCCCAGTAAAATATGGAGAAGGTTCAATTATAGTTTGGGGTTGTATTTCAGTCTGAGGGTGGTAATTTAGTTTTTATTGAGATTTCAAATACAATTTGAAAAAGCCGGTATCTAAAATGCCTCTGCCTAGAAACTGGTACTTCAAGATAACGACCCAAAGCATAGTGCGGCAATTGTAAAGGAATGGCTGTTATATAATGCACCAAAACAATTGCATTCTCCACCAAAGTCGCTTGACTTAAACACCAACTAGTTAAAAGCTTACCGAGTGAGGTGTAAACTCAACTACTATTTTTGACACTTACAATAAAAAAGGAAAAAATTTTTAAATTTGCAAAAAAAAAAATACTAAGATTTTCGATTTCCAGAAAGTTCTAAACAGAACTTCGAAATAATTCCAATAATACACATAAAAATATACATTTTTTTTTTTTTTTTGCTGGGTTTTAGTTTTCAAATATCTTCTTTTAAAACTGCTTATATTTTTTTCGACAAATCTCCCTTTGCCTCCCATCCACCATTAGCTCTATTTTGACAATTTGTTCTCGAGCTTCCGACTTATGTCAGTTTTGAGCTACGGGTACAGAAAGACTTAATCGAATCAGTAAGTTTCCGATTACATTCTTCCCATATTCCCACAACAGTCGGATATCCACACCGAAACGGCGCGGAGTTCAATCAATAACGGCCAAGGATTGTCAGCTTAGTAACACCTGTCTTATCATTTCAGCATCCGCTGCTACAACAACAACTCTATTACCCGTGATTAATATTTTAAGCAGTCACAATCATGAAAAATTCACGCGTGACACAAAAAATTCATGTCGTGCACACACTTTAAAATTTCGCTTTTTTTGGCTCTCCTAATACCCTTGACTGCAAGACTCACAGTTTTTTATAAGATCACATACTTTAAATTCAAAAAGTCAGGGATTTTTGATTCGCACTTGAACTGTAGGCAAAAATTTAATAGACCTTGCTGCTAACCGAGAGTTATTTAAGAAAATCCTTTCGCACTTGCCCCATTTCTTAAATTAAAAACAAACGTATCGTTTGTAAATGTGTTAATTGTGTTGTTGCACTTTTTACAAAAATAATTCTTGTTTATTGTATATTGTATATAATACTCATATTAAAAAGAAAAATTAAAAACCTGATAAATATATATACGCACACACACATATAGATATGAGAAACACAAATACATACAAAAGTATCAAAAAAGATAAAGCGCCTAAACAAATATTCTACCCGGCACAAGAATAATAAAAACATGTAAAAAAGTGTAGCCGGTCAAGCGCGCCATTTAATATCCTACACCACAGCATATAAATTTTCGAGAGTCTACCATATCTGAGACCCATGGACAATCATGGTTGAGAATCATATAAGAGTTTTTTTGTGCCGAATATTATCTGGATATCAACAACTATATGAGATTTGAGTCTCTTAAAGCGATTTTAAAGAGGGGGTTTATATGCGACCTGTGGTCAATTCTGGACTATTGTCAGTTAGCATCACTAAATTTTATGTCAAAACCAACATTTATAAGGAAGTAATGGCATTAAAAGCTATTTTCGGGAGTTGTATTTGTATGGGGCTGTGGTCAATTAGGGACTGATTCCAACAAAATTTTGTAAGATGTTTAAGATTGCAATGAAATACTTTTGGGCCAAATTGTATCTAAATACTAATATAATAAAATGGTTAATGGGCACAAAGACTATTCCGTAAAGAAGTTTGTATGGTGGCCATGTGAAATTATGGATCGATTCTTACCATTTTAAGTCCCTATAACAATTTAGATACATTTAACAAATTTGATAAAATTAACTCCAAAATTGCGACCTGTACTTTGCGCACAAGGTTGCATGCGATGGCCAGGCCGGCGGACGGACATCGTTAGATCAATTCAGAATATGATTCTGAGTCGATCGGTATATTTTCTGGTGTTACACGCATCAGCACAAACACAAAATGTCCTCTCCACTATTGTCGTGTTGGTATAAATACAGGTACATCTTTACAACATTAATACTTACAGCCCAATTATGAAATTACCGGGAGTTTTTTCCCTTTTCTCATTTTTACAATTGAATTTACATAGGAAAAATGGGAAAAGGGAGAAAACTCCCGGGGAATTTTTATTCATAATTGGGCTGTTAGTATACTGTTATACATTTGCCCAGCCCAGAGGCCTGTCAGTGTCCTTAAGTAGTAATTTGTTTGCTTTATAAACTGCAGTTATTTTAAAAGACTTTAAGGCCGGGATTTTGATATGTGGATTATGTTTAAACTTAGTTTAACGGAGACTGAGAAACTCGGATTTTTCCGGCGAAATGTGATTTTATTTATTATTTCATTGAAGACCGACATTTTAAGCAAAACTAAGCTGTTCCGTCAAAATTTTGTATACAAACTTGCTAATGGCAGCACAAATCTGTGTTCAGATTTGCCAAACCTAGTTTTAATGAGATCTCAAGAACCCAGCCTTAAAGTACTTATTACATCTTTACGCTCATTCAAATGTTTTTTCTGCGAAAAGAAAGTTTAAAATATGTATGTAAAGAATTTTATTTCTAATAAACGAGGCCCTGTATTCTTAGAGCCTTGAATTTTTTTCCAGATGTACCTATTTATATCTCTACTTAAGTAAATGCATGTAAAGAAATAATTGTAGTAGTATATAATACAAAAGCTATTTTTAGTTAAATATTTTTATTTACATGTAACAAAAATTCTTTCGTTGCACACACTTCACTCTGTATTGTGTTGTTGCTCGTGGGCAGATAAAAAAAGCAAAATTTACAACTCAACTTTTACAAGTGTTTATGTGAATTTATTTTTCTCTTTTTATTTTTACTTTATTTTCAATGATTTAAACACCAGCACATTTTTTTATACTGAATTTAACGTGAACAGTTTTTTAAACTTACAACAAATGTTTTGTTGTTGTTATAAAAATAAATTTAAATTTGCAAAGATTTATAAAAAACAACATAGAAATTTACGCTGGAAAAATTATCCGTAGAACGTGCTGACGAAAGAAAAAATTATATTATATGTAAATATTATTAAAATCAATTAAAAAATTGTAATATGTACATATGTGGGGGATTTCATGTCAAGTGACCCAACTTTTGAAACCGATGTCTATCGATCGGGATAAAATTTGTAAAGATGCGCAATAAATAATCAAAATATCGTAATTTAAACCAAAAATCGATATAAAGGATGGTCCAACCAAAACGCGCAAAGTAAATTGTAAATAAAACAAGTAGTTTTAAGAGAATTATCTTAATATTTTTTATTATTATGAAAGGATCTATTGCAAATATGTGCGAAACAACATATCGGCCAAATGCTCGCCAAGGCTTCGGTGGCATACCTCTATTCGATGGTTTATATTTTCAATAACTCTTAGACATAATTGAGGTTCACTGTCGTTAATGTGCCGAATTTTCTCATCCTTTATCTCTTGAATTATTTTTGGCCTATTAACTTACAGTTTTTCTTTTAAATCACATGATCGTGGCGGCCAATTAACATTGCCACAAGGTGAGAAACTAGGCCATTAAATTTCTCGCGGAAAAGAGCCATTGCTTCGTTGGCTGTGTGACAAGTTGCACCATCCTGTTGGAACCACATATCGTCCAGGTCCATATCCTTAAATAATGGCCACAACAAGTCCGTTATCCTTTCGCGATATCTAACACCATTCACGGTAACTGCTTGGCCGACACCAACAGCAATGTTTTCCGCAGAACGAACTGGGCGAGCATGCACAGGTGTTTTCACATTTCCTACAGACCCGGTTTGCTGAAATTTGAGCACAATTCTCCCGATTGTGGACACATTTGGTCGATTATGCTGACCATAAAAAATCACGAAGTGCACGAAATGCATTTTGATTTGAACGCCCATGTTCGTAAAAGGCTTCAACAATCTTAACGCACTGCTCATTTGTGTTCCTCTCCATGGTTGAATTTGTCAAATACTAAAGCAAAGAAATGTCAAATTAAGTTGGCCAAAAAACTTGACCTTAAGGTGTGACTCACAATTAGCATCGTGCATTTTGGTTGGACCACCCTTTATATCGCCGATATTATAAATGCTCATAAATCTTTATATCGATATTTATTTACGACAACCGAATTCGATATTTTTAGGAAATATTTGCGTGAAAATTAACATTTTATTTGTTTTTCAAGTACTTACAATACTATTGTTTTTTTAAAGAATTGCGTCATATATTTTTCTTAGTAAGGAGGTTTTGGTATAACAATTGTTGGCTTATGTAATTAACTCCTGCAATTTATTTAGAAAGACCTACAAAACTTTTGGAAGAAAATATAATTTTGTAAAGTTTTGGGAATTGCCGGCATTTCACGCCTGTTCTTTCGAAAATTGATTTTAAAAAAACTGTAGATTAGCAGTGACGGATAAAAGAAGAATATTGACAGGAGAACACATAAAACAGAGAGTGCTCCTGATGTTCATATCTGATGAGTACTGGTTTGACTAAATCAATTAACCACATTGCTTGTTAATTTTGGTACTATTTGTAGTGCAATTCAAATTTTAAGGTTAATTAGTACTTCCGTTGTTTATTTAATTCCATTTAAATATTTTGTAATTTAGTTTTTTTAGGATTCGCGTGGCGAATAAATAAAATGTGATTTTGGAAACTAATCGGGCAAATTTGTTCATTCTATCGTTTTTTGTTTTTTTATTGTAGAATTAAATTTAAAATGAGAAAACAATAAAAAGTAACAATGGAATTACATGTAAAATAGTTGAACATAAGTATGTAAGTGCATTGAAATATAAATGATACTCATAAAACATATCGATATACTTTTTCAATTCAATTTGCCCATTCCTACAGCACAGTAGTGGAGAGGGTATATGCGTTTGTGCTGATGTGTGTAACACATAAATAAGTTGATCCTTGACCCTTTTAGTATGCCAATCAACTCAGAATCACTTTTTGATTCGATTTAACGATATTCGTCAGTCCGTCCAGCTGTCCAGAGTACATGTTACACTTTTGAAGATAATTTGATGAAATTTGGAGCATATTGTCATAAGGACGTAGCCTATTGAAAATGATGCAAATCGGTCCATAATTTCACATGGCTTCTTTCCGGAATAGTTTTTGTGCCATTTAAGTACCTAAATATCCCAGCAAAAACTTTACTTACCTGGTAAGTTAGCAAGTAATGTTGGAGAAAAATAAACACTACCTCTTTTTCGGCTGCATAACTACTTATTTTTGTTCGAGGTGTCCACAGGATTCAGTACTTACAATAAACTTACAAGACGTCAAAAAATATCTAGTTATTACTTAACTACGAGTAAGTTGAATTGTAAGTACTTACCAAAAGCCAAAAAATCACTAGTTAAAAGACCTAATAAGTAGTTATTGAGTACGTTACCAGTAACTAAATATTCAGTACTGAAAACAACACAACCATAAAGTAATAAGTGAGCTGATCATTAGTACGCAAATATTCAGTTGTGAAAATAATAGATGTAATAATTAGTGCTGAGGTAATTACTAGTAAGTACTTATTGAAGTTTTCAGAATAATGGCAATCGTAATGACAAATACTTACCTGGTAATGTATGAAATAACTACCACCTATTACTAAAAATCAAAAAGTTTTTCCTAAGATGTTGGTATTTTGATTGAATTTGATCTAAAAATATATTTTTTAAATCGGTCCATATTTGACCATTGCTTCCATACATATACCATGTTGACCACCGCTTGAGATTTTAGTTAAAAATTAACTCTTCACTGCCTATCTTACTTTTTTATAACATTAATTTAGACATCACTAAAAACCCATTTTATAACTACAAATTTGTTTAAGAAACACGTGTTATGTATATATAAAGCTACTATTAAATTTACTCGTTTATGACCAACATTTTTTGAGAACATTTAAAAAAAAATTTTTAAAAAATGTAAGTCCAGTTTTATGCTTAAAATAAAAATATAATTGCAATCAAGGCACATTTAACAATGTGTGTTTACACAATTCGCGAAAAGATTTTTCGTAAAGTATTTTTTGTTAATTCCTTTTAATTAATGTTGTTGGCATGTTGGCCATAAAAGGATTAAATTGTATCACCATTTGATATCAAATGAACGTGTTTCCTAAATGAGATACACTTTTTGTAGTTAAACAATTGGTTTTTAATGATGTCTTGTTAAATGTGCCTTGATAGCAATATTATTATTTTTGTTAAGTATTAAGTATATCGTTACCTTAATATAAAAAGGCCCCAACTCATTATTTTTGGAAATCCGTTTTTTTATTGATTCTTGTAGAATGGTTGCTAATACACATTCTATTAAAATTTCAAGCAAATTAGATTAAAAATAAAAAAGTTATAAGCAGAACACAAAAAGCCCTAACTCATACACACAATTTTTCTAAAGAAAAAAAGCCCTAACTCATACACACAATTTTTCGAAAGAAAAAAACACTGACTCATACATACTCATATATATGTATTTCAATCTGAATTCCTCGTTTAATTTTAATAAAGATGTTTTTTGACAATGTTTGTGTAGCTATATTATTTCAGCTTTTATTAAGTTTTTTCCTTCTCCTGTAAAAAGTGTTTTTGATGAGTTGGGGCCTTTTTATATTAAGGTAACGATATGTACTTTAATTTTTAAAAAAAAATTTTTTTTATGTCCTCTTAAAAATGTTGGTCATGATCGGGTTAATATAATAGTAGCTTAATATATTTATAAAACGTGTTTCTTGGGAAAAAATATCCTTATGTGTTTATAAAATGGATTTTTTGTGATGTAAAAAAAAGTAAAATAGGCGGTAAAGGGTTAATTTTTGACTGAAATCTCAAGTGGTGGTCAACACCTTTCTAAATTTGGCAAAAAATTATTAAGCTATTTATATTTTTTATTAAAATCGAAGTGAAAAGCATCAAAAAACTGGCATAAACGTCTCGCTATCTCGAGTCTCAAGTGAGATTTTTAAAATTTTTAAAATTTCTATTATATTTGGTCACTCATTGGACAAAAAAAAAGTAAGCAAACTTTTTATTCATGAAAAATACCATTTTTTGGACACTTTTTTGACGCGGTTTAGCTCACGGGACCTTATAGCTAGAGCCAAAATACTTTGGGAATCTTCATAAGTCAAAGTTAGTTTTGGGGGGTACATCAACAACTTTTTTTTTGAGTCGGTCTTATGAACATATTTAAAATTATCTTATCTGTCTTGTTAGCTACCAAGTAAAAACTTCTCCTACTTTTTCAAAATGAATGGCTTCTTTCACTCATTATTTAGTAGCTTTCTTCTATATAAACTACTATAAATACTTATTTTTCATATATATGTAGTATATAGGTAAAAAATAATGACTTCTTTCAGTAGAATTGTAAGTAGAATTTTTACTTTTTTCTGATTACTCGACACATTATATTGTAGGCGAAGTTTTTACTGGTTAAGTTTCATTAGTAAAAATTCTGAATAAATAATAAAATACTTTAACTACGTACTTATGTATTAGTGCCTACATAATATTTTTGAATTTAAGGAGAGAGACTTTAGATTTGTAAACAGTGCTGCCACAACGAATTCAATTTTTACAACCAAATTTTTTGAAAAAGTTACCAAATGTAAAAAAATATAACCAAATTTAAAGTGCTTTTTCTTAATTGAGAAAATCATTGTAATACATTATAACACAAAAGTTATTTGCACTTTATAGTAAAACAATAATTATAAATCAAGAAAACAAAACAAGAAATGTAATTCTTTTACATATTAAAAAATAACGTGAAACTTAATTAAAAGTTTTTATTTATTTGAGACTTTTTTCGTTAAAAATTTTTTTTTATTTTTTGGCGCCCTATGCTTCAGTGGGAGTTAGAGGAATATATATAAAAAAATGAATATTTTTTTAATATGCCAGTTATAAATAACAAAAATGGATAATAGTTTTCCGCTTTTTAGCTGTTATTGGCAAGACTGTCAAATGTGGCGATTTCTTAATCCTTTTGTCGATGGAAATTTACGTTTGGCGATATGGCGTTATTTTGGCGAAATTTAAAACGATTGGCGATATGCATTTTATTTAAATATTTTCTAATTTACATATATCTAAAATATTATAAAAACTTTTTTCTCTTTTGTGTAAATTTTATTTCAAATTTATAATTCTTAGGCCGGGTTTTTAAGATGTGGATTAAGTTTAAACTTAGTTTAACGTAGTCTGAAACTCGGATTTATCCGGCGAAATGTGATTTTTTTTTATTTTTTCATTAAAGTCCAAAATTTTTAGCAAAACTAAGCTGTTCCGTCAAAATTTTGTATTCAAACTTAGTAATGGCGGCACAAATCTGTTTTCAGATTAAATAAACCTAGTTTAACTGAGATCTTAAAAACCCAGCCTTATTATAAAAAAATGTTTCAAAATTGTTCTAATATATCAAATATTTTGCAAATCATTGTAAACTATTACTGGCTTTCGCCTTTCGTAACGTACATTCAATGGGGAATAATTATATGACTGACAGTCAAAAGTTTTTTTTTACCAAATAATTATCTTAAAAAACATTAAATAAATATACATACCGACAAGTTATAAACAGTAAAATTTCAAATTTCTTTAAACTTACAGCCATTAAAGAAAATTCCATAAATCAATGTAATTTTAAAAAAATCTTTAAAATTCCTACGTGTATTTTCAAATATGTATATAAATATATGTACTTCTGGAAATAACCTAAATTCAGAACCTTAAACTTATTTTCAAGTTTTTAAAAACACTAAAACGACTTTTGTGTAATTTTTCAGTAATTTTCTAAAATCGATTCCGGATGATTTATGCACTTCCTACTATAAGTACTAATTATTTTTACTTCTCTTTAAATCAAGAAAAACTACGCTCATTTAAAAAAAATTATTGAAAATCTCCATTGATTAAAACTTCATTTGTTTACGATTTCTGATCATAACGTTTTTAATATAAAAATCACAAATGGCAATATTTTCTTAGCAAAAATCCTAAAAAAATTATTTGGTTGCTGTTTTGAAAGGGATTATAAAAAACTTCCGTTTATTGGTAACAAATAATGAAAAAATCGTAGTACACAGTACAAATTATTCGAGCTCGTAAATAATTGTACCAAGAAAAACATATTCGTTCGTAATTATTATTGTTTTAGAAAAAATTAACCAAAATGAAAAAAATATTCACATCTCCACATTGAAAAAAAAATATAACCAATTTTGGTTAGAAATAACCAAAAACGGCAGCTCTGTTTGTAAACCTAGTTGTTTGTTTTATTTATTTTTTTTGCGTTGTGTGATTTTGAATATAATTTATTGATTATTTTTGCCGGTTTGTTGTCTACAATAAACAACGGAAAATGTTTTCTACATACAAATAAACAATTAAAATCTTAAAAATTATTTGTTTACTCAATTGTAAAAGAAAACCAACCATAAAATAAGGAATTACATTATTTTTCAATTTAAATATATTTTTCTACAGAAAAAATAATTACAATATTTTCTTCGTCAATTTTAATTTGAGAAAAATAAATAGAAAAAAAATATTTTACACTTAAAGAAAAACATAAGAAATCAATGAAAACAAAATCGATTAATTTGTACAGAAACTTTTAAATTTCTATTAAACATTTCTTTAAACAATACATTTTCTATAAAGAAAACTTCATTAGGTTTCCGGACACCCATTGCCCTTATTACTAAATGTTCTATAGAAAACTAAAGTGTTCGGTTTCTATTCTATTGGAAGTTAAAGATATGGTTTAATTTCCCATAAAAAGTTTTATATAACATTGAATGTCCTATAGAAAATTCCCGTTTAATAATTACAAATCCAAAATGAATTATGTTGCATAAAACTTACAGTTATCGATAAACTTACTGTACAAATAAAAGTTATCAATGCATTATCTATAGAAAAAAGTGTTGCCTGTATAATTTCTTCATAGAAAATTGCAGTTATCGATAAAGTTGTTGTTGCAATATTTTTTTATAGAAAATAACTATAAAGCGAAATTTAGTTTTATTAGAGCTCATCGATAAATTTTGTAGAGAAAAGTATAATTATCAATCTATTTTCAACTTTCGATAAATTTTCTATAGAAAATTACAAAAATAGATATCAATAAATTTGCTATAAAAATTATTCGTTATCTAATTTTTTTAAATTAAAGTTATCGAAATCTCGATAGAATTTTATTATAATAGAATTTAAATATATATATTAAATATTTGAGCTATATAAAAAAATTTTTTTTATAAATTTATTTAAACCAATATTTCGGCACTTCTTTAAGTGCCTTCTTCAGGGTTTTATTCAACAAATTTAACCTTAAGCTCGAATATTTAATTTATATATTAAAAAATTAAAGGTCGAATAAAATGCATATATATAATAGAATTTTCTTAAGACAATTGAAATTATGAAATTTTCTTTTGAAATTTATACACGCAAAACATTTTTCATTATGGTTACCTCCAACTAAACTTATTTTAGCGAAAATTTTTAAACATATTGTGATTTTAACCATATAACCATTTTATGGTTGCCTCTAAACATATGATGGTAAAATAAGACAATAATTTTTTTACCTTTAACAATTATTTGGTTTTAAATTAACAATATTATTTTCCTCTTTTTCAAGTGCAACATGAATTGGTTAAAAACAACCATGCTATTATAAGTGTTTAACATATTTTGTTATTATTAACCATAACATGTTCGAAAGCCCTTATAGCAAAAATAATGTAACCAACAAAAATAAAATTTTACAGGGGAAGATTTTTTTAAATATCTTTGCTTCAAGTCTAGGTTTTCGTTTGAAATTGCTTTTGATCTTATTTCGTAACGCTACTTCCCAGAGATATGGAATTTTTAGAGGTAATGCAAAAGATCAACATTTATAGATTTTCATCCAAAAACAAAAATCTGAAATGTTGTTTGTTACATCATTTTCGCTATTAGGGCTCGATATAGTTGTAGCTTATCGATTGATGACTCATTTAACCATAATATACGTATCGTCGGAGACGATAATATGGTTAAATGAACCATAATATGTTTAAAAATTTTCATTATTAATAGTTTTGTTGGAGGTAACCATATTGAAAAATATTTTTTCTCTGGGTGTAGTTATCAAATGTTCTATAAAAAATTTAATTATCGAATTTTCAACAAAAATATTTAGTTTTTATAGAAAATTACAGTTATAGATTAAAATTACAGTTATGGATTAAATTTGTATGGCAAATTACTGCTCACAATGAATTTTTATAAACATAAATCACAGTTATCGATAAATTTTGCAAAGAAAATAAAATTTTTTGAAATACTAATAAAAGTATCCTCATTTTCTAATAAACTTAGTTAGTGTTTTGGTTAATAATTTTCAACAAGTCTTAATCTTAAAACATCATAAAATTTTCTGATAAAAATGAAAGTAAATGATGATTTTTCTATATAAAATTACAGTTATCGATGAATTTTCTACAGAATTTAATAAATTCCCTATAAGAAATTGCAGTTATAGAATTATTCTTAGAAATACATATTAAATGTGGTCTAAAATTTTAAATTTTTTTTAAAATATTTATATACAGTGTAGCTTTTATAATAACCCTCAGTTTATGTACATAAAATAGTTTCTTGGCATGCATTCGTCTAATTGTTGTTTTGAATATTTTGAATATTATTTAAATGAGTAAAATAAAAAAAAAAACAAATAAAGGTTTACAAACTTTTTCTGGCACACTGACTCAATTCAATGCAATCGATTTGACAGCCATTAACACAACAACATTTAATAATAATGTCAAACCATATACATATATACAACCACCACATACAGAGTAAACGCTCTCTTCTCCCCTTACCAAAATACAGATAGTCAGATGAATAAACAAAACAAGCTCGAAAGTATAGTCAGTCAAGCCCAACCATTTGATACCCTACACCACTATTCATACAGACAAATTTATAAGAGTGTACCCCATGGGTTATCATGGAACCGGGAAAACAAGATTATTTTATGAGGTAAATATTTATATAATAGTAAGGTACATATTTGTGCCGAATGTTATATTATCTTATTATGTCAACATCTATATTAAATTTATTCGTCTTAAAGCGATTTTAGAGAGGGAGTATTAGCTACTATTATAAAAGTCATCGTCGCTAAATGTTATTTCAATACGAACATTTATAAGGAAGTTAAAACATTAAAAGCTATTTTCGTAATTGGTATTTGTACACAGAAACAAATATCTCAAGAAAATTTTTAACAACACAGTTTGTTAAAAATAAAATTTTAGGTCAACAAACTTTTTACTTGATTCTATGAAAAAATTTATCAAAGTACTACTTTGCAAAAAAGCATTCAATAAAACATATTTATAATTAAATATTTCTTCATATTCAGTAAAAAAAAATATTTTAATGAAAACAAAGACAGTATTTTCCCAACTCTTATTCATTTGTTAAAAGTTCATAATTCTCATTCGCTTTACAATTTTATTTGCATAATATCTTTAGTTTTTCCAAAGTCTTTGGAAAAAGGTTTTTTGATGATCTGGCCTAAGCTACCACCAAAATGCGCATAGGAACTAGCTTAGCCCCCCACAATAACTTTTAGTGTATTTATCAAAGAATAAAAGTTGGGAATTTAGCGCATCATGATTAATAATTTTAATATTCAAATATGAAAATTATTTTTTTTCTGTCTATTGTTTAAATCATTTAGGTTGCAATAAAATATTTTTGAGCCAAATTCTATATAAATACCAACACAATAAGATGGCTATTAAGCACAAAGACTACATTCCGGAAAGAAGTTTGTGTGGGTGAGTACTAAAAATTGCTACCTGTACTCTCCGCGCAAAAGGTTTACACGGATATTCAACCAGCCAGCCAGCCAGCCGGGCAGGCGTACGTTGTTAGATCGATTAAAAAATTATTTCGAGGAGATCAGTATCCCACAAGGGCCTCGAACCAAGTTTTTTATGTGTTACACACATCGAAACAAACGAATAACAAACACCCTCTCCACTATTTAAGTGTAAGTTTGGGTGGTTCAAATAAATTTTTTTTCTCGTATCGACTTCTAATAGCATAAATATGTATGTTGTATTTTTGTCAGAATTAGACCCCTGTAAAATATTATTAATTTTTTTTAGTGTAATGGCCCGCGCTTTGACCTTCAATTTTCTTAAATTTGGAATATAACAACATAGCATTGTTTGGCAGAAAAGCATCTTACTATATTCTTATGACTTTAAAGTTCCTGAAAATAATGTCAGAAGCATCCATGACTCTATGCCAGTGAAGGGCACTTTTGCAAATCCTATGTACGTATGCATAGAAATAAAAATGCTGCTTGTGTGACGTCGACACATGTAGACTATAAACTTCTTCGTGTGGTCTGTGACAATGTACGTTCGGCTGTTGCTTTGTTGTCATTTCTTGTCGATGAGCGTCATTCGTTTTTGCTGCTTCCCACACAATCATAAATGTGACAGTATGTGTGTTGCCCTTCACTGCTCTATGCAATAAAAAAACAAGAGAAGGTTTAATAATAGCTTTGCCAGTAAACAAGATTTTGTGACCAAAAAATGATTTTGTTGTTTTATGTTGTAATGGGGGATTTTTTAAGAGCTATAGGAAAGTTTTAAAAAAAAAACACAAACTTCAGAAAAATGCATGAAATCTTTATTTGAATCGATAGTACGGTCCATATAATTTAATGTTTGAAGATTATTTCATGCAAATGTTGACCGTGACTGCGCCTCAAATGGTCCATCCGCTTAGTCCAATTTTGGCATACTCTTTCCAACATTTCGGCCGGTATCTCATGAATAAATGCTTAAATGTTGTCTTCCAATGCGTCAATTGAAGCGGGCATGTGTGTATAGACATGAGCTTTAATATAGCCCCACAAAAAATAGTCTAAAGGCGTTAAATCGCACGATCTAGGCGGCCAATTGACCGGTCCCGAACGTGAAATAAAATGTTCACCGAACTCGCCTCTCAATAAGTCCATTGTTAAGCGTGCTGTATGGCATGTGGCACCGTCCTGTTGAAACCACATGTCATGCAAGTCAAGCTCTTGCATTTTGGGCAAAAAAAAGTTGGATATCATCCCACGGTAGCGCTCACCATTCACAGTTACGTTACGATTCCCATCGTCTTTGAAGAAGTACGGTCCAATGATGCCACCAGCCCATAAACCGCACCAAACTGTGACTTTTTCTGGATGCATTGGTGGCTCTTGCAATGCTTCTGGCTGATCTTCACTCCAAAATCGACAATTCTGCTTATTAACGTACCCATTGAGCCAAAAATGAGCTTCGTCGCTGAACACAATTTTTCGATAAAAAAGTGGATCGCAATTTGATAATAAAATTCAATAATTTGCAAGCGTTGTTCGTTTGTAAGACGATTCATGGTTTAATTATAGACCAAACTGAAGATGTTTGACAGTGAAACAAAACACGAAACGTGCGTCAGCTGTTTAAACCAGTGTTGCCAAAAAGATAATAGCTAAAAAATCACCCAATATAAGAACCAAAGTTTTATTTTTATTAAGTTTAATTAAAAATGTTTTCAGTTCTAATTAATAATAATTATTATGTTATGTGTTAATATGATCTAGTGTAGGTTATAGACCTTTTTGAGTAGATCATAAATCAATTTTAAAAAGTTAATAAACACCCTTAAATTTCGGAGTTATTCCGAAAAACCATCTGGTAGGATCGAGTAGTTATTAACACGTAACTCAGTTGATTTTAAGCCGATATTTATTTTTTAAACGGTTTCAGAAAGAAGAGAAATGTGTTCACCCTTTGGTAAGTGTATTTGGAGTTTACCTCTTGTGTTTTACCCAATTAGAATTAATAAAAACGCTTGTCCTTTTAATTTCTAAAGACTATATTTATTTAAATTTAATTTAATTAAGGAACAATTATTTGTTTAATTGTGTACGTCTTTAATGCACCGAAGTCGACAGGAAACAGGCAGACTTCTTTTTTCTTTCTTTATCTGTCATACTAACATGTGCATTTTTCTTTAGTTGTAAAACTGGTTATCAAAGAATTTGGTAACTGGTAGTGACAGGGTGCCACATTACTCCCCTCGCTGGAAAAAGGTCATCTAAATCGAACCGGGAGCTTTACACGCCTACCACTAGTTGTTTTAGGTACTGCTTCAGGTAATTTGATGATTGGTGGTCGGGTCGAAGGAGTGGTACAGCTGAGATCATTTTGAGTTGCTAGTTCTGAAGTTGGATTATTACTGTGAATATCTTCGGTAACATTTGGCGAGTTAGAATTGAAAACATTTGACGCAGGTAACATTGTCGTTGTTTCTGTTTGGTTTAAAAACTCAGACGCTGGAAGGAAACAAGGTTTCAAACGATCAACACTTATATTTGTTTTTCGACCGTGCCTAATTATTGTAAAATATTTCGCAAAACGTTTTAAAACTATGTACGGGCCGTCGTACGGATGTGTTAGCGAGGGACGTATCGAGTCGTTTCGAACAAAAACGTGTGTTGATGTCTGTAGATCTTTAGAGATAAATGTTGGATTAGAACAGTGATGTGAGGTTTGAGTTGGCTGAATATTTGCCATTGAGTTTCGAAAAGCGTTTAAAAAATCGCAAGATGGTTCTGTACTTTTTCCTTTAAAGAAAAATTCTCCTGGGATTCTTAAGGTGGTACCGTACACGAGCTCTGCAGGCGATGCGTTTATATCGGGTTTAAACACTACGCGAAGACCAAGTAGAATTATCGGTAAATGGTATGTCCATCTTGATGAATCGTGACATAATATAGCAGACTTTAATGTCCGATGCCATCTCTCTATAAGGCCATTACCTTGAGGGTGATATGGTGTGGTCCGTAAATGAGTGGCTCCAATTGTTTGCATAAGTTCGCAGAAAACTGAAGACTCAAACTGCCTGCCTTTATCAGACGTAATACGCTGAGGGACACCAAACCGAGCAATCCAATGGGTGACCAGGGCTTTGGCTACCGTTTCGGCTGACATGTCGGGTATCGGAACAGCCTCGGGCCAACGAGTAAATCTGTCGATAATGGTAAGACAGTATCGCTGTCCTTCACATAAAGGAAATGGCCCGACTATATCTATATTAATATGGGAAAAACGTTCGTCAGGCTGCTCGTACATGTCGGGGTTTGTTTTAGTGTGGCGGTGCGTTTTTGAACGTTGACAGGCTAAGCACGTTTTGACAAAATTTGCAACGTCCCTTTTCATACCCGGCCAGCAAAATCTTGAAGTCACTAGTATCGTTGTGGCGCGTATGCCAGGATGAGCTAAGTTGTGTAACGAGTTTAAAATTTTGTGTCGAAATTCTTTTGGGACGAAAGGTCGAATACGTGAAGTAGATGTATCGCACACAATTTCTTCATCACATCCTATAACAATTAAAGGTTTTAATACTAGTGAATTGGTAGACGTACCTTGTTTACGTAGAAAATCTTGTAGCTCATTGTCAACCTTCTGTGCCACTGCTACATCGTTTAAATTAATTTTTTGTAAGGCAGATTCGTTGTTATTGGACAATGTCATTATTCGAGAGAGTGCGTCAGCTGTTATATTTTGTTTTCCAGGGGTGTGACGTATATCAGTTGTAAACTGGCTGATCAAATCGAGTTGTCTTAACCTGCGTGGTGACGCTTTCTCCATTTTTTGATTGAAGGCGAAAATTAATGGGCGGTGGTCCGTGATTATATAGCAGGAACGACAATCTATTGCGTACCGAAAATGACAGACAGCCTGGTAGACGGCAGCTAACTCTCGGTCGTACGTTGAATATTTCTGTTGCGTTGCTGTCAGCTTTTTAGAATAAAAAGCTAAAGGCTGCATATGACCGTCAATTTTCTGATGCAGTGCTGCTCCTACAGCGGTGTCGGACGCGTCAACGTAGAGCGCTAATTCTGCACCATGTACTGGATGAGCGAGTAAAGTGGCGGTGGCTAATTCGGTTTTGCAACGATTAAACGCGTCTTCGGAGTCTGGCGTCCAAACTAAAGAAGTTGCGTCGTTCTTTTTGTTACCTGCGATCATATTTTGTAGGACTCCTTGGTATGCTATAGTGTTGGGCAAAAATTTTCTATAGAAATTCATCATACCGATAAATCTTTTGAGTCCCTGAGCGTCACCCGGTCTCTGGTAGTTCTTTATTGCAGCAACTTTCTCAGGAGATGGACGAATGCCTTCGGGCGTGACGAGATGTCCCAAAAATGAAATCTCGGATTTGCCAAACTCACATTTATTAACGTTTATAGCGAGTCGGTTTTCACGAAGTCTTTGAAAAACTAAGTGAAGGTCTTGGCGATGTTGATCTAACGAAGCGGAGGCAATAAAAATGTCGTCAATGTACGGGAACACGCAATCAACCCCTCTGAACACTTCATTGATGAGTCGCTGAAAAGTCTGTGCAGCGTTGCGTAAACCGAAAGTCATGAAGTTAAATTCGTACAACCCAAAAGGAGTACTTATGGCCGTTTTTGGAATATCGTCGGCGTGTATGGGAACCTGGTGAAATGCTTTTTGTAGATCGATTTTTGAAAATATTTTCTTACCTTGCAAATTGTTCGTAAAATCCGTTAAATAAGGCAAGGGGTACCGATCCGGTAAGGTTTGCGCGTTTAACGCTCGGTAGTCGCCGCAGGGTCTCCACTTCCCATCGCTCTTTTTAACCATGTGTAATGGGCTGCACCAATTGCTTTTTGAGGGCTGACATATTCCAGCTTTAATTAAAAAGGAAAATTCCGCTTTGGCTGCAGCAAGTTTCTCCGGCGGTAATCGACGCGGCCGGCAAAATGTAGGTTGTCCAGTTGTTTCAATTCGATGAAAAATTGTTGACTGTGTTCTTGAACCATAGGGCGAGAGTATCGTAATGTCGTTAAATTCTTGTAAAAGGTCTGCAAACGGGTCATGAGAACTATTCGACTTAATAGCGTAAATTTTTGCGTTCAGTGGTAACGTAAGCTGCGAAGCGTGACCAGTGACGTTGTCAATTAGCCGGTTTCGTCGCAAGTCGATTAACAAATCATAACCCAGTAAAAACTTCGCTTACTTTTTCAAAAAGAATAGCTTCTTTAACTCATTATTTAGTAGCTTTCTTATATAACTACATATATAACAACTTCAAAAACTACTTTCTTCTGGATGTATTAAAGTAAAAAAATAATGACTTGCTTTTGAATGCGTTCATTTTGGGACATCCCTTGTAAAATTCATTGGTTCTTTCAGTAGAATTGTAAGTAGTGCTCTTATGTTTTTCTGATTACTCAACACATTATTTTGTAGGCGAAGTTTTTACTGGGAATGTTTGATGAAATCGGAACCTATTATTGGCATCTTCACATCGGCAATAACAAATGGCCAGGAAAAGTTTCGTTTCAACCCAAGGTCTAAATTAATTTGGCACTCACCAATTACCTTAATTGACGTATTGTTTGCAGCAAATAACTCTACTGCCGTACGACGGATCTCTTGAGTTTCAGCACTAAGAGGAAGCACCGAGACGTCGGCACCACTATCAACTAAAAATTGTTGCTGAGTATTTATATCAGTCACTTGGAGGCGAAAAATTTGGCATTCAGTGGAGCATTTTTCGCTGGGACGCTCCACCGGCCTTAAAAGTCAATTTAAAGACTGAGTTGTAATAGTATGCACCTGTTGTTGTTGTTGTTGTTGTTTGTGTTTACACGGGCTGCGACACTTACGTGCATTACGACCGTACTTTTTGTGGTACCAGCATTCTTCGAAATTCGTGTTCCTGTCTCCGTCGCTTGACGATTGACGATGCTGAGAACGATGTCGGGTAACAGTAGGTCTGCGGGATCGAGAACGCGACCGTGTAGAAAACTGCTCAAACCTCTTGCTTAACTCCATTATTGCTGCTCGTAGTTCCTTTATTTCACTCACAGGCTCTTTACTAACCTTACATACTACAGATGGGGATACAGCATCTACTATTGAGTCGGCAATTTTTGTGAACTCTGCTGCTGTACCCGTTGACGCTGCCACTACAGGCTGAGCAAATGTTGGAAGTCGCTTTGTCCATAGACCCTTAAGCGCTGCTTCCCCTAAAGAATTACCTGCTACTCGTCTCATTTCATAGAATAGCTCTGAGGGTTTCTTGTCGCCTAGGGGCATCTCCGATAAGAGCCGGTTGAGTCGTCGTTGTTCGCTGTCAGCGAAATGGTCAATAATTCGTTGTTTGACGTATTCAAAGCGGTCAGACGCTGGCATCGATGCTATGACGTCTGTTAGTTGGGCGATTGTTTCGGGCTTTAATGCTGCAAACACAGTGGCGGCCTTCTGTTTGTCAGAAGTTATGCCCGACGCACTGAACCAAAAGTGCATGGAAATGAACCAAGCTTCAATGTTTGAGTTGCACATTTCTGGAAATGGCAATCGACCGTAAATTGCTGAAACATTCTGACCAGTTGCCGTAGCAGCGTTGCTATTGTTGGCGTTGTGAAAAACTGCTGCTTCATCGTCGTCGCTGTTTTGCACGCGTATAGTGCTTGCCGTAGACAAATCTTTGGTTGCCATTATTCTTTTGTCGGGGTCACCAATTTGGGGTTTATCTCTTGTGTTTTACCCAATTAGAATTAATAAAAACGCTTGTCCTTTTAATTTCTAAAGACTATATTTATTTAAATTTAAATTAATTAAGGAACAATTATTTGTTTAATTGTGTACGTCTTTAATGCACCGAAGTCGACAGGAAACAGGCAGACTTCTTTTTTCTTTCTTTATCTGTCATACTAACATGTGCATTTTTCTTTAGTTGTAAAACTGGTTATCAAAGAATTTGGTAACTGGTAGTGACAGGGTGCCACATGTATACAATTTTTGTAGTGATATTCCTAATTATATCTGATTTTAATTTTATTTTTTCTAGTTGTTTCAACTTTGGTGCCATTTTTTTAGTTTTGAGTTAAACCAGCTTTTATCAAATAAAATCGAGTAAAAAATAAAAAAGTTTTTAAGGTTTTTCAAAAGTGAAAAATTTAGCTATTACAAATATTGATCATTAGACCGGGTCGACCTTCATACAAAAAAAATTGTGCCAGTCACCCTGTAGAATGAAAAATATGTCAATGAAGTTTCTAAAACAGAAAATATTTTTTTCTGCCACGCCTCCAAATACAGCCCTTTCTCATCAAATCTCATATCGTTGTTCATGGCTTGACAGTGGCTTTATTTTTAATCCGACTTCAAATTCTGGGCGCCACTTATGCCATCTCGGATCCTCACCCCAAATTTTTGAGGGTGTTTTCGAACTTTTTAAAATTGATTTTTGATCTACTCAATAAGATCTATAACCTACACTAGATCACTTTCCAAGTATATTTTCACTGTAGCACCGTGTAATTGATAGTAAATAAAAAAGTAAAATTTAAAAAATGGCTTTTTTCAAATATACCTTATTCTTAGGAGCTCCGGCAGGGGCCAAAGATGCGACTTTCTTAACTTTTTCTTTAGCAATTTTTATTTGTTTTAAAGTAAGACAAAAAAATATTGCTACATATTAGAATATTATTCGAGAGCTTTTATTTTTTCCCATACATCTGTGACCCAACCTAGTGTGGGTATATAAAAAAACTAAAACAAAAATAAACAAACAATGACAGATGTGGCAAAAACAAAAGCCAAAACAGACATAAAAATACAAAAACAACAATGTCAACAACATTTTAATGGTGTTTGATAAATTTGACGGTGTGTTAATTTCAAAAATAATAACAAAAAATAAAATATTTTTCACGTTTTTTTCTGCCCACCACAATAAAGTTCTTTTTTGTTCTTAATTTCAACATTTTAAACACTCTAAAAATTTTATGTTTTAAAAATAAAATGTTCGCAATATTTATGAAGATTTTAAAGTGAATATTCTATTTTAATACGCTGTGTCATTTTTATAGCAAAAGCCTTTTAGTACTTTTTAGCTGAATTTACTAAACAATGTTTGAATTTAAGAAAATTTTTTCACGTTTCATTGACGCATGTTTCGGCACACGTACTTTTTTATTTGAATTTATTTAAAATAAAATTTGTTTGCTTGTCCTACCCGCTAGAAAAAAATTAATTGTACGCTGTGTTTGATTCTGCTGTATTTTCTATGAGAGAAAAAGGTTTGTGGACATATATTTGTTTGTTCAAAGAAAATTCTATTTATTATTTAGATATTTTATAATAAAAAATTTGAAGGTTTGCATGTTTGCATGTTATCGTCTTTATGCTAGTTAAAACTAGAAAAGTTCTATAGATAGATTATTTTTAAATAAAATATAATTGATAAGGTCTATTTTCAAATCTAGTTTATTTTCCACTCGTATTTGATGTCTATGAACTTTAAATGGTCAACTGTATTAAGAAATTGTTACAGTGTGTTAAAAAATAAAAGTGCAATAATTACATTTTTCTATTTTAAATCAAGAAACACAGACAACTAACAACATTTTATAGTAAATCAAAGTATCCAATAAATTTTCAAGGGAAACGTAACCTCTAATGATCGCCTTTAGACGGGGTACATATAAACCGTTGTAAAATTTTTATATTTACTATATTCCATTTAGTAACTAATCAAAGTGTTACTCGAACTTTAGTTGGTGCAAGACTTTTTGACTAAAATTTTAAGATGAACTTAAATTTACGCGTAATTGCCCATTTTTATTAGTTTGTGAAAAAAAGTTTAGGCCCCTATTACGGTTCACAACTCGACTCAGTTGAGTTGTAATTTCTTAATTTTTGTATTATGGTTTACAACTTTGCTATATTGCGGTGAACAAAAACATCATAAAAATTACAAATGATCACAACCAGTTGTCTTAATTACAACTCAACTGAGTTGAGTTGTGAACCGTAATAGGGGCCTTAATTTGTGCATCGGAGAAAAGATATTTGGAAGCGATTAACTAAGTTGACAAAATATCAATAAAAAAAAATGAATACCTCACTTAAAATCTATATATATATATATATTCTGTTTTTTAATAAGCACTTTTTGACTTGGTTATTATGATTTTACCCGTTTACAGGCGAACTGGGACATTTACATAGAAATTCTTATATAGTATTATTAATACAGTGGAAATTAAAAGAAAATATCAAAAAAGCTCTTACATCCTTGCCGCTATAGCTTTGCCTTCCAAACAATACTTTTCCATTTATTTCGATCTCTCGCAACATTTTTCCAGTCTTGTACATTTAGTCTTTTAAAATCAGCATTGACATCATCTCTCCATCGAGCTTTTGGTCGTCCAACTGCTCTCCTGCCCTCTGGTTTGTCAAAACAGATTCTCTTGATAATGGAGTTTGTATCCATACATGCTACATGACCCTTTGTTTGTTGAGCATGAGTAATACCATCATGAACTGGGTACAATGCTGAAAACCGGTATAACTCCTCAGTAAAAACTTCGCCTATAAAATAATGTGTTTGTAATCAGAAAAACATAAAAGCACTACTTACAA
The DNA here is from genome assembly GCA_963931875.1 of Pollenia griseotomentosa. NCBI lineage: Eukaryota > Metazoa > Arthropoda > Insecta > Diptera > Polleniidae > Pollenia > Pollenia griseotomentosa. Next base: position 97,618,638 of record OZ007561.1, on the reverse strand, counting down.
TTCTACTGAAAGTACCAATGAGTTTTACAAGTTATAGAAGTTGTTACAGAAGTAGTTATAGAAAAAAATTACTAAATAATGAGTGAAAGAAGCTATTCATTTTGAAAAAGTAAGCGAAGTTTTTACTGCGTCAGGAAAGGTAAAAGCAAATTCAAAAATATTTGTTTTTAAATTATTTCGATTTAATTGATCTTTCAAATTGCGTGTTAGTCTGTTTCATTTTCATAAAAATTTTAAACGTTATAACATTTTTTTTGCAAAATGTATGAAAAATTACGAAAAATGGTAATGTAGGGTGCCTAAATGAGCAAAATAAATCTTGGACATTTTTCTTTTAAATGGTTTCCTCCTGATTTCCCTGAAAATTTTATACTCTTCAGGGCCAGTTTTTGACTTCGTATTTAAATATTTATCTTTAAGTTTTATTTAAATAGAAAATTGAGTTTTCATTGCTTTTTTATTATTATACTTAAATAATACATTAATTGGCAATGTTGCTTTTTTAAAGTCTATTTTAGTTTCCAGCGTGTAATTACTAGACAAGGTGGTCTTAATATCACCACAGTACAAACACGACAGGCAAAAAAAAAACAATTATTAGCTGTTTTTTTAGCACCATATAAAATGCGTTCTTTTTTCTATTTACTGGATTTTACTAACATAGTAAAAAAAAACAGAAATAGAGAGCGTGAAGTGACAGTTCTTAATTGAGCATTTACAGTTTTTATTTTTACCGCAGAAATTTTTGCAGTCAAATTTAGTAAAACAAAAAAAAAACATATGACTTAAAAATTTAAAAAACAAAAGTACCCAGTAAAAATTTCGACTACAAAATAATGTGCTTAGTAATCAGAAAAAACTAAAAGCACTACTTACAATTCTACTGAAAGAACCGATGAATTTTACACGGGATGTGCAAAAATGAACGCATTCAAATGTAAGTTATTATTTTTTCACCTAAATAATTAGTTATAGAAGAAAGCTTCTAAATAATAAGTGAAGGAGGCTATTCATTTTGAAAAAGTAAGCGAAGTTTTTACTGGGTAAATAAACAACAAACATTCAAATTGTGAAAAATTATTTAAAAAAAGAAAAATTTAAATTAAACTAAAAAAAACAAAAACTGGATAAATACCTATTAATTGATTAAACTTGTTGTAAAGCGACTATATGGCTTCATACAAACTTTTGTTTGTTGTTTTAATTTTTTAGAGTTGTAAAAGTGTAAAGTATTTGGGTACTTGGTACTGCATTTGTTTTTTAAGTAATCAATAGCAAAAAAAAAATAAGTATGTACTTTTGAATACATTTAACCAGATACAAATTGATTAAATCAAATAAAATCAAATAAGAAAGATTATTAAAATGATTTGTTTGTATTTTCATAAAATGTTCGAATTTTTAAAGGGTGGTCCAACCAAAATGCACGATGTTATTTGTAAATAAAACAAAAAGTTTACAGAAAATTATCCTAATATTAATATTATTATAGAATGATCTATAAAAATTATGTGAGAAAACCAAATATCGGCCAAATGCTCGCCACGGCTTCGGTGGCATACCTCTATCCGATGGTCCATATTTTCAATGACTCTGAGACATAATTGAGATTCAATGTCGTTAATGTGCCGAATTATCTCATCCTTTAGCTCTTGAATTGTTCTTAGCTTTTTACATACACCTTTTCTTTTAAATATCCCCAAATCACCTGATCGTGATGGCAGTTAACATCGCCACGACGCGTCGTGACGTGAGATTACACGGCCACTAAATTTCGAGCGCAAAAGAGCCATTCACCCTTATCGTGTTTGACGTATTTAAAATACGCCTACGACTGTTTGGTAATAGATTAAAGGAAAGAAGTTCACGTTCTCTTTAATCTTTTACCAAACAGTCGTAGGCGTATTTTAAATACGCCAAACACGATAAGGGTGATTGTTTTGTTGGCTGTGTGGCAAGTCGCACTATCCTGTTAAAACCACATGCCGTCCAGGTCCATATTCTCAATTGCTGGCCACAAGAAGTCCGTTAGCATGTAACGGTAGCGAACACCATTCACGGTAACTGCCTGGCCGACCTCATTTAGAAATCAAAAAAAATACGGACCGATGGCGCCGCCACTCCGCCACCGCGACAAACAGTCACTCTTTGTGGATGCATCACTCGTGGATTCTCATTTGCTTAAATGCGGCAATTCTGCTTGTTAACGAATCCACTGAGGTGACCAAAAAAATTGCGAAGTGCACGAAATGCATTTTGATTTGAACGCAACAATCTTTACGCGCTGCTCAATTGTGTACCTCTCCATTGTTGAATTTGCCAAACACTGAAACAAAGAAATGTCAAATTAAGTTGGGCAAAGAACTTGACGTTAAAGTGTGACTCACAATTAACATCGTGCATTATGGCTTGACCACCCTTTTCAACTTTCCCGCTCGCATACTTTTTTGGCCAGCAGTTTTTTCAGTTAACTTAGTAATTGCTTATTCATTTTGTACAGCTCTTAATTTTTTTTTTATATATTTTATATATTTAATAGTGATACTTTACTTTTATCCTTATTAAGTAAGATTAATCAAGTTGTAATTAAAAACTAATACTGTATTTAAAAACAACTTAAATTAAACTTAACTAAATACGTATTTAAAAACGAAGTAAAAAACTGGCCATTGGATTTTATACATCTCCAAAAATTTAATTTCCTTATTATAATAATATTATTAAAATAAAGGTTGAATAAAATAAAATTTATTCCTTATTTATTGTTAAGAAGTACACACTTTTCTTTATTTTTTTATTATTAACATATTGTTGGCTATCAATTTTTTGCATTTTTGGCTAACCTTGACAAAGTTTTATCACTTATAATATTCATAGATAATTTTCCTTTTCTTTGCTAAGTTTATTTTATTTGTTAAAGAGCTGCTTTCAACCACACTTTGAAAATGCGGGCACTTTAATATTTCTATTAAGAAAAAAGTAAACAATTTAATTAATGAAAATACAAAAAAAAAAATAAAGGAAGCTAATTTTAGTTAATTACTATTGCTCGGCAAATAAAGCTCAAACAATGTAAAATACTAATTGATGCTGTTGTTGTTTTTGTTATGTAAATTAATTACGATATTTATTGTTGTGTTGTAGCCAGTCATTTAGTAAATAATATCAAAAAATAAGTATGTACAAATAGTCATGTAAATTAAATTACAAAACAACTACTTGATAAAAAAAACGAAGATTAAACGAATGTACGATATGGGCATAAATAGTTGTGGAAAAAAATATAGCATTATAATGCTATACTTTATCTATATATGTATAACCAATTGCTTAATTTGCTTTTTATTAATTCCTCTACAATACAAATATATTAGAACATGTCATTATAATTTGAAAATAATATCAGGCATGTGGGCACAGCAGCTGTCATCGACAAATTGGCCAATTTGCGAGTATTGCTGGACGTTTGTTACGAATAACACAAACAATGTTGGCCTCCAAGGCATCAACCAGGGCTTTAAAGTCGTCAAAAAATATTTCTTTTTAAGTCCGACTCCAACTCCAACTCTATCCTTGATGCTAAATGTATATGAGACTGGTCCTTATTTGACTTTAAAATTTTGTTTAAGACATTACCTTTTAAATGGTTAAATATAGCAACAAATGATGAGTAAAGTAGAAAAATTTTGGAATCGGAGTCACGAGTTTTAGTGGGTACTTCGACTCCAGTACAAAAACCACCACTCCGACTCTACAACTGCGACTCCGACGCCACAGCCCTGGCGTCAACTGTTGGTGGTTTATCAGCACACACCACTGACTTCACGTGACCTCACAGAACATAATCAAGAGGTGCCCTTGAATGCCAAATTACAAAACTTTCATATCAGTAAAGCTGCATGTACACGACATGTTTTTTTTTACATATGAATTGTCAAATTTTCCACTGCAAAATACATACATGTATTGTGTTACTTTATTAACATTGCTTCTGTAAAGGTCAGATGCAAAGTCATCTGACAAAATTTCAATTAGAGCGTGCTCTATTTTCTTCTGACAAACCATCTGACATCAGAAATCTAGGCCGGGAAGAAACCAGCAGCGGCGGTCCACTATTGACGGAATAATTAGTCGGCTAAAGTAATATTTTACACAATTGATATATGTATGATCAACTCACCAATAGAAATTATATAAATTTTATTATAATATTCTTAATTCGTATTATTGAATTAAAAGAAAAAAATGTAAAGATGGCTAAACTATTTTACGGCGCAAATAAAAATGTTTGTGGCGGCAGCAAGCTATTTTAAAACCGAGAACTACCTACTTTGGTTTCTGCAATAACTATGCGTTAAAAACAGAGACAATATAAGAAGCAAATTACATGCACGTTTGTGGCTGAATATTATAAACCTTCCGTAAAACAGCAATTTTGACAGACACGCACAATTACATGTGACTTAAAAAGCTGACAAGTCAGATGTAAAAAACATGTCGTCTACATACACCTTAATTAGATGGTTGCGGTCACCGTATGGCACGTAGCGCCATCCTGTTGAAACCACATCATGCCGGGATCTTTGTCTTCCATATTTCGCAATAAAAAAAATAATTTATCACGGTGCGGTAACGATCTACATTGACCGTAGCGTGAGCTTCGGCTTCATTTTTGAAGAAATAAGGCCCGATGATGCCGCACCAAACTTTTCTGGGAGTTATGAAGGCAGTAGGGACTGTTATGCAGTCGTCTAACTACATATGTATGTGCCAAATTTGTTCATTTACAAACCCGTTAAGCCAAAAATAAATTGCGCGAATCAATAGCTGATTTTCAAAGTAAATTTGGTAGCATTTTCAAGCGCTAGTCTATTCATAATGATTTTCCAGACTATACTGATCATAAATATCAATTCAGTTTTGTTAGTTCTATCGAGTTAAAACCGCCGTTTTAAGCAGTGGGATGCAACACGCAAACTATGTTAGGTTTGTGTAGCAATTTGCATATTTTTTTTTTTTTTTTTTCAAAAAAACAACAAATCAAAAACCGAACGAAAACAAGTTAATATTTTTTTAATTTGATCTATAATTTTGGGCACATCTTAAAATTAGAACTTTTTATTATTAATTTGTAGAGCTAACTGATAATAATAAAACGTTTCGTGATTTGGAAAGCAATGATTAAATAAGTAACAATTTTTTTATACCCTTCACCGAAGGCAAAAGGGTATATAAGTTTGTCATTCCATTTGTAATTTCTCCAATATTGATCTAAGATCCTATAAAGTATACATAGGTATAAGTATATTCTGGGTTCTTATGAGTAGCGTAGTTTATTAAACGATGTCCGCCTTTCTGTTAAAATGGGCTTACCGAAGACCCCAGATATGGTTGTTATATATTTCTGTCACATTTGCTACGTCTAGTCAAAACTTTTATGCAAATATTTATATAAAATATAAATTCTGCTTGTTATTTTTATTATTGTTTTATTAAACAAAAAAATGTTTGGCAAAAGCTTAAAAATCGTATACAAAACATTGTATGTACTCAGTATGTTTAAAATACAAAAAAACGTGATAAGATATTAAAGAAATGTTGTTATACTGTTATACTGTTAACTTAACGTGTAGTAATCGGTTCACTGGCATAGATTAAATTACACTGGTCGGCAAGAAAGAAGTCGGGAGCAAGAACTTTTTTATGGTTTTTTAATTGACTTTAGCGTGCTGAATCTAAATTCTTCTTGTTTAAATAAAATACTTAAATTGAAATATTAAATATGTATTTATTATGAAAAAAGTAAAAAATCTTATAGATAAAGGACTTCTATTACATATTTATATAAAAAAAAATCTTAAATGAGTTTAAATACTTATATACATATATACGGAATTCATTTCGTATTTTGGTGCATCAGAAAATAACGAAAAAAGTTTTCGGAATGAAACCATTTTTGTTTCATGAAGGGAACGGGAGTTTTCTCTATCTGAAAGGCAAAAAAACTATCAAAATACACTTTGTATCAATAAACAAATATGTTTCTTCGATTCCGAACGGAATTGTCCCCTTTGACATGGCTAATAACATAAAAAAATAACAACTATTTGATAGTTCGCTTTCTTTTTTAGTTATATAGAAGTAAGCTGGGGGCTGGGGACCACTTTTTCCATGTGAGCAATATCTTAGTGAAATCTCTAACCTTGCCCATTAGACACGTCACCAAAATTTTCTAGAAAAAAATCTAAATGTAAATGCAAGAAGTGTATTCTTATGGTTTTTTTTTCTATTCTACACAAAAAATATCAGCTCCTGAAAATGTGCATGTTTAAAATGTCTTGCCAACCCTGCAATGATGCTATTTCGCGACCTTAGGACAACAAGGTTCTATCTGACCTTTTTTAAAAAAGTAGTTATATTGCATCGCTATAAATCGACTACGGTGTTTCGACTGGCGTTCTCAGCTTTTGTCTATCTCTGCTTCTGAGATATAACACTTGTTGGTACAAAAAGCATATTGAAAACTTTTTAAACAAGCTCTCGAAAAGGTTTTAAACCTCAAAATAAGACTTAAATTTGTACCCACATCTTGACAAAATCGGTCTTGCCCTTGCAAAAATGGAATTTTTAATAATATATTATCCCCAAAAATCCCCAGCGAAAAATGTGCTTTTCCCCAAAAAATCCCCTGGGGATTTCCACAAAATTTGTATCCCCAATTACAAACAAAAATCCCCAATCCGGTGATAAATCCCCAAAACTGAGAACGCTGGTTGGGATGACACAATGAAGAGTCCTAAAGCCAGTTTTCACACCCACACCACAATATGCATTTGTGCTCATGTGTGTAACACCTTAAAATATGGGTCCTGGGCCCACCTTAAAGAATCCCTTTCTGAGTCGATCTAACGATGTCCGTCCGGCTGGCTGGCTGGCCATGTAAACTTGTGCGCAAAGTACAATTTTGGAGATAATATGATACAATTTTGCTTATAGGTTCTTATTGGTACAAGGACCAAGCCTATTGAAAATGGGCCGAATCGTAGGACCACGAGGGGAGTTAGGGGGCAATTTCTACTTCTCACAAACTATTAAACCGATTTTAATGAAATTTAAGTCATAGATAGATTCATATTCATATGGCCTCATAAGCTATGCAGCTTTAAAAAAATAGGACCATAATTGGAGGAAGGGGGCAATTTCTGCCTCTCACAACCTTACAAACCGATTTTAATGAAATTTAAAACTTAGATAGATGCATATTTATATGGATACATAAGCATGATTCTCCATGGGTCCCGAATAGGGTGCACTCTCGTAAATGTGTTTTAAAATACTGTGTCGTACGGTATCATATAGTCGGGCTTGACCGACTGTACTTTCTTACTTGTTTTTTATTGAGTAAGCAACGTATCAACGTGTGTGACTTTTTAAATGGCTTGGTTTTTTATCCACAAATACTGCTGTGAGTGTCGGCTACTCTCAGCTGATCCATTAGTTGTGTGAAAATATACTTTAATATATAATTTATAATAAGAATATATAATTTATAATAAGAATATTTCTCCATACATATAAGTACATTTGTAAGTACAAACATTGTTTTGCTCATATTTTGATGTCGACCAGTGTCATTAACAGCTTTCAAATGTTTACACACAGACGAAAATTTAAAAAAAATATTGTAAATACAAACATGAATGTGTAAAAAAATTTTTCATTTGTTCAAGTTCAAGTTCGGTGTCAGAGTTCGGCAAAAAGCTATGCTTGGTTGATGTTCCGGGTTTAGTAAAATTTTCGATGAACACCTAACTTTGTAAAAGAATTTTTGTACATGTGGGTGGTTATTTATAGAAAAATGTGACTCTACACCATATTTAGAAGATCGAGAAAAGCATGTTGATTAAGAACTTAGAATTAATATATCTGAGCCTTTAAGTGTTTCATCTCAAGTGATCCAACTTTTGAAACCGGTAACTTTCGATCGGCATACACTAAGGTTAGTCCTAATGGATAATAGTTTGGACACAATTTTTCAACAAGATCGTTCAAGAAGGGGTCAAAATTTGACATTTTGGCTAAACAAGTGTATTTTTTCTCATCCATGCTACCTATTACCAAAGTTATAAACTTATACTTATTAAAAACATAACATTTTGATTTTAACTTGTATCTACTGCACCAATTTATCTGCTTATCGGATCTTTTTACAATACCTAAACCCATGTTTTGTAACTTTGGTGAGAACTTTTTGCATCGATAAAGATGTGTAATATTCCATCGTTTGTTGAAAAGTGAGAAAAAAGTGTGTTTGTAGCTCATATCGAAAACTATCAAAAGAGCTTATGCACGTCGCACTGTAGCTGAAATTCGATTTTCATCGGCTAAAAGTCCAATTTTTTGTTTAATGCCATTCAAAAGCAAACATATTAGAAATAAGGTATCCAAAAAACTGGATTAAAATGTTGGTAATTGTGGGTGTGGCATTCTGCCTGAAACAAATATTTTATGTTGTTTTAGGAAAAATTTAATTTTTGTAAATTTTATCAGAACTAAATTATGATTTCTCACAAACTGCTGTCAAAAACAGATCGAATTTTATATAAGTTGGATAGTAGTCTTTAAGAAATGGTTCGTTACATGATTTGGCAGCTCAATTCAATTTTTATGTACAAATTGAAAAAAGTGGCATCTCAGCTTAACTTGTTTTAAACTAGAATTTAAATAAAACCAATTCAAGTAAAAAATCGAAACAATATAAGAGAGACTCGCTCTCTAAAAATTAAGACGTCAAACCCAATATAAAAAAAAATTCTCCTGACAAAAATATTCAAAACAAATGAAAGAATCGAGCTCAACAATCAAGACGGCGTTCATTTATATGGCTAACAAATGTTTGAACAGCTCTGTTTGAACAAAACATCGACATCAGCAGACTTCACGATCCAAACATGTGTGTAACATCTCTTGAAATAGGCTTGTTTTTAACGGTCAAACACATCTTAATTGACTGAAAATTTTACAAAAACCGATAAAAGATATACTTTTTGCGGTCTTAGTTGCATATTTCTTGCTGTTACACATAGAACGACAAACTTATTTTACCCTTTTTCAGTACAGTATATTGTAAAAATGCCTAAAGGCCCAACCATAATATGCATAGCCTTGCATAACCTACTGTCAAAAATTAACAAAAAGTCTCTCAAATGTATTTAAAAAAAAAACATTTGATTCAGTACGGAATGTGCGATCAGTTTCGCACTTTGCTTAAGCAAATGACAGTTTCATAAAATTTAACAAAATGTTTCCTTAAGTTCAATATGGTTTTCCTCATATGATTTACATGTATTCGCACATTTGCTTAAGCCAACTTAAGCATATTATGGTTGGGCCTTTTTAATCTTATAATCATGACAATTTTAAAACTCATCAAAATCAACAAAAAATATTTCATTATTACACGAAATTTCGTATGCTTTTCACTTCTTATTAAATAAACAAAATTTACACACGCTTAATATATTTAAAATGACTTGTTAAGGTTGTTGCTTCTTGTCGAACAAGCGACAGTGCAATTATATTATTTATTCAAATACATTATTTATTCAAAAACATTAACCCTGTGTCGCACAAAATGGACGGAGGTCAATGGTTTCGTTTTATTTTCCACATTTTATTTGCTAGGAAATTCAAAATATTTTTTTAAGGTTTCTAACAACAAAAATAAAAAAAATATATAAAATATGTAATATGTTATTTCCAAATTCTAAAACGAAGCCAAGGGTTAATAATTTTTGCCTTTTATTAATATTAATCTTAAAAAAATGTTGCCTTATTCACCGACTAGAAAAAAATTAAAAAAAAATTCGTATGATTTTAAATGTCAGCAGCTGTGGTCTGTTAATAATGCTTTTGTTTAAATTTAAAAATTATTACAATTTTATTTTGGCGTAAAAAACATTTTTGTTGACATCAATTATAAATACAGGGTGGCGCAAAATGAGCTATATGGTTTGAATTCTTAATTACTTTTTGTTTATTATTATTCTTTCTTTGTTTTTTCAGCAATTTGTGAAGAAACAATAATAATTACACCCGAAATTTTGCGAAAAGTTATTGAAAAAACCGTTAAAAAGAGCACGTATTAGCGAAGTAGAAAATGGAAATCCCTTAAGGCTAGTTTACACTATTATATTTTGTATTAACACATGTTAATACATGTGAATGCAATGTGTTATGAAAATGACAAGTATTACGGAAAAAATTGACATCCCATACGAATTCATCTTTTTTTGAAATATTTCAAAACAATAATACTTTTCATTGGATGAGGGTTGTATTTTAACATGTTCATGTATGATAGTGTGACTACAAACTGTAATGTTACATTAGATTTTTTGACAATCGCAACGAAGCTCATTAAATTTCTATCTCACAAAGTATTGTGGAACACGATCAATAAAATAATCGCATAAATAAAAAAGTAATAATAACATATATAACATAATAATAACAACTGTGATCAAAAAAGGACAAATTTTCTGTGATAATTTTTTAAATTTACATACATTTATTTTAATAATTTAAGTTTTGTGTTGTGTTGTCCACCTATACAAAATACTGTGATATAATTTATAAATGATGTAAACTGACGAAAAAGATTATTATTTTAATAAAAACTCAATCCCTGAAGAAGTTGGAAAGAATACCAACGAAACGTCGGATTTTATTGAGAATGAAATAAATAATCTTTTATTTACATTAAATTAATGACCTTGAAAGCCTGCATATAGGAAACTATATAAACTATTGAGAGTAATCAAAAAAGGTCGATCAACACTTATAATTAAAAAAGTTTTAAACCATTTGAACCATATAGCTCATTGTGCGCCACACTGTACTGCGTTGTTGTTTTTAATTGGTTTTGTAAAAGGGGCACAATGAAAATTTCAGAATTTTTCTTTATTTGAAAAAAGGCGTCAAGACAAGATGCACATCTAGAAATTTGGGAAATATTATAAAGAACAAATTAACCGTACAAAGCAACATTAAACAAGAAGGAGTGTATGCAAAAAAATTTATTTTCTTGATTAAATGCTTCCATGTTTTTTTTTTCTTATAAGAACTTTTAATCAGTTTAATGAACATCAATTGTTTGTTCATTTTTAATAGGAGTTTGTTTAATCAAATTACTTTAAAATTAATTTATTAACCTTAACTTTCTTTAAGATACAGTTAGTTTAAGCTAGTAAGTTGTCCGACTATAGAGGTTGCCCTTAATGGCAAAAAAAATTCATATAAAATATGTACTGCCGAAATTTGAAGTCGGTGTTAGTGACCTATAAATCATTTTTTTTTTTTTTGAATTTTTGTTTGTATGTTAGTAAGATTTTGAATTTTTTATCGTCTCCTCTAGGTAGACGTGCTATAAAATAATTAGCAAATCAATGTGGTGATAATAAAATACAATAACATTTGCCGATTATTCTTGTATATTTCGGTAAAAAATCGAATCGAAAAATGTGCTAAATTTCTAATCACTCTTGCTTTATTGATTTTCTTCACAAACACTATTAGCACTTGTGTTTTCCACAAATCTACCGAAGCGAACAATAAAGAGCGATATTTAGTGTTTATTTTCGAACACTGGTTATAACTGTCAAAACATATTTATGATACCATCAAAATTTTAATATTATTAATTATTCCGCTCTTTTACGCTAACACTTTCATCCTGCCATGTTTACTGCCGTCCGTCTGACCCTAATCTCATAATTTTTGTCCGATCTAAGTATGTTACACGCACTAAGCTTTTAAATCTGAATTTTTATACCCTCCACCACAATTAGTTGTGAAGAGGGTATACTAAGTTTGTCATTCCGTGTGAAACTTTTTTTTTATTCATCTCAGACCCCATAAAGTATATATATTCTGGCTGCTTGAGTAATTCTAAGTCGATTTAGCCATGTCCGTCTGTCTGTCCGTCTGTCCGTCTGTCCGTCTGTTGAAAACACGCTCACTTTCGAAAAACTCAAAAGAAATAAACAAAGCAAAATCGGTTCAGTAGGGCCAGAGCTATGAATCAAAATGTGGAACCACCACCTTCAAAAACTTGATTATTTTGTTACAAAAACAAACATAAATGATGCAAAAATGCACGGAATGACATAAGATTTTGCACAAGTCTCTTTTATTCGACTAGAAATTACACTGTAAAATTTCGCGAAGGTCGGTCCATAATTTACCCTAGGCCCCATATATGCCCTACTCCCGGAAAACAGTTAAGTCTCCTAAAACCATAATTAATAACAAATCGTCACAGTTTAAGATAATAATAATAAAAAGACATCATACAGATATTACTCCTTAAACATTCGAACTGTCGGTGGAGGGTATCAAAGATTCGGCACAGCCGAATATAGCACTCTAACTTGTTCTTACTTATTTGCAAACTTCAGCCGTTTTCAGCTTTTTTTTTTTGCCTGAAGGTGGGTTTTCGCTTTTTATTCTAGCTGCTAATCTACTAGAACTTAAGCTAATTCGTACGATTTTAGTGCTTACATCTAAATTGAACTCTTTGCTAAGTATTTGTCGGACCTCAATAGCTTTATTGACTACACCAGTAACAATTAGTCGCTTTGATTCGCGAAAGTTTTTGGCTTAAGTTTTTTTGTGCGCCCAACTTTGTCAGAAAAATGACAAAATTGTAAGATCTTACCACCGTCTCCACTCTTGCTTCGCACGTCACAAATAAAATATCGCTTGATACCGATGATATTTTACGAAAAATTGATTTATTTTTGATACTAATTCTTTTTGCTCTACAAGTGGGAGGAGTAAAGCATGCAAATATGGATACTTATCAATTACCAAACACTCTTACAAAATTTATTTACTAGACTGAAATTGCACATGAGGGCTTATTTTGTTTGTATTAATACATTTTTGTGTGCTGTTTTCACAACACAAGTGACTGAACGTTTAGTGAAATTTATATAAAAAGCACTCAGTTTTTTGAGTGTTTTCCATATAAATTTTACTACACGTTCAGTCACTTGTGTTGTGAAAATAGCACATTAGTTACAATAAACTTAACAACTTGAATGACGAAGAGTTCAAATTTCGATAAAATTTATTTATTTTTTCATTGTAAAAGTCATGTGCGTTAACGTGATGAGTCATCACTCTAACTTATTTTTTTTTTTTGGGAATAAAATAGCTAGGTAAGTTAGAAACATTAGTATGTAACGTATTGGAGAGTCATATACCTTTGAAAAAGCAGCTTATATCTAGATTTATACAAAACTTTTAATTTGGTTTTAGCGGTTTTAAAGTCCGATTTGTTCAGAAAAATGTTAAATAAAAAGTTGGCAACAGTGAGTATGTCCTATCCACAGCCACTTTCGTTTACGCATCTCGGTTGCTACTTGTATTTATTTGGTTAGTCTTTGCTAGCAACTCGGCATTTGGTATCGTTCTAGGCCAAAAATGCGTAAAATTCTTCTAAGGCAGTGGTTAATAAAAGTTTGAAGTCGTCTGGTAATGTCGTTTGAAACCTTCTAGGTTGTCATCCATATTGGAGCACCGACTTAACATTTGCTTCGAAAATTTTCAGCTTTGTGAATTGGCTGATTTTATCACTTTGCCAGATTGGAGCTAGTATGCCAAAATATGACAAGGCCTTGTTTATTCTAGCGACTACATCGCGTTCGGTTCCTCTATTTGCAGTATTCTCCCATCTTAGACAGCAGAATTATTCATTTGTCTCAAATGTTTATTTGTTGATAGTCATTGGAACCTGTGCGTGAAGCTTTATTTGAGTTGTAATTTTTTAATTTTAGTATTATGGTTTACAACTTTGTTATATTACGGCGAACAAAAACATCAAAAAATTACAACTCAACACAACCAGTTGTTTTATTTACAGGGGCCGAAATATCGTCTGCAATAGCCAGGTAGTTAAGGAAACGAATGTTGATTTGCCATTGCATTCCTTGTCTTTTATTTTCAATATCATTGAGAACATCTTCCATAACTACAAGAAATAAAAGAAAGCTTCAAAATCTTAAAATTCACTTGTTAAGTTACCATGAGAATTAACTTGTTATTAGCTTATCAGGCACTTTTTAGGTTAATGTTAACTTGCATTAAACAAAAACCTTTTATCTGTCAGAAAGGATTCTAAAAATAACTATTTCAAATTTGTTATAATGGCCCTTAAGTTGGTTTAATCCCAAATTCTAAGCTCTTACCCCAGGAAAGAGAGAGAGAAAAAATATTATTATTAATTTTTCTTTACACATGTTTTACTTGTGTTTAATTCTTCTTTTTTTTTGTAGAAGAAAGTGATGCATTGTGAGTTTTTTTGTTTTGGGCCAATTTGGCTATTTAAAAGGGCCAAAATACCTTTGAAAGGGCCAAACAATTTTTTTAATATACATACATATGTGATTATTATGTTTGTATTTAAATAAAATCAATAGTAAAACATAGTTCTTATCCTTTTTTGTTTTACATACTTCAATATTACACACTTTATGTTTTACAAATACCATTGCTCACAAGCAACATGAAGTTTTATTTTTCAATACAAAATTAATTTACGTATGAAGCATTTTTATCATTTGTCGGTCTACTTTGATTTTTTGATATTTACCTACTCAAAATAATATTAATTTAAAGCATGACTGATTTGCACATAAAAGTAACAGTTCTTACTTTTAAGGGCCAAGTATACAAAACAATTGGTTTGACAAAAACAACATGATGTTTTTGTGAATATTTGAAATTTTTGATTTTCATACAAACAACCGATTGTGTGGTTTATTTGGTCCTGTACAAACAAAACAATTTCGTAAATAAAGGCATTGTTCGAAAAAGTAAGAAAATAACATTGAAAAATGTATTAACCGATTTGTTTCCTTAACTAATACCGTGAAGCTCTACACTTGTCTGCGAGAGACCAGAGTCTCTGGCGGGAATCGAACCCGCGATTCCGGCACAGATAGACTACCTCACTACCATCTAGTTTAATTTTGACCTGAAAGGGCCAAAATAGATTTCTACAGGGCCATCAAACGTTCAAAAGTGCCAAAAATGGCCCAATTGTGCCACGTTTTGCATCGCTGGTAGAAGAACTCTATAAGACACCAGCAGCATTGTAGAAATTACAAACGAAATGACAAACATATATACATATACCCTTTTTCACCTGTAATGAAGAGTATACAAATACAATCTAGTAATCAGATTTTAATTTTTGTTATTTTGCCAAAACAATAATTTCTTAAACCGTTATCTGGACATACAATGTAAATATAGTGTAATATATTTGAGCTGCAACAATTTTATTAAACACAATTATCTTTCAGGTAAAATGGTTTGGGAAGCAAGATTTTTATTAAATTTCTAATTATTTAACCATTTCTAAACAATTTAAAAATAAAATTATTATTTTTTACTGACACAATTTTAAATCAAAACAAATATTTCTAATCAGTAAAAAAAAGTACCTCAACAACAATATGTATTAGGTTTAATTTTTTGTGTGTTTCTTGTTTGTCTCTAATAGACAAAAGGTTATCAGTGTCAGGCCATATTTTAACCAGAAACATCTGGATTTTTAGTACCATTTACATAGAGTTACAATGTGGTAGAGACATCTTAAACAGATGATTTTAATACATTTCTTTGTGAAATTCACTTGTTTTTTTTTTTTTAAAGAAATAACATTAAATTGCAATCATTCATAGTTTGATTATTTCTTTACTTGTTTATTTTGTCAAAATGGCATTAACATTCATTATTTAATTTAAATAATTTCATACTATATACAAGTTCATTGTGAAATTTTAACAATTCATTGTACATTAACATTTTCATGTTTGCAGATAATAATCAAAAAAATATTTATCGATCAAACTTGTACATTTAATAATTATTCTTTGCGCCTTGTATGCCCTACACTAAAAGAGATATTCAACTTGGTTTAACATTATTTTTAAAATAAAATGAAAATTCCCACAGAACTCAGTGGTAAATTACCGAAACGGCCTAAGTTCCGTAACGTAACGGAAATATGGCAATATTCTTTCTTAATAAAATCCAACTTGTACACTTTTTGTATTTATTCTTTGTGCACATTATTTTTAAAATAAAATTAAAATTTCCACAGAAATAGAATAGATTATACCAGCACTAAGTGGTAAAATAACGAACCGGCTTAAGTTTCGTAACATATCGGAAATATGGCAACTTTCTTTCTTAATAAAATCTGTTTATCGATCAAACTTGTATATTTTCGTAATTATTTCTTGTGCTTTGTATTTCCTATCATCCCAGAAGAGATATTTAACTTTGTATAACATTATTTTTGAAATAAAATAAAAATTTCCACAAAAAAAGAATAGATTATATAACATAACAGAAACATGTCAATTTTCGTCCCTAATAAAATAAGTTTTGTTTAGTAAAGTTCATCGAATGTTCGACCATGGATAATTAATATAATTTGTCGCAAAATTTTAATTTTAAACTGTTTATTATGTTCTTTTTAATACTTCTGTCTTAATGCGATTTCATTCTAAAATATTGTTATATTCTGATATTTATAGATTTTTATTTTGTCTGATTTTAATAAACATTCGCCATAATTACGTTATAACCAGGCCAAATTTTAATATGCCTAAAATAATAATCTGAATACACCAAAGCTCAAAAACTAAGTAAAATTAAAATTGTGTGGAAGGGTTAATATAATACCATAACGGCCAATTTCACTAAGTTCGGTTATAATTAACTATCAGTTATAACAAGTGTTCGAAAATAAACAGAACAATCTTTAGTGTTCGGCTCACACACCCAAGAGCGATATCTATTTTTTAGTGATTTTGTAGACGAACACAACCCTTAATACCGTTCGTAACTATTTTCAAGAAATAGCCGAACATTAACTAGTGTTCTGTTCTTTGTTAAAAAACAGAACAATTGTAGACAGACATTATATTTTAATGTTCTATAATGTTTCTTTTTTTACATTGCTGGCTTTTTGTTTTTTTTTTTTTCGTATGTGTATTTTGTTTTTGTAAAAAATGTTTAGTTTTTTTTACCAGCCAAAACCGAATGTTCTCATCTTTTGTTGAGCTTGATAAAAACAGCATAATTTTTTCGAAAGATGACGAACTGGGAAACTTTTTTTTGTATTGATTTTCTTCACAAACACTATTAGCACTTGTTTTTTCCACAAATCTACCGAAGCGAACAATAAAGAGCGCTATTTAGTGTTTATTTTCGAACACTGGTTATAACTGTCAAAACATATTTATGATACCATCAAAATGTTAATATTATTAATTATTCCGCTCTTTTACGCTAACACTTTCATCCTGCGATGTTTACTGCCGTCCGTCTGACCCTAATCTCATAATTTTTGTCCGATCTAAGTATGTTACATGCACTAAGCTTTTAAATCTGAATTTTTCTTACTTATTTGCAAACTTCAGTTGTTTTCAGCTTTTTTTTTGCCTGAAGGTGGGTTTTCGCTTTTTATTCTAGCTGCTAATCTACTAGAACTTAAGCTACTTCGTACGATTTTAGTGCTTACATCTAAATTGAACTCTTTGCTTAGTATTTGTCGGACCTCAATAGCTTTATTGACTACACCAGTAACAATTAGTCGCTTTGATTCGCGAAAGTTTTTGGCTTAAGTTTTTTTGTGCGCCCAACTTTGTCAGAAAAATGACAAAATTGTAAGATCTTACCACCGTCTGTACGAAGCTTTAGTATAAATATTAAAACTAACGGTACTTTTGATTTTGAAATTTTGTTTTTGTTTTAAATGTTATTTAAACGAGTCACTTTTGCACTCGCGTTCTAAAAACAGGGAGTTAGTTTACATATTATTATTATAAAATGTAGGAAGCCATATAATAGTATTAGAGAGTTTCCAAGTTGAAACTTTAATAGTTTTCATGAGATACATATGTATATCTTTTAAAATTTCGTGAACAATTTTGTCCCCAACTGTAAAAGTGTAAATATGATGTTTTCGTTTGGGGTAGAAATTTGTTTTTTTTTAGTGTTCCCATTCTCTCAAAAATAATTTTTTTGCGATATTTAATTATGAAATTAATCTTTAAACAAATTTTATATTTGGATTTTTTCTGACATTAAAGAGACTACTTAGCTTTAATGTTTTTTGAGATTTCTGTGGAACTTTGTGACAAATAGCAGAACATTAAACCTTAAATAGGGTACTTTTTTGGTCTTTTTATAAGAAAGGTAAACCCAATACCTTGTAGAGTGCGAGGGTAAAAATTTTACATTAAAATTTTCCTAGTACGATTTCTATAAATTCTTTGAACACACCAGGTATGTAATTATAATATAAGCGTAACATTGTACTTTTGGTGATTAAAAACTGATTAATCACTTACACGCTTAAAAATTGACACAAAAATAACTCACGTCTGCAATTTAAAAGTGTTTGATTTAAAATTCAATAATAAAAATTATTAAAACAGAGTCAAAAATGTCTCCAAACTAATTAAATAACGAATCATTAATGACTGTTCAAGAAGAGTCGCGGGTAGGGTACCATTTTCTCCCCACAAAAGTATCATTTATGATCAGAAAATGAGCGCATAATCGGTATTTTTATTTAAATGTAAACTTTGTCACTTTTACGACCGATTTTTACAACATTCATTTAGCATTTCGAATGGATTCTGCCTCATTTTCGCTAAACTTATTTAAAAATTTCTTCTAGGTTGCAAAAAAAAGGTATTTTTTGGCAAGCTGGACCAAAAATTTCTTTTTCACGAAATAATTGAAGAAGCATAAAAAACTTGCCCTGGTAATTATAATAATAAGCGTAACATTGTTTTTCTGTTTTCTTGGTTTTTTTACAAAAACTTAACAGCCATATTCATAAAAAGTTCTTATTTTAAGCTTTTAGTATGTGATAACTATTAAACGCTTTTTGTCTAATAAACCTCTTATAAAAATTTGTATTCATAAACGTTCATTAACAGTTTTTTTACTATTAACTGTTTGTAGCGATTTTGTGTTTAAATATGGCAACTTTCTTTATATTTTGCTGCCATTTTATTGTTAGTGCTGCATGAAACTTCTATTCGGTTCACATGATATTCTATATTTAAATTTTTTTTAATTGTAGACCTTAAAAACTATTCTTATCAACTTATCCATATCATTTTAGTTTCTGAACAAAATGTTGCCGAAAAGTATCATAAACACTTTTGTTTGAATATATTTTGTTTAAATATACGATAAGAAAGTATTCGAATAAAAAGTTTGTTTACTTTTTATTAACATCACTATTATTATGATTTGTTTATTTTATTTTTTTTAAATATTTTTGAACAATAATTTGTTGTTTTAAACATAAAAAACAACTAGTTGCAATAATTTAATAAATAATTAAAGAAAATATCTGCATTTGCCCCTGAACATATTCATTAAAATCATATTAAATTTTTTTTTAAATAATTATCAATATAACTTTAAATTGGTTGTCTAAATAAAAAAAAAAAATTGTAAAACGTATTTAACATGTCCATATTAATAAAAAAAAAACATTTTTGTCATTATTTTTCAACATATTTCACAAAAATAATATCATAAAATGCAAACACTTATCAAAATGTCATTTTATTTTTGGTTTAAAGAAGGGCAAATCCAACAATAAATTTTCTTACTTTATGAATGGTTTTTAAAAGGTTCAATAGACTATTTTTCGTTTATGAATACAACTTTAGCAATTTTTGCTTAAAAAAGGTTAATTTATCATAAATAAGTTTTTATGAATACAGCTGTAATTTTGTTGTACCGGGTTATTAGCGAAAAACTTGCCCCAGTCATACATACTTGAAAGGGTTTTATCTTTCAATATTATATTGTTATATTTTAAATTTGTTTGAATATATATATATCAGTTAGTTAAGTTAAAAAACAAATAATAAATACTCATTTAAATTAATATCTTATAGTATTTGTTATGGTTGTTATTATGAAATACTTGTGGTTAAAATTTGTTATTTACTTATTTTGAATTGTAATACATATTTACCCTTATCGTTGTTGGCGAATTTAAAATACGCCTGCGACAGTTTGGTACTAGATTAGGGCCCGTTTTCACAAATCTATTAGGGTTAAAACTCTTACCTGGGTTAGAAATCTACATGCAAGTGCATGTACGAAAAAGTCAATCCACTCAAACTTTTTCAAAAAAACCATCAAATTTTTCGTACTTGCAAGACATTTCTGAAGACAGACTGAAGACTTGCAGCAAGTTAATGTCAAAAACATAAACAGTGTTACCAAATTTACTTGATTGCAGTAATAAAAAATAATATAAAACAAAAACAAGTTTAATAACCACTTTATGAAAGTTGTCTTAATTATTTTGTTAGCTGAGTCTTTTTCTAAATCTGTGTTAATTGCTAAAATATTTTTGGTTTAAAAAAAACAAAACCTTTTTTAATACCCCTCACCGAGGGTAAACGGGTATTTATGGGGGTGTGCTGGAAATCGCAAACGCAAAACGCAAGAATTTGAAGGCTGTTTTTAATACACTTTTAATCTAATTTTTTTAATTTTTGTTATAAAATTTTGTTCAATAGAGAAATGTTTGTATAATATTTGTCATAAAATTCTTTTATTACAGAAATCTTACTAAAAAACCGACTTTTAAAATTCTTGCGTTTTGCGTTTGCGATTTCCAGCACACCCCTGTATAACTTCGTCGTTTCGTTTATAATTTCTACAAAATTAATCCTACCCATACAAAGTATATATATTCTGAATTCTTTTTAAAAGAGAAGTCCAAATCACGATGACCGTCTGTTTATCTATCCGTCTGTCCGCCGGTTGAAATAAAGTTTGCGGAGCCCAAACATAACGCCAATATATATATGATGTTTCTATCGATTGGTAGGTCTTTCCGGAATTTCGCTATTTAAAATCAGTCAAATCGATTTAAAACAGCTGAGAAATTAGCAAAATTTTTAAAAAAAATAGGCAAAAAAAAATACAAACTATATTAAAACTCTTACCTGGGTTAAAACTCTACATGCAAGTGCAAGTACGAAAAAGTCAATCCACTCACACTTTTTCAAAAACAACCATCAAATTTTTCATACTTGCAAGACATTTCTGAAGACAGACTGAAGACTTGCAGCAAATTAATGTCAAAAACATAAACCGTGTTGCCAAATTTACTTGATTGCATAAATAATAATTGAAGTTTTAACTTTGTTTTAGTATATTTAAAAATAGTTCTTGTTTTATTTTCAATTATACACCAAGAAGATAATTGATTTAATTTTAAAACCTAAATCTCGTTAGAAAAAGTAATTTATTAATGACAACTGTTTATTTAGAAATGCTGTTCTGTTTCGCACTTGGCTCCACTTGTTTATAAAGAACTTTCACTTGACTGTGTAAACATTAATGCAAACTGCATGACATTCGACTATTTCTTTGACACTTTCGATGTTAATGCGTATATTCTACTTGCAAGTAATTACTTGCATGTGTAAATTCAGGGCGAGGAAAGTTAAAACTGAGCAACTGCCTTTATTTTCTGAACCGAAATAAACTCTAGGAAGATTTTGTACTCAGAACAATTAAGAACAAATAAATTAGGAATTTTTCTTATCATTTATTTAATTTTTAGATATATACATATATAATATATGGATTATTACCGATGCAGTAGAAGTTGCAGCAAGAAATCAAACTCTAATTATATCTAGCGGAAATTAGTACTTCAAAACAGGCTGCTTTCTAAAATTGCACAGTAAATAGTTATATATGTTTGTAGAAATGTATTGAATTTCCTAAATTGTAAGCCGTCGATTTATATAATACTAACCATAAAAAGAGATAAATATCTACATTTTTAGGGGTAAGATCATATATAAACGAATTAAGGTTATAGGGTTCATTGGAGTAGTTATAAATTTGACCCAAATAGGTTTTGAGTAAACACACTTAATTATTTCCTCTTCCAGAAATGAATTATGATATAATTTATTTGATTAAATTGTTGAAATTTCATTGTATTGGAACATCTATTTACATATTTAATTAAAATTGGTGAATTATTTAAACCAATATAATTCTACATTTTTCAAATAACGTGAACGACATGCCGTCAATTGCTATGAATTTATTTATAATTGTCTATACCGTATTATTTATTTTATTATTATAACAAAAAAGTGCTTTAAAAATATTTTGATCTTTTAAAATTAGTACATATGTTTGAATGTACTTAAGTATAACAAAATATTTTTATAATATTAGATATTAGATTACTCTAAACAAAAAATCAAACAATTATTAAATTTTTGTAAAGTAAATTTTCATTACAACCACTTTTAAAATTTTTGGCAAAACGACAGCCAGCCACTAGAAAAGCAGATAACCATTAACAAGCAAAAGAAACATTTCAAAAATGTTGTTTTATGCCAAATCAAACTAATTAATCTTAAATAATATTTTGAATGAATCTGTAAGATATAATGAATTTTTCTTTTACTTCTTTGCAGAACTGCTGGTACAGTTGGTGCCGTTGTGACATGTCCCCTAGAAGTTGTCAAAACTCGTTTACAAAGTTCTACAGCAGCATTTCAAATACCGCCACGAGTTGTTGAAAATCCTGGCTCCACAAATGCATCCTCCGAATTACTCAGACCTGAACAGAGACGTAAACTTAGTACAACGATATTACGTAACAGGTCCCAACCACAGGTGATTGGGGGTGTTCGTAGGGTAGTACCAATTAATTGTCATTTTTTATTTTCTTCCTCGCTTTTGTTTTTTGCTTTTAATTTTCTTGTAACGCTTTTTATTCCAAAATTTCTTGATTACTAACAACTTGTTTCATAAATTAATTTAATGTTCCCTTCAAATAAAGTTTTTACCAAAAAATTTTCAGATAATGGCAATTTCACATTGTGGCATCTCATCATCATCTACAAAAAGTATGAGCATATTGCAGTGTCTGAGGTAAGAGTAATATTCGCTAAAATAATATTTTCTGTTCCAAAAAATAATTTTTATTAACTTATTTATTAAAAACTTCCATTTTTATTGAATTTACAGACACATAGTACAACATGAAGGACCCAAAGCATTATTTAAAGGTCTTGGACCGAATCTCGTTGGTGTTGCGCCATCACGTGCCATATACTTTTGCACATATTCACAAACCAAAAATTTCCTCAATAATTTAGGGTAAGTGTAAACGCTTAACAATATAATGATATTGAAAGTTATTTTCTTATCCCGTTATTTATAAACGATTATTTAATTTAACAAACGTTTATTAAGTAAAATTTTCATAAAAATTTGTTTTGTAAACCTTTATTAAATTTAAAATACATATTTTAATGAATACGGCAGTTAGGGTTTAAATTGTGCAATACGTACTTACATGCATATGTAGTTATTGTGTTTTATATATTTTTTATTGTACTAGATTAATACAACCTGATTCACCACAAGTTCATATTGTAAGTGCAGCTAGTGCCGGTTTTGTTTCCTCTTCCATTACAAATCCAATTTGGTTTGTTAAAACACGTTTGCAATTGGACTACAATTCCAAAGTTCAAATGACCGTTAGACAATGTATAGAACGTGTTTACACTCAGGGTGGAGTTGCTGGCTTCTACAAAGGTATTACCGCCAGCTATTTTGGCATCTGTGAGACAATGATACATTTTGTTATTTATGAATTTATCAAATCTAAGTTGGTAAGTTAGAATAATTTATTTATTAATTCTTATTTCTAATTACTATTTAAATGATTTCAGGTTGAACAACAAAATCTCCGTCAGAACAAACATCATTCAGATACTTCTAAGACCTCAAGAGATTTTATTGAATTTATGATGGCTGGTGCCATATCTAAGACTGTTGCCTCATGTATTGCATACCCACATGAAGTTGCGCGGACGCGTTTACGTGAAGAGGGTAATAAGTATAATAAATTTTGGCAAACACTACATACGGTATGGAAAGAAGAGGGAAGAGCTGGTTTATATAGGTACGTTGCATTAAAATTTAAATGACTTAAAAGTTTTTAATCTTTAAAAACAATGCATTTCTTTGTAAGGTACTATAGTTTGGATGAAATCGTTTTATATTTTATTTATTTATTTAAATGTAAGCCAATACGGGCCAAATTGATTAAGTTACATCTTATTCTTATTAAACTTACAAATTTTTTAACCCCATTCTTCTCTTCTCTTCGCCGAACGCCAATGATTTCACTAAATTAAATGATCTTTAAATACTGGATAAAAGGTGTCAACGTAAAAGTTTTTAAAATAATAAGCATACAAAAATATACAAATCGATCAACCATATTTTATGCCCATCATTGAATTGCTCCCTACAAAATTTTAATGATTTTAAAACAAGCGAGTAATAAAGTTTAGTCGAAATCAGTATAAGGTGCTTTGTAAACACAAAATAAATTTGCTTCTGTAAATGTCAGATGGAATAAGCAGTGTAAAATTTTTCAATTAGTCGTGTTCTTATTGACATGATTGCTACTTTATAGGCGAAAGAGACGAGGGGAAAAAGAAACGAATTCATAGATGTTAGGTTATATCAGATGAAACCAAAATCGAACGCGTGAAAGCAAAAGTTATAAACCTTCTGTATTTGTCAATTTTGACAGACATGTGCAATTACATATGGATTTTACATCTGACAAACCCACTACAGATACACTACAGATCGTGTAAAAGCACCTTTAGTTAGATTATAGCTCCCTTTTAACAAACACTTTAATGTTTATAAAACTATAAAATATACATACATATCGCACTTGATCAACAAGAGGTTATTAACTCGAAATTGTATTTTTTAATTTTTTGAAAATTAAAATTAAAATTCCACTACTGAACTGCTTTTTTTAAATAAAAAAATCGTTACATTTTTATTTATTAAATTATTTAAGAAAAATACCTAAAGTCAACAGTCCTATTGTTAAGTTTTTTTCGGGGTTTAAAAAACTGCAGTCGTATCCAAAAACTGTCGAGCAAAAAACGAAAATTTGTGTACAACTTTTCAATTTTGAAGTAGAAGAAATGGCAGTTTTTCTACTTTGAATGCAGTTTTTTAAACGCTGGTTATTTTATAAAAAAAAAAACATCAAAAAAGAGCTATCAGGCCTATCACAGAAATCAAATCCGATCGAAAGTGGAAGTGGTTTCGTATCTTGCTTTACTTAAAACGAAATCACTTTCGATCGGAGTTGATTTCTGTGACAGGCCTGTATATTTTAAAACAAAAAATTAGGAAAAACTTAACTTTATCTTTTCTTCTGTTAAAATCACAAAAATAGTCAGTCATACTCTTATCTTTTACGGCCAATTTCACTAAGTTCAGTTAGAACTTACTACAGTAATTTTGACTTAGCTGCACAATCTCCTTTGCACGATTTTTTGTGCAGGTAAATCAAAAAAGCAGCTATCTTAAATGTATTTAGCTGCCTAAATGTGCAGGTACGCAATTGTGGTTACCTGCATAAAAGTGCAGCTAAAGTAAAGTGTTTGAAAAAGGAGTATCAAACGTTCAAACAACCGGTAGTCATTTGTTATGTCTGGGATCACACTATGAAAGTTTTCTTTCAGAAAGTCTGAGTTTATTGGTGAGAGGGGAAGAAAACATGCTTTTATTCTCTCCTCTCTCACCCATAAACTCAGACTTTCTGAAAGAAAACTTTCATAGTGTGAACCCAGACTATGCATTTTTATAAAGAACGAGATAACCAAATTGTTAATAATAAAGTGTAGGACAGAAAAGTCGCTGTAGTACAGAATAGCGCTGCAAGCTGTCAAAAGTTAAAAACGGCAGTTTCAAAGTAGTGTCAACAGAATACGTAGTAGTAGTAGTAGTCGTTGCCATTCGAAATTTTGAACTTTGTTGCGCTACAGAGCATTCGTCAGCTTCAAAAACTACTACAACTACTTTATTCTGTTCCAGACCTAAGATTTGCTATTCCTTTCATATAATCGTGGTAAAGTTGCTGTAACCACAACCCATATGCATAAATGTAGGTATGTACATGCAAACAAAATAAATGAATTATAATGATACCAACTTGACTTGTTTTCGATTTTTGTTTTTATAAACACCTAAAATTGGATATTAATGTGAAAAAGTGGCCACCACATTTTGTCACGTGTGCAGCTAACTTTGATGTTTTATATGAAAATATTTTAAAGCTGCCCAAAATTATGAAAAATGTGCAGGTATACAAAATGCACGTAAACAAGGATTTTGAAGAATAATTACAGACAATATGTATTTTGGGCAGTTAAGTCAAAGTGCAGCTAAGTTGAATTTTTTGTATGAGAATAATTTTAAAATGCCAAAAATTTTGGGCTCTTATCTTAAATGTGCAGGTAAAGAAAGTGCACTTAAAAAAGGAATTTGTATGGGATTATAAAGAATAATGCCAAAAATTATCAATTTTGTGCAGTTAAGTCAAAAGTGCACGTAAATAAAAGGCAGCTAAGTCAAAACTACTGTATTACTTTAACTTCCAGTTAACAATATGTTTTGACAGTTATAACTGATAGTTAATTATAACTGTGTTGTTACTGTGTTGTTTTGCTCTACTTTCGTTTAGCTGCAAAACAGTATACTGGATATATCAAATATAAAACGAGATATCGTGAAATGGACATTCGAATCGGAACCAGTATATTCGAGCTATATAAAGGGTGTTTTTTATAGAGTGACACAAGTCTAAATCATAATAAAAAAAGGAAATATGTTTTTAATATCAATGAAACGGGCTTTATTGGAAAGAAAATTTTATGAAATTAATGTTTGAATATGATTTCTGTCA
Source organism: Pollenia griseotomentosa (assembly GCA_963931875.1). Lineage (NCBI taxonomy): Eukaryota > Metazoa > Arthropoda > Insecta > Diptera > Polleniidae > Pollenia > Pollenia griseotomentosa. Next base: position 97,591,745 of record OZ007561.1, on the reverse strand, counting down.
TGTGGCCGCCACGGCTGGCGCGTAGAAGGCGCAACCTGCAGCACCAATTTTCAACAACTTTTCGCATTCTGACCATCATCGTTTTTGAAGACAATGACCAGCCCATAAAGCGCACCAAACAGTAATTTTCTGTGGATGTAATGGTATTTCGACAAAAGCTTGTGGATTCTCCTCACTCCAAATGCGACTGCGACAGTTCTGCTTATTTACGTACCCATTCAACCAAAAATGGGCTTTATCGGAAAATAAAATTTTGAATGGAAATTCCAAAAAATTTCAACAATTTGCACGCGTTGCACGGTGCTTTGTCCCATAGACAAAAATCAAAAAAAAATTTTAGTCGCAAAATGTGATAAAAGATATATTGATCGATAGATAACAACACAACTCATAAAAATTTTTTGGAATTGATTTCGTGTGACTCTCCTAGACTCCGCCAGAGGTCGCTAAATTCAGTCAAATTTAAGAAAGAATTAATGAATAAAAAAAAATGAATTGAATTGCTTCAAGAAAATAACTCTCAAAAATTCATTTTTTTAAAAAAGAGCCTAATGTTATTTTTTTGTGATCCTTGGTATGTTCAAAATTTGGCAATAATACAGTTTTTATTAAAAATATTAACTTAAGTTAGTTTTTATCGCTCAAAAAAAAAATATATTTTTTTCAAAAAAATCCAAAAATTACAAAACTTTTTTTGAACTTTAAAAAAAATCATATAAAATCAGACATTTTTTTATTTCGTTTTTTCTTAGCAAATAGTGTTCTTAAAAGGACCGTAAAAAGATTAGTGCCGGTTTTTGACCGCAACTTAACAAAAAATGCACTTTAAATAGGTCTAATTTCACAAATTTTTTTAAAGTTTTTTTATTATAGAGCTAAAATGTTTAAGTAAAGTTACAAGCTATATGAAAAAACATTTAAAAAAGAAATACTGAGAAAATATTAAAGTCAAATTGTGCAACATACCCCTTAATCAGAGTGCGCTACAATTATGTAATTTTCAGCAGGATAAAGTAATACGTTATATGCACACCTATTTTTGTGGTAGATCAATCCTAATAATTGTTTAAGTTTATAAACAAACAAAAATTGTAAAAAATTACAAATATTTCTTTTTTTTTAAACTTAGGGCCTATTTCACTAACAATATTTATATATCAATTTATGTTTAAAATTTGTTTTTCATGTAAAAAAAAAAAAAAATTATATGAAAAAATTTATTTTAATATTAATTGATATTTAAATAAATTGGTGAAATTGGGCATAAGTATCTATTAATAAATTAGTTTATTATTAAGAAAAAAATAAAATTTTTTTACATAAATGTTCTATTTTATATTAAAAATTCAAAAGAAGTTAAAATTCAATTAGCCACTTCTGTCTTTCAAATGTAAGTTGAAATCAATATTTGCAAAAACAACATGCAACTTTGTTTTCTTGTTTTTGTTGCTCTTGCGTTTGTTGTAGTATTTCCAACAACAATCACTAGTGAATTTGGCAAAATAGGAAAAATAGATCAGCTGTGCTGTTAACGCCACCTGTAAAGTAATTTCACCTTGACTTGGGTTATATTTTTCTTTGCTTTGTTTTCATATTAAAATGCCGTTAATTTATATTTCAAATTAGAGATGAGAACGTGAAAAAACATTTTTCAAGTATCAATATTCGTTTATGATATTTCAAATCAGCTCATCAAATTGTATTGGAATCTTTTTATTTTAGAACGTAGCTCCCATACAAATCATTCTCCCGAAAAAGCTTTTAATGCCAGCTTCCTTAAAAATATAAGTATTTACATACAAATTGGCGACAGTGATTTTTACGATAGCTACTAAGTCATGACAAAATGTTGTACAGATAGGTCTAAAATAAACTATAGGTTCCATATAAACCCTCATCCGAAAAACTCATATACGGAGCTTAAGATATCTAAACAATATTCGGGAGAAAGAACTTTTAAACGAATCTTAACCTCATAACATAATTTTGTTCTGGCGGGTCCATGATTGCCCATGGGTCCCAAATAGATTACACTCTAGGAAATTTGTTTTTAAATACTATACTATAGGGTATCACATGGTCGGGTTTGACTGATTATACTTTCTTACTTGTTATTATTGCAAGAGCATTTGAAGCGTTTTTAACTCATTTTTCATTTAATGATGTTTTTGTATTTTTCACATTAATAATCCGATTCTACCAAAATTCGGCACACATATATCTCTAACAAATATCAATTTCCATACCAAATTTTATTACGATTGGATAATTTTTGTAGGTACTATAGCATTTTTAAGAAAAAGGATATATGGCAGGACCTTGAGTCCTTGTTCAGATTTAAGTGAAAATTTGCACACACGTTGCTAGTTGTGTGTGTATTAGCATGCCCATTTTTTGTAGTTTTGTGGGCATTATTGAAGCTAAAATTACATTTTTCCATTTCAGGACACATGGGAGGTAGGCGGGTCCTTGGACCGATTTGTCCAAAAATTCATATTTTTCTTAACTAAGCTATTTTATGCTAGTGTACCAAATTTCAAAAATTTCTGACAACTCCTTCTATTTATGTCCCTTCGTTATATGGGGACAAAGCACTGTGCGTTGTTCTGTATAAGTCGATTCATAATGAAATTTCAAAGCAAACTAAACAAAAAGGAACTATCAGCTTTTAAATGGGTGCTCAAATAAAGCAGTGATGCCAACTCAAAGTTGTGACACTCTAAAAGAACACGCTTTACATATATTCCATTGCTCATTTTTTTAAATGGATATAGGGCCAAAACAATTCTGAGGTGACGATATGCATTTAATATTAAATTAAAAAACTGAAAATTTTTAAATTTCGAGTTAATACCTTCTTGTTGATCAAGTAAGATGTATAAATTGATACGAGGACGGTGACTTTTTAAATAAAGTACCGTTTTTTTGATAAAAAAGCATTTTATTTTTCAATTCAACGTAGTCTTCTTTAAGTTCAATTGACTTTATCGAACGTTTCTCCAATTTTTTTATCCCTTCCAAAAATTTAGATTTTGTTGATTCAATATTAAAGGTTTTTGTTTGTAATTTCATCGTTGGCGTCAAATCTCTTTTCGCCGAGCCATTTCTTCAGGTTTGGAATTGAATAGGCTTAAACTGACAATTGCCTGTTTACAGGAGCAGTGTTGCCATTTAAGAGGCAAAATTCACGGACCCGACTTCGTCTGACTTCAACCTTTTGCTAAGACAAGTAAGAGTGCTATAGTCGGCTGTGCCGAATCTTTATATATGGAATCTATAAATTATTAATTAGTCTTTATAAAAACGGACGTTAGCATTAAAATTCGTCGCGGCTTAGACCGACATATGTTAAGTTATTGACCGACAATCAGAAAGCTGTATGCTTTTATTTCTAGTCTTATAAAAGTTAATTTGAACAAATATTGTCGAGCTTAGAATTTATATTGGATTCATGGTAAATTATTAGAGTTGTCAAATATTCGTATATTTTTAAAAACGATTTTTGAAACAATCGGATTTTCGGTTTTGTAACTAAAAACCGGTTTCGAATAATCGGTTTTTTTAATTACTTATTTAATAAAAAGGTAAAACAGAACAAGCAATTTTTACGTATGTACATATGTACTTCAGAACTAAAATTTATAATATGTACTTATTAACACATAAAACGTGTTTAACACATAAAAAAATTATTTGTTCTTATACACACATCACAATAGTGGAGAGGGCATTATGCGTTTGTTCAGATGTGTGTAACACTATAGCACTAAACCATATTGGTCCCAGGCCCACCTCTTAGTATGTCGATCGGCTGGTTGTCTGTCCATGTAAAGTACAGGTCGCAATTTTGATAAAATTTAATACATACATTTCAATTGTCACAAGGACGAATCCTATTGAAAATGGTGACTTGTTTCCGTCTTTGTACCCATAAAATATCTTATTATGTTGGTAATTAGATTAAAATTGACTCAAAAATATTTTATTGCAACATAAATCGTCTCAAACGATTTGAGGGCATTCGATTTCTTAACTATATTTTTCAAAATCTTTTTTTAAGTCACCGTTAATAATTGTTTTTGACCTTTTAGCTGGGCTTTGAATTTTTTAAGGTAGTATTAAGCGGTTCTTCTATTACGTTTACAACTCAACTCTAGTTCAGTTGAAATTTTTCAGTGTTTGTATTATGGTTTGCAATTCTCATTTAGTGCGGTTAAAAAAAAAATCAAAAATTTACAACTCATCACTAGCAGTTGTTTTAATTTCAACTCAACTGAGTTAAGTTGTACAAAAGAAACCAAAGGCAAAGTCAGAACTGTCGCTTAACTCATACTGCTGGCTATTACAAAAAAGACTGTGTTGTGGAATTCTTCTGCAAGTTCAATAGCTTGTAAATGTGATGAATATGTAATGTATGGTGACAACAATTAAAATAATGTTGTGAATAACGAAAGAGGTTACTAAAAAATGTCATCGAATGCAAGATAATTAAAAAAATAATTATACGAAAAAGTCGATTATTCGAGACCAAAACCCCGATTTCTCGAATACTTCGCAAACCGGCCTTTTTAAAAAACCCGAAAAAAATAGAAAAAAAATCGATTTTTCGAATACTAAAGATATCGGTTTTGACAACTCTCTAGTAAATTATCGACCAATCATCACAAAACTCTGTAGAGTGTTTTCTGGTATTAAAAGAACCTAAATTAGAACAAATTTCGATACAGTAGTGAAACTTGTTATTGCGTTTTTAAGTTTTCGATTAGTTTTCAGAAGGCTTCTTAATATGAGACCTAAGGTAAAGTATGGACCAATTATTACAAAATTATATGGTATTATTTCTGGCCATTTGAAGCTAAATTGGACCAAATTGAACCACAACATATATGTTTGTTACGGTCTTAGGCGTATTAAAAAGATTTCCCAGAGTGGGCATTATATGAGGAATATGGTAAATTATGGAACGATTTTCACGATATTTTCTACTGTGATTTGAAGCTAAAAATTTGCAACAAATGTTTATTATTTGCTGGAAACCTTTAAAAATGGTGTTTGAAAACAACAATCGATTTGAACTGAGCCGCTTAAACTATGTTTTAATTTTTTATTTTTTACTCGGGTGCAAGTATATCATAGCTGATCAACGTGATTAAAATAAAAATATTAGTATTGTGGTTATTTTATTGAACTGTTTTATGGTTTTTAATCCAAATTTCATGAATGAACTTTAGCCTGATTAAAATATCAAAATTTTATTTTTATTTTAAACTAGCTGACCCGGCAAACTTCGTACCGCCTAACAATCAATGCAAGTCGTGCTTCTTTTAATGAAACTTTATTTTGGATTTTGAATTAAATTCTGTTTTAAATCTATGTATGTATATTGTTTTTGTATGGGGTGCCACGACTAATCATCCAAGCTAGTCTAGATTTTGGCAGATGTCGCGTATTGATACCGAAGCTATTTGTAGTCAATTTGGAAACTTTGACTGTTAGCGTCCTCCAAATATGCAGAAATCTATTTAGTCTTCGTATGGGTCGTGCCACGCCCACTGATCCAATTACGCCCACTTTTCGTCCGAAATTGTGTATAACCTAAACAATTTTACTCTTATGGCTAATAAATCAGTGCAAGTTTAACTCTCTTTTTAGTTTAAAATGTGTTTAATCCAGGGCAGGTGGAATCGACAAGAAATAGTTCTAACTCCGACTCCATCCGCTGAAATTTTTTAGGTACGACTCCGACTAAAACTTCGACTCCTTCTCCAACCTTGATGCTAAATGTATGTCAGACTGCTCCTTATTTGACTTAAAACTTTTTTTTTAATGCAGTACCTTTTAGATGATAAAATACAGCAAGAAAATGATGCTGTAAAAATTTCAAATTAATATTTTATTTCTAACACGTGCTCAATTGTTATAGTTATTTACACATGTATGTTTGTAAAGTAGACTGGTTTTTATTTTCTGACTTCAAAACTTTTTAAGAAGCCCCTCATAAACTTGTATACCCACACCACGATAATGAAGAGGGTATTATGCATTTGTGCTGATGTCTGTAACGCCTTAAAACATTTGTAATCGACCCACCATTAAGTATACCGATCGGTTAAGAATCACTTTCTGAGTCGAATTAACGATGTCAGTCCGTTCTGCTGACTGTCCATTTAAACCTTGTGCGCAAAGTACAGGCTGCAATTTTGGATATAATTTGATGAAATTTTTAACATGGCACTAGCACCAAGCCTATTGAAAATGGGGCGAATCGGTTCATAATTTCACATAACCCATTTCACATAGCTTCTTTCCGGAATAGGGTCTTTGTGCCCATAAACCATCTTGTTATGTTGGTATTAAGGTTAAATTTGGTTCAAACTTATTTTATTGCAATCAAAATTACCTTACCAAATTTTATTGGAATCGGTCCCTATTTCACCATAGCTCCCATACAAATAGTACTCCCAAAAATAGCTTTTACTACCATAACTTCCTTATAAATGTTGGTATTAACATAAAACATAATTGGCGATAATAACTTTAACGATAGCTACTATGTCATAGCAAAATTTGGACCTGGTAGGTCCAAAATTAACCATAGGTCCCATATAAACCCTCGTCCTAAAATCTCATATAGATGAAGATATCTAAATTATATTCGGCACAAAGAACTTTTAAATGTAGCTTAACCAGTGTTGCCAATTTAGCCATTTAGTGGCTAGATTAAGCCATTTTTCACCTTGTTTAGCCATTAAAAAATGAATTTAGCCATTTTTCAACTTTAGCCATAAAATTTTTTGCCGCTATAAGGGATGACGATGACACATCTTTCAAAATAAAGGAACAGTATGCTAATATTAAATTTATAAAATGGATAAACACAGAATTTACTATAAAGTTGCTCTCACTTCCATGGTAAAATGCATCGTTTAAAGTAATTTGAGAAATAGATTACATTTAGCAACCGTTAATTCGATTTAACGATTAGGAAAATATTTTTACCATAACAATAAAATATTTATACCCACAGTCAGGGTTAAAAAAACCTGTAGTCGAAACCAAAAACTGCTAAACAAAAACGAAAATTTGTGTATAACACTCAGCGTTGCCGCTTTGGTTACTTTTAACCAAAATTGGTTACTTTTTTTCCAGTGTGTACTTGTGTACTTTTTTCCCATTTTGGTTACTTTTTTTCAACACAAAAATAACCAATTTTTGGTTTTAATATAAGCTTTCCCGCGCCGCTTTTTGAACCTTAAAAATTGTGTATGGTATTGGAGCATCCAACACCAATATCTACTTAAAAATGATTTTTCTAGAATCATAAACTGTAACGATTTTTATGTATGCTCGTGCAATAGCAATTCTAGCAAATTCATTTGAATTTTTGCAGGCAAACGGTAACGATGGCTTGGTCAGAGCGCGCATTTTTTAAAGGTTTTATTGAGAAATGTGAAACTCTGCCAGACTTATGGAATATAAAAAGTGATTTATACCATAATAGAAATGTCAAGCAAAGAGGTTATGAAAAACTTTTAGTAAAATATCTACCGCATAATTTAGCTCAATTTTGGACTTTGATACCATAAAAACACAGGAAGACTTTAAAAGTTCTACTTGCTAGAACTTCTTATATAAAAAGGTTGAAAGCTCTAGCTCAAAAAATTTTTCAAATTTTTCAAATAGACGAAAATAAGTGCTAGCTATGTATATGAGGTTCCACGCCCACGCCTTTTGTTCTTTTCAGACATACTGTCAGAATTTTATCAAAATTGGCCCAGCGGTTTAGGTGCCTACAAGGTTCAAACAAACACAATTTCTTCGTTAGATACAAAATAATTTTGGTTACTTTTTTCGCTTTTGGTAACTTTTTGTTTTGAATTTGGTTACAAATTTTTGTTGGTCGTGGCAACGCTGATAACACTTCGCTTTTTGAGTTGGTTTGACAGCGACTGTTCACGTTTAATGAATCAGAAGTAAAAAAAACAACTGTTTTTTTTTTTGCCAATGACAAATGAAGAATTGAAAGAACTACCTACTACTTTTTCTACTTTGACTGCAGTTTTTTAAACGCTGCCGTAACCACAATAGTTGAGAAGGCAACATGCATTTGTGCTTATGTTTGTAATACCTTAAAATTAGGGATACCGATCGACTCAGAATCACTTTCTGAGTCCAATTAACGATGTCCGTCCGGCTGGCTGTCCATGTAAACCTTGTGCGCAAAGTGCAGGTCGCAATTTTGGAGATAATTTGATAGTATCATATAGTCGAGGGTAACCGAGTATACTTTTTTATTTGTTTTTTATTGTAGATATCAACTCAAAAGGTTTGGTAAATATTGTCATGATTATGATTTACCTTAAAAATATTTAAAACTAACAGGCACGAGTAATTCCTATGAGATGATCAATAATGTCATTGAATTTATTGATTTTTAAATGCTAAAAATTTAATTTACGTTTGTTTATTCTTATGTAAAAAATTGATCTCAACTTACAGTTTTATTGTAAAAAATTTTTAATGAATTATTTCTGTTGTGTTACTGAATTTTAATGTGTTTTTACTAAAAAAAAAATTTTTTGCCATTTTTTCCCGTAAATTTAGCCATTTTTGGTCACCAAGTTTTGGCACCACTGGTCTTAACCTCACAACATAATTTTGCTTAGGCGGGTCCATGATTGCCCATGGGTCCCAACTAGGGTACACTAGTAAAATTTTTTACTTGTTTTATTTTGAAAAATATTAGAAAATGTTTCAAGCCGAAAAATTTTGGAGTTAAATTTTGGTACAAAAACCTCAACTCCGACTTTATGGGATATATAAGTTATTAATATATCTTTATAAAAACGGCCGTCAGTATTCAAATTGCTTGCGGTTTAGACCTACATATGTAAAATAATTCACAGACAATCAGAAAGTTTTACGCTTTTATTTCTGGCCATGCAAAACTTGGGCCCTAATTGTGTAAAACACAACGCAACGCCAAAGAATTACATTGAATGCAAAACCATGTCATAAATATTTTGTTATTTTCTTGTTGCTTTCTACAGAAATTCACATTGCCTTTTAAAATTTCAAACGCCTCATTACTTGTGGCGTTGAAAATTTTATAACGGTACATGAATTTCTGTAGAAAGTAACAACAAAATTACAAAATATTTATGACATGGTTTTGCTCTTTGAGGTTGCGGGATGTTTTATATAATGAGGGTCTTAATTTTAACAAATTTCAGTAAAATTTTATGATTCATAACAATTTGGACTCATGGTAGATTATGGAAAAATCATTACAAAACTCTGTTGAGTGATTTTTGGTATTTAAAACCCTTAATTAGAACAAATATCGATATTCGATTTCGGAGATATTATGTTTCAGATTTAAGTCGTTTTTTGCCCTTTTAGTGATCGAATAAATAAGTAAATAAACAGTTAATAATTTATTTTTCTGCTATTTTTCTTGTAAACCCTACCAGTTGTTTTGACAATGTTGCATATTATGCAAACTGTTATTTAGGCCTTTTAGCGTTTACCATATACATAATCTTTTTAAATCGCAAATTTTAATCGAAGGATCCCAACAATGCAATTAGAGTTTTTTTTCCCCCGGACTTTTTCGATTCCCGGGAAAGCGGGAAATTTTTTTAAAATTCCCGGGATCCCGCTCCATATAAATAATAAAAAGTAAATTTTGTTATTAATTAATGAAAATAACTTTTATAAAAAAACGTAAGGGAACTTGCTTACAAAAAAAGTAAAAGAAATAGTTCAATACTAAAAAATTAATTGAAGATTGAAAAAGGAACTTGAATTATTATCACCTCACGCCTTTATTCCCTATTATTATGCTTTTATTCAGTATTATAATGCTCTGGATACAAGATAAAAAGAAAACATAAACATAACAATTTAATTCATAAGACAATAATAAAAACAAAATAAAAATTAAGGTAGTCAAGATATGAGATCAAAAAGTTAATTAATAAAATAGATAAAATATTTTAAAGAAATTAAATTAAATTTTCATTAAATTATTTTTATGAAGAAAGGAATTTTAAAATTTAATGAACTTAAGCCTAATTAAAAATATTAAAAATTTGGATTTAAAACCACAAATAGTTCAACAAAATAACCACAATACTAATTATTTTAAAGAAATATATAACATTTTTTAACGGTTTAGGAAATAACTTTCTGACACACTCAAAGCGCTTAGTAAGTCGTCAAAAAGTATATTCCTGATTTAACTTACTAATTATCATGTTTCCAAAAAATTTCGTTAATTTTTTACCGAGGTTGGACAAATAACTAGTTAAAAGTGCACCGTTGTAGCATGCTTCGGATTCACAATCAGAAGCAATTTTTTCTTTTTTATAAACAGCGTCTAATCAGTCAAATGTACGTCAAGGTTGATGCAAAAATAGCATCAACCGGACTGCTTCTTACAAACCTTTTCATTTCAATAGGTCCATCTGTAATCTTTAGGACAATGTGTTTTTCAAGTTGTATGTTGTAGTATCTTACACGAGTTTCCAAAATGTTATTTTATTTCGGTTTTCCCGCACTTCACTGGTATATAAACCAACAGAAATTGAAATTGAAAATTTCTGTTTATCACCTAATAAACATATCGCTCCTTCATTGCATCATAGTCATATCTCAAAATTTTAAGTAACTTTAGCAAAGTTTTCCTTCATACCTTCTCGTATTATATCTCAAACTGAACCGAAGTTATAGCAAAATATATCTTAAAATCGGTACATTTTGAAAACTTTAAACGCATTTTGCCAAGATCGTTTGTTTTTGTAGTTATGACTATGTTGCAATAAAGGAGCGATATGTTTAGGTATCTCCTATTTTTAAGACTTGTTCATGGACAATGAAACTTTACTGCCTGCATCTTATTTTGAATTAATGTACTTTATTAACTCTTCCCTTCACTAAATGCAATAATTATCAACTGTTGCCCTGCCCATTCTGCTTTTAGTAGATTTATTGCATCAGCAGACATTGATTTAAATACATGTACTCACTTCTTGTAATTGATCTAATCCACAACCCATCCACAGATGCTAATTTTTAGAGAATAGAAAACTAAATTTCAAAGTATAAATAGCTATTTTCTGAAATTATGAGGAATTTCCCGGGAAAACGGGAAATAAAATAATTGAAATTCCCGGGATTTCCCGTCCCTAAATGCAATACATCAGTGTCGATTTTTAATTTTGGTTAGTTAGGGCCTATTGCGTTTCAATTAACAATATATAGATTTTACATAATATTAATTACTTTTTTCTATTTCTGTTTTACAGAGGCTTGTGTACACAACTTGTTCGTCAAATACCAAATACTGCTATAATGATGGCAACCTATGAAACTGTGGTTTACGTATTAACACGTCGTTTTAATAATAAAAGTAATGAATTCTATGATTTTTAAATAACTTATTTCCTTATCCTTTAGCTAGGCTTTACAAAGTTTTGGAACACTAAAAGACAAACTTGAAAAGTTTGTACGCGGTAACTTTAACTGTTTTGTAGAAAAAGACTTATTTAAAATAAAACAAAGAGGGAAATCTTAAAATCCTCCTAAAAAATAAAAATAACAATTGTAGTAAACACCACTTTGTTTTTGGCCTCTATAATGATGGTCAACAGTTTTTGAAACCAAATGAAATCATATTTATACAAAAATTAATATTATGAGCGCTAAATTGTAGTTTTAGTTAAAATAAAAACAAAACATATACCACAAAGTTGCCATGCAACTTTAAATTTATACAATTAAATTATTTAAAATTAAATTAAAGAAAACAAACGCTTTCTAAAAACAAATAAAATCTGTATATTAGAAAACACATACCAACGAAATTAAAAATGATCTGATTTAAAGTTGAATTCTTAAAGAACAAAAAGCACAAATCTTAAAAAGGCTTGTTTTAAATAAATCATAAACTTAAATCGTTTCGAAAACGCACTAATTAGTTTTTAAGTTTTTTTGTTTTAGAAATTTATTTATGTTTTGATGAAAGCTTTTTGGTATTAATTATTATTATTTAATTTAATAATTTATAATAATATAATTCAAATCATAACAGCGCTCTTTATTTTGAAAAACTGAAAAATTTAATTTTAATTATTACTAATTTTTATTGAACATTTTGTGATCTTTTTTAGATCTATAATCTTTTTTTTATTTTTTTTTATAGATCTAAAATATAAATGAAAAGAAAAAAATAACTTGTTAAACTTACTGTTATTATACTTATAAAATACCAATTTGTCCTTATATACATTACAAAAAATAATTCTATCATATAATAATGATTGCTAAGAAAAATAATACATACATGAATAAAAATTAAATAAAATAAATAATTCTTTTGTAGTTTTTAGATATAATTTAAATCATTAAACTATGTTATAATATATTATTAGATTAAAAAAAGAACAAGAAATATTTAGTTTATTCCTTAAACAATAAAAAAATATATAATTTTATTTATGTTGTGTATTTTCTTTTTTTTTTAGTTAAAAAAGAAATCAAATAAAAAACAAACTTTATTAAAGTTCCTTTAAAATTTTGGCTTTTTTATTTAAAATGGAACAATCAAAACTGTTAAATTCATAGATAAATAACTAGATATGAAACTCTCCTTTTATTGAAAAAAATATATCGTTACTTTAAACGCAAAAGGCCTTATCTAACATTTTGAAAATTTTACAGGAGAAGCCAAAAGTTATATACAGGGCTGTGCTGGAAATCGCAAACGCAAAACGCAAGAATTTTAAAAATCGTTTTTTTAGTAAGATTTCTGTAATAAAAGAATTTTATGACAAATATTATACAAACATTTCTCTATTAAACAGAATTTAATAACAAAAATTATAAAAATTAGATTAAAAGTTTTTTAAAAACAGCCTCCAAATTCTTGCGTTTTGCGTTTGCGGTTTCCAGCACACCCCCCTTAAAATGATTAATTGCCTTAAACTGTTAAGAATTTATTTTTCTTCCATTTTTCTGGTAAAACCTATCAGTTGCTTTGACAATGTTGCGTACTATGCAAACTGTTAATTAGCAGCCGTATTCATAACAAAAAATTAGCCACAGTTTGTACACTACGTACAACCAGCTGCTTACCAGAATACCGATTAAGCTTAGCAGCTTGTTAGCACAGAGCTAAGTCATAACAAACTTTTCTCCATCATCAAACTTTTAATAAATCAACTCTGAATTTTAATGATGCCACATTATATAACTCAAAATGCAACACGTTTTGCTTTACCCCACGTTTCCACATGCAAGTAATTACTTACGTATTATTAACATCACAATATTGAATGTGATGATAGTAATACGTCTCTAACAAATATACTTGTAACTCATTCCTTAATAATGATATCCGATGGATAGCGAAATATTGGAACCAATTAATTAATAAATAATTGTTGTGCTTTTACATTGAATAAAAGACGAATTGTTTGACTTTCAATAAAATAAACTTTTTAATTTATATTTTAGGTATGCATTTCTGGCTTGCTAACAACTAACTGTAAAAAACGATTTCAGAGAATTGTATGTAAAAAACTTAAACTATTGTAGTATGGATGGTAATGACGTTGATATATTTAATGTTGTATGTAAGGGTTACCCCCAACATCTCCCTCCTCAAGACCATCGCAGTCATCTGGAAATTGGTTCCACGGCCTGTCTTCTTGTCATAATGCGCCTTTGAGTCCAGTGTGGAGAAGCTTGCGGTGTGTCTGATGAAGTTGTGTTGTTTTCGCTATACCTGGGTCGAAGTGGGCCTGCATGTGCTCTTACGAGTTTTTTCTGCCACCAAGTTCGATCCAGGTGTTGTAAATTACATTACTCCATTTGGTGATTTTGGATTAGGAGTTGATCGATATACTTCTAAGAACGTTTGGAGTGCTGAGGTAGGTGTGTCTTCCCCTTCAGCTTTTTTAAGGGCACGCTTTAGTGTGTCACAATCACAGAAAAATATATCGATATGTTTTATGTTAAAAGTTATTGCATCAGAAAATTAACTGATGCAATAATTACCAACATTTGCAGCAGAGCTGCGGCATCACTGCATAAAAAAACTTTTGACGTATGAGAGTAATGCCAGGTTTCTCCTCCAATTCTTTGCGAATATCTTTCTCGAATAATATAGAAGAAACGGTGAATTCGTCAGATGGCGTCTTATGATCGCTTATGAGTCTAGATAATACATCAGCGCGTCCAAAATCTTTGGTGTTAGTATATTTGATTTCGAAATCGTATGCTGATAATATTAAAGCCCAACGTTGGAAGCGATTAGCAGTGTAAACCGGAATTCCCTTTTTTGATCCGAAAATTGTGAGTAATGGTTTGTGGTCGGTGTGCTATGTAAATTTGCGTCCGAACGGCATCTTGTGGAATCGTTGTACGGCAAAGATTAATGCCAAATCGTCTTCTCCATTTGGCTACAGTTGCGCTCAGCGGGTGTGAGAGATCTTGATATGTGATGAATTGCCTTCATATTGTTATCAGGAAATGTATGATAAATTACTGCACCTATTCCGTGGGAAGATGCATCCGCAACAACATGTATTGGTAAATCCGGGTTGTAGTGTGTTAGTAACATGTCTGATGTCGGAATTTGTTTAAACTTGTCCAATTACTCTTGGCATTCTGAAGTCCAGTTGAATTGGTTTTCTTTCTTTAAAAGATCATTAAGAGGTTTTCATATTTTTCGCATATTAATTACGAATTTGCCATAATGGTTGATAGAACCCAAAAGAGAACGTACTTCTGAAATGTTTTTTTTAATCTTCAGATTGTTTATGGCTGTAATTTTCGCCGGAGCGGGTCTAATACCATTATTGTCAATAATCTGACCAAGTTATTTGGTTTTCTTTTGAAAAAATTGGCATTTTTCAAATTTGAGTCGGAATCCAAAGTCTTGAATTTTCTGTAAAAGCAGATTAAGATTAGTTTTATGTTTCGGAACTGACTTACTTGTGAGCATAATGTTGTCTATATATGCCTTAGCACCGAACATAGTTGGTCCATAATCCTCAGAAAAGCTCCGCCGCACAGTGGGAAATTTTACGAGAAGGCGGTCAAAATTCCATAACTTTTGACTGGATCGGTATTTTTTTATAATTTTAACAAATTTCAGTAAAATTTTATGATTCATAACAATTTATATTGGACTCATGGTAGATTATGGAAAAATCATTACAAAACTCTGTTGAGTGATTTTTGGTATTTAAAACCCTTAATTAGAACAAATATCGATATTCGATTTCGGAGATATTATGTTTCAGATTTAAGTCGTTTTTTGCCCTTTTAGTGATCGAATAAATAAGTAAATAAACAGTTAATAATTTATTTTTCTGCTATTTTTCTTGTAAACCCTACCAGTTGTTTTGACAATGTTGCATATTATGCAAACTGTTATTTAGGCCTTTTAGCGTTTACCATATACATAATCTTTTTAAATCGCAAATTTTAATCGAAGGATCCCAACAATGCAATTAGAGTTTTTTTTCCCCCGGACTTTTTCGATTCCCGGGAAAGCGGGAAATTTTTTTAAAATTCCCGGGATCCCGCTCCATATAAATAATAAAAAGTAAATTTTGTTATTAATTAATGAAAATAACTTTTATAAAAAAACGTAAGGGAACTTGCTTACAAAAAAAGTAAAAGAAATAGTTCAATACTAAAAAATTAATTGAAGATTGAAAAAGGAACTTGAATTATTATCACCTCACGCCTTTATTCCCTATTATTATGCTTTTATTCAGTATTATAATGCTCTGGATACAAGATAAAAAGAAAACATAAACATAACAATTTAATTCATAAGACAATAATAAAAACAAAATAAAAATTAAGGTAGTCAAGATATGAGATCAAAAAGTTAATTAATAAAATAGATAAAATATTTTAAAGAAATTAAATTAAATTTTCATTAAATTATTTTTATGAAGAAAGGAATTTTAAAATTTAATGAACTTAAGCCTAATTAAAAATATTAAAAATTTGGATTTAAAACCACAAATAGTTCAACAAAATAACCACAATACTAATTATTTTAAAGAAATATATAACATTTTTTAACGGTTTAGGAAATAACTTTCTGACACACTCAAAGCGCTTAGTAAGTCGTCAAAAAGTATATTCCTGATTTAACTTACTAATTATCATGTTTCCAAAAAATTTCGTTAATTTTTTACCGAGGTTGGACAAATAACTAGTTAAAAGTGCACCGTTGTAGCATGCTTCGGATTCACAATCAGAAGCAATTTTTTCTTTTTTATAAACAGCGTCTAATCAGTCAAATGTACGTCAAGGTTGATGCAAAAATAGCATCAACCGGACTGCTTCTTACAAACCTTTTCATTTCAATAGGTCCATCTGTAATCTTAAGGACAATGTGTTTTTCAAGTTGTATGTTGTAGTATCTTACACGAGTTTCCAAAATGTTATTTTATTTCGGTTTTCCCGCACTTCACTGGTATATAAACCAACAGAAATTGAAATTGAAAATTTCTGTTTATCACCTAATAAACATATCGCTCCTTCATTGCATCATAGTCATATCTCAAAATTTTAAGTAACTTTAGCAAAGTTTTCCTTCATACCTTCTCGTATTATATCTCAAACTGAACCGAAGTTATAGCAAAATATATCTTAAAATCGGTACATTTTGAAAACTTTAAACGCATTTTGCCAAGATCGTTTGTTTTTGTAGTTATGACTATGTTGCAATAAAGGAGCGATATGTTTAGGTATCTCCTATTTTTAAGACTTGTTCATGGACAATGAAACTTTACTGCCTGCATCTTATTTTGAATTAATGTACTTTATTAACTCTTCCCTTCACTAAATGCAATAATTATCAACTGTTGCCCTGCCCATTCTGCTTTTAGTAGATTTATTGCATCAGCAGACATTGATTTAAATACATGTACTCACTTCTTGTAATTGATCTAATCCACAACCCATCCACAGATGCTAATTTTTAGAGAATAGAAAACTAAATTTCAAAGTATAAATAGCTATTTTCTGAAATTATGAGGAATTTCCCGGGAAAACGGGAAATAAAATAATTGAAATTCCCGGGATTTCCCGTCCCTAAATGCAATACATCAGTGTCGATTTTTAATTTTGGTTAGTTAGGGCCTATTGCGTTTCAATTAACAATATATAGATTTTACATAATATTAATTACTTTTTTCTATTTCTGTTTTACAGAGGCTTGTGTACACAACTTGTTCGTCAAATACCAAATACTGCTATAATGATGGCAACCTATGAAACTGTGGTTTACGTATTAACACGTCGTTTTAATAATAAAAGTAATGAATTCTATGATTTTTAAATAACTTATTTCCTTATCCTTTAGCTAGGCTTTACAAAGTTTTGGAACACTAAAAGACAAACTTGAAAAGTTTGTACGCGGTAACTTTAACTGTTTTGTAGAAAAAGACTTATTTAAAATAAAACAAAGAGGGAAATCTTAAAATCCTCCTAAAAAATAAAAATAACAATTGTAGTAAACACCACTTTGTTTTTGGCCTCTATAATGATGGTCAACAGTTTTTGAAACCAAATGAAATCATATTTATACAAAAATTAATATTATGAGCGCTAAATTGTAGTTTTAGTTAAAATAAAAACAAAACATATACCACAAAGTTGCCATGCAACTTTAAATTTATACAATTAAATTATTTAAAATTAAATTAAAGAAAACAAATAAAATCTGTATATTAGAAAACACATACCAACGAAATTAAAAATGATCTGATTTAAAGTTGAATTCTTAAAGAACAAAAAGCACAAATCTTAAAAAGGCTTGTTTTAAATAAATCATAAACTTAAATCGTTTCGAAAACGCAGTAATTAGTTTTTAAGTTTTTTTGTTTTAGAAATTTATTTATGTTTTGATGAAAGCTTTTTGGTATTAATTATTATTATTTAATTTAATAATTTATAATAATATAATTCAAATCATAACAGCGCTCTTTATTTTGAAAAACTGAAAAATTTAATTTTAATTATTACTAATTTTTATTGAACATTTTGTGATCTTTTTTAGATCTATAATCTTTTTTTTATTTTTTTTTATAGATCTAAAATATAAATGAAAAGAAAAAAATAACTTGTTAAACTTACTGTTATTATACTTATAAAATACCAATTTGTCCTTATATACATTACAAAAAATAATTCTATCATATAATAATGATTGCTAAGAAAAATAATACATACATGAATAAAAATTAAATAAAATAAATAATTCTTTTGTAGTTTTTAGATATAATTTAAATCATTAAACTATGTTATAATATATTATTAGATTAAAAAAAGAACAAGAAATATTTAGTTTATTCCTTAAACAATAAAAAAATATATAATTTTATTTATGTTGTGTATTTTCTTTTTTTTTAGTTAAAAAAGAAATCAAATAAAAAACAAACTTTATTAAAGTTCCTTTAAAATTTTTAGCCACACTTTGTACACTACGTACAACCAGCTGCTTACCAGAATACCGATTAAGCTTAGCAGCTTGTTAGCACAGAGCTAAGTCATAACAAACTTTTCTCCATCATCAAACTTTTAATAAATCAACTCTGAATTTTAATGATGCCACATTATATAACTCAAAATGCAACACGTTTTGCTTTACCCCACGTTTCCACATGCAAGTAATTACTTACGTATTATTAACATCACAATATTGAATGTGATGATAGTAATACGTCTCTAACAAATATACTTGTAACTCATTCCTTAATAATGATATCCGATGGATAGCGAAATATTGGAACCAATTAATTAATAAATAATTGTTGTGCTTTTACATTGAATAAAAGACGAATTGTTTGACTTTCAATAAAATAAACTTTTTAATTTATATTTTAGGTATGCATTTCTGGCTTGCTAACAACTAACTGTAAAAAACGATTTCAGAGAATTGTATGTAAAAAACTTAAACTATTGTAGTATGGATGGTAATGACGTTGATATATTTAATGTTGTATGTAAGGGTTACCCCCAACATCTCCCTCCTCAAGACCATCGCAGTCATCTGGAAATTGGTTCCACGGCCTGTCTTCTTGTCATAATGCGCCTTTGAGTCCAGTGTGGAGAAGCTTGCGGTGTGTCTGATGAAGTTGTGTTGTTTTCGCTATACCTGGGTCGAAGTGGGCCTGCATGTGCTCTTACGAGTTTTTTCTGCCACCAAGTTCGATCCAGGTGTTGTAAATTACATTACTCCATTTGGTGATTTTGGATTAGGAGTTGATCGATATACTTCTAAGAACGTTTGGAGTGCTGAGGTAGGTGTGTCTTCCCCTTCAGCTTTTTTAAGGGCACGCTTTAGTGTGTCACAATCACAGAAAAATATATCGATATGTTTTATGTTAAAAGTTATTGCATCAGAAAATTAACTGATGCAATAATTACCAACATTTGCAGCAGAGCTGCGGCATCACTGCATAAAAAAACTTTTGACGTATGAGAGTAATGCCAGGTTTCTCCTCCAATTCTTTGCGAATATCTTTCTCTAATAATATAGAAGAAACGGTGAATTCGTCAGATGGCGTCTTATGATCGCTTATGAGTCTAGATAATACATCAGCGCGTCCAAAATCTTTGGTGTTAGTATATTTGATTTCGAAATCGTATGCTGATAATATTAAAGCCCAACGTTGGAAGCGATTAGCAGTGTAAACCGGAATTCCCTTTTTTGATCCGAAAATTGTGAGTAATGGTTTGTGGTCGGTGTGCTATGTAAATTTGCGTCCGAACGGCATCTTGTGGAATCGTTGTACGGCAAAGATTAATGCCAAATCGTCTTCTCCATTTGGCTACAGTTGCGCTCAGCGGGTGTGAGAGATCTTGATATGTGATGAATTGCCTTCATATTGTTATCAGGAAATGTATGATAAATTACTGCACCTATTCCGTGGGAAGATGCATCCGCAACAACATGTATTGGTAAATCCGGGTTGTAGTGTGTTAGTAACATGTCTGATGTCGGAATTTGTTTAAACTTGTCCAATTACTCTTGGCATTCTGAAGTCCAGTTGAATTGGTTTTCTTTCTTTAAAAGATCATTAAGAGGTTTTCATATTTTTCGCATATTAATTACGAATTTGCCATAATGGTTGATAGAACCCAAAAGAGAACGTACTTCTGAAATGTTTTTTTTAATCTTCAGATTGTTTATGGCTGTAATTTTCGCCGGATCGGGTCTAATACCATTATTGTCAATAATCTGACCAAGTTATTTGGTTTTCTTTTGAAAAAATTGGCATTTTTCAAATTTGAGTCGGAATCCAAAGTCTTGAATTTTCTGTAAAAGCAGATTAAGATTAGTTTTATGTTTCGGAACTGACTTACTTGTGAGCATAATGTTGTCTATATATGCCTTAGCACCGAACATAGTTGGTCCATAATCCTCAGAAAAGCTCCGCCGCACAGTGGGAAATTTTACGAGAAGGCGGTCAAAATTCCATAACTTTTGACTGGATCGGTATTTTTTTATAATTTTAACAAATTTCAGTAAAATTTTATGATTCATAACAATTTATATTGGACTCATGGTAGATTATGGAAAAATCATTACAAAACTCTGTTGAGTGATTTTTGGTATTTAAAACCCTTAATTAGAACAAATATCGATATTCGATTTCGGAGATATTATGTTTCAGATTTAAGTCGTTTTTTGCCATTTTAGTGATCGAATAAATAAGTAAATAAACAGTTAATAATTTATTTTTCTGCTATTTTTCTTGTAAACCCTACCAGTTGTTTTGACAATGTTGCATATTATGCAAACTGTTATTTAGGCCTTTTAGCGTTTACCATATACATAATCTTTTTAAATCGCAAATTTTAATCGAAGGATCCCAACAATGCAATTAGAGTTTTTTTTTTTCCCCGGACTTTTTCGATTCCCGGGAAAGCGGGAAATTTTTTTAAAATTCCCGGGATCCCGCTCCATATAAATAATAAAAAGTAAATTTTGTTATTAATTAATGAAAATAACTTTTATAAAAAAACGTAAGGGAACTTGCTTACAAAAAAAGTAAAAGAAATAGTTCAATACTAAAAAATTAATTGAAGATTGAAAAAGGAACTTGAATTATTATCACCTCACGCCTTTATTCCCTATTATTATGCTTTTATTCAGTATTATAATGCTCTGGATACAAGATAAAAAGAAAACATAAACATAACAATTTAATTCATAAGACAATAATAAAAACAAAATAAAAATTAAGGTAGTCAAAAAGTTAATTAATAAAATAGATAAAATATTTTAAAGAAATTAAATTAAATTTTCATTAAATTATTTTTATGAAGAAAGGAATTTTAAAATTTAATGAACTTAAGCCTAATTAAAAATATTAAAAATTTGGATTTAAAACCACAAATAGTTCAACAAAATAACCACAATACTAATTATTTTAAAGAAATATATAACATTTTTTAACGGTTTAGGAAATAACTTTCTGACACACTCAAAGCGCTTAGTAAGTCGTCAAAAAGTATATTCCTGATTTAACTTACTAATTATCATGTTTCCAAAAAATTTCGTTAATTTTTTACCGAGGTTGGACAAATAACAAGTTAAAAGTGCACCGTTGTAGCATGCTTCGGATTCACAATCAGAAGCAATTTTTTCTTTTTTATAAACAGCGTCTAATCAGTCAAATGTACGTCAAGGTTGATGCAAAAATAGCATCAACCGGACTGCTTCTTACAAACCTTTTCATTTCAATAGGTCCATCTGTAATCTTTAGGACAATGTGTTTTTCAAGTTGTATGTTGTAGTATCTTACACGAGTTTCCAAAATGTTATTTTATTTCGGTTTTCCCGCACTTCACTGGTATATAAACCAACAGAAATTGAAAATTTCTGTTTATCACCTAATAAACATATCGCTCCTTCATTGCATCATAGTCATATCTCAAAATTTTAAGTAACTTTAGCAAAGTTTTCCTTCATACCTTCTCGTATTATATCTCAAACTGAACCGAAGTTATAGCAAAATATATCTTAAAATCGGTACATTTTGAAAACTTTAAACGCATTTTGCCAAGATCGTTTGTTTTTGTAGTTATGACTATGTTGCAATAAAGGAGCGATATGTTTAGGTATCTCCTATTTTTAAGACTTGTTCATGGACAATGAAACTTTACTGCCTGCATCTTATTTTGAATTAATGTACTTTATTAACTCTTCCCTTCACTAAATGCAATAATTATCAACTGTTGCCCTGCCCATTCTGCTTTTAGTAGATTTATTGCATCAGCAGACATTGATTTAAATACATGTACTCACTTCTTGTAATTGATCTAATCCACAACCCATCCACAGATGCTAATTTTTAGAGAATAGAAAACTAAATTTCAAAGTATAAATAGCTATTTTCTGAAATTATGAGGAATTTCCCGGGAAAACGGGAAATAAAATAATTGAAATTCCCGGGATTTCCCGTCCCTAAATGCAATACATCAGTGTCGATTTTTAATTTTGGTTAGTTAGGGCCTATTGCGTTTCAATTAACAATATATAGATTTTACATAATATTAATTACTTTTTTCTATTTCTGTTTTACAGAGGCTTGTGTACACAACTTGTTCGTCAAATACCAAATACTGCTATAATGATGGCAACCTATGAAACTGTGGTTTACGTATTAACACGTCGTTTTAATAATAAAAGTAATGAATTCTATGATTTTTAAATAACTTATTTCCTTATCCTTTAGCTAGGCTTTACAAAGTTTTGGAACACTAAAAGACAAACTTGAAAAGTTTGTACGCGGTAACTTTAACTGTTTTGTAGAAAAAGACTTATTTAAAATAAAACAAAGAGGGAAATCTTAAAATCCTCCTAAAAAATAAAAATAACAATTGTAGTAAACACCACTTTGTTTTTGGCCTCTATAATGATGGTCAACAGTTTTTGAAACCAAATGAAATCATATTTATACAAAAATTAATATTATGAGCGCTAAATTGTAGTTTTAGTTAAAATAAAAACAAAACATATACCACAAAGTTGCCATGCAACTTTAAATTTATACAATTAAATTATTTCAAATTAAATTAAAGAAAACAAACGCTTTCTAAAAACAAATAAAATCTGTATATTAGAAAACACATACCAACGAAATTAAAAATGATCTGATTTAAAGTTGAATTCTTAAAGAACAAAAAGCACAAATCTTAAAAAGGCTTGTTTTAAATAAATCATAAACTTAAATCGTTTCGAAAACGCACTAATTAGTTTTTAAGTTTTTTTGTTTTAGAAATTTATTTATGTTTTGATGAAAGCTTTTTGGTATTAATTATTATTATTTAATTTAATAATTTATAATAATATAATTCAAATCATAACAGCGCTCTTTATTTTGAAAAACTGAAAAATTTAATTTTAATTATTACTAATTTTTATTGAACATTTTGTGATCTTTTTTAGATCTATAATCTTTTTTTTATTTTTTTTTATAGATCTAAAATATAAATGAAAAGAAAAAAATAACTTGTTAAACTTACTGTTATTATACTTATGAAATACCAATTTGTCCTTATATACATTACAAAAAATAATTCTATCATATAATAATGATTGCTAAGAAAAATAATACATACATGAATAAAAATTAAATAAAATAAATAATTCTTTTGTAGTTTTTAGATATAATTTAAATCATTAAACTATGTTATAATATATTATTAGATTAAAAAAAGAACAAGAAATATTTAGTTTATTCCTTAAACAATAAAAAAATATATAATTTTATTTATGTTGTGTATTTTCTTTTTTTTTAGTTAAAAAAGAAATCAAATAAAAAACAAACTTTATTAAAGTTCCTTTAAAATTTTGGCTTTTTTATTTAAAATGGAACAATCAAAACTGTTAAATTCATAGATAAATAACTAGATATGAAACTCTCCTTTTATTGAAAAAAATATATCGTTACTTTAAACGCAAAAGGCCTTATCTAACATTTTGAAAATTTTACAGGAGAAGCCAAAAGTTATATACAGGGCTGTGCTGGAAATCGCAAACGCAAAACGCAAGAATTTTAAAAATCGTTTTTTTAGTAAGATTTCTGTAATAAAAGAATTTTATGACAAATA
Organism: Pollenia griseotomentosa; assembly: GCA_963931875.1. Lineage (NCBI taxonomy): Eukaryota > Metazoa > Arthropoda > Insecta > Diptera > Polleniidae > Pollenia > Pollenia griseotomentosa. The sequence goes on along the minus strand of OZ007561.1, from coordinate 97,567,589 downwards.
TTATACAAACATTTCTCTATTAAACAGAATTTAATAACAAAAATTATAAAAATTAGATTAAAAGTTTTTTAAAAACAGCCTCCAAATTCTTGCGTTTTGCGTTTGCGGTTTCCAGCACACCCCCCTTAAAATGATTAATTGCCTTAAACTGTTAAGAATTTATTTTTCTTCCATTTTTCTGGTAAAACCTATCAGTTGCTTTGACAATGTTGCGTACTATGCAAACTGTTAATTAGCAGCCGTATTCATAACAAAAAATTAGCCACAGTTTGTACACTACGTACAACCAGCTGCTTACCAGAATACCGATTAAGCTTAGCAGCTTGTTAGCACAGAGCTAAGTCATAACAAACTTTTCTCCATCATCAAACTTTTAATAAATCAACTCTGAATTTTAATGATGCCACATTATATAACTCAAAATGCAACACGTTTTGCTTTTTGCTTGATGATAGTAATACGTCTCTAACAAATATACTTGTAACTCATTCCTTAATAATGATATCCGATGGATAGCGAAACATTGGAACCAATTAATTATTAAATAATTGTTGTGCTTTTACATTGAATAAAAGACGAATTGTTTGACTTTCAATAAAATAAACTTTTTAATTTATATTTTAGGTATGCATTTCTGGCTTGCTAACAACTAACTGTAAAAAACGATTTCAGAGAATTGTATGTAAAAAACTTAAACTATTGTAGTATGCAGCATCGTGATTTGATGGTAATGACGTTGATATATTTAATGTTGTATGTAAGGGTTACCCCCAACATCTCCCTCCTCAAGACCATCGCAGTCATCTGGAAATTGGTTCCACGGCCTGTCTTCTTGTCATAATGCGCCTTTGAGTCCAGTGTGGAGAAGCTTGCGGTGTGTCTGATGAAGTTGTGTTGTTTTCGCTATACCTGGGTCGAAGTGGGCCTGCATGTGCTCTTACGAGTTTTTTCTGCCACCAAGTTCGATCCAGGTGTTGTAAATTACATTACTCCATTTGGTGATTTTGGATTAGGAGTTGATCGATATACTTCTAAGAACGTTTGGAGTGCTGAGGTAGGTGTGTCTTCCCCTTCAGCTTTTTTAAGGGCACGCTTTAGTGTGTCACAATCACAGAAAAATATATCGATATGTTTTATGTTAAAAGTTATTGCATCAGAAAATTAACTGATGCAATAATTACCAACATTTGCAGCAGAGCTGCGGCATCACTGCATAAAAAAAACTTTTGACGTATGAGAGTAATGCCAGGTTTCTCCTCCAATTCTTTGCGAATATCTTTCTCGAATAATATAGAAGAAACGGTGAATTCGTCAGATGGCGTCTTATGATCGCTTATGAGTCTAGATAATACATCAGCGCGTCCAAAATCTTTGGTGTTAGTATATTTGATTTCGAAATCGTATGCTGATAATATTAAAGCCCAACGTTGGAAGCGATTAGCAGTGTAAACCGGAATTCCCTTTTTTGATCCGAAAATTGTGAATAATGGTTTGTGGTCGGTGTGCTATGTAAATTTGCGTCCGAACGGCATCTTGTGGAATCGTTGTACGGCAAAGATTAATGCCAAATCGTCTTCTCCATTTGGCTACAGTTGCGCTCAGCGGGTGTGAGAGATCTTGATATGTGATGAATTGCCTTCATATTGTTATCAGGAAATGTATGATAAATTACTGCACCTATTCCGTGGGAAGATGCATCCGCAACAACATGTATTGGTAAATCCGGGTTGTAGTGTGTTAGTAACATGTCTGATGTCGGAATTTGTTTAAACTTGTCCAATTACTCTTGGCATTCTGAAGTCCAGTTGAATTGGTTTTCTTTCTTTAAAAGATCATTAAGAGGTTTTCATATTTTTCGCATATTAATTACGAATTTGCCATAATGGTTGATAGAACCCCAAAGAGAACGTACTTCTGAAATGTTTTTTTTAATCTTCAGATTGTTTATGGCTGTAATTTTCGCCGGATCGGGTCTAATACCATTATTGTCAATAATCTGACCAAGTTATTTGGTTTTCTTTTGAAAAAATTGGCATTTTTCAAATTTGAGTCGGAATCCAAAGTCTTGAATTTTCTGTAAAAGCAGATTAAGATTAGTTTTATGTTCCGGAACTGACTTACTTGCGAGCATAATGTTGTCTATATATGCCTTAGCACCGAACATAGTTGGTCCATAATCCTCAGAAAAGCTCCGCCGCACAGTGGGAAATTTTACGAGAAGGCGGTCAAAATTCCATAACTTTTGACTGGATCGGTATTTTTTTATGCGATTTTTTTTGCTCGATAGGTGCGATGTTAGGCTTTAAAAAAAACGCGTAAAAAAAACGTAAAATTCGACTGATAGGAGCAAAAGTTATGGGGAGTTCAAAATGCATTTTTATTTTTTTGTTGAGTTTCGGTGTAAAAGTTGAATATTTCAAATATGATTTTTTTATAATATATCATTATTTCTCTTGTATTTTACAACTGATGCTTATTTTTTATTGTCGAACTTAGATCCTGTCAGAAAATGCCAATATTTGGCCCCTGTAAATTTTTTAGTCCCAATATTCACAGGGGCCAAAGGTTGGCGTTTTTGGGAAAGACGAGTTGTTATAAGGATAAAACTGAAAAGGAATATTTTGAAAAATGCACAAATAGCATTCTTGGCTATCGATAACATTTAAGGTAATTCAACTTTTATTTTTGGTTTGAGATGTATGTGTATTTTATTTTATTTGATTGGTTCGCTTTCGCTGTTCTGTATACTGATTTTTTGTCCGTTTTAAATCCAAAAATAGTGCAAATGCTTCTTCTGGAGTAAATTTCATTTCTTCAGTTGGTGTAGGCATACTTTTTAAAATCCTCTTTGTGCGTTTAGGGCTCGCTTCCACTATTTTTTCAATTATTGCAATTTTTGTTTTCTTATTTTGCGTTGGTTGAATTTGATGCAGAAATGAATCCTTTATCATACTATGAGAAATTTCTTTATTGATATTTGCTAGCTTGCGTCTTCGTGATCTTTCACTGCAATTGTCAATTTGTTTTGCGGGCCGACCCACTTTTCCAGTTTCCTTAGCAGTTATTGACAGCTTAAAAATCCGATCATTTGTTAGCCATTTTTCGTTGCGTAAGTAAAACGTTTTCTTGTTTCTAGAACATTTAAGGTACCGTTTTCTTAATGTTAATGAAAAATTTTTAATTTTTATCTTATGAAAGAATGGATTATTCATTATGTGTAACACAAAATCTTTTTCATCTTTCTGTTGAAAATATATATCTGCGAGAACTTTATAACTGAACTTAGCCATTGTTTAAACAATAATGAAGGTAAAATTATGAATGCATGCACTTTTATGCTCTTGATAGAAGTTTTTTTAAATGATCTTTTGTTACTGCTTCTTTAAAACATAAAAACCCTTTTTTAAATACAAATTTAATCTTTTATTAGCATTTCTTTGAAACATAAAAAACCCCTGTTTTCACAATTTTTAAAAGGATAACATACCGGCAATAAATTAACAGGTAACATGTAGGTAATTTTCACGTAAAATATAACTGCGTGCTAGTTTTTTTACCATTTACCTGTTCTTCCATTTTTTTAAATTAATTTGCAATTTTCAGGTAATTAAACTATGTAGTTTATGTTGCGGCTATTTACTTATGTTTAACCTTTTAACTTACTCAGAAATCTAACGTGTTAGTCTATTTATGTCGCCTATTCGTTTTGCAGCATCCGTTCACCCACAATAAGTTCATAACAATGGCAATACCTTTACCTTCTCCAAATTAATTAATAACCTGACGTGCTAGATAATTTATGTGGCCTGAACTGCTTTATTTGTCGAAAATTCTTTAAGATTCACCTTCTTTAATTTCAGTAATTTTTCCTTGCAGGACTTATTTTTTGAACCGAATATCTTACCTTGGGTCACAGAAATTGCTGTAGTTCGCAAGGCCGTATCCAGATGTGCGTACAATGGGGTATAGAAATGTAGGTTAGATTCTGGACTACAAGAGAGTATAGGTTTTTTTTGACGCATTTGGACGCTCAGGACTTATGCTCTATAAAGTAGGAAATTTCCGGGAAATTTTGACATTAAAAAAAAAAAAAATTAAATAGTTCTAGAGGTCGCAGAGTTTAATGCTTTAAACCACGTATAGCTAATAAAATAAACTAATACACAAAACTTATTCTGTCAAAAAATCTTAAAAAACAAAAAAGTTATTAGCATTTCAACTTCAAAAATTGACTCAGAAATTCAAAACTATAACCAAATATTGAGAAAGTCCATTTCGGACCACCCTGTTCTCAATGAAATAGTTGAAATAGGGTTTTAATTTTTTGGCTCCCGAGGTTCACTAGTATTTACTTTCACATGAATAAAAAAAATTTAAAATCGGAGAACAAAAAAAAAATAATTTTGGCCGCCTTCTCAAAATATGAACCAGTGTGCGCCGGTTAAATCGGAATAAACCTCTGTGAGTGCTTATTGTGAGTACTTCCTTGCTGTTGTCATATGATTCGACTTGAAAGTAAGCGTCTGAAAGGTCCAGATGGCTAAAGATGATACAGTTGTGAGAGTCAGAAAGAATTTCTTCTTGTGTTGGTAATGGATATTGATTTGATTCTACGATAGAGTTAAGTCCAGTAGAATAGTCTGCACAAATATGAATTTTTCCATTATTTTTACTGACCACTATTGGTGCGGCGCACTTTGATTTATCTACCGGTGATAACACTCCTTCGCTTTGTAATTAGTAGAGAGTCCTAGTTGACTGTTATCAAAAACAGTATTATAAGTTTTCGTAAATGAAGTAATTTCATTATCGAATGTGATGCGCTGTCTTTTGTTGTATATGCCGTTGATTTTCCAATGGTTTCCCATGTTTGAACTAGGGATGCCAAACGGGAAATCCCGAATCCCGAAATCCCGGGATTTTTCGGGACTGACAAATCCCGAATCCCTGGATTTATTTTTATGAATCCCGGGATTTTTCAAATTAACAACTTTTGTGTATCAAAAGTTTTTATATGTATAAAAATATTCGTTTAATTGAATTTTTATACTTTCTAATTATTCATTGTTTTATGGTCGTTTTCTCATTACGCGATTATCCTTTTCCCAACGAAAAACTGCACATTAAAGAAATTTGGTTTTCTCAATGTCTCATTTGTTTTCTATTCTGTCGCAAAGCTAACCAGCACTCATCTGCCAATTACACTATGCCACAAAAAAATGAACCTCAGAAATGAGATATTGTCTAAGCTAAATTGGTGCTGCTGAACACGAATATGGCATTTATTTATTTTTCCCATGAACCGTTTTCGAGATATACGCGAAAATCGTGTTTTTCAGCAGTTGTTTAAGGTATTTCGAAAAATCTTGAGAACAGTTTAACTGAATTGTACAAGATTTAACATTTTGAATAGATATCTCTCCCCGTGTGGGTCGGATAAAGATTTACTGAGCTACAGGACTTTAAAGTTGAAAAAAATGTGATTTTTTTAATTTTTTTCCAAATTCACATTTTTAATTCGCTCCAGTAATGCAATAAAAAAAATAAAATTTTTTTTTTTAACTTAAATAATTTTTTGTTTTAAACGTAGTAAGCGTAAAATTTTTATCGTCGCACAAAAAATTAGGAAATAACGACATAAAAATTTGTATTTAAAATGAATTGTTTTGTTAAGTTTTCTTTTTTATAAATAAAAAAATATATATATTTTAACTTTTGTTTATAAGAAAAAGTTGTAAAAGAATTGTTCTGTTAATTTTTCTTTTTTAAAAATTCAAAAATAAATAAAATTTAGTTAATTTAAAAAAATTTTCTTATAATTGTTTTGTTAAGTTTTCTTTTTTAAAAATTGAGACATAAATAAATAAAGTGTTGTTGTTTTTTAAAAAAAATTTGTATATTAAAGAAACAAATTGATCCCGAAAAATCCCGGGATCCCGAAAATTCCAAAATCCCGAATCCCGGGATTTGTTAAAATCGATCCCGTTTGGCATCCCTAGTTTGAACATAAATAATTGATATATCCGATGCGGTGTCTATCTGGAGTCTAATAGAGCCGTTATTGATTAGAACGGATGTGTACTTGCGAAAATCTTGAAATTGAAGCTTCTTTGTTGTAAAAACGTCATTTGTTCGAAAATTCGATTTGTTTTTGTTTTCACCGTGTTGAGGTTTCGTGTATTTTACGGGTTTGGCACTGGAGCAATAGTTATCCGTGTGTCCAATTTGATGACATTTGCTGCATTTGTGTTTTAAATAGGTGCACAATTTTACATAGTGTAAATCCCCGCATAGCCAGCATGGTGTCTTTGGAAGTTTGCGAATCCGGTTGTTGCCTTCCATTTTGTTAACAGTACGTACTGATTGTGATTGGTGCTCAATCATTGAGTTGTCTGACTTTAGATCAAGTATACGCTGTGTTTCGTCAACCAGCTTATCTAAGTTTGTGGTGTCAGAAAATTCATTTAAAATTTTCAGCAATCGGACTCGAATGTCCATATCTCTTGCTGATCTAAGTCCTAATACAAAGATTAGACATTTAAATTGGTCAATTCTTAGATCCGTCATTCTAAAAAGTTCACATTGTAGATTCACACGATTGGCGTACTCTTTAAAATCTTAACCATCTGTTTTTGCAAGTTGCTGACATTTGTAGCGTTGAAAAACCTGTGTTTCTGCTTTGCCAAAGAGTTTGTTCAATTTTTCAACATTGTCTTTGAGAGTCATGTCAAGTGGTTTTTTTGGCAGAACGTAGTTTGAAAATCTTTCGTGGACTTGGTTAGGCATTTTCCGCCAAAGTAGAGCAACTTTGTCATGTTCTTCGAGAGCGTTCGCCTTCTTCTCGAAAACGTGTACATACCTGTTGTAGCAAGCTTGAAAAATTAGACCACTTTCTGGTTCATACGCAAAGTTTGTCATCGAGTGTGCCAATGATTCCATCAGTGCAGCTTTTGATGTGCTCGTTGTTTATGAAGTGCTTGAGCTTGTAGTAACTGCGCCATTTGTTGTAGCAAGAGTGTTTGTTGGTGCATTGTGTTCTGCTGATCTTCCAACAGTTTTTAAAACTTTGTCGTCGGACATTGTTTCGATTATTTGCAATAATAAATTTTATAATTTATATTTCACCGTCCTCGTCGCCACTTTTGTTGTGCTTTTAAATTGAATAAAAAACGAATTGTTTGACTTTCAATACAATAATTTTTTTAATTAATATTTTAGGTATGCACTTCTGGCTTGCTAACAACTAACTGTAAAAAACGGTTGCAAAGAATTGTATATAAAAAACTTAAACTATTGTAGTATGCAGCATCGTGATTTCATGGTGATGCGACGTAGATCTATTTAATGTTGTATGTAAGGGTTACCCCCAACAATAATATATATTGTTTACAAATAATTGGCCTCGAGCTCGAAAAATCTTTTAATTTTTTTTTTTTTTTAAGATAGTAAATTAAAAAACAACAAACAAAATTGTTTAACATTAAACGGCTGTTTTTCAAAAGTTTCCAAACGTTTGGCAACTCGTTAACAAGAGTTTAGCAAATCGTTTGCTAGAGCTTAGTAAGTGTATTATGAATAAACTTTGTGCTAACTTCATGCCAAATTTTGTATTATGAATACGGCTGATAATCTTTTGTTGTTGTTGTTGTTGTAACAGATCCACATGAAAAACAAATATGGCACAGTTCATCAAGTTGGAACAATTGTACAATTTAAAACTAAAAAGTACATTGCTACCCTGTGTCTCATTTGGTACTACAGTGAACTCGCGAATACGTGAACACTCGAACACATGAACGACTCGAAAACGTGAACACTTTTATTTTTACATTGATTACTCTAAAACGTGAACAAAGTCTGAAAGCTCTAAAACGTGAACAAAGTTTTCTGAGTTTTTTTCGTTTTATTTTTTTAATTTACTTTTAATTTTGGGAATCCCAAAACTCATTTTACTGTTTACGTTGATTGTTTTCACAAATACATGCAAATGAATATGTATGTACTTTGTATGTCCTCAGGTTTGTTTTATAGAACGTTTTTTATTTTTCTTTAAAAATTTAAATGTGCAATTTTTCTAAAGGTGACGAAGATAGTATTTCTATTGTAGAACAGCCTGAAATCGTAAAAAAAGACAAGGAAGTAGTGGAAGCATTAAATAAAGCCTTTAAATGGGCTGAAAATAAAAAGGTTGACCAAACTGAAATAAGGGTTTTGAATAATCTCAATGGTAAAACAAAACAACTACCAAAAGAAGATAAGCGATTTCTTTGTGTGAAAACTAAAAGAAAACAAAACCCGTCCTTTAAAGGGTTTTTTTTTATTTTTCAATCGTAAATTATATAGTTTTCGATTATATTTCATATAATTTTTAACTGTCATGTTTTTTATTTTTTCTCCGATAAAATCAGCTCCATTATGGCTTTTGATTAGTCGAACTAGCTTTATTTTTAACCAAACAAAAGTTATTGGTTTTTCGCAAAGAAGAGAAGAAACAATTTGCACTAACATTTATGTTCATAAATTGTCAATAATTTTTGGGCTTCTTTTTTAGCCAAGCTTCTTATTTATTTGGCTAACATTAAAGTTTCTATTATTTTTTCATTTGTCAAAAACAAAAATGCAAACTATTTGAAATCATTATTTAAACATATAAATGAATCATATATGAATCCTTCTTCCATCACTGAAGTGATAAATCAGTTTTTAATCATCAAAACTGATCTGAAAGAATCATTTGGGTGATTTTTACAAAAAATAATCAGCCAATTGCTAGCTGGTATGTACATATGCATTTTTAATTAGAAGTGAAAAAGTACCTATAAACATTTTATTTTATTTTTGTAAAGTGAATAAATAAAACATTTAAATTTTTTATCCAATCTTAATATCTGATATTTAATTGTTTTTTTGAAGTGATTATTTCGAGCTTAACTTTTTCTAAAATTTTCACAATCGAAAACGTGAACAAATTTGAAAACGTGAACACCCTTGGTAAAAATTAGTTCACGTTTTCGCGAGTTCACTGTATTTCCAAATTTTTCAAATCTATTGGTTATTGATATAAATGGCAACTCGTATTTACTGTTTAATGAATACAAGCGGAGTTCAGTGTTTGCTGCAAATGGTCTTGAGAAAGAAACAATGCAAAATGTCGTAGCTTTTTTTTGAAATCTAACCCTGCGTTTCCACATGCAAGTAATTACTTGAAAGTAGTGTATAGTACGTATTATCAACGAAAAATCAAGGAAACTGCCGATTGGCTGAAAGTACAAAAATTGTGTGAATATTAGTGAAAAAGTGTGATGTATTGAGTTTTTCGAACTTGTATGTACTTGCATGTTGAAACGGGGGGTAAAGGAAACTCTGTGTAAAATTTGCACCAAACAAAAGATATAGGAATCCTCTTCTGCAAAATTTCTAGTAGAAGAGACAACTTCCTCTCATTTCAAGATTATTTTCGAACGGGAACTCATAATATTTTGAAATTCGTTAAGAAGATGGTTGTCACGTTAAGAAGTCATCAACAGAATTTTGGAACAGTGGGTACCACTCCATTATTATATTACTCTGAAGGATTTTTAAGGAGATTTTACAAGCGCCAAATTAAAATTTTATATCCGGACTTTCTACTCCAGCTTGTAATATGTATTTCCTCTTTCCGCAGTACATATTGAAAATTGTAAACACAATAAAATGTATGCACATATTTTTCGAACGCGTAAAATTTGACGAAATAAATGGGGCGCAATTTTTTGGAAAAGGAGTTTTTAGACAAATTCGAGTTATCAAAGCTAAGACTAGAAGAAAATCATCTGTCATTTAACATTATTTATATATCGTAGATATTTGTATAACCAGAAATAACATTGGAAGTATGTAGTATAATTAAGGATTTAAAAAAAAGTTAAGGAATACTATATAACGTTTTGCGAAGCTTTAAGAAATAAAGTTAACTTCGACGTCGAAATTTTAAACTGGCTAGGAAAATTTACTCCAGAAAATGTGATTTCAGTAAAAGCCTCCAGTATAGTACAGCTTTATTAAAAATGTTTCCAAATGAAAGTGAAAATTATAATAGTACTAGCTGTCCCGGCAAACGTTGTTTTGCCATAAACCTAATTTCAAGTAAAATAAATTCCTCTTTCTTTCACTTGACAATAGCTATTTATTTCTTTTCGTTACATATTCAAAAGTTAAACATAAAAAAGTGATGTATTTTTTATCCTGAAGTATGAAAATCAAACAGAGATAATCAATTTTTATTGCATGGGGTCTTCACCTGAAAATTTTTTGTTATACCAAACGTCAAAGTCTATATAAAAAACTCTAATGTTTTTTTCAGCGTTTTTTTATATGAAGTTTGACGTTTACTATAACAAAAAATTGTCAGGTGAAGACCCCATGTTAAGAAGAGCAATTGCGTGTACGATTTTTTTTGTCAGTCCGTCTTTAGCCAACACAAATAAGCTCGATAGCTTGCCGACGCGAGAACATGCCACGTATAATTGTCCGTCTGAAAAACATGGTGTGCCCAAATCTAAGCCGCAAACAGAAAAAAGGAAATTTGAATTAATTTGGGACGTCTGTGGCAATCATCGGAGTTCGTGGCAGCAAAACATTTTCGTTTCGGAATTTACCATTCAAAAAGTTAGCTTCGGTAACGTTTTTCATCAATTTGTTAACGACCAATCGTGTACCATTGCAAAGCCGAAGTAGAATAACCGGAGAAAAAAACGTTTAATAAAGATACATAAACTTATCAAAAGAATCGTTTAATTAATTAAGAAGATATTGGATGGGGGTGCTTTTACCCGTTTACCTTTTTTTTACGCCGTAAATGTTAAAATGTATAGCCTTTAATTCCTTCAAGACTTGAAACTTCCATCGGATAATTAATTAAGAATACATGGGGAGATGGAACTTTTACCCTTTTTGCCCTATTTTACGCCCTAATTGTTGGAAATTCAAAAACATGTATATCTTAAAGTTCCTTTAGATATTACAGTATCTGCATGGAGGGGGAGCGTTTGCCTCTCTTGCCCAATTTCACGCCCTGAATAATAAAAATTATAGGCTATAGTTCCTTGCAGATGTAACACTATTTGCCTGCGAAATTTCAAGATAATCGGTTAATCAGTTAAGAAAATATTGGGAGGGGGAGCTTTTACCCGTTTTGCCCTATGTTACGCCGGCTCCGTGCAATAACTTCCAGGTGCAATAAGTCCCAGTGCAATAACTCCCAATGAATTAAATCCCAAAATAAATGAAATAAGTCCCAAACTGGAAAAAAGAAATAAATCCCAAAAAAAATGAAATAATTTCCAAGTCTTAAATGAAACAAACCCCAACTTTTGGGAGTTATTTCATAATGAAATAACTCCTAAAGACATTAATGAAATAACTTCCAAAAACAGCGCATCGAAAAGAAATGAAATAAGAGCCAAAAAAAAATGAAACAACTTCCAAAGAAATTTATTATATATGTATTCGTTTTACTTGAATTGCAAGTTTTTTTAAGAAATTGCAAATAATTGAAAATGAAATAACTCCCACAAAAAATGAAATAACACCGAAGCTCAAAATAAAATGAAATAACTCCCACGTTTATTTTTTCGGGGACTTATTTCATTTGGACTTTATTTCATTATGAAATAACTCCCAGGCAAAAAATGAAATAACTTCCAAAAAAATGAAATAAAACCGAAAGAGCTGGGAGCTATTTCATAATGAAATTACTCCCACATTTGTATGAAAAATTGTTGGGTCTAATTTCATTTTTTTCTTGGGACTTATTGCACCTGGGAGTTATTGCACGGAGCCGTTACGCCCTCTAGCGATATAAAATATATACATTTAGATCTATTCCGAATGTCATTGTACACATTAGGCATTACGATTTGGTAACTTTTCAGGTAACAATAAAAAATCATAATATAGATAATGAAACCCATTTTGTTGAAATTTATATGGGAATAATATATAGGAAAATCTACATGCAATATCTCTGGAGCCACTGGGCCGATTTCGTCCAAACTTTACATAAACCATCTACAGACTATCCCGAAAGTACCGTGATAGTTTTCGTTTAAGTCGAACGACCCGCTTTCGCAGTTAGTGGTGACATCAAAGTGTACACTTCTTTTTATATATATAGATGTACTATTAATAACGAGTTTCGAACTTTGGCGGATATATACATACATAGATGCTTTACAAAATTGCACAGAAAAAAATATCTCAAGAAAATTTTTAACAACACAGTTTATTAAAAATAAAATTTTAGGTCAACAAACTTTTTGTTTGATTCAAAAAAAAAAATTTATCAAATTTACACTTTGCAAAATAGCACTCAATAAAATATATTTAATAATGAAATAATTAAATATTTCTTCATATTCAATAAAAAAAATATTTGAATCAAAGTAAAGACAGTATTTTCACAACTCTTGTCCATTTTTAAATAGCTCATGATTCTCATTTGTTTTACAGTTTTATTTGAATAATATATTTAGTTTTGCCAAAGTCATTGGAAAAGGTTTCTTGATGATCTGGCCTAAGCAACCAGTGAAATGCGCATAGGAACTTACTTATCCCCGCATAATAAATTTTAGTGTTTTTATAAAAATATAAAAATTGAAAATTAATGACATCATCATTAATAAATAAAAAAATAAAGATTCGATTAACATTTTGTTTGATTTATCCAACATTTTCAACAATTTATTTTAACAAATCAAGTAAACATTTTGTTGAAAAAAATTATTTTGGGCAACAACTTTTTTTATTGACTCAATAAACTTGGTTGTTGACTAAAAATTTAACAATTATACATACAAACTTTTTTATCAATACCGCAAAAGTCGTCATCGCAGAAAATTCAAAAATTTTTGTAATCAAATATGCGATTTTCGTATTTAAATATGAAAATTATTTGTTTCTGTGTGTCCACAATAAAAAATGAATTAGATCAGTTAATGTTGTCAGAGCTTAGTAGAATAACTAAATTAATATTGTACCTTCCACACGGCGAATATGGAAAGAATTTTTCAATGCCGAAATATAAAAAAAAAAATCAAAGAAACGAATTAGTCTATAGTCTAATCATTATATTCATGTTTGTTAAACTTAATACGTAAGTACATACGTGTTTACATATTGGGACAAATTGTTTGTCTAAAAAATCTGTAATATATAGCTTAGTTAAGACAATATGTTGAAACAGCAAATGTATGCTTACACTCATATGCTTAAAAATAATAAAAAAATGCCTCTATCCGATAAAAAAAAAACAAAAAATAATTTTACACAAAAAAAAATACACAATACACACACAAGCTGTTCGTGCTGCGGTCGTTGCTAAAATTTTTGGTTTGTTCATTTCTTTATCAATGAAAAAAAAGACATTATAGAACATTAAAATATAATGTTTGGTTACAATACCCCTACAATTGTTCTGTTTTTTAACGAAGAACAGAACACTACATAATGTTCGGCTCGTTCTTGAAAATAGTTACGAACGGTATTAAGGGTTGAGGTCATCTACACAAAAACTAAAAAAATAGATACCGTTCCTGGGTGTGTGAGCCAAACGCTAAATAATGTTCTGTTTGTTTTCGAACACTGGTTCTAGGTTTCGACTCGAATTGAAAACGCCAAATTTTTGGAATTCGCATAATTCATAAACTGGTGTTCTGTATGTTTTGGAGTATTCGAAGTTGTTGTTCGAAAAAATATCTTGTATACGTCAAAAACATAAAAAACAGCTTTTTAACAGAAAAGCAGCTTAAAAAAAAAATTATTTTGTTTTCTTGATTGTAGCAAAAATTATTCCTAAAAAATAAAATGTTTGCATAAAAATACCAGGAGCTTTTGTTTTATCTTTTATAAAACTACAAGTGATGTTTAATAAAAACAACTTTTAAATTTTTGGTTGAGTTAATAAAAAATTGTTGTATTTATGTGGACATAAATCGTCACCTAAAAAGCAAAACGCCCTATCTAACATTTTGAAAATTTTACAGGAGAAGCAAAACAACTATTAAAAATTTTAATTGATAAATTGCCTTAAACTGTTTATAGCTTATTTTTCTTGTAAGCCCTACTTGCAAGGCCCCTGGTTTACAACTTTTCTATATTGCAGCGAACAAAAACATAGCAAACATTACAACTGATCACAACCAGTTGTCTTAATTACAACTCAACTCAGTTGAGTTGTAAACCGTAATAGGGGCCATAATATGCAACATTGTCAAAACAACTGGGGCCTAATTCTGGCAGTCGTGATCGCGTAATTTCTCGATTCGAAAGCAATTTTATCTCAGTCGATACTGAACGAATCAAAATTATTTTTTCAGTATTGTGAAACTCAAATTAATGCTTTACAACACTGAAAAAATAATTCCAATTCGTTAAGTATTGACTGAAATAATTAGATAATAAATTGCTTTCGAATCGAGAAATTACTCGATCACGACTGCCAGAATCAGGCCCCAGTTGTTTTGACAATGTTGCATATTATGGCCCCTATTACGGTTTACAACTCAACTGAGTTGAGTTGTAATTAGGACAACTGGTTGTGATCAGTTGTAATGTTTGCTATGTTTTTGTTCGCTGCAATATAGAAAAGTTGTAAACCATAATACAAAAATTAAGAAATTGCAACTCAACTGAGTTGAGTTGTAAACCGTAATAGGGGCCTATGCAAACTGTTAGTAAGGTCTTTTAGCGCGTATCATATAATCTTTTGTAGATAGAGGCTTTTGTTTTTTGTTAATAAAATCGCTTATTTTGGTCGAATGATTCCAAATTTTATTGTGGACATTTTTGTTAATGCAATTGGTACATCAGAATCATCAGCATTTTTTTCTACTTTTCAAATTCGACTTAAGATGTTTTGTCAAAATGCCACAGATATATTTTTGATTAAATTGAATAAACTATATACTTTACATATGTTTCAAACTACAAACCAAATTTTTGTTTTTGTTAAAATGTTATTTTGAAAATCACAAGAGTTCAAATCACTTGTGATTTTAAAATCACAATTGTAAAAAAAGGGTGTTTTGAAAACCACAAGTTTTAATTTGGTTTAAATGGTGAAAAAATAAGCAAGTAATTTTAATTCGGCGACCACATAGCTGACCGGTTTAAAACCATAATTAAAAAAAACCAGAACACGTTTCTTGTGATTTCAAATCACTTTCACACTGATTTTCAGAACATGCCTGATTAGAACAAAAGCCGATTCGTTTTACTTTCACCAACCTCTTACTACTCCAATTTAAAACCCTCCAGCGATTGACATTTTCAATTCTTCTCCTTAGTACAGGATCATATGAAAGAAGAAAAAACAAGAAAATATAGCAACTTAATCATAAACATCAGTAGTATTCAATAAAAGACCATAATCAAAATTCGACTAGAATTTTGAATCAATATAGTTATTATTGTATATTATTAATCACGACATAGGTATTACTATGTAATGCATTTTATTTTTGGCATTGAAGGCTTTGTGTTACAATACATGAATAAATAAAATAAAAACATTTCTTAATAAAATGTTTGTTCGATTAAGCTAAAAACAATTTAAATTTCATCTACTAAACGAAAACGTTGATGTTGTTGTTCGGGCACAACATTAAAGAATTTCTTGTGAATGGGTTGACCTTCACGACCTGCGTAGTTACGTTGTACCCAGGTATGATCCCAGTTAGGGTCTAGGCGTTCGCAAGTGACATATACTTTGCCATGTTCCATAGCAAATAAGGTACCGTTACGACCAAAACCAACCTAAAAATGTTTGGTCAAAATTGGTTAATTTCCAAATGAAGTAAATTCGCATACTTACGTTTAAGCCTGGATGGAATCTCGTTGTTAATTGTGTGGCCAAAAGAGTACCTTGCGAAACATAATGACCATCCTGTACACGCCAACCACGGTGTTTTGGCCTAGGGTGTCCTTTTTTATTACGAGTACTGCCGCCGGTTTTCTTACTGGCATTACGTACGGTCGCTGCAAAGAAAAATTCTGATTTACAAATATTTTTATATTTGATAAAATCTTACATAAAAGTGGTTGGTCTGCCTTTAAACATGATAAAGATAGCTTTTGAAAAATGTTAAACGACATTTATAAATTATTATAATCAACTTTTTCAAAAAATTCTCTTATTCGATTTTATAAAATTAAAAAAAAAAACGAGTGTGAAGATAGCGTCGATAGTTATGAGTGATACTGGTATGGTGATTTTGGGGTGTTCAAATAAAAATGGGAATTTAATGATTTTGGGATTTAAAAGGAAAATAAAAGATTTGCTTCTGGGAATTTAAAAAAATTAGAGGGTTCGGAAAAAATGTGAAATAGTTATAAGTATGTGATACATAATTACGAAAAATTGGAGAACATAATTAATAAACAATAATAAAAATATAATAAATATAAGAAGATATTCAAATAATTAAGAGAAATGTATAATTAAATTTTTATTATAAAAAATAGCAAATTGCAAGCATTTTAACAGATCAACAGCTTTTAAAAAAAAATTTACTAATAAAAATATAAAGTTGTACACATCAAAAATTACTTAAAACAGAACTTGAAATTAATTTTTCTGGGATTTGGAGGCAACGCCAAGAAAAATAACTCTGGCGTATTGCAGTATTTAAAATTTATTGGTTGTTTTGGTTTGCCTGCAGGTCCAAGTAAATAAATAAAATTAAAAACTTGTGATTTTTGTTTTTATATTTTTATTCCCAATATTTCGGTTAGCATCGCTAACCATCTTCAGGGGTATGTAAACAATTAAAAAAATTAAATAACAAAATTTCACAAAAACACTTGTTTCACTTGCTTTAAGAAAATCTATTTGAACAAGGTCAACTATAAAAACTTAATTACTTAAAAATGTTAAAAAAGAACCTCAAGCAAAGTGCAGAAAAACTTGGAAGAAATTTTTCATCTTAATTAGGACAATAATTCAACACATACTTCTGGTGTTGTTAAAGGCCGTTTTACACTATTACACAAGTCTTTAGCGTCCCCTCCATTATATAATACATATTATTGTATATATTATTCGCCGTAATTTTTATATTTTGCACTATATTATGCAATAAGTGTTTAATGGTTTAAATTTAACCTATAAGCAAAACAACATTGTACCATGTCGGCAACACATTTAACAGTATATTGGACTTCTTTATGTTGTGCAATACAAATCAAAAATCTTGATTGTGCCAATATTTTGTGCCACCTATGAATAGCACACACACATTGGCGATATAATTGTACAACACGAAAAATTACATTGCAAGTGTGTGGGCTGCTTTGCGTATTTTGACGAAAATGCATCTCTGATCTAATTATTGTTTGAAAATTTTTATGCGCCCCATACACGGTTCAATTCAGTTGTCAACTGAGTCTTTCAACTCAGTTGACAACTTCATCAACTGAATTGAAAGATTTTAAATTTATTTTAAAATTTTATGAAATAAAAGACAATTTTTAAAATACTTAACTACAAAAATTAATTTTGACAGCTAATCAAGAGACTCGAGCACACACAGTACAATCGAATTGAAAGACTTAGTAGTCAACTTGAAAAAATCAAAATCTTTTGATTTTTCTTCAACCAACTCGACAACTGTCAAACTAATCAATTGACAAAGCCATACACGCTTTGATTTGGAGAACAACCGACTCAGTTGACAATTGAATTGAATCGTGTATGGTCTGCTTCAAGGTATATTTATAGCAGGTAGCCGCGAGATTACAACAATTGTACAATAAAACAAACAACAGGGCTTTTTATTGTTGTTATGTGGTACGAACTGTCAAAAGGCAAAATGTTTACTATACACCATTTGACAGTTCGTACCACAAAACAAGCAAATAAAAAATAAACAGCTGGCTTTCCGAGACTACCTGCTATAAATATACCTTGGTCTGCTTTATAAAACAATAACCAAGGTATATTTACACAAGGTAAACTCGTTGGCCCATATGTTTGTCAGCTGTTTACCCCTAGTTGGAACCCAAACGTCAAATTTCGTGTATATGAGCCAAAGTTTGTACATGTGTGCGTTTAATTGGTTTTGTTTTATATGAAGACAATTTTGACAACTCGGTTCTTTTTATAGAGGAACATGTATACACTCCCAAATGAGTCTACCTTGTGTAAATATACCTTGACAATAACAACTTATCATGACAGGGCTGTATTTTTTCAGAATACCTTAGACTTGTGTGATAGTGTAAAGCAAGGTCCAATTAGTAGGTCTGCTCGAAACGCCTGCTGATTTTTTGCAGAGTTCTGTTTTTTACGTGCAATGGTTTTTCTACATCTTTATATTTGTTTGTTTTTTATTTTATTTGATGTTACTAATTTGTGGCGGGTTAATTTATTCAAAAGAACATGAATAGTTTTTTGCTATTGATTACTTAAGTACCCAAGTACTTAGCACTTTACAACTCTAAAAAATTAACATAACAAAAAAAGTTTCAAATGTTGGCATTTAGCCCAGTAAATGATTCACAAACAAGTTTAATTAATTATTATTTATTCACATTTTGTTTAATTTTTATTTCAACTTTTCGTTTATTTAACAATTTTTTCACAATTTGTAAGCATTTTGCTTGTTACTTTTGTTTGTTTACCTTTTGAAACATATGTTTTTTTGTTTTACTAAATTTTACTGCAAAAATTTCTGCAGTAAAAATTTGTAAATACTCAGACAAGAACTGTCACTTTTTCCTCTTAATTTGTGTTCTCATTTACTGCATTTTGTGTACTCGAACGCAATTTCGTAAAATGCAGTAAAGTTCAGTAAAAGTCCTAGTTTATTTTCTTTAATAAAACCATTGCTTTTAAACAAAATAAAAGTTTATTTGAAACATAACCTGATTTAATTTAAATAAATAGTTTAAACAAATTTTTTTTTTATTAATTTAAACTAGTGTTCGCCTAATGGTCAAAATTCGACTATAAATTTTTATGTAAATATAAAGAAAACATAGTTCATCTAAGTATACATACAAATAAAATTTATTACTGTAGGGAAATGACTGAAAATTTTAGAATATTGAAATTCCACTTTTTATAACTTGTAATAAAGTAATACAGTACTTTTGACTTAACTGCCACACCGTGTTTTGCACGCATTTTGTGGCAGGTAAGTCAAAATGGCACTTAAGTGAAATTTTTTAACTGCCAAAAATTGGCAGTTATCTGATTCGTTTACCAGCCACAGAAGTGGCCCATAAGTGCGATTCACACAAATGTAATGTAATCTAAACAATGCAAGTGCTGAAGAAAACAAACAACAGCACCCTTTCGTCTGATCTATTGTTTTGATTTATGCATACATACACACTTTTTTGTTTTATTTTTAAACCAAGAGAGAGTTATAAAGAGAATGAGAGAATTATAGAAAAGCTGCGAGCATTCTATGTAACAAAAACAAACTACATATGTACATAGTTTTCGTTAGTAACAGTTGCAAAAAAAAATTTGTGGCAGTTAAATGAAAAATTATCAATGAATATGGGATAATAATTTCAAATATTTGTGGCAGCTAACTTAAATTGGCACGTATGAAATTGGCTCTTAAACAAGTACATTTCATACGAAATTGAAGAAATGAGTGAAATTTTGTGGTTTTTGGCAGGTATCTCAAATTGGCAGCTAAAAGAGTGGCAGTTAAGGCAAAACTACTGTAAAACGAAAAAATTTGGCTGCTGTCAGCAACCCCTCAAAATATAGATTTCTCCTGTGTATTTATGATAAAACAATAAACGCAGCACAAAGTCTTATTATTTTAGAACTTTTTTGTTTGGAACACAACAGCAATTTCTTCAAACTATATATTGTAAAATGTTAGGATATTATGACTTGATAGCATACCGTTAAAAATACCCAAATGTGTACTACTTTAATAGGGTTTTTGTTTATATCTTTGTATTTGGAGACAACCAAAAAATCAGTGTAAAAATCAGTACAAAGTGTAAAAAACAGTACATTTGCGTACTGTTTTCGGTGTTGGATAAAATAGTACAATTGACAAAAATCAGTACATGTACTGCTAAAAACAGTACGTCTGGCACCCCTAATTCAGTACTTGGCGACACTTTTTTTCACATTTTCTATGTTGACATTTACCATGGTACAACTACAACTACAGAATGTTTCCACCAACATGTTTGCCTGTGTGACCGCGAATAAATAAAACAAAACAGAATTCCAAATGTTTTCCTTGAAAAGAAGATGAGCAGCAAGAGTTGAAGCATACAAACCTAGAACCACAGATTACTAAAGTAAGTAATCTGCGCTAGAACTTTACACATTTGTTGTAGTCTCGCGGCTCCCTTCTATTATTGTACTATGATTGCTTATACACAAAATTTGAAATAAAAATATGGAGGTAGGTGAAAAAAACAATATAGTTAATAATTTGCTGGAATGTATTGGTGAAGTCGTTGAATGTGAATCTGATGATAGCGGACAAGAGGATATTCTTATTGGTATGTTCTATGGTCCATTTATTTATTTTTGTATTAGTTATTTTAAAATTGTTTTAGGGTTAATTGATTTGTGCAAGAAAGCAACGTTCTTGCCTACTATAAAAAAAAAGAGGCAGTTGCGGAAGCCTTGGATTAAAGATGAAGAACATCGTGGGACCTTTTCTTTTTTAACAAAAGATTTGTTATTGAATGACGAAGCATCGTTCAGAAACTATTTACGGTTGTCAAAGCAGCAATTTCAATTCTTACTTACTTTAGTTGAACAGGATATTAGGCGCAATAATACAATATTAAGAGATGCGATTTCTCCCGCTGAAAAATTAGCAATATGTTTGCGTTTTCTTACTACAGGCATGTTGTATTTTATTTACTAAAGATGTTTTTACTTACATATATGTACCTATATTAGGGGATGTCGATTTTTTTTAAATCGTATAGCAAAAACGTAAACTACATAAAATTCTAAGAAAATTCTCCGAAGAAATCATGTATCTAAACTAAAATCCTAATCCGCTCCTCTCGACTTGAAAATGTATATGCCTGCCTTTGGCAAAAAAATAAATAAATAAAATAGCTTTCTCCAAGTCGAGAGGCGCGGATACCCATGGTTTCTTCGGAGAATTTAATGTAGATTACGTTTTTGCTATACGATTTTAAAAAAACCCGCCCTAATGTATATATATCGATGGCATGTAGATAAGTATCAACATATGCATGTATGTATGTTTACAAAATAACTACATACATAGATATTCATTTTTTATATAGGAGAGTCTTTTCGAAGCATGGACCTTCAAACTCGTGTGTCTAAGTCGGCCATTTCCCTTCTAGTTCCGGAAGTATGTGGAGCTATTTTTAGAAGGTTAAAAGAAACGTATTTAAAGGTATAATACATAAACGCTAGGTATATGCCAATTTTTGTTATTGTTTATTATTTTTTTAATAGTTTCCACAAAATCCGTCAGAGTGGGAGGCAATAGCTAGAGAATTCTGTGTCAAATGGCAATTTCCCAACTGTATGGGCGCTTTAGACGGTAAACACATTAACTTCCGGCCATTGCGAAAAGATGAGACATACTACAATAATTATAAAGGGACCAACAGTATTGTATTGCTGGCTTTAGTTGATGCCCATTGTAAATTTATCTTCGTTGATGTTGGTTGCAATGACGCTGAAGTAGTTTTTCAAAGCAAATTAAGTAAAATATTGCAAGAAGGAAAAGAAATACCACAAAACGCTGTTATAGGAAATGGTCGGTGTCTACCTTATGTAGTAATTGGAAACAACACTTTTCCGATGCAAAATCATCTCTTGACACCATATCCATACCAAACAACTTCAAGTGAAAAACAAACTTTTAACATTCGACTCTCCCGTGCTAGACATGTCGTAGAACATGCTTTTAGTATACTTTCAACTAGATTTAGAATTTTCCTGTCCCCAATGCACTTAAAAGTAGAAACGGTGAAAATAATCACTTTTGCTTGTTGCGCTTTGCATAATTATTTACTACAAACTGATTCAACTTATATTAATAATAATGAACATATTTTATCAGAAACTAATGGAATCTTAGACGCAGTGTACAATCCACCAAGTGGTGCGATGTTAGCCATTAGGAAAGATTTCGCCCAATATTTCACCAACGAAGGCAAACTTGACTGGATTTAGTATTAAATAGGGGAGACCGGGGCAGCTTCGGCACTGGGGTACATTCGTCAATGACGTTTTCGATATGATGCACTTATTTTATATCCCTAACTATTTATTTTAATGTGTCGAAAATCAAAATAAATAACTCCCGCAAAGTTTGGCATCTCTAGCTTACCAACTGAAAAAGCTACACGTGTTTAAATGTTTTTCCAAGTGTTTCTGTTATATTTTGATTCTATTTCGTAAGTATTTTGTATTTGAAAATTATCAATATTTAAAATAAAAATTACAAACCAACATTAATAATTGTGCTAGTTTCCTAAAAAATAAATTAAATCTAAATCTTTGTTGGAGAATAAAAGAAAAAAGATGAAAATAGTGTACATAGTGCTTTCGGGGTAGATTCGGCATTTTCAATTAGGGCACATTCGGCCTAGTCAAACTTGGTCGATATAGTAATAATCCAATTTATCAAGTTACTGAGATTACTTAAACTCTTGACGACTGCATCTCAATAATAAACTTCCTTCGGATGCTTTATATCTTTTTGATCTCTATTTGTTAAGCCTGAAAATTAAAATATTTCGCTAGTTTTATGGGCCGAAATAAAACTTCAGTCACTAATTCCAAGAAATGTGTTTATTTTTCATTAACTGTATCCATCTAATAAAAAATGCTTAATCCGTTTATAACTGGCATCTAATTTTATTTTTTATGGAGTTTTTATTAAACCACTGCCTTTAAGAATATAGTCGACGAATGTGCCCCGTCAAATGCCGAAGCTACCCCGGCGTGGGGCACATTCAGCGAAAATGACTTTTTTTACTAATTCTCAAAAAAACATAACAAATACTCAGTATTCATAAAATTTTGTACTAATATTTTATTATTCAATATCCAAGGACAACAACAAGTGATACAATTTTTAAATCTGTTGCATACATTCTTAGATTCAGGGCTTCAAAAAAAAAGTGCCGAAGCTGCCCCAGTCTCCCCTAAGTACTTTTTATCTATAAACATTTGTAGATGTACTTACACAAATATGCATACATACATACAAATAAAAACAAATTTTAAATAATTTTCATTTATTTTATTCAATAATTATTTTATTTATTATTTAAATAAATATTTAAGAACTTAAAAAATATTTTATTACGTAGAATCATGGTTATTCCACCATGCGTAGAATTCATAAATTTTGGCGTAGTACTGCATGCTAATATAATTTTTATTTTTAAATTAAAAATTTTTTGGTACGGTGAGTCTCATAAATATTTTGCATATTTTTTTACTCCATAAAGATTAAATAGATTCCTCAAAATGAAGTACAAGTTGGTTAATTTTAGGTGGTATGTGTTACAACGTAAATATGATAATAAAATTACAAAAACTTGTAATTTCATGGCCCTTTTTCTAATATTAAAACTATTTTGACCCTATAATAAATATTCACAAAAGTATTTTGCTTTTTAAAAAAAAATCATCTTATCTTTGCAAATATTGTTATTAATTTTTACATTTTATATGGGCTTGCTTCGTTTATACGTTTCAATCATATTTTCGTTCGAATATGATCAAGGTATTTTGCTATTATTTATCTAGTTTAAATGCCGAAAGTAAAAACGATTTTTTGCCGAGTGGAAAATCATCTTGTCCCTTCATGAACAAGATAAAACAGTTTTGTCAAACAGTAGAAAATATAGTTAAGCGACACGACATGGCCGTTCAAAATTGTTTTCAGCCAGAAATGAAAGGAAAATACTTAAAGAAATTCGTGAAAGCCTGCATTTATCTGCTCCAAAATTGAATGATAAGCTGAGAGGAACTCTATGCAACAATGTTAGCAACGAAACACTTCGTATAGTACTACGATCAAACAACGTTAATGCTCGAGCAAGAAAAAAAACCGTTAATTTCTGAAATAAATAAAAATAAGCGATTATCCTTCGCTAATAAACATATAACATAAGGTTTTGACTTTTGGAAATCCGTAATATTAAGCGATGAAAGCAAATATAATATTTTTGGGTCTGATGAACGACGCGTAATTTGGAGAAAGCCGAATGAGTCCGTTCATATAAAAAATATCAAGCAGACAGTAAAACATGAATGAGGTTCTGTTATGGTTTGGGGCTGTATGTCAGCTATGTCAGTTGGAAATCTAGTCTTTATAGATGCAATTATGGACAGACATGTGTATCTGTCAATTCTAAAAGAAAACTTTAACGCGAGTGCTCATAAAATAGGATTTCCAGCAAGAGGTTTTTATTTCCAACAGGACAACGATCCCAAACAAACAGCCTTAAGGCCCAACTATAATATGCTTAAGCTCTTGTCAAAAAATAACAAAAATCTTTTCAAATGCATTTAAAAACACAAAAACAAAACCAAAAAACATTTGATTCCGTACGGAAAGTGCGATTTGTTTCGCACCTTGCTTAAGCAAATGACAGATTCATAAAATATAACAAATAGTTTCCTTAAGTTCAATATGGTTTGACATATATGATTTACATGTATTCGCCCATTTGCTTAAGCCAACTTAAGCATATTATAGTTGGGCCTTTAGATGTTAAACTGTTGATTCTTTATAACACCAAACGTTTGCCAACGCCTCCTCAAAGCCCGGGCTTGAACCCAATAGAAAATGTATGGGCTTATTTGAAGGAAAAGGTTCGTCAACGCCACATATCTTCGAAAACTACGTTGAAACAAGTTTTGCTACAAGAATGTAGAAAAATACCTCAAAATTTGGTGGAATCTATACCACCATGATTAGCTGCAGTTTCTAAAAACAACGGATATGCCACAAAGTATTAACTGTGACGGTAAAAATACATGATATTTTTAAAAAGCAAAATGCACTATAATCTTCTAAAATCTCGTATAAAGAGTATAATAATTAAGATGTTCTAAATTTTTTTTTATAATTTAATTCTTTGTCTTTCTCCTAAAACGTAAATAAAAAAATTCCTGCTTAATATAATAAATAAATGGATGTCAATCAAGTTTTTTCTAAAAAGTTTATTTTTCTTATATGCAAAATAATTATGAGACTCACTGTATATTAATGTTTATGCATATACATACATACATAATACTAATTTCTTTAGAGACTTTCTATTAATTTAAAGTGAAGAAATTAAACAATATAACTTAAAATAAAGGGTAAAAATAGCTATGCAAACCAAAACTAAAGTAGAAAAAATACAAAAACAAAATAAAAATAGAAATTCACAGCCAGCATGTTTTTACTTTTGTACAGTTTTGGCCTTCATTATACATAAATATGTATGTACATACATATGTATTTAATTACAGGAGCTGGAAAAAAATTTGCAACAATGCATATACATATGTTTACATGCTTGTATAATTTAACAGCACAAAAGTAAAAAGGTTTTTAGTTACCTACATAGCTATGTGGTAATTATATAAGTAAAAGTCGTCACAATTTGACAAAACCTTCCATCGACAGCTCTTAAATGTCTTTTGAAGATGAACTATTAGAGTTATTGCGCGTTCGTGAAGAGCTGCTTACAAGTTTTCTCATCAGACACTGCACTTGCCAAGCCGCGTCTTGCTGGTCTTCCGGATTTACGTTTTCCATTTGTGCAGCAACAAGATTCCCAAGCCAAGAGAATTTTCTATGTTCCCATTTTTGCTTTAAAATATTTTTAAAGTCGTCAAGATCATTACGAAACCCATTAATTGCATCCTAAAAAATATCGTTAGTTAAAGAAGTACAATTCAGCCGATATGAGTAAAATAGTTAGCTGGTTAACCGGCCAGTTGGGCTAAATTAGATGACCCTAGCAATTGAGCTTACATCGCATCTAGTTAATTGGCTTATTAATTTTTCAAATTAACTAATAGCACCGAACCGTTTAACAGTTACTTAGCCAAGTTTTAACTTGATATTTTATTAAAACTGACCCGATCAAAAGGTAACATTTTAAGCCAACTTGGATATACAAATTGTACAATACTAATTCATATATTTGACAATTAGAATATGTACCTTCTTTCTTTTTCTTGGCTGCTCTTCGATAAAGAACTGCCTTTCACTGGAACCTGGCATTCTTTTTCTTGTCTGCTCTTCGATTAAGGACACTTCGTCACTGAAATCAGGCATTATATATTCCTCGCTCTAAAAGTTAATGAAATGGATGAATTTTTAAAAGTTTGCTTGATTTTGTTTATTTACTATACTCTTACCTTTACCTTTATGTTGTCCATGGTAGCCCTCATGTTAATATGTGATTGCAAAAAGCACAAGTGCTCAAAGCACCACAATTTAGGAACATAGATGTCATCTATTCCTGCTCCACTTTTCTTAGAATTCTTTATCAGTCTTTGTTCCCTCATGAATTGATTTCTCAATATTCTCCACTTACGCTTTATTTCTTCTAAAGTGATAGTGCTTTCACTTTTAGAGAGTTTATGAACTATGTCGTTAAACGCTTGGGCCTTCTTTACTCTGTCCAAGTATTCAACAGACTCAACATCATACAAACACGGGTATTGTTGTACACTTAAAATTAATTTTTCGACGATTTCGCGCTTCCATTTGAATGCCATTTTTAGCTTAAAAGAAAAATATACAATATATCTCTTGTTTAATTATTTTACAGATTTAAATTTTTTTTTTCTCCTATCTTTAAATTATGACAAAATTTAATTGTTGTTTAAAAGAGTCATATTTAGAAAAAGTAATAAAAGAAGTGCAAATAAAGAAATAAAATAAAATTATACGTCAAATATGTACTAGAGTTGTAAAAGTATTGAGTATTTGAGCATTGAGTACTCGATACCACGCAGATTCTTGGGTTCTCGATACTTAAAATTAATTACTCAATACTTTTAGAATTGTAATTTTTAGTAATATGCATAACATTACAAACATTATTTTTACACATTAAGAAGTAATTAGGGTGTGTGCAAAACGGTAGCAAAGTTCTATGGTGAAATGAAATTTGTTTGTGGTAGAAAATTTTCATATTTGTGCTGTTTGAAATTGTAACATTTTTGACAACGTAAAATTTTGACATAAAGAAAAAAAAACAATTACTAGTAGTTTTGTGAAAATAAATAAATAAATCAAGTTTCTACCAATAACCATTTCAATTCTGTTGGAAATGAGATCGTCCCAACTATTTGATGAATTCGTTCTGATATATATTCACAATTTTTACAAAAAGTGGGGGCAAAAAAGCTTATACATATGTAAATACTTGCATGTTGTATAAATCTTTTTCATTTTTTTGCCGCTGGTCCTGCTTCCATATTATTTTTTATTTTGTTTAAATAAATTTTCAGATTAACTACATTTCTACACTAATGTCAAAATTTATACTAGCCCCCAGGGCTAGTGAAATTTTATTCACCTCAATAGTGTCAAAATTTTACTTCCATGAGTACTTTGCTACCGTTTCACACACACCCTTAAAGGAACAAATAAAGTGAAAAAATATTCAAGGCACAGAGTGTGATACTCTTTAGCAGGTAAGAGTGCTTTATTCGGCTATGTCGAATCTTATAGTATACCCTTCACCATGGCGCGATAGGAACAGAACGTTATATAAATGAATACCGCCCACTACTTTTTGATGTCTTGTATTGGTATCGAAGCTATTTGTATTCAATTTTTTAACTTTTACTGTTACTGAGTTTTTTTTTTGTGTAATAACACCCACTTCTTGACGGGTTATGTGTATTGACAACCCAGCAATGTTTACCAAATTTGGAAAATTTTTCTCTTACCGTTCTTAAGATATAAATATGTAAATCTATTTTGTGCTAAGCTCACTTCTTTAATCACGCCCATATTTTTTCGGATGGTGTATATTGATAACCAAGATGTTTGTATCAAATTTCTAAACTTTGGCTCTTGACGTTCTCTAGATATACAGAAATCAATTATCAGTCTTATTACGAGAGTGTTTATCGAGATCGTAGTCGCACACAAAAAAATAATCTAGGTACCAAATGGTGCATAGGTAATTTATTTTGATATAAGAACAAAAAACTAAGTTTAATTAACTAAGATAATTGGTAATATATAAACTAAATATTGCCTAAAATTTTTGTTAATATTACTAATTGAGTTAGGTATCTTCTTCGATTTTTGTTTGTCAATTGAAAATATATTTAACTTGAAAAAATCAAAATCTTTAGATTTTTCTTCAACCAACTCGACAACCGTCAAACTAATCAATTGACAAAGCCATACACGCTTTGATTTGGACAACAACCTACTCAGTTGACAATTGAATTGAATCGTGTATGGGCTGCTTTATACACACATATAAAAATTTAATTTCAAAAATAACACTTTTAATTTTAATTTTTGGCAGTAACGCCACTATATATCCTTTAATCTAGAGACAAATCAAGTCAAACGGCGTGCTTGATTTTTTATTTACTCAAATTTCGTGCTTTCTTTAAGGACTTACCATTTTTCAAGAAGACTTATTTTAAATATTTTTTTTTAATATACATAAGTATTTAATATTTTTAAGCAAACTCGGTACCAAATAAAAGGGAAGCATCTGTAGAATTTTGAAAAATATTTAAATGTATGTGGTCGCGAAAAAATTGTTGCTCTATTATGAACACCAGTGAAAATGTTACTGCCAAACAAAAATTTTTAGTAATTTTAAGGTTTTGACATGTTTTTTAAAATTTTATGTGATTACAGCGAGGAATTACAAGCAGAACAATATGCTGTTTTTGAAGACGAATGAGAAAATTTATAAGAATTTGGAGCTTGTTCAATCCTTAAAATCAACAATAAAAATACATATGTATATCATTTATTTAATTCTTTTTCCCAAACAAAACAGAATTGCAGAGTACATGAAAGTCATCTTACCGACTTGCCATTTTTGTTGCAGCAATTCTTGAGTTTATTGGTGGGAGGGGTGAGAGGATTCACGTACTCTGCAATTCTGTTTTGTTTTGTTATTCTCACACTTTTTAACTTGCAGTTGCCTGTAGGTGTGTTTGTATTTATATACAAAATATAAAGAGCATAAAATATAAAAGTTAAAATTGCAACCCTAGAATTTCATAATCTGGACACTAGTGCACTGAAATGGCAAATTGTTTTTTTTTTTGTTTTCTTACGAGAACAATAAAATGAGACAATTTTTTTTAATTTTTTTTTACCCACTTACAACTACGATTCGAGTCGAAAAAAAACCAACCAATTGTGTTGAAAGTAAGGAAAGATAAACTCACTGTTTATTGTTGGTGTTTTGTTTAAGCTTTGATATTGTTACAAGTAGAGTTTTGAGTGTTTTAAATTCTTATTCGCTTTACAGTTTTATTTGTATAATATTTTTAGCTTTTATAAAATCGTTGGAAAAGGGTTTCCTGATGATCTGGCCTAAGCAACCAGTGGAATGCGCATAGAAACTAGCTTCCCTCAACAATAAATTTCAGTGTATTTATCAAAAATAAAAACTGGGAATTTAGCACGTCATGAAGGAGTCTTATTAATAATAAATTTTGTATTCCCGAAAATAACTTCGATAATTAATTGATTTAAAGTTGTCACAAGTTGCACTTTTGTAGATAATTTTATAAATTTTGTGAATAGGTTTTAATTGTATTAACGATGTCTATGGTGAGAATCGGTCTACAAATTTACAAAGCCCCATATAAACTTCTTTCCGAAAAATACTCTTTGTGCCATAAGGCATCTAATTATGTTCGTATTTAGATTATGGCCCAAATTGTGTAAACGCAAACGCAACGCCAAAAATTACGTTTAAAACAAAATCAAAATAATTTCATAATTTTGTTATTGTTTGTTGTGCACAAAGTACAAGTTGCACTTTTGTTAATATTAGGGTATTCAAACGATTAATCGTTGTTCGGCTAATTTTGGGCGATTAACTGTTCGAATAATTTAAAATTGCTTATTTTCGATTAACGAATAATTTATGTCGATTAATCGAAAATTTAGTTTTTTCGCAGTATTAGTTTTTTCTTTTATGTAAAAAAACAAGGCGGTACGTTTTAAATCTTCTTACCCTTTTATTGTTTCATAACTCAGGAACATTTCCTTCCAGAAACAATTTTTTTATATGGTATAAAGACTGAAATCAAATAGTTTGAGAATAATTTACTTTTAAGTAAGTTTTGTACAGACTTTTACAACAGTGATTCAGATGAACAAGATGATTTTTTTGAAACGAATGAATCTGTATAAATAAAAATGAAATAATGTGCTTTACTAAACGCATCACCGGAGAACGGCTGGATCGATCTCGGTAATATTTTTCTGCTTATTGTTTGGAATATTCCGAGGATAGTTTTTATGGAAAGAAAAGTTTTAACAGCATTTCATGTCTGTTGTAGACAGGGTGTGATGGGGACTGGCACGTACCATTCAGAAAGTGGCAAAGTTGGGCAGCATTAAACATAGTTTGAGAACCACTGTTAAATGATTGCAAAAAATTCAATTGCTTTTGGTAAACAATAAATATATTTGTATTAAGGAATTTAAAATTATGAGTAGTCCTATTGAAACCTCTGCAAAACAGACATACCAAATAACTGTACCAACTCTTAAACTCCGAGAAAAAATTCGCGATTACACTAAATTACACCGCGAGCAAATACGCGCCAATTCCTTGGATTCCTTTCGGTTTGGTATTGGGGAGTTTAAAGCGCGTTTTCAGCAATTGGAATATTTAACATTAAAAGATGTCACCGGCTTGGCTGGACGTATTAAGCGACGAAAACATGCTACAGATGAAGACATGTACAGATTGTCATATGCGTTTTTGCAAGATGCAAAGAATATAGAAACATTTAATAAAATCCCAGGAGCTATGCAAGTTTTGGTTAAGGAATTGACGGGTAATTTGCGAATTAGAAAGTTTTGTTCTAAAGCCAAATAACAATAAAAAAATTTTAGGTAAAGACTCTGAACGTCAGCTGAGGTCAGCAGAATGTTTGTGCAACATGACTTTGGGACCAGCACCAGTATGCGAGAAAATATCTTCCTTGGCAGGAACCTACCTCGTCACTTATCTCCATACAACAGAAACTCAATTAGTGCGAATGTGTCTGTGGACTTTAGCAAACATTTTATCAACTGGCCACAAAGGAGCTGCAACAATAATGCAAATGCAATTGTTGCCTCAGTTATGGAAACTTTACACTAATGATGAGGTAGCAGATGATCTTTCTGATTTTCGTGAAGATGCTGCGATATGTCTGCAAATAATATCATTAAATTCTGAATTACTTTTAAATAGCGATGACCGAAAATACGTCCTTAAACATTTAATTGAGAAAAATCCGACATGTTCAGCTGGAGAATATCATTTACAAATTATTTTTCACTGTTTATTTCCACATCCGGAATTAGTTGCTTCTTTATCCAGTCCCCAGCAACAGTATATAATTAGTTATTCTCTAAGAAATATTTGTAATGTTAAAGAATTTAGAACTGCTATACAACATTTAACAATAATCTATTCAATTCGTGTTTTGGGCAATTTATTAGCCTGTCATCCGAATTGTTATTTAATGTTAATACGACAGATATCTACAAATTGGCAAACAAATCTTTCAGCTCTTTTAAATACCCTATTTTCATTTCAAAATCCTTTTATAACCAATGAAGCATTGTGGCTTTTAAAAAATATTTTAAATTGTGATAACTCATTAAATTTAACAAATAATAGTTTAATAGAGAAATTAAATATTTTTGTAAGTAATTCCGCTACAAAATTTGTACAAAATATGGATGTCGAGTCGATGGTTGTTTAAAAAATTGTAGCTATACATATAAAAAATATTGGATTTATTTAATGAATTGAAATAAAATGCATAATAGAACATTGAGTCGCAGATATTTAGTTTATGGTGATCTCAGACCATAATTGGGGGTAGTGCACTAAATATTGATTTGAATCAGCATTGCACTATCACTAAATAAAACTGCAAAGAAATTAGTTTGCACTCTTTTTTACCAGCTTTAGTGAAGATTGTTATTTTTTAACTACGACTAAAAAATTTGAGTGATATTGCAAATTTTTTCACTATCACTAAACGCAGATTTGAATGCAAAAATCTGCACTCAAATCAAATAGTGCAAAATTTGGACATGCAATCAAAAAAGCTGCATACAAATATTGTCTCACTAAAATTTAAAAAATTTAACTTTGTATGTGCATGGTTTTTGATTTTTTTTTGAGGATATGCTCAAGTAAAAAACATTAAACAAAATGAAATTTTGTCAACGGTATAATTATTGGCTTTAATCATGAAAAGACAAGTTTTTAAATTTAGTGCAACAATTTAAGTTGCGCTCAATTTAGTGAAGAAGAAAAAAGTTGCAATAAGCTGATGATTGCTTTTTTTAAATCAAACTATTTTTTTTTTGAGTGCAACATTTTTTAACATCACTCATGTTTAGTGAGGCTGCAAATTTTCAATTCATCACTCAACATCAACAAAATGATTGCAATATTTTTGCACTATCACTAAGTGTAAGTTGAAACTGCAAAATGAATGCACTACCCCCATCTATGTCTCAGACTGACAACAATATACATTTGCATAAAAGTTCCGGTCTTGGTTCTAATACATGTTTTAATTACTCGTCTAGACTGAGGGTTAATATTCGAATTTTAAGAACTACGGGCATCCAGCGACTTTCGATTCGAAAGAAGTTATTTACGAATTCGAACAATTTGTACTGTGTATTACGATTTTCGTAATACATATTCATTTCGAATATACGGACGTTTTTTATACTTTATTGAAAACACAAAATCCCTTAACAGCCACTCTCTATTACAAACAAAAAGTTTTCATCAAATTTCCAATTTTTTTTTAAAATACAACCTCTATCATCGTTTCTTACGATTGCGAAAATCGTAATGCAAAGTACAAATTGTTCGAACTAGTAAATTATTTCTTTCGAATCGAAATACGCAGTAACCTTCTATTTATTGCTTATTGGCATTTATAAAAATCTGGTAGCCCTGCACCTGCAGGTGCGTTTTTGATTCAATTATAAAGGCCCCTATTACGGTTTACAACTCAACTCAGTTGTTGTAATTTCTTAATTTTTGTATTATGGTTTACAACTTTGCTAGATTGCGGTGAACAAAAATTACAACTGATCACAACCAGTTGTCTTAATTGAGTTGTAAACCATAATAGGGGCCAAAATTAAGGATTTCAATAGTGTAAGTTGAATATTTTATTTTTATACAAATATAAGTAATACTTATAAAATATTTTATTTTGCTGAAAAATCTAGTCAGAAAGTATATTGCGACTCTGCACGCTTATATAGAACGTGATACCAATGGAAATATTTTGAAAAAGTGATTTACTTTCATACAAATTAAATTTTTTTGCTTACTACCGAGTGCACATTATTATTCTCAAAATTTTAAAAATTCAACTTCAATCGAAAATAAATTGAAAAATTAAAACTTTTTTAGTGAAGAAGCGAAGATTGTTATAAAAATTATATTTAACCGAATTATTGCATACTGTGTATATTTTGATACATACCTATTTGCAAAAATTATAACTTGTGGTAAGGAAAATGGCTGAAAATCTAAGATTAAACTTTTAAATTGTTACATGGAAACGTGTGGTAATTACATAGTTAAAAATTAAATTTAAGAATTCGATACTATCGATAGTTTGTTTAAGACACCGCCATTACCACAACAGTCAATCACCCTTATTGTGTTTGGTGTATTAAAAATACGCCTACGACGGGTGCGTTCGTAAATGCATCACTGCGCTGCATCAGTGATTTCAAATGGTTATATATTTATCAGTGAAGTCAATGTGGACCAAAAAATTGTGAAATACTCCACAAAAATAATAGTCACACAATAAAAAAAAATTCTAATTATTCTTTTAACGCCATTAAAAAAAAGTTAGCTTTTCTGATGCAGCGCAGTGATGCATTTACGAACGTACCCGACTGTTTGGTAATAGATTAAAGAGAACGTGAACTTATTTCCTTTAATCTATTACCAAACAGTCGTAGGCGTATTTTAAATACGCCAAACACAATAAGGGTGAATATTTTTACATTTTCTTTATTCATTTAAGTTTGGCCCCTATTATGGTTTACAACTCAACTCAGTTGAGTTGTAATTAAGACAACTGGTTGTGATCAGTTGTAATTTTTGTTATGTTTTTGTTCACCGCAATATAGCAAAGTTGTAAACCATAATACAAAAATTAAGAAATTACAACTCAACTGAGTTGAGTTGTAAACCGTAATAGGGGCCTTTCTTTTTCTTGTTTAGAAAATTAGTTTTATCTTATCGTCAGCTCAGAATTGGTTTGGCGCATATCATGGTTAAATTAGCTTACGATATTCAGTCAAAGAATCCCATTTCACCATTTCTCAACCGTTCACCGTCCTATTTAGTCTAAAAAATAAAATTGATTTCGAATCGAGAAGTATTTGATAGCCTTGCATAGCCCTTTCCGATCTTAAAATTTCCAAAAAATTATTTTGATTTTATTTTTAAATACCTTTAAGATGCGCTGCTTTATACAAAGTCTTTCTTTTTTATACAGAGAAAATTATCTATAAACATAAAAACTTTTATTTTACTAAGTACTAGTAAATTTATAAAAAAAAACTCAGAATTTAAACTTAATTTTTTTAAGATGACTTTTTTATTAAAAAAAAAACGTACATTTTAGATGGTCGAATGTATTCATAGCGAACGTACCAGAGGTTTACAAAGGAATCCTAAAATAAAAAAGAAATCACACAATTAGTTTAAAAATATATGAATTTAACATCAAAAAAAACTTTCTAAAAGAAAACTCAGTTCAGTTATGGTAAAAAAACTAGAAATCACTCAGCAGAGGTCTGACGGTCTAGTATCAATCGTCACTGTTAAAAACAAAATATATACATATACATATTAAACATATTTACCTTAAATTAAGCGACCAACAAGCAGGCACCACCAGCCATCTTGATCTTGTTTTCAGCCTTTTTTGAGAAGTATTTGGCCTTAACAATGACGGGCAAGTTAGGAAAGTGACCACGGCCCAGCAATTTGTAATAACCCTAAAATAAAGAAGTCGTCTTAATTCATATTCTCAGCATAAAACAAAACTTTGAAATATTTTAAAAACATAGAATCTGAAAGGCTTTCGCTACATGGGAAAAGCAATTGTACGGTAGCATTCAGTCCGCCCGACGCCTTAGGGTATATCTTCATGTTCTATATTTTTACAACCATTTTGTGTTCTTTGCCAACAATTTTAACTTACGAATTTAACTAAATCGATGACGGGAGCCTTGGGAGTTTTTTCCTTTTGCAATTCAGCGACTTTGTCAACACCGACCAAAGACCACAATTTATCCAAATTAATGGTGGGGCAGAATTTGTGTTGACGACGCAAGTGGAAGTTCCTCATACCAACTTTGCCGAAATAGCCGGGATGGTATTTGTCAAAGTTGATACGATGGTGATGCATACCACCAGCATTACCGCGACCACCAGGGTGCTTACGGTGCTTGCCAATACGGCCGTGACCATGACTTACATGACCGCGAAGCTTTCTAGTCTTCTTCCTCTTGATATTCGACTAAATATTTGGAGAATGAAACATACATTTAAAAACGTAAGACCAGGAAAGTTTTATATTCATTTTTAACAGGAATATAACACGTGGTCTGCAAACACGAGTAGCCACAATTTATATCTACATCTTTTTCACGCACACTCGGAATTGTTTCAATTTGTTTAGTAAGGTTATGTTTAACTAGGCAAAACTTCGATTCTTTTTCTCTGTATTTTGAAAAAGTTTAATTATCATGGCAGGTTGATTTATGAAAATTCACGTACTTGTACTTTAAAAAATCATTAATCTGCTTAATTTTTATGCTATTTGTGGCAACTCGCGTGAAGAACTACGTCCACTCACCATCTTTAATTTTTCAGAAAGAAAGAAGTCAGCGAAGTTGGTTGCACTTTCCAAATGTCAACACAATTATTTGCTGTGTTCAGTTAACACAGTGTTGTATTTCTATATTCAGCCCATGGCGAATTCACTAGTTAACACAGCGTTTACATTTGTCAGTACTGGCAAGACAGTAAGCATATACATATTAGTTGGCAAAACAATGCAAAACAAAATAGCTGTAAAAGTGTTTATGTATTAGTGAAAAAGTTTGAATGAATTGCTACTGTCTTGCCAGTACTGACAAATGTAAACGCTGTGTAAATTCCCCTTTATTCAACGCCTCAAAAATGTGCTGTCAACCTTAAATTTTTTCTTATAATTATTAAATTTTAATTGAAAGATATTTACTACAGTTAGTGCTGGTTCACACTCATCAAGTTTTAGCCGTCAAGTCTTGAGTTTTTAGGAGAGAAGGGAAGAGAGATTGTCACTTATTTTCCTGTCTCTCCTAAAAACTCAAGACTTGATGACTAAAACCTCACGTGTGTGAACCGGCACTAGCACAAACATTTGAAAAAAGTATGAAGCATGTTTGGATGAGATTCTACACGCTTGCCATGTATAACGCTCAAAATTAAGGCCCAGCCACAATGTGCTTAAGCAAATGTACGAATAATCATTACTTAACGAAACTTTTTGTAAGTTTTATGAAACTGTAATTTGCTTAAGCAAAGTGCGAAACTAATCGCACATTTCGTACGGAGTCAAATGTTTTTTAATTTTGCTTTTTTTATTTTAATACATTTGAAAGACTTTTTGTTAATTTTTGACTTTAGGTTAAGCAAGGTTATGCATATTATGGTTGGGCCTTTAGTTTGTTGTGGTATGAAACATTGTAGTTTTTTGTTCAAAGTTTGAAAAATTGGTGTTAATTAATGATTTTTAAAAAAGTGATGTATTTTTGACACATATTAATTTTTTTAATTTTTACCAAAAGGTTTTTCACCATTTCAACGTTTTTTCTTTTTTAATCCAGCTGATTCCTTTCACAGAAAAAGTAATTACAAAATATTAGCTTCAGAAAAGAACGACACAAAGCGGCAACCGAAAGTAAAAACTAATGAGGCCTTAACACCGTCAAAGCAACTTGCTTCTAACGTAATACATTTCATTTAATTTTAATAAAACAAATTTTGTATTTTGTAAAACAGATATTATATTAGCACTTGTCTGCTCTGCGACCAATGTTCTAAATTTGTTCAAATAAATAAAGTAAATTTTCTCAAGCCGACCAAAATTAGATCTAGCCTACAATCATACCAAATTAAAAATATCGGACCAATTTTGGTCGGAAAATACCAAGTTCGACAATTCTGATTAGAATACATGTTACATTAAAAAAAAACAACTCTTCGGCTGGTTACTAGTTTGCATGAAGATATTTTTGTCAACAATAACCCTACTTCTATATGCGCAATTTGTATATGTTAACATAAGCAATAACGTCGGCAGAATGACGTCACAGAAATGTTCTATGTTTAATTTTTTTTTCAGAGTGGAGTAAACGTATGTCTAAACACAAAACATGAATTTTTATGTAAATAAATACTTAAATTTTCTTTGGCAACCAATTTATTTTTAATTATTTTTTATTATTAATTTGTAAATTTTGTTTTTAAATTTTATACTATTTTATTTTATATTACTAATAATTTATTTTGACAGCTTGTGTTAAAAGATAATTGCTCAGCAATGTATTATAACACTTGTTGCTGAACATGTGTTTAAATACATATTTATGCAGCCCACACGTTAATCTCTAGTAGTGGCAATAGAATTTGATAGTTGCTACGGCAATAATTGCCGAACAAATGGCTCGTTTAGACTTAGGGTAACGTGGGTCGCGAGATATGTTTTCTACTGAAACTTACTGCCTGTTAACAAAAATTTAAAACTGAAACAAATTTTGAAATTTAGTTTTTGTTTTCAATGTAAGTTAAACGAACGAGTCGTGCGTTCGTGTTTTACAAACAGGCATTTTAAGTCATTATAACTTTTTGCATAAAATTTAAAAAGTTATTAAGATTTAATTTAAATAATGAAAACCTGTTTTCAGGTTTTAATACTAATATTTTTAAAAGTCTTTCAAATAGGTCAAAGTATTTGTTAAATCAAACACAAAATAGAAACCATATAGTGTATCGTCGTTGCCGATCAAAAATGTTTTGATCTATATTATTTGAATAGAACATCCAGCATAACAATTACAAACACTAATATCCTTACTTTTATGTTAATTGGGAATTGGCTTCATAGCACAAACATTGACGAATGAAGCAAAACAATGTTTAGAGAACTGTAAAATTGAGAATAAGAGGCAATGTTAGGGCTCGATATTTCTCAATATATTTGAGATATAAAAAAGGATTGTGAAAGGGTTGTTAGCCCAGTCAACCTAAATAATTAATTTTTGTAAGGAATTATTTTTTTTAATGATTATTTCAAATTTAATAATTCTATTTTTTTTGATGCTAATATAACCTTCAAAGCTTAAAATGGCTTTCCTTATTGGCACAGATAAATTAATAATTGTTTTTAAGTCTGTGTTCATAAGGCTCAAGTCTTATTGACATGATTCTTACTTTTTCTTATATGAACTTTCATTGGCGTTCAAACAATTCATGTCATGTTGACGACATGTTTTTTTGAATAGTCATTAAATACGAATAAGAAAAAAAAAAAAAAGCGAATACCAGGTATTAACCTAATGTCTGGGTAAATACCGATATTCCTTTTTTGGGAATTTAATTCTTAATTTAATTTAAAATTACTTTTTTTGAAAACGTCGTTAAATAATTAAAAGCTGGTTAAATTGCACTAAAACTACAATAAACCGCAGTATATTGATTTACAATTGTGGAGAGGTATGTATTTATTAGTGAAGCTAATATCGAATAAATTTAACCATAAATGTTTAACAAATTTTGTACAAAACGTTTATACTCACCGTTTGGGTAAATACCATTTTATTTACCAATTTTCCCTATTTACCAATTGGATATTCACCCTATTCCATATTCCCTATTCAATACGAATCAGAAAACAAAACGAACTGTGTACTCGTTTCTTTTCCCCTCGACTCTCGCCCTTAACTCCGCTTCTACAAAAGCGTTGTTAAAACATATGCATTAACAACCGTGTTATAACATGAGATAACCTCTAAGTGCCGGTTCACACACGTCAAGTTTGACTCGTCAAGTCTTGAGTTTTTGGAGAGAGGGGAAAAACGTCATTCTCTTTTCCCTTCTCTCCTAAGTGCCGGTTCACACACGTCAAGTTTGACTTGTCAAGTCTTGAGTTTTTAGGAGAGAGGGGAAAAGAAATGTCATTCTCTTTTCCCTTGACGAGTCAAACTTGACGTGTGTGAACCGGCACTAAAAGCTCAAGACTTGACGTGTCCAACTTGACGTGTGTGAACCGGCACTAACATGATGAGTCTATGCTTAACGCTGGGTCTCCACGTACCAATTATTGCTAAGTACGTCTGGGTTTACA
Organism: Pollenia griseotomentosa; assembly: GCA_963931875.1. NCBI lineage: Eukaryota > Metazoa > Arthropoda > Insecta > Diptera > Polleniidae > Pollenia > Pollenia griseotomentosa. Next base: position 97,527,928 of record OZ007561.1, on the reverse strand, counting down.
CTATTAAAGTTTTCTTTCAGAAAGTCTGACTTTATAAGTGAGAGGGAAAGAGAACAGGTTATTCTTCCCTCCCCTCTCACCAATAAACTTAAACTTTGTGAAAGAAAATAGTGTGAACCCGGACTACAAGCAAAAACGTCGGCAGAACAATGGAGCAATAATTGCTGATTATATTGCTGGAGAACACGTGAAATGGCTTTGCCATAAACAAACGTACAGAGGAATTAAATGTCAGATAAATGACAACTCATTTTAAAGCAGATTGCTAAGCAATAATTGCTCAAGCAATCAGAAGAGCAATCATTGCGCAATGGATTGCCACTCAAGGTAGAAGTACATAGCACGCGTTAATTCGTCGACGTGTGCCGTGCGTTTGAAAACTTTGGCGCGTGAAAAATTGCAAGTTACACAACGCGCGTTACAAAAGCCATTCCTGTCAACTGTTTTTTATTTGTTTACTTATTTGTACATTAAAAACGGAAGTATATCAAGATTTTTTTATTTTATTGAATTTATTATTTTTGTAGAAATATTGTATGTATTTTAAGCATTTCAATAAGTTTTTCTTTCATGATTCGCAAATTTGTTAAATATTTTTTTTGTCAGCTGATTAGGTACTTGTCAAAAATACACAACGCGTTAAAAAATTCTAAGTCAACCAACTTTAGGTCATGCCAGATAAAACATTTGCTTCGCGTTGCGTTAGAGATTCGCTTTGACATCTGAGATTAAATATTCATACTTATACGAAACGTGTCACATAAAGAACTTTTACCGCAAAGCGAAGCGAAAAGTTAGGCAACTCTCATCTTTTTGCGCGCTTTGACAATCTGCTAGTATAATTTTTTTATTTATTTTCTTTTTAACACACAATGTGTGAGTGTTGTCAAAGTTTTTATTGTGACATACACCTTTTGCGTTACGCTTTTCTGTCAAAGTTAGATGTGTCACGCAAAGCGATGAAGTTTTATCTGACATGGCCTTTTCTGACGCAAACGCGTTAAAATATTTTGCATGTAGCTTGTTCTATGAAAATATAGTAGTTTACCTTTTTTTGACAGAAGTCTACAGAGCGCGCGCGCTCTAAGGCGTGTTATATACTTCTACCTTTAATTATTTCCATTTTGTCCTAAAATGCAATAATTCGCACAATGGTTTCATTTATTCAATAAAAAGGTAAACATAGCCTATAGGAATAACATAAACAGCATTGTACAATGTTTCCAACAAAAGACCAGATAAATATACAAAAATTTAAATTTCATAGTCTGGACACTAATGCAATTTCAAAGCAAAATTTTAAAAAATAACAGCAACAAAAATTGCAGGTCTGGACGATTACCTTGTAATATGAAAGGGAAATTTTGCACAAAAAAAAAAAAAAAACAACAGCAACCGCAACAGCTGTTAGGATTTTTTTTTGTTATTTTTATTATGGGAAATTGGGGAAAATTAATGGAATCGTGGCCTTGAACTGGTCAGATCATTTGAGTTTTCTTTTTATTATAAATTTAAATTTGTGTAATAAAGGGTTGTACATAAAACTATTCCTCAAAAAAAAATTTGAAAGTTTTAATAGAATATCTACATTTGAAAAGTATTTCCGTAAAACATTCCAAGCTTGAAATAATTTTCCTTATTACATCATTCATATTTTTTCTAATTTTCTGATAAGAAAATTACAAAGGTTTATGACCTTGATTTCTTTTCTTATTCAAAATGACTCAAAATTTTAAAAATGTAACCCATTGTATTTTTGACATGGATGGTTTATTGTTAGGTAAGTGTTTTTATTTCTTTGGATTTTGTTACTTCTCTTACAGATTTTCTTTAAGCTATCAGTTTTTAAACAGTGGTTCTCAATCGATATTTTAAATAAATCTTCATTAGAAACCCAAAATCATAGAAACCTACATAGATATGAAACTCGGTTGTAAAAAACTTAAGTTTAGCGTGCAAAAAACAACATATGCAAGTAAGGGACATGTGTTAAGGGCCACCAAAACTTATGAAAAAAGAATGGAGAATATTTATGTGATATTAAACATTTTTTTATATTCACACCAACATTGTTGCTTGTGACGTTTATTTGGTCATTTAGTAAACAATTTTTAAAAAGGTTATTATTTGAATTTTATTAAAAAATGTTTGTAGAAAATTATTTTTAAATGACATTTTACCAATTTATTATGTTTGAGAATGGGTTTATTATAATATCATTACAAATTTTACATCAAACTGGGAACAGAGGAACTCACTACTTTAATAAAAACCCAAGTGAAAAATATAGTAGGTCAAAAACGAATTTCATTTGATACTCTACATCATAGCATTTAAAGAAAAAATTTCGTGAGAACCCTATTTGTAACCCATTTTTATAATCATTTAAGAGATCAGTCTCGCTAAAATATAATTCACTTCCATCACTTTATTAGAGCTAACTAGCCTATCTGTTATGAATTTGCCTTAACTACCGCATAAATTTGAATTCGCATAGATAAAATTCGCATAAACCGAGGTTTGGGTGCAGGGCCTTTTCACTAAGAAATAAATTAAATTAGAAGCCAGTTACGTACTGCTGAGTATGGTTGTCAAAGAGTCGAGTTACTTATTATCAAGGCACATTCATAAAAATATTAGTCACAATTTAAAAAAAAAAAGTCCTTGAGAACCACAAATTCTTAAAAAATACAGTATGTTCCTACATGTATACCAACATTACTTGCATAAGAACACAAATACACGTAACGTCCACATTACTTTCAAAATAAAATTTAGACACCGAAGCATTGTACACCAAGGCCACACAACAAATTTTGGATAAATATGGCAAAACATACACTTGGGAAGTAAAAATGTCCTTAATGGGATTGAGCCATATGGAAATGTGTGAACGAATTGTAAAAATTTACGATCTTCTCATCACACCAGAGGAATATTCTAAATTGCAACGAAAAATAAATTCGAAAATTATGTCAAGTGCTCAACTATTACCAGGTAATTTTGCTAAGTTCATACAATAACTAATGTTTTTTTCTTTTTTGTCTTTTTCTGCTATGTTTTTGTTCGTTTCTTCGTTTCGGCTCACAGATACTGAACCTGTGTACGAAGAAGTCATAAGGCTAATAGCACAAACGTATAATAAAACGTATCCAATTGAGGTGCGTCTTAAACTTTTGGGCACTACGGAACCACGCACTGCTGAAATTGCGGTTACCGCTATGGGCTTACCCATCAGTCCGCAACAGTTTTTGGAAAAATTCCATAATCTATGCCGACCGCTTCTGGCCAATTGTCTAATGAAGCCAGGTTAGAAACAATGGGTTATATAAAATCTTCAATTTAAATTTGATCTCAGTAATCGATTTAGTATTATTTTTAATTGCACGATTTTTTTGATAGATCATTAATATTTAGTTTGAGGAATTTATTATAAATTTAATTTTTTTTTTTTTTTAAATAACATATTTACCTATTTTAACATACATACATACATACATATTTATGTACATGCATACATATCGCACTTGATCAACAATACTGTATTAACTCAAAATTTTAATTCTCAACTTTTTAGAAAAAATCGATACGTAATATTCATATCTAACCGCTGTAAAAATATCGTCCTATTTTGCCTTCTTTTTGGTAATGCAAAGAACAAGTGCGATATGTATTTAGTAAATTTAAACCAAATCGGTAGTTGTTTAATTCGTAGTTCGTTTACATTTATGATTAATGCCATGTGCTTTTAAAATCACGTGTGTTTTTGTGGTGTTCTGTAAATCACATCGTTTTTGTGTTTTTCGGTGTGGTTTTTAATTGTCGAAAGCACAAGCAAATACAAAAAGTTTGTTTTGCAAAATTATAGCTAATTTTTGAAGACTTTTTATGTTATTTTCCGACAATTTGTTTTTTAACCGATTTAGCGTGTTCTGTAAATCACACCGTGTGATTTTGTGGTGTTCTGTAAATCACATCGTTTTTGTGTTTTTCGGTGTGGTTTTCAATTGTCGAAAGCACAAGCAAATACAAAAAGTTTGTTTTACAAAATTATAGCTAATTTTTGAAGACTTTTTATGTTATTTTCCTACAATTTGTTTTTTTAACCGATTTAGCGATCTATAATTAGTTTTAGAGTTTGTCTAAACTTTGGCAATTTTAGCCATGTTCGCGATAGAAGCGATTTGTTACTGTAAGTCTTCTGACTCTTTACAGCTTTAACGATTTATAATAAATAGTGGACTCTGCTATCATGCCGCTGTTAGCAAATTTTCGCGAATTTCCGCTAATTTAGCAATTTTTACCGAATTTTTGCCATAGCTTTAGGGAATTTTAAAAATTTTTATTTTGCATTTTTTTTTTTTATTTTCCGACATTTTGTTTTTTTTTACCCATTAAGCGATTCAAATTTTTCGCGAATTTTAGCCATTTTCGCGATAGAAGCGATTTTTTCCTGTGATTCTTTACAGCTTTTAAGATTTTTAATAAATTTAAAGTTGTGAATTGTTGACCTTTAGTTTTGTTGTTTTTTAATTATGTTTATATTTTTTATTTAAAAATTGTTTTAACTCATGACCTAATGCCGAACAAAATTAAAAAAAAATTTTTAATAAACTTTAGACTTTGCTTTCATGCCGCTGTTAACAAATAAATAATTCAACTAAAAAAACACCTGAAATCTCAACAGCAGTCAAAAAAGCAAATATCATTTTTGTAGCGTCGAATTTTCTTAATTTTATATGATTAGTTGTAAATAAAATAGCTTATTGCATAGAAAATTAATAAACAACACATTGAATATTTTATTTAAGTAATTTATTATGACGGTCATCTTACAATAGTTGCAAAAATAACAAATTGATTTCAAAAAGTTGTGAACAAAGCTGAACGTTTAAAAATCATAAAATAATATGCCCAGAACACCTTTCTTGTGACTTCAAATCACTTTCATAAAATGTGATTTTCAGAACAGACCGGAATGTTTTTTTTGGTTTATCGGAAAACAAACAACAGATTTTTCTTTTTAATCTAAAAAATATCTTGATTAAAAAAATATACCACTTTAATGCAAATCACGTGATTTCAAATCACATGTGCCTTAAAAAAGCACACGTGTAATATTTGGGCATGTTAAATTAAGATTTACACGTGGCTTTCGGCACAAAATTCGCAATTTGTACGCCTTAGCAAAAACACATCCATACGGTAAAGCAAAGTTTAAATCAGTCGATGCATATTTTAGCCATTGCTGCATTTTTATTGCACACTTATTTCACGTTTTTAAAGCATATTTTTTATACTTCTTCAGCAAATAGAAAAAAATTGCTTAAAATTCTGGTTAACTGATGAATTATCTGTTGCTTTTATTTCGCCATCTTTATTTAATTTTCACTCTAAAATTGTAAGCCAAAGATCAATGAATTTTATTACAAACAGTAAAGTTTTATATATGTATATGTAAAAATTAAGGAAAAAGCAAATATATAAATTTGTGCTGATACATAGAAATCTGGACGCATCGTTTAGTAAACCGATCGAATCAGAAACACTTTTTAAAGTGATCTTTTCGTATCCATCCGTCCATCTGGCTGGTTGTCTGTCCATGTAAACCTTGTGCGCAAAGTAAAAGCAGCAGTTTTTAGATAAGAACGAAACCTATGTAAATTGTGAGAATCGGTCTAACTTCTTTCTATATGTTCATAAACCATTTAATTATGTTCGTATTAAGATAAAATTTGGGCCAATATATCTTACTGCAAATTGAATATGGTTGAATCGGTTCACATTTAAATATACAGCTTTTGTTTAAATATCAATCTCTAAAATATTCAATCTATTTTAAATGTAAACATAAATTAAAATTTAGCGACCTTTCCTTTAATCCCTTTAAGACAAATTAACTCATTTATTTGGTGTATCTAGATAACATTCAGCACAAATAATTCTTATATAAATCTTAACCTTATAACATTACTTTATTCTGATGAGCCCAGAATAAATTTCATTTTAATGTAAATATTAAATTGTGGAATATTTTGCTTTCAAATAAGCCATATTTTGTTTTTTGGGGCATATTTTTTTTTTAAGTTTTTTAGTGCATATTTTATTTTTTGTATTAACAAATAAAGGTTGCATTACTTGCTGTGTTGTTGTCAAATAGTACTGAGGCAATTAAACGAATAAAATTTAGGTGTAATTTTGTTTTGGGAGCTTAATTTTTAAGGCAATTACCCGAATTGGGTAATTAAGCGTATGGCAATGTAGGGACTTTTCAAAAGTTTAGCAAAACTGTATTTATTTTTTTTTTTTATTTTGTTTTATTTATTTATTTATTGCTTGTAATACAAAAAATCCTTCGAGGCCAAAGCGCATTACTGGAATATTTCATGCATTTTGTCTTAAGAATAGTATAACAACGTTCGTTTATAAACTAAGTTATATCATTCTACAAAGAAAGATTATTCATAATATTTCTATACAATAGTACAATTACGGTTATGGGTTTACGATGCAATCCTTTAAAATTTCAGTTTATTTAACTAAAGCTTATCAATGAAGGCAAAGAAACAAGAATCAGGTAATTGAAGGAAAACAAATTAAAAAACAAAAACTATCCAGACCGACAATAACGTCCCAGCATTCCTGAACATAGGTATTGTTTACATTTCTCTCTTATTTTCCATATAACTACTATAGTTATATTTTCACCAAATTCATTAAAACAAAAGGTAAAAATAAAACTTAAAAATCATCATGAACCCTTATTACATATTAAATAGAATATTTGACAATCTTATAAAATTGTTGATAGGGCAACATAACAAATTGTTATATTTCTCTGAGTGATCGCTTTCCGCCATTTCAACTTTGATTTAAAGGTAAATTTGTAAAACTCTCTTACAAGAATGGAAATGCTTTGAATGTAATTTTTTTCATAGTAATAAAAAGATAATTTGCTTAAGCTGGGAATCAAAAAGTTTTGGAGAAAATACACAATTTTAATGAAAATTTCATTTTCCTCTTTTAGTCAAAATTTATTAAATTGATTTATCACTACCCATGCCAATACATATGGCAAAAGGTTTTTTTCTATCATTGATGTTTATTTTGGGGCTAATTTTTTAGCCAATCTTTTTATTTGTTCGGTAATGAATCATAAATTAATTCTTTTTCAATAGCTCATGTGATAAAACATCAAAAGTGATCTGAAATGATCACCCAAATGCTAGCTGAGAATAACTTTAAATAAAATTGATGTATGGTTTTATTTGTATTGATAATTTATCAGTTACAAGTTGTAGAGATTTTTGTAGAGACAATTTTTATAACGCGTAGAGAAAAATAAGGATTTGTTTCGGGCTGCGTAAGGACTTTTCAAAAAAGTGTTTAACATCACTGGTTTTCCATGCCTTCACTCTCTACTATCATTTTGATAGATAGTTCTACCATTAGTTGAAGAATTGAATCAGTGACTCTGTACCATAGTAGGAAATATGTCGTCTGGGTCAGGAGATTTATACAGCTCGTCTTCATAAATAAGCTTAGAGATTTTGAGTTAGACTCCAATAGACCTAGTGTTGCCGTATGGTTTTCTTTTTGACCTTTCGAATATATAATTGTACTCTATTCTTCCATGGTATGAGAAGGAGATTTCCATTACAACCCTTCAATCAACTAAAAGGTCTCTACAGTTTGTTGGTATTATATCTATCAGTGATTTCCTGTATTTGGTTGTCAATGTTGTCATACTTCAGATGTAAAGATTGTTGGCAATAATAATATCAGACACAAACTCACCTCTCTTATTGATATCGCCACTACACCATTGGCTGTTGGTTGCATTGCCATCACAGTCATGTAACAGACGCATGCCTCGCCGTCTAGAAAACTCAACTAGCTTCTGCAATGTGTTGCCTGGTGGGCTGCAGCTTTACACGGCATGTATACTGAGGCCAGTGTTAATGTGGTACAACACTTAGCCTCTCCTTGAACAACTGTCTTTATTACTTTATTACTGAAGGAGCATAAATTGTTATTTATTCTTAACCAATATACATCTTCGTATTTTAAGTCCGCAGACATTGTTGTTGATCCAAGGGACCTGGATTATGGCCGCGTCTACTTTGGGTTTTTAACTCTGTGTAGACTGCTTTATAGTAGTGCAGATTTATAAACACTTCTAGCAGCCCCTTTGATTTCATCAGTTTTATGATACCTAAACCCTGGGCAGTATTTCAAATATGTACTTGTACTTGAAATACGTATTTGAAAAATAAATAAGTATTTTGTATTTCAAATACTTTTGGTCTCAAAAGGCTCCACGAAAAGCCCCCCAATGAAATAACGCCCAAACGAGAAATTAAATATACCCCAAATTTTTTTTATACATTTTTGGGTGTTATTTCATATGAAATAACTCCCAATTTTTTTTGGGCCGTTTTTCATTTTTTTTTTTTGGGAATTATTTCATTCAAATTATGAAATCTCCAATGAAATAGCACCCAACTAATTTTTAAAATTCGGGGCTTGTTTCATAGCGTGCATAATTTGGGTGTTATTTCATTTTTTATTCGAGGGTTACTTCATTTTTTGCGACTTTGCTATTGGGGTATATTGACTTCATGAAATCCTTGGTGAAACTGACTCTTTTATGAATTTTGGGCATCATTTCATTTTTATTGCTGATGGGGTTTATTTCATTGGGGGTTATTTCTGGGCTTTATTTCATTGGGGGGCTTTTCGTGGAGCCTCTCAAAACACAGGCAAAATTTTAAAATTAATGAATTAGGGGACTATTACATTAAACAAGAAGTAATTCCTGAGAACAGTACTAGTAACAAAGGTGACTATTTTGTTGTTAGGGAAATATTTAGGGATTTGCTAGGATTTTAAATTTGAAGTGAAAGTTTGTCAGCTTCCTAAATGATAATATAAGCGAGCTTAACATTATAGATAGCTATTTTAAAATAAAAAGCCTGTTTTTATAATAATTTACCTTTTATTAAAATTTTAGCTTATTAGGAACAGATAGAATGTTTTTTATCCGGTTTTATTAATTCTTTAAGAAAAGGCAGCTTTTTTGATGCTAAAGGGTGTTGTTTTAAGCGCGTTCTCAACGTCCAATTTCCTTAATTTTTAATGAAATAAGTACCGATGATCTCACCAGCATGTAAACCACACCAAACGGTGAATAGAGCTATCTAACAGGCAGATCATTCATGTTAGGATCAAAAAATAAATACACCCCCTCAAGAAAATATCTGCTGGTGTCGCTGAAGGCAGCATATTACAGTATATAATACACGCAACAGATATGCCAACAAGCCCGAGCACACATACTTCTACGTTTGCAGACGACACAGCATTTATTAGTGTTAATCAGGTCCCAAAAGTTGCATATCAGCATCTACAGTCCCACATCAATGAACTAGAAGCCTGACTAGAAAAATGGAAAATAAAGGTTAACCCAGCTAAACGTGCCCAGCTGTAAGGTCACCAGAGGCTTAAAAAAACCAACACTTTGAGCCTATCTGGCTTTTTGGAAACTTGAATACAGTAAATTAGCGGTTACGTTGGTAATAACTAAAAAATAACATTTAGGATTAAGCTTTGAATACATATTGTAAATTTTGTCAAGAAAGATTCAATAACATAGAGAAAAGTCGTGAATTGAAAATAATACGATCGTTGGCGGAACGAATAAAAAGATGAAGGTGTATTAAACTGCACGAAGAAGAGGAATAACAAAACTATGTAGTTTTATTTGACAAATTTGTTGTTCTCAAAAATTAGTTCTTTTTATTGTTTTGATACTTCAAGTTAGTGTTCATGCTTTGCCACTACATGCGTACTACTCGAATACAAATAAATTTGTTTAGACCTCTAGTACATAGTTATCACTTTTTATTAAATTGAAATTATTCAGACATTTTTAAAAGAGGTTGAATATAATACACACATATTTTTCAGTATGTATAGATGTGTGAACGAAATATGTTGTCTAAAAAATTAATAAATTATATGCCTGTCCATGAATTTCGAACGTTAATATCAGAACAAAGTTCTAAAACTTGTTTTTGTTTTAAATGTAATTTTCTATACGAAAGTTGACGTATTTGCAATTGTTACTTTTTTGGAGTAGCCTAGATAATTATAAAATTACTCGATTTTAAAATTTTTTGAGGTTACTCTGTAAGTCGATTCGAAGAAAACATTTTTTAATTGCAATTTTAAATCCTACTTACTTAAAAAAAAAAAAAATAAATGCACAAAATTGTTTTTTATTTTATATACACTTTTTAAAATTTATTAATATGTATATTAAAATTAGCAAATTTCCCTATGAAAGCAAAAAAATTATATTTATTTGTACTTACATATGTATATTAAAAATTTTTCAGGGGCTGAACGTCTTTTGCGTCACTTGCACACACACAATATTCCAATTTGTTTGGCTACCAGCTCAGGCGAAGAAATGGTTGAAATTAAAATAACAAATCATCGAGAAGTTTTTAATCTATTCCATCATCGTGTATGTGGCTCTAGCGATCCCGAAGTTAAGCATGGCAAACCTGCTCCTGATATTTTCCTAATTGCTGCTTCACGTTTCCCTGATAAACCTGATCCTTCTAAATGTTTGGTTTTTGAAGATGCGCCAAATGGTGTAATAGCTGGTAATTCTGCTGGCATGCAGGTGGTGATGGTTCCTGATGAACGTGTTCCGCTGGAAATGTCTGCATTGGCCTCTCAACGTTTGAAATCATTGGAAGAATTTCAACCGGAGTTGTATGGTTTACCACCGTTCGAAAAATAAATGTAACCTGCCTGTTGTGCATATCTTTATCATGTATTGCAATTGTAATAATATGTATATACATAAATAGTATAATTATATATGCTTATAATTTGTTTTAAATAAATTCAATGTACTCTTATAGTAAAATTATAAATCCGAGCTGAGCTTATACGAAAAATTAGGTTTAAAAAACCTTACACAACTATTACACAAGTAGTTAAATAAATATTAATTTTGAGTCATATTTTTTTTGTTTCTTTTTTACATTTTGAGAAGTCGAAAATAATCTGAGTCCATGGCTTTTTACATCATTTAAAGTAAAAAACCTATATACATACTATAATAATTATAATCTATATACATACATACATATATTCGCCTTAGATTGTAAACCTGCTAACTGACTTTAAGCAAATTTTACAGGACAGACAAAAAACTTTTAATGTTTTTTTTCCTACACCAAGGTTAGTCCTATTGGATAGTAGTTAGAGGGGGTCAAAATATTTTGATATTTTGGCCAAACAGGTGTTCTTTCTCATCATGTTACTTATTACCTATTGGTGTTAGCAAAGTTTGTCCCATTATCTTAGATAGCTATTTGATACATCTTTAAAAACATTTTTTTTTATTTTATTTTTTAAATTTAAAACTTTTTTTCTTTTGCTTAAAAGAAAGCTTATGTATGTATTTCTTTAAGGTAGTTTTGGTTGCTTTTTGGGCTGCGAGTGGCTTATCTATAAAAAAAATAATTTCTAACTCTATTTTGAATTTTTTTCTATTTGCGTTTAAGTGTTTCAAAAACCTTAAAAACTGAGAAACTATACAAATTTACCTTTCCGACGGTATGTAACATACCCAACTAGCATTTTATACCATCGATACTGTAATACAATCAGCCCAATTATAAATAAAAATTCCCCGGGAGTTTTCTCCCTTCTCCCATTTTTCCTATGTAAATTCAATTGTAAAAATGAGAAAAGGAAAAAAACTCCCGGGGAATTTTTATTCATAATTGGGCTGAATATGTTAATCCTAGCGATAAAATCACTTTTTTTCTATAGAAATGTTGACAAATAATTTTTTTTTATTTATTTGTAACTAGTTGTTTGGTCCCGGCGTTGCTCGGGATTTTCCGAATTATAATAAAAAATTAAATACTGGTGGAATCCTGTCTGAAATTGGTTATATCAACTTATAAGCCTTCGTTGGCTCATGCTCAACAACTTTGCTAAAGATCATAGCATCGTCAAATGCAGAGTTTACGATTTAATTCATACTGAGTAATTTTCAATGGCGCCACCTATTTTAATTTTTTTTTTGCTATTCAGAGACCATTCCGAATTGGTACGAATCATCGAAATCGGTCCAGCCGTTCTTTAGTTATAAACGTAGTAATTAACACCACTTTCTTTTTTTTATATATATAGATAATAGTTAAATTAATATATAATAATAATAGTTAAAAGATAAATAATTAAATAAAATTTATTCTTTTTCACATCTGATCCTTATATATCATAATTTTTTTTTACATTTAATTTGTTGTAGCTGATGAAGTGTTTAAGGTTTGCAAATTTTCAAATACCCAGTCTTTCATCTTTCCTATGTATCGCTTTTTTCTGCTTTTTAGCCAATCCTTTCTTGGCATTACCAGGTTCAGCTGTTGATTTTGCTGCTGGTTTTTAGAAGGGTGCAATGTGAGGCAGACCGCCATTAATTTTCCAATGCCAATTTTTTTTCCAAAGTCTTTTATCTGCTTTTCATTGTGGCTTTTTTGTTAATCATATAAGTAGTTTTGAGCGCACGTAATACTAAATGTGATTTTTATTCTCAAAATATCAGGTGCCCCAGGCAGGTTTTTGAATCAGGTGGAAATATTTTATGGCCATTCTCCGAAATACCATGTTATTTTTTATTTAATGACACTTGACTTTAAAGTGGGTGGAAAGGTAGAAGTTAACAGGGAGTTTATTTAAACATTATGTTTGAAAGGCAAAATTAACAGGTAGTTTAGTTTTACAATTATAAGTAAAATGTACTACCTATATGATCTTAAAAAAAACTATTTATTGTCATTCTAAAGACATTTGGAAATCAGTTTTTTAGAAACATCGTTAAAGTTTAGAATTTGTATCTTGGCTTCAGGCTGAAAGATGCACATTGAAAACAATAATTTCAAATGTGCATGATTTTGTGGAAGAAATGTGTAGAGGATTGCTAAATTTGAGAACCAATGACTATTTAGTCAAAGAGCAGTGGTCATTCTATTCTCATTTGAAGTCTGGTAAATTCGTTATTTCGTTTGATTTTGCAGAAAACTTTAAATATGTTCTTCAGGATGTCATGCAGTCAGTCATTCCACTTTAATAACGACCAAACAACTATATGTACAGTAGTTATTTATTACATGAAAGATGAAAAACTGAAACACAAAAGTATTGCAATCATATCCGACGATTTAAAACATGATACCGTTTTAGTTTATGAATACCAGAAGATAATACTAAAATTTAAATTTACAGTAGAGAAGGTATACTACGTTTCGGACGGAGCTCGTCAACAAAAGTAGCTGCGCAACTCTTATAGCTCATGAAAATGATTTTGGAATGCCAACTGAGTGGCATTTTTTTCCTACTGCTCATGGTAAAGGAGCATGTGATGGTGTTGGAGCACACCTCAAAAGAAATGCAGCGAAGTATAGCCTTCAGTGATCTCATCAAGATCGCATCTTAGATGCGAATGCTTTATTCTATTGGGCAAAGAATTATTTAAAATAAACTGAAATAGTTTTTAGTAACAAAGAGGATTATGAGGAAACATTGAAAACACTGAAGAGCAGATTCGATGCTGCGGTAACAATCGACGGCACTGCTCAATACCATGATTATATACCGCTTTTCGATTGAAGAATATTCAAGTGGAAAATGTCTTCTGCCTGTACTCAATGCGATTTCTTTCCAAAGCAAAAAAAAAAAAAAAAAAAAAAACAGCATCGAAATCAACAGCTGAACCTATTAACACCAAGAAAGGTTATATTTTAATAAAGTAATATAAAGCCTTCCAGGCCAAAATATAAATATGTACTACATAGTACTAACATTAACCTAAGATACAGACCCTAGTTCAAAACTTAAACCTTAATCAACAAAAAAAGGGAACAGAAAATAAGTGCGTAAAGAGGGAGGATGAATGACTGGGTACTTGAAAATTTGCAAACTTAAACACTTTATCAGCACCAACAAATTATGTGCAAAAATAAATTATGATATAAAAGGATCTAATGTGATAAAGATTAAATTTTATTAAATTATTTTTCTTTTTATTATTATTGAAACTTTATCCATGGGTACTTTTTAGTATGGAGATTACAAAGGTGCCAAATTTTGCTTAAGTCGACTAAAGCACTGTCGCCACAGATATACGTGATTTAAAACATTTACTTTTGTTATGTTTGCAATTTTTTTGAATACTTAATTTCGGACTTTAATAAGTATGTATCTTAAATACATACTTAAATTCAATTTCAAATGTCAGCACTTAATTGCGGTGCTATTGTTACAATTCACAGGTGTGCGATTAAATCTGAGTATATATACCTTTTTAAAAATCTCAATTATGATTCCTGTTGTTAACGTTTTTGTTTTTTGAAATTAAATTGCTCTTTAAAACTTTGGGCATAAAATTTAATTTTTCATTTTATTTTTTCCACTAACTTAACTTTTTTTGTATTTTCTACAGGATTTCTGTGCCTTATAACAATAGCTTATTTACCAACGGCTTCGACATGTTTTTGAATATCTTGGGCAGATTGATTTGTTAAAGGCACGGAGGTTTCCTTACCTAAAGCTATAAAAGAGTAAAATAATGTTTTATACTATACATACGAACTATTTTTTTCCTTTTATACTTACCATAACGTGCCCACAAGCGGGGTTGTACTCCTGAACATTCTCTGACCAAAATAGGCAGTTCGGGATTATCTCTTTTCAACGCCGGGTAAAAACGTTCTACATATTCTCTATAATAAAACAAACAGTGCAATTTCTTTTTTCTCAAATTATGTAACTTAAAAATTGACTTTCTAATTTGGAGTTTTAGTTTACCTGGCTCCTTGAGAAGCATCACCAGTTTGACACAAATGAATGCGTAGTTCCTTCAATTTAGGACCCATTTTTACAAATCTTGTAACGGCGGCACGCATTTTTCTTAATTTTTAATTGAAAAAATATAGCTCAGGAACACCGTCTTTGGATTAAAAATAACAAATTTCTATTTACGAGAAATGTCAAATCACATATGTTTTTCCAGCGATGTGTAAATAATGATACAATATTCGATAAGTGATTACTAACTCCCCGTCTACAACAGACATGATTTGCAGTTATAACATGATGTTTATGCTTAGTTCACACTTTTTATTTATATTTATTTATAATTTAAAATCCATTTCTGAATTAGAGTCCTAATTTATTATTCAAAATACAATTTAATTAACATAACTAATATGAAATTTAAAAAAAAATAAATACAGACGGAAAAAAAGGAAATGTATAAAAAATCAATGTTAAACGCTGCTGAAATCGATATTATCGAAACGATTTGTTACCGATAATATCGTTTCAGTTACTATATAAATTCATTTATAATACATTTTCCTTTTATTATCTGTATATATTTCTTTAAATTTTATATTATATATGTTAATTGAACTGTATTTTGAACGATCAATTTGGACTTTAATTCAGAAATGGATTTTAAATTCGTTTGAAGTTCATCATACCGCTTAAAAATTATCTTTCTGAAATCAATCGATTTCCATCATATTAATACCTGATTATATTTTTTTTATTAGTATTATTGTGGAACAATGCAGTTGTGGAGGAGCGGTTAGCTGATCTTGGTTGGTATGATGGCAGGGGTTGTACTTCTTTTCTCCACTGACCTTGAATTTCTCTATTTTCAGCTAAGTGATCAACAAGCTCAGTAGTGAAGTAATTTCGGTCGTTTTTAAGCATTAAAAAGTTGTGAAGCACTACCGCGGCCAATACAACTTTGTCTGCATTTTTTGGGGACATATGAATTGTTGTATGAAGTACCCTCCATCTATTGGCCAAAATGCCAAAGGCATTTTCTATGTGCACTCGCGCTTTAGATAACATTGTGTTGAATCTGTCTTTATCTTGCGGTAAGCTTTGTCCAGGAAATGGTCGCATTAAATTGTCTTTTAATGGGAATGCGTTATCGCCAACAAAATAATAGGGAAAATTTATAGAAGTTCCAGGTAAGTTGGCATTGCGAGGAGCTTCCAAAGTGTTACTTAACAATTTTCTTCCAAATTTACTTCGAGCCAGTACACCACCATCACTCTGGCTTCCTAAAGCTCCGACATCAACGTATGTAAACACGTAGTAAGCATCACAAGCTGCCATTAAAACTATGCTAAAAGTTTTTTTGTAGTTGTAATACAAAGAACCACTTTTGATTGGGCTGACTATCCGTATATGTTTGCCATCAATAGCTCCTAAGCAATTTGGCATTCCTGTTTTTACATAAAACTTATCCGCTATTATTTTAAATTCACACACGTTAGGAGGTGACAAATAAATAGAATGAAGCTCTTCCCAAATTGCATCACACGTTTCATACAATATTTTGCGCACTGTTGAAATACCCAGTTTATATGCCCAAGCAAGAACTTGTATATTACATCCTTGTGCTTAAAACCTAAAATTATGATTTTTTATAGTAAAAATACTAAGAATACTTAAATGTTCTTACATTATTGTCAGCGCCAAGCGCGTCTCGGCATCTATAGCTTTTCTTTTTGAAAAATGCTCCAGTTTTTCTTTTAGTAATGTTAATAACAAATTAAAAGTATCCACTGTCATTCGTGTTGCCTTATAAAAAGTTCTTCGTCTTTGTTTTTCAATTGTTGAACACAAGTTTTGTAAAAATAAAAAATGTAGGCTTTTCCTTGTATTTTGTAAGATATTCATGGCGGATTTCACCAATTTATTTATATATCAATAAACCAAGCCACACATAAGTATGTTTACAATAAAAAATGTTTGGCTTGGACGAGAATAGTGCAAATTTTTTTGGTTCAAGCCATATTTTCTGGTGAATCAGTAAATAATTCTTTCCGTGTTTAATACAAAATAATTTTGGTTACTTTTTTTCGTTTTTGGTAACTTTATTTTTACATTTTGGTTACAAATTTCTTTTGGTCGTGGCAACGCTGATTAGGGCATTCATTTAATCGGGATTTTACTTTAATCGGTTAATCGCTCGATCAATAAATAATCGAGGTTTTGGTTTAATCGGTTAATTTTGTTATTGATCGGTTCACCGATTAATAAAGTTTTTTATAAAGTAGGTAATTTCAATAAATAAAAATGAAAAATTATTCATTAAAAAACAATAACATAACAATTTTTGAACTAAAACGAGCAAAAAAAAATAATTCATAATTTATTTATCATGGTGAGTAACATTTATTATTTAAATTTTCATATTAATTTGAATGTGTTTTCTTAGTAAAATTAAAATTTTAAAAGCTTTTTTACTTTAATAGTCTTATTCCTTCAATATTTTCCAAGAATATTTTTTATGCACTATCAGAATTTTAGTTTGTATATTCCTGTTGCGAAGCTTACTTTAACTATCCTTTGGTTAGCAATGAAGTAAATTGTACAGAAAATTTATGCAACCATTAGATACCAGCAGAATCTAATGCATTTTCTGGCTTGATAGTGCCTATAGTAAATTTTATGTATTTAACTTAATTATTTAAAAAAATAGAATCTGGGAATTTATTTCTCATGGTGAGTAACATTTATTTCGGTTAACCGAATGAATACCCTAATAGATATCTACTGGCTAAACTTTAGTGTATTTTACACCATCGATTTTTGACAGTTAACTAAAAAAACTCAATTTTGTTTTCAATATAAATTTCTAAACGAACATTTTTGTTTTAGTTTGAAAAACAGGCAGAATAACAGGCAGTTAATTCGTAATTACATAATTATAAGTGATAGTTATGTATATCGTACATAGTTAAAAATTTATTTATTTATTATTCCTTTTCTTTTAATTGTGTTTTAATTCAGAATTTACATTTGTAATATGTATTTGGATTGAAATAAATAAACAAATACATTAGGTCTTCACCTGACAATTTTTTGTCATAATAAACGTTAAACTTCATATAAAAAAAATGCTGATATTAGAGTTTTTAATATAGACTTTGATGTTTGGTATGACAACAAATTGTTAGGTGAAGACCCCATGTTAGGCTAGCAGGTAGTGAGCTAGCGGGTTCGATTCCCGCCAGAGACTCTGGTCTCATGCAGAAAAGCGTATGTCTTCGCGGATTAGCTTAGGGGAGAAAAAAGTTGTAGACTGGGACTAATTACACTGTGCTAGTTGCAAAATTAGACAAGCCGGGTACATGGCGTTTAAGCATAATTCGGGTACGCTGAATCCAATGATGCCCATCTTTATTTTATATTAGCTCTTGTTTTCGAGATATACCGTTATTTCGAAAATGGAGGAGGTTGCACAACATATATTCGCGAATTTCGGTTTTTTTTAGTAATTTCAATAAACTGAACCGTTTTTGAGTTACGCGAATATATGTTGTGCAACCTTCTCCATTTTCGAAATAACGGTTTATCTCAAAAACAAGAGCTAACCTAAAAAAACGGTGGGCACCACTGGATTCAGCGTACCCGGATTATGCTAAAACGCTATGTGCCCAGCTTGTCTAAAAAAAAGTGTCAATTTCGAGCACAGTGTTATTAATGTTAAGTAAAGACAAAACCAAATATACTTACATATAAATCGCACTTGTTCAAAAATACTGTATTAAGATTCAACTAAAATAATGCAATCTTGTTTTGTGCCACATACACCACTTATTACACAAATATCTTTCAAGTTCGTCAAAGTATTTCTAAAAGCAAATACAAAATAGAAACCACATAGTGCATTGTCGGGTGGTTACTAGTTTGCCTCACGGAACACAAATGTTTTGATCTACATTCTTTGAATAGAACATGCAGCATAAAAATAACAAACAATAATATTTTTACTTTTACATTTGCTTCATAGCACAAAAAGTGACGAATTAAGAAAAACAATGTTTAGAGAACTGTAATTGTAATTGTGAATACGTATAAGGCAAGGTTAGGGTTCGATATCTCTTAATATATTCGAGATATCAAAAAATGGATAAAAAATTTGAAACGAGGTCACAATTATTATAAAGAATTGATTCATAACTAGGGTTTTTTCCCGGGATATCCCGGGATTTTTCTCGCGGGATCCCGGGAAATAAAAAATTCACCATAATTTCAGAAAATAGCTATTTATACTTTTAAATTTAGTTTTCTATTCTCTAAACATTAGCATCTGTGGATGGGTGGTGGATTATATCAATTACAAGAAGTGAGTACATGTATTTAAATCAATATCTCCTGATGCAATAAATCTACTAAAAGCAGAATGGGCAGTGCAACAGTTGATAATTAATTATATTTAGTGAAGTGAAGAGTTAATAAAGTACATTAATTCAAAATAAGATGCAGGCAGTAAAGTTTCATTGTCCATGAACAAGTCTTGAAAATATCGCTCCTTTATTGCAACATAGTCATATCTACAAAAACAAACGATCTTGGCAAAATGCGATTAAAGTTTTCAAAATGTACCGATTTAAAGATATATTTTGCTATAACTTCGGTTCAGTTTGAGATATAATACGAGAAGGTATAAAGGAAAACTTTGCTAAAGTTACTTACAATTTTAAGATATGACTATGATGCAATGAAGGACCGATATGTTTATTAGGTGATAAACACAAATTTTTAATTTCAATTTGTGTTGGTTTATATACCCGTGAAGTGCGGGAAAACCGAAATAAAATAACATTTTGGAAACTCGTGTAAGATACTACAACATACAACTTGAAAAACACATTGTCCTAAAGATTACAAATGGACCTATTGAAATGAAAAGGTTTGAAAGAAGCAGTCCGGTTGATGCTATTTTTGCATGAACCTTGACAAACATTTGACTGATATAGACTTTGTTTATAAAAAAGAAAAAATTGCTTCCGATTGTGAATCCGAAGCTTGCTACAACGGTGCACTTTTCCAACCTCGGTAAAAAATTAACGAAATTTTTCGGAAACATGATAATTAGTAAATAAAGTCAGGAATATACTTTTTGCCGACTTACTAAGCGCTTTGAGTGTGCTAGAAAGTTATTTTCTAAGCCGTTAAAAAATGTTATATATTTCTTTAAAATATTTTATCTATTTTATTAATTAACTTTTTGATCTCATATCTTGAGTACCTTAATTTTTATTAAGTTTTTATTAATGTTTTTTGAATTAAATTGTTATAGTACTTATGTTATCTTTTTATCTTGTATCCAGAGCATAATAATACTGAATAAAAGCATAATAATAGGGAAAAAGGCGTGAGGTGATAATAATTCAAGTTCCTATTTCAATCTTCAATTAATTTTTTAGTATTGAACCATTTCTTTTACTTTCTTTGTAAACAAGTTCCCTTACGTTTTTTTGTAAAAGTTTTTTCCTTAATTAATAACAAAATTTACTTTGTATTTTTTATATGGAGCTGGATCCCGGGATCCCGGGAAATTTAAAAAAAATTCCCGCTTTCCCGGGAATCGAAAAAAATCCGGGAAAAAACTCTATTTATAACTCAATTTTTGTAAAAATGTGTCATCCGACACACCAGAAACCACCCGATATGTAATACTTTTAATAAAAATACAAAAAATTGTTAACACATATTAAAAAATATACTTTTAAAAACAAAATCATACGGTCTGGTCTGTTCCCGCGAAATCTGGGTTCATCACAACAAGCTTTTGCACGGTATAAACTGTATACTGATGGCTTAATATAAAAAAGGCCTAAATCGTTTTTTTCGGTTTACAGGGGAACAAAAAAAAAAAACTTTAGAAAATCCTTAAAATTTTAGATAAAAAAATTTTTAATGTCATCTATCTATATTAGGGTGGCCGTTATTTTTTTTATTTTGATTTCTTATATTCTCCCCCCCTAAATCGGTTCAGTTTTATGTAAAAAAAATTACAAAAAAATTTCGTAGCGATAAGTTGTGTTTTAGGGGGGGCGTCCGTCCCTCAAAGTTTGCCATCAAGCCATTTATTCAAATGTAATTTGTTTGCGTATGACTATCTTCTAAAAACAACATTTTACAAGAATATGATATATGGCAATATTTTAGCTCTTTTAGTCAACAACATAAGCCTCTTTTTTGCTACAATCAATATTTTAGAAAATAATTAAGAAAATAAAAACAAAATACCAAACATTTTATATACGTTTTAAATATATAAAAGGGGGATTTAATGTCAAGTGACCCATTTTTGAAATAGATGTCTTTCGATTTAAATGAAATTTACACCAATTTTAGTACTGTTAGATAGTAGCTTAGACACAAATTTACAACAAGATCGGTCAAAAAGTTTCTGAGTTAGAGGGGGTCAAAGTTTGACATTTTGGCCATACAGGTGTTCTTTCTCATCCATGTAACTTATTACCTATTAGTGTAAGCAAAATTTGTCCCAAGTAGCTTAGATAGCTCTTTGATCAAACTTTTTTAAAAAATTTTTTTTTGTTTATTTAAAAAATTTTTAAAATTTTTTTTTTTAAATTTTACACTTGGCTAAAAAAAATAAAAAAAAAAAGTTTTAAATGATTTTGTTATTCGTGCTTAATTCCCAGTTTTTATTATTGATAAAAACACTTGAAATTTATTGTTGATGGGATAAGCTATTCCTATGCGCATTTCACTGGTTTATTGTTGATGTGTTTTGTTTAAGCTTTGATATTATTACAAGTAGAACTGTTGCTATAAGTCTTATACGCTTAACAGTTTTATTTGGTTTAATATCTTTAGTTTTTCTAAAACGTTATGGATGAAGTTTCCTGATGATCTGGCCTAAGCAACCAGTGAAATGCGCATAGGAATAGCTTATCCCATCAACAATAAATTTCAAGTGTTTTTATCAATAATAAAAACTGGGAATTAAGCACGAATAACAAAATCTTTTGAAATTAAAATTTTGTATTCCCAAAAATTGAAATTACTTTTTGATAAAAGTTTTAAATTTAAAAAAAAAAATAAAAAATTTAAAAAAAAAAACAAAAAAATATTTTTAAAAAAGATTGATTAAATAGCTATCTAAGCTACTTGGGACAAATTTTGCTAACACCAATAGGTAATAAATTACATGGATAAGAAAGAACACCTGTATGGCAAACTTTGACCCCCTCTACCTCTGAAACATTTTGACAGATCTTGTTGAAAATTTGTGTGTAAACTACTATCTAATAGGACTAACTTTGGTGTAAATTTCATCCAAATCGGAAGACATCTATTTCAAAATTGGGTCACTTGACATTAAATCCCCCTTTTATATATATAAAACGTATATAAAATGTTTGGTATTTTGGTTTTATTTTCTTAATTATTTTCTAAAATATTGATTTTAGCAAAAAACTTTCTTAGAGGCTTATGTTGTTGACTAGAAGAGCTAAAATATTGCCATATATCATATTCTTGTAAAATGTTGTTTTTAGAAGATAGTCATACGCAAACAAATTACATTTGAATAAATGGCTTGATGGCAAACTTTGAGGGGCGGACGCCCACCCAAAACACAACTTATCGCTACGAAATTTTTTTGTATTTTTTTACATAAAACTGAACCGATTTGGAGGGGGAGAGTATAAGAAATCAAAAAAAAAAGTTCCCCATACAACTAACGGCCACGCTAATCTATATATATAAAATTGTAACGTTACTGACTGACTGACTGACTGACTGACTGACTCACAGATTCATCATCGCACAGCCTAAACGCCTGAAGCTAAACACTTGAAATTTGGCCCAGAGATTGGTCACACCCCAAATCGATCCACTAAGACGGGATTTTTGGAAATTCGAATGCTTAAGGGGTAAAAAAGGGTAAAAACGGGAAAATTCGGTAATCTTATATCTCCAAAACTAAAAGAGATACAAAAAAAATATAATACTTATCGGTGTTGTTTAAAAAAGTTAGCGGACAGGTGTCTGGTACTTTTTCGAAATTCGGCCCTTTTAGGGAGTAAACGGGTAAAACCTGAATTTTGGTTCTTTTTTGACACCCCATCTATCTTTTGATCCAATAAACATAGAAACAAAGTTTATACCACATTCGAAACTTATCAAAAAAATACGAATATAAATTTGGTACTTTTTTGAAATTCGAACATTTAAGGGGTGAAAATCGTAACTATTTTTGGTACTTTTTTTTACAAAACATTTTTCTACATTCATTGAGATATTCGTACCAAATTATGGGCTCCCATTACAATACTGAAATTTTTGAAACTTTAATGGGGGGAACAAATAGTACCAAAAAAAGGAAATACGGGAAATTTGATATTTTTCTTTAGCTTTTTGGTTCTACAACTGGTATTTTTTTAATTATCGTTAATATTGGACCCAAAAACATAAGATTCAACATGCAATGTCCTGAAGGGATAAGAATCTATTGCGGAACTTTTTGGTACTTTTTTGTTCTATAACTGGTACTTTTTGAATTTCCGTTAATATTGGACCTAGAAACATAAAATTTAAAATGCAATGTCCTGAGTGAACGAGAATCTGTAAGAGGGATCTTTTTGGTACTTTTTTATTTTTTGACTGGTACTTTTTGAATTTCAGTTGGTATTGGACCTAGAGAGATAAAATTAAACATGTAAGGTCCTGAGTGAATAAGAATCTGTAAGAGGGCTTTGTGGTACTTTTTTGTTCTTTAACTGGTACTTTTTGAATTTCCGTCATTATTGGACCTAGAAACATTCAATTCAACATGTAATGTGCTGAGTGGATAAGAATCTATGATGGAACTTTTTGGTACTTTTTTGTTCTTCAACTGGTACTTTTTGAATTTCCGTTAGTATTGCACCTAGGATGAAAATCTATAAGAGTGAACTTTTTGTTACTTTTTTATTCTTTGACTGGTACTTTCTAAATTTCCGTTGTTATTAGACCTAGAAAGATAAAATTAAACATGCAAGGTCCTGAGTGAATGAGAATCTGTAAAATCGCTTTTTGTTACTTTTTTGTTCTTTAACTTTTACTTTTTGAGTTTCCGTTATTATTGGAACTAGAAACATAAAATTTAATATGCAATGTAATGAGTGGATAGGAATCTATAAGAGGGAAGTTTTTGGTACTTTGTTATTCTTTAGCTGGTGCTTTTTTAATTTCCGTTAATATTAGACCCAGAAACATAAAATTAAACATGCAAGGTCCTGAGAGGATAAGAACCTGTAAGAGGGCTTTAAGGTACTTTTTTGTTCATTAGTTGGTACCTTTTGAATTTCCGTTAGTATTGGACCTAGAAACATAAAATTCAACATGCAAGGTCATGTGGTCCTTTTTAACAAAATATTTTTCTCCATTCATTGACATTCGTACTTAATTATTGACTCCCACTACAAAACTGAAATTTGTTATACTTTAATGGGGGAAAAATAGTACTAAAAAGGGAAAATACGGGAAATTTTATATTTTTCTTTAGCTTTTTGGTTCTACAAATTGAAATTTTGGTTTAATTTCCGTCCAATACTGACCCCTAGAAACATAAAATTCAAGATGCAATGTCCTAAGTGGATAAGCATCTATAAGAGGGAAGTTTTTGGTACTTTTTTGTTCATTAACTGGTACTTTTTGAATATCCGTTGTTATTGGACCTAGAAATATAAAAATCAATATGTGTAATGAGTGGATAGGAATCTAAAAGAGGGAAGTTTTTGGTACTTTTTTGTTCTTTGGCTGGTACTTTTTTAATTTCCGTTTATATTGAACCTAGAAACATAAAATTAAACATGCAAGGTACTGAGTGAATGAGAATCTGTAAGAGGGATTTTTGGTACTTTTTTGTTCATTAACTGGTACTTTTTGAATTTCCGTTAGTATTGGAATTAGAAACATAGTATTAAACATAAAAGGTCCGGAGATAATTTAAATCTGTAAGAGGGCTTTTTGGCATTTTTTGTTCTTTAACCGGTTATTTTTGAATTGCCGTTAATATTGCACCTAGAATCATAAAGTTCAACATGCAAGGTCCTGAGTGGATAAGAATCTATAAGAGGGAACTTTTTGGTACTTTTTTTTATTTATTTACTGGTTTTTTCTAAAATTTCCGTTAGTATTGGACTTAGAAAGATAAAATTAAACATGCAAGGTCC
This sequence comes from Pollenia griseotomentosa, assembly GCA_963931875.1. Taxonomy (NCBI): domain Eukaryota; kingdom Metazoa; phylum Arthropoda; class Insecta; order Diptera; family Polleniidae; genus Pollenia; species Pollenia griseotomentosa. The sequence goes on along the minus strand of OZ007561.1, from coordinate 97,502,834 downwards.
TGAGTTAATGAGAATCTGTAAGATAGGCTTTTTAGTACTTTGTTGTTCTTTAACTGGTACTTTTTGAATATCCGTTTTTATTGGACTTAGAAACATAAAATTAAACATGCAAGATCCTGAGTGAATAAGAATCTGTAAGAGGGCTTTTTGGTACAGTTTTTTGTTCATTAACTGGAATTTTTTGAATTTACCTTAATATTGAACCTAGAATAATTAAATTCAACATGCAATGTCCTGAGTGGTTGAGAATCTATAAGAGGGAAATTTTTGGTACTTTTTTATTTACTAACTGGTACTTTTTGAATTTTCGTTAGTATTGGACCTAGAAAAATAAAATTAAACATGCAAGGTTCTGAGTGAATGAGTGAATGAGAAACATAAAATTAAACATGCAAGTTCCTGAGTGAATGAAAATCTGTAAAAAGGATATTTTGGTTCTTTTTCGTTCTCTAACTGGTAATTGTTTTAAATAAACTGGTACTTTTATTTAATTTAATATTAATTTTTGTACATTAAATAAAAAAAAGCTAATATCTGTCTGGTACTTTTACGAAATTCGGCCCTTTTAGGTAGCAAACGGGTAAAACCTGTATTTTGGGTCTTTTTTCCACCATCTAGCTTTTAAATCAATACACATAGAAATAAAAATTATATAACATTGTAACTTATCTAAAAAATACAAATGCATATTTGGTACTTTATGGAAATTCGAACGTTTAAGGGGTCAAAATTGTACCAACATATGTTTGTTACTTTTTACAAAAGATTTTTTCTCCATCTATTTATCTTTCATCGCAGAGCCTAAACGTCTGAAGCTAAAAGGTTGACATTTGGACCGGAGGCTCTCCTCTCGCCCAATTGATCCTGTTAACCTCATACCTCCTAAGATATGTTTGTTACTTTTTTCAAAATATTTTTTCCATATATTTATCTTTCATCGCAGATCCTAAACGTCTAAAGCTAAAAGTTTGACATTAGGACCGGGGTCTGTCCTCTCGCTAAATCGATCCTGCTAGCCTCATACCTCCTAAGCTAAACGAAAACATTAACATTTATTGTTGTACATTAGAAAAATTCGCTAACCTCATATCTCCTAAACTAAAAAAGAGTTACAAAATTAAAAAAATTAACAGACTGGTGTTTGGTACTTTTTTGAAGTATGGCCTTTTTGTGGAGTAAAAGGGTAAATACAAATTATCACATTCGTACCTTATCTTAAAAAATACAAAACAGATTTGGATTTTTTTTAATTCAAATGTTTAAGGTGTGAAAATCGTTCCGAATTTTGTTATTTTTTCACAAAATTTTTCTTCATCTACTATCTATCTATCTATATATATAAAATTGTAACGTTACTGAATGACTGACTCGCTAATTCATCATCGCACAGCCTAAACTCCTGTAGCTAAAAACTTGACATTTGGAGCAGAGATAGGTGACTCCCCAAATCGATCCACCAAGACGGGATTTTTGGAAATTCGAGTGTTTAGGGTTAAAAAAAGGGTAAAAACGTAATACTTATCGTTGTTCTTTAGAAAAATAAGCGGACAGGTGTCTGGTACTTTTTTAAAATTTGGTCCTATTAGGAAGAAAACTGGTAAAACCTTAATTTTGGTACTTTTTTGGCACCCCATCTTTCTTTTGAACCAATCAACATAGGAACAACATTTTTACAACATTCGAAACTTATCAAAAAAATACGAATATAAATTTGGTACTTTTTCGAATTTCGAACATTTAAAGGGTAAAAATCGTAACTATTTTTGGTACTTTTTTTATACAAAACATTTTTTTCCATTCATTGACATATTCGTACTTAATTATGAGCTCTCACTACAATACTGAAATTTTTGATAACTAAATTGGAGGAAAAAATAGTACCAAAAAGGGCAGATACGGGAAATTGATGTGTTTCTTTAGCTTTTTGTTTCTGCAACTGGTATTTTTTTATTGTCGTTAATATTGGACCTTAAAACATAAGATTCAACATGCAATGCCCTGAGTGGATACGAATTTATAAGAGGGAACTTTTTGGTACTTTTTTATTCTTTGATTGGTACTTTTTTAATTTCCGTTAATATTGCACCTAGAAACATAAAATTAAACATGCAAGGTCCTGAGTGGATAAGAACCTGAAAGAGGGCTTTTAGGTACTTTTTTGTTCATTAATCGGTACTTTTTGAATTTCCGTTAGTATTGGATCTAGAAACATAAAATTCAACATGCAAGGTCATGTGGTCCTTTTTTACAAAATATTTGTCTCCATTCATTGGCATATTCGTACTTAATTATGGGCTCCCACCACAACACTGAAATGTTTCATACATAAATGGGGTGAAACAAGTATCAAAACGGATAATACGGGAAATTAACTTACTTTCATTTGCTTTTGTGTTATACGAGTGGTACTTTTTGAATTTTCTATAATATTGAACTTAGAAACACAAAATAATAGGTTCAAAGTCCTGTGTAAATATCAACCAATGAGATAAAAATGTTGGAACTTTTTTGCTAAAACATAGATACATATTCTTTGGCATATAAATATGTTCATGAAAGAAAAAGTCCGATTAAAAAGTAGCGGGTTAAATGCTTGAATTTAAACAAGTTTAAGCCTAGAAAAGTAAACTTTGGCATAAAAATATGTCCACGAATAAAAGGAGACGCTAACGAAGTAGCGGGTTAAATGCTAGTTTTTAATAAAAATGATACAACAAAGTTTATACTACAGCCCCTCAAATTTTAAAACAAGATACATGTGGTATTTGTTTAACTGAATAAACAATAAAAGCTATTTTTAAAAAAAATCGAGTTACGCCTTTTTTATATTAAGCCATCGATATATTCTGAAAGTAAATAGTTTTCTGGACAAATCTAACGTAATACTCTAATTTAAGGAATTCACGTCAAAAGTTGCACTCTTGCATAGTGCACATAGAAAATTATTTCGCACAAACGTAAATGCCTTAAATTAGAGTAATACGTTAGGTCTCTACTCTAGTTTGGGGTCCCTCGGGATCCCAATTTGCACGAAAATCGTTCCCGTACTTTAAATTTGTATAATGTTTCGTCTATTTATGAGAGAAATTAATTCTGTCTCTTATTTTTACCAACTTTTCCCAAAAAGTAGACACAGAGCTTTTGGTGTATAAAAAAGGCCAACAAAATATGCGCGGTATTGGAGAATGTGCGTGGTCGAAAAAAAAGATTTATTTATAACGTTACTTACATAATTTTCTGTTCTTATTGCACCATGGTGAAGGGTATATAAAATTCGGCATAGCTTTATTAAGCACTCTTATTTATTTTTACTTAAAAATATTACTGCCTGGCCCACAATGTCGACAAGAACATTTCTTTCGTAATTTTTAAATTGAAAACAATAATAAAACACAAAAATTTGTTTTTGTTCTTAAAGTATAACAGTTTTTGAGATATTCCAAAATAACCGTTATTTGTGTTTTTAAAAAAGATGATGTGACTGAAATGCAAATTTCTTCAAAAATTTTATAAGGATTATCTATTTATTTTTTTTTAGTGAAAGTTATAAAATTTCTAAAATAACCATGGATTGCTAGTAAAGATTGTTCAAGAAATGACAGTTACAGGGGATACAAGTTCAAGCTTCATTGAAAATTTTATGATTTTGTTCAATTTTACTTTTTTCAAGTTATTTTGTAGTAAATTAACACACATAGAAATTCAATAGTTTTAAGCTATTTTTAATATTTATTGTTACTAAAAATTTTGCTTTGTATATTTATTAGTTGTGTTTTTCTTTGATTTGATACAAATCGAAAAGTGGGTTAATTCAATTAATCTCCTGTAACTTTGTCATTTTTGCACCGATCTGTAACCCATTGGGCACAAAATGTTCGTATTAAAATAGGCTAATGTCGTAAGTAATAAAACTTAAAAAATTTCCAAATTTATAATGAAGTTTAAAATTTTGTCCACTATAACTCTGCCATTTATTGACTCATCTTCACAAAGGACCCATGGTTATTTTAGTAATTTTATTATCTTTCACTAAAAAGAAAGAAATACATAATCCGTTTAAAATTTTTGAAGATATTTGCATAACGGTTATTTTGGAATACATTGGAATTCATATTCGGATTCAGCGGAAAATTTTACATAAAGATTAGGTGTCAGATTCATTTGGTCAAAAAACTGTCACGTAGTGTTATTATACCTTTCCCTGAAGATAAAAGTGTACAATAAGTTTGTTACTCCGTTTGTAATTTTTACAATATTGATCTTTAATCCTATTAAGTAAATATATATTCTGGGTCCTTATGAATAGCGAAGTTGATTTAACGATGTTCGTCTGTTCGTGTGTTATATATTTGTGTCACATATACTCCGTAAAGGTTTGCTATTGAAAACAGTTAGATTGGTACATTAAAGACAGAGATGTGAGCAAAAAAACCACGAGTGCTTCTTATTTTACCTATAAACCCCTCCTTGTTGTTGTTTTTTTACCCACACCACAATAGTGGAGCGGGTATTATGTGTTTGTGATGATGTTTGTAGCACCTTAAAATATACCGATCGACTCAGAATCACTTTTTGTCCATGAAAACCTTATGCGCAAAGTACAGGTCCCAATTTTGAAATAATTGACGAAATTTGGTACAAAGGTTCTAAGAACCAAGCCTATATATATATATATATATATATATATATAATGGGTGATTTTTTTTAAGCGTATTTTTTTTAAAAATCTAATAAAACACTCAAATTTGCATTATATATTCAAAATTTTTATTGGAATCGATAAATTGGTCTTTGACATTTACTTTTTAAAAATAACTTAATGTAAATGTTGCCCGCGGCTCCGTTTCAAATGGTCCATTCGTAAGGTCCAATTTTGCACCACTTTTTCGAGCATTTCGGCCTGTATTCCATGAATAACACGTGTTATATTATACTCTAAGGCTTTAATCGTGTTTGTATTGTCCACATAGACCAACGACTTCACATAACCCCACAAGAAATAGTCAAGAGGCGTCAAATCACATGGCCTTGGCGGCCAACTCACAGGGCCATTTCGAGAGATAAACTGCTCACCAAATTTATCCTTCAATATGTCCATTATTTCACGAGCTGTGTGGCATGTGGCACCGTCTTGTTGAAACTACATTTTAACCATGTCCAAATCAGCCAATTGGGGCAAAAAAACTCGCGTATATGATGCCACCAGCCCATAAACCACACCAAACTGACGTTTTTTCGGGATGCATCGGTAATGTGGCTGTTCTTCACCCCAGATGCGGCAGTTTTGCTTGTTTACGTATCCATTTAGCCAGAAATGATCCTCATCGCTGAACACAATTTTTCGATAAAACGTTTCTCACAGAGCACGAATTTTGATAATGTCTTTGTACAATCTTAATTGTCTTACCAAATTTTATTGGAATCGGTCTATATTTGACCATAGCTCCCATACAAATACTACTTCCGAAAATAGCTTTAAGTGCCTTAACTTTCTAATAAATGTTAGTTTTGACATAACAATTGGCGACAGTGACTTTTGCGGTAGCTTCTAAGTCATGACAAAAGGTTGTGCAAAATTAAGCATAGGTCTAAAGTAAACCCACTTCCTAAAATCTAAATATCTAAATAATATTCGGCACAAAGAACTTTTATTCGAACCTTAACCTCAGAGCATAATTTTGTTCTGATGAGTCCATGATTGCCCATGGGTCCCAAATAGGGTACAGTCGCAAAAATGTGTTCTTTGGTGGTGTAGAGTATCATATGGCGGACTTGACTGACCATCCTCACTGGTTTTACTTCTTTTTTTCTGTATATCTGAGAAATAGGCAAAGGCAAAAGTTTCTAAATTAGGTACAAGCATTTCGATCATAAATACGCAACCTCTCTAAAAAATGGGTGGGATTGGAGAAGTAAGCGTGACATTTCCCAAACAAAGGCACTATACATTTCTGTCTTTCTGGAGCCTAAGTTTTCGCATTAGGTACAAATATCTCGTTTATCAATACACAACATTCCACAAAGTGTAGGCGGCATTGGAGAGATGGGCGTGGCACAAAATAGTTTTTTTTATATCTAAACGGTAAGGGAAAAATTGTGCAAAAATATGGGCGGGATTGGAGAAATGTGTGTGGCACCTACCGTACAATTGCATTAAAGATTCCTGTACATCTGGAGATCGGCCAGAGCTAAAGTGTCCAAATTAGGTACAACATCCGCAAAATGTGGGCGGGATTGCAGTAGTAAGGGTGGGACGACAAAGATTTATTTATATCACTAATTAGTATTGTGGTTATTTTGTTGAACTATTTATGGTTTTTAATCCAAATTTTTAATATTTTTAATTAGGCCTAAGTTCATTAAATTTAATTTTCATTAAATTATTTTTTTGGAGAAAGGAATTCTACAACATGAAAATTAATTAAAATTGTCATTGATAATCTTCCATTCTTAACCGTGGCCGGGATTCGAACCGCGGCCGGCAGGTTACCATGACATGTTTCGATCGCAACCACTCGATCTCCTCAGATGGATTTGCCGTTTCACACTCGCAGCCATCGACGACTGCTGACGTCAATAGTCAAACATCAATCCTTAAACCAAATTGTATTTTAACCTTTGGTAGATCGAAATTTGCTTTTTTGAATGATTATCCATTCTAATTGATTTTACATGTTTTTTCCGTACTTCCGTTTTTTCGTACTTTAATTTATTTATATCGTAATTAATTTATTTATATCTAAAGAACGGTATTTATATATGTAGCTTTCTGTTCTTATCGCACTATGGTGAATGGTATATAAGACACGGCATATCCGGATATAGCTTTCTTACTTGTTAAGGCCGTTATACACTATCCCACAAAGTCTCAAGTATTTAACGAAAATGCTTCCCAGATCTAATTGTTTAAAAATTTTCAAAAATCAATAACAACTTATCATGCCAGGGTTGTATAAGTTATCTTTCAAAGGCTTGTTTACATTATCACATAAGTCTTACGTATTACATAATACTTTGTGAGATAGAAATCTAATGAGTTTTGTTGCGACCGTCAAAATATCTAATCTAAAATTTCAGTTTGTGCTGATTAACTCTTCGAGTTTTAGCCGTCATGTCTTAACCTTCTAGGAGATGGGAAAAGAGAATACCATGTCTTTTCCTCTCTTTCCTAAAAACTCAAGACTAGACGGCTTAAACATGAAGTGTGTTAACCAGCACTTTGTATATACACTATCAAACATGCACATGCTTTTGTTAAAATTTAACACTGTCACACTTTAACATATTACTTGAGTTTTTGACATGTATTAGTACAAAGCAGAATAGTGTAAACTAGCCTTAAGCAATATGTTGCAGGGTTTAAAAAACTGCAGTCGAACCCAAAAACTGTCGACCAAAAAACGAAAATTTGTGTAAAACTTTTAGCTTTTTGTGTTGGTTTGACAGTGACTGTTTACATTTAATAAATCAGAAGTAAAAGCAACAGTTTTTTTTTGGCCAATGACAAATGAAGAAGTCGAAGAAATGGCAGTTTTTATACTTTGACTGCAGATTTTTAAACGCTGGAATGTTGTCTTACGGGCATGTTCTGACAATCGCAAAACGATTAACATTGGCGATTCAGTTTGGCGACTTCAAATTGCAAAAGAGAACTAGAAAATTAAAAAAAAAAAACTATGGCAGATCGGAAGCTAAACTCACGAGTTAAAGAACACCATAAAATAAATCTGGCGTTTTGCGATTACAAATCGTGCGATTGTCAGAACATGGCCGTTAGTATAAGAATGTTATGCATTATTGTTTCGTAACTCCACTGTTCAGATTATTTGAGTTAAAGTTATTGTGTCATAATTAAAAAAATTTGTTATAAATACATAATTACACATAACGCTACGGACACAATTGGGTCGTACGTGGTAAAAAAATGGGACGTAATGCCTTAAATTTCTAAAAACGTTCCTACGCTGCGGTGCAATTGTGTTCTTACGTTAGAGAATTGTGGAGAAAAATCAGGAACATAATAAATGTTAGAAATTAGATGATAGAAGAGCCTTAGCTGAGACAGCGATTGCGACGTAAAGATCGTAACCCAAATAAATTGTAAATAATAAATATATATGAAAGTGTATTTATTTTTTATTTGCAGCAAAAAAAAAAAAAAAAAAAAACTCCAAGGTTTATTTTATAGGTAAAACGTAACAATATTAAGTTGTTTTTAAACAAAAAAAGTTTCTAATATATTAATAATCAAACCATTAAAAAAAACTATACTCTTTTTAGTTTTTTTTTTATCTTTGCCGTTCTATTATTCATTTCTAGTTTTGGTCAAAATACTGCCAATCTTGTTGACTGGTTCAGCCTAGTTCACAGATCAAATGAAATTTCTGAAACACAAGAAGTTTAAGCTACGTAGATATTCTAGATTTATTTTGGTTACAATAAAAATGTAATGTTAGTGTAGTAATACTCAGGCCTAGGACACTTGCATTAAATATGATAATGTATTCACAATTATTTTACATTAAACCAAATTAATGGAAATGGAAGTTTATTGCATTTCTACTAACTTTAACTATGTTTTTTTTATCAAATTATTTTTTAAATACCTCAAAATATATGTGTGCAAATAAGTAATGCACTATTATTACACTAGCATGAAAACATAGTGTGAACAACAATCTTGAATAAAACTTGTTTTTTATTTTTGATCATATAACATGATTATTTGCATGGACCGTAAAAAATTGGCATTTGACATGAAAACCGAAATATGTATAATTATTGTTTTCTGTTTTTTTTTTTCAGAAATAAAAGTACATATGTACATTAGACCGACTCATCTTATATGGGCAAAAAAAGTTAAAGTTTTACCCCCCTGAAAATTAACTTTGACTTGTTTTATGAAGATTTCCAAAATATTTTGGCTCTAGCGGTAATTTCCCGTGAGCAAAACCGCGTCAAAAAGGGTTCAAAAATGGCATTTTTCATGAATAAAAAATCGGTAAATTTTTTTTGTCCAATGAATGAACAAATATAATAGATGTTTAGGAAATAACTTAGCCATTGTGAAAAAAAATTAAGTCCAGTTGTGTGCATGAAAAATAATATAATTGCTATCAAGGCATATTTAACAAGGTATGTATATGCAATACACTAAATACAATTTGCGAAAAGATTTTTCGTAAGATATTTTTTTTATAATTCATTTTAATTAATTTTGTTGGCATGTTGGCAAAAAAGGGTTAAATTCAGCGTTTAAAAAGCTGCAGTTGAGATAGTAAATGTCATAAGATTGTGCTGTAACTTCGACATCTTCATCTGTCATTGGAAAAATTAAAAATAAAATTATAATAAAAAAAATCCTTTTCTCACTCATATAAAATATTTATATGTATATGTATACGGTGAAGGACTTGAGTTTGCATGTAGTGTTATTTTGAAGAAAAATTAGTGTTCCATTTTTTTTTTTGAATTATCCTTATAAAAAACCTAAGTTAAATTAATTAATTTGTCGTTTTAGAAAAAAAACTAATAACTAAAATATAATAACTAATATAAAATTTCACAAACTCTCCTCTTTCACTTTTAAATAAACAATTAATAATGGACACCATCAGGGCTACCAATGTGTAATACTGTAAACTATAGAAAAGTATACATCATGCAGTTGTTGGCAGTACTGCATGTTAATTTCTTATAACATTGTCCATACTACAATACATTGGACCATGTTGTAAGCAGTCCATTTAAGCCACAAAGGACCACGTAGTCCAATATTATCTGTAGGGTACTTCTGATTCATTAAATGAAAACAGTCGCAGTGAACAGGGTTCCCAGTTTTATTTTAAGCCTTATCCCCAATTTGCGATTTTTCATCCCCAAAACAGCTATTTTCGTATCCCCAAAAATCCCCACATTTTTTTAAAAATAAAACACAAACTCACCATCTAGTGAATTATGTAAGCTTTTAATGAATATCTTGAAGAAACTAACAGTTGATTCAGAGTTTAATGTAAGGGATGCGGTACAATTTAGGAGTAAGGTAAATAACTGTGCAATAGAAGATGATGAAAAATTAGTTTCGTTTGACGTAATATCGCTTTTTCCGAGCATACCGGTTGATTTTGCAATTGACGTGATCAAAGATAAGTGGGAGGAGATCGAGAAATTGACAACAATACCCAAAGATTTATTTTTTAAAATATTACAATTTTGTATTAAGGAAAATCATTATTTTAAATATAAAGACAAAATCTACACACAAAGGAAGGGGTTGCCTATGGGATCACCGGCGTCCCCTATCGTGGCCGATATCGTGATGGAGGAACTTTTGGAGACTTGCATTCAAAGATTGGACTGTAAACCGAAAATTATAACTAAATATGTGGATGACCTTTTTGGTATTGTAAAAACCAACGCCATAAATGAGATGCTAGAGGAATTGAACCGCTTCCATACACAAATAAAATTCACTTTGGAACAAGAAATAAATGGACAATTACCATACCTTGATACCCTGGTAATTAGATCGGGTAACAAACTGAAAATAGACTGGTATCAAAAACCTACATCGTCAGGTAGAATAATAAACTTTTATTCGTGCCAGCCAAAAAACATTATTATGAACACCGCTAACAACTTAATAAAAAGAGTTTTAACTATAAGTGATGAACTTTTTCACCAGGATAATATAAAGAAAATAAAAGACATATTGAAGAAAAATGCATTCCCAGACAATATTATTAAAAGACTCTTACAAGTAGAAAACAAACAAACCAAAGAAATAGATGGAAACCAAAAAAATCAATGACATATGTGCCAAGAATATCCGAGAGGATTGAAAAATCTGACATTTATGATAAGGAAAACTATAAAATAGCACCTAGATCGGAAAACACTTTACGACAACTTTTTTCAAACACCAAAAGTAAGCTGGACAAAATGGAAAAATCTAATTTGATTTACAAAATAAATTGTAATGGTGACGAAACCAATGTATGTAAAAAGATATATGTTGGTACAACAAAAAACAAACTTAAGACAAGATTAGCAGGACATAAATCTGACCTGAAAAATATAAATAAAACTTCTACACAAAAAACCGCACTTCTGGCCCATTGTGCGGAAAAAGGGCACACACCAAACTTTGATAATGTGGAGATATTACAAAGAGAGGAAAAATACCATAGACGCCAGTGCTGCCGCTACTACTTCAATCGAAGTATTTTGCTTCATTTTCACCAAATTTACTTCGTCACTCCTTCTTCCAAAAATCTGCTTCACTTTTTGTTCTGCTTCAAATTTTAAAATTTTTTCCCTATATTACCTAATTGTTTTTCATATTCCCTTAATTACGATGAAAATAGTGGTTTTAATCACTGAACATATGCAAACGCTATTTTTCATCGCTGGAATAGCAACCCTTTAATTTGAAAACTGGGTTCCACCCAAAGAAATCATAAATAAATACCAAAAAATTAAGACCAATTAAAATTTAAAATTATTTTAACATATTTGTATACATACATGTACTTATCATAGTAACGAAATGTGATTTATATTATTATTTGTATGTTTATTTTATTATATGTATCTATATTTAATATGAAATGTCATTTTTTTGTTTTTCTTATTAAATAAAATGAATTATATTGTTTTGTTTTCAAAAATGTATACTACTTCAATTTTATTCAATCTACTCCACTTTTTTCCAAAATCTACTTCACTTAATTTTTCTCTAGCGGCAGCACTGATAGACGCTATACACTAGAAATGTTAAATATAATAAACACAAGCAAAGAGTACCGAATGAACTTTAAGAGCGATTTAGAGACGAGCTCAGCAAAACAATATAGACATATAATAAACAAAAATAGAATAAAGAATTAGTGCAGTTTTAAATGTAAAACCGTGTGAGACGTGTTTTTTATTATTGTTCCTCTTGTAAGTTTTTCATTTTTGTGTGCTTATTTCTGTTTATATGTTGTTATGACACAGTGGGACAATATGTATTAATTTAATGTTAAAATTATGTTTTTATTTTTTATATTTTTGTTAACTATAATTGGAGTACCCTGAAGATGAGATCCAGTGGATCTCGAAATATTGGAAACATTTTTTAAATAAATAAAAAAATTAAAAAAACTGACCTTGAGCTCCACTAATTATTTACATTAAAATTACAACAAAAGGTCGAACAACACACATATTGAAACACATACTTTTATGTCAATGGAAAAGTATGCACAATCGATTTATTTTAATAAATCCATTTTTGTAATATTATTATAACTAATGTTATTTCTGTGGCTTGGTGCTAAAAGGGCCAATGTCAAAATATTAACTTTTGAGAAAATTGAAATTAAAGTTTCATTTTTATTTTTATCCCCAATTACAAAAAAACCCTAATTTGGGGATAAATCCCCAAAACTGGGAACACTGGCAGTGAAAGCAAAAGAAAAAAACGAAATAATGTACACGAAAAAGAACATCGGCAGTCAACATGTTCGGAAGTGTTTGGTTTGACAGGCTGCAACTTTTATAAAATCCCGTAGTTAACGAAGATGGGACGTTGTGTTTGTGTTTTTCATATTTTTTTAATAATACATGCGTACATAAATATGTACATACATATTTATTAATTTTTAAGCTTAACAAAACTTTTTTTAAATTTTTTGAAATTAAATAAAACTTTAAATAACATTATCGCTTTCATATACATACAATGATCACAACGTCCCATCTTCGTTAACTTCGGGATTTATTAAAAGTTGCAGTCTGTCAAACCAAACACTTTCGAACATGTCGACTGCCGATGTTCTTTGTTGTGTACAACATTTCGTTTTTTGCTTTTGCCTTCACTGCGACTGTTTTCATTTAACCCTTTCAGCCCGTTGTTGCCTATAGGCAACATTGCAATCAAACGCTTATAACTCCCGAAAATTTCATTTTTTCTTATAACGGTTTTCTGTTCTTAGTAAATATGCATCTTAGCAATGTGTGTGCAGAATTTAATACAATAAACTTTGATGGTGTTCATTTGCGAACTGTTTGTTTAAGCGACTATACGTATTACAAATTATTTGGAAAAAGTGTGTTTTTAAAAAAACTTAAGAAATTGATATTAAAAAAATATTTGTGTAAAAAGTGCAATTCGCTATTTAAAACAGGTTAGTTAATGATATTAAACAACAAACACAAGAAAAAAGTTGTAGCTTTGTCCTCAGTATATTTTTTAAAACAATGTTGCTTATAGGCAACATTGGCCCATTATGTTCATAATTTACATAAGAATATCTTGTTCACTAGAAATGAGTGCAAGGGGTTTGACAAAGTTAAATATTAAAAAACATTGGAGGGTGTGCTGGAAATCGCAAACGCAAAACGCAAGAATTTGGAGGCTGTTTTTAATACACTTTTAATCTAATTTTAATAATTTTTGTTATAAAATTCTGTTTAATAGAGAAATGTTTGTATAATATTTGCCATAAAATTCTTTTATTACAAAAATCTTTCTAAAAAACGACTTCTAAAATTCTTGCGATTTGCGTTTGCGATTTCCAGCACACCCCTGATTATAAATTTTGATTAGGATGATTCTGCTGAAGAACGTGAAGATGAAGCCGTCGAAAATTATGCATTTTTGGCAATTTAGGTTAGGTTAGTGAGGCTTGAAAGTAAACTTCACACCCTCACCCAGAGACCAATATGGTCCATTGTGACACCTTAGTAAGTGAAAGAATTCTAGTATGAAAGAATAGGAGTTGTAAAGAGTGAAAGCACAGGAAAAGAGGAAGTAGTGGAAGATAAGAAATTTGACTGCACAATCCAACTACAACCCTACTAAACAGAAAACTGCCTTACATGTGTCCAGTCCTCAGTCTTCTGCCGCGCAGCCAGGTCATTCCCATTACAAATCCGATTCTCGAGCCCGCTCCCCGAGACATCTCCTAATTCGCGTAGGAATCTGTTTCCAAGTCACCTCAGCCTGTTGATCTGTAGCCTGAGACAGTAGCACAGCAAGTGCTCAACTGTCTTCAACTCCTCACACAAACTACATGTATTCGACATGTCAGTTCTCATTCCTACCGCCATCCTGCCTATCATACAGTGGCTTGTGATAATACCAGGCCCTACTCTTGCCCAGCAGCGCATCTGAATTTGACCTACTAAGCACCGATCACAGCGTGCGCGATACCCGGCAGTATGTTCGGCTCCGCTACACACGATAAGTCCAGCTCAGAGCCCATTCCCTAATTCTTCCAAAGTAGAACCGCATTGGAGGACTGACCGCCTGCAAACTGTCAGGATCCTCGATTTCCGAGCCCAGTCTCGCCAACTCATCAGCTATCTCGTTGCCGGTGATGTTGCAGTAACCCGCTACCCAGCACAGTCTCTCCACATAATTCCCTAAGATTTCACCTAAAGCCCTCCTGCAATCATCCACTAGCATGGAGTTCACATTTTTGGGAATTTAATAGAAGAAACAAAACAAAGCATGAACGAAAACGAATTGGTGGCTGATTTGATTGAAGGGATTGTTGACGATGAACATGAAAATAATAGTAGAATGTAAATATGGTCGGAGTTGATTTTGCTTCTATGTTGATGGAGCTATATAAAATTAACCACCGTTCCATATTCACCAGCTCTATCATCACTAGATTCTCCATCATCACCAATTTCATCACCACCCGAATATAAACTAGCAACTGGGTTGAATAGGGATCGAAAGGACGATGCAAGATATGTCACATAGGCTTTCCACGTTCGAAGTGCAACAAATGCAGAGTATATTTATGCTGTTATCCACAAAAAAATAGTTATGTATTATATCATACATAAAATATAAAAATTGCAATAAATAAACTATCAAATATCTTTAACATGTGTTTAAAGTTTACCCACAACTGCCCAATGTTGCCTATAGGCAACATCTTATATATCCTTAACCAGGATAGTTAGAACATTAAATTTTTTATTATTTCATATCTAGGCATATACGAACTTAAATATCTTAAAAAAATTTTTTTTGAACTGCTCAAAAAAATTCGGGGATGAAAGGGTTAATGAATCAGAAGTAAAAGCAACGGTTTATTTTTGTCTAATGAAAAATCATAAAGTGGAAGAAAAAGCAATTTTTTTTTGACTGCATCTTTTTAAGCCCTGGTTAAATTTTATCACTATTTGATATCAAATGAACGTGTTTCCTAAACGAGAAACAAACTGGTTTTTAATCATGTTTTGTTAAATGTGCCCAAGGCGAATTAACTACAGGTGGTGTCGAAACGGCATCTGATTTTGACAGTTCGGGCTTATTTGTTTTGATTTGATAGTGTTTTGCTAATAATGGTTGACATTTCGAGCTAATGGCACTAACAATGCAATGCAAAAAACCCTATGTTGTTTCTGTTGTTTTTGGATTGTTGTAGTTCCGACACCACCTGTAGTTGAATTCGCCTTGAATGTGCCTTGAAAGCAATTACAGTCGGGCCTCGATCATCCGTAATCCGGTTAACCGGTAACCCCGATTAACCGTGATGGCCAAAGATCAGTCTATTGTTTTTTGTTTGCAATGTTTTCAAATTGTTTGCTTCGATTAACCGTGATTACCTCTATTATCCGTGATGACAGTTGAAAAATATTAGACAAAAAACATTACACGACTTTTTTTATGAAATTGTATTCATTTTTTGCGTAATGTCCTTTTTTGCCTCATCTTTTCAGTAGAAAATTTAATGTATACATACTTATTTAATTTAAAAATGTACATAAACTTCTTGAATTCATTTTTTAATGTAAATATTTATGTACACCAATGTTCACTTCTTAATAACAAAAATATTAAAAAAACTGTATAATAAAAATTGCTATTCGATTAACCGTGAAAATTGATTATCCGTAATGCTTCTGGTCCCGACCATCACGAAAAATCGAGGCCCGACTGTATATTATATTTTTTAGTATACAACTGGACTTAAATTTGTTCCACAATTTTTTTTAATGTCCTCTTAAAAATGCTGATCATGAACTGGTTAATTTAATATATTTATAAAACGTGTTTCCTGTACAATTATAGATTTTTTGTGGTTATAAAATGGGCTTTTAGTGATGTCTAAATTAATGTTATAAAAAAGTAAGATAGGCAGTTAAGGGTTAATTTTTGACTTAAATCTCAAGCGGTAGTCAACACCTTTCTAACGACGTATTGGAAATAAAAATCGGACAAAAAATGGTTAAGTTATTTAAATTTTCATTAAAATCGAATTGAAAAGTATCAAAAAACTGACAAACATCTCGCTATCTCGAGTCTGTGGGGAGATTTTAAATATGTTTTAATGCAGAATCAAAGAGTTCCTAAATATCTATTATATTTGTTCATTCATTGGACAAAAAAACTTTCCGAAGTTTTTATTCATAAAAAATACCCTTTTTGGACCCTTTTTCGACGCGGTTCAGCTCACGGGAGATCATAATTAGAGCCAAAATATTTTGGGAATCTTCATAAAACTAGTCAAAGTTAGTTTTGAGGGGGGTACATCGAAAACTTTTTTTGAGTCAGTCTAATCCCAGCCAGCAAAATACTCCGACTTTATCTGAATCAGACATTTCTTGCAAATGTCTGACTTCATTCTTAGAGACTTCCTTCAGATTTCTGTCAGACATTGAACATACTTACTGTCTAGACGACTTCTAAACGATTTCGAATGGATATATCGGGGGAAATTTATGTACAGATATGTCTAATAGAATTCCGACGGAATTCTTACAGATCTGTCTAACGAGACTTATTATTTGTTTTTTTTTCTGTGAAAATAATGACAATTGTCATTAAGTTGAAAATAATTTTGATTTTATTTTATTGTTTCAAGATAAAAAGATTAAAAAAAGGTACGTACGCGTAAAATTTATAATTATATACTTTTTAATATTTTGAAATAAAAGAAATTCTTTCAAGTATTAGTTAAAAAACAATAAGAATCTCATCAAAATTTTCCACGCCTTTTTCATTAGATTTCTGTCAGATATCTATGAGAAATGTCGGCAAAAAAACAGAATTTCCCACGACATGTCTGTCAGAGTTCGTGTCAACCACTTCATATGTTTTTGGGTCAGAAAGCTGACAGAATTCTTATACGATTCCGACTTTTTAATCGACGTTTCTGTTAGATATCTGGAAGAAGTCGGACTATTTTGCTTGCTGGGATGTACATATATGTACATGTATATTATTAATTGTTTTTCCATAAACTTTTTGAAATTTACTTATGACATTTCTAAGTCACCTCTAAATGAATTTGACCCAAAAAATTAAAAAGGTTGTGATTAGTGTATCCACTCGATTAATCGTTGTTCGAATCTTCATCAATTTCAATTTCACTCGATTTTAAGAACTAATAAATTGGTTTAAAATGTTTTTTATAACTGGCTGGCACCTCTCTTCTTCTGTTTATTTATAAAATAAAAGTATGAGTTCAAATAGAGATGTTTGTTTTTCCCCATTGGAGCAAAATATTAGAATTCTTCGAGTTATTCGAGTAGTTCGAACAATTTAAAACCTTTATTCAATTAATCGAGCAATTTTAAAATTCAAAAATCGATTAATTCCTTACTCGAACAAAACTAAGTCGAATAATTGGATACTCTAGTTGTGATAAAAATTTAAAAATAACAAAAAAAAAAAAAAAAAAAAAAAAACAACAACAATTCAATTTTGATTTTTATGTTAAATGTTAAAATTGTTACACTTCTTGCTTATTTGTGTAATCTGATCAAAATAATTTTCAAGTTTTATTTAAGATTGTTGTTCACAATATATGTATGCTACTCTAGTGATAATGCAATTATAATGCACTATTCCTGATGTGTTTTTATAATAATATGTAATGCAAACACTTAAGTGGTACAAATTTAAAAATAATTCACTACTTTGGTAAGAAAATAATGTATTGCAAAAAATAGTTCATTAAAAGTGTAAAATTTAGTGGTAATGCAATAATTTTGCACTAAAATATTTAATGATCAATTTAATGGTAATGCAAAAGAAGTTTAAATCGCCCAGGTCTAGTAATACTTAAGGTAGATAGATGTACACGACATGTTTTTTACTTCTGACTTGTCAACTTTTCCAGTCACATGTAATTGTGCATGACAGTCGAAATTGCTGTTTTACAGAAGGTTTATAATGGGTACATTCGATAGCCCAAAAGTTTTTTCTATTTTTTACTGACCTTAATTAAATTGCGTTCGTGTACACAAAATACAGTAAATGAGAATAGAAATTGAAAGCGTAAAGTGACAGTTCTTGACTGAGTATTTACAAATTTTTACTGCAGAAATTTTTGCATTAAAATTTAGTAAAACTATAAAACATGTTATAAAAGCTAAACAAGCAAAACTAAACAGGAAAAGAGCATACAAATTGTAAAAAATTGTTTAATAAAAGAAATTATTAATATTAATTAAATAAACTTGTTTGTGGAGCATTTATATTTCTAAATACCAACTTTTGAAACTTTTTTTGTTATATTAATTTTCTAGAGTTGTAAAAGTGTTAATTATTTGGGTACTTAGAACTGCACTTGTTTTTTAAGTAATCAAAAGCAAAATAATTATTCATGTTCTTTTGAATAAATTAACCCAGACACAAATTAAGGTATGTCAGACCTTACAAATATTTAAAGAAAAAATGCAAAAAAGCGTGACCAGTAAATTTATTAAACATGAGCTTTATTTATAACAATTTTTATTGACTTACTTAACTTTATTTGTAAGAAGATAGTTGTGTAATGTAATTCAGAAACAACATTTTTTATTTTTCGAATTTATTCTATGAGCTAAATTTTAGTTATGTATTTTATAAAGCTTTTTTGTAATAGTTCTATTCCTTAAATTTTTAGAAATGACTTTTCTAAAAATTATAGTTTACAATTATTCGACACCAGCAGAATTTAATGCATTTTCTGGCCCGCTACGGCCTTCGTCAGCATTCTTTGTGTCACACTGGATAGTGATACTTTATAAATTGAATGTATTTAAACCAACAATTTTAACGAAACAGTGTGACACAAAGAATGCTGACGAAGGCCGTAGCGGGCCAGAAAATGCATTAAATTCTGCTGGTGTCTAATAATTGTAAATTTTTCTGTACATACAATATACTTCATTGCTATCCAAAGGATAGCTAAGGTAAAATGTAACAAGAAAATACAATATAATAGTCTGGTAGTGTATAAAAGTCATTTCTAAAAATTTAAGGAATATAACTATTACAAAAAAGCTTTATAAAATACATAACTGAAATTTAGCTCATAGAATAAATTCGAAAAATAAAAAATGTTGAATATAATTTAAAGTAACCTACGAAAGGAAATAATTCCCAGTTTCTATTTGTAATTTAGAAACTTTTAAATGATATTTGATCTAGGTGTACCGGTAAGAAAACGATTTAAGAAGTTAAAAGTGTAAAAAACTTTATTTTTTTGCCATCAACTGTGTCCTATTTTTTACGATTTTTTAGAAATTTTCCGCTCGCGTACTTTTTTGGGCAACAGCTTTTTTTGAGAGTAATTTTTCAGTTTACTCTGTAATTATCGGTCATACATGTAATTTGCTTCTGACATAGTCATTGTTTATTTTCGCATAGTTTTTGCAGAAACCAAAGTAGTTCTTGGTTTCTTTTTTGGGTCAAATTCATTCTTCTTGCTGTCGCCACAAAAACTTTTATTTTCGCCGTAAAAGAAATCAGCCATCTTAATTTTTTTTTGTCTAAATTGATAAGATACCAATTTAGGATATAATAATGAAACTTTATGTAGATAGTTCTTATTCAATTTTTTTTTGGTGTTGTAAAATATTAACATCAGCCGGCGAACGATTCCGTCAATAGTGGACCGCCACTGCCTCCCGGCATATATTTCTGATACAGTTGATGTCAATTGGTTTGTCAGAAGAAAATAGAACACGCTCTAATTGAAATTTTGCCAGATGACTTTGGATCTGACTTTTACAAAAGCAATGAAATAAAGGTTGCACACGATATGTATGTATTTTGCAGTGGAAAATTTCAATATTCAGATGTAAAACTCATGTCGTGTACATGTAGCTTTAATGTCAAATTTCAACATACCAAATAACAAGGTATATTTACACAAGGTAAACTTGTTGGCCCATGTTTGTCAGCTGTTTACCCCTAGTTGGAACCCAAACGTCAAATTTCGTGTATATGAGCCAAAATTTGTACATGTGTGCGTTAAATTGTTTTGGTTTTATATGAAGACAATTTTGGCAAGTCGGTTATTTTTATAGAGCAGCATGTCTACACTCCCAAATGAGTCTACCTTGTGTAAATATACCTTGCCAAATAATTAATATTTTTATTTTTTTATTTTTGAAGTCTAAATATTTAAATGTTTAAACTCAATGTTAAATTTTTATTATTGAAAAAAGTCCTTAAACATAAAAACATGTTACTGGATAAATGTTTAAAATGTAAATGTTATTTTGTGGGAACTAATGTTTAATTAAACTTAAAACCGATCTCAAATCGGTGATCATGCATAATTTTTTTATATTGTATAAAGACTCATATAAGCGGATATTATGAATCTATGTCACTGAATGATATACGAAATTATGGGGGAAAAAGTAAAAAAAAAAGAAAAAAAACAAACAAACATAAAATAAAAGAAAAAAAATACTGAAAATTAATGTTTTTCTTCATCAGTTGGATCACAATCGGCGCAATGCCAAGAGTAACCCCTTATTTTAGGAGACTTTTTAAGAGGCGGATCTAAGCAAGTAAAATGATAATGTTTGCGACATTCATCACATGTAACGGCATTTGATGTTGCACCAGTTTCGTTACAAACACAACATGTGAGTACTTGGTTGACATTTTGAGATGTTTTCGACCGTGACGCCGAACCTACAGCTCCACTATGCCCAACAGAAGTACGTGGTGGCATCGATTTACGAGGACTGCTTTTACGTGAAGAAGGTGTCTTTTTTGCAGGTGTACTAGCTACCACTGGAGAATTTGTTACAGTCTGGTTTGTGGCCAAGGGACGAGGCGTAGTAACGACTGTTTTAGATATTGACGGAGCCTCTTCAGTCAAATTTGAAACAGCTATATCTTCGACCGTTTCTACAGAACCCGGTCGCGATGCTTCATCGGCCGAACGCACCATATCTGCAGATACATAGAAAAACTGAGCTTCTGGGGTTACTTCACCTGGTAGTGGTAATGTCTTGAATTTAATTTTAATTTTCGGTATACCAGCCATAGCGTCGTTTGGTGCTTCCAAATCGTGTTGCTTCTTTTTACGTTTACGTTTGTGTTCCTTGTTCGTTGATTTTTCAGTATCTGACGACAAATTATGCTTATTTCTATGCTTATCTTTTCGCTTTTGTTTGCGGGCTTGTTTTGAATAGTCTGACGTTCTGTCTATAACAGAAATCGAATTTATATTGTTCATAGTTGTGTTGTTAGACGTAGTAAAGTTACTTTGCAAAGCCAATGGATCATGATCTGTTGCAACAGGTAATGGTGTCGATGATTTGGAATTTAGTACTAAAACTAATGGTTCATCATTTGGTAATGATGGCTGCACTGGAGGTGGACGATGAGAATCTAAAATAACAATTTAAATAAATATGTGTATTATTACTAAAGTATATAGAGATTTAAAGAGAGAAAATTCCAAAGAGAAATTCCCAAATATTTGATACTAAGCCTATTGTGCCACTACTATTTAAAAATATTTAACTCTTTTATGGGCTTTCTTGTTTATCTGTTGGAGGTTTTATACGCTTCCCAGATTCAAATTTGCAAAATTCTTGACATTCACTAAAAAATCTTGATTTTGAAAAGAATTCATGATAATTAAAAACTCCCTAAAATAATCTTTTTAAAAAAAAACACAAGTGTTAAAACCACTTAAAAGTAAAAAATGCAAGCACTATATGCACCAACAATTTATGCACGCTTTTGTTTTGAGTCACCTATTTAACGTTTTTAATTGAAGGGCTGAAAAGCAAATTGAGTTAGATGCAGCACTCAGCACTCAACACTTACTACTTATATCTATTATTGTACAAAATTCAGAACCTTAAATTGCGCCATATCGACCTAAACTTGGTATTAAGTTTCGGTTGGGCTTTAAAAAATCTTGACAAAATACATTTTTTTCTTGATCAAGAAAAATAAAGACGGTCTCGGAAGCCTAAGGCTATATCATTGTCATAAGGACAGATTTAATAGAGCCACTTCATGGAGTGTCTAACAATTATTTTGAACTATCATAAAATAAAGGAAAATAAAATGTATTATTTTTTAATAACACAGATAGACATTCTTATACTTTTATGCTAGAAATACAACTGGGACGAACTATTCGCAACAAATATTCGTCGCCAGCTATAGAACACGTTGGTGTATATGAAAGTACACACAATCATTGCGTAGACCAAAATTCGACGTGCGTAACGAACTCTGCGATAGGTTTATTTCTAACCACAGCATGATAGTAAAGTCTAATATTTATTATTAGAAAGCTGTAAAGAATCGCAGGGAAAAATCACTTATATTGCGAACTCGATTAAAATTCGCGAAGAAATGCAAGCTTTTAAACAAACACTGAAAAAATGCAAAATTTGAAAAAAAACCTAAAACTAATTAAAAAAAAAAGATCGCTAAATCAAAATGCAGAATACCAAAGATGCTGAAGTAATCCACTTTCGAGTGGATTCGGATTCTAGAACACACCCGGATAATAGTTTTTTATGTTTTTTTTTTTTGTTGAAATACGGTCAACCTATGATTTGACAAAGAAATTTTAACAAAATTTATTGCCAGTTAAAAAAAGATGAAAATGGATGCAGTGAAGTAATTAAAGAAGTTAAGAATATTAAATGTTTATATAATCTAGCGTCCAAGGTATTTATGTTTATAAATTAAAAAAAAAATGTTAAGTCACAATAATACCTTGACGAATTTACGCAACGAATTCGTTGCGAAGTTCATCGTTTGTCCCAGTTGTTTTTATACCATTAAAGTTTTTTTTAACCATTTCAACTGATTTTTATGTTTTTGGCAGCCTGAAGCCGAATATAACCTACATCAAATTTATCATATAACGGTCCATTTGTGGTTTTCGTTGTATAGTTCTCTTTCATCCGCCATGCAGAGTCAAGTGGTTATTCAATTAAAATTAGCTATGTCTTGTTTGAAAGGCTACTACGCGTTGAATAGTGATAAATTGGGTATGATCGGATAAAAAATGCCTAAGTTATTTGGATAAAATTTAAGATTTTATAAAAATTTTAACCCTTTTCACCAATTATTGTCTCTTCGGAAAAAGTTTTTACCACAATTAATAACAAAACTCATAATTTTATAATTTCCATAAAATTTACAAAAATTTCTAGCCCTAACGGACTGAAATCTGATAAGAACTAAAAATTTATTAGAAAAACAAATGTGTCGTTCATGAACGAATCCGTTTAATTGAACGACTCACACAACTGAACGAAGAGAGCCGGTCATTTAACTGAGCGCATTTGGCTCAGTGGTGGAGGCTTCGTTCAATTTTTATATCGGAATTTTTGCTTTAAAATTTTTTCCGCAAAAACCCATTTACATTAGGCCGAAATCTTGTAGATTTCATTTTAAATCTTCTTCGAAATCTAATGCGTTTTCATTATAATTTTTTGACACAAGCTAGATTTTGTTTTCATAACCAAAAACAGCTGACTGAAAGTTTTTTGTGTAATATTTACAAGCATATACAAAACTAGGCTTTAAAAAATTTGCGTTACCTTTTATTTATAATTTACTTCATTAAATTTATCAATTTTTTTTTACCATTTCGTTAAAATGTTAAATTTTTTTTAACAGTTTTAACAAGCCGCCATAATTGTTAAAATTTAATTTCTTCTTGTACACCGAAGTTTTTCAGTACTTTGTGGAGAAAACCATAGTTGCATTACTAAGTAGTAGAACTAGATTTTGAGTAGATTTCGTAAAAATCTAGTAAAAACACATTATAATTCAATAACAAAACAAAAATAACACTGTGCTAGTTGCACAGGCAAGCCGGTCACATGGCGTTTTAACATAATTCGGGTACGCTGAATTCAACGGTTTTTGATATACGCGAATATATATTATGCAACCTGCTCCATTTTCGAAATAACGGTATATCTCGAAAAGAAGAGCTAACCTAAAAAACGGCTACCACCACTGGATTCAGCGTACCCGAATTAGCCCAGCTTGTCTAAAAAAAGTGTCAATTTCGAGCACAGTCTAATTAATTAAAAATTTTTTACAATGAAATTGTAAATTGAAATCAATTTGTTACATAAGAATAAACGTAATTTAAATATTTTACCATTTAAAAAATTAAATCATCGATAAATGTCGTTATTGTTTATTTTTTAAGGTAAATCATAATAATGACAACATTTATCTAACCTTTTGAGTCCAAATCTACAATAAAAAACAATTAAGAAAACATGATCGGTCAAGCCCGACTATATGATACTCTACACCACAGTATATAAAATTAATTTTAACAGTGAACCCTATCTAGGATTCATAGACAATCATGGCAATCATTGACACCCACCTAAACAAAATTATGTTATAAGGTTCATTGTGCCAAATATTATTTAAATACATATTGGCATTTCCCCAGAAGGGTCTACCAGGATGAAAAAATAAAATGTTGATAATCATCGTCATTTATTGTTTATTATTATAAAAAAGTCTATGTTTTTATAAGAGAATGGTTCATAGCATATCTCAACTGTTTTACTTGAGCAAATTGCGTTGGAAACTGGAAAATTTTATATTTTCTACTTCTAAAGACATTTTTATATACTTATTTTACATGCAAAAAATAAACTATGTTTGCAGTCTTTCTTCACAATCTCTCCATTGCAATTAATTGTAAAAGGAGTATTAAGTTTTTTTGTTAAGGAAATTTGAAGATATTTATGGGAAAATGGGAAATATGGGAAAATCTATTTGTATAAATGAAGAAATGAACAGCGCAGTTTTACGAGGCAACATTTTTGGGCAAATTTACGATGTGTGTGTGAATGAATTTTCATATTATTTTTGACAGTTCATTTGCGAGGGAGTAAAAATGAACAGTTTGCACAGATTGCGAGACTTTTAAGCGATTTCATGAAAACCTTTATTATTTCAAAATACCCGGCAAAAATTTTTTTTTAATAATGCCACATTATATTACTGAAAAATGCAACACGTTTGAATTAATCATCGCTGGTTTTGTAATTTTTTTGTAAATTTTTTTGTTTTTTCCTCCACATATAACAAATTTAAAAAGTTTTTTAAATTAATATAAAATAAAAAAAGAAAGAAACATAAAATAAAACAGTTATAAAATAAAACCAACCAAATTGTTTAACATCAAACAGCTGTTTCTTACAAGTTGCCAAAAGTTTGGCAGCTGGTTAAAAAGAGTTTAGCAAATCGTTAGCCAGAGTTTGGTAAGTGTATTATAAATAAACTTTGTGCTAACTTCATGCCAAATTTTCATTATAAATACGGCTGTAAATGCCTAAATTGGCAGCACTGTACTGTAGTAAGCAATTCAAACAAACATTTCATTTTGTTTTTAATTTTAAATTGTGTGTTTTGAAATGTAATAATTTAAAAACGTTTTAAATTTTATCCCCCGTATTCATAAACGATTATTAAATTTAACAATCGTTTATTAAGGATAATTTTCATAGTAAATTTGTTCTTTAAATCGTTATTAAATTTAAAAAATTTTTATGAATGCAGGCATATAATTCTAAATGAAAATTATAGAATTTATAAACGTTCCCAAAAACTACCAGAAGGGTATACCAATTTGACACATGGTTAGTTATCAGCTGTTGCTTACATAGCACTTGGTGTGAATTCGCCTTGATCATGTTGTTGGTAAACATAAGCTCTGTTTCTTTACTCTACTTTGGGATCCCAATTTGCACGAAAAGCGTTCCCGTACTTTAAATTTGTGTAAAATAGAGCGGGTTTGAGAGAATAAAAATCTTCTTCTTCCTGCACGAAACAGCCCAGACTTTTTCTTCGTGCAAATTGTGTAAATTGTCAAACAGCTGTAAAACATAAACAAAACAAAAAAGGCAAAGAAAAAAGCTCATGAACTAAAATCTGGAAAAGTGTTGTGGAATAATGTGATGTACTTGGTTTTGTTTAATTTTTGGTAAAATTAGTTGGCATTAGTGGCATAAACTTTTATTGTTTTTTAAGGACTATCAAAACAATGGCTTTTTATTTTGTGATTAAAATTTCGTTTTTTCTGTTCCCGTACTATTGTGTAATTTTTTCTCCTTATGAGAGAAATTTATGCTTGCTCTCATTTTCCCGAACTTTACCCAAAAAGTAAAGAAACTGAGCTATTATTATTTTCCATCTATTTATACGTATAAAAAAAGTTTAAGAAAATTTTACATTGTAATTATGTGAATTTATTGACCCCCAGATAAAAATTTTGTAGTGCAAATGTTTGGAAATTTTGTGGTTATCCAACGAAGTATCTAAAACAATTTTTTGCTGTAAAATGCTGTTAATATAATTTAAACAAAAAGCTTGAACAATTTTATAATTTTTTAAAAATACTTTTAGCATTTTCTGGCCTTATGTAGTGCCAGATTTAACTGTAAAAATTTTTTAGATCTGGTCACACTGTTGATAAGTGTACAAGCAGAATGAAGCTCCTTGGAGTGAAAACTTCTTGCGAGCCGATGAATAATAGCTTAGTGCTGAGGATTCATATTCCAACATATGAAAAGAACGCGCTCCTGGCATCTGTACCAAATTCGCAATCGTCTACAACAACTTAGTAAATCAGATAAAGGGGGCAGAAGGTGGACTTAAAAGGCCTAGTTCTGCACGCAAACGTCTTGAGCTCCACCTTAAAGAGGGCATGAGCATTGAAAGGGCACGCGAACTATCCCTAAAACTTAGCAGGATTCTTCTTAAATAGGCAACAGATGGCATGGCAGCCACTACAACGATCGCAGGCAGAGACAGTGCCAAAGGTTAGGAATTATGTTCCTACCATAGTTTGTAACTCTGTATTGTCGAGGCCTAGAGCGGCTCTTGTCGTTAGAGAAGATTTAATCTATTTACATCTTTCAAAATTTCTACATAGAGTTCTCGTGGCGATAAGGCCGAGGATTCCATCCATCGCGGGCGTGAATCGTAATTGCCTCTGCCAACCTGAGAGCTTGTCTAAAAGCACAATTACGTGTTTGACGGACATTGATTTTGAGTCCATACACTTTGTACGAATATCCGCGAGGCCAACTAGAAGAGCTGTCGACTCCTTATCTGCAAGACAGAAAGGAACGTTGCTTGGTGGAATAAGCATTTGGAGAAACTAAGGGCAGAGGCCAGAAGTTTGTTTAACAAACTTTGGCTGAGAAAGGCGCTATATTAGGACCACACAAATAACCTTTGCATACATAAACTGCCAGACAGCACGTTTACTGAGTCGCCAAAGGAGACCTGTGAGCTCCTACTAGCAACTCACTTTTCAGGATCTCTGCCTTTTTCAACACCAAGAATGTCCACATGGCCGCCCTCGGCGCACAAAAGGAATATCAGATTATCGGGTAGGGTCTTTAATGTAAATAGTGTAAAATGGGCTGTATCTAAATTAAGCCTTTTTAAATCACCTGGGCCTACAACAAGGGGGGAAAGCTATACAGCCCAATTATGAATAAAAATTCCCTGGAAGTATTTTTCCCTTTTCTTTTTTTTACAATTAAATTAATATAGGCAAAATGGGAGAAAACTCCGGGGGAATTTTAATTTATAATTGGGCCGATAATTTCTCAAATTTCGAGGATCTTCAGATCCAATTTACTGGCGTGTTAGTGCCAGTGCCATGGTGGGAGGTCAAAGTGGTCTTTATACCTAAGCCAGGGGGTTAATCTAAGCCATTGCTTAAGTCTTGCAGGCCAATAATCCTTAGCTCGTTTTTCCTCAAGACCATGGAGAAATTCTTACTTAGATAAATTCATAAAGGATGAATATCAATCAGAAACTTCGATATATCGTTTTCAGTTTGCCTATCAGCCGGGCAAGTCTACGGTGACTGCCATTCATCACGTTTTGGGCCCCTTTGATGGTCTGGACGCAAGGCAAATAGCTCTTTGTGGGCCATTCAGCCTTCGACAATTGCTCTTGCTCTAACGAGGAAATGTGTTCTAGTTTTTATAAGAAACTGGATAAGGAAAATGCTGGCTTCCAGAGTAACCAAGTTGGATCTATGTGGTTCATCGAGGACTATTGAAGCAACTAAGGATTGCCCACAGGGTGGCGTCCTATCGCCTGACCTTGGACATCGATGAACTATTGGAGATCCTTATTGACTTGGACTTCCGCACTTATGGCTATGTTGACGATCTTGTGATATCTGTGACTGGATGCAGCAGGCCGTAGCAGATGTAAAGTTCTCAGAATTAAGGTAACGGCCTTGAACGGTATGGTTACCAGATTCTCTAACAAGGTTAAACACTTGCATATCATTCTGTATAAAATCCTTAACTGAAACGCTCAGATATCTTATATCTCAAGAAGAGCAAAACATGGGAGCTGAAGCCTAGAATGATCTACTGGTCTTTTGTTACGACGCGCATTGCCGAGTAGTACAGTACTTTTCGTTTATAGTCACTACCTAAGCACATTTGTCATATACTCCATCTATTATGCGCCCCATACACGTTTCAACTCAATTGCCAACTGAGTCTTTCAACCGCACACTTCATCAACTGAATTGGAAGATTTTAAATAATTTTAAAATTTAATAAAATGTATGTAGTTTAAACTTAACAGATATAAATCAGTGTCCCATGTATTATATGTTGTTGAAAAAATAACATAAGTCTTATCAAATTCATATGGTCTGTATTGGTAGTTTAAACGCACAATTTAATGCGTTGAAAGATGGTTTTATCTCTGGTGATTTATAGATTTGTTGGTTCAAACACATTTTAAACCAAAAAGAGAGTTTAACTTGCTTTGATTTTTTAAGCCCGTAGTAGTCAACTTGAAAAAATCAAAATCTTTTAATTTTTCTACAAACAACTCGGCAACCGTCAAACTTATTAATTGACAACGCCATACACGCTTTGATTTGGACAACAACCGACTCAGTTGACAAATGAATTGTATTGTGTATGGGCTGCTTTAGAGGCTGGAAAATGCACAAGTAAAGAAACTATTTGCGTTATAGTCACATTAGAAAATGTACTAAGTTCTTTTTAGTTTTAGAAGCCACAAACCATATAAAGATTTAAGAAGTAAATCGTTTAATTTTTGTCATTCACTCTCCACTTGACAAAAATGTGTGTTGCTCTTGGCATCAGGGATGAAATATCTCATTATTCGGACATGCCGAATGCTCTGTAGCGCAACAACTACTATACCTAGGTATTCGGTTGACACTACTTTGAAACTGCCATTTTTAACTTTTGACAGGTTGCAGCGCTAGTCGTAACGTTGTACTACAGCGACTATTCCGTTCCGCACTTAAATTATGTGACAATACGCGACAAGTACGGTACATACCAACTGTCTGTTCATCTGTTGCCGAACGAGGACTTCGCTCGCTTAACTTACATTTAAAACAAAAACATATTAAAAAATACACTGTTCTAGTTGAAAAAATAGACAAGCCGGGCACATGGCGCTTAAACATAATCCGGGTACGCTGAATCCAATGGTGCTGACCGTTTTTTTTAGGTTAGCTCTTACTTTCGAGATATACCGTTATTTCGAAAATGGAGGAGGTTGCACAACATTTAATCGCGTAACTCAAAAACGGTTTAGTTTATTAAAATTACTACCTAGCACCACTGGATTCATTGTACCCGAATTAGGTTAAAACGACAAAAAAGTGTCAATTTCTATCACAGTGATATTTTTGTGGAACATATAAACCCTCTATTAGAGGTCTGTAAGAATAAATAAAAAGCAATTGCAACACACTCATTTGTTTTTGTGCTGCAATGTGTCGAGCATCCAATAAAAACGAAACAAATGAGGACGGGGATAAAATGTTCTACAAAAATTTTGGCAATAAAATCTACTACACTAGAACACACCAAAGCACATATAGTATAACAAAAATTATATAAGTTTATATAATAATTTTAGGTTCGGGTTCGGGTTCAAAATTTAAAACAAGGAATACAAATCGCTCCTTTATTGCAACATAGTCATATCTCAAAAAAATCAAACCTGGCAAAATGCGAGCAATATACTGGACCAAGGTAGGTCAAAAATAGCAAATTTTAATTTTCGAAGTCGGATATTCCAACTGTTTTGTACATCTTGACCAATACATTTTGCCGATAAAAATCGATTTAATCCTGGATCATTTTTGCCCTACTTTGGAAACCTATGGCGGAACTGCTGATATGTATATAGACGCCAAATTCAAAACTGAAACTCGACTACAAGTCCTTGATTGTCACATCAAATCTTATTCCAATCGTACTAACTATTTACAAAATCCAGAATTATATAATTTTTATTCCCATTTCGCTTACTGTGCAATGTCATTGCAATAAACAAATGTGTTAAAGGGCGATCTTGAGTTTGACTCTTTTTGAATGTTTGTATTAAGTTTAAGGCTTTGTTTTAGGCCCGAATAAAAAAAAACAAGATTACGCATTGCGCAGGTCAATTTTTTTTGTATGACGCGGAAATAAAATTTGTGTATGTGTATTTAAGTGTATCTTATATTTTTTACAACAAAAACTCATTTTTATTCTATGCTGACGTAGATGCGCATTAAAATTTTTTTTTGTACGTCTGAGTGCGCAATATTGTTTTTGTGATTCACGTGCTTTAGGAAATATTTTGTAGAACATTTCTTTTCCGTCCTCGCCCTGAGTAGGGTTTTTTTTACGTTTTGTTAGAATGGGAGCAAAAATTACCTTTATGAAGGAGAGTTAATGTGTTTTCCAAAAAAATTTTTACCTCAGATTTAAAGAACACATAGTTTCATATACCGATATGCTGCACCAACAGGCCAAAAGGGAGAAACTTAAATCCCCCCCCCCCCCCCCCCCCCCTTAAATAAAATTTCAATGTGTTCTTTCAAAACGCCGATACACGTATATCTTATTTTTGCCCCCTATACCAGAGTCAATTATCAAAACCCGTTATTTTGGAAAATGTTCCAAAATGTTGTACAGTGTAATTCAACAAAAAAATATTTCATACTGTATCATTTGTAAGATGCAACGCTTTAAAAACTTACAAACAAGAAAAAGAAAAAAAAAAACAGTTTTGGCTTTTATAACGGTAATTTTTTCACAGGAGGAAATTAAAAAATATTCAATTAGCTACACAAATAAACTAATGGCCCACCAGAGGCTAAAAAGAACCGATACTTTGAGCCTAACTAGAAGACATTTTTAAAATTTGAATACAGCAGTTAGTGGTTACATTGGTAACAACTAATAAACAACAAGTATAATTAAGATTTGAATACATATATTAAATTTCGATAAGATAGATTCAATAATAAAAAAAAAAAAAAAAAAAAAAAATTTTAGGTGATGCTTGGCAAAGTCTCGGCATGGGCGAAGGATAAGGGGCTGGGTGTTACCCTGCGAAGGCTGAATTGGTGTCTTTAACCAGAAAGTATAGGATAGAAGGTTTTAAGACGCCTGTGTTGGAGGCGTCGAGTTAACTCTATCTGACGGGGCTAAGTATTTGGTTAACTTTTTCGATTGTAAACTGTCTTGGAAGAGAATTACTCAGGAGAAGAAACTCCCTTGGCATAATAAGGGACTACGACCAGATATGGTAAACTGGATTTATACATTAGTCATTAGGCCTATTCTTACTTATGGGTGCACTGTTTGGTGAGATGCGTTGAGGGTGGATAGCTATAAATGGCATCACAGGAGCAAGGAGAAGCACACCCCAGGCAGCGTTGGATATTCTAGTTTATCTGACTCCCATTGAACATTTTAAAAAGTGTGGCTGCTAGGAACTTGTTTAGACTCTGAGTCTTCGTCGGTTAGACCTAGGTGGGATGATCGCATCGAAAAGATTTGAAACACGATAATCCATCGTTTCTCGAAAAGTGAGAAAAAAGTGTGTCTGTAACTCATGTCGAAAACTATCAAAAAAGATTACGTCGTTACGTTATAAATTTCATAATATTCTACTCGAAGCCGATGTGACATTGCTGACGTTGAGAACGCCAGTCACACAAACGTTGACGGCCACCAAAAATTTTCAACGATGTCGGCGAAAATACAACCGTCGGCTATACCAAATAATGTAAAGTGCGACTTTAATTTATTTGACAGTTCAAAGCGGGAACTTTTCTCACACAAATTTTACAGACACACTTTTTCTGTAAATTGACGAGTAGTTTCCTTACGTGAAAGCTAGTACTCGCCAAAAAAAGTTACAGATGTGTGTTTCAATATATGACATTTTTGTTTCATTTCACACATTTCAATTGAAAAGTTGCTCGACGCGAGAGTTACAGAACATGGGCACAGGGTAGCATTCTCGAGGGAATTTCAGATCATGCGATTATGACCTAAGACTTCGGTTTAACGCTTTTATGAGTAAATGGGACAATACCATACCGGTCTTTTGCAGATTATGCGAGGATGCTGATGAGCTAGAGACAATTAAGCATCTACTGTTCCACTTTCACGACGAACTGTGGAGTATGTATGTAATCCACTAGATCTTCTTGGTTTTGTCATGAAATTTTGTTTATTCTTTCTCTATAATAAAAGGATGCACAATGTGCCGCATTGGTCTCCGGGTCGAGGTGTGCCCCTGGGCACATTGCCCTTCTTAACCAAACCTAACCTATGAAAAGACGAAAAATTTAGAGCGTGAGAGCAAAAGTGGACGGCCAAAAAAAATATACACCATACCGGGAGCGGAGCAATGTTGCTACCTTGTCGGAAATTAAGTTAACTTAAAACTAACTAATGGTTCATTAAAAAATAGTTTAAACTATTTATTTCGTAGCCGTGCCAATACTGACCAAATAGCCACTTTGCCGCTTGTAGATTCCCCGAGAGGAATTGTATACTATTCCTTTTTTCCAAACTTCGATACTTTGGTAGAAATTGCATATACTGTTTTTCGCTAGGTTATATGATGTTCAATCTCGTGCGAATGCCCCGTCCCAAGAACAACTGTGCTGGTGACTGACCAGTTGTTGAATGAGGTGCCTTTCTATATTGCCTTAGGAATTCGTTTAAGTTTTCCTGAAGTGTACTTTTGGTCATGCCCATGGTTTTGAGTGCGTTCTTAATGGTCTGGACATACCTCTCTGCCTGGCCATTACTAGACGGATGATAAGGAGCTGTACGTTTGTGATATTTTACTCCAACCATTACCACGAAATTCATGAAAATTCTCCTTAATAAACGTTTGTTAAATTTCATAATCGTTTATAAATGCGGGGGATATTGTTTCAAACTTTTACCTTCTTCTAGCATTCGTAAAATGTGGCCTTCGACGTTTCACGCGCGATTAATTCACTTCTCACCGGTAATTGTTTTATTTGACAAGTCATAAAGCTATCGAACCCATCGTAATCTAAGTGAGACATTGATCTGCAGTCCTGAGATTTGATCTGAGCTATTTTATCCGTATGTATTACACGTGTTCTTAAATTCGATATCATAATCAAAATTAGAAAGAAAATCTGTATAATTCGCCATTCTGCTGATACAAAGCACTGGTAATGATTTGTGTGGGTGTAAAATTTGAGAAAGAGGCTTATGATCGGTGACCAAGGTCCAGTGGCGAGCATATAAATATAAGAAAAATTTCTGAACATTCTGCAGGCGCTTCTCTATCCATTTGGGGTTTTTTCTGTTCAGTAGGTGCAAGGGTGCGACTCGCATATACTATGGGTCTTTCCATTCTGTCACCGACACGGTGTGATAGTACAGCTCCCAGGCCTGTTTTGCTGGCGTCTGTTGCCAAAATCAGGAGTAGATTCTGGTCAAACGGTATGAGAACTTGGGGCGACGTTAATACACTCTTTATATCCTCTGTCCATACGAATTTACCATTTTTTAGAACATCTCGTGGCGGACGATCTCTAGCCGATAAAGTTGGAATAAACGTGCCATAATATGTGGCCTTTCCCAAAAATAGCTGCAGCTCCTCCATACTTGATGGCCTGGGAGCATCCCTGACGGCTGTTATGTGCTTGTCCGACTTATGAATGCCGTCGGAGTCAATTCTGTGCTCCAAAAATTCAACTGCGGGTGCCGTTAATACGCATTTAGCACGGTTGAGGTGTAATCCCTGCTTACGTAAGCGGTTCAGTGTAGTCTGCAGTATAAGTAACATGTTATTAAAATCACTTGCATATATCAAAATATCATCGAAGAAATTACATACATTCTCAATGCCATACAACCATTTATGGTTGTATCAATCATACGTTTACCTAGCCTACTGGCGTTTACTCTATGTATACTCTCAACAACATCGATTTCCTCCTCGGCTTGTTCCTCTCCAAGCTGTAGTGTTTTAGAGCTACACATCTTAGAGATATGGCCGGTTTTTCCACAAGTATAGCACCTGGCATTACGGAATTTGCACTCTTTTCGCTGATGCTGGGCACCGCACCCGTAACACAAAGTGTGTTGTAACTTTTCCGGATGTTCATTCTCATCTTTCGTCCGATTACCCCTTTGCCCTGCATATGCACCGTATTTCTTACCATTATTACGTTGTGTTTAAAAACCCACTTTGTTCGTTTCCACAACTTCACCATCGGTGTTTGCTGATGTTGTTTACATTTCCGCTGCTGTTTGATGTAGTGATTCCAATGCTTGCGCTATCTCGTATGCCTCTTTAAACGTGGCCGGTTTCTTTGCAATTATGTCATCGCAAATGGACTGAGATTTTAGTCCTTTCAGAAGTTGGTCAATCAACATTCTGTCAAGGAACTCTGCGTACTCGCATGACAGTTTTTTTAAAAATTGATAAGTACCTTTCTGAAGATAAGATATTCTATTGCAACTTTAAATAATTTTCTAAATTGGTTTTGATTCTCAACCCAAAAAGGTAATCTAGCGGACTTATTCTAATGTTCGTTTATTGTTTTGTCTTATGCTCGCAATTGCAATTGCATTTGGATTTGCATTTTTTTTTACAACATTACAAAAATATTTTACATTTCAGTCCCTATATAAACATGTACAAATTTCGATTTAAAGGCCTTTAATTAGCAGTAAATAGCACAGCTAAGCAATCCATACCACTTGCCATTCTTGTTGTTTGTATTCATTGCTGTAATTCAGCGCGAATTAATAATAGCTGTATTTTAAATAATAATAATAAAAATAATAATAATATCAATAATATCGATAGTACTGTCGATAGTTTCACAGCACTAGTCTGCATATTCTTCCTCTGAAATTTTGCTCAGTTGAAGTGCCCATTCGAGGGTGTAAAATTCTCACAGACCGTAGTCGACTTCGACGTTCTGAATTACGGGATAGAAAACAAGGGTGGCTTCGTAATAAAAACGCTATTTTGTGGGGGAACGCTACCCATTGCTGGCTGTGTTGCGTGTTATGTGGTATCCGTTGTCGTTGTAGTACCACGGTTTTCCTATCCCACTTCTGAAACCACTTTTGTGTTCTTAAATTAAGATATTCAATTATAAAGAATAGTACTTTATTAAAAAACGATTATTGAAAATAGTATGACTTCACAAGATGATGCAATAATTACTTATGTATACAGTTATAGAAAAACCAAGAGTTGACGGAAGTCAGTGCCAGTTCAGTGTGAATACAGTAGCATGCTCAAAACCACTTTCATAACAATTTCAGTTTGAAAACTAGATTTATTCAACTTAATAATTTAAGCAAATAGAATATGGGAATCTTTGCTTCTAATGTCACTTTTAAGACATGAAAAAAAAACCAGAAAATCGCGTTTTACCAAAGTCTTCTGCATCAGCTTTGAGTTAGCCAAACGCTAGTTCAATACTTATCCAGAAGTCAGTTGTACAAAAGCTCACTCACTAATCTCTGCATAACTTTGTCGAACTCTCTTCAATGTGTGTGCACACGATAGTAACAAAAAAAAAAAAAACAACGCTGCGCACTGAATTTGCATATCGCTGCTATATTGGCTCAAACTCCAAAAACTTCTGGCAAGAAATGAAGAAAAGTTTTAATAAAAAGTTTAATCCCCAAACAGTAAGAGCCACTTTTTGGGTTTGAGATTAAAGTTAATTTAATTCTTTAATTATCTAATCTGAGAATTAAGTTAATCTACTATAAAATTAAATTGATATTTTTGAGTGGTGGCTTAAACCATGTAGAGTTACCAACTGAGCACAAATAAATGGCAACATTTTTTGCAAACGTCAACTTTTTATCAAAGCAATATGGAAGTTTTCAAAAAAGAAGGAAATGCGCGAATTTCATTTTGTTTACAAGGTAGACTTTTTTTGTGTTTAAAGAAAAAATATATTAAAGAAATAATATAGAAAGTGCTTAGCAGAGTACGAAAAAAAACTGTAAAGTACACAATTAAGAGTACCATACCGTATTTTACCATGAACTATACACATACACATTACTTACAAGAATACAAAATAAAAAAAAACATTTTTCTGTTTGTGAATGTGTGCAGAAACAATATACGGTACACAGCGAGAGTGAGCTGACGCACACAAACACTACGATAACGTACATAACTTCTTTTAACGTACATGTACAGTTTTTTTAACGTACTTATCTGTACTTTTTATTGAACACGTAGTGGGTGTACGTATTTTTTTAGAGCAACGAAAATTTTATAAAATCAAAAAAGAGCCAAAATTTGAAGATTTGAAGGTGAGTTGTATAACAGGAGTGCAGAAATATAAGAAACATGCAAAAGTGTACTAATATTTTATGTAGCAGTATATTGGTGCCTATTTCAGCAAACAATTGTTTTTGTTTTTTACGCGAAGAATGCACATGTGCGCGGCTGTGTTTAACTTTGTTCAATTACAGTGTGTAAGATAAATGGTTATATAAGGAATTAAAAACATATTTTATGATAAACAATGTCTTTGTTAATGTCCAAAGTCTTTTATATTATTAAACATTTGAATGGCATAGGGAAAATGTTATTAAGAGGCATTATGATTAGTTTTATAGCTAAATTACTGAGTACACTGATAAGAAAAAAAAAGCTTTTAATTAGAATTGAAAAGATTTTTTGGCATGGTTAACAGGCGAAGAAAATGATGAAAATAAATCAGATTTTATTTAAAAAAACAATTTCTTGTGATTAAATATTAATAAAAATTTTGGGCTGCCTATCTGCCTATCACTGTACATTCTCGGTACCCAATATCGGTAGCTAACAACACAAAAAAAGGCCTTGTTAACAATAACGATATTATGTGTAAACCAAAAAAAGCCATAGTCAAATATGGTCCGATTCCAAAAAAAATTGTTAATTTAGGTTGCACTAAAATATGTTTTATTTATTTATTTATTTTATTTATTTCAGCTATAAGGACATTAAGAATTAAATTCTTTTATAGTCCAGAGGATTACATAATGAACACCACCTTATAAAACCTAAAAACCCAGACAGTTTATGGGTACAAAAACTCTATTCCGGAAAGAAGTTTGTATGTAAGCTATGTAATGTTATGAACCACTTCGCACCATTTTGAATAGAATTCAACCTTGTAACAGTTAACACATATATCCCAAATTAGATTAAATTTTTTCCAAAGACTTTGCGCACAAGGTAAACTTGGAAAGACAGACCTCGTTAGATCGACTCTAAAATTGATTCTGAGTCAATCGGTATACTAAACAAGAACCCTATTTAAATGTATGTACATATAAGTACAAACTCATAATATCCTTTCCACCTACAGCAGTGTGGGTATAGAAAGTAAGAGCAGAATGTTGTGGCGGAGTGGCTCGGTCTTATGACAGTTGAATGTGATGCCATTTGGACTTTGCAATGCTCCAGCTACATTCGAGCGTTTAATGTAGCAGTTGCCAAAAGATCTTCACTAAAAGACATGCTTGGTACACTTTGACGACATTATTGTCATGGGTTAAACACTTGGTGAACACCTGAAAAACTTGGAAGAAGTGTTGAAACATATATCCACAGCATAACTTCCAAAAGGAAGTAAAGTACCTGGGACATCGCGTAAAACCTCCAAAGGCATTTCAACAGATAAAGATAAAATAATAGATGTAATCGATTGGCCCCGTCCGAAAAATTTACATGAATTACGCAGTTTTCTAGGCTTATGTGCATACTAGTGATGTTACGAATATTTGTATTCGTATTCGAAATACCGAATATTCGCCTGCTTTACGTTATTCGAATTCTCCAAATTAAAGGGAATATTTCGCGAATATTTTGTTAATGCATTCCAAAGAAGAAGAAAATACAAAAGTGTAAAAAATACATAAAATTAAACAAAAAGTATTAATTTTTATTAGGAAAGATTTTTGCCCTTGACACAAAAAAATCTTCTTTTAGAAAAGTAAAAGACAAACAAACATTAGAAGTTTGTGCCGGTTAAAATTCAAGTTTTAACTTCAACTTTTCCAGATTTATAACCATTTGAAGCAATGTGCTAATTATCGTAAGAAAATTATCGACAACTGGATTTCAAATTTAGTCATCGGAATGGGATAATAAAGTTAAATAGTAGTGTGACAGTTTTTTTACAATTTATTTTTTACAACGCAAATAGAAGATTTTTTTCAATTAAATTTGAAATATCGAGTGGCGTTTTAGTTCAGTTTCGATATTCGTATTCGCTGAATAATCAGTTGTAGAGAGTATACGTATATATAAATAAGTAAAATTGTTTGTGCATATTTTTAAGTGGTAAACAGGGTTGCCGAACTTGGTATTTTCGTTTGGTAGGATGGTAGGCTAAACCTTATTTTGGTCGTTTTGAGAAAATTTACTTTTTCATTTTATAAATTGACTTGTTAAATGTGGTAGGACAAAGTCTGTTGA
Source organism: Pollenia griseotomentosa (assembly GCA_963931875.1). NCBI lineage: Eukaryota > Metazoa > Arthropoda > Insecta > Diptera > Polleniidae > Pollenia > Pollenia griseotomentosa. Next base: position 97,463,767 of record OZ007561.1, on the reverse strand, counting down.
AGCAACTGACTATATCGCAAAGCAGGCAATAGAAAATATAATATCTATTTATTAGGAATTTAGGAATTAGGAATTAGCTTAGGAAAATTAAAAAAAAAAAAAATTAAAAAACAGAAGATTTTCTTGATTGTTGGTGAAAATATTTTACGATCATGCCAACTTTGTCTTTAATTCACTTTGGTCCCACATAATTCCGCAGCTGTCGAACGAAAGTTTTCAACACTTTTTTTTAATAAAAAAAAAGTTGAGAAATAAACTCGATATAAGAACAATTAACAGCATAATGCTCTGGTAAAATAATGATGCACGCTATATGTGGTCAGCAAAAAGGGATCTTTCTAAAAAGTAAAAATTGTACATACACATATGTAAATCCAAATTGTAATTAATTTATATTGGTATGATAGCATATGTTCAATGAACAGTTCTTTTTTTTGTTACTTATTGGTTTTATTATAAATTGCATATTGCAAAAAAATAATAGATTTATCAAATAAAAATTATGCTTTACATCAAAAATATACATATATACATACATATACATATGTAAATTTTTAAATATTTGAAAAAATTGGTGGGTTTCGAAGGATTTTGGTAGATTTTATAGACAATTTTGGTTAGATAAAAACTTTTTAAACGGCAACCCTGGTGGTAAATTGAACATCGAAAATTGTTGTTGTGCTATGTATTATTCGAGTTTATTTGAAAAAAAAAAAATATTTTAACACTCATAAAATTATTACAGTAATTGATTGTTCCGATGTGGCTCTTTGTTCCTTATAGGAACCACAGGACATAATAATAATAATAATAAATTGATTGTGGGTTATTAAATTCGTTTTTCGTACTAATAAAATTGAATAAAAATATAGTTAGTTTTTAAATAACTTTGTTTTTAACATTTATGTTTGTTATTCAAAAAACAAATTGGCAAAAAAATAAAGTTTTCCCGCACATAAAATGTTATGTAGTTTGATTTTTTTTGTCGTTTAAAATATATTTTTTAAAAGCAACAACTATTAAATTGTACGGAATATGCTGTTAAATAAATAAAAATTTTAAAATTAATGTGAAATTCATTTATTTTAAAGTAAAAATTTATTTTAAATTAAATGTAAAAATTTATTTTAAATTAAATAAATTTTCAGTTCTTTAAAATTAATTTCCTTTTTAAATATAGCTAAATAATATTTTGATTGTATGAATATTATACTTTGGGATGAGTGCTCTTGTTTCTTTTTTATAAATTTTTTTTTTTTTTAAGTAAAAGACTTGGTGTTTTTTTTTTTTATATATTTTAGACAAATCCTTTTTTTACCTAGTTATTTTTGTAAGCACTTGCATGGACATTGGTTTATTAAGCAATACTTATGGCGCCAACATTAACGCTGTAAAATAATTGTAAACAACATTTGAGACAATTGATGTGCATATGTACGCATACCTAAGTACATATGTACAAATGTGAAGATCCTTTTTATGGGAATTTTTTACTTGTGCCTTGTATATTTGAAGAAAAAAAAAAAAAAACATTTTAATAAAAAATTTTTTAGTTAAAGAATTGTTGTTCATAGGGCACTGCTACACGTTCAATAAATATCGTGATATTTGGATCGCGATCCATTTTAAAATATTGATGGATCACGAGCGTATGCTACATGTTCAATATTTATCGCGTCAGTATTTATGTTATTTTGTGCTGTGCGGGTCGTTTATCAATTCTTTGTTTTTGACACTTTTTACTTTTTATTTGTTTAATTTTTTCCACTGCGTATTTTATTTCTTTTATTTTGACACTTTTTACTTTTTATTTCTTTAATTTTTTTTACTGCGTATTTTATTTCTTTTATTTTGATACTTTTTACTGACGTATTAATTTTTATTAATATTATTTAATATCATGAAAATGCTACACGTTCAATATTTATCACGTGATCCACGATCCGCGATCTGGATTTCATATTTTACGCCATTCTGTGATATGGATCGCGATCCATCAATATTGCATGCTACACGTTCAATAAATATCGTGATACTAGAAATATCACGATATTTATTGAACGTGTAGCAGTGCCCATACATTTAAGGTATTTTTTTTTCTTGACTATTTTTATGATCAATATTTATGGAATTTAAGGAATTTTCGGTTGACTTCAATCATTATGCATTTTAAGTGATCATTTAACATTTGATTGAAAAGAAAGTAAGATGCCGCGCCCTAAAAATAATTTTTTGCACGATTATTACAGTTTAAACGATGAAAGTGACGTATTTTGTGTTAATGGAAGTTGTGAAAAAAAAAATTAAATAATCATACAGGAAATCTAGAAAAACATTTAAAACGGTTCCACCCTACTTTATATTCAGATCATGTTGCAATAAAGTGTGCAAATAAAAATAACAGCGTTTTGACAAATACAAGTGCGGGCCATCCACCAGTACAAAAGCAAAGTCATTTTCTGATTATCTGCATAATTTGGATCCTAGTACATCTAAAGTAGACTCAATACTTTCTGATATAGAAAATAACTTTATGTTGTATGAGCGGGAAACGAGATTGCCTTTAAATTCTTACATCTTAGAATATTGGTCCAAAAGTAATTATTTTTGTCGAAGATAGCTGAAATAATTTTGGCAGTACCAGCCACACAAGTCAGCGTTGAACGAATTTTTTTATCCTTTAAATACATACTATCCGACCAGCGTAATAGGCTTTCAGCTTTAAACCGGGAACATATATATAATCAAACGTATAATCAAACGGAGTTTTTAATTATGAAAATTGACAAAATTAAATGAAATAACAATGAAATAGATCTGTGATAAGTTATTCATTATTTGCTTGTATTGCCTTGAGAAAACATAATACAATTTTTTATCATACTTATAAAACGTTAATATTATTTTATTTTGGCTTGACATTTCTAAATTTTTAAGTTTAAAGATGTTCGCAGAATAGTTATTCGTAAAATAACTATATTTTTATTAAATTAAAAACGAATTAAATAATCACACAAACAATTATCGTAATAATTTTATGAGTGCAAAAATAATTTTTTTTCTGCAAATAAACTCGAATAACGTATAGCACAACAATTTTCGACGTTTCATTTACCAATTACAAATGTGCACAAACAATTACCTAGCGGGAAAAGTCAGAACAGCTTCTTATTCAGGCCTTATTAAAGGCCTGATTTGACATTTTTTGATTCATTCTGATCAAGGCGAATTGACTAGAAGGTGGGGTCAAGTCAACATATTATTTTTTTCTGTGGCGTAGTTGTCAAATATTGCATACAAACTACAGTTTTTTATGTAAACAAACCTTTTTTTTACTAGCAATATTTTTGACAATCGGATTACAGAAGCAGTGAATTCGCCTTGATTCTTATCTAACTGCTAAATAAGTTATCTTAGAAGTCCGCAGCCTTTTATGAGAAGGGAGAAGAGAAGGACTAAGATATTTAGTTTTTTTTTGCGCGTTATAAAATTAAAATTACATAAAAAAAGAAAAAAACAGAATACAGAACGGTTAAATGAAAAAGAATAAATCATTTTAGTTGAGTTTAATACGTTAAAAAGAAGAGTTGTTTTACCTAAAAACAACTGCTAAAAAATGTTAAAAAAAGTTTACAAATTTAAAAATAAATACACAATCAAAACATAATTGTTTTCTGATTTTTAGTGTAAAAACCATTTTTACCTTAAAACCATCTATTAATTATGTATAAAATATAATAAATATCCATTACAAGTGCACAATTAAATTTCTATAACAAAGGGATTTGGCCCATTTTCCGTAAATTTGTCTCGTTTTTTTTTAAATTTTGGCATCAAGTGAAAATTTTCATATCCCATGAATGGCTTTTAGAGCCAATAACTTGAAGCTCTTTTAAAATACATTTTTAAAAGACTCTTTAAGATTACCTTTATTCTAAGGCCTTTTGAAAACCATTCTCATCTCATGAAAGCCTTCTTAAAGCCATTAATTTAAATGCGTTTCAGAATCTATGGCGAATGAAGCCAGAGTGGAAGGCCTATCCCGCAATGACAACGTGTGTAAAAAAGCTTTGAGTATGCAATGGAGCGAGCAGGCCTTATACATCCAAAAGAAAGTACTGAGGCCTTCTAGAAGGCATCTGTATGCCCTCTTTTTCCCGCTGGGTATACATAAATATGTACATATACGCATACTCTTAACACTTTACAACTGATCATTGCTTGAAATGTTCTTTTCTCTACTGCATAAAGAACTTTTGCATGTTTCTTATATTTCTGCACTCCTGTTATAGAGGGTGGCGCATAAGTAAGGCTATGATCGAAAAAAAAACAACCAAAGTTGGACAAGCCGTGTGAACAGTGGCGGTATCTTGTTGGAACCACAATTCGAAATTGCTCTCTACCTTGGGCCTTAAACAAATTTCAATCATTGCCCGGTTTTGAAGTGGGTGAATTATCCTTGGATTATGGGAAACCCATATTTTTATTGAGGTGAACATTAAAGTGAAAATGGGCCTCATCGCTCATCATCGATATGACCGTTGTGTCTGAATAATCGAATGCAGACTTTCAAAACAAAATTAAACAACTTTGGTTCTTTGTTCTGTGCTGAATCTTTCCATCATAAATCTCCCAAGTTTTTCAAAGTTAGCTCTAAAAAAAAACTTAACAAGAAATGTATTTACTTGTTGAATTGAATAACGTTTCTTTTGCGCCACCCTTTACAACTCGCTTTCAAATCATATTTTTGGCCTTTTTTGATTTTATAAATTTTTTTTGCTTTAAAAAAAAACGTTAAAAAATAAGTACAGATAAGTACGCTAAAAATACTGTACATGTACGTTAAAATAAGTTATGTACGTTATCGTAGTGTTTGTGTGTGTCAGCTCACTCTCGCTGTGTACCGTATATGTTTGTGTACACATTCACATACACAAAAAAACAATTTTATAGTTTGTGTGTTAGAAAAATACGTTACGAAAATGTACAGTTTTTTTCGAACCCTGGTGATTAGCAACATATATCATTTTTTTTAAATTATTTTTTGTTTCATATTTTTGCAACATTTTAACATAACCAAACATGTGTATGTTGACCGTTTAAGTTAAGGTTTAAACCACCACCATTGGCAGCCTAAACTAGCAAAATAAAGTTAAAAAAATACAACTCAAAAAGTAAATGCGGAGATTAGAGTTAATTTAATCGCTAATCTCTAATCCAAAAAGTAGCTCTAAGAAATACGTTGTACAAAGCTGGTTATCACAGAAGAGTTCCACGTTGCAAGCCATTTCATGTTTATATAAACAAGAAAAAAGAGATTAGAATTCCCAAAACTTTATATTAATCAGCCTGTAGCATTCTGGAACCGCTTGAAGTTAAACATTTTTTTAGGTTATCCACAAAAAATTTTACGAACAAAAAACAAAGCTTAAACTTAAAAACAACATCGAAATTATTTTCTTAGTCTAAAGCTTCGTACAGACGATGGTCAGATTTTACAATGTTGTCATTTTTCTGACAATGGTGCAATTGTCAGATGCATTAATTTAACACATCTGCCAAATGAAAATAGCGTACAATGTTCACACAGTTGCAAGACATTTTTAGTCAATTTTAATGACAATTTTGTAAGGGCACTGCTACACGTTCAATAAATATCGTGATATTTCGAGTATTACACGTTTAATAAATATCGTGATATTTCTAGTATTACGATATTTATTGAACGTGTAGCATGCAATATTGATGGATCGCGATCCATATCGCAGAAAAGCCTCATTTTATGTGATCCATCAATATAGATCGCGATCCAAATATCACAATATATATTGAACGTGTACCAGTACCCTAAGATCTGACCACCGTCTGTACAAAGCTTAAGCAGATACAAATTTATTGACGCATACATACATATCTTTTGAAAGTCATGATGTGCCCATTTTTTTATCTCTTGCATTGTTTGTCTAGGTTTTGTTTATGTTCACAAAAAGTCCACGTTTTGTGCTGTGATTACTGTATTTTATTAAAGTTTTTGATAATTTTAATTTAAAATAAATAAGATATTGACCATTATTAAATAAAAACTGGCTAAAAATTTATTTTTTTTATCACGTTCAGTGGCACGCTTTGATTTTTTTTAATAAGGGTATTCATTTCAGTTTTTTTATTGGTTGGAAAAATGAAAAAATGTAATTTTTGTTACAACAAACACAAGAAAAAACTTTTCCACCGAAAGTTGCAATTTAAACAATATATTTTCATAAACGTCAAATTGAGTGTGGTTGGCACTCTATTAAAAATGTTGTTATTTTTCACAAAAAGTACTCAAATTTACATCTCTTTTTAAGAAATTCAACTATGATTCTTAAAAACTCCGTAAACGTCGTTTTTCAAAACAAAATTAAAAATGAATTTTATACAAAAAAAATTAAAAAAAAAACGTAAAAATGATGTGACAATTATATACATAATCAATTAATTCACTTTTAACAGCGTTTATTTGAAATCTTAAAAAATATCAATTACTTCCAAGAATTATATTACAGATTTTTTCTTTGACAGTTAAAACTTTTGTAATTTTTACTTTTAACTAAAAAATACCTTTAGTTGGCCAATTAGGCTCGTAGCTTCAACGTAAATAAAACATCAATTTTATTACAGTTTTTCCCAATGTTATGTTTCGTAATGTAAGTTTTTACACATATTTAAATAGTTGCCCCCTGAAGAAGTAGAAAAATACTCTACGAAACGTTGGGAAAAACTGTAATAAAATTGATGTTTTATTTACATTGAAGCTCCGGGCCTAACAAGCTTAACAATAAGAAAAATAAAAAAATACCGTTCACGTCAATAAGAGTGTAATTTTCCTTTTTTCCATTTTTCCAACCAAAATAAATTTTAAATGAAAACCCTTAATGTATTTTTTGACGTACACGGTAATGTAATTTCCATTTTTGTTGTAATGTTGTATTTGTTGCCGTAACAATGCCACCAGCTAATTTCACCATGGATGAGCCTAACTTTTTTTAATACACTTCATTTTCATTTGTAAATGCCAATACCGGGTTTTGTTTAAATTTTTTTTGTGGTTAAATACTGTTATTCCATGTGACTAGCATACACAAAGATGCGCAATTAGTTATACAAAATATTTAGGGTATACAAAATATTTAAAAAAGAATCTTAAAGGTGGTTCATTTGAAGAATATTGATGAAAAAAGTTATTTGTTAAAAGAAAAAACGTATTTTTATAAAGTTTCATTATTTTTTTAAAAAAAGTCGAGTATTTAGTATCAAAAGGAAAAACTAATGGAACTCACTAAGCTTGAGTTTGCAAGCTATTGAGCTTAAAGTTTGAAAATTAATTCATTAAACAAAGTATATATAATTTAAATAATTAGCCCATATGGACGTATTTTCTCTTAAGCTTTCATATGATGTATGAGATTCATAGCTCCCAAACTAAAATCTTCTGGCCCAAAATTATAGATCACTTATCTTAGAATACAAAGCTTAATAACTGGGTTAAAAATTGTTGAGGTTGATAAGTTGCACCTATTGTAAATTTCAGCCTTATTACTTTTAATCAAACTTCTTTTTTAAGATGGATTTTTGATGTGAATTTGACGAAATTCAAGATACTTTTGACTTTCATAAAAATTTAACGCCTTTTAATGGAATCCATAATGTTACTTTATAAATAAAATTATTTATTTAAAATACTTACTTAAAACATTTATTGAAATTAATTCACCCTTTTTTTCAGAATGTTTTACCAAGGCACATTCATAAGGTATAATCATCCAAAAGAGTTATTCTGGATGTCAATTTTTATATGGAATTTTGACATTTAAAGAAACTAAGTTCATATATAAAAAGCGATCAGCTGGGCGGATGCGTACACGTGTTTAGTGTACACTGGTTTTTACATAGTTATCTCGTTATTGGTTTCTTGAATAAATTTGAAATATGAATCTTGACACATGTAAAAAAAAAATTATAATATTAATATTTTGAGAAATTCGTTTTCAATTGTAGGAAATATCATTAAAGCTACATACTCTAACACTTTCAAAGTTTAACAAATGTAATGCGTTCAAGAACATTTATATCTGTTTATTTAGACTTCTAAAAAAACCCTAAACAAACACTTAACCCTTAAAGAACCTTACACTTAAAGTAAATAAGAACTCACGTAATTTTAGCTTAACCCTACGTTTCCACATGCAAGTAATTACTTGCAAGTAGTGTATACGTATTAAAAATCGACAAAACAGCCGATTGGCTGAAAGTACAAAACTTGTGTGAGTGTTAGTGAAAAAGTGTGAGTGTATTGAGTTTTTCGAACTTGTACTTGCATGCGGAAACGGGGGGTAAAAATAAAATTATAATCTTGAGGTTTTTAAAATTATTCTCTCAGGTAAATTTTTAAATTTATATTTTTATCTGCGTGTGTACAGAACGTCTTAGAAGTTAAAAATATGTTTAAATGAAATAAAAAGCCTGCAGAAAACCTGGGATCAATAGTCCTCAAGCCGCACCTTTTGTCGATTATTTTAGTGACTTTTTGGTGCGCTATTCAGGGGTGTGCTGGAAATCGCAAACGCAAAACGCAAGAATTTTAAAAGTCGTTTTTTAGTAAGATTTCTGTAATAAAAGAATTGTATGACAAATATTATACAAACATTTCTCCTTGCGTTTTGCGTTTGCGATTTCCAGCAAAACCCCTTATTAGCTTTCTGCTTTGAGAAAAAAACAGAATTTTTTGACAGCCGTAAAGCTAGAAATAATTAAATAGTAAAAGTTTGGTTTATTTATGAAATAATTAAATGTAAGTTCCTTTTATTAATTAATCACTTATTTAAAGAAAATATATGCACGTATTTATATATAAAGGAAAAAATACATAATTTTTTAATATTTGCATGTATTTAGTTTTTAACAAAAGCCGAACTGTACTTTTTAAAACTTTGGAAAAAACCCAATAAAAAAATTTCAACTTTAACTTTTGTCTAACACAGTAAGTTTTGCTATTTATTATTTTGCTCACAAACTATTTAGAAGCATCGGTTTGCAAATGTTTTGGATTATAAAAACTTTTTTTGTCTTGTTAAAAAATTAAAAAAGAAAAAAAAAAAAAAAACGGTTGGAGTGCTTTTAAAACAAATTATGTTTATGAACTTACCTTCAAATGTATGTTTTGTATTCTTAATAATCGTATTCGTTGAATCCGTACTACTACTCGTTTGCTGCTGCTGCGTTGATTTTGAATAGTTTAAACTTAATTTTGATTTTTTACCTAACTTGGGTGTTATTTGACCAGAACTGCTGGAACTTAACTTTTGGCAATTGTCCAATTTTATAGATAACTCGTTAACAGTGCTCGGCAGGGTTTTGTTCAAGTTTAATTTTTTTGCAGCACTGGCCGATCCTGAAGTGGTTGGTGAAATTGTTGATGTGGCAATGTCTAAGGAACGTCTTTTGATTGGGCCAGAACCTAAATCTAATTTGTTCGTCGTTAAGTTATTCATGGAATCATCGCTGTTTTGTGAAGATTTACATGGAACGATGATACCGTCCTTATTAAAGCGAGTGCGTGACTTTCGAGGACCTTTAGGAAGCTCAGAAACCCCATCAGACTGATCCGATTTATCACATTCGGAACATTGCCAACCATAGAGTTTCGATTTTTTGGGGTGTCTGGTTAAAGGTGGATTTAAACACCCCAAATGATAGTACAATTTGCATGTATCGCATTTGGCTAATAGATGTTGATCGTTGGACCTTTTACAAATACCACAATTGTGAGTCTCTACAGAGATTAGAGGAGATTTTGAAGCATTGTTACTAAGAGAATATAGCAGACCGTAAGATGGCGAGTTATGTGTATCGGGCAGAGATGGCGAATTTTTTACATGTGTACTTAGAAGCCGATTTGAATCACCTTTTGTGTTTGGGTGTCCTAAATGGGCTAAAGGAAATCCCACTCCCATTTTAAGAGCGGCTGCGGTAGGCACACTTATTGGTCTAGCAGGTGGTGTATTGGCTTTGAAATTATCCTGTTGTGCTGGTTTTCCTATATTTATTGGATTTATTAGGTTCTTGTTAGGACACAAGGCGCTTATTTGTGTGTGAAGTTGTGTTATAGAATTTAGTAGAGTTTCGTGTTTATCTTTATGTTCGCGATTCTTATCTAACAGAGAGTCGTATTCCGTTCTCAGCGTGTCTTGTTCTTTTATCAGCGTCGTGTTGCGGGTCATCATGGATGCAAGTTGTTCCTTCAATTCTTTTGTGCGCGATATTCGATCAAGATAGTAGGCTACAAATTCTACACTAAATGCTGGAGCTATGTGCCATTTCTTGCGTATATCGGTTATGGCAGCCACTTGAACTTCTTGGCGCTCGAGCAAATCGACATCAACATCCATTACATTGGCTTTTGCCAAAAGTCGGCGACATGCGGAAGCAGATGTAGTCAACAATCTAGACATTTTTTGGGTAGGCACCCAGGGCTCAGGCCGTGCTTGTTTGTGAGCCGCATATTTAAGTTGATATTTTTGTAGTTTGCGATTGATACGCAATTGAGCCGGACAAGGATCATCCATTTTGTGCAGTTGTTTTTCTTGATGCTTTTGCTCCATGTGAAGACGGAATGTATGATAGTTTCGTTTACGTTTTCGTATTAGCTCCTTTTCGGAATGTACTTTACAGTGAGCATAGAAAGGGTCGGCAGCATCGGTGTCCTCATGGTGTGCTTCCGTTAGGAAACCAGCAGCTTGGGCACAAGTGACGTGAAAAAAAGTTTTGCACATGCCAGCATCACATCCTATACAAACGCCAGTACGGGAAAATCTAGAACTTTCACACAAACTACACACTTTAGCACCCCACTTGCTATATTGCATTTCAAAGAGCGTTACATTTGACAATTGATCTACTTCACCGAACGCTACACCGGGAACGTAGAGGGCACATACTAAATGAACCCATTTGCCAACATCTGTCTCTTTGTATATGCCACCCGTATTTGGGCAAAGTTCACAGGATGGTTCCGACACTCCTGCACGGCAGGCTTCACAGAACCAGGGCTCGGTGGAGCACGTTGAATTTGTACTGGATATGCTGTTGTTATCGCTAACACCATAACAGCCTTCGTGCACTGAAACTCCACAGCCATCACATTCGACAATCTCGTTGGAGTCATCACTGCGGTCGCCCAAACAAACACAACAAATTGGTTTTGTGGGCAGTTTGGGTTTATTATCAGGTTTACTATCGAATTTTCGTAACAACTCTTCGAGATTATCGCCACCATTAGTGACTTCTGGTGTTTTACTTGTTTTTTTATTTTTGTTATCCACCCTAATTTCTTCACTCGCATCTGCCAGCAGTTGTTTTAATTGTTGCGTAGAATCTTCCGATCCTTTGTCAGATTCGTCTTCCTCATCATCGTCGTCATTTGATGAAGAGGTAGCTGAAGAATTGTCATCGCCTTCATCATCGTCGTCATCCTTAGAGTTGTCAGAATCGAAATCATCAATACGAAAATCGCTGTCTGAAGAACTTTCTCCCAAGTCGAAATCAAGCAAAGCTTGTGTAGTCATTTTCGGTTGTCTCTGGCGTTTAAACGGAGCCATCATTATTTTTAATATTTTACACTCTATTATTAGGCTTAATTCATTTAAAATTTACAATAATTATTTTTTGTACAATATATAAAAAAAATTTGCAAGACACGGCGAAAAAAATGTATGCAAGCTGAAAAATTCTGCTTCTTACACTAAATGTCAAATGGTGCTCTACTGCGAAATGGTAACACAAAAACAAAAAAACCGGTGGTCGTTTCTACACAAATAAAAATGTCAGAAATTGCAAACTAAACAATAAAACAGCTGGCATATGGAAACAGATGGCTTATGGAAAATAAACGAAAAGAAGAAAGAAAATAACAAACTACAAACAAATCGTGGCAGTTTAATAATAAAAATTTTATTAAATTTAACAATAGTTAAATAAAAAAAGCAATAAAATTTAAAGAAATACGGATTCAAAACACAATTTTGGAGATTATTAAATATTAAAAACTTCATATTTAGTGTTTAGTAAAATATAAGATAATCTTATGTTTGCCCTTATAAAACGATAAATATGATTTACTTGTTCAGCTGACGACGTGTCTCCAAGAGTGTGTTATTTAGATCTATAAGGATATAATTAAACTTATATTTTTAAGTACTAACAAAATTTCTCACTGTCACAATTACCAAAATGAGCATGGATGAAAAATTAAAATATTCTTTACTAAGAAATGAATTAGTCGATAATCAATCTATATGGAGTCGGTAAGCTTTTCAGTTAACCTTATATGCACAAAATATGTATTATTTGCATATTTTTAGAAATGAGAAGCGTGTATGGTTTATAACACTAATCACAGGCACTTGCATGTTGTATTCAACACGCACTACGATGCCTTTGTTAGTACCAGCAGTGGCTGCAGAAATGAAGTGGAGTAAAACAGATTCCGGTACGGTATTGAGTTCATTTTTCTGGGGATATACACTAACCCAAGTAAGTGAATAAATATCTTATGTTATATATTACAATTAATTAGAACTGTATTATGTATATTTTCTTGGACAGACGAACAAAACTGTCAAATCAACGAATAAATAACACTTTTCATTTACATATGTATGTGTACGAATTTAAAGATAAATATTAGAATATAATATAATATAATATAATAAGATATCTTATTTTAAATCTTACACAATCCAACAAAATATGTATATACAAACATATGCATGTAGTATATAAATAATAAAACCAGGACATCTATTGACATTGTACTTTCTCATTCATACATTTGCGGAAATTCGCTAACAGCGGACTGATAGCAAAGTATACCTACTATTTATTAAAAATAATTAGTATTGTGGTTATTTTCTTGAACTATTTATGGTTTTTTATTAAAAATCCTTAAAGATGTAAAGATTCAGAAAACTCAGAAATATATACATATTGTCTTTGTCTGGCAGGTGCCCCGCCTCCTTAAAATTTCAAAATGTATAAAGCCTATATCACCTCCCAGACCATTTAGTCTGTAAAAGTTTCATAAAATATCAGCGATTAATTAATTTCTTTGATTTTTGACGCTTGTTTTAATTTTTCTCTATATTTTCTTTTGTTTGACGTTATATGGCTTTTGAAATTGAGAACAAATTTTCTAATGACTATACCTTGTACTTATTCTACCATGGTAGAATAAGTTCAAGGTAGTTAGGTACATTAGGGAGAGTTTTCATTATTTACCCATGCAATGTCAAATTAATTTATTTGATTTTTGACGCTTGTTTTATTATTTTCCTTATTTTCTTTTATAATTTCTAATGACTATACCAAGGTATATTTATAGCTATAAATATACCTTGTGCTTATTCCTCCATGGTATAGATTAAAAAAAATTCAATAAAAAAAAATATTTTCAAGTAAAAAGGAACTTGTACACACATTTTCTTTTTTTTGCTTTAGTTGAATGAATGTCACATCCCGAGGGATCCTAAAGAAGAGTAAAGAAACAGAGCTTTTGCAAACTGTGAGCTCTTTTAGCGTTTAACATATAATCTTTTCTATGTAGGGGTGTCAGTTTCTAAACCCTCCACCACAATTAGTTGTGAAGAGGGTAGACTAAGTTTGTCATTCCGTGTGAACCTTTTTTGTTATTTTTATTAGTACTAAAATACTTTTAATATTCAAAAAACATATTACATTTATGCTAATTCATCTCTTAGCCATGTCCGTCTGTTAAAAACATGCTCACTTTTGAAAAACTCGGTCCATATTTACTTCAGGCCCACTCTGGAAAATTAAATACGCCTAAAACCGTAGCAGATATAGATATTGCGGTAAAATTTCTTCTAACTTAGCTTCATATATGAACTAATTTCACTGCTGTATTGAAATTTACGTTTTATAATACCAGATAACACTATGCAAAATTTTGGTATGATTGGTTCATAACTTACCATGGCTCCAATATAAATTTCACTCCTAAAAATCAATTAAGTTCGGCTTAAACTGTAACGCATCATGATATTTTACTCAAGCTAGTTAAAGTTGATAAAAAACATAAAACTTTCTGATTTTCGGTCAATAATTTAATATAGGTCTAAACCGCAGCCAATTTGAATGCTGATATCTGTTTTTATAAAGATGAATTAATAATAAATAGATATCATATAGATCCCAATCCTGAAATATTCGAACTGTCGGTGTAGGGAATCAAAGATTCGGCACAGCCGAATATAGCACTCTAAATTGTTTGTCAATAAAATCGATAATTTAGGTCGAAAAATTCCAGAAGCTCATGTAGACATTTGTGTTGATGCAATATATCAGAATCAATGTAAAAGTCAATTTTAAATTTTTGGCTAGTTAGGACCTTTTACGTTTTACGTATATATATATCTACAATATATATATAGTTATATTTCAACCAAATTATGAATAAATATTTCCCATATTTACGATTGTATTTAAATAAAAAGAAGTAGGTGAAGGCGAAAAACTCACGGGGAATTTTTATTCCTAATTGGTTGTGTTTTCGCCATAACTCTTACAAAATTTTAATATACATTTAATGAAAACTACATTTTTATTTTAAGGTAGTGGGCGGTTATTTCAGCGATCGTTTTGGAGGTCAAAGAGTTATTTTATTTGCTGCCGTTGGCTGGTCAATCATAACATTCCTAATGCCAAATATTATTTGGTGGGCACCTAATGCAAAAAGTTATGCCATCCCTTTTATTGTTACCATAAGAATAATCAACGGAGCCTTTCAGGGTGTTCACTTTCCTAGTATGATAAGTTTAACAAGTCAAGTAAGTACAGTAAAACTATCTTAATAATCATATATTTCAATACGTGGTATTTCTTAGAATCTTTGCTCAAACGAACGCACAAGTTTCTTTGGTCTTTTAACTTCTGGTTCGGCCATGGGTACCTTGCTGACTGGCATATTAGGATCCTTTGTTTTGGACTATTTTGGTTGGTCATATGTATTTCGTATTATTGGTTTTATGGGTATAGCCTGGGCACTGATATTACGCTATTATGCCATGGCAGGTGAACGTAATCGAATAATCAATGTATCTTTGCCTTCCCGTTTGTGTGTGAATAAATCTAGTGTCGACACCGTGCCGTGGCTGAAATATTTTAGCAAATTATCATTTTGGGCTTGTGTCTTAACACATGCTTGTGAAATGAACTGCTTTTTCGTTTTGCTGTCTTGGTTGCCCACATATTTTCACGATGGTTTTCCAAACGCCAAAGGTTGGGTGGTTAATATGATACCCTGGTTGGCATTACCGCCCAGTACATTTTTTGCAAAATACCTTACTGGTAGGTTACTGGAAAGAGAATGGTCAACATCGGCAGTGCGTAAAGTTATACAAAGTTGTTGCTTTTTGTCACAAAATTTGGCACTATTTATAATGAGTCGGACCAATGATTTCCATACAGCTTTAATATGTATGACTATAATTATTGGTAAGGTTTTCACGTGCTTGTAGTTTTTTCTTTTTATTTCTATTTACAACATATAATTATAGGTGGTACAGGTTTTCACAACAATGCCGTGACCGTTAATCCCCAGGATTTGGCACCTTCACATTCTGGCAGTGTTTTCGGTTTAATGAATACCGTAGGAGCCATACCGGGATTTTTGGGTGTTTACTTGGCTGGCCACATATTGGAAGTAACACAAAGTTGGCCCATGGTTTTTAGTACAGCGGCCGGTATAAATCTCGTAGGCTGGGTAATATTTGTAGTTCTTGGATCTGCAGAGGCTATAGTGTAATTTTTTGTTTGTTTTAATTTATAAAGCACAATATTTTAATAATATTTTCATCTATATAGTATTAAGAATATAATAAGGTATGTTGTTTTAACTGTGTATATGATCTATATAACGGCTATCCTATTTTTGTTCACAAAAGCTCTCGATACCATAATTTAATAAACTATATATATCGTTTAATTTTATTACTTCATAAGTAGATAATAAGAAAAAAAAAAAGAAAATAAAATTTTAATTTAAAAAATAACTTCAAATCAAACTACTTTAATTACTTTTCTTTAACCAATTTTCTTTGACATGTAAGGACCATCTAACTCGTAGCCCATTTTTCGGTAATAATTTCTGGTGCCTACACCAGAAATAACAGCCAATTTTGTGCTACCATGTTCTTCGCGTGCGATTCTTTCTGCTTCTTCCATTAGCAACATGCCAAAACCCTAAAATTTGAAGCTTTTAACAATTTAATTTCATAAAGCGTTATTGTGCTGCTTACTTGATGTTGAAATTTAGTAGGATCTCTAGCATTAACTGGCACCACTGAACCATAGACATGCAATTCTCTTACAATAGAGCACACACCCTTTTTAAGTTCAGGCCTAAATGTCTCTGGAGAACATTTACGCAAACGTAAAAGACCTACTAAAATATCTTGAGCTGGATCTTCGTATGAAAGAAACGTTTCCCAGCCACCATTGGCTACATAATCCCGACGAATTAATTCAACTTCATAAGGACGTACTTTGTTGTGTATTTCCTGAATGCCAACTTCTCTCGTGCGCACATCACGACATTCAGTACCTAAATCCTTCATACGAGCTAAAGCCAATTCACGTAAGTTGCCATGTTCAACGCCAGAACTGTAATTGAAAAATTTAATGTAATTTGCAAATAATGCAGACAATCGAAATTTACCTGACCAAAGGCATTGGTATGTCACGTTGAACACGGTAAACTCGAGTCCATGGTGGAACCAAAGCTAATATTTTAGCCACCAAATCAACCAACATAGAAGGAGGATACGACTTGTAACGTCCAGTCTTCCATAATTCATATAAGCCAGTACCTCGAATAACTAAAGTGGGATATATTTTTAAGCCATCCGAACGAAAAGCAGGATTTTCGAAATACTCCTGTCAAAAGAATAGTGTAATTTAAATTTAAGCGATTTATGAATTTTTTCAAGAAATAATGTGCAACATTTTTAAGAAACAGACACCAAATTGCATTTTTTTTAAATAAAATGTCACACCATTAGTTTCTCAACAAATAGTTTAAAATCAGACTTCCTATTTAGAAATAGCAAATTTAACACGCTTTTTATATTCCGTATTACCTTATGGGGTATTCAAAATACTTACAATGAATTGTTCAATGTCTCGTTCAAAATCAACATTTGGTAAATCAGGCATCATATGCGTTACAATCTTGTAGCCAGCATCTTTGCCCAAATGAAAACTTTCACAAACTGCTTTAACAGTGTGACCTCTGTTCGTGTCTCTGGCCACATCTTCATACACAGATTGTACCCCAATTTCTAAACGCGTACATCCATACGACAACATATCGGATATATGACGTTTAAGACAATAATCCGGTCTAGTTTCGATAGTTATACCAATACATTTAGTACGCGATTTCTCAGAGTAGCGTACAGCTTCTGCCACATTAGCACTGGTGTGGCCAGATAAAGCATCATGCAAATTACGTATAAAATAGTCACGATATTCTTCTGGCAAACACATAAATGTTCCACCCATTACAATAAACTCGACTTTATCCACCGAATGGCCCAATTGCTTAAGTTGTTCTACACGATGTCGGGTTTGCAGAAAGGGATTATAACGTGCTCTTATTGCCCGCATAGATGTGGGTTCATATCCCGTATAAGATTGTGTGGAATATTCAAAATCACTATCTGGCCCTCCGGGGCAATAGACACAAATATTACCGGTCATATTGATGTGAGGACAACGATGAGGTTTGCACATAACCGCTACAACGGCAATCTATGGAATTACATTTTTTGGTAAAATGGTACATAACTATTTTAAAAAGAAATATTTATAACTTACACCACTTGCGGTTCTAATGGGCTTGGCTCTTAATTTGGGCAATAGAATTTTTTTAGCATCCTGCGGCACAGCCGCTATAATGTCGACTAATCTGGGTGAACTTTCTAAGCCATATTTTGATGATAATCTTGATTTCATGCGATTCAGATTTACATCTTTCTTTTCTTCGTGGGCTTGCAAAAGTTCTTGTATGATTTCACCAATAACAATAACCTGTCGCTCTTCGCGGCTTAAGCCAACAGCTTAAAAAGGAAAATTACAAGCAACTGAGGCAACATTTTTTTAGTTTAACTTACCAAGCTTCTTTTTTTGCTTCATTTTGTAAGAGTTTTAGATTTTTTAAAATTAATTTTCTAGTTTTCTTATTTATTTTGCAATACACGTGTGATTAATTGAAAAATTTGTTTGTTTTGATCATGATGGAAGAATTGATAGCCTTAAAACTGTCAATACATAGTGGGGCTACCATACTTTTTAAACCTTTTTTAGATGCCATTAAAAATATTTTTCGTAATACCCTGTTTGTCCAGTAAGCAGCTGACAGCATATAAACAAAAAGTGTAGAAAATTGTTGACATACAATTTTTAATGAACAAATCTGCAAAATTTGATTAAAAATATTAATAAATATTGTTTGTTAAGTTTGAAAATCACATAAACATGGCATCTTGTATGTCAGAAAAACAACTACGGCAAAATAATAATGAAACCATGGATACAAGTGATGATGACGACAATGTATTAAAAGATTCCGACATTGAAGACGATCCAGACAAGACGAAATTTCAACAACAACATACCGAGGATAATTTTAACTATCCGGTAAATAAACATACAATTTATTTAAGTATTTTTTTATATTTGTAGTAAAATTTCTAGAATAGTAGTACATGCTGGGTTTGCAATGGTTACTATGGCCCCAATTTTGGTGAACCATTGTGTGGAACTTGTCATGCCTTTTTATATAATACCGAACCAGCCGAAGAGCTTGAGACTACTATATCCGACGATGAAGATTCTGGCAATGATGAGCCACCTTTTAAAGATAAAACTGAAGAAAATGATGACGATGATGAGACTGAGGACGAAGTGGATGAGGTTGAAGAAGATAGAGATGTTAACGATGAGGATGTAGAAGATGTTGTAGCTGATGTAGAGTTAGAAGTGGAAAATGATATGATTGAATTACCAGTTGTTGAGGAAGGTGTTAACTTGGAAAACGACAATAATGAAAGATTGCTACCAGCTCTGCCCATGGATAGACCAAAACCATCGGCTCTCCGTTCTTTGCCTCAAATAATGGAACTTTTAAGTGAAGCTCGAGCTAATGCCTCTGAAATGGCTACCGGCTCTGTCACCCCGTCTATAAGACCTAATCACATCTTATCTTTACCGGTTGAGATTATTATTATAATCTTTTCCTACTTGGATGATATGTCTATGTGGAAGGCGAGCGAAGTTTGCAAACAATGGCAAAATATTATTGCTCAAAATACATCGCAACAAATGTGGCGTAAATATTTTAAAGAACGTTGGCCACTGTTTCAAAGTTTAATTGATGTCCAGGATTGGATGAAACTTTATGGCTCCTTAATGTCTTCTTGTTTCTGTCGTACTTGCCTCTTACAAATGGCCCTGAAAACTCCGCCTCGTGGAAGGCAAAATGCATTCCGAGCAAATTTTCTACGTAATGACTTTCGTTTATTGAATAGTTATACAACCGAAGGAATAGAGGCTATACCCTTGGATAAGCAAAAAACATACTGGCAAGCCAGTATTTTAGGACCACCTGGTAGTCCCTATGAAGGCGGTAAATTCTTTATTTTTATTTTCTTTCCAGAAAGGTAAGTTCTGACACCTAAAATCGGACAAATGTTTATATATTAAAACGTTTATTTCTATATTTAGGTATCCCTTGATTCCACCAACGGTACGTTTTTTAACAAAAATCTTACATCCAAATGTTTCTCGCCATGGTGATGTAGGTATTGATATATTTCAACATAATTGGTCATTGGCTTTAAATGCGTCTAAGGTTTTGCTCTCCGTACAGAGTTTATTAACTGATCCCTATACAGAGGTATTTATAAAGATTTCTGTCTATCATTTAAATTTAAAATAGTTTTTTATAGGTATGCATGGAACCCGATTTAGGGCATATGTATGAACACAATCGTTCACGTTTTGAGTCATTGGCCAGAGCTTGGACTTGGAAGTATGCCATGTTTGAGCTAATACCGTCACATTAAAAAAGAACAATTTCATGAAATTTTAAAACCGATTTTGTTTAAATACATATTTTTGTTTATTTTTACCTCTTTTGTTGTTTTATATTCTTTAAGCTTTTTAAACGTTACTTTTTCTTTTCTTTTTAACTTTTAAAACAACTTTTTTAAAATAATTTTTCATTTAAATGAAAATTAAAATTTTTACACTACCGACCATGTTGCAGAAATTGAAATCGTGTGGAATTGGATTCGAGTGGGATTTTAAGTTCAATTACTTTAAATAGCTTAATAGTTTTTTCGGGCTCTTTGCGTAGTTCTGGTAAAGATTATTGGTACTCAAAGTATGAAATATATAAAACGAAATATTTTTATGAATTTTCAAAACAGGATCGTCTTCAAAATTTGTTCGATTTTAATTTGACTCGATTTCGATTTCAAGAACATGGCCGTATAAATTACTACTATTTTTTAAGTATTATGTATATTATGTATATGTTAAGCTCTTTTTCTTTTTAGTTTAAGCTGTGCCATTTTGTACAATTTGAAATTTATTATTTTTGGTTTTTCGTACATTTATTTTTTCGTATAAAAACAATCATAAAATTTAAAATTAGAATTAAAAAAATAAAAATTTAAAACTTTAAAATTTTTGCACAATAATACTTTATTATCTCAAATATATTTAATATTAAAAAAAAAAAAATTAAAATATATGTATGCGTAATCCTATTAGCTGACAAACAACTGGGAGTGTTATACATTCTTTGGGGAAATTGTAGCATTTGTAGTGTCAAATTCATTTGGTCAAAAAACTGTCACGTAGTGTAATTGATCTTAACATAAAGCTAATGTTCAGAAGCATTAATAAAGTAAATTGATATATCTATCCTATATGTTTGTATATAACAAAACCGGTTTTATTGCAGTTGAGAGTATTGCTGCAATTTTGATATACACACATATTAAGTCGTTAGTATATGCATACATACTACAGAATATGTATTATGAAGCTACAACTAACGTTCTAAACTTGAAAGAGAGTTATGAGCTAATAATTACAGTAGGTAAGAAAAGTATGCTTAAAAATTAACTATCATAAGCTTTACAATAAATATTACACCAGTTTGTATACAAAATTTTTACGGAACAGCTTAGTTTTGCTAAAAATGTTGGTCTTTAATGAAATAATAAATAAATCACATTTCGCCAAAAAATTTGAGTTTCAGACTACGTTGGTGTGCTTTCGGCAATTGATAATCACACCGAGTTAAAGTGATTTTCAGAACAGTCCTGAAAATAACAAAATTTGAAATGACAGTAAAACGAAATTAAAAAAAAAAACACGAAGAACTGAATTCATGTCTGTTTTTCTACCCCGCTTTCTTCTCTACGTTGACGAATTAAACAAATAAAAAAACATGTCTTATTAAGGTACGTTCAGACTGATAAAATATTTGGAAGCAAAAATCAAATATTTCATTAACGTAGTCTAAATACAAAATATTTTTGAGTGTCAAATAAAAAAAGGTGATTTTGAGCAAATAAAAATATTTGCCGACAAACAAAAATTTGTCCAATGTGAACACAAAAAATCAAATATTTTAGTAATTTTTGAGCAAACATTTATTTGATATTACAAAAAAATTGTAAGAGCAAACAACGACAAACAATTTTAGCCATGTTCCCGATAGAGGCAATTTTTCCTGTAAGTTTTCTGATTCTTTACAGTTTTAAAGATTTTTAATAATTATTGGACTTCGCAATCATGCCGCTATAGCAAACTCTTGAGACTTTCCTCTAATTTAGCAATTTTTGTCGAATTCTTGCCGTTCCTTATACTTTTAGGGACTTTTAATCAATTTTGTGGCTTGTTTGAAATATTAAAAATTTTCGAAAAAATTTCGCTTTTTTTTGAAGAAGAACCATTTTTTTTGGTTATTTTCCGAAAATTTGATTTTTTAACCGATTTCAAATTAATTTTAGGGTTTGTTTCCAAGTTTGCAATTTTTCACGAATTTAAGCCATGCTCGGGAAGAAGCGATTTTTCCCTGTGAATCTTTACAGCTTTTTGCGAATTTCAGCTAATTTAGCAATTTTTATCGAATTTTTGCCATTCCTTATAGTTTTAAGCACTTTTAATAAATTTTATGGCTTGTTTGAAATATCTAAATTTTTCGCTATTTTTGCAACATTTTTTTTTTGTTTTTTCCCGACATTTTAACCAGCCGATTTAGCGATTTCAAATATATTTTAGAGTTTGTCTCCAAGTTTGCAATTTTTCGCAAATTTTAGCCATGTTCCCATTACCCACTGTCTTCCAATTTTTTTTTCTATTACCTTTTCCTGTTCTAACACTACATGAGATGCTGCTCCACAGAATAAAACAAATAAATTAGCTTCTGCGATCATTTTTACTATTTTTTAACACTTTCATTGATGCAAATATTTGTTTTAGTCTGAACGCATGCCAACAGGATTTAATTTATTTTATTTGACATTATTTGCCAACTGTTTTAACAAACAAAAATTGTCAAATATTTGAGCTTAGTTTGAACATTAAACAAAATATCTTTTTGTTTCACACAGTTTGAAGCAAATACCAGAACAAATATTTTCGTCAAATATTTCATTAGTCTGAACGTACCTTTAAAATCATTTTTTAAAAATCATCGTTTAAATGTCGCCCTACACTCGATTCATACGAGGGCTTTTATGACGTTGTTTTTTCTTAATTCCCTTTTGCAACAACTTTTTAAAATCATTTGCGTTCATACGATAATTTTAAGTTGCATGTCACCTCTTTATTTACAGAGGGGCGTGATCCGTGATTCGATTAACCGCAACATGAATTATCCCGAAAATAAAAAGATTTTTTTTTGCTTTTAGTTAATTATTTTTTGCAAACTCTATTATTTGGCATTACCTATGTTATCCGACATTTTTTTCGTTAACCTTTGAACAATCAAAAATGTGAATGAACGAAGAAGCGGAATTTCCTCGCAACGTACTGGAACAAGTTCTGCAAACATTACTTTTTTCCTCATATTATTTAAATGTGTACATAGACACATGAGTCTTTACATTAGATTCTTGAATAATTTGGTTATTTTATGAATATGTATGTAGATAAGGAATGATTAATTTTTTACAAAAAATGTACCTATCACTTTGTGATAGCTAGTATTGGCTAGTGTTAAAAGTCGTGTTTGCTGGTTATTTTGCCAGAAAAACCTTCCGCGCCAAATGCAATTTCTAAAAATTCTGAAAGAGCAAATCTTCTGTTAAGTCTAACAGCAAAATACAAAGAGTTTCCGTTATATTTCATAAATCTTCTGTTAAGTCTAACAACAAAATACAAAGAGTTTCCGTTAGATTTCATAAGAGAGCTACGATATACTTTAGTCGCTTATTTTTTTTAATATAGAACAAATTTCAAATCGTTTGGTGCGTAACTCCTACTCCGACTCCTTTTGCTGAAATTTTTTAAGTACGACTCCGACTCCTACTCTAACCTAGCATTATTTAAGAGACTAGTTTTTATTTGACTTTAAACTCTTTTTTAATTTAGTACCTGTTAAATGGTTAAATATAGCAAGAAAATGATTCTGTAAAAATTTCAAATCGATATTTTAATTCTAACGTGCCGCGCATTGAGCTTTAACTTACTAGTTACTAACATATGAGTAGGAAAACAGCAAAATATTTTATTTCCCGATTCAATAGACCAAATGAGTTGAACCTTTTTTAATTCTAAAGTGTTATGACATTCTTGACTTATAACTCAACAGTTGAGAAATTTAAACCAACTGAAATATAGAAAAATATTGGATTTAATTTTGGAACGAACGAGTTTTGTTACGAACTTTCGAAAGAAATGAGTTTTGCTTCAATCCTTATGGGATCATTGAACTTTAGTATATTTTAATGGTTATATTAATTTATTAAAATTATGCAAACAGTGCTAAAAAATGTAAAAATAGTTCTGTAGGGGAGAGATAAACGACACCAATTCACATCTTTTTCAAAAAACGTTTTTTATACTGTTGGAATTTATAGATGTGTGAATTTCCATAAGTCCTATCTAATGTAGCTTTCGAGATAGAAAAGTTGAAAACAACACCAAGTCCAATTGGCTTGGACGTTAAAGGCATCAAGAACTCGCCATTGCATTTTTCCGTTCCTAATTCAATATTATTATTGTCCAAGACCGAAATTTGAAATTGCAAGTCTTTATTATCTCTCCAATTTTCCCTAAATTTAGTAGATAAAAGTATTCTCAAATCATTTTTCGGGTTAACCCCCACATTGATGGGAATTATATCTGGAATAATGTCATGTATTTTTCCGAGTTCCTTTTCCTTTTATTCTATTATAATTCACCTTGAAGGTTGGAACTTAAAATGTAGTTCACTTAATGCTTTCACCACAGGAGCTACAGCTGATTTCAAGTCATATTCATGAACATGGCTACAACAATATTTGTTAATATACGATAAATAAAACAACATCTTTACAAATTTAATTTTTAAATTCCTTAATTCGGCTCTATTTCATTAACGATATCTTGGCGAAATTCAAATAGTGAGCCCGCTGCTTTTTGTTACAGAAATTTGAGGTCACATTAAAACATAGAAAAGGACATGCTTCGATACAATCTATATAACTATTCTTATAAATTGTCAAAATAAGATGTTATCTCAATTTTTTAATTTTTGATATGAAAAGTATACTGGTCCTTATTGTCTGACTTCACAATTTCAAAAAGCAGACCCTCTTATGGCCAATTCCACTAATTTATTTAAATATCAATTTATGTTTAAAATTTGTTTTTTTTTATGTCAAATTAAAATAAAATTATAAGAATAATTATATTTAAATATGAATTGATATTTAAAAAGACTTGGAGAAATTGGTCATTAAAATTTTTTTATTTTGAAAAATATTGGAAAAATTTTAATGCAAAAAAGTCGGAGTCGGAGTCGCTAGTTTTTGTGGGTACTTCGGCTCCGACTCCGGTACAAAAACCTCAACTCCGACTCCGACTCCACAGCCCTGGATATTTGCAAAAAAAACTAAAAAAAAATAAAAAAAAAAATTAAAAACTTAATAATAATGTAGAGACAACAATATTCGTTTATAATAACCAGAAATATGCTCTAAAAATGCGCTTTATGCGAATTTAATATGCAATAAAAACTTGAAAATATGCCCTGAAAATTGTTAAAAATTCATATAAAAGTTATTCCTGCCGAATATTATCTAGATATTAACATCCATATGAGATTTTTTGTCTTAAAGGGACTTTAGGAACGGTCGACAAATTCTTTATTAATGGTAACATTTGAAAGAAAGCTAAAGCTATATATAGAATTTAATTTACAGTAAAATATTATTGGCACGAATTTAATCTAAATACCAATACAACTAGATGGTTTACGGACACAAAGAGTTTAATTGGGGAAAAAGTTTTTAAGGGGAATATGTGAAATTATAGATCGATTCTCACCATTTACATGGACTTCGTTCTTAGTACAATTAAAATGTATTTATCAAATTCGATCAAATTATCTACATGATTGCAACTTGAACTTTGTGCAAAAGCTTAAGATGAACCAGCCAGACGGACGGATGGACGTCGTAATTTCACTTTATAAAGTGATTATGAGTCTATCGGTATACTAAAAGATTGGTCTAAATTTCTTTGTAATACACACATCGCCAAAAACGTATATAATTGCCTTTTCCTTAATTTTTGCAAATGAATCAAAATTTAAAATAACATTTATCTTAAAGACAACCTGCTTTGTCTTACAATTTTCGAGTAAAAATTAAATGTAGATGGCGAAATTGAAGTAAAACGTTGGGTATATAGAAAGATATTTTAAAACAGAAAAGCCAGAACTTCGCAAAAAATTTTTTCTTATTTGTTGCAACAGCAATCAGAACATGCCCCAAAAAGACAAAAAAAAAAAAAAAAATGCACGGAAAACCTAAAAAATGCTGCAAAAAGGCTCTTTTAACTAAACTATGCAAAAAATGCTGCAAACAGTAAAATATGCAAAAATATGCACTAACAAATCGATGCCAAAATTCATAAAAAGCTCTAAACTGGATAAATATATTGTTTCTGCCTTCATTAGTCGCACAAGGAAGGATAATAACATTAAAAACCACTCAAAATTGTTACTCAATTAACCGGGAAACATTGTTTATCCAAAATGCACCTGGTCTTCTGTGTAACAGATAATCGTCTTACTGTATTTTCATCCTAACATTTCAAAGCAGTGCGACCAGATCTAAAAATTTTTTACAGCTAAATCTGGCATTAGACCCACAAAAAAATGCTAAAAATTACTGCCTGTTTTTCAAAATAAAATATAAATTTTCGCTTGGGAATTTATATTGAAACAACAATAAAAAAACTCAAATTTGTTTTTGTTTTCTTCTCGGTATACCAAGTTTATATACCCTTCACCACAGGTGGAAAAGGGTATATATAAGTTTGTCATTCCGTTTATAATTTCTACAATATTGATCTAAGACCCTATAAAGTATATATATACTGGGTCCTTATGAGGAGAGAAGTTGATTTAACGATGTCCGTCTGTCCGTCTTACGTTTGTGTTTTCCGGAGACTCCACACATGATAGCGGCTTGGTTGTTTCTTGCTATTTAAATTCAGCAATATTGGTCCACAAATGGCTGAGATATGACCAAAAAACCAGGACTGCCTCCAATTTTTCCAAAAAATCCCTTGTAGTTGTGGCTTTTTCGTTGTTGTTTTATATTAATGTGTTTAGTTTTACGCATACATACAAGCCCATACACATTTATGCATGTAGGCATTGCTTTAGTAATTGTTGTTGTTGTGCTTCGTTTTAGAAGCTGTAGTTACGTTTGATCCCTTCTTGCATTTTTCTTGGTTGTTTTTTATACCCCTTACCACAAGTGGTGGATTTTATTTTAATGTATTTAATTTTACGCATACACATAAATAATAATGGTATGCCGCTCAAATAAAGAAACAAACTCTTATGATGGGTACAGGCAGTGCAATCTATTTCAATGCTACCTCTAAATATCAGCGTTTTGATGTTGATGCAATCTGAAATGAATGAAAAATTAATGAAAATGAATTTAATTTGCTAGATTGCGTAAATGCACTGCATAGTGTGTACCCAGCATTTGACTCAATATATTTGAATTTAATGCTTCTTCAGTAAAAGCGTTCGTAGCCGAGCTGTCTAAGTTCTCGCCTGAGACTCATGTGGTTGCCAGTTCGAGTCTCAAAAAGAATTTTTTTTTATTTTTATTTAATTTTTTTATGTTCTAAAAAACGATTTTAAGATTATAAAATGATAAAACGAATTTCAAACATCAACTTTGGCAAATGAGGAAACGGACTTGGGTACATAAATTTTTTGATTTTGTCATATTCTTAGGCATGACGAAATGAAAAGTTAGCGTGGCTTAATTAATATTTATTTATTTCTAAAAAACATTATTTATATAACTTTTTGTTCTTATCTCACCACGGTGAGGGGTATATAAGATTCGGCATAGCCGAATAAGCACTCTTACTTGTTTTTTAACAGCTTTGCTTTTTTTCAGATATTTAATTTATAAAAAAAAAATTATAAAATGATAAAATTATAAATTAAAAATTAAGAATAGTCGCTGTAGTACGTTACGAATAGCGCTGCAAGCTGTCATTCTTTAAAACTGTAGTTTCAAAGCAGTGTCAACAGAATGCGTAGTTGTAGTAGTCGTTGAAGTTGAAGCGCAAAATTTGAAATTTTGAAATTTGTTGCGCTACAGAGCATTCGTTACCTTCAGCTATTACTACAACTACTTGATTCTGTTCCAGGCCTAATCAATTAACGTTTCCTCCAATTTTTAACATAAAGCTTAAAAATGCTAAAAACATTTAATAAAAATGGTAAAAAAAGTGCCAAATATTAAATGAAAATTTTGCACCTAAATAAAAATTTTTAATGCTTAATTCAGCTGCAAAAATGGTGACACTGCTTCGAAGTAAGAAAAATATTAAAATGTAACAAGGAGAAAAAAAATTTGTTTAAAGAGAATTATGAGTAAAAAAGACATGAAAACCCAAACCGAGTCTTTTTATTTATTCATCTTTCTACTATACACCGTACAGTGGCAGAAAATCGTTCTTCATTGGCAAAAAATCTGTAACTTCTGATTCGATAAAGAAAATTTAGCAATTTTTTCATTACTGGAGAAAAGACATGAACTTTTTTACAGTTTTAATTTTATTAAGTTATTAAGAAATTTATGGTTAAAGTTGAACTTTTGATGTTTTTTAGCATTTAGTATGAAAATGCTTTTGATTGAGATTGAGAGTTATGATATTTTTTTATTCAAGAAGAGAGATGTTATTAAGTGTACTGTTTTAAGAGCTTTTAAATCTACAAAACTGCCAAATTTCATTATGATATCTTCATTCACGTCAGATTTATTGAATGTCAAAACTTAAAATTAATATTTTTTTACTCATATTGAAAGCCCTTTCATTCCTTTACACTTAGGGTCATTATTACAACTTGGCGTTAGCTGCTATCCGTCAGATAACATATGCTTTTTGGCAGATAACACATTACTATCTGTCAACTTAATCCTAACTTTAGCTAACTTCAAGTTGTAATAATGGCCCTTAGAAATAATAAATTTTAATGTTTGACATTCCATTAATCTGACATGGATAGAGATATTGCAATGAAAACGATCTAAAAACAGTGGAATAAAAAGCCCCCCCATTTTTGATTAAGAAATACCCCAAATTCCCAATCCCGGAAAAACGATTGCGCAAAACCGGCAATACTGTCACTATTTACCACTATTACCACTATTTACCACTCGAAAATCATGGACATATAAAAAACATTACAGTTTTAATTTTATAAAAATCGATGTGTGAAATTATTAAGACCCAACCATAATGTGCTTAAGTTGGCTTAAGCAAATGTGCGAATACATGTTAATCATATGAGGCAAACCATATTGAACTTTAGGAAACTTTTTGTTAAGTTTTATGAAACTGTCATTTGCTTTAGCAAAGTGCGAAACTGATAGCACATTCGGCAAGAAATCCAAAGTATTTTAATTTTTGCTTTGTTTTTTGAAATACATTTGAGAGACTTTTTGTTAATTTTTGATAGTAGGTTAAGCAAGGCTCTGCATATTATGGTTGGGCCTTTAGAATTTTTTACTTAAATTAATTTTTTTTGTTTGAAAAATTTGTTTTTTTTTTTTTAAATGTCGGAGAAACAATTGTCAACTTGACTAAAAATTGCTCCTACAGGCATGCTCATAACGTTTTCTTTCGAAAAAGTAAAATATTCGTCTCGAATATACCACTATCCTTACAGAAAAATGCATAAGCATTTGATAAAACAACATACCATTGCTTAAAGTCTGCTTTCTTACCAATATAAAAAATGTTTAACCCACTATTGATAACAGTTTGGTATTAAACGTAATGCACCCGATTAAAAACTCGAAAAATCGTTAAAAAATCAACCCAAAATATCCTATTAAAAAAGTAACAACAATTTAATAAAAGGTACTTCATGAAGTAATAAAAGAGGAACATTTTTAAAAAATAGCATCAAAATGTAAGCTAATCTTCTAAAATAATCTTTCAAAAAGAGTATACAGTTGAAATGTTTATGTTTCTAAGACCCCTTTCACAATCAGCAAGTTACTTGCGCAAGTCTCTTGCGCAACTCTTGGTTTGTAGACGTTAGCGGTAAGGTCGGATTGAAGAAAAAAAAATTTTGTACAGACTTTGTTGTTGTCGGCAAGTAACTTGCGCAACTAACTTGCCGAGTCTGAAAGGGGTTTAACGGTTTCTTTCTTTTGTTTTGATGAAACCTGATTTACAAAATATTCTCTCACTTGTTGTTGACGTTGGAGAGATTGAAAGTAAAGAGTTATAAATCATATCCAATTCCCCTGTTCTTTTCTTGTCTTTTCTAAAAATTGGTATTCTTCAATTATACCACTTGAATCTCTTTTTGATTTGTAAACAATTCTTATAATTTTAATAGTCTTGTAAAGGTCTGGTAGAAGGTTGTTTTCATTCGTCTCAAAAAAATCATCTGAATCATTGTGGTATAAGTTTGTACCAGTGTTGCCACTTTGTGGGTAATTACCCGAATTTGGTATAATTTTTACTGTCGTGGGTAGAGCGTGGGTATTTTCTCTTAGGTGTAATTCAGGTGTAATTTGAAATTCTTACTTTAGATGACATGACATTAATTCTTTATTCTGATGACATTTATTTCTTTCTAAATATTGTTGATGAAAAATGCACGGTCTTCTGAACCGAAGTCTCGGTTTCTTTTTAAGAAAAGTCTTCAATCATTTAATATATATTTTAAAAAGTTCGGTAATGAATGTCGCAAGATGGCCTCTAAGATTTGGATAAAGATGACTATAATAGTGACCTGAAGTCTATTGAACAAAGTTATTATAACTAAAAACTAGCCTGGGGGAACAACTTGCAAACGCTTTAGTTCGAATAATATTTAACGCCCTTAACAGTTGTAAAACTGAATTACGAAAGGGACCGTTGTATAAAACCCTGCAGGCATTTTGTTTACTAAATAAGGAATAAAGGGTTTTTTTAAGACCATGAAACTTTAAATGGTAGACAACACAAAAAATATTAATTTTAATCGCAGATTAATACACGCCATTTCCATTTAAAACTGATTTAAAACAAATAGGCACGTCCAATTTTGTTCCTCTTTTTCGAGCATTGCTGGCTGCATGTCACGAACAAAATGAACAATGTTGATTCAAGATATTATTGTTGCGGGTTTATCAGCATACACCAGTGACTTCACAGCACTATTGAAAACAATCAAAAGGTGGTACATTGCACGGCCTTAAAGTCTAATTAACAGTTTATTTTCTTTAAATCAACACATTGCCTTCATTTGTAAAAAAATAAGTTGCGAAAATCGATCGCTGATTTTCAAAGCAAATTTTGGATAATTTGGTGGCGTTGTTCAAGCATGAATCTATTCATGATGATGTGCCTAAGCAAAAAAGGAAGCAATATGACAGTTCGTTTGACAGCTAACCTTTCGTAAGCTCCATGTGGCTAAAAAACACCCATTATAAAGGAATGGCAACGAGCAATTTGAACCTTCCCTAGATATATGCAACCAATGTGGAAGTTAAACTCATTATTTTAGGAGTTTTATTTTATGTTGTATTAATTGTTTTTAAGTCTTTAATGTTATTTTTGTAAATTTATTTTAAATTACAATAAGAATCTTAACAGTTTGACTAATATTGATCTTCTTTCAATGAGTTTGTTGTGTTTTACTTCTTTGTTTAATGTCTTTTTATTAAATAAAACTTAAATTTTATGACAGGTGTAATTTCATTTAAATCGGGTAAATTTGCTTCATCTCAAGTGTAATTTTGAATTTTGCTGGTGTTAACACTGGTCTGTACTAAACATTTTAAAAAATAAATTTTTATCAAACTCTTTGGTTTCAGTCAGGGCTACCAGATTGATTTTCTCCTTGTCCCCAAAAAATCCCTAAATTAAAAAACAAAACCTAAAAAAGTGTATATATAACTTTTTTAAAAATAATAAGAAAAATTATAATAAGAAATCTCCAAATTAATTTTGTTTGTAGCGACTGGTTTCGGTATGTTTTTTTAAATCCTTGTTATGCGATACCAATGAGTCAATTTATAAGAATTTTGAGCTTGTTCAATTGGTTTTAGCCATCCTTTAAATCAACAATAAAAATACTTATATTCGCCATTTATTTAGCACTTCGATACGGCGGCATGAAATAACCCCCCAAAATATAGCTCCCCAAAAAAATAATAAACTATCCCCACAAAGTGTGGGGCTTTATTTCATTTGCAATAAAACCTCAATTTTGAAAATGTAATAAACCCCCAATGAAATGAACTAACGCCCCAAACAGAAATGAAATAATACCCTAATTTTTGGGGGCTTATTTCATATAAAATAATATAAAATAAGACCCCAATTTCTGAAATGAACAAAGACCGCAAAATGTATAATACAATTAATTCAACAGTTTTGGTTAAAAGAATCGCGCGATAGATATCATGTTTGGGACTTCGGCCGGGCGCAGGGATTTCCATCTCTATGATATACCAATCACCAGCTTCGCTAACTAAAGCATTCTTGCATAACCGATCTTCGGCATTATGCAAGGACTTTCTCCTCTATGGTAAACCAAACCCGGCATCGCTAACTTAAGCTTCTCTTCAAAGTCGGCCTTCGGCCGTGTGCAAAGATTTTCTCCTCTATAGTATACGCATAGAAACTTTAGTTAGCGAAGCCAGTCTTTATTATACCATGGGGAGAAAACCCTTGCGCCCGGCCGAAGGCCGACTATGTAGGGCAGCTTTACTTAGCAAAGCCGGTGTTTTGTATACCAAAGTGCGCCCAAAAACATTTTCATTATAAATTTAAAAATGAAACAATCCCCAAAAAGTATATTGGGGCTTTATTTCATAATTATTTTTTGAGGGATTAAAAAAATTATATAACACCCCAAACAAAATTAAATAATCTTCCAAAAATTGTTGTTATTGTTATCTATGCAAACTCTTGGGGTGTTATTTCATTATTTTTTTTGGGGGTTATTTCATGCCGCCCTTCGATACATCATAAGTACTTAATAGCCTAGCATTCTTTTTCCTAAACTTTATTATATTGTCTTTCATATTTACTTATTTTTGGAGAAGACATATTTGCTTGAAAAATCAAATAGGTTTTTTTTTTTTGATTTTGCTTAGAACTAAAAGTTTTTGGCGAACTATTGAAGTTATAATGCCAGGGTATCACACAATTTTTGGAGCTTCAACCACAAAACCTCGTTCGACCTAAACCTTTGTATAGGAAGGCGAGAGCTTCCAGAATCCAGAGTATTTTGGTCTCCACCAGTAAACGTCTGAGTTATTTCCTTGGTACTCCACCAGTAAAACGTCTGAGTTATATATGGTTCTCCACCAGTCACATTGAGTTAATTTTGGTTCTCCACCAGACAACACATTAAAACATTGAGATTAAAAACGATTGCATATAGTTAATGTAGAAACCGCAAAAACTGTTACTCGGTACAGTTATACGACGCCGAACCACTAACCAATGCGGGGTGACAACGCAAAACGCATGGAAAGCAGACAAACAAGAACGACCTGTTTGTCCTTAAGAAATAATGACAAAAAGCGCGAGCTGCTTATCCACTCAGAGCAGTTTTACGAGTGCAAATAGGTTAAGTCAATGGTTTTAGATTCTTTTATTAAATTCTTCTTTTTAAAAACACTCACTCAAGAATGGTAACATAAGTTTATTAAGTACTCAACAAAATGGTAATCTTAATTAGAACTTTTTACACCGTAGATTTGATTGGAGAAAGATAAAAGTTTTGCTTTTTTTTTTGATATTTTATATATGAAAAAAGGAAAAAGAGCGTAAATAATAAGTAAAGGGAAAATATATTAAAAATGTGTAACATTCACAAAAAATCCCCGAATTTTTTTTTAAATCCCCAATCTCCAAATGACTTTTTTTGTCCTTTTTTCTAGCATGAAATCCCCAAGTCTGGCAGCCCTGGTTTCTGTTTTTGGGCTATATTTTAAAACATTTTTACACGAAGGAAATGTTCCTGAGTTAAAAAACTAAAAGCTTATTTTAGTTTTTTTTTTTTTTTTTTTTTTTTTTTTTTTTTAAACTTATACTGTGAAAAAACAAATTTTCGATTTATCGACATTAATTACTCGAATTATTCGTTGATAAAAAATAAGCAATTTTAAATTGTTGGAACAGTTAATCGCCCAAAATTAATCGATTAATCGAACAACGGTTAATTGTTTGAATACCCTAGTATTTTGCCAATCTAACCGGACATTACTTTTTTAGTCTATATTGCTTCTTTAAAGAAAATGAGTGCCCCTAGATCGATGAAACCTGAAATATGTGTTTTGGTCATAAACTGGTAAAGCTCAAAAATAAATAAAATCAGACCAAGGGGGAAAAAGTTCCCCCTAGAAGAACTAATCGTACCTCTGAAAAATGCAATTTTTTTTTAAAGTTTTCCCATACTTTTGTTAAGCAAATGCAATTTTTAACATCGGCGAAAGTTAAAAAACCCAAAATTGGACCCAAGAGATCGTAAAACGCCTTTTTTCGTCCTCGCCGCAAAAATTATATAAATGTTAAAAAAAATAGAATTCTCACGCCTTAATGCCATAAAATTAAATTTTTGAAGTTTTATGGGAAGGGGGAGGTATCCTTCCAATCCCACCACAACCCTGTATTTTGTAGTATTAAATTTATCTGAAAATAAGTAATTTATTCTTATGTAATTATAAATTATTTATAATAGTAACAATAACAATAAAAATAAAAACTAATTTATTAAGTTGCAATTACATTAAAATATGGACTAACAAATCGATGCCATTTTAAGGCAAATTCATAGTTTCTAAAGTTATTAAGGCTTAGCCATTATCAGGCTTAAGGGAAAAAACATGCGTTTACATGAAACCCCTCTACTTGGTCATTTATTAAAAAAATTACAATATTAAATTCTTAAAAAATAAATTGTTTGCTTGATTTTAAGAATATGATGGTTAAAATCAATTAATAATTTTTCTAAGTATTTTTTATATTCCAATATTAATACATTCGTTTATGTACAAAATATACAAGTTAATTTGATTTAACTTTGTGATATTAACTGCCAATTGCACCAAGTTTAGTTAAAATTAACTATTACTTTAACGTTCAGTTAACAATATGTTTTGGATAGTTATAACTGATAGTTAATTATAACTGAACTTGGTAAAATTGGCTGTAAATGAAATATAAAACTTTTGTTTGTAAACCTATTTTAAAGTCGTTTGTTTTTTTCTATATCTATAAAAAGCATTTATTTAAAATTTTTAAAAACCCGAAATTTTTTCAAATCCCGAATACCGGGGTTTGCGAAAACCAGTACCGATGAGCATCTCTAGTTCCCACTTTAAACATTGTATCTGCTGTGCATAGTGGCCTATAATAAATAACTGACTATCGGTACATACCAGCGTATGAATAATATTAAAATAAAATATTACTTATACTAATTTTTTTAATACTACTGTTATTTATAAACACCTGCTGCTAAGAAGCTTTCTTGCTCTCACAAAAGCTACTAATTTGAGAGCACTATTAATAAACTTATACATATTCTCCTCAGAAAACAAAAGTGAGCGAAAGAAAAACTCTCTCTCCTGGAAAAAAAGAAGAAAACCATAATACCACACAGTGAAAAGTGGCTTGCACACAGGTAGATATTGTTGAAAATATAATCAGCACATCAGTACGAATTTGAAATTACACAAAATAACGTCGGCGTGTAAAATTACAAATAAACGAATTGTTATAAATTGAATAAAGCAAAAAAAAAATTATTAATTTAAGAAAAAAAAAAAAGAAAACAAACTTAACATACAGAAAAGTTATAATTTATATTATTTGTAAATCCCATAAAATAAATTAAAAGCGAATAAATTGAAAAGATTAAGGCAAAAGAAAAAATTAAATTAAATATTAATTCAAAGTGTGGAAATAAAATCATGCTTATACTTTTCTGGTAAAGTTTTAATACACACAAAAAAGTATGTAGCTAAAATAAAAAAAAAAAAAAAATAAAAGGCAAAGGTGAAATCTAAAGCTTTAAATAATTCACCACTGATTTGTGATTTTTGCGTGTTAATATCTTTGATAGAGTCTGTGTGTAATGGTGTAGAGTGTTACTGGTTTCGTGTGTGTCTCTGAATAGCAAACGTATGAAAATACGGTCTAATAAAAAAATTTACAAGAAAATTTTAAAAAATAAAATACAAATGAATTAAAAAAAAAAAAAATATTATTTATTATGATTCTTAAAAAGTTTTAAATACATAATCAATAATTGTGTTGTTTTACTGGAAGAAAATTTGGTTAAAATACCATAAAAGTTTTAAATTAGTGCAAACTTAAATGGAATTTAATTCAACTGTAACCTTAACATTTCAACATAATTTATTCAACAGTTTTCTTTATTGTTATTGCTGTTGTTGTTCATTTGCTCATACCTTATTCAATACAATTTAACTTGGTTACTAGCAAAAGGTATGCTTTTTTACCTACTCATGTTCTCTTGCTCTTATTTTATATAATACTCTCTTTTTTTGCTTGTTTATTCGTAAAATCCCCGTTTGAATTCGTGTTTGGTGGCTTTTTTCAACATAAACTTTTTTAAGCTTCGGCCAAAAGTTTCCATTTTGCATAAAAACTGAACTTACCTCCATTTGAGAGTTTGCTTAATGTTGCTGTGGTTGTTTTTTTTACTCCCAACAACAAACGCATTCAATGCATATAAAGTATAGGAAAACATGTATTATTTTTGCTTTTTTAAACAAGGACTTTATTTTGTTTTGCTTTGTTGATGTTGTTTTTGTAGATTATCAAGATGTCGTATCGCAGTAAGACACAGTGGAGATTAAAAATAAAAAAGGGTATTTGTAAAAAAATTTTTGGAGAAAAGGATTCATTGTTGAATTATTAAATGGGATAAATTGACTTTTATGCTGTAAAATATTGATATATTTCTGAAGCATATAAAAACAGCCTAAGCTTAAAAAAAATTCTACAAGTTCAAAATGAAAGTTGATACGTTTTTCTAAAATAAATTCCAGAATTTCAAGTCTGTTTTTTTTTTTTTTGAAAACTTAAGTAGTTATTAAAAAATTTGAATAAATGGGAAGTAAAAAGTAGTTATTTGTCTATAACTCGGTCATATATAAATCGATTTTGTTAAATTTCATTGTAAGTATTCATTCTACTGGGTTGATTTCAGGCGAAGGTGAAAAAGTAAAGTTTATTGATTAAAGCTTCCTTGGGCAGTCATCAAGAATACAGAAGAGTTCAAAAAGTAAAGGTTTATGGTTACAAATCAGAAACTTATAGATACAAATTTGGGACCTTTATGTATTTAATCCTTTGGGAATATCAGGTGCAGTCAATACTCGAATCAATACCAGAGTTCAAAATTGGCATATGTCTTAAGATCGCGGCTGACCAGAGCTCATGTCTGGCATAGTTTGGGGGTAGTGTACTAAATATTGATTTAAATCCGCATTGCACTATCACTAAATAAAACTGCAAAAATATAAGTGTGCACTATTTTTTACCAACTTTAGTGATGATTGGTATTTTTTTCTCTAGCACTAAAAAAATCGAGTGATATTGCAAATGTTTTCACTATCACTAACTATGATTGAAGGCATATTGAATTTAAACTTGCAATCAAAAAAGTTGCATGTAAATATTGTCTCACTAAAATTAAAAAATGTAACTTTTTATGTGGATGGGTTTTGATTTTTTTTGAGGATATGCATAAGCAAAGAACATTAAACAAAATGAAATTTTGTGATTACGATATAATTATTGTCTTTAATCATAAAAAAACAAGTTTTTGATTTGAAATTTAGTGCAACATTTTTAGTTGCACTCAAATGATTGAAGAAAAAAAGTGGCAATAAACTGATGATTGTTTTTTTGTTTTAAATTTTAAATTTTTTAACATCACTAACACTCATGTTTAGTGAGACTCATCACTCAACATCTACAAAATGATTGCAATAATTTTGCACTTTCAATAAGTGTGAGTTGAAACTACCCCCATCTATTATGTCTGGTATCACGGGAGCTAGTAACCCCCTTGGGTCCAAAGTCGCGGGAAGGGAGATCTTATAAAGAGAGTTTCAAGCGCTGATTTTTCCCCACTTGTGAGAAAGTTCGGCCTGCTGTCGCATCTCTCTAGGTGCTGTTGCTATTCAACAGATGTTGCTAGCATATTCCAAAAGCAGCGCAGGTTAGATAGCTCCAGGTCCTAAGCAAAGGGCGAGTGTTTATTTCTAGCGAGTTATACACTCAAAGTGCTACCGTGTTTTTATTCATAGCCTTTCTACCTGTGGTACAGGATATACAAATACTGTGGAAATTAGAAAACTTTAAAGCAAAATAATTTTTCCATTAGAAAAGAAAAAAAAAATAATTATTGCTGAATGTTTCAAATTTATAAATTTATCTTTCTAAAAAAATCGATCACAAAAATATTTATAAAAAGTACCAAAAGTACGAATTTTTACCCGGTTTTGCCTCTTTAAGCTAACATTTTTCAAACCTGTATCCCTGGTGGTAATTTAAGCCAAAAAATTTACTTCAATAAAATCGATTCCAGTTTTGCCGATTTTTGAGCATTTCATGCACACAAAAACCATATAGGTCCCAATAGTGCCCATTTAGACAGGGAAACATCTGGAAGGGAAACATTTTGTTTGTTAGCAAATTACGGGTGGGGAAGAGAGAATGGTTTTTGTGTTCGGTACTCGGCGACACGCTTTGTTCTCATTTTCTTTGTTGACATTTACCTTGCTTTTTGAGAAAAAAACAACAATATTAACAGAATGTTTCCGGCAACATGTTCGTCTATGTGACCGCAAATGAAAAAACAAAAGAAAATTCCAGATGTTTTCCTTCCAAATGTTCGCTCGTCTAAACTCGGACATACCAACCTTGCGTATACTTAAGGCATGTTCACACTTAACAAATATTTGGCAATAAGATCAAAAAGCTTTGCCCCCATATTTATTAACGATTATTAAATTTAACAAACGTTTATTAAGGAAAATTATCATAGAAATTTTTTTTTTAAACTTTTATTAAATTTAAAATTTTTTATTAAATCGGGCATTAATCTTCTTTTAAATATAAAAAATTTTTTATTAATACGGGCATTAATCTTCTTTTAAATATAAAAAATTCGGATTTTTTTTTAATACGGGCATTAATCTTCTTTTAAATATAATAAATTCGGATTTTTTTTTATTGTTCAGACATTCTGAAAGGCTGAAAGTATTAGTCACGTTTATTTTGCTTAAATTTCTTTATTTAAATTGTAATTTTCGTGCAGCAAAAACAGTTGGACAAACAGTCGATGCTATCTATACTTTAGTTTTTTTTACAAAAGTCTTATTATCATCAAAAATACATCACTCAAAGCTTATATGGTACTTCTAACAAAATGATCATTGCTTAAGCCAAAGGTTCTCCAATTGAGGTCCGTGCAATCCCTGGGGTTCGCAGAAGCTGTTCTTTTTATTGAAATTTTTAAATATGTACGAGTACTGTTAACATGTTTTACTTAAATAAGCTTGTACATAATATGCTTACAAAAAGTTTTAGGAAATCTCTTATGTTAAGATTATTCTACAATTCAGTTATGTTTTGCTTATGTAATGGTCGTTGGGTTGATTCGAATATTCAAAGTGTGAAAGTGTTATTACTATTTTTTTGCCGGAATTATTGAAAGCTTTAGTTAATTTGTTGGCATTTGACAACAATATTTCGACTTGTTTCATTATTAGAACTTTTTTCCATTTTTGTTTTTTTTTTAATGTGATGGTTACGAAAAAAACCATGTACGGAGTTTCCATAAAAAAGGGCAAACTAAAAATATTAAATCGATTTTACTAATAAATTGAAATAAAGATTTTTATCATGCTTTAATCGTACTGAAATTAAGAAAAAAATGGGGAGAACATAAATTTAGTTTTATGTATATGTATATTATTTTTATAGATTTATTTGTTTTAAAAAATTATTCAAATCATGTCGTACTTTCTTGTTAAAAAAAATTAAATACGTGTTTATGTGCATGGAAATATTAATATAGTTTAGAGTTTATGTATTTGAAGAATTATTATTATTAAAATCTATATAACATGCTTAGGAGCTTAAGGTTTCTACAAATGCTTTCCAGTTATTTCTGTATCCTGCTTATAATCTTAATTCGTTAATCGATTTGCCATGCTGGTTATGGTTTTCCACGACGTTTCACCCCTTGCGGATTTTACAAGCAGAAAAAACCATGGTTGGGAATGTTTAAAAAAAATTATTATGGTCTTCGCAATGACAACAAATAAACTATTGTTGTTTTTACTTTAGTTTTTTCACAATTAAAAATATTTTGTTTCTGTTAAACAATAAAGTGTTAACCTCCCTTGAAACTTCAAATATGGTTGAAATTAACAATACGATGTTTTAACAAAATAAAGCTTTAACCATACACTTAAACATATTATGGTTACTTTCACCATATTATTGTCACCGGGTATCATGTGAAGTCGGATCCGGAGTTGTTGAGTCGAAGCTGAGGTTTTTGTAACGGAGTCGGAGTCGAGGTACGCACAAAAGCTCGCGACTCCGACTTCAACATTTTTTTTTGTTACAAAAAATTTAAAAAATTTTTCTTACATTTTCCAAAATAAAAAAATTTTAAGAGGGTCTTCTTTAAAAGTTTTGAAGTCAGAAAATAAGGACAAGTCTAATTTACATATGAAAATAACAATATTAAAGCTCAATGCGGCACGTGTTAAAATTGAAATAGCGATTTGAAATTTTTACAGAAATATTTTCTTGCTATATTTAAGCATTTAAAAGGAACTGCATTAAAAAACAAAAATTTAAGTCAAATAAGGACGAGTCTCATAGCATCAAAGTTAGAGTAGAAGTTGGAGTTGGAGTCGAAGTTGGAGTGGGACTTAAAAATTTCAGCAGTTTGATTTGGAGTTGGAATCGGAGTGGGATTAAAAAATTTCAGCAGTTGGAGAGAGAACTTTGATCATAATATGGTTCTTTTTGAACATAATACGGTCAATTTTGAACAAATTAGGGATAATTTTTACCATTATGTGGTTGATTTCGGGCAAATTATTCTTAATTTTAACCATACTATTTATGAAGACATAAACATTGTTAATATCCAACCATAGTATGTTGCTCTTAGAATATAATTACCTCCAACCATATTTTTTTTCTGAGTGCACTGAGCGGTATGTAGAGTGTGTCCAATCAATATTAACAGGATATTTCATAGGAAGCGGCTTATAAAGCATTGAAGTTTTGCTTTAATTTCTTAGATAGCTGGCCATGTATCTAAGCTGTGGATAAGAACTAGGGTATCCAAATATTCGACTTTTGGGTTTGTTCGAGTAAGGAATTAATCGATTTTTGAATTTTAAAATTGCTCGATTAATCGAATAATGGTTTCAAATTGTTCGAATTGTTCGAATAACTCGAAGAATTCAAATAATTTTATCCAATGGGGAAAAACAAACATCTCTGTTCAAAG
This sequence comes from Pollenia griseotomentosa, assembly GCA_963931875.1. Classification (NCBI taxonomy): domain Eukaryota; kingdom Metazoa; phylum Arthropoda; class Insecta; order Diptera; family Polleniidae; genus Pollenia; species Pollenia griseotomentosa. The sequence continues at coordinate 97,422,354 of OZ007561.1, read as the reverse complement.
AGAGGTGAAAGGTGCCAGCCATGTATGAAAAACATTTTAAACCATTTTATTATTTCCTAAAATCGAGTGAAATTAAAATCGGTGGAGATTCTCCGTTAAACTATTTTAAAAATCACCGCAGTTTTTCCTGATTTTAAGAGAAGTTCTGGTAAAGATAAGAATTCAATGTATACTATATAAAAGGATTTTTTTAATAAACTTTTAAAACAGGATCTTTTTTAAATTAGTTTTATTCCAATTACAATCGTATGTATTCGGTTTCCAGAAGATGGCTAATAACTTATATATATATTTTTGTAATTCCCTTTAAAGGTTTGGTTAATTTATTTTTTAACGTATTACTATTTCACTACCAAAATAAGACCCTTCGTTTTTAAACAAAGAAACTTAGGTTTTTAACACGGATCTAATGATAGGTATCTCAAATGTCAACATCCAGCCGATTACAAGATACGAGGTAATAAAAAAATTTACATTTGGGTAATAACAGGTAACCCATAATCTTACAGTACATGGTTTACACAAAAAAACTTTTGCTTTTACTTCTGATTCATTACATATTACAGTTGTACACAAATTTTCGTTTTTTGTTTGACAGTTTTTGGTATCGACTGCAGTTTTTTAAACCCTGTTAATAAATAGTGATTTACATAATTTGTCACACACGCTCAAATCTAAAAATGGGCTTTAATATGTTTAAAAGTATGAGTAATAAAAATAAATGCAATAGATAACAAAATGTCATTTAGTTTTAAAGTTAGCAATCTAAACAAATATTTTTACATTGAAAAAGTAGAATTTTCTTAGAAATTAATTTTAATCGATTAATTGACATAAATTGTTCGAGTTATTCGAAATGGGCTATTTTACCTATTCGATCAAATAATTGCAAACAACGATTAATCGTGTGGATTCTCTAATAAGTACAGACTTTTTGCAGACCTTAAAAATTCGGCATTTAGTTGCAGAGCTTATTTTATTTGCACGCAGCGTGGAAAACGCCGTATGCGCCTCCTGTATGCGACAAAATTTAAGCTTTTTGATCTTAACAAGCAATTCATTATTCATTTCCGTTAAATTGTTGTTATAGTGATATATTTAAGGTTGAAAATCATAGTACATAATTTTAATGCTTTATTGCTTTAAACCAACAGTAAAAACAAGACTTTATTGAGTGTAAAGAATGTTTTTTAGGATTTTCATAATGGCTGAAATAAACTTGCTGGCAATGTTTTATTTTAAGTAGACTTAAAGGAGCTTTAGGTATTATATTTGCAAGTAAAGGAAAATATTACACTAAAGTTTTTAAAGTTGTTTAAATTTTGATCTTTGAAATATAATTTTTGTTATTGTTTTAATGGCCAATTTTATTTAAATATATGTATGTAGATTAATATTTAAATATAGTTTTTCATAAAATTTTTTTTATTTGACATAAAAAACGAATTTTAAACATAAATTTATATTTAAATAAATTAGTGAATTCGGCCATAAGACAGTTTTGTAGGGATTTGTGGAATCATTGAAAAAATATTAATTGCTAATTATGTGTAAGTTATTATTTTTAAAATAAAAGCTTGATTTATGAATATTTTGAAAACAAATTAACAGCTATATAAAAATTTATTTAACAAGAAAATACAATATAATAGTCTGGTAGTGTATAAAAGTCATTCCTAAAAATTTAAGGAATAGAACTATTACAAAAAAGCTTTATAAAATACATAACTGAAATGTAACTCATAGAATAAATTCGAAAAATAAAAATTTTGAATAAAATTTATTTACTAAATTTAAATTTCTTTTTAGTTATTCTAAACTTCAAAGTTCTGGCTTACTTTTTGTAGTTAAATTGTCAGGGTAACATTATTTGCTAAATTTTGCCTATAGCGACTGATTACTTCTAAGACCTATCTCAATTAAATTTTGTGTAGTTATGAATGTTTTGTTAGAAGCCATGCGTAACTCGATACAAATATTTTTTAACGATTTATGCGTTCAATCCCTGGCAGAGGACAACAAATTATCATGGGTTTCGAGCTTAAAAAAATATAGTGGCTTTAATCCTCCTCCAAACAATGCATCCAACAAGGCCCCTGATGATAACATCATGGCAAAGGTCAGGCAGCAAATACCCCCTGGGAAAAAGGAAGAATCAAAGATTAGCAAAGTTCCCCACCGCTAGATACACGGAGAGCGTTGTTTCTTGGCAACGACAGATGGCAGCCCCATTATTCTAGGACCTGCTACCTCAGATCAATCATCTACTTAGCTGGAACAACAACCGATCAACGAAACTGATACAAGGCAAAATAACAATAGATTGATTGATACTCCAAGAACTAGGAGATTTTTATGAGCTTAAGTCTATTTTGAGATATAATTTGTATAGGGACCAGGGTTCCCAGTTTTATTTTATACCTTATCCCCAATTTACGATTTTTCATCCCTAAAAATCCCAAAAGTAGCTATTACTTATCTCCAAAAATCCCCAGAGATCCTAAAAAATAAAATTATGTCAAAGGAAAAATATGCATACACTCACAATTTTCAGTAAGTAAAATTAGCTGAAATTGTAATATAAAATAAATGAAAATTAAGTTAAAAACCGATCTACTTATTTTTTATTTATTTTTAACGAAAAGTTTATTAAATTTTTCAATTCAACCTCATATTCCGTAAAAACAAATGAATTTTCAGTTAGTTTATATATGTAATTTAACTATCAAAAAATTAACTGCATATTCCGTAAAAAACAAAGGAATAATCAGTAGTTTTATTTAACTCCGTAATTTTCGTTTACTCCACGAAAGAGCCGAATTTCTAAAAAATACCAGACAGACACTTGTCCGCTTGTTTTTCTAATGAGAAGGAACGAGAGAGAGAGAATATTATTATTTACTTACAGCGTTACCGTTGTGATACTAAAGTATCAATTTGACCCATTTTCGATACCTTTTATGACCCTTTTTTTAAATTATCCTTTTGTATAATTTTCACCTATTTTGTGCCACTTTTTGACCCTTTTTGGAAATAGCACTCATATTTTGTTTTTTTTTTAAGTAATCGTCAAAAGCTTGTGTTAAAAGATGTATTACTTCTTCTAAATTAGATTTTCGATAGTAAAGTACAAATTAAAGTACAACGTATTTCTTATTTTTTATTTATTGAATAACTAATGGTGGTTTATTTTTTAAAAAAATGTGTTCGTTTCTTAAAAATGTTTGCTCTCTTGAAGGGTAGCAAGTTTTATGCTAAAAAATTGACCCTTAACAATGGCACAAGGCATTGAACTTTTCGGCCCCTTTTTAATCGACATTGTTAAGAGTGCCCTGTTAAATAGGTGACCAGTTTATGTATGGGGCTATTTCTAAAACAGCGACGATTGCCCTAAATATATTTGGTAACAGCGGTATGATAGCAATGTCTAATATTTATTAAAAATCGTAAAAGCTTTAAAGAATCAGAAAGCTTACAGGAAAAATCTAAAATTCGCGACCGATTGCAAAATCGGAAACCAACCCTAAAATTTATTTGAAATCGCTAAATCGGTAAAAAAAGAATAAATCGGAGCATAACATAAAAAGTATTAAAAAAATGAGTTATAATGATGAAGAACAAACTTTTTGTCAGGTGTTAAAAACAGGAAAGGGCATTCCATAAAAAAATTAGGTTTTTTAAGCACTGCCTACCTGAAATAAATATTTTTTGTTTGTTTATAAAAAACTTGGTCTTATTATAATTTTTAAAATGGGAAATACTGCTTTTAAAAAACCTGACAATTTTTTTTTTGAAGGTCAGAACCCTTTCTCTGGAAAATCCACTTTTTGTGACCCTTTGCGAAAATTTTCAACGGTAACCCTGTTTACTTACCCCGTTACACATGTTTGTTTTACTGTTGTTGTACTGACCCCGTTGTTTTTCGCAGAACTTTCAATTATAAGACACCAGCAGCATGACCGATATGGCTTCGCAATTATTTTACTTTAAAAATTTTATGTATTTAACTAAATAATTTTAACAAATAGAAAATGGGAATTTTTAACACAAAACAAGCAAATCGTTTTTTATCGATAACTAAAAAATTATTTTTGGTAGTTAAATTATATAAAATAACTGAATATTCCTTTGTTTTTTACGGAAAATGGGCTTGAATTTTTGACAGTAAAAACTAAATGAACTTTTCGTTATTTTAAATTACATTTTCATATTTTTTACACAAAGCAGAATTAAACTTAATCAACGGACAATATTGACTGCAACTGAAAATCCTGAAAATATGCATTTAGTTTTTTGAATAAATATTAGAATCAGTTAAAAATAAATTTGTTTAGAATTTTAAATGTTTATTTATTTAAAAATTACTGAACGGAATACTTCTAAAATAAACTACAGTCCGTTACTGTAAAATTATTGTGAGTGTACATTTTATTCTTTAATAACTAATTTTAATTGTACATTGAGTTCTTAGCACTATCCATATACACAGGTATATAAAAAGAGTAACTTAAAAAATAATTATCAATTTGAATAATTAGTATTGTGGTTATTTTGTTGAACTATTTATGGTTTTTAATGCAAATTTTTAATATTTTTAATTAGGCTTAAGTTCATTAAATTTAATTTTCATTAAATTATTTTTATGAAGAAAGGAATTTTACAACATGAAAATTAATTAAAATTGTTATTGATAATCTTTCATTCTTGACCGTGGCCGGGGCTCGAACTGCGGCCGGCAGGTTACCATGACATGTTTCGATCGCAACCACTCGATCTCCTCAGATGGATTTGCCGTTTTACACTCGCAGCCATCGACGACTGCTGACGTCAATATTTTTATTATTTCAAAAAATTCAGAATCAAATACTTTTGATTCATCAGTCATTGCAATTTCGTTTGACATGTTGTTGGTATTAAAAAGTGTTTAAAAAGATGTACTAAATTTGCCACAGCAAACTGAGTTATTTTTAAAGTGGGTATTTATTCTATGAAGAGCTTCTAATAACTCATACCGCATTATGTTGCGAATTTTGGTTTTTATTCTATTTATTATAGAAACAAGTGTTAGATGTTAGTACAAAAAGCAGACTTAAAACTATTACAGCAAGCTCTTGAAAAAACTTTGAAGCAACTGCGTCTAGGTATGAGCAAAGACTTCCAGCGAAAAAAGTGCTTTTCTTAAAAAAATCCCCATTTAAAAAAAAATAAGTAAATCCCAAAAACTGTGAACAACTGCAACAAATCGTATAAGATGGAGATGCTTCGTGGAAGCCATATGGCTAATGGAGAAAAAAATGCGCTTAATATTTTTCGAGAATGGGTGCTTTATTCAATTATTGACCTTTTATACATTTTTTAGTTAGTGCTGCTGAGTTTGATTTCGATACTAACTTCTCTAATGGTAGTAAAAAACAGCAGATTAAAAGAATTTCGTTTTTAATCCAAATTTTTAATATTTTTAATTAGGCTTAAGTTCATTAAATTTAATTTTCATTAAATTATTTTTATGAAGAAAGGACAACATTTTTTTAATTTGTATTTTGACGTCTTATTTTTTTAGAGAGAGAGAGAAAAATATGTTTACGAACAACTCTCAGCTTGAATTGGTTTATTTTTATATTTTGTCAAACCCATATTACATAGGGTCTCCACCTGACAATTTTTTGTCATACCAAACGTCAAACTCTATATAAAAAAAAATTAATTTTTTTGTCAGCGTTTTTTATATATGAAATTTGACGTTTATTATGATAAAAAATTGTCAGTTGAAGACCCCATGTAACGTTAAACAAAAGAAAATATGAAAAAAAAAATTTAAACTATCGTCAAATATCAAAGAAATTATTTTTTCATTTCATGGGTAAATAATGAAAACTCTCCCTAATGAACATACCTGGTACTTATTATACTATGGTCCGGACAAACTTGAATTGAGTTGCCGATAGGTTAAATTTTTTAATACAAAATTTGTGTTTGTCAAATTAAATTGTGGGCGGATCATCTTTTTTCATTCATTATTAACACACAATCTATGAAAATAATATAATATATGTTTGTAGCTTAATACCAAAAACACAAAGCAAAATATAGCCCATCGCTGAAGCACTACCATCATGTTAAACAATTTTTTGTGTTTTTAATTTTTCGTAAAAATTTTGCGAAATGAGTAAATTGTGCTGCAGAAAATCTACCTGAATCTACCTAAACTTTAACAAAGTAATTTTTGGAAAAAGTAATTTGAATAATTTTAATCACAAGATTTGACAATTTTCTCCATTTTCTTGCAATGAATTGTTGACTGCCAGATGCCTGGGAATATTGGTATCTAAATTAAATGTTTTTAACTAAAATATTTTGCTAATTTATAAAGCTTATTTACAAGTTCATAAATCTTTATATGCCTGAGCTTTGGAAAATATTTTTGGTTGTAAATGAAACTAATTAAGAATTCTATTTTCTTTTTTAATAACTAAATAAGTTTATATTAAAAATCCATGAATATTATTATTTAATTATTTTAACCTTGCTTTAATTGTACACATATTTACACACTCTTTTGTATTTTTTTTTTTAATTTATTTCACAATAACGCAGCCATTATTCATTTACATATTTAAATTTTCCATTAATTTAATTAAAAAATATAGTCTCATAAACATAAATTAAATATGATTTAAATGTCATGTTTATTTTGCCGTTTATTTGGTTTAAATTTTAAAAATGATGACAAGATAAAAAATTTTTTTAAATGCATTGCAATTAATACATAATGGGTGTTCAAAGGAAAATCATAATCTATGTACTTAGAAAATTTTTAGTTTAAACTGTACCATTCTTTTCAGTTCAATTAAAATTTTTGGCATTTTAATACTCCCCTTTATAAATAAATAAAATAAAATTTAAATTAGTTTATAAACCCCCGTATTCATATACGTTTATTAATATCCCGTATTCATAAACGTTTATTAAATTTAAAAAATGCTTATTAAGTCCTCATCCATATTATGAAACATTTGCTGCAAAAACTTTCTTCAATTCTCTTTTGAAACTGCATTCGTATCCATAGAATAGAAATTTTGTTTTACAGCATTGAGTAATTTTCTATGCCTTCTTTCTTTCAAAAACTGCTTGTACATGAAACAAATTACAATTTTCCATTCGTCTTTTCCCTTTCATCAACAAACTCAAATGTTTCAAAATATGAGTTTTCATAGAAAATTTGTTTTGTAAAAATGTATTAAATTAAAATTTTTTTTATGAATACAGGGTAAAATTTTAATCACTTGTAAACTCTTTTCCTACTAAATAAATCGGAATACGCCTAACTAGTATATAACTACATACAATTGAACTAGTTAGGCTTTGATGACAGCCTTATGTTAAAATAAATATCTTGAAATATGAAAAAAGGCCATTCTGCAACTAGTCTGAAGTTAAATGCAACTAATATATTTCTCCACATACAAGTTTTTTTTATCCGCACGGTATGTTCAGGCTTGACCAACTATTCTTGCTTTTGAGTGTGTCTGTGTGTGCACTTTTAAATTTTTTTAAAATTTATTACTATTAAATTGTGCTAAAACAAAAAGCAACCAGTGAAATTTTTTAAAGTAGTAAAAAAAATATCCATTTAAACTCATACATGAATAATTATTTTTAATTAACATAAAAAAAATTTAATTTACACTTAAATAAAAAAATTGCAACAAAAATGCTATAAAAGTGGGAAAAAACGAACAATATGTTAAAATTTGTATTAAATAATAAATTAGTTCAACTACAATTAAAAGAAATGTACAAAAACAAACTAATTAGTTCAGTAGCAAGAACAACAATGAATATGAATCCAGTCTCTCTCTTTCTCAGTATGTGTGAAATGAAATTGAAATAAAATGAATTAAAAAACAGAAATTCAAATGAGAATGAATAATTAATGAACAGAATTTTATTGATGGTCAGAAAAACGAAAAATAAAAAAAAAACGCACCCATTTAAGAGCCATTTGTCTGTGTTAAAATGTTTGATGGCGTATAAGTATTTTGAATAGGGGAATATCTATTATTTAAAACTCATACGCCATGGGGGAGAACTTATTAATGTATCACTGTTATGATGAACATCGAGTGTTGATTAATTTAATCTGCAGTACAACGAAACATTTGCTCAAATGAAATCTGTTGATATTAATTAACTTAATAGGACATATTTATGTGTAAATTCAGTTAAAGATAAATGATTAAGTATTTATTAATAAAATTAGTTTAAAACAAGCTGAATGTTGTCGCATTGAAAATTCAGCACAATTGTACTTTTTTTTTGAACAATTTTGGATAAATAATTTAGAAGTGTTTAAACAATAAAGTTTTAAAACAAACATTTTTGGAAAAATCAATAAACATTTATTTTTTTTTTCATTTTAATTTAAATTAGAATTAAAAATAAGCCCCCTTATGCAAAAAAAGTTAGAGAACACATTAGTTAACCAACACATTAAGCCCAGCAAAAATTAGAATTTAATAAAGGTTTACAAAACAAATATTTTATGAAAATTTTAAACGTTTGTTTAAATTAAAAAACCTTAATGAATACGGGGTAATAGGTTTAACTTTTTTTCGATATTTCCAAAAATGTGCATGAAATTTCAATTGTTTAAAATATTTTTTTTATTAAGTTGAAATTTGTTCAGTTTTTTATTATCGAAATTAAAAGGTATACATGATTTTTAACACATTTCTTGTTTAATAAAAACAATTTTATTTAAAAATAAATAAAAAAAATTTTATTATAAGATATTGTTGAAAATTTATTTAAAGCTTAAAAAATCGTGTGCTTGAAGTTTTGTTGGAAAATTCTGGCATAAGTTTGAATGTTCGAAAAATAAATTCAATGGGAAGCAAAATGATTTTTCCTATTTAAATTTGAATATGTAATTAAAAAAAAAAAAAAAAAAAAAAATAGAATCTGGGAATTAATTTCTCATGGTGAGAACCATTTGTTATACAAATTTTTATATAAATTTAAACGTTTATTCTAAGTCAAATTACAATTTATAAAACGCAAATTATTAAAGTTTCGAAAATAATTTGTATACCAGAAAACTAAGAAAACTTCTTTCTTATTTTTTTTTATCAAAAAAGAACTAAATATTAATGTTTGAGAAGTAATTAAATTCGCTTTTCATTGCAAAATTTAAACGATTTTTCTATCATTTATGTCATGTTCCAATGTTCGAAAAAAGAATTTATGAGGGTAAAAATTATTAAATAATATTTTGTAAAAAAAAAATTTCGAATATAACTTCGAAAATTTGGAACTAACTTCGAAAATTAAAAATAAAACCAAAATTTGTTTAATGTAAAACATTTTATGAAAATAATTAGTATTGTGGTTATTTTGTTGAACTATTTATGGTTTTTAATCCAAATTTTTAATAATTTTAATTAGGCTTAAGTTCATTAAATTTGATTTTCATTAAATTATTTTTATGAAGAAAGGAATTTTACAACTTGAAAATCAATTGAAATTGTTATTGATAATCTTTCATTATTGACCGTGGCCGGGGCTCGAACCCAGGCCGGCAATGAAAATTTTAGAAAAAAATGTGTGCAAATTTTTTAAAAAAAAAATTTCGAATATAACTTCGAAAATTTGGAACTAACTTCGAAAATTAAAAATAAAACCAAAATTTGTTTAATGTAAAACATTTTATGAAAATTTTAGAAAAAAATGTGTGCAAATTTTCTTGCGAACAATATTATGTATTTAATATTTAATACAAAAGATGCCTATGGCCTCTACGTACATACTATTTAAAATTATTAGCAAAATATATTGTTGAATTTTTATTTAAAATTTATAAAAAATTTTTATAAGCACCATTTATAATTTCGTAACAATTGTGACAAAAGAAGAAGTAGACTTTATTTTTCAAAGAACATTGTTATTGTTCGAAAAATAAAAGGAATATATAAATCATGCTTTAAACGGAACAAACACCAACTTGTTGCTTACAATGTGAATAAAACTTTAATTGAGTAATTTACTAATCAAAAAATCTAATTATTGGATTTTAGAGCAGATTTTACTTCTTTTCTAAATTAACGCCATGCTAAACATTTTAGGAAGATTCCTTAATGTGGTATTTGTAGATCTATCCGAAGACCAACATCTTTATATGATGTGAGTACAATTATCATCTTTATCTGCAAAATAACTAGTTTGTTAAAGAACGACAAGTTGTAAATCCTAGTTAATGTTAATGAGAACATGGTTTTTGACTTTAGAAATGCTGACTTTTAATTGTTAAATCACTTTCCCGCTTTAGGAAACTGGTTCATATATTATCCAACCAAAATGTATCCCCTTATTAAGTTTATTTGATTTTGAAACAGTTTAATGATGGTTTATTTAATGTCTTCAAAGAATCTATTCCAATTAAAAGTAAACTTCCAGTGGAATAAGAGAGAACTAACTAGTTTAAAAAACATAAACAAAAAGGACTTTAAACATTATAAAAAGTCTTCACTATCGACAAACTAAGCTCAACATGCAGTTACAAGACCAGCTTACAATTTGACAAATAACCAATGTTACAATAATTATCTATTCGAAATAAAGATAAACTTTAAGAGCGACCCTAGACCTTTTTATCACTTTGTAAAATCAAAACGCCGAGTATGTGGTTATCCTTCCATCATGTTTGCTACATTTTTTCTGCTTTTAAGGATGAACAATAGACCGGGTCGACTTCCATAAAAAAAAAATTGTGTCAGTCACCCCCTAGAATGAAAGATATATCAATGAAGTTTCTAAAACAGGAAAAGTTTTTTTTTTGTCACGCCCCAAAATACAGCACTTTTGGTTTTTTATATGTAGCGCTGGTATTTAAAGTCCGGTCTTATCATCGGTCGGACACTGTTAATTTTTAACATGCCTACCCACTGTCTCTTCTGTAAACTTAAATAAACTGCAGTATCATCAATATTAATTTAATTCACTACGTATACGCAGCATATACCCATTATGCAAAAAAAAAAAGATAAAAAAATTTACAAATTTTAATGGTTGCAAAGCAAATTTAAATTCTTTAATCAGACATAAATTTCGTACAATGTTTCATTGGCTTTCATGCAGAAAATTGATAAAAAGAATTTTTTTTTTATTTATTTTTAAAAAGTATTAAAATAATTTGCTCAGCAACTACAAAATCCAATTGCTAATAACAGTATTCCAAAATGGCATTTAAATTGCAAATTACTTTCAATTTTACTCTCGAGAATTTAACAATTATATTCTTATTAATATTAATATTATAAATAAATGTGTGAATAAAAGAAAATTACATTGTTTAAAATGATAACGGTAAAAATATTTAAATTTTAATTTTGTAAATATTTAAAGAAAACAGTGCGCATAAAGTATTGACAAAAGTTTAACTAAAAGGGAAAAGTTTAGTAAAATCAGAGTTTAAAAAACTGCAGTCGGAAACAAAAAACGCAAATTTGTGTACAACTTTCCGCTTTTTGAGTTGTAATAAAGCAATTGCCGCCTTAGTAGTCCTGAAAATGGTGTTCATCTTCCAGTTCAGTTTACTGTCCAATACTAGCCTTAGATATTTGGCATAGCCGGACAGTGTCTGTGAGACTCATTAATTTTGTAGGTATCAAATTTGGGAATTTTGTATCTCCTTGTGAAAAGTGTCCATTTCGTTTTGTTAGGGTTAACATACAGTCCACATCCCTGAGACCACTTTGTAAGGATATCCATTGCGGACTCCATAAGTTCCGACACTGGCGTTATCCATAGCTACAACTGTAATGTCATCCGCATATGCAATCGTTCTGCAGCACGTCCTCTCCAATGCCCTGAGTAAGGTATTGATATTTAGATTCCAAAGTTATAGCGACAGTACACCTCCTTGCCGGATGCCCTTAGTCGCAACCTTGGATATATAGGAAAATCGTCGGAATGTGAGTTGTGCGTAATTGTTCTATCGATTAAACCACGGTAAGTGTTCAGCTGATTTGGGCGAACTTATCTCTGAGATACGGGTGCATGCCCGTAGTACTCGCCTTTCCAGCAGATCACATCCGTTCGTTGTACCGCACAACGCATTACAGAGAAAATTCATTTCTCGGTCGAACTAGCCATATGTGGAATAGATTCCCGGTAGAAGTCTTTCCAGTCAACTACAATTTGGAAAAATTTTAAGTAATTGTCCACAAGCACAACTTCCTCGTTCCGTCTTCTAATAAACTATTTTTCTAATACCAACACAATGCATTGCATTAGTAGGGGACATCCCCTGAGTGTTGGCTCAAAGTAAAAAAAAGTTAGCCGCAACAAGATTCAGTTATTAAATGTACCTATTTTTCCCAGAGAGTTCAACGCTAAAATGATGCAACGCCTTTACAAGCATAGTCATCGTCCAGACTTGCAGTTTTTGTTGCAGGAATTCTTTAGCTTATTGGTGAGAGGGGTAAGAAGATTGGAGAGGGTACTCCGTTTCATGTACTCTGCAATTCCGTTTTGTTTTGTTATTTTCACACTTTTTAACTTGAAGTATTTATGTACAAAATATAAAAAGGAGAAGAGGAAAGACAAGATACAAATACAAAAATTGCAAATATATATTTTCATAATCTGGCCACTAATGCAATTTCAAAGCAAAATTTTTAAAAATCGCAGCAACAAAAATTGCAAGTCTGGACGATGACTTATTCACACGGCCTGGAATGGATACTACCAACAACGTTAGTAATGAAACAATTATCTTAGCAGTATTTAGCAGACTTTAGTTTCATGTTAACCATTTTTTCTGCACTATATACCAATGATTTACCCCTACACAGAAAAAAATTACAACACATTAACGGCCAATTTCACCAAGTTCGGTTAAAACTAACCTCTAATTAAAGTTCCGGTTACCAATATGTTTTGACAGCTATAACTGATAGTTAATTATAACCGGACTTGGTGAAATTGGCCGTAAGTGTCATATTGAAAAGCATATTCGTTAAAACAATTAACTTTTTAATTCAACAAATATTTTAAACCATAAGTTGGTTATATTGAATAAAATATTTGCTAACAATTTTATGTATATATCAAATTTATATTTCAGATTTTCTTCCTAGCGTATTCACTTAAGAGGTAAATGGAATTTTATAATTGGGACTACGAGATTATATTTACTTAATTGTTGTGCATCACTTCTCTACAAAAATCTGCAATATATTATAATTTATTCCACTGTTAAGTTAATACATACGTAGTAAAATACATGTGTATAAAAATATCTATAATCACATTTTGAATTGTATTTCTTTTAATTGTAAATTTAATTTTTGTTGTAGGCTGTTGCATAAAGCCAACTACAACAAAGTCTAACAAACTGCAAAAAAGGGAGTGTTTAAAATTGTATTAAATATGTCAAAGAAAAAAAAAATCAAAATCTATTTTTTTTATATTTTAATACATTGAATAAAACGTGTTGTTTAACCTATTTTTCTCTCTCTCTTTCCCCCGATCTTTTTAATTTCTAGTTCGTTGTGATGGCTTGTTGGCAAAATTGCTTCTGTTGTTTAAGTGGTGGTGCTATTTAAGGTGTTGTTGTTGCTCCTGTTCAAACATGGCCTAAACATTTAAACACAACACGTAAAAATATTTACTAACTGTTGTTCTCTAAAAGTGTGTGTCTGTGTGTGTGCGTTTAAAGTAATTTTCATTTCATGCTTTTTCAACTACTGCAGAAGAAGAAAAACGCCAACTGGAGTATAAAACCAAAAAAATAAAAGAAAAAAACTTCCCACAAATAAATAGCGAGGAAAAAGAAAACAAATTACGACCTAAAAACATACCAACGCGCAGCAATTGCATACACACACACACTACAAACCCACAAACGAATGCAAACACGCACAAAAGGAAACAACTTTTGAAAAAAAAACAGAAAGCAAAAAAAAAAAATTATTATTTTACAAAAACCAAAAGTTAAAAGAAACTAAAATTTTAAAGAAAAGCTTGTGTTGATGAGGTTTAAATTACAACTTAAATTCGACTTCTACGAGCTACGACTACAACGTTTTTAATTCAATCAGCACAAAAAATAAAAATAAAATATAATTTTTTGTACGTGTAACAAATTTACATTTAACAAAATCTAACAGAAGAAGGAATAAGGTAAGTGTGTTTTTGTTGGTGTAACTTTGTACGTTTGAGTAAAATAAGGAACCAATGACTGAAATTGTCAGTAAATGAACACGTGAGTGGCTGAATATTTCTTCATGGTAAATAATATTCACCCTAATCGTGATTGCCGTAGGCGCATTTAGACAAAAACTTGTACTTAACGCTGTCCTGATTAAAAAACTTAACGACAGTTTTTGCAACAAAAACGCTAACCACGATAACATTTTCTGTAAGAGACTCGAAAACAGTGTCGTATTTGTTGTCGTTTTTGCTAGCCACGATAACATTTTTTTTTTAAAAGGTGATTGTCTGTTAAACTTTAGAAATAAAAAAATAAGCAGATTTGTTTAAGGTTTTTTTTTATTCCAAATTTTTAATATTTTTGATTAGGCTTAAGTTCATTTATAGATAAAAATTGTATATACAACTCCCTCAAACTAATTTTTGTTCTAAATTGTATAATTAAAAAGTTATAAAATAGCAGAGTTTAAAAAACTGCAGTCAAAAAAAAGTGCCTTTTCTTCCACTTTTTGATTTTTCATTGGAAAAAAATAAACTGTTGCTTTAACTTCTGATTCATTAAATGAAAACAGTTGTAGTCCAGGCAAAAGCAAAAAACGAAAAGTTGTACACAACAAAGGTTTAAAAACTAATTTTTGTCATATTTTACCATAACATGTTCTGAGACAACCATAATATGGTTGTGGCATCTTTATGGAGAACTACTTTAAACATTATATGGTTGTCGATAACAACAATATGGTTAAATTAAGCATAATATGGTTAAATTCTTCTTTAAAAATAGTTTTGTTGGCGGTGACCATATTTAGACATGTTTTTTCCCTGCGTGTAATTCAGAGAACTTTTAAAATACAAACCTATTACACCAAAGAAATAACACATATACCCAGCAAAAACTTACATTGCAAAGTAATGAGTTAAAAAGCTAATATAACGACTCTTCACTAATTATACATTGGCATTTTAACTCATTATTTTAACACGGTGATGCCATTGGAGGCAAGTACTTACCACCCTCGCTTACAAATAGGGAGTTAAATAAGTCATTACCACATTCGCTTACAAATAGGGACTTAAATAACTTATTACTCCGATGTCACCAAAATTACAACTAACATGTAGTGTTATTCATTGGATGAATACTTTCAATAAAGTAAAAATAAATTTTTTCTTATATTATTTTTTTTTCTATTTTTTCTTATTTTATTTTACTAATTTTATTTTTTATTTTTTTTTCTCTCTCTGGTAGGATTCGATCGCGCAACCTCGGTGCTGATAGACTAGCTCACTACCAGCTTGTCTACTGGGGCAGTGTAGTTTTTGTATAAAAAAACTATGTTTTTTACTCAATTAAGAGCGCTAATCAACTCATACACAAGTACTTAGGTATCAGATTATATGTCAGCCATTACTAAACTACTTCTATGTAATGCAGATGGTATGAAGTAGTCTTTGAAAAGTAAGTTGTTCAGTAATGGCAAGTCATTACCAAGTTTTTGCTGGGTACCTATGTATATGAAAACGATAATGTTATTTATGTTGCTCAAAAACTTTGTTCACTAAAAACAATTTTTCGTCCATAATTTTTCTTTTCTTTCGGTGGACTTATAACAAAAATTTAATACTTCCGCTATGCTTTCGTTTTGGTTTGGTTGGTAGAAAAAAAAGAAAAAAAAAAAAATAAATACATCCGCTATGCATGTGTTATCGTCGCTGAAAAATTGACTACTGAATGAAACAGAGTACAAATGTTTTTAATTTTTTAGCTAGCACAATTGTGCTATGAAATTGGATGAGTTTGACATCAATATATATATAGATTCTAGATGCAAAAACTCAGGAAAAAGTCAAAACTTTAAATTAAAACTTTTTTGGTTGTATGTATGTATCGAAATACAAATCTGCACGAAATATAAGTTTCACTCTGCCATAAATCTCATTAACCTTTATTGGTATAGACACCATAAACATAGAAAAATGCTATATCTTCCGTGAGCTCTTATGCTAATTATGGTTGGCAACCGATACCGATTCCGATACCAATACAGTTTAAATACCGTTTAAATTGAATACCGCTATTGATGCCGATACCGAAATTAGTATTTTGCATAAAATACCAATATACATATACCGTTTTCCTTAATACCGGTACAATCGTTTCGGTAAATAATGTAATTTTTCAAATAAATAGAAAAAAATTAAAAGTTTCATCACTTGTTCTAATGAAAAATATGTTTGTAAGCTTCACGCTCTATGGTTATAACACTGTTATTGTTTTGTTACTTACTATGATAAAATCATAGAATGTAACATAAGTTCTACATCAACATTTATAGGAAATTTTTAAGTGTGGTGTTTGACAGTCTGAAATACAAAAGTTCAAGTATAAAAAATTCTGTCAGCTTTTTGAAGGGCTAAATACACTAACCAAATACACATCATTACTTATTAGTGAAAATCTGTTTTTATGTGTTACACAGACGACGCTGGATGGAATAATTTAGATATGATGATTAATGTTACATCCAGCACACGTCCACGAGTGAATTTGCCAGCATGACAAGCATTTGACAAGTGTATTTGGCGCTTTACTGTTTTCATTTTGTATTCTTATTGGGAAGATAATGTTTTGAGTTGAAATCAATAAATAAAATATAATACATAAACACATAAATATATGAATAATAAAATACATTCACATATATTTTTAACATTTTTTTGTTTGGTTCATTTAATTGTAATACCGATATTTACCGTTATAAAAATTGCTATACCGGTATACCGATACCGATATAATTGAAATACCGATACCGAAATAAATACCGAAATTCGTTTCGGTATCCAACCTTGAAGAAAGGAATTTTACAACATGAAATTCAAGTTGTGCTGAAAAAGGTCAAAAAGATAAAAGAAAGACAAAAACATGAAAAACAGAAAAATGTACTATTAATAAGATTTCTGTATGACGTGCTAAATTCCAAATTTTTCATATTTAATAAATACACTGAAGTTTATTGTTGAGGGAAAGCTAGCTTCTATGCACATTTCACAGGTTGCTAAGGCCAGCTCATCAGGAAACCTTTTCCTAAGATTTTAGAAAAAGTTAAAATATTATACGAATAAAACTCTAAAGCGAATAAAGTAGTTTTGACTGTTAGCTGCACTTAGACTTAACTGCCCAAAATACATATTTTCTGTAATTATTCTTCAAAATCCTTGTTTACGTGCATTTTGTATACCTGCACATTTTTCATATTTTTGGGCAGCTTTAAAATTTTTTCATACAAAACATCAAAGTTAGCTGCACACATGAAAAAATGTGGTGGCCGCTTTTTCACATAAATATCCAATTTTAGCTGTTTATAAAAACAAAAATCGCAAACAAGTCAAGTTGGTATCATTATGATTCATTTATTTTGTTTGCATGTACCTTAACTTATGCATATGGGTTGTGGTTACAGCAACTTTACCACGATTATATGAAAGGAATAGCAAATCTTAGACCTGGAACAGAATAAAGTAGTTGTAGTAGTATTTGAAGCTGACGAATTCTCTGTAGCGCAACAAAGTTCAAAATTTCGAATTTTTTCCTTCAACGGCAACAACTACTACAACTACGTATTCTGTTGACACTACTTTGAAACTGCTGTTTTTAACTTTTGACAGCTTGCAGCGCTATTCTTAACGTTGTACTACAGCGACTTTTCTGTTCCACACTTTATTGTTACCGATTTGGCTATCTCTCCTAAAAATGCATAACAAATGACTACAAGTTATTTGAGCATCATTGTTATTATCAATTTACTAATAAAAACGTTGTCACTCCTCTTTCAAACACTTCACTTTAGCTGCACTTTTATGCAGGTAACCACAATTGCGTACCTGCACATTAAGGCAGCTAAATACATTTAAGATGCATTTTTTATTTACCTGCACAAAAAATCGTGCAAAGGAGATTGTGCAGCTAAGTCAAAATTACGTAAGTATTTTAAACACTCAAAGTCTTACTTGTAACAGTATCAAAGCTTAAACAAAACACCAACAATAAACAAGTGAGTTTATCTTTTCTTACATCCCCCTACAATTGGTTGGCTTTTTTCCGACTCGAATTGTAGTTGTAAGTGGGTAAAAAGAAAAAACAAAATTAAAAAACAAATTGCTTCATTTTATTGTTTTCGTAAGAAAACAACAAACAAACAAATTTGCCAGTTCAGTTTTTTGCACGGGCACATGCAAATATATTATCAAAGTTATTTTTTGGGAATACAAAAATGTACTTAGGACTTCAAGAAGAATTCTTAACGAAAAGGACGAAAAAACAGAAGTAAGGAAGGACATGTAAATCAATTGAAAGTAGATAACCATTCAAAGCAAATTTCTATCTACCAAAGATTAAATACCAATTGGTTTAAAGATTGATGTTTGACTATTGACTGGCAGCCGTCGTCGATGGCTGTGAGTGTTAAACGGCAAGCCCCTCTGAAGAGATTGAGTGGTTGCAATCGAAACATGTAAGGGTAACCTGTCCGTGAAAACCTGGGTTCGTTTCTTATAAATAAATTTTAATTAATTTCATGTTGCAAAATTCCTTTCTTCATAAAAATAATTTAATAAAAATTAAATTTTATGAACTTTAGCCGAATTAAAATACCAACATTTTTAATTTAATTATGAAAATTTATATCTCGCAAGTGGTGGCAGTTTTCTGCTTAGCATATTCGTGCTCTTTCCAACACATTTTCCATAACCTTTCGCGAAACTTCAGTTGTTGATTTCGTTGCGTAATTCTAGGCTTATTAATAGAGACTTTTACTTTAAAATAACCCAAAAGGAAAAAGTCTGGAGTGGTTAAATCTGCTGAAAGCGGATGCCAATTAAAACCGCTTGTACGCGAAACAATTCGTTCACCAAAGATGTCGCGTAAAAGAGCCATTGTGTCCCTTGCAGTGTGCGCTGTGGCTTCATCCTGTTACAACCTAGATTGATATAAACAAGATTACGCATTGCGCATGTTGGCAAAATTCAACTGTTAAATATGACGCCACATAAGCATTGTATACAGATGTTTGTTTGCTTGTGTTTCTATATTTTAGCTGTCCTTATACGCTGATGTGACGTAGATGCGCAGAAATTTTTAAATGCTGTAAGCGCTATCTTGGTTTTTTTGTTTCACGTGTTGAACCCATACTTGCTGATAGTTTTCCACGGCTGGCCTTAAAAATTTTTCTAGCATTGTCCGATATCTAACACCAGTGATGGAAACGGAGAAACTGTGTTAATTTTTTAAAAAAATATGGCCAAACTATCCATTCCGACAAAACACCGCACTAAGCAGTACACTTAAGTGGGCGTAATTGTCGCTCTCTTGGATTTTCCGTAGCACATATCCTGCAGTTTTGCCTATTAACGAACCCATTTAATTGGAAATGGGCTTCGTCGCTTAAAATTTTATTATGAATAAGACCATGATTTTCTTCTGCTTTTTGTCGGAAATAAATTGCATAATCAAGTCGCTGCTGGTAATTTTAATTCTTCGACAAGCTGAATTTTGTATGGAAACATTTTTATTGAATACAAAATTCTCTGCAGCGACCCTCGTGAGAGGCCAAGTTGTGTCACAAGTCTTTTGGTTGGTGTCTATTCATCACGAAGGTTCCTAGCTGCCCCTTGTTGACCAAGGTTTTCTTCCAAACGGTTTATGGTCGACTCTGTGGCTCCAGGCCGCACATCAAAATAACAACGATATGCAAGCTGAGTCAAAACCTTGGACCGTTGATTTAAGAAATAAAGTTCAGCGATTTGGGCATATTGTTCAATTGAGTACAGTTTTATTTTAAATTCCGTAACTCTTTTTTTACAGAACACCGAAAAGAAAAAAAAAAAAAAATAAATTATTTTAAAAAAAGGTATAAGAAATTCAAACCCCTTCGGTAATTTTGGGCCACCTTGTATTTCATTTAAAAATAATACGTTTTACTTATTTTTAAAGATTACATTTGCTTTTAATAATTTCTTTATTTATTTTTATATTGTTCAAAGTTAAATTTAGATTTATTTATTTTTTGATTAATATTTATTAACAGAGTAAACAAGAATTTAGATAGCAAAACAGTATCTAAAAATAAATCACATGTTTCCAGAAACTAAAAGAGGAAAGAATTAAAAACATCAAGAAAAGTACTTACTATATTTGGCTTCGCCGAATCTTTTATACCCTCCACAGAGTCTACAAATATTTCCATAAGCATTGGGCTTTATATGGGAGCTCTAAATTTCAAACCAAACTTTAAAAAAAAAACTGACACCACAGTATTATAGTTCGTTACAGAAAGTCACATCTCCATTTGAGTTGTATTATTTTTAAACTCGTCAGCACATATTTTAAAACGAGAGAATTGACTCGAATTTTGCTCGTGAGTAGAATTTTTTCCTACCCTGTTCCAAACTACTTATATGGAGATGTGACTTCTTTTATAAGACAGTACAGTAAATTACGAGACGATAATAACAAAGTCTAGTCATATTAAACTAAATTAAACCTAATTTAAATTAAATATATTGATTCGTTACGATTTTAGGCATACTAAAGTGTTTTCCGAAAGTGAACTTGAGGTATATGGTAAATTATGGAACGATCTTCACGAAATTCTAAGTTATAGAAAACGAGCTTCCCAAAATTGTATAACAATCGGTGCATGCTGGAGTAATTTTTTTAGTTTCTGTATCGGTTGTTCCACATTTGGGTTCATAATAGAAGTCTGCATCGAATAAGTTTTTGTTGTACTCGAGAAGCTCATTTTTTCATTATTAAAAAAATGAAGAGAACTGAATTGCCATAGAGGGAAATCCTTGTTTGTATACCTTTGTGCGTTTTTCAGTTTATTCAGGTTGGCGAATGGCTTGACGTTACATTACCCTGTGGGAAATTTTTGTCAATTGTTTTAGGAGCACTTATCCTGTGAACAGTAAACACAATATTAAATTACCTATAACTTAACTGGTGATAAGCCGTTTAAAGTATAGATACTGCAAAGGTAAGGTAATTGGCACAAAACTAGTAGTTTGACTGGTTTGGGCTGATTCTATCGGTTATATTAATTTTTATGAAAGATATCTATCATATTTACATGGGTCACTCGGGACAATATCTGCGACAGGTATTGTTTTAACGGAAATTAAATGGGTCCATTAAGGTGACCTGTTACAAAGTATCAAAAATGTGCCAATTAACCACCTTCTAGGACATAACCATGTTTAGACCTGTCACGTGACAAGTTTGGGATTGGTTTTTAAAACTTCGACATTGATCAGTGATCATATGCATTTGTTTTAATCAAATTTTTACATCGTACTGGTGGAGTATTAACTAAACAATAAATTTCAGTGTATTTATCAAAAATTGGGAATGTCATAGAAAAATCTAATTAATAATAAATTTTGTATTCACAAAAATAACATTGATAATAAATTTGCATGTGCCCGTGCAAAACAACTGAACTGGCAAATTGTTTTTTTTTTTGGTTTTCTTACGAAAACAATAAAATGAAGCAATTAGTTAATTCTTTTTACCCACTCAGAACTATAATTTGAGTATGAAAAAGCCAACCAATTTAAAATTCTTATTTGCTTTAAGGTTTTATTTCTATAACATTTTAAGCTTTTCTAAAATCTTTGGAAAAGGGTTTCCTGATGATCTGGCCTAAGCAACCAGTGAAATGCGCCTAGAAACTAGCTTTCTCTTAACAACAAATTTCAGTGTGTTTATCAAAAATAAAAATTGGGAATTTAGCAAGTCATAGAGAAATCTTATTAATAATAAATCTCATTTGTTTAAGCTTTATAAGGAGCTGATTTTAGAAACTTTGGAGGAGGCTCGGCAACAATTTTTAGAAAATCAACAATTTCGATACCAAATAATATTTCTTCAGTGGTTTTATTGTTGAATGGGTAACTTATTAACTATGCAAACAAAGAAATCCTAAAAAGTTTTTTAAGATTTACGGAAAACTAGACTTCGAGTACGAACGAATCTTTTAGTTTTGTAGAATTTCAAAAGGCTTTGCCAGCGAAGAACCAAACGAAAAAAATGCATTGTAAACGATTTCGTTTTGTTTTTTTTTTTAACTCAATTAACAAAAAGATGCAAACAACTTTCTTAAAGTATAAAATAATTTAAATAAATTATAAAAATTACTTCTATCAAATTTTCTGCCTTTCAAATGAGTTATTCCATAATTTCCTTATTATTAATATTTAATAAACAGTTAAATATTCACTTAATCATCCTAAAATATTTCCCAGTGTTTAATTTCTGAAATGTAAATATTTTTTTAAGTTTGTGTGTCCATCATTAATTATTCCCTTCACCAAAGGTAAACGATTATATATAAGTTTGTCATTCCGTTTGTAATTTTTACAATTTTGATGTTAGACCCTATAAAGTGTATATATTCTGGGTTGTTATTAGGAGCGAAGTTGATTGAACGATGTCCGTCTGTCGGTCTCTGCGATAAAATCGGATTTCCAAAGACCCCATCATATCTGGGGAATTATTTGCTAGCCTGATCGGTCCACAAATGGCGGAGATATGAGCAAAAAACCACGACTGCCTCTAATTCTACCCAAATATTCAAATGGAGAACGGCAGGAGCCAAAGTTTCCAAACTGGGCATAAGAATCTTGGTTATCAAAGCAGAACATCCGACAAAATGTGGGAGGGATCAGACAAGTGGGGGTGGCACTTCCCATACGAAGACATAAAAGATTTCTGTTAATCTGGAGAACGGCAAGAGCCAAAGTTTCCTTATTAGGTACAAGCATCTCGGTTATCCATGCACAACATCTTACAAAATGTGGGTGAGACTGAACAAGTGGGCGTGGCACTTCTCATACAAAGACATTAAATATTTCTGTATATCTGCAGAACGGCAATAGCCAAAGTTTACAAATTAGGTACACGCATCTTGGTTATCAATACACCACATCCGACAAAATTTGGGTGAGATTGGACAAGTGGGCGTGGCACTTCTCATACAAAGACATTAAATATTTCTGTATATCGGCAGGACGGCAATAGCGAAAGTTTACGAATTAGGAACACGCATCTTGGTTATCAATACACCACATCCGACAAAATTTGGGTGAGATTGGACAAGTAGGCGTGGCACAAAGTTGATTTATTTAGATTTATATATATCTAGAGAACGGCAAGAGCCAAAGTTTCCGAATTATGTACAAGCATCTTGGTTATCAATTCACATTAAGCGAATGTGAGAACGTGGGCTGTGTTGAAAAAGTGGGCGTGGCATTTCCCATGTAAATACATTATAGATTTTCGTAAATCTGAAGAACAGCAAAAGCCAAAGTTTTCCAATTAGGTTCAAGCATCTTGGTTGTCAATACACAACATCCGACAAAATGTGGGCGGGATTGTACAAGTAGGCGTGGCACAAAGTTGATTTGCTTAGATTTATGTATATCTGGATAACAGCAAGAGCGAAATTTTCAGGAACAAGCATCTTGGTTATCAATTCACATTATCCGACAAAATGTGGCACAAAGTTGATTTATTCAAAGCAAAAAAGGGTATTTATATAGCGTTCTGTTATTATTGCACCATGGTGAATGCTGTATATGATTCGACAAAGCCGGATAAAGCTTTTGTTGTTGTTGTATTTATATTAAATATTTATATCTAGTTGTTGTTGTATGGTGTTATTAAATATTTTACCTCCAATTTTTTCTTTGTTTTCACATATGTATGTATGTACGGCTGTGTGTGTGTTTTTTAAATTAAAATATTTTCCAAACTTTTGACGGTTTTATTAATTCAGTCCAGCCATTCCCATTCATTTATTCACTCATATGTCCGTCTGTCGTTCCGTTTCTTTAATATTTCATTATTCGTTTATTCATCTATTCATTCTTTTTTTTTGTTTGCAATCAAAATGTTTTATATTGATTATTGATTTTTTTTTTGGTTTTTGTTTTTATGCTGTAATAGAAACAGAGAAGAGGAAACTTATTCATAAATTTTTGATGATTATGATGATTGATTGAGAGGGTAGTTGAGTCGATTAGATGGATGGTCCGTCTATTCGTTAGTCCATTCATTATATGTTTATTTGTTTGCATGCATGAGAGCTCCATTAGTACGATGATTTGTAAAAATCAAAATACGAAGTAAGATTCTTGTCCTTTTTTTTTCTAAAGTTCTCAAACAAGCCCACATTTTGACGTAAAGATTATTTGTATCTAATTCACTTATATATATATATATATGTATGTAGCTTTATTAAGGTGGATGAAATTTTTGTTCAAATGTAATATATTAAGGTCCAAATATAATTGGCTGAAGTAAGTGCCAGTTCAAAAGCTTTAACTATTGAGGTTGAACTTTTGAGTTTTTAGGAGCGAGAAAAAAAGAGGTCAGTAAGAATATGCTTGAACTTGTCAGTACGGTTTGTTCTTTTATTTGTAGTTATACACTGATAGAAAAGGCGTCATAACGCTGATGTATTTTTTCATCAGTACTACGACAATTATGTCATCAACGGGATGACTTATTGGTATCACAGAAATAACAAATCGGAGTCAGTCTAATAAAAAATGTCATCAGTGCGATGACTCAGTAACATCGAAAAACGGACTCAATTGGGCTCGTTTTAATGACAAAATATCATTAAATTAAGTCAAAGAATATTATTATTTAATATTAAAAGAATATTTCAAATATTACTAAATTTTCGAGCTTAAGGTCTTTTTGTTATAAAAAACTTTTAACGTTTATTTTAAAACCAATATTTCCAGATTTTGAAAATACAACTGTTTTAAACACAGAAAATAATTATAAACGTAGATTTATGTTAGAAATGTTACAAATTATAAAGGTTCCGACAATTTCAAGAATTAATTTTAAGTCAGACACTGAAAATGTAGCACAAAATTATAGACACTTAATTTATAAAAATAGAAACGGAAGTTTAAAATTTATTTATATTGTAATAGATCAAGTTAGATTTGAAAAATATTTTTTTGTTTTTGAATTAAAATTTTTTAATTTGTCAGTTATTGTTAAATTTTTTATAATTTGTTAAAAATTTATAAATTAAGAAAAAAACCCTGAAGAAGGCACTCAAGGAAGTGCCGAAATATTGGTTTTAAAATAAACGTTAAAAGTTTTTTATAACAAAAAGACCTTAAGCTCGAAAATTTAGTAATATTTGAAATATTAAAGGTCGAACAAAATACATATTATATACTTAAAAGAATATTATTATTTACTTACCCGTTTCCATATTGATTTAAATCAGCAGTGCCCTATCACTCTTTTTTACCAGCTTTAGTGATGATTGTTAATTTTTTAACTACTACTAAACAAATTTTGTTATACATATTGCAAATTTTTTCACTATCACTAAACGCAGATTGAATGTAAAAATCTGCACTCAATTCAAATAGTGCAAAATTTGGACATGCAATCAAAAAAGCTGCATACAAATATTGTCTCACTAAATTTGAAAAAATTTAACTTTGTATGTGCATGGTTTTTGATTTTTTTTTTGAGGTTATGCATAAGCATAGTTTCTTTGAGTATAATCTTACAATTTGTAGTCGCCAAACTTCTTGCGATTGAGATTTACAGAACATCTTTTTTGCGATTTCATGTCAGAATCGCAAATGTTAAGCGCTTTGCGATTGTCAGAAAATGTCCGTTTAATACACTCCACCAAGAGTGAGAATATTTCCGTAATCTTTATATAAAATCTTTAAGTTATGATCCAATCTTTATATAAAAAATTACCACACACACACAGAATTAGAGTTCGTTGCGGTTTTAGATCTATGATAAATTATGGGCCGACCATCGGAAAGCTTTATGTTTTAATTTATAGTCATACGAATAATTATATCTATAGTTCGTATCTGTTCCAACCGTATTTAAGCTATTTTCAGGATGGGATTTTTATTGGACCTATAGTGAATTATGGATTGATCATTTCAAAATAGGGAAGAGTGATTGTTGGTATTAATAAGCCAAAATTGGACAAAATTTCCATAAAATTCTTTATACGCCACCTATGGTAAATTACACTGGTTCACAAATGATTCCTAAGCTAAAGTCTGGCTGCTAAAGACAAATATGGCAATTATTAATTTTTCTCAAAAAGCGTTTTAAATCCCCATTTTTTACTTCCATTTTTCAAACAAATTCGGGTAGTTGCCTTAAAAAAAAACTCCCTCAACACAATAACACCTAAATTTTATTCGTTTAATTGCCCCAGTACTAATTGACAACAACACAACAAGTAATGCAACCAAGTTTACATGTTTTTAATTTCAAAATATGCACTTAATATTAAAAAAAAAAAATGTGCCCAAAAAACAAAATATGGATTCTTTGCAGTAAAATAAACTTTATTTTGGGCTTACCAGAATAAAGTTATGTTATGAGCTTAAGATTTCGTCAAATAAGTCGAAGCTTACTTCAATGTCAATGTGATGTAAATATGGCCATATGGCTTTATTGCCTATGGCTTTATAACATTGCACCGTTTTTTCTATGTGCAGACAGACATTAGCATGAAGGAAAAATTAACCCCGGATCGTTTCAAATAGATTCTTTACACATCTTCATATATATTCTATACAAATAAATTAAATTTGCCTTATCATTTTCAAATGTCATAATATATTTTTATATAATTATTTAACAATCTCAACACCTTTAGAACAAAAAAGCAATTCATTTAAATCATTTACAAATAACACTTTCTTTTTATTAAATCTAGAATACATATTTAAATTTTTTCGTACTTTTCGCATACATTTTTTCAAATATGGAATTCTACCAAAACCACAATTAGTTTTTTCCTACTCTTTGGGGTTTTCTATGTATTCTACACCACTTAAGGTTGGGAAGGAAATATTGGTTGTAGATCAGATTTTTACCAAACCGAAAAGCTATTTAAAATCCGTTAAACAAGGTCCATCTTTTGACAGGCTGGTTAAATTTGATTAAATTTGGTACGCAAGAATGGAATTAATAAAGAATAATAAAAATCGGTCCTTTTTTCCCTTAGGCCAATACAAATGTCATCCCGAAATGAAAATTTGGACCTAATGGAACAAAATTAGGTTTGATAAAATCAATAAATTTTCTACATATCAATGATTTTACGCACGGTGATTTTAGGGACGGTTATCACAAAATTAAGCCATGATATACATAACTAGTAGCTATTGCAGAAGTTATTGTAGCCAAGTTTTATATCAATACTTATTGTTAGTATTGAAAGTTTTTTTCGGGAGTGGTATTTGTATGGAAGCTTTAGGCCTGGAACAGAATTAAAAAGTTGTAGTAGTAGCTGAAGCTGAGAAATGCTCTGTAGCACAACAAAGTTAAAAATTTCGAGTTTCGCGCTTCAATTCAAATGCAACGACTACTACAACCACGTAGTCTGTTGACACCATTTTGAAACTGCCGTTTTTAACTTTTGACAGCTTGCAGCGGTATTTGTAACGTTGTACTACAGCGACTATTCTGTTCCCCACTTTAATGATGAAACATAACTGGGGCTGAACGATGTTTTCCACACAATAATCAATATTATTTGCAGAACGTTTTTGTTTAATGCTCTCCCATATAGACACTTACAGCCGTATTCATAACAAGGTTAGCCACAGTTTGTACAATACGTACAACGAGCTGCTAACTAGAATGTCGACCAAGCTAAGCAGCTTATTAGCACAAAGTTTATTCATAACAAACTTTTGTCCATCTGCTAACTTTTAATAAATCAACTCTGAATTTTAATGGTGCCACATTAGGGTGACCGTTATTTTTTTTTTCGTATTTTCACTTGGGAAACCCCTTAGATTGATTCCAAATTAGAAAAAAACAATATATATAAAATTTTAGATCATTTGCATAGTTATTAGGCGTGCCTTGAACCCACAAAGTTTGCTAAAAATGCTATTTTTCTCACTATGGGTGGCTTTAAGTGTTCATAACTTCAGTATTATTTATTTTAGAGAAAAACCTTATTCACAAATATTCTAGGGCTATATCTTATGAACAATGTTGCTCTGTATTAGTTTTCTTTAACATTAATATTTAATCCAGAAAAAACCAAATTAAAAAATAACACCGAAATTTTCACATATCTTCGCATTCTTTGCCTGGTGATTACACTACGTGACAAATTTTCAAAAAAGTCGTGACCAAATGAATCTGGCAACTAATCTTTATGTAAAACTTTCCCCTGAATCCGAATATGAAGACAGAATTGTCAAAAGTGAACAGTTTTTGAGATATTCCAAAATAACCGTTATTTGTGTTTTTAAAAAAGATGATGTGACTGAAATGCAATATCTTCAAAAATTTTAAACGGACTATGTATTCCTTTCTTCTTATTGAGAGGTTATAAAATTTCTTAAATAACCATGAGTCGTTTGTGAAGATGAGTCATTATATGGCAGAGTTATAGTGGACAAAAGTACATAGAGCCGCAATCCTATTTGGAAATCACAAATATAACTAATACAGAGCAACATTGTTCATAAGATATAGCCCTAGAATATTTGTGAATAAGGTTTTTCTCTAAAATAAATATTACTGAAGTTATGAACACTTAAAGCCACCCATAGTGAGAAAAATAGCATTTTTAGCAAACTTTGTGGGCTCAAGGCACGCCTAATAACTATGCAAACGATCTAAAATTTTATATATATGGTTTTTTTCTAATTTGGAATCAATCTAAGGGGTTTCCCAAGTGAAAAAACGAAAAAAAAAAATTGTCCATATAACTTGCGGTCACACTAGTGCCACATTATATTACTCAAAAATGCAACACGTTTTGCAATAAACATCGCTAGTTTTGCCATTTTATTTTTTTTTTTATGTTTTACCCTCCACGTATAAACATTTAAAGAAGTTTTAAAATCAAAATAATTAAAAAAAGAAAGCTAATTACAGACAGTAAATTAAAAAAACCAACAAAATAGTTTGACATAAAACGGCTGTTTTTCAAAAGTTGGCAAACGTTTGGCAGCTCGTTAACAAGAGACTAGCAAATCGTTAGCCAGAGTTTGGTAGTGTATTATTAATAAACTTTGTGCTAACTTCATGCGAAATTTTCATTATTAATATGTCTGGTTATGGTTAAAAATAACTAATATATGTTTAACACTTATACTAGCATGGTTGGTTTTCAACCATAGCATGTTGCTCTTTAAAAAAAGGAAAAAACTATTGTTAATTTTTAAACAAATTATTGTCATATTTAGCAATAACATGTTTAGAGGCAACCATAATATGGTTGTGGCTTCTTGATGGAGGACTAATTTAACCATAATATGGTTGCCAGTGACAATAATATGGTTAAATTAAACATAATATGCTTAAAATTTTCTTTAAAAATAGTTTTGTTGGAGGTGACCATATTTAAACATGTTTTTTCTCTGCGTGTGTAAACAAAGAAAAATAAGAAGAAAAGAAAGAGGTAGAAATAAGAGAGAATTTGAAGTTGCTGTCGACGCTTAAATTACGGGCTTCGGAATTGTTTGTTTGAAGTAAAAAACTCAATTCTGTTTCATCACTTAGTCAAAAATGCACCGATTTCAAAGATTCAGGGTAAGATGATAAAGGTTGAAGTAGAACATTTATGTTTATGAGACTCTATACCAGAAACAAGTTTGTATGAGGGTCAAACTGTGGACCGTCCTTAAGACATTTAGAATTAAAAAGTAATTCTGAGTCAATATACTAAAGACAGGTCTAGAAATAATATTTCTATGTGTTACACACATCAGCATAATACCCTACCCACATTTCGGTGTAGGGTATATTGAAATATATTAACAAAGCTTAAAAATATTTGTTGTAAACTCTTTTATATACTCCAATGCATGTATGTTGCTATTTCAGTCCATACTTACTCGTAACTCCCATATAATGCCAACTTCCAAACATAATTTTTACTGCTAAGAAAGTTGGTTTTGACATCAATTTATTCTCGAATTATTTTTTATTTTTTTTTTTTATTTTATTTTTTATTTATTTCTTTTCGATGTTCCCTACACAAGACTTAAGTCTTATATTGCAGTATGGAACTGAGCATATATGCAAATACAATAAATCAATAAATCAGAAATCAGAAATTAAAATAACAAAATTGTGTAAAATTAAATTAGGTAAGTCTAAAATTAAAAATAAAATTTAATTTAAAATTTAATTACGCTTAATTTCATAAAGTTAGCAAAATTAATTAAAACAAGCTAAAAAAGAATAAAAAATTAATTTTAACAATAGTTGTCATTGTTAAAAAAATTAACAAGTAAATTAACGATTTTGCCATTCTGTAACATTTTAAACAATACTTGTTATCGTAAAGTCAGCTGTTTGTGTTAAGTAAACGACAGCTTTTCTAGTGCTGTTTATTTATTGTTAAATATCGAAAAAATAAAAAAAAATTATTTTAAAGAAAAAATATAACTTAAAAATGGCAATTAAATAATTTGCATTTAATTTAATAGTCAAAATGTCTGGCTTATGTATCTTCTTAAAAAAACAAAAACTAAAAAAATTCTGTTTATTTTTAATAATATTCCAATTTTTTTTTTTTTATTTGTTTGTGTTTTTCGTTATTTGCCATTTTTTGACAGTGACGTAAATTTTTATCTATGTTGTTAACAACAATTTACAGAATCGCATAATCGTTAGTGCAAACAACAAAACAAGTTGACAATTATAACAACTGTTGTTATTGTTAAAAGTTACAGAATCCCACTACAGAAAAGTTATCAAAACGAATATTTGTATGTATATTTAGAGTGAAAAATTACAAAAAATAAATTTCCTAAATTGACGTGCGTTACTTATTTTTTGTGATGTATAGGGGATTCTGTTCCATAGACTGATTGCATGAATAAAGAAATGGTATTAAGAAATCAGTGTTCGATGACCAAATGCTAGAAGTCTTTTACTTCTATCAAGTGTTGAAAAGTTTAAACGTGTGTAGAGATGCTCAGGCTGATGTGTGTATATAATTTTGTGCAGAAACAGTAAAATACGCACTTTTAAGTAATCATCAAAAGTGATTCCGTAGAGCAAGGTAACGTAGGGAGAAATATGGTCATGTCTCCTTAAACCAAAGACGCACCGAATAATATTATTAAACGCCACATTAAGTTTCCTTTTACTTCCGCTGTCACAGCTGGCAAATAGTTCACAGCCATACAATAAGATCGGTATCAAGTATGATTTAGCAATGAGTATTCTTAATTTTAATTGGAGTACAATACTGCGTTTGCCACAGATTCCTTAACATTGAAAACGTTCGACCACATGCAAAATTAAAGTGGTTAGACCAAGTTAGGGTGTTGTTAAAGAATATACCAAGATTTTTGGCAGAGTTTACATTTTTAATAGACTGGTTATTTAAAGTAAGAGTAGGATTTCCATCAAGTTTTAATGACCTCTTTTTAATAATCAAACACTTGGACTTGATAGGATTAATTGCTAGACCATTAGCGGTGGCCCACCCGTAAACACGATATAACTCCTGGTTTAAGGTCCTCACACATTCATCAATCACAGTGTTGCTGCAACTAATGTAGAGCTGAACATCATCTGCATACAATCTAACCCTACAATTCTCAAGCTTATCCTGAAGATCATTCACGTATAACGAAAAAAGTAACGGGCCTAAAATTGAACCTTGCGGAACACCTCGATTATTTTGATAAAATTTCAAAATAGTTATTTGTTTTCCCCATAGGCCAAATATAATTTACTTGAGGTGTAGGGTATCAAGTGGCAGGGCAGGCAAATATTAAACTTTTTATACACTTCACCACAGGTGGAAAGATTATCATTCCGTTTGTAATTTCTACAATATTGATGTTAGGCCCTATGAAGTGTATATATTCTGAGTCCTTATGAGTAGCGAAGTTTGTTTCACGATGTCCGTCTGTCCGCCTATCGGTGAGCCCTTTTAAATGGGTTTTCCGAAGACCCCAGATATGATGGACACTAGGTTGTAATATATTTATATCTCATGTATTCTGAAATTTTTTGTTATTAAAATTTAGCCATATCGGTTAACAAAGGGCTGAGATGTGAGCAAAAAAACACGAATGCTTCTAGCCAAAGTTTCTAAATTAGTAACAAGCATCGTTATTGTCAATAGACAACATCCGACAAAATATAAGCGACTTTGAATAAGTGGGAGTGGCACTTCCTATACAAAGATATTATAGATTTCTGTATAACTGTAAAACGGCAATAGCCAAATTTTCTAAATTAGGTATTGGCATGATGGTTATTAATACACAACATACGACAAAATGTGGGCGAAATTGGAAAAGTGGGCATCACCCTAAATACAGTTTTTTTTTATATCTGAGAAAAAATGTATTTATGTGTAGTTGGGTTATCAATACAAAAACTCTTAAAAAATGGATGAGATTGGAGAAGTGGGAGGGGTACCTCCCATACAAATAAACAAATATGTAGATTTTTGTATATCTTTAGAATCGTAGCAGTAAAAGTTTTCAAATTTGGTAAAAACAGCTTCGGTGTCAGTGCAGGACATTCGGCAAGATTGAGAAGAAGGTGTGGCACAAAATACATGTCCTTATATTTGAAGGACGGTGGGAAAAATTGTTTCTAAATTCGGTACACATAGCTGGATTGTCAAAATTAGAGGGGTGAAAATCTATTTTTATATAAAAGTCTATGAAATTACCCTCTTGGCCAGACCAAATTTTTTTTCTTGCAATATTTTTCAAATAGGATAAAATATCAAAAAAACAGAAAC
Source organism: Pollenia griseotomentosa (assembly GCA_963931875.1). Lineage (NCBI taxonomy): Eukaryota > Metazoa > Arthropoda > Insecta > Diptera > Polleniidae > Pollenia > Pollenia griseotomentosa. Next base: position 97,389,322 of record OZ007561.1, on the reverse strand, counting down.
GTAAATTCTATAAATGATATGTTCTGAATTGAATGAATCAAGTTTAAATCAAATCAGAAAACTACGACCCGTTATGTTCAAAGTTCAATTTAACCAAGCGAAAATCTCGTTTCACTTAGATGCGAAAAAGCAATGTGAAAAGTAAGGGACTACATATTCGATGACTTATACATATAATAAATTCGTATAATCTAAAATAAAAGGCATACATTCAATAAAAAATATATTTATTTACTTTTTATTTAACTGGGGTTTGTAGCTGTTCTAATTGGGGTCTGGCCTGACCAAGAGGAGAACTTAGTGGTAAAAAGTTACCTAGGAGTTAAGAAGCTTTTGGTTTGAAAATTCCACATTCCATGTTTATGATAATTTTTAAACAAATTATATATACATTAGTGGTTTACAATGTCTTTTAAAAGGTGTATCAACATTGTTTTAATAATAATTTTATTAGGAATACATTTAGGAAAATTCATATATTTTCAATGAGCTTTTTTTAAATGCAATTTTCCCCAAATGCCTTTGATATAACAACGTTATCATAAAAAATGATACTAAATTGAGAACTCTTAAGATTTCATATGATATATGAGCTTCATAGCTGCCAAACTAAAATCTTCTTGCCCAAAATGTATATATCTCTAATTTTAGAATTTAATTACTTCCAAAGAAACTTCTTTATTTAGATAGACTTTTTTTCGTACCTATTTATTAGAAAACAAATGGATTTAAAATATATTTAATATTTTTATATTAGGCTTAAGTTCATTAAATTTAATTTTCATTAAATTATTTCTATGAAGAAAGGAATTTTACAACATGAAAATTAATTAAAATTGTTATTGATAATCTTTCATTCTTGACCGTGGCCGGTATTCGAACCGCGGCCGGCAGGTTACCATGACATGTTTCGATCGCAACCACTCGATCTCCTCAGATGGATTCGCCGTTTTACACTCGCAGCCATCGACGACTGCTGACGTCAATAGTCAAACATCAATCCTTAAACCAAATTGTATTTTAACCTTTGGTAGATCGAAATTTGCTTTTTTTTTTGAATGATTATCCATTTTAATTGATTTTACATGTTCTTCCTTACTTCTGTTTTTTCGTACTTTTGTCAAGAATTTTTCTTGAAGTCCAAAGTACATTTTTTGTTTTTTTTCATTTTTGTAAAACGGCAAATCCATTTGAGAAGATCGAGTGGTTGCGATCGACATATGTCATGGTAACCTGCCGGCCGCGGTTCGAATACCGGCCACGGTCAAGAATGAAAGATTATCAATAGCAATTTTAATTAATTTTCATGTTGTAAAATTCCTTTCTTCATAGAAATAATTTAATGAAAATTAAATTTAATGAACTGAAGCCTAATTTAAAAATATTAAAAATTTGGATTAAAAACCATAAATAGTTCAACAAAATAACCACAACACTAATTATACTTAAAATATATTTTTAGAAAGAATTTCATGGAACTAAAAACACAATTTAAACTTACAGTCTAATTTTGTATAAAAACCGCAATTATGTATTTCAATTTAAATAGTTTCAATAATAAAATGTATTCCCCTTTAAAAAATAATAATTTTTACTTCGTTTCCATTTTTATTAAAAGTTTTAAGATTTTTCTCTTCAAAATAAGTTTTATTTTTCGCCAAATGAAGATTTTCCTTCCAAATTTTCTGGCATCGCTGTTTGTATGTAGCAGTATAAGTTACGAAAAATGGACTTTATATTTTTATATTACTTTCTGTTATTATTATCGCACTAAGGTGAAGGTTATATTAGATTCGGTATTGCCGAATATAACGCCCCTACTTTTTGTATTTATTTTTGCTTCATTTTGCCTCTTTTCCTTTTTCATGTAAATATTTAAGCACTTTTCTGAATGACTTTCTGACGGTAGAAAAGAAAAATATCCAACTTTTTTAAACCTATTTTGAAAGTGCAACATCAACATCATATACACATTTTTTTGTGTTGCCTCAAAGGAATAGATGCATAAATGCATGAATACAAATTCAGATGCAAATTATGGTTCAACAGCAAAAAAAATAAAAAAAATTATGAAAAAAGTTCACAATTTAAAACTATCAAATGAAAACTAAAATCATGTGTAAAAGGATTAGAAAACAAACAAAATATATGCTTGTCTGTTGTAAAATAATAATGTACATATGTATCATTTGAATATTTTTGTAACAAAAAAAAAAAAAAAAAAACATAAATATCTTTACCTAAAATCCAAAAGGCTGTAAGCGACAAAAATTTCAAAATCGACTTTTTGATTAATAATGATGTGTATTTTAGTTAATTACATCGTTATCCATCAAAAAGCCGGTTTTTATTTTTTGTCACCTACGGCCTTCGGGATTTCAGGTAACGATATTTACATACATGCATAAATATAATAAATAATAATTTCCATGAGGCTTTAGTTATAATGCCGAAAAGAATATTTGCCATGTGTTAATTCGTTGAAAAAATTTAACATGAATGTTATTGACTAAATTCAAAATAACTTTGATTAAATTATGCAAATTAATTTAAAAAAGCCAAGGTTTTTGAATTGAAGAATACACATGTTTGCAACAAAATTTATTACGATGTAAAACTGATTGAAATTAGTGCATTAGGTTTTGCCAGCTTACACTTTAACTCACAAAGGATGCTGTTCCCTGTTACGGAAATTCAAACAATGGTTTTTTTTTTCAAGAATGCCTTCTTTGGCGTTACTAAATTTAAATGAGTAAAATTAATGTATTAGTTTTCGCTAGTAACGTGCTGTCTCCTCGTAGCAATATTTATTGCTGCAATCGTCAAATTTGATTGCTGCATAAAATTTGCGACGTGTGGACTGCAGGTTGCCATGAGCGGCAATCTGTTGCGCAATGATTGCTAGATCAATTATTGCTTAAAAATCCGCTGTCAATTCAGTTGTCATTTATCTGACTTAATTTCTCTCTACGTTCGTTTATTTATACACAGAAAAAAATAAAAATTGATTTTAATTAAAAAATTTGTGATATTAATTAAATTTGAACCAGTAAACAAATTAATAGTATTAATTAAACGTTTTATTAATTAATTTACTGGATTAAACGTTTAATTAATCTGATTAAACATTTAGTTCGATCGATTAAATTTTTTATTAAAACTGATTTTATTTTTGATTAATGCTTTGATTGGTGAACAATTTAGGATAATTTTTTCTGTGTATGTGTGTTTCATTCTGCGTTTAAAAAGTGCAGTCAAAGTAGAAAAACTGCCATTTCTTCCACTTCTTCATTTGTCATTGGCAAAAAAAAAACTGTTGCTTTTACTTCTGATTTATTAAATGTAAACAGTCGCTATCAAACCAACTCAAAACGCGGAAAGTTGTACACAAATGTTCGTTTTTGTTCGACAGTTTTTGGTTTCGACTGCAGTTTTTTAAACACTGGTTTCATTTATTGAAAAACCAGTCAGAAAGTTCGCTAAAGTGAAAAAATCCACCAATATATGTATAAGTGCATACCAATATATGTATTAGTGCATATGTATATCGTAACTTTAATATAGAAAGATCCTAAGATCGACTTATCGAATGACTTTTTGAATTGATCTAACGTTGTCCATCCGTCCGGCTGGTTGGCTGCTCATGTAAACCTTGTGCACAAGGTACAGGAGATAATTTAATGAAGTTTGATACATGGATTCTAATTGTCACAAGAGCCAAGAATATAAAAAAGGTATAATCCATCTAGAATAGTCTGTTTGCAATCTAAAACACAAATTTTATTGGAATCGGTCCATATTTGGCCTTAGCTCCCGAAAATTGCTTTTAAAGCCATTACAGTATTAACATAACATTTGGCGACATTACCTGTTGGCTACTATGGCATGAGAAAATATTAACCAAAGGTCCCATAAACACCCTCTTCTTGCAATCGCTTAAAGGCAAACAAATCTCAAATAAATAAAGATATCTAAATCAGAGTTCGAAAATAAACCTTAAATATTGTTCTTAAGTGTTCGGTACGGTACAAATATGGAAAACACAAATGCTTAAAGTGTTTGTATAGTAAAAACCTTGCAAGAAATAAAAAGTGCGTCGTACACCCTCTAATATATAGTATATTTGCAAGGAGGTTTCGACAAAAAAATGTTGGAAATAAATGATGGGGATGAAAAATCAAGTGGGGATAGTCATACGTTTCACCCGTCTAGGAGCATCCTACGCTCTGCAGGGGCCAAATTTAAGAATTTTTTTAAACATATTTGTATGGTTGAAATTATTAAATTTAGACACTGCAGCGCCTAGGATACCCCTAGATGGGTCAAATGTATTACCAACCCCACTTTATTTTTCATCCCCATTCATCCCCATCACCATCCATTCCTTAAGGGGGCTTCCATATACAATTTTCGATACAGGCTAGAAATCGATAACTTTCTAGGAGTCGTCCCCAACCGGCCGATCTTCATTAGTATTTCGTCCCAAATATTTTCTCAATACATACTTTCCTAGTATCTGGACCCCTTAGGGGGGCTCCTATACAAATATGACGTCATATGACATTCTTAAGTTTAATTAAAAATGTTCATCTTTTGTAAATAAAATCAAAAGTTGTAGACAGATTTTTATTATTTTTGGCTTGCACCGCCTCTGATACAATCCAAGACTGCCGACTGTTCTGCAGGAATTCCTTAGCAAAATTATAATGATTTTTTGCGAGCTTTAAGTTTTTGATTAAATTTAAGAATATTTATACTGGAATTATCGAATTAGTTCCTTAGAAAAGCTTGATAGTCTCTTGCGAGCTTTAATTTTCTGACATTAAGGTGGTACGAATAGAGATCTGGCGGATAAATACAAGAACGAGATACTTGAGGTCAATGGCCTCTAAGGTAAAACATTGGCCTTCTTGAGACAAACCCATCTTTAAATTTTTCTGTTTTTTTGCACTCTAATTAATTAAAATATTTATGTAAATAAATTTATAATATATGCTTTTATTAATAATGGATATTAAAATAATTTCTTCAACCGATTAATTTTTACTTTTATCTACACCACCATTCTGACAATATTCCTTAACACTCTAATGCCGAGTTTTAAAATAAATGGGAATATATTATGAAAATAAGTTTTTAGGGTATTTTTGGGCCTCTGAGCTCAAAAAAGATATTTTAAAGCATGTACAATAAGTCGTTAACGTTCCAGGTAAGAAAACATCAAGGAGAACCATAAGGAACCCTTCTGCATTTAATTCTGTTTGTTAGTTTGTATTGAAAATAAAAAGTTATGAAACCAATTAAAAATTTGAGAGCATAAATAAAGTTTGAGTTTATTAATGTAAAGGGGAAAAAGAAGAGTATGTTCTCTTCCTCTCTCATCAATAAACTAAAGCTACGGTCAGACTTATCAAATATTTGACGAAAAAAACGAAACCAACAATCAAACTAAAAAATCATTTCGCTTAATATCAATATTTATTTTGATTAAAATACCACATCTTACAAAAAACTGTTTTTTGCTATGTCTAGTAGTTTAATTAGTTTATTTTGTAATATTAAGACCATTTAAAATCTCACTAACTATTAACAAAAGTAGGGGTTACGCTTATTTGATCAAATATTTAATAAGTGTGACCGTAGCTTAAGACTTTCTGAAAGAAAACTTTGATAGTGTGAATCCAGACAAATAAAAGAATTCAATTTGTAGTGAAGTCGAAATTTTTAGTCGCTAATGTGAAAGAACTTGTCTGTTCCATCTATTGGGCTGAACATTCTGCATAATTTGGGTACTCAGGAAACGAAAAATTAATAAGGGAACCTACCAAATACAATTTACTCGTATTTTTAATTTTTTATGGAAGTTGGCTTTATATGGGAGCAACGGCCAATATGGACCTTAGTGCACCAAATTTAGTATCAATTAGAAAATATAATTTTTCGGAGAGGGTTTTATAAATACAAACAAATTAAAATTTTGAGCAGCATAAATGAAGTTTGCATTTTGAACAAAAACATTGTTCAAAATGCAATGCTTTTAGAGCTTTTAAGAGCTTTCAAAACTTTAATAAACATTTTTCTAGATGTTTAAGCAACAAAAAAGTATTCACTTCACTGAAATTTCTTCCCTTTTATACCTTTGACTAAAAAAAGATGGTCTGTATATTAATTTTGCCATTCCGTTTGTGAACACATCATTCTGAGATGACGTAGCCATGCTCGTTCGCATGTTTAATAGACAAATATATCTAAGGTTTCCGTAGTAACTTTCCAGGTTGGCCAAACCCCGCGGTGCTCTTAACACCGGGGGTAGAAAATCAGCCTTTAATGCTGACTTTTTAAGATCGATCTTCCTAAGACCACAGCCAACATGTTATTTTGAAAAAAGCCTTAACCAATAACCAGTCTAGGACCAAAATTCTAGGGTTGACTTGGTCCCATAGTTCTAGATTGTGTCTTTGATAAGCCACGATTGTCCCCAAGAAGGGCGGGGCCAGGTATTGGCTACACCTATTTTTCCCGAGGATGTAACACCGAGAGGTAAAATATTCTCAAAATATACCCTACATTCGGAAGGGTGTTGAAAGGACAATATAAAACTTGGTAAAGATTGCTAAAGAGACAAAATTTAGCACTAATTTCGGATGCAAGTAAGGACCATTTCGGTCCACTATTTAATTTAAAATTCTTAACAGTTAAATATCTCCTTTGTGTTTTATAATTATGCTTCGTTTTAATTAAACTAATAGTAGTGGGCATCAAAGACTCCACATGGACAAATATAACCTTTCCGCTTGTTCTTTTTTTTTTAAAATATGAGTTTCAGATTTTTTATTTTTCAAATCACCACTCATATTTTAATGAGCCAAAGCCATTTTTTATACTGGCAAATTGTTTTCAAAATGTTAGTTTTAGCTTATGCCCCAAAGCTTCTTAATACTTGCTCTCAACTCTTTTTACCCCTTCCCATACATGTGAACATATACTGCTCTTCTTCCAGCAAACCATAAATATTTCTTGGTTTTTACAGCAAGAAAAAAAGTAGAGAAAATAACTAAAATAAAAGCCACCACTGGTGCATGCATTAAATAGTTGTGGGGTAATAAATCATTGCGTAGTGCGAATGCAGCATTAAGTTGCAAAAAAAAAAAAAAAAAAAAAATGGAACCGGAGAGAAAAAAAGTTTACTGTTTCAAGTACAAGTTTAGATGCCTCCGATAGCAGCCGTATGAAATAACAAGTGTGAACGCGTGTAAGTTTGTGTGTTTACAAGAGTGGAAACTATGAATATGCTATAATTTTCCACAAATTTATCATATTTACACGAGTGTGTAGTTGAAGTTGCTGTCATGTTGCTGTTTTTTTCTCGCAAGTTTTTGTTTAAATCGGTTAAAATGCTCTCGTATATTGTTTAAAAGTTTAAGTGGCGAATGAAATGGTTTAAACATTTGTTATTTCTGTTATTTTTTTTTTTTTTAGTTTATGGATGCAGCCAACAAATTTGCTTGTCATTTTTAATATAAATTTTGCATTATGACAAAGAATGTTATTAAAATATGAAAAATTACACCGACATTAGTTAAATAATGATTTGCTTTTTTTACTGTTGCACTAAAATTTTGTTTAGCTTTTATACTTTAGACTAAAAGTTTTCCAACGGTTTTTGGTTCACGGGTGATTTTTGATTTTCATTTTGGAATTGGTATTAAATTTGGGGAATTTTTTTGGTTTTCAAAAACACATATTTTTTAAAAATAGCTAGAATTCAAAATTATAAAAATTTTTCAATAATAAGCTAAAACTCTAAAGGAAGGCAAAAAAGTTTTTAATCACAAAGAAATAATTAGAAATACATTTTCCGTAAAACACTTTCAACTGTAATAATTTCAAGAAAAATTTCGAAAGTCTAGGTTCACACTGAAAAAGTTTTCTATCAGAAAGTCTGAGTTTATTCATGTGAAGGGAGAAAAGAAGAGTATGTTTTCTTCTCTCTCGCCAATAAACTAAGACTTTCTAAAAGAAAACTTTCATAGTGTGAATCCAGACAAATAAAAGAATTCAATTGGTAGTGAAGTCGAAATTTTTAGTCGCTAATAGGAAAGAACTTGTCTGTTCGTTCTATTGGGCTGATCATTATGCATAATTTGGTTACTCAGGACACGAAAAATGAATAAGGGAGATTACTAAATACAAATTACTCGTATTTTTAATTTTTTATGGCAACGGCCAAGTATGAATCCTTGTGCACCAAATTCAAATGCAAATTTAGTATCAATTAGTGAAAATAATTTTTCGGAGAGGGTTTTATAAATAAGCTGTTTCAAAATATAGTTTACTTCTTACAAATTTAGCTATTTTTAGAACAACTTTGTCCACAATTGCGTTGTATTTGTTATTTTTTGACGCAATTTTGAAAACGTAACGTTCTCGTTCTTAAATAGATAACACAACAAGAAGCCTTTCAATAGAAATATGTAACATAGCTTTACCCTTAGGGAAAGAGAACTATTTCAATTTCGATTAATACAATGCCTGTAGCAGACATTGTCCCAAACGAACCATGTTAATATAATAGATCCCCTTCATATAATGATTCATTCGAAAATCGAAAATCATAATATTTGGAATTTATTTATGTTTTTCTCTTACATTTATGTAAAAGGTCGAATCAATGAGTTCATAGAATATTGAACTGTATATATAGGTTTCCGTCGATCCTTTAAGTATCATAGGGCCATAATAACTCTGGTCCATTGAGTTTTTTCCTCAGCTAGTGCTTTAATTCTGTTCAGCCTAATTTTTCTGCGATGGTCTACCCCTTCTATGACTGTCTTGTGGATTCCATTTAATGAAGCTTTATCCAGCGCCACTTCATAGGATTTCAATATTTATTTGGGTTTTCTGCTTTTTGCTGCAAGGTCCTCATTTTATATAGCTTGCGGCCAGAAAATTCTCAAGATTCTCTGCGGTTAGTAAAAACTTAAAGGGTCAGGTAGTGCTGCATTCCAATATTCGCATCCGTAAAGCAGAACAGACTTGATGCAGGAGTTAATGTAGGAATTTTGATATTCTGGATGTACGTGGAGACCGCCAGATGGGATTTAGGAGACGAATGGAATAATTACCAGATTTGATGCGATTTTTAACATCGTCGCTGAAGCCCGCAGTTGCTGTTAGTAGACTGCCCAAGTAACATAACTTAGTAACACCTACTAAATCAACCCCGCTTGTTGAAAATGGTTTGTTGGTTGACGAATTTATTCGCATCACCTTGGTTTTGGCTATATTTATCTCCATGCCGGACTTTGCTGCTTTGTTTTGAGCGGACTTAATCTTTGCTGCCATGTCATCAACGTTATCTAGTTCCTTCTATTAGGTCCCAACGATATTTCTCTCTGATTGCTCGTGTCATAATATCGTCTAATGGCCAATTTCACCAAGTTCGGTTAAAACTAACCTTTAATTAAAGTTCCGGCTACCAATATGTTTTGACAGCTATAACCGATAGTTAATTATAATGGAACTTGGTGAAATTGGCCGTTAGACTACGTTAAGCCGTTAAGGGCTTGAATAAAAGATACAATCTTAGTGGGTGTACCTTTGCACAGAAGACCATTTCATATAGCTGGGTCTAATGCCTTCTCGAAATCTATAAAAGTCAGATATAAAGGAGACCTCCACTTTACGGATTGTTCTGTTATAATCCGGAGACTGCTGGGAGTCGTATTACATCAGTCATGGTGATCAGACGTATTGAAGGAGTGCTTTTGTACATTTCATTTAATTTTAATTATTTAAATCTATTGTGAAGTGTATAATAGAAAAACAAAAACAGAGACAGAGACTCTAATTATAATATTACCAAAATGAGTGATCGAGAAATCGAAGATAACTCACCAAAGAGCGAAAAAAGAAAAAATAGTGTAGAATTAATTTCTGACCCAAAACATTTAAAAAATAACTATTTTCATATTCTCTCTACCGATGACTGCAATGAAGACATTGTAAATGCATTTGCTGATCATGTTCAACAGTATGAAAATAATAAAAAAGTTGAAGCAACAACAAGCAAACAAAAAAACAATAAATCAATAAATAACGATAATAACAAAACAAATAATAATCCATCAACATTAAATAAAGAAACCAATAATAAAAAGATACCACCGTTAAATATTTATGACGTGGATGCAGAGAAACTTATTGAATTTATAAAAAACGGTCTTAAAATTAAAGAGTTTAAAATAAAGGAGCTTAATAAAGCAAACAAAAAATTAACTCTATTTATGACGTCAATGACTGACTACGAAAAAGTAAAAAAGAATTTACAAAAAACAAAAGCAAAATTCTATACATTTACACCTAAGGTAGAAAAAACAAAAACGATGTTATTAAAAGGCCTAAGTGCCACAACTGATACTAATGAAATTTTTGAAGAGCTAAAAAGTTTTGAAAATGAAAATTTAAAATTTGTCAAAGTTATTCAATTTGCCACAAAAACTTCCATTAAAAATGAATCAGATCTCCAAATTTTTCTTATTCAAATAACTGGTGATAGTAAAATTACCGAATTAAAAGCCATTAAAAGCCTATTTTATCGATGTATTTACTGGGAACATTTGAAAAAACAAGAAATTCCTCAATGTCGTAGATGCCAAAATTTTTTTCATAGTGCTGCCAACTGCTACTTGCCTCCTAGGTGCGTAAAATGTAACGAGAATCACGAAAGCTCAACATGCGCCTTAAAAACGCCAGAAAACGAACGTGACAAACTTTTCTGTGTTCTTTGTAAGAAACACGGACATCCGGCATCCTACAAGGGATGTGAAAAATATCAAATATTACGTCAAAAGATACAAGCTAGAAAGCAAATGCTTAAACAGAACCGAGGAAATAAGCCTGGAGCATTCATAAACAGCAATATTAGTTTTGCTAACATAGTTAGAACCAATAACAATCCACAGAATGGTAAAGCTACTCCAGATAATGAAAACGGGTCGGCGACCCTAAGCCGGTTATTAGAAGAACTAAAAAATACGGTTCAAAATGTGTCAAACCAAATAATAAATCTTCAAAAACAAATAGAAGTTCAAACATCACGCATTGATACTATTTACTCAGTGCTAGATATATAAAATATTACAATGGCAGAAATAGTAGTAAAAAACTTCAAAATTATACATATAAATGTAAACTCAATAATTAGGTTAAGTAGAAGACACGAACTTTCTAATTTCCTTAACATACATAAACCAGATTTTGTATTCCTTAATGAAACAAAGCTGAATCCAAAACATAAACTAGTTTTTGAAAATTATGAAATGATTCGAAAAGATAGATTTAATTCTACAAGAGGGGGCGGTGTAGCCATTTTAGTAAGAAGAGGAATAAAATACAAAGAATATAAAAATAGGACAATAAGTAGTTTTAAGTGCTTAGAAACTTGTATAATAAATATACCGTTGCCTTCAAATAAGGCCCTATTTTTAATATCCGCATATTACCCTTCTGGTAATAATGATCAATTTTTCAAATCAGAAATACATCAACTTTTCTCTTCTTTGAATTTACAAAATCTAGATATTTTTTATATACTCGCAGGTGATCTCAATAGTAAACACAGTCACTGGGGTAATGCCAACGTTAATACGAAAGGTAATATTTTAAAAGAGTGGATTTCCAACAACGACATCAACTTCAAGTGCAAACTATACGCACCTAGTTTTCCATCATTTCCAAGAGGCAACTCGTACATAGATCTTTGTATAGCAGATGCTCGTTTAGATATCAGAAAAGAAATCACTTCGGTCAATTGTCCTAAAACAATTGACTACGATAGTGATCATAATGCTTTAGAAATAATTGCAGCAATGAATGAGTCAGATCAACCTTTAGCTTTTTTCCAAAACATAGCCAACCCTAAATATAATTTCAAAAGAACCAATTGGAAACAATTTAATAACAACATCGTGAGAGCACTAGACAGTTTTGAATTTGCGCATAATGATAGAAATCTTTCCAATCCTGAAATAGATAGCTATTAACAGAGATTAGACAATCTAATCACAAGCAGCATAGAGAAATCTGTCCCAAAGTTCGACAAAACTAATCCAATCGAAAAATTTGTTAACCCGGTCATAAAAAAACTACAACAGGAAAAAAGTAAAGTACTCTCCAATATAAAAAAACACAATAGATTGCAAATATCTCTTACGTCATCAGAACTTAATTTCCAAAAGGTTAAACTAAAACTAATAAGAAAGATCATCAATGATAACTTTACATTAGAAGTGAACAAACATTATGAAAATAAGCTATCAAAATTTAGTAATCGAAACTCGGACATTATGTTTAGGGAAATCAAAAAGCAATTTAGGATATCTTCTTTAAACATTAATACTATTAGAGTTCCTCGAAGAGAGGAATCACTATTGAGAAATGTTGATATTAATATGAATGATTTAGAAGTAGAAGAAGGTGAATACAAAGTGGATGATCAAGACCAAATACTAAACGTAATTGGTTCTTATCTTGAATCAATTCACTCACATAAAGTCGTTGATCCAAGTAATAAGTTACAATTAGAAATAAACGAAAGCTTCTCAGGTTTCTTATGCACAAAATCGGAATACGAAGATAATCAATCAACAGTTACATTATTTAGTAACAACAAAAAAGCAAATAAGCTTAACGATATTGAAGCCGATGACTACTTTGTCACATTAGATTCATTGACATACATTTTTAATAATTTAAACAACAAATTATCATTTGGTATAGATAAAATACCCAATATCATTTTAAAACATATTCCTAAAGAACTGATAAGTGAATACTGTACAATTTTCAACAATATTTTAAACAACTCTTATTTTCCTCGTGCGTGGAAGACCGCTAAAACTGTCGTAATACCAAAAAAGGATAAAGACCCAACTATTTTAACAAATTTGCGGCCAATAAGTTTGCTTCCAAATATAAGCAAAGTCTTTGAAGCATGCATTAACAATAATATACTTAAATTTTGTGAAAAACAAAATCTTATCGCCGAAAGGCAATTTGGTTTTAAATATAAACATGCAACTACTCATGCAATTCATTTACTTGTATCTAATATTCATTGGAACTGGAACAGAGCATTATATACGGGAGCTTGTCTCATAGATTTTGAAAAGGCATTTGATAATGTTTGGATTCCGGGTCTGATTTATAAACTTGAACAATACAATATGCCACTTTACTTCAGGGTACTTATACATAATATGTTAAATGAAAAATCATTTATAGTGAGTAATAACGATAAGATGAGTACTAAAACATTTGGTATTGTTAATGGGTTACAACAGGGTATGGTTAACTCGCCAATTCTTTTCAACATATATTTACACGAACTATTGTACAAAATGGAAAATATAATAGCTTTCGCAGATGATTTAATAATTTATCATGCTGATAACACAGTTGATAAGATAAATAATAATCTTCAAAACCTTTTTAGAACAGTTGAAGAGTATGCCTCAGACTGGAAATTAAAGATCAATCTAAGCAAATGTGAATCAATTCTCTTTAGACCCCCAACCAGTAAATGCAACTTTAATATTAAAAAAAATTGGAAATCATTTGGTATTAAATCTAATCTTAATATTGAAATTCCAAACAAGGAACTAGTTAAATATCTCGGAGTGAACATGGACAATTTTCTATATTTTAATAAACATATTCAAATCCAAGTAAACAAAGCAAAACGTGCTTTTTTTATGTACAAGAAACTTTTTTATTCAAAGTATATATTACCAAGGATAAAGGTAATTTTATACCAAACTCTCATTAGACCTATATTAACATATGGTTGCCCTATATGGTTTAATGTATCCCCATCATATATGGAAAGATACCGTGTTTTTGAACGCAAATGTATTAGAGCTTGTGTTTCACTGTTTAGATCACCTGGTAGCAATTACACTAAATATGTATCCAATTTAAAATTATACGATAATGCAAAATTAACAAGAATCGATAATTTCATTTTTCACTTAATAAGAAACCACGTCTTAAAAAGTACTTTATGTGTCCAAAATAACCTTATATTGGCTTCATATTACTGTAGTGAAAACTATGTAATCTCATGCTTAATAAGCGGGTATGTACCCCCCGAAGCCTTTGTCTATCTAGATAAAAAAGGGTATATCCAAAACAACAGTGGCACGCCCATACTGTATCACATCTATAGAAGAGCAAATATAAAAAATATATACGATAATCAATTAACTATAGAAAATAGCAGATTTAGTACAGCTATTTTTTCTAAAGATAAAAATGCACTTCCTAATGTAAACATTAGTAAGTTTTGGTGGCTCACTGAATGAAGTCGCTTATTTTTCTTTTTTACCCTTTGACTCTATATCTTGAACAAAGCAATGTTTTTCTTATAAGTTTCATTGCACATATATAAATCAATAATAATAATATTATTTACTCAGTATTATATAAAATATATCTAGATTTAAAAAATACAGAAATATATAATTATTTAAGTACTAGAGCGCCCGTGTAGGGACAGTGTATGTCTATAAAGTAAGATTTATGAACTATTTGTTTATTTATAGTATAAATACAGTAACTAATTTTCAATAAATAAACATTACAAAAAAAAAAAAAAAAAAAAATAAAAAATCCGGAGACTGCTAACATGATCAAAACATGACGAAAACCGGCTTGTTCACTTCGGAGTTCAGGATCGATTGCAGTTGTGAGCCGTTTGTTTGTAGCATAGTTGGTAATATTGAACTGTATGTTGTATAAATTCTATTTTTTAGAATTTTTTTTAAACTCTGAAAAAATGTTTTCTTAAGGAAGGAATACAACTGAGACAAACGACGAATTTTTGTCCAAATAAAACATATTTTTGTATATAAAAATACACACAATCCTATCGTCAGTTGAAATTTGGCATACGCGGAGACTTATATCTATTTCATACGCCGGCGCATGACAAAAATATCAGCACCAGGTGACCATGTTTGGCTTTAGTTTTCAAGTACTTAAGTAAATGATGTTATTTTTTACTTAAATAATTGTTTTTTTTTTATTATTTTATAGCATTTAAAATCAGTGTTCGATAACAAACAGAATATACTGTCCTTTAGTGTTTGGTACGGTAGAAATATAGATAACACAAACGCTAATAGTGTTTGTTTAGTAAATACCTAAAAAAACCGATTCTATTTTTGTGATCTTGTGAACAAAAAAATAATACTGTACTTATCAAACTTATACAAGCAATTAAATGCGTTCGGTTTTTCGTAAAAAAACTAAAATCTTCGTTGTGTTCTGTTTAGTACATTAATGTTCGTTCGTTTCAGTTGTGCTTAGCGCTCTTTTGGCTGGTAAAGAAAACAATTTTTTTTTTTTTGCAAAAACAAAATACATGTAAGTTGTAACAGCTCACAAACACAGTTTACAAAAACAATACATGTATACAATAAACACACAGGCTATTCGTGCTGTGGTCGTGCAAATTGCCAAGCAACAACAACAATACTAGTGAGATGGGTTGCTAAAATTTTTTTGCTCATTCCTTCATCAATGTAAAGCATGTAAGTATTAATTATTAACTTGCCTATCTTGTGTAACGTTTTTATGGAAATAAGCATATTCAATTGAGTTGAATTTGTTTTAAAAGACAAGCGAATTTCTTCCATCTAGATCCTTTTTTGTGGCAAGGACCCTTATCAGTTCGTACTCTTTAAGCAAGCTTTTAAATATACATAGATTTTATTTGCAGGTACTTGTTTAATGAAACTTAATTAAATGATTTTTGTGCTGTATATAAAAATACAATATCCGTTTTATTTGCACAGTCGGAATTAAAAATACATTATTTCAATATTTTAGTATAAAGTAACCTAAGGCAATCAGTCTGAATAATTTTAACAAAGTCCCCCCGGACTTTTATTTACGCTTTAGTAATATATATATTTTTTTCTTTGTAAATAAAGTATTGTTTACTTAGACGCAGAAGGTCATTTAAAAAAAACTAATTTACTTTGGGGCTAACATGTGCCAGTACTTTTTATTATTTTTTGTTTCCAATTCGTTGCCACATAAATTAATATGTGCGAATTTTTTTAAGAAAATCAAAAACGTACAATTTTAAATTCTAACTTTTAATTTCCCACTTTTTTTTTGAAAATAAAAAAAAGTTTTGAGTGCCTATAAATTAAAGGGTGATTTTTTATGAATTAAGTTTTTCGGGCTGGCAGCACTGGTTGGTAATTGTGTCCAAACTAGATCTGTGAAAGTGAAAAGTGTTCAGTATACTCTGCCATTTTATTATGAAGAAACTCACAAACGAGCAAAGACTGCAAATCGTTGAAATTTATTATAAAAATTCGTGCTCTGTGAGAATTGTCCATCGTTTGTTACGAACTTTTTGTGGTCGTCGTAATCGACCTAGTGAATCAACAATTCGTGCTATTATCCCCAAATTTCGCACCAAATTAATTTGGTGGACATTGAACCACCGACTCGCTTCGTAGAGTGCGTACCGAAGTGAATATTGCAGCCGTTAATGAGGATAGTGAAATGTTCGTTCGTCGCTGTTATCAGGTATTGGGCATGTGTTATTCAACCACTTGGAAAATTTTACGTGACGATTTGCATTTGAAAATCTATGAATTCCAATTCGTACAAGAATTAAAGCCGAATGACCTACCAAAACAACAGCTCGATGGAAATCCACTGTTTTATCGATAAAATTGTGTTCAGCGATGAGGCTCATTTCTGGCTAAATGGATACGTAAACAAGCCAAACTGCCGCATCTGGGGTGAAGAACAGCCACATGCCGTATGACAGTTTGGTGTGGTTTATGGGCTCGTGGCATCATCGGTCCATTTTTCTTCAAAGACGACCGTGGAAGAAACGTTACCATCAACGGCGAACGATATCGAGCCATGATAGGCGACTTTTTTTTGCCTCAATTGGCTGAGTTGGACTTGGTTGATATGTGATTTTAACAAGACGGTGCTACATGCCACACAGCTCGTGAAACAAAGGACATATTGAAAGATGAATTTGGTGAGCAGTTTATCTCTCGAAATGGCCCTGTGAGTTGGCCGCCAAGATCATGTGATTTGACGCCTCTTGACTATTTCTTGTGGGGTTATGTGAAGTCGTTGGTCTATGTGGACAAGCCAAACACGATTGAAGCCTTAGAGTATAACATAACACGTGTCATTCATGGAATACAGGCCGAAATGGTCGAAAAAGTGGTGCAAAATTGGACCTTACGAATGGACCATTGGAACCGGAGCCGCGGGCAACATTTACAGGAAGTTATTTTTAAAAAGTAAATGGCAAAAACCAATTTATCAATTCCAATAAATAAATTTGAATATATGATGCAAATTTGACTGTTTTATTAGATTTTTAAAAAAATTACGCTTAAAAATTACCCATTATTACTGCTAATGAAAAGCTGCATTTAGAAAAATCCAATATCAAAATATATAAAACTTTTAGTTACAAAATTTACACATTCGTATAGTGTTGCCAGAAGTAGGGGAAAATAGCTACAACTAAGTTGCTTCTCCTAGAAAATAGTAGCGTAGGCTACATCGAACAGATTAAATTAATTCAGTTAAATGTATGTAATTTCAATAAATTGCATTGTACTTTTTTTGAAGTAAAAATTTTATACTAAACTATGTTATTATTCTCTTCTCCCGGGCGGTGTAGAGTTCAACACAAAGATATTTTACCTTTTGTTGTTACATCCTCCTGGGCAATGTATACCTAGGATCCGACAAATATGTTAAATTAAAGGACTCCTGACGTCTTCGTGATTTCTTAAGGCCGAAGGCTCAACAGAGTACCTAATAATCTGGTGCCACTGAAGTCAGTAGCCCTCGGTGGTATGGCACTAGTCTAACTATTAGTTGAGTCCCCCGTTAGTATGATTCTTGCGTAAAATGCTTCCTGTCTTACTGGATGATTGTCTTTGCGAAAGCTGTACTTCTCTGATAAAAGATTGCTTCTGTTATCATATCAAATATATCAGATATCAGATATCAAATAATTTGAACTTTAACTTTTAAAAAAACTTAACCCATGGAAACCACTGGAATACTTTAAAAACTATAAATGGTGTCATTATTCGTTTTCTATACCTTTTATTATGATCCTGAATGTTTTCATGTTCGAGTTTCAACCCTGTAGTAAATAAAATAATCAGTTGCAAAAAACACCAACTATAAATGAACTATTTTTCAAATGACTACAAATTGGTTTAAATCTCATGCAGATATCAACCAAACATATTGCATAGTCCCACATGTAAAACACAAATAAAAGCAAAATAAGTAAAACAAGCATGCCATGAAGTCAAATGAAAAAAAAAAAATATATACAAACATATTTAAATAATTAAAAATTAAAGCAATATAAATCTCTTTATTTACAAGCAATTATGTAGCGTATTTATTTTAGCACTATTATACATCAGCATTTTAAGCAATTTGATGCAAAATTTTCTTAACATATGTATGTTTATATGTACATATATTTTTTTGACAAAATTTTTTTAAAATTTAAATAATTTATTATAAACCGACTATACTATTAATTAACTACAAATTGGTTGAAAAATAAGTAATTAGTAGTCAATTAAAAAGTCATGCAGAGATAACCAATTGACTACAGCCTATGACATGCCTATGTTAAAATAATGAGTCGTCGACAAGAAAAAAAGTCACTTAATCAACTAGATGTGGTTATAAAAACACCAGTTTGAAGTTACTTAATAATGTGTTTGACTTCCTACAGGGAACATAAATGTATGCATGAGTATTTGTGTAAATATTAAAGTCGTATGAATTTTTCGTTTGTTTGCTTTTGTTTGTTCTGTTGATGTATTAAAATTGAAATCATACATACACATATGCACTCATGTTTATACCCAGCGGGAAAAAGAAGGAGTACGGATCCCTTCTAGAAGGCCTCTGTACCCCTTCTTTTGGATGTACAAGGCCTGCTCGCTCAATTCCATACTCATATCTTTTTTACACACGTTGTCATTGCGAAGTAGGCCTTCCGCTCTCGCTTCTTTTGCAGGTACATAAGAATGGTAACGGGATAAAAAAATATTTTTTTTGCTGGTGCAAAAAAACAATACAGAAAATGTTACTCCTTCTCTACTGCCTTCTCATAGAAGCGAGTGTGGAAGGTGTATCTTATATTTTATACCAAAGAGCCGAGGCTTTCTATTAGGCATTCTTTAGATGTTAGATAAGAACAGTAATTGAATAGTAACAAATTTTAAGCAGGCCTTCAAAAAGGCCTGAAGTAAGAAGGTCTTCTGTGTTTTCCCGCTGGGTACCCTGCCGTCAAATGAGTAGCTAACTACAAAAAAACCCAACTTTAAGTTAGCTTGTATAGACTAACTTAAAGCCAACTACTACGCAATGCAAAATTTACATTAACCAAAGTGTATACAAACACTGTGTTGTATATTTTAAGTAGAGAGAGCCAAGTCGTTACCAAAAAAATCAACGTTGTTATTGATGTTTTGTTACAGTGTTGCCACCAACGAAATGGTAAATTACACATGGACCATGCCAAAATTACACACAAAAATACGAATTACACATGCTATCTTTTCACGCATGTCACAGAAACAAATTTTGATCAAAAGTGGAATTAAAACCATATTTGGCTTCTTCAGAA
Source organism: Pollenia griseotomentosa (assembly GCA_963931875.1). Lineage (NCBI taxonomy): Eukaryota > Metazoa > Arthropoda > Insecta > Diptera > Polleniidae > Pollenia > Pollenia griseotomentosa. Next base: position 97,369,602 of record OZ007561.1, on the reverse strand, counting down.
AACGTAAACCAATTTCAATTTTTGTTTGCAAACAAATAAACAAATATCGTCACCTAAAATGCAAAAGGGCTTAACAACTTTTTTATTTTTTTAGAGGAGAAGCAAAAAACTTTACAAAATCAATAACAACAAGGTGTAATTGGCGTTTGAATTTCTTTAATAAAGTCGCAATTTTTGATCTAAAATTGTTTGTGAACATAAAGTTAATTAAAACGAACAAAAATTAATCAAAAACCATTATTTCGAATTTCGTTTTGTTGTTAAGCCCTTTTGCATTTTAGGTGACGATATGTTACTTGCATTTCATTTGGGTATGATAAAGGATCTAATGCATCCCTTAAATAGCGTCGACGCAATTTTTCAACGGAATGTTAATTCAGTTCCTCTATCGCTGCAGCATTACTTATCCAACACAAAAATATTTTTCAAATGTCTCTTTATTAGCTTTTTGTTAACAACAATCGTATCGTTGCTATATTTAATACAAAAAAATAATATTATATAAAATAATAAAACAAAAATAAATACATATTTGCAAAGTAGGAAATAATTTGTCTCCAAATTTGTCTAATAATATTCTGCCTTCAAATTACTATGAAGCTAAAATTTTTCAAAATGTAAGAGTGCATGTTGTCGCGAAAATATTCTTGAAACTCCTTAAGTTTTATCTTCCGAGCATTACTTTTAATAAAACAAGATCTAATATTACAAAGTAAATCTTCCAAATATGTTAAAAGGTTCAGACAGGCCTTCAAAGTTACCAAATGTATTTAATGGCACGAGCATTTTATCAAAATAATAACTGACTTTTAGTCTTTTAGGAACTTAACTTCTGAATTATACTGTCCAAACACTACATTAGTTGTATCTGACGCAAATCCAACTAGATTTTCAAAAAGGAATCCCTTTTTCTATAATTGTGCTTTTGAGAAGCTCAAACATAACATTTCTTTTGCAGTCGATGATCCACTCTCTTTGAAATAAAAAAAAGAATAATGTACCCAGGATGTTTCGTCGTTATAATAAATTGTGGCAAAAGCTTAGTTAATGATCCAAACATTTTTAGTTCAGCTCTTTTAACGCTTCCATTCTTTTAATTAAATTTTTAAGTTTTGCCAAGAATAATAAAACATTTTACTTCTTGTGAAAAAATAATAACAAAAATCAGTGCAACACAACGTTAAAATATTAAATCACACATGAATTACACATGCAGTCAATTACACATGGGCTACACATGAAAAAATATATTACACATGATATGTGTAATTACACGTGAGGTGGCAACACTGTTTTGTTATGACAATTTAATCTCATATTTACGCTCTTTATTGAGTAATGGCAAAAAACATAGTTTTTTTATTCAAAAACTAGACTGCCCCAGTAGGCTAGCTGGTAGTGAGCAAGTCTATCAGCGCCGAGGTTGCGGGATCGATTCCCGCCAGCGACTCTGGTTAAAAAAAAAGTTGAATAAAACAACTTTGATTAATAAAATAAAATAAAATAAAAGAAATAAAAGAAAATAATATAAAAAAATAAAATTTTTTTATTTTTTTGAAAGTATTCATCCAATGAATAACATTCATAGATCGGCCTTAACTTAAACTAACTTAACTTAAAGCTAACTTAAAGTAGTAAGTTTATAGCTAGCTACAAAAAGTTAACTTAAAGTTAATTAAAAGTAATGCAGAGTCGGACAATTGACTACTTCCTAGGACATCGCAATGTTAAAATAGTTAGTAAATTACATATAAAATAAATCCAAGTGTCAACCACCACTAGTTGAAAAATAGTTAGCTTTCAGTTAATTTAAAGTTAACTAAATGTCCGACAGGGTATTTATACATATGCATGTGTGTGTTGTTTTTGAATATGTTGATGTAAAAAAGCATATGGTTGTAAACTCCAAATGTTTATTTTTTGCTATCAAGTTTCATTTTTTTTTTAATTTTTCTGGCCATTTAACAAAATTGACTTTACGTGTGTATTTTAGGTCAAAAAAATTAAAGATAGAGACAGGGAAACTAAAATGAAAAAAACTCTAGAGTTAGAAAATTCATCAGAAAAATATTTTGTCAAGGAATTGCGGAACAGCTTTTTTTCAACGTAAAATAAATTTTCTTCTGTAGAAACAAAAGTCCTTGCCATTTTTAAAAAAAGTGATTAAAAAAAAATTAAAGACACAAACCCAAAACAACGCAAAATCTAACGACGCACAGTGAAAATTAGAACTAATTCAGCAGCGAAACAACTTGGTGTCAAAATGTCAAACTAAAAACATTTAAATTAATAAAATTTGATTTGTTCGGTTGAAAGGTTAAATTTTTATTACATTTGATTTTTTTCGATATTAAATTACAGTGCACGCTCGGTAGTCGCGACTACCCGTTATCGCGTAGCATAGTGGCTCGCTTTTTCCGTTGCAAAAATCATAACTTCTGATGTAATGAAGATATTTTAAAAATTAAAAATGATGTGTATTAGAAGAAGAAATTTTTGTCTTCAAAACCATGTATCACATTTTTTGTCACGGATGCTCCCAAAATGGCGGTCAAATTCAAAAAAATAGTTGCTTTTTGTGCTGCATACATAATCCGTATACTTACTGCTGTGTATTGAGTTGATGACGTTTTGTTTAGCTTTTGCTTTAGCTACTTTTTTTTTGTACGGCAATGAAGCGAAGCAAGAGTGAAATTTATTTTCATGTTGTCATTTTTGTTTGATTTCGCTTTAAATACTTTTTTTGTACGCTTCTGTATGAGGAATTTTGTGCATTCCTTAAACAGTGGCTTGTAGAGCAAAACAATACTTAATAAACATTAAAATTGATGTGTTCAAATAATCGGGTGTTATTATTTTTTCGATTAAACGATATTTGGCATTTTTATCTTATTCGATTAAACGAATAAAATTTTAAAATTAATCGATTAATCGAATAATTATAAATCCAGAAATTTTATAAATTACTTAAGTTAATACATTTTTGGACACCGGTTACATTTGGCACTATTTGATATATCCTTCGAACAATATTTTTAAGCCAAACTCATTCTAAAGAGAGAAACGCATGAACTTTTTTGTTAAAGAATACTGGCGTGTTCTAGAAATCGAAGTAAATGAATTTTAAATGGAGCAAATTTTAAAAACGACCCTGCAATGAAAGTTCATAAAAATATTCCATTTTAACTACTTCATTCTTCAATCTATTATTTTTGCAAAAACAACACTTAAAACCACGAAAAACTACGGTCAATTTGTAAATAGTAATTGAATTTAAATTATGGTTCAAATCCAATTTCACCTTATTTCGATTTTTAGAACATACCCGATAAATTAATATAAACCATTGAGTAAACATACCTTCCTCGTTTTTTATTAAATTGTGTTGAAAAAATACAACAAAATATAAGCTAAATTACTCACTAAACATGACTTTTTTTAATTCCAACGGACACATACATTTGGTTTGTTTATTCGACTTAATATTATTATGCGGTATTAATTCTTCGATTAATTCTTTATTCGAAATTAGCAATTTTAAGTTATTCGAACAATTAATCGTCTAAAATTGTTGTTATACCTCATACACAGAAAAAATATCTCAAGAAAATTTTTATCAACACACATTGTTACAAATAAAATTTAAGGTCAACAAATTATTTATTTGATTCAATGAAACAAATTATCAAGATTATACTTTGCAAAATAGCACTCAATAAAAATTATTTAATAATGAAATAATTAAATATTTCTTTATATTCAATAAAAAAAATATTTGAAGCAAAGTATGGACAGTATTTTTACAACTTTTGTCCATTTTTAAGCTAATAATTCTCATTCGCTTTACAGTTTAACTGAATAATAGCTGATGATCTGACCCAAGCATCAAGCGAAATGCGAATAGGAACTTGCTTCTTTCTCTGCAATAAATTTTAGTGTATTTATCAAAGAATAAAAACTGGAATTCAGCACATCATAATAAATAAATAAATAAATAAAGATTTGATAAACATTTTGTTTGATTTATTCAACATTTCCAACAATTAATTTTAACAAATAACGTTAACATTTTGTTGAAAAAATTATTATTGTAAACAACTTTTTTTATTTTACTTTACATTTAACTTTAAGGAGTTCAAACAAGGCATACATATTTTTTTTTTTATACCCTCCACCACAATTAGTTGTGAAGAGGGTATACTAAGTTTGTCATTCCGTGTGAAACTTTTTTATTATTCATCTCAGACCCCATAAAGTATATATATTCTGGCTGCTTGAGTAATTCTAAGTCGATTTAGCCATGTCCGTCTGTCTGTCCGTCTGTCCGTCTGTCCGTCTGTCCGTCTGTTGAAAACACGCTCACTTTCGAAAAACTCAAAAGAAATAAACAAACTAGGTGTCAAATTGCTTGTAGTTATCCTAAGCAGTTTGGGATTGAATTTCAGCAAAATCGGTTCAGTAGGACCAGAGCTATGAATCAAAATGTGGAACCACCACCTTCAAAAACTTGATAATTTTGTTACAAAAACTAACATAAATGATGCAAAAATGCACGGAATGATATAAGATTTTGCACAAGTCCGTTTTATTCGACTAGAAATGACACTGTAAAATATCGCGAAGGTCGGTCCATAATTTACCCTAAGCCCCATATAAACACTACTCCCGGAAAACAGTTTAGTACGCCTAAAACCGTAAAAAATAATGCAATCATAACAAATTTTGGCTCGTCACAATTTTATAGGACTATAAATGATACTGTAAAATTTCGTGAAGATCGGTACATAATTTAACCTAGGCCCCATATATGCCCTACTCCCGGAAAACAGTTTAGTCTCCTAAAACCATAATTAATAACAAATCGTCACAGTTTAAGATAATAATAACAAAAAGACATCATACAGATATTACTCCTTAAACATTCGAACTGTCGGTGGAGGGTATCAAAGATTCGGCACAGCCGAATATAGCACTCTAACTTGTTTTTTTTTATTTCAAATTTCCTAAGCTAATCCCGCGAAGCTCTATGCTTGTATGCAGGAAAGAAACCACAATCTCTGGCGGGAATCGAACCCGCAACCTCGGCGCTGATAGTCTAGCTCGCTACCAAATAAAATTTTAGGTCAACAAACTTTTTGTTTGATTCAAAGAAAAAATTTATCAAATTTACACTTTGCAAAATAGCACTCAATAAAACATATTTAATAATGAAATAATTAAATATTTCTTCATATTCAATAAAAAAAATATTTAAATCAAAGTAAAGACAGTATTTTAACAACTCTTGTCCATTATTAAATAGCTCATAATTCTCATTTGTTGTACAGTTTTATTTGAATAATATATTTAGTTTTGCCAAAGTCTTTGGAAACGGTTTCCTGATGATCTGGCCTAAGCAACCAGTGAAATGCGTACTTATCCCCGCATAATAAATTTTAGTGTTTTTATAAAAATATAAAAATTGAAAATTTATGACATCATCATTAATAAATAAAAAAATAAAGTTTCGATTAACATTTTGTTTGATTTATTCAACATTTTCAACAAATTTATTTTAACAAATCAAGTACACATTTTGTTGACAAAAATTATTTTGGGCAACAACTTTTTATATTGACTCAATAAACTTGGTTGTTGACTTAACAATTAACAATTATACATACAAACTTTTTTTATCAATACCGCAAAAATCGTCATCGCAGAAAATTCAAAAATGTTTGTAATTAAATATGCGATTTTCGTATTCAAATATGAAAATTATTTGTTTCTGTGTACAAACCATAAAAAAGAACCACCACAAACTATGATGCGCACTTTGTTAAAACTTTTTTTTTTGCTAATAGATTGTTTTTTTGGTTTATACTAATTTTGTTTTTTAAATTTTGTGTGTCTTTTTTGTAAATTGACCACAAAAACCACAGTGTACACATCCAAAAAAAAACATTTCTTTTTAAAAAGATAAAGTGATAACTTTCCATTAAATTTTTTTTTTTGCTTAGTCGCAAATTTTCCAAAAAAAAAAAAACAAAAATAAAACATAGAAAGTATACAGCCCAATTATGAATATAAATTCGCCGCGAATTTTTTCCCTTTTCCCAATTTTACAATTGAATTAACATAGGAAAAATGGGAGAAGGGAGAAAACTCCCGGGCAATTTTTATTCAAATTTGAGCTTATAGTCTCTTAAGCCCTACCATATGATACCATACACCACAGAATTTAGAGAGAAATTTCGAGGGTGTACACTGTTTGGGATACATGGGCAATAATAGATCCGCCAGAACAAAATTACGTTATGAGGTAAAGATTCATGTACAAGTTCTATGCGCCGAATATTATTAGGTATATTCATCAATATGAGAGTTGTAACTTTAGAAAGGAGCTTCTATGGGACCTATGGTTAATTTTGGACCTACCAGTACAATTTTTTGTCAGAACAAAGTAGCTGTCGTAAAAGTTATTGTCGCCAATTTTTTATGCCAATTCCAACATTTATAAGAAAGTTATGGCATTAAAAGCTTTTTTTCGGGAGTAGTATTTGTTTGGGACTTATGGTCAAATAGAGACCTACTCTAAAAGCAAGAAGCTTGTATGGGGGCTCTGTAAAAGTATGGACCGAATCGCCCGATTTATAATAGGCTTAGTCCTTGCGCAAATTAGAGACTATGTACCAAATTTTTTCGAATTATCTCCAAAATTTGCGCACAACTACTTTGCCAGTCAGCCTGCCAGCCAGCCGGACGGACATCGTTACATCGACTCAGAAAGTGATTCCATGATTGCCCATAGGTCTCAAGTTTTTATAGAATGTGATGTATGGCATACTATGGTCGGGCTTGACCAGCTATACTTTCTTACTTGTTTTTCTGCTGCTGTGCCACCTTGGGGACTTCCAGCCGGAAATTTTTCGGGGGGCTAATGATAAGCGCAACTCATATCTATAATCTTTTACCGGGCAAGGTGATGGGCTTTATACGTATCCTGAACCTGCCATGGTGAGATTCATAGGCTGCACAAAATATCCCCTGGGTCGCAGTGCGCATGGCCTTCTACGTATCTATATAGCTATGTACTTGTTTTTTTTGTCTATTTACAATAAATTCAAAATCGTTTTTAACCACCAAATTCGTAGAATCAAGCAAACAATTTGTTGATTTTATAATTTTCAATAAATGATAATTTCCATTTAATAAAAAAAATTATCAAACAATGGGTTAAATAAAAAAAACAAGTTAGAGGCTGTGCCGAATTTTTGATACACTCCACCGACAGTTCGAATATTTCAGGAGTAATATCTATATGATATCTATTTTTATTAATTTATCTTTATATTAACAAACAGACGCCAGCATTAAAATTGGTAGACCTAAATTAAATTATTTACCGACAATCAGAAAGATTTATGCTTTTTTTTTAGCAATTTTAACTAGCTTGGGTAAAATATCATGATTTGTAACAGTTTAAGACAAACTTGAATGGGGGATTTATATTGGAGCCATGGTTAGTTATGAACCAATCATCCAAAAATTCTGCAGAGTGATTTCTTGTATTAAAAAAACATAAATTTCAATGCAGCATTTGTTGAATTTTTGACAGTAAAAATTAAATGAACTTTTCGTTATTAAAAATTAAATTTTCATTTAATTTTACACAAAGAAGAAAATCAACGGACAATATTGACTGCAACTGAAAATCCTGAAAATATGCACTTAGTTTTTTTAATAAATGTTAGAATCAGTTAAAAATAAATTTGCTTTGAATTTCAAAGGTTTATTTATTTAAAAATGACTGAACGGAATACTTCTTAGATAAACTTCCGTCCGTAACTGTAATAATATTGTTAGTGTAGGGTTTATATAGAGCCTAGGGTAATCTTATATCATTGTTCCACCATTTATGTTAGTTTTTGTAAGAAAATTATCAATATTTTAGGGTGGTTTCACATTTTGATTCATAGCTATGATCTTATTGAATCGATTTTGCTGGATTTCAATCTCAAACTGCCTAGGATAGCTAGAAGCAATTCGATACCAAGTTTTGTTCATTTCTTTTGAGTTTTTAGAAAGTGACCATGTTTTCAACAGACGGACAGATGGACAGACAAACATGGCTAAATCGACTTAGAATTAATCAAGGAGCCAGAATATATATAATTTATATTGTCTGAGATGAATGATAAACAAGTTTCTCACTGAATGACAAACTTAGTATACCCACTTCACAACTAATTGTGGTGGAGGGTATAAAAACGTTTCACTGCTTAAACAACAACAACATTATAAGACACAAAATAAATTTTTGGTTGGTTTCAAAGTTGGTAAAAAAGAAAGAAACAAATCCCGTATTCTATTTTCTAAATTTTTTTAGTTAAATGCATCAAATTTTAAAAGTAGAATGATGACGAAAAACATATCAGGTCGGTCTGTTGCCGTTTTTTGTTGAAAAATGTATATGCATTTCAGTAAACTTTTTGTTTGATTCAGTTAAATTGTTTGTTTGAAAAATTTTTTAATTATCAAAACCAATTTAACCAATAATCATAATTATTTGTTTGAATATGCAAATTTGTTTATTGAATCGATTTTAGACAAAAAAGGGTTTGATTCAACAAATTTTTTGTTTGAATTGGAAAAATACTTTTTTCTGTGTTAATAAAAAACTTACAAAATTTATTTCCTACACTGAAATTGCACATAAAAAATTATTTTAATATATTTTTAGTAACAATAAAATAAACACAAGAAAAGTCTTTGACATACGAAAAGCTCAAACACAATAAACAATTTTATCATTTTGCGAAACACTAATGGTACAACTAAAAATTCAAGCGCACAATTATGCGCTACGCAATAAAACATACAGATGCAGAGATGCAGTAAAGTAAGTGATGGAACTCTTAACAAGTTTCATAAAAGGAAAAATAATATTTCAAGTGCCACGGCATTCCCTTACTACGAAGCAGGTTTGTAAGGGAGAACATCAAAAATAACTGTAAAAAAACATTCAGTGTGTAAAGCTGAACGCTACGTTCACCAGTTTTTATATGCGTTGAATAAAGCGCATTTTGTGTCAAAAATGTATCGCTTCAAAGTGAGAACTCGCCATATAACATTCATGCATTCCGTAAAGGCTAGATTACACTATTATACTTTGTATTAATACTCAAGTAATATGACAAAGTGTGATAGTGTGAATGCAATGTGTCACGAAAATGGCAAGTATTATGAAAAAAGTTTGACATACCATACGACTTCATCGTTTTTTGAAAATTTTCTAAACAATAATACTTTTAATAGGATCAGGGTTACATTTCATTTCATGTGTGAGTGTTTATACTTTGTGTGATGGTGTGAACACAAACTGTCATGTTAAATTAGATTTTTTGACAGTCGCAACAAAACTCATAAGATTTCTATCTCACAAAGTATTATGGAATACGTAAGACTTGTGAGATAGTGTAATCTAGCCTTAAGCAGTATGGTAAGCAAAACTCTTTCATTTCTCCCTTAAGGCAGAATTAGTCTACTTTCTGTTCTGTTACGAATCCGCTGATTTGTTTTTGTTATTAAAAAATCTGTGAAATTGATTAGTTTTTCTTTTCTGTTGCGGTACAATTTGCTAAAATCAAAAACTTGTTAAAGGCTAGATTACACTATCTCACAAGTCTTACGTATTCCATAATACTTTGTGAGATAGAAATCTAATGAGTTTTGTTGCGACTGTCAAAAAAACTAATTTAACATGACAGTTTGTGTTCACGCCATCACACAAAGTATAAACACTCACACATGAAATGAAATGCAACCCTGATCCAATGAAAAGTATTATTGTTTAGAAATTTTTCAAAAAACGATAAAGTCGTATGGGATGTCAAACTTTTTTTCATAATGCTTGTTATTTTCATCACACAGCATTTACACTATCAAACTTTTACATATTACTTGAGTTTTTGACATGTATTAATACAAAGTATAAAAGTGTAAACTAGCCTTTAGTAATTGTGAGTGATAGCAAAATAAATAATAATAATACAAATTTATGTTTATTGAAATAAACTGTTTTTTTGATTTTAAGAATTCATAAAGTTTAATTTCTTTAAATTTATAAGCATTTAAGTTATTGAAATAAAACAATGGACGGTGCAAAACTAATAAATTTGTCATAAATGGCTGATTAGTTAATACAAAAAAAGTAACTATTACAATTTCGTAACAGAACGGCACGGAACAGAACAGAAACAGAATGTAAAGAATAATTCTGCCTTTACAAACCGTTTCGTTTGAAGCTTAATTTTTTTTGGAAATTGTCGATACAATTGTTTTTTTTTTATTGTAAAAGTCATATGCAGCATTTTTACATTTTTTGGTCTTAAAATTTTAAAAAGTTGAAGAAAATTTGGTGAAATAAAAATTGATTTTTTCATGGCTAAAAGAGATCAAAAATAGCTAAATGTAGCCACTAAACTGCTAAATTGGCAGCACTGTATACTACTTAAAATAATATTAATTGTTATAAACATATGTTTCGCAGACCACATATTTTAAAAACCAAAAAGCAACAACCGGAAATCCTTTAATATTGAACATTGTATAAAAAAAGTATTTTTTGAAATTATTTACATTTCGGCCAATTTATTACACACCAAATGGTTATTGTATGTGCAAATAATGTCAGACGTTCACAAATTTTATCACTATTGATTTTGGTCATAAACATTCATAAAACATGCGAACTTTAAAAGGCTTTATTTGGGGGCTACGTCACGATGTCTTGTCTTGCCAGTTTGTACACATCGAAAAAAAATTAAGAACTTGTTCTTAGGAAAGGGACCTTGATTTTAAGAAAATTATAAAAAATTCATAAGTTCTTGACAGACAGAGGGATATTCAGAGAGATGAATCGATTTAAAATTTTCTCAGGACCAACCAATGACTACAAAATGCAACGATATTTTTGTAGTGAAGTTTTAAATTCAATGAATGGTACGGTTAATTGAATTGGATTTTTATCAGTAATGTGAAATAAAGGAGAGAGGATGCACTATGTATAAAACAACAGGAAACTGTGCGACAATTAAAATCATGAAATTATTTTTAGATTTTCTTGTTTTAAGAAACGACATTGATTATTTTAGTAAATAAACTTTTTTCCGTGTACCTATAAGAAATAGTGGAACGATCATATTGAAATTCAGTAGTAATTTCTAGCTTTAAAGATAACTAAATTGAATCAAATTTACCACAATATCGTTAGGAATTAAGGCGCAGTAAAGAGTTTTCCGAGAGTGGACTTTATATGGGACCTACAGTTAATTACGGACCGTTTTACACGCAGTATGATTTCTGGAAAAAAAGAGATTGAGATTGACCATTAATTTGTGTTAATTTTTTTAACAGAACTACTTCCTGGCCCGCGATGTCGGCCTTTATCGTTCATTTGCATTTTCAACAACTAACAACTAATTTGCGCCCCACTAACAATTTTTAGCACGACAAGTCGATCTACAATGCAATCGAACGATAACGTTATAGTAGTTTTCATTTAAAATTTGCTCCCCATGGGGAGTGCACTGAAGCTCAAATATGACGTGACATAATCATAACCATACAAATCAATTTAACTTTGGTTTCTATGATCATCGGTACGGTTAAGGTATTCACCCCTATTATGTTAGTCGTCGTCGAAGTCGACATTAATTTTAAATTGTTGTCACAGCAAGTCAACGACTACATCACTTTGACGTTAATTTGGTATTTTAAAAGAATATTGTGTCGACGACGACTAGTTATCGAAAATTGGACAAAAAAAAAAAAAAAAAAAAAAAAAAAAAATACCATCTCGAATTATTTTTTTATTTTTTTTATATATTGATGCTATTTTCCGACATATTTTTTTAACCGATTTAGCTGTTTCAAAAAAAGTGTAGAGTTTGTTTCCAATTTTGAAATATTTTTTCTGTAAGATTTCTGATTATTTATAGCTTTAACGTTTATTAATTAATATAAGACTTTTCTATCATGCCGCTGTTAGCAAATTTTTGCGAATTTCCGTTTATTGAGCAATTTTCAACGAATTTTCGCCAATCATTATAGTTTTAGGGACTTTTAATTAATTATGGTATTTTGAAATAATAAAAATTTTCGCGAATTTGCGCTATTTTTGCATACAATTTTTTTTGTTATATTCCAACATTTTGTTTTTTTTAGCCGACTTCAAATCAATTTAGGGTTTGTTTCCAAGTTGACAATTTTCGCGAATTTTAGCCATGTTCGCGATTGAAGCGATTTTTTCCTGTATTGCGGTTGTCGACAGAGGCATTTTGTTGGAATATTAATCGAAATTTTTCTTTACGCACCAACACTTAATATTTTTTTATAAATGTATTTTTTTAAACAACACTACTAATAAAATTATTTAGTTTTTAAAATATTTTTCACAAAATTCTATTCGAAATATTTTATTTTTTGCTTTGATTGTTTTTTGTTTAGTGCCGGTTCACACACCTCAAGTTTGACTCGTGAAGTCTTGAGCTTTTAGGGGTAGAAGGGAAAAGAGAATGCAATTCCTTTTCCCCTGTTTTGTTTTGTGAACAGCTTTGTTTGAAGTACATAGTTGCAAATTTATGGCTTTATATACATGTTTTGCCGATTTTTATTTTGAAACAAGCGTTTCATTTGTGGAATTGTTAATGTGGCAATATTGTCATTTAACAATAACAATGTTAGTTCTCACTCTTTAGATTTGAGCCGTCATGTCTTGAGTTTTTAGGTGAAAGAGGAAAAGAAATAGCATTGTCTTTTACCTTCTGAAAAGAGAATGCCAACTTAAAAGAGAATGCCTTTTCTTTTTCTCTCTAAAAACTCAAGACTTGACGTCTTAAACTTGAAGATTGTGAACCAGCACTTAGAAATGTAAGGCGTGTCGACCGACAAGTCGATAGTTTATGGGACGCTTATGAGAAAGATAATGAAAGACTTGTTGTTGCTCCAATAATTTGTCGATTGACATCGTGGTCCAGACTGTTATAAATTTTTTTTGGGTGGTTATTTCACATTTGGATTCATTACTCTTATTCTAACGAACCGATTTTGCTGGATTTAAATTCCTAACTGCTTAGGATAACTAGAAACAATTTGACGCCAATATTATTCTAACTTTTTGGAAGAAGGCCGAAAGTGAGCGTATTTCCTCGATACAGACATACTTAATCGAGTAAGAATTACTCAAGGACCCATAATATACTATATACTTTATGGGGTCTTAGATGGATTTGAAAAAAAGTTTCACACGGAATGAATAACTAAGTAAACCCTCATTGACCAGTAGTGGTTGATGGTATAAAAATACCTGTGAAAGTCTCTTTTGTAAAAAGTAGCAACGATTTTTTTCAATGTTAACATAATCCAGATGATTTCTTAACGTAGCAAACGCGTAATGCAACCCTAGTTACGAGTTAAACATTCTGTACAGGGATTTTTATTTAAATTTTTTTCCAACCCTTTTACAGGAAATAACCTATTACATAAAGTTTAATTTATATGACTAATTGTTTCTAATAAATTTGATATGATATGTAATAATTAAAAAAAAAAAATTTGTGCTTAAAAGCAAATGTGTTATTATTTTACATTTTTGCTGATTGAGATAATATTGTAAAAATAAAATTATTAACAGCATTCGTTTAGAAGCAATATTGGAAAAGGAAGTGCACATGTTGAAGATATTAAGGGTGTTCACGATGGGTAGTGCAAAGTGTGCAAACGATGCAAATGTATGCTAAAATACACACTTTGCACAACAAAATATAACATATGTATTTGCTCTAATTTGCTCTAACTATTTTACTTCGTTTGCATTAAAAAAACATGAGCAAAATAAGTAGTGCATATTTACTCAGTTGCAAATGAATGTGTTGCCATATTTGTTAAGAAGACTTATAAATTTATCATTTTGGAGGTTTTAATATAAAATAGATAATTTAAAAAATATTAGACTTTAATAAATTTTTCAAGCTTAAGGTCTCTTTTTTTTCGAAATATCGAAATAAATATTTTAATTAATTTTATAAAAAAGAGGCCTTAAGCTTGAAAAATTTATTAAAGTCTAATATTTAATAAAAAAGGTCGAAGAGAAAAAGGATTATAATTTAATAATTTAAAAAAAAAAAAATAATTTTAATATGTGTGTGTATAATTGTAAACAAATTCAGATTTTTGACCGTGCTGCCAGAAGTTTTTTGTGTTGCCAGAATAATTTTTTTTAGAAAAATAGCACATTCGTACAAAAAATAAAATTGATATGCTCACGATCAATCATAATATGCACTGCAAATGAACAAATTTGCACATCGTGATTACCCTTTTTGTCAAAATTATTTCTCTCACAAAATAGAAAAACGAGTAAAAGTTCCCAGTAACTTTTTTAATATCTTGAATATTTTTAACATAAATCAGATTTGGGTTTTTAAAGTTAAAAGTTTATATACAAATTTCAGATCTTTCATAAGAGATAAAAAGTAAACCAAATAAGTTATTTCTCGCTTATTGACTCATGTAATTCACGAAAAGCATTAAACTAGTTCTTAGTAGTTAAGGAGCGATACTCATTTCCATTTATGATTGCTAGTTAAAGAAGACATACGGAAAATATTAAATCTGTAGTCCGCTCATGAATAAAAGATACATAAAAGTAAAATAGTGATGTCTAGCTGTAGTGTTCAAGTATTTTATGTGTATTTCGCAAATTAGTATTCGAAAAATTGTATTTATGATAATTAAGATAATCTCCTAATAGGAAAACAATGCATATTATGTGGTCGTTATAGCCATTCGTTGTTGCTGATGGTATGTATAATTTAAACGAAATTAATTAAACACAAACCAAGCAAAGACACGCACTCCCATGCATCTGTGCATGACCAGCAGTTTCCATTATACTGAATAAAATGTTGACCTTAATTAATTCATGTTTGCTTTTCTGCAAGGAAAAAGTAAATCGTTTGATTCGACAATAGATAACCAGGCATGAATAAAGTAAGTAATAACTTAACTTACATCTGCAGCTAGTCTTTTTTTATTATTATTCAATAGCTATTTATTTGGTATTGTGTCCAAAATTATTTATTATTAATTATTATTATTAAGAGTTAGAAATACAATAACAAATTATATTCTAACTTAAAAAACCGAGCAATAGTAACTTAGACTTTTAGCTCGTTGTAGGTAACAAAATAGACCAGAGTCACTAGCAGGAATTGAACCTATAGCCCTTGTACTCTTAGACTGGCTCCAACTAGCTTTAAACTTTTAAAGGAAAGTTAGGAAAAGAGTCAGAACTACAGGGCTAATTTAAATACATGCACACATGCATTTGGTCAATGATAATGGGTATAATTAGAACCACATTTATTATGTTTATCCGAAGTACGGAAATATTCAATTTTATAATTGTTGCAATGGCCCGTTTATAAATAATAATGTATTCATTTTCCAATTTTATACAACACTTTGTTTGATAAGAATACAAAAAACAGTTTTTGATTAAGAGAAGAGTAATAGTAAAAGAAATAAATTCTTATGATTTGTTCCATATTTATTGGCTAAGAAAAAGAAAAGGAGAGCCTAGTTCCGTTTTAAAAGCAGGTATTTCTTCAATATTCATTTATTAAATCTTTATATTTATATTAAATACTAGCCGTACCCGCGGCTTTGCCCGCCCAGAGTTAATTTTTGACTAACTATAGATTCGGAGAGGCAGAAATTGCTTTACTGTCTCCTATCGCACTATAGGTCAAATGGAAATTTTTCTGTGCGAAATTAATAGCTGCTACAATAACATGATATTCAAACCAAAGCCTGTAACAATTTCATAAGTTAGTTTAACGCTATTTAAAAAAATGGAATTTAAATTAATAAATTATAATAAACACAAACCGAAAAATACAAACTTAAAGTTGACCTAGCACTATTAAACACTCTAGCACGTTTGTAGAAAAATTGCATTGATTGACTTTCACTCAATTCACATGATGGCTTTTACGACGTCGTTTTATTTTGATTCCCTTTTAAAGCAACTTCCAAAATCTCTTTGCGTTCATACGATAATTTTTGGTTGCATGTCTTTTTTTATTTACAGTATGGCCTTGATTATTCGTCATACGATTAACCGGCAGCATCAATTAACCTCTATTATCCGGCATTACCTCTGTTATCCGAAATTATAAACAAATTATCTTTCTTTCGTTTACTTTTGAACATTCAAAACAAATTCAAATAAACAAAGAAAGAGAATTTCCCGACGTACTGGAAGCATGTTCTGCCAAAATTACTTTTTTCCTCATGTTAACATAACAATACATTATATATTTACATAAAATAAGAAACACTTCAAAAAAAAAACAAAAAATAATCAAGAATGCTGCGAGGTCTCACTGTATTTTCAACCACACACTTCAAAGTAAGACAAATAATAAAACGTAGAAAGAAAAAGTTAAAAGAGAAATGTAAAAAACGACATAAAAAAAAAACAAGTCGTTTTGTTTACCCCTCTTTCTTCTCTACACCGCTCGCCACCAAACCAAAAGAGACGTTGACAAAGCGACGTCGTAAAAGCCTCCATGTGAATTTATCTGTTTGACGTAGAAATGTGCAACGGTGCTTTTTTAACGAAAAAAAAACATCACACGTCTTTGTTTTGAAGCATTTCCATTAAAAAAAATATAAACTACTCAAATTTTTAAATTCCAATTCCATTTCCAAAGGCTAAAAAGATTGGCCCACTGACCTATTTTCAATGCCAAAAAACTTTTTGAATAGAAAATATTTTTATAATTCTTTATAACCGAAATTTGTTTTTCGGGAGCATCCTTTAATTGCTCCAAGTGAAATAAAATAACGATTTTGTAAATTTTTAATGCCAAACTACATTTTAATCGTTACTTATGTCTAGATTGAGCTTCAAGTTCTAAAGCGGCTCATACACTTGCAATAAAATTGTTCAATTTTACGTACTGTACAATTATATCGCCAATGTGTATGTGATATTCGAAGGTGGCACAATATATTGGCAACAATCAAACAAATTTTGATTTTTATTGCACAATGAAAAGAACGTGTAGTGTGTTAGCAACATTGTACAATGCTGTTTATGTAATTCCTGTAGGTTATGTTCACCTTTTTATTGAATAAATGAAAATTGTGCGACTTATTGCATAATATAGGACTCAATTGAAATAATATGGCGAATATCATATACAATAATATTGCAAGTGTATGGGCCGCTTTATAATTGTAACAAGACTTTGTAAGTGAAATGAAACAAACATGTTCAACACAAAACAAGTGAACGTGCTATACTCGGCTGTGAAGAATCCTTGATACATACCATCCATCTACAGTAAGACTATTTTAGGATTTAGATTGATATAATAACAAGCAAATATTAATAAAAATTTACCTAACAGTATTATAATGTGTTGCGTTTTTAGGAATGGTCAATTATGGACCAATACTTAAGAAATTTTGGTAGCTTGATTTCTAGTCATATAAAACTATGGCCCGTCAATTTAAGCATACAACATATTTTTCCGAGAATGATCTTTATATCGGGCCTGTGGTAAATTATTGACTGATCTTCACAAATTTATTAGTATTATTTCCAGTAATATAAAACAAGTTTGTGCAAAATATAAGTAGAATCGATGCATTGTTAGTTTATGCAACAAATATATAAATTTTTAGGGAGTTTGTTCTACTTTTGGGTTCATAACTCTTTTTTTACTAATTCAATTGTACTGGATTTCTATTCCAAACTGCTTAAACTAGAAACGATTTGACCGCAAAATTGTTCTTTTTGTTTTATGGAGTCTTTCGAAAATGAGCGGACAGACAGACGGACAGGGCAAAATCTACTAAGAATTACTCAAGGAACTACACTGAAAGAATTTTCTTCGCAATGCCAATGAATTTTGACATTAATCCCATGAAAAATTGCATTTAAAAGGATTAATCAAAAAACGATTAATCGAGTGGACACTCTAGTAAATAGTACAAACTGTACACAATTCTTAATATTTACCAACTAAAATCTTGTACGATGTAATGAAGTATAATTAGCTTTATGTAAATTGTAATCCTCAAACGTTTTAGTTTACAAAATCTCTTATTCTTATACTCTAATGTTTTATTACTACATTTGTCATTTGATCAAATTAATTATGCATTAGTTGTCTAGGACAACCTCAACAATCATTAGATACTTTCAATTTGCGTGTGCTTGGGTTTCCGTCTTTCTGTAAGTACTAATCTGGATGTAAACTTTGTATTTTATGTATAAGTTCTTTTTTGTACATGTTTATGTAGTTGGACGTTGAAATCAAAATGGCTGTTATCTATTTGTCTGTATTATAATAATTTTTTTTAACGAAAATCAATTTGAATTAAGCCCACACCACCAAAGGTGGAGGGTTATTATGCGTTTGTATTAATGTGTGTTACTCATAAAAATATTGGTCTAACGATGGCCGTCCTTCTATCCAGCTGGTTGTTTGTCTGTCCATGTAAACCTTGCTTGTAAAGTACAGTTTGAAATTTTGAAGATAATTTGATCACATTTGGTATTGATAACCCCTACACCGCAAAAGTGCAATAGTAGTCATTACGACAAAGCATATTAGAAACATGTTTTCGAAATAGTCTTTGTATCATAAACTTATCATAATCTTATTTTGTTGGTATTTAATGAAACGTCTTACCAAATTTGCTTATAAATGGTCTATTTTTGACCATCGCTCCCAAACAAATAATACTCCTGAAAATAACTTTCAATGCGATAACTTTCTTTATAAATATTGGTAATGATATTAAATTTTGCGACGATAGCTTTTTTAATAGTTACTATGCCATGGTATTCTACACTTATAGAAAAAGCGTCATAATGCTGATGTATCAGTACTATGACAAGTGTCTTTGTGATCATTGTGATGTCAGCCTTAACATAATTTGACCAAATTGTCAATAGATGAAATTATGCCATCAATGGGATGACACATCGGCGACACAGAAATGACGAATCGGAGTCAGTTTAATCAAAATTTCACCAGTGTTTCACCGATGTGTTAGAAACATCGGGAAATGACTCATTAGGCTTAAATTAATGACAAACTGCCATTATTGGTAATTGGGATTGACCTAAGTCAAAGTGAGAGAATATTATTATTTACTTACCCGTTACTAGCGTTGTCAACTCGGTGTGTTCGCACCATTTTACGTGGGTTTTTAAATTTTTGCAACACAACTTTTTGTTTCAGTATGAGAACAAGATATTTGTACAATCTGCCATTTCATTCAACAAACAATTTTACAGACCACAATAAGAACAACAAGTAATCATGCACTAAGTAAAACGGTCTTGTTGTTGTAGATAATTTGTATTATGTAAAGAAGAAGAAACATTTCATTATATTTGCTGTATTATTAATTTTGAATCCATACTATTTATTAATCTCTTTATAAAAAGTTTTTATAGATTTTATGAAAATAAAAAAAAATTTATTATCTTCACAATTTTTCATGGAAAATGAAAAAATTCCAGATGAAATTAGGAAAAATCCAAACGAATATAAATAAAAAAAAAATTATTAGTATTGTGGTTATTTTGTTGAACTGTTTATGGGTTTTAATCCAAATTTTGATATTTTAATTAGACTTAAGTTTATCAAATTTAATTTTCATTAAATTATTTTTATGAAGAAAAGAATTTTACAACATGAAATAAATTAAAATTTTTTGATAACTTTTCATTCTTGACTGCCTATGGGCTCGAACCCAGGCTTTTACGGACAGGTTACCTTACATGTTTCAATTGTAACCACTCAATCTCTTCAGAGGGTTTTACCGTTGAACACTCACAGCCATCGACGACTGCTGGCAGTCAATAGTCAAACATCAATCTTTAAACCAGTCAAGAATGATAAATTATCAATAAAATTTAATTAATTCCTTTCTTCATAAAAATAATTTAATGAAAATTAAATTTGATGAACTTAATTAAGCCTTATTAAAATATATATAAAAAAAAAAATATAATAAAAATTATATAATTAAAGGATAGCTAAAGTAAGCCTCGTAACAGAAATATACAAAAAAAAAAAAAAAAAATCCTGATAGTGCATAGAAAATATTCCTGGAAAATATTGAAGGAATAAGCCCATTACGGTATAAAAGCATTTGAGGATTGTAATTTGACTTAGAATACACATTCGAATAATATGAAAATTTATAAATTAAATTAAATTAAAATTTCTCAATTTCATTTGGAATTTTCACAATTTCAAATTTAAATTCTCAATTTCGTTTGGAAATTTCTCAATTTCAAATTAAAATTTTTAATTTGAACTGGAATTTTCTCAATTTCATTTGGTATTTTCTAATTTCAAGTTGGTATTCTCAATTTTAATTGCAATTTTCTCAATTTTAAATTGAAATCCTCAATTTTATTTGGAATTTTCTTACTGCCTGTTTTTTAATATAAAATAAAAATTTTTGGTTGGGTATTTAAATTGAAACATTAATAAAAAAATTTAAATTTGTTGTTGTTTTCAATGCAAATTTCTAAAAGAAAATTTTTGTTTTAAATTTAAAAGATTTTGTTATTCGTGCTTAATTCCCAATTTTTATTCTTGATAAAAACACTGCAATTTATTGTTGAAGGGATAAGCTATTCCTATGCGCATTTCACTGTTTGCTTAGGCCAGATCGTCAGGATCAGGATGTAGTGGGGAATGTAAGAAGAGAGAAACTCAGTGTTTGTTGTTGATGTTTTTGTTTAAACTTTGATATTGTTACAAGTAGAACTGTTGCTAATAATTTTTAAACGCTTAAGGATAGATTACACTATTATACTTAGTATTTATACATGCCAAAAACTCAAGTAATATGATAAAGTGTGATAGTGTGAATGCAATGTGTCACGAAAATGACAAGTAATATGAAAAAAGTTTGACATCCCATACGACTTCATCGTTTTTTGAAAAATTTCTAAACAATAATACTTTTCATTGGATCAGGGTTGCATTTTATTTCATGTGTGAGTGTTTATACTTTGTGTGATGATGTGAACACAAACTGTCGTGTTAAATTAGATTTTTTGACAGTCGCAACAAAACTCATTAGGTTTCTATCTCACAAAGTATTATGGAATACGTAAGACTTGTGAGATAGTGTAATCTAGCCTTTAGCAGTTTTATTTGGTTTAATATCTTTAGTTTTTCTAAAATCTTTATGGATGAAATTTCCTGATGATCTGGCCTAAGCAACCAGTGAAATGCGCATAGGAAAAGCTTATCAAGAATAAAAATTGGGAATTAAGCACGAATAACAAAATCTTTTAAATTTCAATTTTGTATTCCCAAAATTACTTTTGATAATTTTTATTTTGGTTTGAAAAACAGACAGTTAATTTCGAATTTAAGTTCTCATTTGAAATTTAAAATCTCAATTTCAATGAAAAATAGTGTAGTTCAAATGCATACAAACAAATTTGTTTTTTTTTTTATTGTTTTCTCAAAACCCTGAACTGTTAAAGACTGTTTCATTGTTAAACATATATATTTTCAATACAAAAATTATGCTTTTTATGCTAAATTAACTTAATTAACATTTAAAATAAAAAAGTTAGTGCGTTTTTCTTGAAATAGCGCGTTTCTTTCAGTTTTGGTGCGTTTTGAAATTTTAAAGTTAAAGGCCATTACACATGTTTGTTTTACTTTTGTTGTATCCCGCCCTTGTTTACAGAAGAACTCTCAATTCTGAGACACCAGCAGCACGACCCATAGATTTTCGTACCCATTCTACTTTAAAAATTGAAGGTATTTAACAAAATAATCTAAGCAAATAGAATATGGGAATTTTTACTTTTTATTTTACTTTAAAAAAATGAAAATTATGTTAATAATACATAAAATGTGGCATCGAGTTGATGTCATTGTAGTCATTGCATAGGTGACGCATAAATATGACAAAATTTTATGATGACGCTGTCATTGTATTGATGTCACTTTTTGCCTCATTGATGCCATTTGTAATAACGTTGATGTCACAATTCTGATGTTAGGGCATTATCAATTTAAAGATGCATTTTTCTATGAGTGTACTGGTAGGACTAGAATTGAACTCGTAAATTTTCTTTTATGTACTGTGGTGTAGGGTATCAAATGGTCTGGCTTGACCGGCTTTACTTTTTTATCTGTTTGCTAAATCTTTTACTAACTTTATATATAATACATATTTTAGTATAAAGTTTTTTATGAAATCAATTGAATTTAACAAAAAAAAAAAAAAATAATACATTTTCATTTGATCCATTTACATTCATAAATATATTTTAAACATTTATTTTTATTGTGACTTTATAATTACATAACAAAAGGAAATGTTTTATACGATCTTTTTAATACATATAAATATTTTTATACACATGCATATACTCAACAACCTTTATACGTATTTATGTTAAACTTCTATAATTTCTGGTACATGTCATGTTCAATTTTGTTAGAAGTATAATAGAACAGAAGAAGTCCCAATTCTGTTTTAATTTTTCTTTTTTTTATTATTTTGATGGTATTTCCGGTAGCACAATATCCTGCTTCTATTGTTACATGTGATTCATTTGTCATTTCATAGTTCCAGCAAAAAGAAAAAAAAAACACCACCAGTAACAGAACACTAACACAATGACAGCGACAGCAACTAGAAATACTACAACATCCACTCCCTGAATTGACAAAAAAAGAAGGAAAAATAGTGTAATCATTGCGTTGTATATTGTGGCAATGGGACATATTGGATATTTTTGTAAATCTTGTGTGTCCGTCTGTCCATCTGCCCTTTTGTGATGATGTTTAGTTGTGTCGATCTACTGTAAGCTCATGTTATCCAAAAAATATTTTTTTTGTGGTATCATTCCATTTTGTTAAAAGGACACAATGAGTTGGTTATATAATTTGAAACGTTTTGTGCCAAACTTACAAAAGAAGGATAATATTGAAATGTTTTTTAAAGTCTTTTGCACTTATTTTTAAATAGCTAAAAACTAAACCAACATCGCAAAGTGAAATGTTTTGTAAAAAGGGGAAATAAATTTGGAGTCTCGAAATGAACGCAACGATTTTTATAAGTTTAACTTGGATATATCAGAGGTTTTTATAATATTTAATTGGATTTGGCAGAAGTGTAGATGCGTTAAAGTTTAGAATACAGAAGAACGGCTCCACAGGACATTTTAGTAGGAGACCTTAGACATAAGCAATATTCTATTCAGCAAAAAGATTAAATTCTAAATAATTTGTATCAATATAAAGTTTGTTTGGTATTAATAAAATAAGTAAATTAAAAACAGTCCTTATAAAAATTCAAGTTTAAATTAATGTTTAATCAAGCTAGCGGTTTGGCGAAATGTCCCGTAGCAACAAAATTTGTCCCAAATACTTTTAATGATAACATAAGTTTGATATCGATAATTTGCAAAATCAGACCGTTATAACTTTTATATTGTTTTAGGACTTCTTCATTTAAATATCTTTCTTCCTTATACCATCCGCTACGAGTGGTGAATGAGGATATGCAAAATATGGCTTTTCGTGTGAAACTGTTCAATATTTATCTAAGACTCCATCCATAACGTGTGTGTATTATGGGTTTTTAAGTAATTCTATGTCGATTTAGCAATGTCCGTTAGTCTGTAAAAATTAAGCTCACTTCCGAACAACTCTGAAAACAGAACTGAAAACATTTTCCAAGTTCTCCTTAGCAGTTTGGAATTGATATCCAGCACAATCGGTTTGGTAAAAGAAATTCAAGAACCCAAACTTCTATTCTGTTTAGACAGTAATGTGATGTTTTCACAACACAAGTCGCTGAACGTGTAGTTAAATTTATGTGAAGAACACTCAAAAAACCGTGTTCTTTTTATATAAATTTTAGCACACGTTCAATTACTTGTGTTGTAAAAACAGCATATAAATATTATTCAAAACAAACATTTATTACTGTTTTAATGTGTTATACCTATATAATATTATTTTTAATAAAAAAACAATTTTTACCCGCCCACTAGGGCATCTTAACGAAAACAATGATTAAATATATTAATGCTTTAAACTTTCAAAAAATATCAAATGAAATTGGTGGCGGAATCTTTGACCTTTTTTTTTGTTAGAAATATAACAATACTATATTTACATCGGAGGAAGGACTTTTTATAAAAGTTTGTCATTTATTTGAGTGATTCGGATTGACTTAAGTCAAAGTGAGAGAATATTATTATTAGGGATGCGATTTCCATGCAAATGCATGTTTTTTGTCGATAGTCTAAGAACGATGTCGACCTATTTTCTTTCCGAATCATTAGTTTGCGTTAAAATGGCATCGATTTGTTTTTGCATATTGTTGCATAATTTGGTGAAAATTTATATTTTTGCATATATAGGTTTTTAACGCATATCTTTGCATATTTTGACATTTTCGGGTGATTTTTTTTTAATTTTCATATTATGAAAAAAAGTTCTGAAACAAATTTTTAAATACACAAAAAATACCTACCAAAAAAATTTTTAAATACATAAATAAATTATTTTGGAGCTTTACTTTTAAAACAAGATTTTCAAAATTTCGACAAAAGATCCTTCTTTTTTAAAACGATGCAGGACCTTACATGGTTAAGGCTTCCAATGGGTAAAAATATTTTACATAAAACTCTTACAGGCTACATGCTTGGCACATGGGTTATACCGCGTTGCAAAGGAAATAAGATAATATTGCAGTTTTTTATGAAATGTTTCCCTTGATTCCCCTTTCACTGCAGCCAGTTGTAATAAGAGCTTGTTGATACCGATGATTAAAATAAACAATGTAGAAAGAAGAAAAGCCCCACGAATTAAAAAACATCCAAAACGTTTTGCAAAAAAAAATTAAGGATTTCAAACAATAAAATAAATTTCAAATATTTCTGCTCTTAAAATTAAAGTGGGATCTGAAAATCAATTTTTTCAAAATGCATTGGCATTCTTCAAGTACAAGACAAAGTTTTAATTTTAATGAAACAGTACTTATTTTTTTAAACAAGCAAATATTTTATTTAGTTATATAATTTTTTTAAAGATATTTGAATAATAATAGAGACTGAATTTTTTATATTTTTTTAGTAAAATTGAAAAATGATTTTTTATAGAAATTTTTTAAGTTTTAAGTGCATATCTTTTATTTTTTAGTGCATATTTTGGGTTATTTAGTTCATGTTTTAAGCGCATATTTTTGATTTTTTTAGTGCATGAAAATCTCATCATTTGTAAAAACACTGATGTCATAATTCTTATGTTAGTGCATTATCAATAAAAATATGCATTTTTCTATGAGTGTATAGCAAATACCAAATTCTTTTGACATTCGTTTACATTCAACACATTTTGCTGTTAATATGGCAACTCTAAATGCATAGACCTTGTGTTTAAAGTTAGAGGTAAGATGATATTTCCTTTAGATTAGGTTGACTTTTAGCTTAAAGGAAATTTAAAAAAAAAAAAATAAAAGAGAATTATTTGTCCAAAAGATTCTTACTTTAACTAACGGCAAGTTGTATTAATGGCCCTAAGTCTATTTTTTTTTTTTTGGTTTTGTTGAACAGAAATTTTACTTTCTTCTTCTTAACATTTTGCCTTTTTTATATTTGACTTTGCTTGACCGTGACCATTATTCTCATATCGAAGTTTGTGTATTGTTCAAGTTAATATATTCGTGTGTATGTATTTGTAAGGTTTGTTAGTTATTTTTGTCCTCGTATCCTTTTTAATTCTATTTCATTTTTGATACATTTATTGAATACACACACACACAGTATGTTTATTGTTATTGTTATTTTTACAATGAAGTAAAACATAAAACAAATGTGCCACTAGATTGCCTCAAGCTTTTTGGGGGTAAAATTTTTTTAAGCTGCTTGTCGCAACTATTGCTAGAATTGGCATTTTGTGCAAAATAGTGAAATACGTATTGTACTTAAAGAATATATCTATAAATTTTTTTTTTAAAATTTAATCCAAATTAGTTTTTTTAAATCAGGCATCAGACATGAAATAAATTAAAATTTATTGATAATTTTTTTCTTGTCTGAAACTGGAGTCGAACATACAACGCTGTTGCTGCTCTACGGCTGCCATCAAAATCGACCAAGGAAATATATGAAAAATTTCGCAAAAATTTTCCATACAAATTTGGAGGATTTTGCATAGGAATTATCACCTAATTTTTCGGGCGATTTTTCCTAGTTATTGCGTAATAACACATGGAAACAAAACTAAACTTTTTTATCAAAGTTTCTCTTGGGATTCAAAAATTTAATTAGCAAGGTTTCGTTTAAATGTGCTACATTCCCATTTCATACTAAACTGAAATTTATTGTTGAAGGGATAAGCTATTCCTATGCACATTTCACTGGTTGCTTAGGCCAGATCGTCAGGAAACTTTATGCAAAGATTTTAGAAAATCTAAAGATATTACACATATAAAACTGTTAAGCGAATAAGAATTATAAGCCACAGTTTTACTTGTAACAATATCAAAGCTTAAACAAAAACAACAACAATAAACAGTGAGTTTATCTTTCCTTACAGTCCCGGCTACAATTGGTTGATTTTTTGTCAACTCTAATTGTAGTTGTAAGTGAGAAAAGAAAAAACAAAAATAAAAAAATTACTTTATTTTATTTTGCCAGTTCAGTTTTATTTACACTGCCACATGCATATTAGTTATCAAAGTTTTTATGTTGATAACAAGTTTAATGCATTTTTTTCTAATTTGAGGTCGCTGATTTCAAATCTAATCCCCGTTTTTCTCCATCAGCTCGCATTTTTAAGTTACAGGTTTTTCCAAAAGTTCAAAGTTAAAAAATTCTAACTGTACTCTTCATTAAGCGTTTTTCAAAAAATTTTTTTAAGATGTAGTTTTTAGCTTTGAAAAACCATCAAATTTTTGGAAATCACAAAAAATTACAAGTTTTGTATGTTTAAAAATCATAACAAATCCAAAATGGGAAAAATTTAAAGTTTTATTAATTTTACGTAAAGTCGCATAACCTATGAACAAAATGAGACATAGATCATAAAAGTCGATGTACGCGTTTCGCTCTCACAACGAAGACGAACCTTTGCTAAAGTAATTTTATATCATTTCTCAACAATTCTCAACCATTTTCAATGGTTTGATTTAACCATTTGAATTTAAATTAATAATGATTTGAATGAAAACGTTTGACAAACAAAGTTTGCCATTTTATTATTATGTATTATTTTTAAGTTAAACTTGGTAACACTAAAGCGAAAAGTAAATGTAAATTATTTAAACAAGGCGATTAATGTAAAATGTCTTTAAAAATTTAATAAAAATGACATACAAACGATTTGCTTGCCAAAAAATTAAAAATAATTTCTGAGTAAAAAATTTATTACTATGAGTAAGTGTTGGTTAACACACGTCAAGTTTGACTCGTCAAGTCTTGAGCTTTAAGGAGAGAAGGGAAAAGAAAAACTCAAGACTTGACGTGTGTGAACCGGCACTAAGAATGCGAACAAGGAGAAAATAAGAAGGGAAAGAAAGAAATTATAAGTTTTTCGTATGATCAAGAGGCTACGCAGGGTTTTGTCTTTCCAAGAATTTAAAAACGGTGCCAAATGTTTAACTGTCAGTTTTATTAAGTAAAAAATGAATTAAAATAATTACAAATAAAAAATGAAAGAAATATGAATTTTTAAAACAAAAATTATTTTCATTAATGTTCCACATTGCTTTACAATACACATTTGAAAAACATTTATGTAGTAATAACGTTTGAAAACAAGTTGAGAATAAATGATTTTCTGAATTTCTCGTTTGAAAAAGAGTTTAATTTCAAACTATTTTCAATTTGTAATCAAACCTTCGTATTTATTGGGAAAATTAAAATGTTTTGATAAATATTACCCTTGTCAAACAGCATGTTCCATATTTTTTACAGCCCTATGCTCTAAATAGTAAAAAAGGGAATAGTAAGTTTGTCTTTCCGTTTGTAACACCAAAAAATATTAATCTAAGACCTAATATATATTCTAGGTCAAAACGGTCAAAGCAGGGTTTTTTGCATTTCATTGTTAGTGTTTGCGGCTCGAAATGTCAACCATTCCTAACAAAACACTAACAAATGAAAACAAATTGGTTCGAACTGTCAAAAACAGATGGCGTTTCGACACTACCTGTAGTTGAATTCGGCTTGACCCAAACTAACATAATTTTATAAGTAGTCCATAACTTTGAAACGATCCTATATAACGAACTTTAATTGCCTGTGGCTTCCATGTAATAAAGTGTGTTTTTTATAGAGTGATACATACAAGTGTTAATCATAATAAAACAAGGAAATATATTTTAAATATCAATGAAACGGGTTTTATTGGAATGAAATTTTTATGAAATTAATTTTCAAATATGATTTCTGCCATGTGGCCGCCACGGCTGGCGCGTAGAAGGCGCAATCTGGAACACTAATTTTCAACAACGTTTTGCAGCATCTGCGGCCGTATTTCGCCGATAACTCTTTGAATGTTGATTTTCAGGTGTTCAATTGCTTGTGGTTTATCGACGAAGACAAGTGACTTAACAAAACGCCAAAGAAAATAATCCATGATCTTGTGGCCAATTAATTGGTCCATTACGTGAAATTATTTTTCATCAAAAGTTTCTTTGAGTAAGTAAATCAATTGTAGCGTCCGCTGTGTGGCATGTGGCTCCGTCCTGCTGAAACCACATATCAGCAAGATTAATTGAGTTACGAAAAAATTTCGAACCATTTGCCTATACCGTTCACTATTGACAGTAACATTCTGATCATCACCGTTTTTGAAGACATAAGGGCCAATGACTCCGCCAGTCTATAAAGCGCACCAAACATTCATTTTCTGTAGATGTAATGGTGTTTCGATAAAGGCTTGTGGATTCTCCTCACTCCAAATGCAACAATTCTGCTTATTTACGTACCCATTCAACCAGAAATGGGCTTCATCAGACTATAAAATTTTGAATTTTGAATTGAACAATTATTTTAATTAAAAATTTCAACAATTTGCAAGCGTTGCTCTGGTGCAAGTCGATTCATAATGAAATTTCAAAGAAAATTAAGCAAAAA
The DNA here is from genome assembly GCA_963931875.1 of Pollenia griseotomentosa. Lineage (NCBI taxonomy): Eukaryota > Metazoa > Arthropoda > Insecta > Diptera > Polleniidae > Pollenia > Pollenia griseotomentosa. Next base: position 97,340,393 of record OZ007561.1, on the reverse strand, counting down.
TCAACTACAGAAATTTTGACTTAGGTGCACAAACTCCTTTGCATGATTTCTTGTGCAAATACATCAGAAATTCAGCTATCTTAAATGTATTTAGCTGCCTTAATGTGCAGGTACGCAATTGTGGTTTCCTGCATAAAAGAGCAGCTTAAGTAAAGAGTAAAAGAAGAATAAAAACGTTTTTATTAATAAATTCATAATAACAGTGACATTCAAAAAACTTATAGTCATTTGTTATACATTTTATTAATGAACAAGATAGCCAAATTGGTAACAATAAAGTGTGTAACAGAATACTCGCTGTAGTACAACGTTAAGAATAGCGCTCCAAGCTGTTAAAAGTAAAAAATGGCAGTTCCAAAGTAGTGTCAACAGAATACGTACTTGTGGTAGTCGTTGCAGTTGAAGCGAAACTTTGAACTTTGTCCTATATAATGCCCACTTTTAAAATATTCCAACTGTCGGTGGAGGGTATGAAAGACTCGGCACAGCTGAATATAGCACTCTAACTTGTTTTATTTAAAGTGCCAGCAGATAGAGATGGACAACTGTGAATAATCCAAAAAGGTAAAATTCACAGTAGTGCTTATTTGTCCAGTGTGTGTCATAATAGCAACTGAAAATTTATTCGATCAGCTATTTCGACTGCAGTCGAAAATCGAATTCAGTTCACAATAGGCACCAGTATCTTCTTATTTTTAACAATAATAAATTTCTACACTCTTAGTGGAGGCATTGCAAATTCGGCATTGCCGAATATATAGTTTAATTGCTATTAAAAACCTTTGACTTTTGCTCATTATAACCATTTGTTGTTCTTTTATTTTTATTCTTTATTTCGTTTTTTGTATATATCTCCTTGCATGCTTTTTCTGGTTTGAGTGTGTAGGAGTATGTTCGCCTTAGAATGTTGCGTAGTAAATGAGTTATTAAAAGTTTTAGACCATAAAAGACTACACTAAAAAGCTACATACCTAAATAGTCAAACATCAAAACAATCCCAGCAACAGCAACTTAAGAAGGGGTGGTGGAAATAGAAACAACAAAAAGCTGTCAACAAATGTTTTACGTTTTGGGCAATGTGTGTATATTTGTTTGTTTCTTACAGAAATTAATGATATTTAGGAAAGGTTAAGAATATTTGTCACTATGCGCCCTCGATATGGCGTAAAAGCAACAAATAATAATAATAATAAGAATATTTGGTTACGAAGGAGCACGATTGCACCGTATGAATGTAGTAGCGTACGACTTAGATACGTTATCAAATTTGAACGTATACAATTTTATGAGAAGGCACACAATAGTTGGCGCAAACATTAAAGCGTATCTACGGGGTACATTGTCTTAAATCTAATTCAATTTGTTACGGCGCACACTGGGGAAAAAAGCCCTTTTTCGAGGATCAGTTCATATCTCCTCATCTGCAATACCTCCCATACAAAAAATGATTATTTTGCTTATGTCGGAGTAACTACAATAGTGAGGCACAGTAAATTAAATTTAAGTGCATAACTCTTCCAGAAACCGCATGTCTCAACAAAATCTTGGAGGTATAGGACGGAGGAGACGAATTCCTTCACACAAACTATTTATAATTTTTGTTTATATCTGCAGAGCTACAACAGTGAGGTACACTAAGTTTGATGTGCGTTACACTAAGAACAAACTGCTCCAAAAAAATCTTGCTGGTATGGGAGGGGGGAGTCGGGAACCCCATATACAAAAATCACGCGTGACTCACGCATATTTGCACAAATCCCTAAACTTTCACAATGCCTAATTTCAACGCGTTACTTCAAAAGCCCCGTTACATATTTTGCATTTATTATACCCACACCACAATAGTGGAGAGGGTATTATGCATTTGTGCTGATGTGTGTAACACCTTAAAATATTGGTCCCACCTTAGATCCACCTTAAAGTATACCGATCGACTCAGAATTACTTTCTGAGTTGATCTAACGATGTCCGTCCGGCTGGCTGGCTGTCGATGTAACCTTGTGCGCAAAGTACAGGTCGCAATTTTGGAAATAAATTAATAAAATTTGGCACATAGGTTTTTATTGGCACATGGACCAAGCCTATTGAAAATAGGCCGAATCGTTGGACCACGAGAGGGGATAGGAGCAATTTCTGCCTCTCAGAAACTATCAAACCGATTTTAATGAGATTTAAAACATAGATAGATCCAAATTTATATGGACACATAAGCTATGCATTTTTTAAAAATAGGACCACGAGGGGTGATGGGGGGCAATATTTGCCTCTAAGAAACTATCAAACCGATTTTAATGAAATTTAAAACATTGATAGATCCATCTTTGTACGGACACATAAGCTATGCATTTTTTAAAAAATAGGACCACAATGGGAGATAGGGGCAACTTCTGCCTCCCAGAAACTATCAAACTGATTGTAATGAAATTTAAAACATAGATAGATCAATATTTAAATGGACACATAAGCTATTCATTTTTATAAAAATAGGACCACGAGGGGTGATGGGGGGCAATATTTGCCTCTCACAAACAATCAAACCGATTTTAATGAAATTTAAAACAAATTTTTAATATTTTTAATTAGGCTTAAGTTCATTAAATTTAATTTTCATTAAATTATTTTTATGAAGAAAGGAATTTTACAACATGAAAATTAATTAAAATTGTTATTGATAATCGTTCATTCTTGACCGTGGCCGGGATTCGAACGGCGGCCGGCAGGTTACCATGACATGTTTCGATCGCAACCACTCGATCTTCTCAAATGGATTTGCCGTTTTACACTCGCAGCCATCGACGACTGCTGACGTCAATAGTCAAACATCAATCCTTAAACCAAATTTTATTTTAACCTTTGGTAGATCGAAGTTTTGCTTTTTTGAATGATTATCCATTGATAGATCCATGTTTATATGGACACATAAGCTATTCATTTTTATAAAAATAGGACCACGAGGGGTGATGGGGGGCAATATTTGCCTCTAAGAAACTATCAAACCGATTTTAATGAAATTTATAGATCCATCTTTGTACGGACATATAAGCTATGCATTTTTAAAAAATAGGACCACCATGGGAGATAGGGGCAATTTCTGCCTCCCAGAAACTATCAAACCGATTGTAATGAAATTTAAAACATAGATAGATCCCTATTCATATAGCCATACACTCTCGAAAATTTGTTTTTAAATACTGTGGTGTAGGTATCATATGGTCGGGCTTTACCGACTATATTTTCTTACTTGTTTTTTGTGTAACGATGTAGAATTTTGTGCACTTTAAGAGAGTGGGAAACTTGGTTAATATTCCTTAAGTAAGTCTAAGGCACGTTTTCACTACTTATCGTGGCTCAAAGTAGACTTTAACCAGCCTTTTTAAAAGTGTAGTAAATTAAGGTTTATCCTACCTGTTGTGCTATTCACTAAGTTTTAACGATCCGACAATCGTTATATTTGTCAACATAAATATTCGCTTGCAGTAACGATAGTGTGATTCAGTAACTTATTTTTAGCAATTGTTAACAGCTGTTTTCTCTGTCTACAAAATGTTAAAAAAAACAAGTAAGAGTGCTATATTCGACTATGCCGAATCTTATATACCCTTCACCATGGTTTGGAAGGAACAGAAATTTATATATTTATCTAAATATGTATATGTATATATATATATATGTACATGTATATTTATATTATATATCTGTGGTTTTCACGAATAATCGCGTAAGTCGGTTTTTACCGAAATTGAGATAATGATGTCAAAGTGCTACATTTTGCATTAGGTTTTTATAAGTATTAAGCTTTTTAGAATATAATGTAGTATTATTAATTTTTTTCTGGTAAAAACAACTTAAGTTAACTGTTTAATAAAATATTTTGCTATTATAACGATTTATGTCGACATACATCGCCAAAAATTGTAAAATTGCTGAATATGTTTCCAAATAAAAAGCATATGTGAGATGTTATGTTGTTATTCGTGCAAAAAATATGAAAGTATTTTTTGAAAATTTTTCTATTAATAACAACTTATATGTACATGTGCGTTTATTGTTGACTTCTTTAGTTGCAACAACAGCAGATGAGCGGTTGTTTGTAATTTTAAGTCCATACGTTGTGCTATAAGTATCAAAAACTCTGAATATGTCGCCAACTTGTGTGCTAAAAACAACAACGTAAGTCGTCATGTGTGATTAAAATGATAACATTTATTTTCACAAAAAAGAACTTATGTGGAGATATGATGTTATATTGCACACACTTAATGAGTCAATCAAACATATGCATTTTTAATCCTTTTACAGATTGTGATCCTGTGAGGATTTTTTCATGAAAACTATGTATAATACGTAGAAAGTCACTGTTAAGAGGATAGTAGTAAAGTTTAAAAAAGCATCTACAGAAGCCGCAATTGAAAAAAATAATTGTCTTTGCTCTCCTGAAAAGTTTGGTTTTATAACTTACGCGATTATTCGTGAAAACCACAGATATATCGTTTAGTTTTATTTAATTATTTCCACATGTTTGCGTGGTATTAAATACTTATATTATAAGTTTAATAAATATATATCAAGTTTAGTTTTGATCGAATTTCAGTATTTGGTCATAACTCGGCCACTTTGTAACCGATTTGACAGCAAATATGTTCTTCTAAGGATTTACGGTATTTTGATATCTTAAACGTATGAATAGGTCATATTACAGCTCTAAAATTTTAGTTTTTATAAAAATTTTATGTTTTTTACTCCTTTTTTTGAGTATTTTGCTCATAACGTAAACATTTTTAACCTATTTGACAGATTTATATACCAACGTGCTTAAGAATAATATTACCATTAAATTGGGTAATTGGTATATATGTATATATACGTACAAATATGTACATACATATATTTAAACAAACTTAATTATAAAAATAGTAAATAAAAACAAACTTAATTATAAAAAAAAAGTAATTTTTGGGATTTCAGTATTTTAATTATAACTCAGCCATTTTGTAACCGATTTGACAGATTTATATATCGACGTGTTTAAGAATAAATTTACCAGTTAGTTGGGTTATAAGGCTTGGACTCGGGAAGACCTATGGTTCCCGAAAGTGGGGATTTTAAAAAAAAATTAATTTTGGTCATAACTTTTTGTATCTGAGCCGATTTTCCCGAAATTCTCAGAAAATATTTTTTACTAAAGATTTCCGATCTTTTGATATACAAGGGATAGCCATAGGTCATATGACAGTCGAAAAAATCATGTTTTTATACAATTTTTGATATTTTTTGTACGGGAGGTACTACGCCCACTTCTCCAATCCCGCCCACATTTTGTGGGATGCTGTGTACTGATAACCTTAATGTGTGTACCTAATTTAGAAACTTTGGCTCTTGCCGTTCTCCAGGTATACAGAAAAAAGTATTAAACATACAACAACAACAAGGGATTTTTGGAAAAAAATAGAGGTAGTCGTGGTTTTTTGCTCATATCTCTCATATTTTTGGACCGATCTGGCTGAATTTCAATAGCAAGAAAAAGTGGACTATATGTGACATAAATGTAAAACAACCTAGCCGCTATCATGTCTGGAGTATCCGGAAAATACATATCAAACGTAAGACGGACAGCAGACGGACAGACGGACATCATTAAATCAACTTCTCTCCTCATAAGGACCCAGAATAAATATACTTTATAGGGTCTAAGGTCAATATTATAGAAATTACAAACGGAATGACAAACTTATATATACCCTTTTCCACCTGTGGTAAAACAAATGAAATTATTATTAACCCCCCGTGTTACACATGGCCAGACTCATGAGTAAGACGAAGGGTTAATTTCTGGTTTTTATATTTTTTTTGTGAACTTTACATTTAGAATTTTGTTTTTGTTCCTAATTTGCTTTTTTTTTGTAAATTTTAAATTTGAGATATGAATATATCTTTATATGTTTGTAAGCTATTTTAAACATAAAATACATTTTATCGATTAAATAAACACAACCTAAATTATTGTCGCAAAAATAACAACAAAACAATTGCTTAAGTTAACAGCTGGCTTTAAACGACAACTAATATCGTAAGAAATGTTACTGAATAGCATATTTGATAGATGTTCGTTATATTTATTTTAACGATTCGATTATCGTTATAAAAGTTAGTGAATCGCACTGCTGGTAGGTAAAAGTTAAGTTGTAATAATGGAACCTTTTTTATACGGCTATAAAATCCTATCTTTAGCTATCGGTAAGTTGTGAAAACGGGCCTTAGTCGATAAAGTTATGTCCGTCTGTCCATCTGTTGAAACACGCTTACTTTCAAAAGATTTAATAGAAAAGAACAATATGTATTGATGCAAATTCTTTCTAGCACAAGGGAACAAATTTAAACTTTTTTTGTGCGGTCTGGAATTTGATTGCAATTTTTTACTAATTTCAAATCTAATCTCCATTTTTTTCTATCAGCTCTACTTTTCGAGATATACTGTTATGTCCAAAATTAAGGCACTTTCGCTACTTATATTGGAATATCTTGAAAACGGTTGACCATATTCAGTTAAGAAAAAAATCGAAACTCGGCAACAGTATTATTTTTAAGTCGTGCTTACATTGTTTTTAAATTTGCCCTATAGTTTCGGAGATATGGTAAAATTTTTGAAGAAAACGAGGACATATCTCGAAAATTTATTACTGTATTGAAATTTGGTCTATTTAAAGCTTTTTTTTATTATTTTTGATTAACGATCCATAATTAGCAATCGGTCCAGTATAAAATCGTCTCCTGGAAATCACTTTAATACGCCTTATAATATTTCTGAAGCAAATCAGGATATTTTTTTTTAAAATAAGACAACAAATTATAATACTGTGTGGTCCGGTTTTAAGAAGATTTACTTATAATTTATAGTTCCCATATACGGTTTAGGGTATTGATATTGAAGTAAAGCTATAAATATTAACCGAACGTGAAAACATAGCCGTATTAAAAAGTTTCTTATTCAGTCCTGCTTCTACGCAAAGTCGCCTATAAAATATTTATCAACCTATTTTAAAAATTATCTTCCATATATTAATTATAAATTTTGATATCAAGAAGAGTTTTTCGTATAACAATCATATTGTTACGTAAAGAAGTTTAGTTAGGAGTTATTTGTAGTTTTAGGCATAAATTGTAATTTGAGTTAGTATAAGAATGTTAAGCGTAATTGTAGAGTGTCCATCACTGTGCTGATTGTTCCAGTAGAAAGGTTATGTTAAAAAGTAGACGTTAAATTAAAATGTGTAAAAGTTTGGAATTCACATAAAATAGTATAGAGTTACATGTAATCATACCTGAATACCCTTAAGTTACATGTAATCATACCTTAATACCCTTAATACCTACTACTTTCCTATTTATTTCTTCTTTTATAATTTAACTTTACTTTAATTTACTTTCTTGAACTTTCCTTTAATTTATTAATTATCAAATATTTTCTTTTACTAATTTTTCATGTTCTTAATATTAATATTGGGTAGTCTTTTACAGTTATATAAAATGAGTATAAATATGTAAATCAATGTAGATTTAAGGTTACTTTTTACTTAGTGATTAAAATGTAAAGTCATTAAATAATTAATAAAGAAATTGTTTTATTGAAAAAGTATTGTTTAGCATTTTTAAATAACTAACTATAGGGGATAGGTGGGTGTTTAAGATAAGAAAAAACGATAATATATACAGCATAAGACGGCGCTGTGAAGTAAAGACCATTGCATTAAACAGTTTTTTTAAGTGGGTTATCAAAGTGGTAAACTAAAGTTTGCTATCAATACCCCAATTCAACATACGCTAAACCTCCATGTAATTTACTCATCACTAAAACACGCTCTCTTGAATATCATGTGTCTAAGACACAAATTAGCAACTTGTAGATTTTAGGCATTTCTTTGCCTCCTCTAAAACATATTTTACCATTCTTGTCCTTTCCTTCGGTGCCCAGAAAAAAATAAAAAAAATTTGTTTATCCAAACATGAGGTCTGTGACAACGAAGGGTAAAATGAACACATATTCGGGCTCGTCTGCCAGGCAATAGGAAAAAATAACAACGTATAAAAATGCAAGAAGAATAAAAAAATGTAATAAAATAAAACGAAATGAAAGCAAATAAAAAGAAGAAAAAAAAAGAAAATTTGTTACACCGAAACGTTGAGAAGAGCACTTGAATGGAGAAATACTACAATTTCTCTACGATTTTCTTTCAAAGGTCTTCTTAAGAGGCTGTTGTTCATAAGAATACAAGCGGTACGCTGCTGCAAGACTATTTTAATTAAATTTTCTTCGTTATTTCTCTATAGAGCGAACAATTCTAAGAATTCCACGAATTAAGGCGGTTGTTTTTTATTTACTAAATTTTAACTTTTAATTTATTTTATTGTTTTTTTGTTGCTTAACATTTTCAAGGATTTAATTAGATGTTTTATCTGTAAAATGAGATAATTAGTGATAATTATACTTTAGTAGTTTATAAAAAATTTTAACAAGGAAATATTTTGAACAAAATTTGTTAAATACTTATTTTTGTGCGTACTAGCAAGCAGCCACAATAACAAGATAAACAACCTCAAAATTATGCTTGTAGGTGTTTTTAAAATTATCAGGATGTTGCCTACTTTAAGGAGTTACTAGATAAATTTAAATGATTAAAAGATGCTTAGGTATATCAAATACTCTTGATGAGTTTTGAATAGAAAATATAAAACATTGTAAAAAAATTCAAGTACATAAAAAAATTCAAGTACATATCTTAATTTGTAAGTTTTGAAATAAAAATAAATTTTGTTTTAAAATTTGCTTATAATGACTCATATGAAAATGTGGGCTTTCAGCTGTTATGCTGAATAATTTAACAGAAATTTATTTTACATGAATTTATTAAATCCTTTTCTTTTCCGTTTCACTGATTTGGCAATTTTACAAAAAGTATCTATTGTGTTTTATTTCGCTTTTTATTTTTTGTATAGTTTAATGGTCTGTTCTAATTAGTGGCTGGCGTGTAAAATATTGTGGTTTTAGTTTTATTGCAAATTCGTTGGATAAAATAAAAATCGAAAAAAATTTAATTACTTACTTTTTTTTAAATATTTAAATACGAAATTTATACAATTTACGGACAATTTTACCAAGTTCAGTTAAAGCTAACCTTAACTTCGAGTTAACAATGTGTTTTTGGTAGTTATAACTACTCAGTTAATTATAACGGAACTTGATAAAGTTGACCGTTATTATATATAAAAGTTAATAAGGATTTAACCTGATTAAAAGATTTTTAATAACTTTTATACAAGAGAATCTTCAACGTCTGAGTCAGATCCATATTATAAGGCATCAGTTCTTTTAGAGCCAATCGATTTAGTGTAAAGCTGATGTGATATTCTGTTATATTATATATTCTCGAAACCCTTAGAACAAATGGGCAAAATAATTATTGGTCTAAAATCAGAGTAACCGGTAGGATATTTAATCTTTGGCAAAGGAATTACCTAAGCTAACTTCTATTTTTTTTTTTGGAAAATTTGATACCATTAAAATTGTGTTATAAATATGATTAAAATATGATACAATGTATGGAATAGTCAGGCGAAGAAAACGCACTTACATTTCGTCATGTCCAACTGTCTAGGCTTTATGTTCCCTAACGACTTAATATATCATGCTCTTCTATTTGAGAAACGAAAAATTTCCCTGAGATTCTGAACTACTAAAATTAACATTGACTGTATAATTTGGTTCCAATATAAAACTTTTATTTAAATCATCAATATCTTTTGCAATAACATTATTTTCACTCCCTTTAATACCTGTAAAAAAACTTCAAATTAGTATTAAATCAGTAACATAGACCTCTGCCTTTTTCACCATAACTAAAATTAAATAAACTTGTACTAATTTAAAAATAAAATAACAAAATCATATCTTTTAATTGAAATGTTTACTATTTCAACAAAATTGCATAATTTTTAGAAACTAATGAAAAGGTTTAAAAGAATTTAAAATTTGTCATGGTTTTGCATACGCAAACACACTCACACAAATACAAATGCACACATGCACTTATGCAAACATAGTTATATGCATATACATACATAAACATCCTTAATTAAACGTATTGTTTATACAAATTTCAATAAAATTTATCCACTGTAGAATTTTCGAAATGCAAACATATTCGTGGTTAAATTTGATTTTAAACATTTTTGAATATCCGACTGACCACAAGTTAGGCAAACACTCAGTAACTGATAGGCATGTGTGTACAATGTGTGTATGCTTTTGTGCTAAGAGGTAATTTTGAAAGGATGGTAAAAGCAGGGTTTTCCTTTACATTTTTTTTCTGAAGTCAGATTACTTAGATTTATGTTTTTAATTTATAGGTGTAGACTACTTGGTAGTTCAAGTAAATTGTTCTGTTTTAGAACGCGTAGAAGAAAAAAATATTTTACTATAGTGAAAGTACTGGTATAAAAATTACTTTCAAAAATTAACAAGGCAATGCGAAATACATGCAGCAATGAGAGTGGGAACAAAAATTACATACATTCTTTATTTTTTTAATGTCAGTTTGGCATATGTATGTATGAAATATTTTGTATGTTTGATAATATTGCAACAACAATTCTTTGAGAAAACCATTTCTTGCCAGCGTACGCCACATACGACGCAGAAGTTAGCATCACAAATTCTTTGTAACCGTTCGCTGCATACGACAGACAAGTAAAATTCCCGCAGACTGCACAAGGGAATTTCCAAATACTAGGAGTATAGGTAAACCTTTTTTATTGTATTAAAAGGTTTGGAAAAAAAACAAGTACTGTCGAGAGTGTATTATTTTGGTTTCTTGTACCCTCACAACACTATTTAAATTGTGCGACGAACAGTACCGCATAGCATTTGTCATTGTGGTTGTACACAAATGTTTTGCACATGCATTTGATTTGTGTTGTGTGCTGACATTTAAATACATTTATGCAGGTCTTTAGTTAAGGGTTTCCAAAAATGGTGTATCATTTTAATTTTAATAAAAAAAAGTTTTTTTGAGATATTTAAAATATTTTTATTTCAGTTTATTACAAATAAAAAATGAAAAATTATGTCGGTGAAGTGACCCCCCTACTGGCTCGGCGGTCTCCAAATCTTTTACCAAAATTTTCAACCACGTTTTTCAATAAACTGTTTTTAAGCTCTTGAGCTGTTGTGGTGTTATTGCTGTACACTTTCGATTACATAAAAACCCTCAAAAAATAGTCCAAAGGTGCCAAGTCGCACGATCTTGGTGGGCAATTCACTCCTTCTCTATGAGACATAATGCGATTTTCGAACTTTTCTTTCAAAAGATCCGTTGTTTGCAGTAAAGTAAGTGAAAGAACTCTCAACAACTTTTATAAAAAAAATAACATTTCAAGTGCCACGGCATTCCCTTACTACGAGGCAGGTGTGTAAGGGAGAATACTAAAAAACAACTTTATCAAAACATACAGTGTGTAAAGCTGATCGTTACATCCAACAATTTGTATATGCGCTGAATAATGTGCTTTATGTGTCAAAAATGTATTGCTTTAAAGTGGGAACTCGCCATATAAAGTTCATGTCTTCCGTAAGCGCAATGGTAAGCGAAACTTTTATGTTTCTCCCTTACAAGTCTGCTTCGTTGGAAGCTCCATTTTTTTTTGGGCGTATACTCGAAATAAAGAATTGACACTCTAAAAAATGAGTGCGGTATCGCAATTGTATGGTATACCTCCCCCTTCTTGATCTTGCAAATCTTAAACGCTCATACAGATACACTGGTTCTTTAGTTACAATGATCTTGTGAAGAAAAATTAAACTTCTCAACTTTAAAATGTTGATAGAAGAAATGCTAGTAAGCCGGCGAGAATATGATGATATTCTATCAAACCTCCTTAGGCTATAATTTTAACGGACAATGTTATTGTAAGTTGTGTTGAGTTTTCTTACATCGAGGGAACTACAGGCACCACAAACTTGCGATGCATATATGTTGGAAAAAGAGAATGAACTTTAATTATATAACTAATTTTAATATTTTATAAATGAAATCAATAATGTTTGTTTTTAATTGTAATATTTATTTTAAAAGTAGAAAATAAATTTTTCAGTCGTTGGCAGTGTTTAGAAGAAAACACATCAATTACTAACAGGTTATGGGCCCCTTCGCAAAAAAAGTGCGTAAATTATTGAAAGTTTTAAGGCTCCATATATTTCAAGATTGCAGATGTCTAACCACAATCAAATAGAGAAGCTTCGTGGAAGCGAAAATTATGAAGATTGGAGATTTCCAGTTGAGGCGTATTTCCAAATGAAAGGTCTTTGGAATGCCGTCCTTGGCACAGAAACCATAGAGGAGAAGAAGGTTCAAGCAAAAGCCGAGTTAATACTTTTAATCGATAAGATAGTTTATCCACACATTCGTAATTGCAATAATTCTCAAGAAGTTTGGAATACACTAAAAACAATTTTTGAAGATAGCGGACTGGTAAGAAGAGTGGGATTAATTCAAAAATTTGGTTCTACAAAACCACAAAATTGTGTTAGCATTGAAGAATATGTTAATGAAATTATAACGATAGCCCACAAATTACGAGCCGCTAGTCTCAATGTCGATGAAGAATGGGTTGGTTCAATGTTGTTAGCTGGATTACCAGAATAATATAACCCAATGATAATGGCCATTCAAAGCTCTGGAATAAAAATTGCTGGTGATGCTATTAAATTGAAATTATTACAAGATGTCAAAAAGGAATCAACAGAGATAGCTTTAGCTGGTCAAAAGAAAGTATTTAAAAATAAGGGACCAAAATGCTTCAATTGCAACCAATATGGACACATTGCCGCAAAATGTCATAACAAAAGTACGAAATCAAAATTTAAAAAAATAATACAAACGCGATGTTGGGATGTTTTTCTGTACGAGAATTAAATAAAGATGAATGGTTTTTTGATTCTGGAGCAACAGCACGTATGTGTTCAAATTCAAAATATTTTAATAATAATTTCCAAGAAAAGAGCGCTGAAGTTACCATCGCTAATAACGAAACAATGCAAGTAAAGGGTATAGGGCAAGTTGAAATGACTGCTAAGATTGGAAAATATAAAGAAGAAAAGGTTATGTTTCGTGAAGTTCTCTATATACCGAACTTGTATGTCAATCTTTTGTCCGTTTCAAAAATAGTTCAAAGTGGTTATGAGAAAGGTTGCAAGGTTATAAACAATATTGGTAACATTATAGCAACGGGCGATATGGTTAATGGAATGTTTAAATTAAACATAGCAAACAATAAAGTTCTTATTTCTAAAGTAAAAACTCAAGATTACAATCTTTAGCATAAACGTGTTGGGCATGTAAATGATGAAACTTTAAAGACTATTAATTCTGGACTATGAATGTTGGTGCAAAATGCGAGATAAACAGCCAAAATTGTATTACTTGCTTAAAAGGTAAATTTTCAAGAAGTTCTTTTAAGAATTCGGGAACACGATCAAATGAAATTCTAAGCTTAATACATTCAGTGCCATCAATAAATGGTTCAAGGTAAATGTTAACATTTATTGACGACTTTAGTAGAAAAGTTTTTGTCTATTTCATTCAAACTAAAGAAGAGGTTTCATACAAATTTTCGGAGTTTAAAAACTTTGTGGAAAAGCAAACTGGAAGAAGAATAAAGGCTTTCAGAAGTGATAACGGAACTGAATATTGTAATAACAAAATGAGGAACATTTTTCTAAAGTGTGGTATTGAGCATCAAACAACGGTCCCATATACGCCACAACAAAATGGTATGTCGGAAAGAATGAACCGAACAATTGTAGAGAAAACTAGATGTCTAATAATTAATTTTAATTTACCAAAGAAGTTTTGGGCGGATGCTGCCAACACGGCAGCTTATTTAATAAACCGAACTCCTTGTAAATCGTTGCAAGATGCCAGTCCTGAAGAGGTATGGTCTGGTAGAAACCAAATTGTAAACATCTAAAAGTTTTTGGATGTAAAGCTGTGATACACATTCCAAAGGAGAAAAGGAAAAAACTTGATTCTAAGGCAAAAGAGACCATTTTTGTTGGTTATTGCACTCATTCAAGAACTTATTGTTTTTATGATGAAACCCGGAACAAAGTTGAATTAAGTAGAGATGCAAAATTTTTTGAAGACAAATTCTATTATGAAAAGTCTAGCGATAATTCAAAATTTTATATATTTCCTGGATATGATTCAGTGGGGAATGGAGATGTTCAAATGAGGTCTATAGAAGGAAGTTTTGATGATACAATTACAAAATCTTAAAATCGAAGAGCTGCAGAAGAAAGCAGCTCAGAAGAAGAACAATATTTTTCTGAAACTGATGATATGCCATTAAAAAGATAAGAGGATCAAAGTATTGATCGGGCACCTGAAACATCCGCAAGAAGAATCATACCTCCGGAAAACACAAGAAAGTCACTGAGAGTTCCAAAGCAAGTACAAAGGTATGGTTTTAATGTAATTCAAGTTGATGAAGAACCCAAGATCAAGAAGCAAGCCCTAGAAAGTCCTGATAAACAACAATGGCAACAGGCAATGCATGTAGAGCTTAACGAATTAATGGAAAATGGAACATGGGAGGTTGTTAAATTATCAAAAGGTAAAAAACCGATAGATAGCAAATGGAGTTATAAAACCAAAAGAAATTCAGCATTTTTACAAAGTGAGTTAAGTGAAGAAATTTATTTGAAGATCCCCGAAGGCTTAAATGAAAACAACGACATGGTATGTAAACTAAATAAATCATTATATGGCCTCAAACAAGCATGTAGAATATGGAACAAAAAGTTAGACCAAACGTTAAAAAATATGGGTCTGTTACAATGTAATACTGATCCTTGTGTGTATTATAAAATAAATAATGATGAAAGAACATGCGTTGCAATTTACGTTGATGATTTTTTAATTTTTTACAAATAGTCATAAAGGTAAGTCCAATATAAAAAGAAACTTAACAAACAATTTCAAAATGAAAGATACTGGAGAAGCAAATTATATTTTGGGAATGAAAATAACAAGAGATCGATTGAATGGAAAATTATGGATAGATCAAGAACAATATATATCTAGTGTATTAAAAAGGTTTAACATGGACGATTGTAAATCTATCTCAACGCCCTTGGACATAAATCCAAAAATTACCAAAGATATGTGTCCACAATCGGAAGAAGAAATTGCAGAAATGAAAAATATACCATATCTAGAAGCAATTAGAAGTATTATGTATGCAGCTCAAGTAAGTCGTCCAGATATATAATTTGCAGTGGGATTTTTAGCTAGGTTTAGCAATAATCCTGGAAAGCTACACTGGCAAGCTGTAAAATGTATAATGAAGTATCTTAACGCTGGGTCTCCACATTGCGATATTTATTGCTAAGTACAAGCAAAAACGTCGGCAAAACAATGACAGAACAATGGAGCAATAATTGCTGAATTTATTGCTGGAGAACACTTGAAATTGCTTTGCCATAAATTTGCAAATTTCACCGCGAGTAGTCGTATAAAGTTTTGTGGCTGTACATATTTATAACAAATGTTTTATGTTGTGTTTTGAAGTGGTTGTGAAATTTTCTTTTTTAAATTAATAAAATAATTAATTGTATTTGTCGTATCTGTGTTTTGTATTACTTTTTTATTTATTTGCGTTAAAAAAAGTTGAATTGTTCTATTGAAAAAATAAAAATATACAAAAAAATAAATTCGTCGTTTGCTTTTGTTGATCTTGACGTTTATTAAAAAATATATATTTATTGATTGCTTTTTTAATAAATAAACACACAAACAAAAAACAACCGTACAGAGAAATGAAATGTCAGATAAATTACAACTGATTTGACAGCATATTGCTAAGCAATAATTGCTCAAGCAATAAGAAGAGCAATCATTGCGCAATGGATTGCCACTCATGGCTCACTCATAGCAATGAAATTTGACGTTTGCCGCAACAAATATTGCTACGTGAAGACCCGGGGTAAGGGAACTTTGAAATATAAACTACAATTTATTAGAGATGAAAATAAGCACATTGAAAGATTCTCAGATGCAGATTGGGCTGGGGATATAGAAGAACGAAAATCAACTTCAGGTTATTTATTCAAGTTTCAAAGTGGCTGTATTTCATGGAATTCTAAGAAGCAGCAAATAACGGCATTATCAACAACAGAAGCAGAATATATGGCTTTGGCAGCAGCAGGTCAAGAGGCTGTATGGTTACAATCTTTGTTCAATGAACTTGAAAGATCATCATTAATTGTCATTAAGTGTGATAACAAAAGTGCTATTAATTTGGCTCACAACAATGTTTATCATGCTCGCTCTAAACACATTGACATAAGACATCACTTTTTAAGGGAGCTGGTATTTTAACAAAATCCTTATCAAGTATAAAACATGATCATTGCTGCAATCTAATGAATCTTGGTGTTCATTCTAGTGGGGGTGTTGGAAAAGGAGATTGAACTTTAATTATATAACTTGTTTTAATATTTTAAAAATGAAATTAATAATGTTTGTTTTTAATTGTAGGTAATATTTGTTTTTTAAAAGTAGAAAATAAATTTTTCAATCGTTGACAGTTTTTAGAAGAAAACACATCAATTACTAACAATATTGTTACGTTACTGCCTTTCAATAACGTTTTGGTTTATTTCCTTTATAATAAACCGTTTCGAATTCTTTATTGCAACTTTAATAAAATAAATAAAACACAAACACTTTAAAAACTGTTTACAATTTACTCAACTCTATTTAGTACTGTCTTTTTAACAAACGTAATTTATAGCTTTTATTCACAACCAACTATAATTTTCTCCGCGTTATTCGTTATTGGCAAAGTCTGAACTTAGATTGATCTTATTATGCTAGTCGCCGCTAGTATTTATACTGCCATTCGGCCATCTAGAACATTCGAAATGTTTTTCGAAGGTTAGAGGCTTTACTTTTCATTACTCTACTTGATTATAGCAGCACTTATGTTTACATAATTTCACCACGTATACTGAATGAAGCTTTTTTAACGGTCATTTCGAGGGCTTTCTGCACATTGGGATTGAAGTGTACTAAATTATAACAATTTTTTAATAACAATGTAAATTAATAAAATTACTAATAAATACAAGTTAACTAATAAAAACAAGATAACAAATAAATTCAACTAATTCTTAACTAATAATTACAGCTAATTCTTAACTAAAGTTACTTTCGTAACAATATAATAGTGTTGGTAGAAGATATTCCTTAGCCAGACGAACTCTTATTTTAAGTGGTGTTAAGTGCTGTGGTGGCCATAAAGCGCGCAGCATACCATATATTCTACCACAAGCCTGATTTTTATGATCGGTCGAAGTTAAGGTGCTTTTAAACATCACTTCAAGATTTTTTAGCTGCATTCACAATCTCAATACTTTTGCAACCAATAACAACATTCACATCTGTCTCAATTCTTATATTTTTCTTGGTTATAATTAAACATTTTGATTTACTGGGGTTGATTCTCAAGCCGTTAGCAGATGCCCAGGAAAATATTTGATTCAAGTCAAAATTTATGTGATCTAACCCTATTAGTAATACGTTCCTCGTGCAACTTAGGTATAACTGAACATCATCAGCATACATTTGTACAGAAGAGTATCACACCCTCTGTTAACTGTTAACGGACGAGAAGTTAATTCATTATTCACCACAGATTGACTTCTATCAGATAAGTAGGACTGAATCAAACTAGCCGCAAGTGCCGAAAACCCAAAAATTTCATCAGATTCATGCAAAGAATGGAATTATGAACGCTGTCGAATGCCTTGGAATGGTCCAATAGAACCAATAAAGAAATTCTGCTATCATCCAAATTGCCACGAATTTCTTCTACAAAATCAGTGAGTGCGGTTATGCAACCACGCTTTGGTCTGAAACCAGATTGGCGGTCAGTAAACAGTCTGTTGTCATTCACATGTTCATACACTCACAATATTCTGTACGTAAAATTAACTGAAATTGTAATATAAAATAAATGAAAGTTCAATTAAAAACCGGTCTACCTATTTTTCATTTATTTTTAACAAAAAGTTAATTTAATTTTTATTGTCAAAAATTCAACACCATATTCCGTAAAATCAAATAAATATCCAGTTATTTTGTAAAATTTTACTGTCAAAAATTCAACACCATATTCAGTAAAAACGATTAAATATTCAGTTATTTATTAAAATTTTACTGTCAAAAAATTGACCCCATATTCAGTAAAAACAATTATATAATCAGTTATTTTATTAAATTTTCGTTTACTCCACAAAAGAGCCGAATTTCTAAAAAATACCAGACAGACACCTGTCCGCTTGTTTTTCTTATAAGCGAGAGAGGGAGAATATTTTTATTTACTTACCCAGTTACACACGTTTGTTTTACTTTTGTTGTACTGACCACGTTGTTTACAGAAGAACTCTCAATTATAAGACACCAGCAGCATGACCGATATGGCTTCGCAATTATTTTACTTTTAAAATTTGATGTATTTAACTAAATTATTTTAACAAATAGAAAATGGGAATTGCTTACACAAAACAAGCAATTCATTTTTTATAGATAAGTAAAAATTAATTTTTGGTAGTAAAATTATATAAAATAACTGAATATTTAATTGTTTTTACTGAATATGGTGTTGAATTTTTGACAGTAAAATTTTATAAAATAACTGTTTTTACGGAATATGTAGTTAATTTTTTGACAATTAATTTATATAAGATAACTGAATATTGATTTGTTTTTACGGAATTCGCGGTTGAATTTCTGACAGTAAAAATTAAGTGCACTTTTCGTTGCTTTAAATTACATTTTCATTTAATTTTCATAAAGAAGAAGTTTACCGAATCAACTGACAATATTAACTGCAACTGAAAATCCGTATTAATATGCACTTAGTTTTTTGAATAACTGTTACAATCAGTTAAAAATAAATTTGCTTGGAATTTTAAATGTTTATTTATTTAAAAATGACTGAACGGAATATTTCTTAAATAAACTACAGTCCGTTACTGTAATAATATTGTGAGTGTATAATTGTTTATGTAAAGTACACTGAGCGTATGGAGAAAAGCAAATATTCGTTATAAATAAAATGTATTGTTGTATTGGCAATTAATCAAATCAAAGTCTATTATGTCTCTTGAAGCTAATAATTGTATCCTACCGGCATAACTCTGGCGCAATCAAAAAAAAATCCAAAACTTATAAAAAGAAGTTTATTGCAAGTTTGTAGTTAAAAAAAAAGTTTCAGTACTCTGACTGGTTTTTAGTTTTTAATTAAACCTATTTTGTGATTTAAAAATTTTTTTTTATTTAAATTTTCTGTCAAAATTTAACATTTCATGTCGGAGTTCAAAATGTGTTACTTTGACTGACAGTTCAAACAATGATAAGAAAAACACAAATAAAAAACTAAAGTAATTTAAATGCTCTAAAAAGTTTTTAGTAAAAACTAACAACTACAAAAATAAAAGGGAAATAAAGAAGAGATAGAACAATAATGAAAGAGAGACCGAAACTTTCTTTGTGTTTATTAGCTTTATTTTTTAAAAATAATAAATTTTACTATTCGTACTAAAAATACGGGTGAAATGTTAAATGCGATTATCAGTTTAATTCGATTTGTTCAAGTGTAAAGATGATATTGCGACTTGTTTGTGTTCTTGGAATTGTTTTTACAACTTTATTTGTGACTCAGACATTGCCAAGCAGAATATATGGATCAATTAAAGATGAAAGTAATAAACAAAAAAGGAAACAGACTTATTTGAATTCTTAGATATTTAATAAAGTTTTATTTTCATTTTGCTCTCAAATACCTACACTGAAAAAGATTATCCTGAAAGTTGTGTTATTAATGATAACTTAATTTTATCTCGTATGGAGTTTATAAAAGATCCATATGTCCAGTGCGGCCTTTTAATTTGTGGTAAAAATTCAATACTAGAAATTAAAAGGTATTTAAGGGAGGTGAACAAACTTAAAATACAATGTTTATTTAACATATGTGATTTTTTTTATTTATTTATAGTTGTTCTTTGCAAACTGTGCCGCCTAATTGCAAATTGGGTGATTTGAAAGATCCGTCACTTCCGTATCCTCAATGCTGTGATCGTGAATTTCTATGCTAAAAATATGATTGTTAACTTATTAATAATAAAGTGTTTTTAATAATTGGTTTATTTATATATAA
Source organism: Pollenia griseotomentosa (assembly GCA_963931875.1). Classification (NCBI taxonomy): domain Eukaryota; kingdom Metazoa; phylum Arthropoda; class Insecta; order Diptera; family Polleniidae; genus Pollenia; species Pollenia griseotomentosa. The sequence goes on along the minus strand of OZ007561.1, from coordinate 97,320,119 downwards.
AATAGAAACTGGGAATTATTTCCTTCCGAAGGTTACTTTACATTATATTCAACATTTTTCATTTTTTCGAATTTATTCTATGAGCTAAATTTCAGTTATGTATTTTATAAAGCTTTTTTGTAATAGTTCTATTCCTTCAATTTTTCAGAAATGACTTTATACACTACCAGACTATTATATTGTATTTTCTTGGTACATTTTACCTTAGCTTTTCTTTGGAAAGCAATGAGGTATATTTTATGTACAGACAAATTTACAATTATAAGACACCAGCAGAATGTAATGCATTTTCTGGCCCGCTACGGCCTTCGTCAGCATTCTTTGTGTCTCACTGGATAGTGTTACTTTATAAATTGAATGTATTTAACTCAACTATTTTCACAAATAGAAACTGGGAATTATTTCCTTCCGAAGGTTACTTTACATTATATTCAACATTTTTCATTTTTTCGAATTTATTCTATAATTGTAAATTTGTCTGTACATAAAATATACCTCATTGCTTTCCAAAGGAAAGCTAAGGTAAAATGTACCAAGAAAATACAATATAATAGTCTGGTAGTGTATAAAGTCATTTCTGAAAAATTGAAGGAATAGAACTATTACAAAAAAGCTTTATAAAATACATAACTGAAATTTAGCTCATAGAATAAATTCGAAAAAATGAAAAATGTTGTATATATAAAATAGGTTAAAAAATGGTACCCTGATAGGCTAGTTGGTAGTGAGCCAGTCGATCAGTGCGATTATTGCGGGTTCGATTCCTGTCCCAAGACTCTAGTGTGCTTTACCATAACGGGCTGAAGGTTTTCGTTAATATTACTCGTTCAATTTAGTTAGAATATAATTTGTAAAACTAATTGTAACTTTTACTTAATAAATAATAATAACTTTAAATCTATATAGATAAAGCAGAGTCGGGTGTGTTACGGCTGGACCGATTTTGATGATTTACGGTTTGTTGGGTTTGTCATCGGTCCAAATGGGAGAAAATATATTAAAGCCCTATTTGTGTAAAACGCAAACGCAACGCCAAAAGTTACATTGAAGGCAAAAACAAAATCGAAAATATTTCATAATTTTGTTGTTGTTTTCTACAGAAATTCATATTGAATTTTTAAATTTCAAACGCTGCATATCTTGTGGCGTTGAAAATTTTAAAACGCAATGTGAATTTCTGCAGAAAGCAACAAGACAATTTTTGACATTGTTTTTGCTTTCAATGTTATTTAGGGCCTAAAAATTTGGAAATTTTGCAAAATTGCGCAAGAACAAAAATGAAAAACTAAAAAAGAAATATAAATAGTTTTATATTGCATGTTATTTCTTCAAAAGTTTGAGTTAAATTAAGTTCCTACTAAACGACGAATTTGAAAACCAATATTTCTTTGAAAACCATTCATCTTAAAAATGCTAAAACCTTTTATGAAAATGCTGAATAAAATGCCAATGGCTTATGGAAAACTGCACAGTTAAATCCACATTTTTAAAGCTCAATTTAGCTACAGAAATGCGAAAATGGTCACACTGATGTGCTCAAATTTTGACTTGATAGGGTCAAAATGTAGCATAGGGGCTATATAAACCTCCTCCCTAAAATCACTAAAAGACAAACAAATCTCATATAGATGAAGAGATCTAAATAAAATCCGAAAGAACTAAAACCCATGCCATAAGTTTGTTTTGGTGTCGGGTATCATACTGTCGGATTTGAACGACTATACTTTCTTACTTGTTTTAAGCTCTGGTCTGTAGGTGAAAAACTCACCACAATATTTAATTTTATTTACATATTCCAGAAAAAAAGTATGATCAGATTATTTTAATCGATGTCAGAAGTGTTGCAAAACATTTTTAATTCAATTTATTCTGTATCCAAATAATTTTTTGCCTTCGAGGACTTTTAAATTCAATTTGAAATTAACATTTCTTGTGCTCTATTAAAGAAAAATTTATATTTGTAGTCAGAGCCAAAAACATTTTAACAGACTTTGTGGCAGTTTATAAAAATGTAAATTTTTTCTTTTTTTGTTTCTGTTTTTAAGGAAATGTAAATGGTAATAAAAAATGTACGCATGCATGTCCCAGCAATCATTTTAATAAGAATTTTATTCGTAATTAGTGTATACACCTTCAGGTGCTGCTGCTATCCAACAGATGCTGTCTACTATTATACTGCAGAGGAGATTAGATAGCTCCAGCTCCTTAATAAATATATAATTTTCCCGGATTAAATACTCAAATTGCTACCTGTGTGTGTTGGTTGTTCTCACGCATAGGGGGGTTGGTAAACGCCTTCTTTGTTATCCAGCGGTTAGGATCCACCATGTAGTATGCCTTTGCTGCATGTTCTCCAGATGTACAGAAATTTATATTGTATTTGTATGGAAGGTACCACGCCTACTTAGAATCTTGCAAACATTTATAGGCTATATTAAGCGCCGGGTAATCAGGAACATACTATGAAAATCGGTTCAGTAGCTAAGGAGCCTATAGGGAACATACAAACAAACGCAGATTAATTTTATATATGTATGTGTGTTTATAGATGCATCTTGTAAACGAGATACACATAAATCTCTTGTATGCATAAACATTTTTAAATTTTATTTTTTATATTTTTCTTGTTGCTTGTTTCTGTTGTTTTGCATACTCGACATTTATTTCATTGTGTTGCTGTTGTTTGTTCTCTTCGTTCATGTAGATTCACTTCCATATGCTATCTGATGCTTGTGTGTGAGTTTGTTATCGTTCACCTAGAGGTCCTTGTTAATAGCCTTGGTGTTGTTGTTATTACGCTATTTTATACACACCCTGACACACGAACACAATTGAAAATAAGAAGGGGGGATCTTTTGTGTGTGTATTATAAAGAAGAAACAAAAGAATCAACAACCATGTATTAAATAGTTTAACATTTGCAACTTTAAAGTTTATTTTGCAGACATGAAAAACGAATTTAGTTTTTCATAAAAATACTCTTTTAGCTAAAAGTCAAAAATTTCTTTTAACTTTGGCTTTAAATAAATTAGTTAAAATCAAAATTGAATGCTTTAAAGACCAGGGCAAGCGACAATTTGATATCAAAACTAAGGTCATGTGTGGTGAAATATTCTAAAATTTTTAGTTAAATGTTGGCCCTAGACCCAACTTTTAGTATACCGAATTAGAATCACTTTCCGAGTCAGTCCGTAAAACAGGTCGAAGTTTTAAAGATAATTTGGCTGATGTTCAACTGCCATATCCGTCTGTCTGTCCTTATGTTGAAAACAAGCTCACTTTCGAAAAACTCAAAATAAAAGAACAAACTTCGTGTCAAATTGCTTGTAGTTATCCGAAGAGGTTTGGGTTTGAAAATTTAAGATTGAGTTACAAAAACTAACATAAATTGTGGCATAATGCACGGATTGATATTCGATTTTGCACAGCTTCATTCTATATGACTAGAAATCACACCGTCAAATTTCGTGAGGATCGGTCCATAATTTACCAATGGCGCCTATGGTAAATTATAAAACTCACTCCTAAAATATTCCTTCTATCGGTGGAGGGTATCAAAGATTCGGCACAGCCGAATAAAGCACTCTGACTTTTTCTTAAATTATTTCTTCTAAGTAAATTGGTAAACTGAACTGTTTTCGATTCCATATGAAATTTAATTTTAAGAGTAAAATCAATTTTCTAATGTGCTGTTTCCAAACGACAAGCGATTGATTGTGTAGTAAATTTAAAATGATAAGCACTAAGACATTTGAGTGCTTTTTAAATAAATTTTACTACACAATCAATCGCATGTCACATTAATCAGTAAAAATATTGCAAAATTCAATTAGCTGAACTCACGAATAATTACGGATTTTTAGATATTTATATAACCCTTGTGTCAATACCCAACTTTATCCACATTGTTTAGCACTCGTTGTACTCGGGTACCCATATACTATAATGCATTAATAATCAATATTTTTATGAAATAAATTTAAATTTTTAAACGTTTTAAAAGCGTATTAAATTAAATTTATGTTAAAATATGATTTTTTAACTTTGTATTGCATAAGGGCTAAAAGTTTGAACTTTTTATATAGGACAGTATTTTTTAGTATAACAGTTGAACATTTTTTGTCATACATGATATGTATATGAGACTTCCTCGTATTATAATACTAGCGCTTTGGAAACTAAACTTAAGTCATTGTATGATACAGAATTTAGTTTATTGAAGTTTTTGAACACTTAAAATGTGTTTGTGTTATCGCATAAGTTGTATTGTATTGTATTGTATTCCCGTCCCGGGAATTTCCGGGAATTTCCATTATTTTATTTCCCGTTTTCCCGGGATTTTTCTTGCGGGATCCCGGGAAATAAAAAATTCCTCATAATTTCAGAAAACAGCTATTTATACTTTGAAATTTAGTTTTCTATTCTCTAAAAATAAGCATCTGTGGATGGGTTGTGGATTAGATCAATTATAAGAAGTGAGTACATGTATTTAAATCAATGTCTCCTAATGCAATAAATCTACTAAAAGCAGAATGGGCAGTGCAACAGTTGATAGTTATTACATTTAGTGAAGTAAAGAGTTAATAAAGTACATCAATTCAAAAAAAGATGCAGGCAGTAAAGTTTCATTGTCCATGAACAAGTCTTAAAAATAGGAGATACCTAAACATATCGCTCCTTTATTGCAACATAGTCATATCTACAAAAACAAACGATCTTGGCAAAATGCGATTAAAGTTTTCAAAATGTACTTATTTAAAGATATATTTAGCTATAACTTTGGTTCAGTTTGAGATATAATACGAGAAGGCATGAAGGAAAACTTTGCTAAAGTTACTTCAAATTTTGAGATATGACTATGATGCAATGAAGGAGCGATATGTTTATTAGGTGATAAACACAAATTTTCAATTTCAATTTGTGTTGGTTTATATACCCGTGAAGTGCGGAAAAACCGAAATAAAATAACATTTTGGAAACTCGTGTAATATACTACAACATACAACTTGAAAAACATATTGTCCTAAAGATTACAAATGGACCTATTGAAATGAAAAGGTTTGGAAGAAGCAGTCCGGTGGATGCTATTTTTGCATTAACCTTGACATACATTTGACTGATATAGACGTTGTTTATAAAAAAGAAAAAATGGCTTCTGATTGTGAATCCGAAGCATGCTACAACGGTGCACTTTTAACCTCGGTAAAAAATGAACGAAATTTTTCGGAAACATGATAATTAGTTAATTAAATCTGGAATATACTTTTTGACTACTTACTAAGCGCTTTGAGTGTGTCAGAAAGTTATTTCCTAAACCGTTAAAAAATGTTATATATTTCTTTAAAGTATTTTATCTATTTTATTAATTAACTTTTTGATTTCATATCTTGAGTACCTCAATTTTTATTTTGTTTTTATTATTGTTTTGTGAATTATCCAGAGCAAAATAATACTGAATAAAAGCATAAAAATAGGTAATAAAGGCGTGAGGTAATAATTATTCAAGTTCCTATTTCAATCTTCAATTAATTTTTTAGTATTGAACCATTTCTTTTACTTTCTTTGTAAACAAGTTCCCTTACGTTTTTTTTATAAAAGTTTTTTTTCATTAATTAACACCAAAATTTACTTTGTATTATTTATATGGAGCGGGATCCCGGGATCCCGGGAAATTTAAAAAAATTTCCCGCTTTCCCGGGAATCAAAAAAGTCCGGGGGAAAAAAACTCTAATTGTATTGTATTGGGTACCGGGGTACCAGGGTGCGCATGTTTCGATGGTTAAAGTTTAAGCAAATTTTTTTGAGTATTAAAGAAGCAAAAAAATAAATCTAGAATCTGAATTCGCTTTCTTTTATGTTAAATAACGACGATCCAGAAGCTTGTTTAAAAATTTGAATTGTTCATACATTTTTTTCATGTAAATATACCTAGGGTTAAAGGGGTTAAAAACGTATAAAGCAATAAAATATATTTACTACTTAATAGAATAAAGCTGAAATTTAAAGAATTTAAAGAAATACACATTAATGAACGTGAAAAATTTAATTAAATCTGTATTACAGTTTTATTAGAATAAACTAGAAACATACATATTTAGCTAGTGCACCTCCGTAGCAATAAAAACTGTATTGGGAGCTAAAGAGTTAATTAAGTTTAAATAAAAATTGTATATCCAGCCATATGATATCAGAAATGTAGTGGAAAATCTCATATGGGGATTTCATGTCAAGTGACCCAATTTTTAACAAGATCGTCAAAAAGTTTCTGAGTTAGAAGGGCTCCAAGTTTGACATTTTGGCCATACAGGTGTTCTTTCTCACAACTCAAAACGTATTGAGTAATTACTTTTGAATATCGAATTTTTCTTTAAAAAATTTATTTAAAGTAAAAAAAATTTATAATATGGCACAGAATTCTAATTTGTTTGAATAGCTCAAAAATTCTCTCTCCCTTCGTATTTATCTACTAAAATATATTTAGTTTCTACGAGTAGATACATTTATTAACTCACTAATACTTGTGTATCTCATCGTACGTACTTGAAGTCATTAAAAAGATAGACAGGCAGTTAGTGCGGTTATTTAAACTAAGCTTAAGTAGAGTTTGTTCATTAGCTGACTGACTGGTTGGCTGTTAAACTGACTGACGATAAGTGGCAGCTTTTCTTTGTTAATGTGCTGCCATCATAATATTCAAAATAAAAGGGATTAATGCGCTAAAACATAAAGGGACCGCACTAGTAGTTTTACTATTTCCTTTTTTTCTGTTACTTTTTATTTCGCTTCAAAATTAATTAAAAATGTTTCATTTTTTTTAGACTGTTCTTTGCAGTAAAACGCTAAAAAAATTAAAAAAAGAAACTGTGTAACAAGCGGGATATAAGATAAAGTAAAAATAAAAAAAAACACAAATAATATACATTCACCGTCTTTTGTTTTTTTTTTTATTTTCCGTGTTATCCATGAATTAGTAATGAGTAGGGACTATATGGGAGTAGTAATTGTAAAACAGGTTGTGCCAGTAATGGCTTTAGATACAATGTGGAAAAATCTTAAAAGTATAGGTAGTAAAAAGAAGAAAAAAATTCTTTTGAGTTTTATCACAGTACTACAGGAAAGTCTAAGTCTTAGCATTGACTTGGCCTAGATTTCTTCGATTACTTTCTTGCAATTTAAAGATGCATTACCTGGACTTTTCTGAGTTAAGTTGTTATCAGGAGGGGCTAAAAAACGGCGTTCGATATCGACCGAAATTTCCAAACTTTATTGTAATTTGGATCGTTAACGGATTCCAGGCGGATGTTAACCTTTAATCAGGCTTGAATCATCGGGGACCTCAATTTAAATAGCTATCTAGAGCTTGCTTAAAAGGTTTGGGTGATGTAGAATCTTATTTTCGGATGATATTTATAGCATCGCTAGATGAAATAATGAAAATACATTTAAAGAAATGTTTTTTCTGAATTTTGTTGCCCTATCCGCGCCTCGTGTAGTTGAAATAATGCGAAAACCCTTATAACGAGAGGTATTTTTTTGGGAGCTGGTCAGTGAAATAACTAACCACTTTGGCTCAATTTGTCCATATATAACCACTTCTGGCGTAAGACAGGGATGTCTGATATCTCCATTACTGTTCCTTATTGTATTGGGCGAAGTTTCCCGGTGCACGCGAAATAGTTTGGGATCCCCTTCGACATAATAGTGGGTTTAAATCGCTTGACTGCGCTGATGACAAGTGTGAACTTTCCCACAGGTTTGGTGCTATGGAAGCCAAGCTAGACTTCCTTTTTTTAGAATTCAATAAATCAGGCCTCGGATTAAACGCCGAAAAAAAAGATGCGAGTAACACCACGATCTCCCAATTATTTGTACCTTCTACAAATTCTAGTGCATCATGTGGTAGAGTTTCAATATTTGGTTAGTAAGATAACAGAGAACGGTAGAACTGTATGAGATGTTGAAAGCCGATCAAAGACGGCACTTGGTGCATATACGCAGTTGCATAAGGCATGGAGCTCGACTGCCTAACCCGTTAGAATAAAAATTAACATATTTAAATCCTGTGTTCTCTCTGTACTTTTTAATGGGCGCGAGACTTAATGTGTGTTACGGAAGTCATAAATAATAAGCTACGAGCTTTAGTTAACTGTCTCCAAAGAACTGCTAAAATCTTTTGGTCCCGTAAAATAATTAATAAACAACTTCGGGCCAGAACAACTGTTGGGATCATTAACGTCAAAAATTAAAATTTGGTTGGACCGGTCGTGCCTTTCGTAAACCATCTGGGGAAATATGTAATTACGAATTTGTTTATAACTCACAAGGACGCAGAAAACCAGGGCGGCTAAAAGTTATCAGTTATTGATAAGTAACAGGTTCATTCAATAATGAGAAAAACTATTTATACCAAACATATTTAAATTCCCAGCAAATTACAATTTAAGGCAAGGCTGGAAATGTGTGGAAATGATTAAGAGTTCCACACATTTCCAGCAATAAATTGTCACTATTAAAAAACTAATACTATAACTACTGCTATTAGCGAAAAAGTACAAGTTAAAAACTGCCATAGCAATGAAATAAATGACTATCTGACAGGCTAACTGACTGGTTGACTTAGAGAACGTGTATGATTTGAGACATAATCATGAAAAATTTATTACCATTCACGATAATGGTCCTTTTCACACAAACACACACACTCACGCCCAACTTGCATAAATTTGTATTTGTGCATAGTAAAAATTTAGAGTGGTCTATCTCTTACAAGTATGTACGTATAAATTGGGCTATTATTCTGTATATCTACCGAATCTTCTTCTTTTTTGTACTACAATTTCTTAGTTGAAAATCTGTATTTACAATGTTGTTGTTATTATTGCTACTGTTGTATAGTTGCTTTCTGTGTAGTGGTGACAGCAGTGCATTACTTGTCATTTCCTGTTCAGTTATATTTTTTGTTGTAGAAAATTTTGCGTTTGTTTGTGTCAAGGCATGAAACTTGTCATATTCTCACATAAACACATACTAATAAGCTAAAAACATATACGAATATTAAAGTGGGGATGTTGAATGGGTATTGTAAAAAAGTACCAGCGAATTACTGAAATTGTACTTTTTTTTCGTTTGTAATCAGTTTTAGAAAACTAACTAACATTAAGATTTTATTTAAAAGAATAGGGCTTATTTTCCTTCACTTTGTGTTGATATATTTTTCATATTTTGTAATTTCTTATTCTTTATTTAACTAAAAATGTTCTTTAAAACTGATCAAAAGTGGCAAATTTTTGAAAAACTAACTTTTTTAACTAATACAAGGAACATTTCTCAAAAATGTTCCATTAGAGTTTATTTTACCAGAAATGGTTTTTTTTTTTGGAAAAATTAACTTAAAATAGTCTATTGTACAGTAAAATTAACCCAAGAATTTAAGGTATGTTCAGACCTAACAAATATTTGACGAACAAATCAAAAAAAAAGCGTGACCAGAAAATTTATCAAACTTAAGCCTTATTTATAACAATTTCTATCGATTTACTAAACTTTATTTGTAAGAAGATTATTGTATAATGTAATTTAGAAACTGTTAAATGATGTTTGTTCTAGCCAAACGTTTTGCTAAAGCAAATAATTTTTTAATAAATCTAGTGGTTACATGTAGGACGTCAAATATTTAATAGGTGTGAACATAGCTTTAGAAATAAAACTTTTTAAATACAAGGAAAATTAAGTTCATATAAAGAGAACCAAACTTGGGCAACTTTTCCTGTAAAGAGCACACAATTTTATATAAACGGCAAAATTTGTGCAACATTTTCTACAACAACCAATATTTGCGTAAGTTTTCCTATAATTAGTAAACTTACAACAAAGTCCTTTTAATTGAAAATTTGCGTAGAAACTTTTTAAATAGCAAAATTTTGGAAAAAAATTTCATTAACGATTTTTAAAACTATTCGACTATTTGCTGCACACTTACTTTACGGTTTGGAAACAGACATTGACATCACTTATTGCTTGAACAAATTTAAAACGATAATAAATACATAGAATTTTCCACCAAAATAAAAAAACGATTTAATTCAAAATGGAGTATGCCGTCAAAGAATATTTAGATGTAGAATTCTTTTGACAAAACTTTTAAAATATTATGACAAACAAAATAAAATATTGGTTGTACAAACAAAGTAGTAAGTACCAAAGTTGTAAAACACGGCAGTATGAACCCTTAAGTAAAAGTAAGGGTAAAACATGTAACATGTTTTGCATGTTTTTCATCAACATTTTCACAAAAGAACTTGAAAATTTTTCCCACAGTTGTATTTTTTGTACAAACGAACACAAAATGTAGAACATGTAACATTAATGCAACATTTTTCTGAGAAAAGAAATCTCCATTAAAATTAAAAATACAAATTTTGATACTATTTTTAATTTAATTTTCATTAAATTGTTTTTATGTAGAAAGGAATTTCACAACATGAAATTAATTCAAATTTATTGATAATTTTTTATTCTTGACTGCCGCGGGGCTCGAACCCAGGCTTTCACGGCGGGTTACCCTTATATGTTTCAATTGTAACCACTCAATCTCTTCAGAAGAGTTTGCCGTTTAACACTCGTGTTGTAAATTTCGTTTCTTCATAAAAATAATTTAATGAAAATTAAATTTGATAAACTTTAGCCTAATTAAAAATATCAAAATTTGGATTAAAAACCATTAGCATTAAGTTCAACAAAAATAACCACAATACTAATTATTAATTAAAAATACTTTAATTGATAGTCGTTGTTAGTTGTTGTTACCAAACGATAGGGAGAAAAAAATTGAGTTATACCCAACTCAAAAACACAAACTCAATATGAAATAAAGAAAACACTTTTTCGATATGGTCACCTCTAGTTTGGGTTAGGTTTAATGTTGCAGACGACACGGGTCCTTATAGCGGTCCCTTTGGGGTACTCATTATAATCCCGACCCATTCTTCTCGCATGAGAAGTGACCCGTGAAGACCGATATCACTGCCCTAATCTGGTCGCTACGGACACAAAGTAGCTCATTCTCGCCGGGTCGTAGCCAGGCCATAGAGACCTGCCCATCAAGCAGGTATGCTCACCCTGCCATCTCCCCTCGCTCTTCTGTTCTACTTACGTTAAATGAGAGTCTTACAGTGAGCCATTGAATGCCGGTCAGGCCGTCGACGAACAAGTCGTCCCAGAGACAGCCCTGTTTGGCTATGCCGTCTATAGTTTGATTATGTGCCCTGGTACCCAAGCCAGCGTTACGCTGGAATGTTTCGCAATCTCATTTAGAGACATCCGGCGTTATACAGTTAACGTAGATGTCGTGAATTCACTAGTCAGAGATGCGATGGCAGGTTTGCTGTCCGCCTTATGACAGAGATTTTCGTCTTCAATACACATGGTCACCTCTAACAAAACTATTTCTTATGAAAATTGCTAAAACATATTATGGTCAATTAAATCATATTATTGTCAGTTTTGATAGAGGTGACCATATAAAAAAATTTGTTTTCCTTTCGTGTATGGATTCATACAGCGTTTAAAAGCTGCAGTCAAAGTAGAAAAAGTGCCAGTTTTTCCACTTCTTCATTTGTCATTGGCCAAAATAAAACTGGTGCTTTGACTTCTGATTCATTAAATGCAAACAGTCGCTGTCAAACCAACTCAAACAACGAAAAGCTGTACACAAGTTTTCGTTTTTTGTTCGACAGTTTTTGGTTTCGACTGCAGTTTTTTAAACCCTGTATTAATATGCAAATTATAGAAACTGTGGTAATTTTAGTTTTTATCTCTTCGAGCCCTACAATAATATTCTGATTAATGGTCCTAGTTTCCAATTGCGCCATAAAAAGTACTATTTTTAAAATAAATAAAAAAACATATTTTTTCTACTACGAATGAATACCTTTTTACAATTACATACATCGGTATGCTGGTATGTGTGTGCACAAATACTTTAAATGCCAAGGATAATAGATTTTCATATTTAACAACCAACTACTGCCGCCATTACTAATGCTGCTGCTGCGCTAGTTCTTACTGCTACTTGTGTCATGTTACTTTGTAAGTATTTGTGTTTATAAGTGAATTTACTGTCCTTAAAAATACATATACACGCACACACACACACACACACACACACTAACATCAGGAATGTATATGCGGTTCCTCTTGTACACATTGTTGTCGGTTAAGGCTAAAAAGGAACAATAAAACGAAAAAAGAATGTAAAATTATAAAGAAAGTAAAATTGAAAACTAAATTTTAATGTAAATAAAAATAAATAGAAATAGTAGAAAAAGAATGCGACTAACTATATATGTTTGTATATGTAAGTAAAAAACAAAGAATTTTCAGTAAAATACATATACATTAGGGCGCTTCAAGAACAAAAAAAAAGTGTTTTTCCCCTATTATCTTAAATGTTTGTAGTTGGTATAAAAAAGTGCTCCCATAATACAAGCTCCATATTTTTTATTCTACGCCTCGCTCAACGACTTTTAGTTTTTCCATATAAATAACATGTGAAAAATTTCTTTGTTCGTATTATGCAAATAAAACTACCAAAGAAATATTTTTTTTTTAATTTTGTTAGGTACGGCATAATATTGTAGGATATTTAATTTTCCACAAAAAAACCTTTCAAATGATTTTTTCGTAATCTGAACTGGTAAAAAGTTAACAGACTTTTAATACTATCAAAAATAAGGAACAAAAATAATATTTGTTAACGAAAAGCTTCTGATCAAAGAAAAAAGTAAAAAAGTATTCAAAGTCTAAAAATTTTTTCTCGTTAATTTTACGAAATATTATGGCACACTGAAAGAAAAATGCTTCATATATTTAATGAATCGTTTTCATAAAAAAAATTTCACAGGTTAAATGAAAATTTTCATTGTCCAAATGTAATTTCGTAGTTATAATGAAGTATTTTCGTTAAAATCGATTCATTGGATTTCGTAATTACGTTAAAAATTTTCATTGGATATATGAAAACTAAAGTTTGTCCAAGTTAAACAAAAAATTTAATTGGGAACATAAAAAACAATATACAAACATAACTATATTATAGTTTCTTTAAAAATATGTTTATTTTTTAATTAAAAAATGTAAGATTTAATTTTTTCATACATCTAATGTAATATGCCATTAAATTTATGAAATCAAATGTTTTTTTACAAAAGCAACATGTTTCAATAATTGAAAAAAAAAATTATTTTTAACATTCAAATAACTCTATAGTCTCAATAATTAAAAGTATAAAAATATTTCAAAAAAGTTTTCTTTGTTCTCTCTTTATGTGGTCTTTTTTATTATGCGTTAGCAAAAAAAATCAACGTTGTTTTTGTTGTTATGGGCAATTTATTCTCATATTTACGGTCTTAATTGAGTAGTGGCAAAAAACATAGTTTTTTTATTCAAAAACTACACTGCCTCAGTAGGCTAGCTGGTAGTGAGCTAGTCTATCAGCGCCGAGGTTGCGGGATAGATGCCCGCCAGCGGTTAAAAAAAAAAAAAAAAAAGTTGAATAAGAACAACTTTGATTAAAAATAAAAATTCAAAAAAATTAAAGAAATAATATAAAAAAAATTTTGTTTACTTTTCTGAAAGTATTCATCCAATGAATAGATCTAATGTAATGTTTTATTAAATACATTTTAATGAAACAGGTTTCATTGATCCAACGAAGCGCTGCATAGGTTCCTTTTTACTGCAATTTTTCATGGGATTAATGTCAAAATTCATTGGTATTCTGAAGAAAATTCTTTCAGTGCAGAGGGTTTTTGTGGGAAATTTAATTTCCTGCCCATCAAAACTGAAAGGCGTTGAGTGTCGTGTAAAATCAAAATATGAAACCGATCTTGTAAGAGAGCTTTTTTACACCTGCTACATAGAAACTTTTGAGATGATAGCACCTAAAAAAAAATGTTTTTTTAATGAAGTACCATAATATGCATATGTAGATATGCTAGGCGCCATTTAAGAATTCAAGGAATGTTAAACTAGTTTCTTTGTTTATTTTATTCAAAAGGGTTTTAACGAAGATTTATTTCATTATTTGCCTTTGGCAAAGTTTGTGAAAATTTACAACTAATTGGGAGTTTATTAAGAGGAAAATAATAACTGTAATAATTTATCTTTAACGTTATTATACCCTTTTAACCACAAGTGGAAAGGCTGTATTAAGGTAGACCAAGACTTCATAAAGTCTGTATAGACTTCATAAAGTCTGTATAGACTTCATAAAGTCTGTATAGACATACAAACATACATACATACATATATTACGAGTAGCGAAGTTGATTTAACGATGTTTGTCTGTCTGTTTATCTGGGAAACCAATTCGAATTTTGTTTTCCTGTCTTCGCCACAGCTGTAGATAAAAGGGTGTTTAATTAATCGATATTTTGCATTTTCAACTTGTTCAATTAAACCAATAAAATTAATCGATTAATCGAAAAATTCTATAAATTACGAAATTTTTTTTTCGATAATTTTAGAAAAAAATTAATAAACATACTTTTTTAAATAAAACTTGTTGCTTTAATTTCGGGCACTTAGATTTAAAAAGTGTCAATATAACTTCGGATTTTTTTTTTTAACTTTTCACGTACATTCCATCCTCTGCTATGCTTCTGCAAATAAATTCCTCTAGAGAATCGATCGAAGTATCTTGTTTAAAATATTTATTTGGACCACTACACCCTCTGATTTTGTTGGTGGAGCATCTTCTTCAAGTACTATGTTTTAGTCACTTTGTAAATGATAAATTAGTAAAGTTGTTGAAGAACATTTACGTTAATAAATTTTTGGACACTTGTAACATTTTGAATTATTAGATTAATCCTTCGTACAATATTTTTAAATCAAACTCATTCTAAAGAGAGGAACGCATGAACTATTTTGTTAAAAAATACTGGCGTGTTCTTGAAATCAAAAAGAAATGAAATGAATTTACAAGCGAGCAAATTTTAAAAACGACACTGTAATGAAAGTTCATACAAATGTTCCATTTAAGTATCTATTATTTTTGCAAGAAGAGCACTTAAAACCACAAAGGACTGCGGCCATGTTGTAAATAGTAATTGAATTTAAACTATAGTTCGATTTCAATTTAATTAAACTTCGATTTCAGAACACACCCGATAAATTAATATAAATCATTGTTTTTTTTTCTTTTTTGAAACGAATTATTAATTTTGTGTTAAAAAATTGTAACAAAAATATAAGCTAAATTATGCACTAAACATGCAGTTTTTATTTTCATTCCAACGGACACATACATTTGGTTTGTTTATTTGACTTAAAACTTAAAAAACAAAATACATTTAACAGAAATACTATATATTATTAATATTCGATTAATCGGTATGAATTCTTCGATTAATACTTTAAACGAAATTAGCAATTTTAAATTATTTGAACAATTAATCGTCTAAATTTGGTCGACTTATCGAACGAGAAGTATTCGACTGAACACCCAAGTAGACATAGAATAGAAAAAAAAGTAGGACAAACTTATCCGAAAAAATAAATAATTAAAAGTTCCTCATAGTTTCAGAAAACAGCTATTTATACTTTGAAATTTAGTTTTCTATTCTCTAAAACTTAGCATCTGTTGATGGGTTTTCGATTAGATCAATTACAAGAAGTGAGTACATTCGTAAATCAATGTCAACTGATGCAATAAATCTACTAAAAGCAGAATGGGCAATGCAACAGTTGATAACACTAGTATACAAGAAAAAGTATCCGAAATAATTTTAACTAATTTTTGGTTCTCTGTCCATGCAAAATACCAATTGATAAGTAAAATTCATTTATTAGTTTTAGTTTTTGCGATCCCTGATAAGATTCGAATTTAACGAAAGTACCCACATTTAACATCATAGTGTTGATATTTACGTAGTTAGTTGGTATCAAATATCAAAAATATTGCTTTTTTGTGCTCTTTTCTTTATAATTTAACGATAAAAGTGTTAAAAGCAAAAAGTATAATACTATTTTATTGCAAAATGTCTCGAAAATGTGTTAATAATCCCGACAATTTTTGTTATATTTGCGGTGAGGTGATATTTAGTAAACAAAGGTGTTGTATATCGCCTATAATAAAAAAAGCCTATTATTACTACTTTAACGAAAACATCAAACACCAAGATAAAAGCTGGGTTCCACATTTCTGCTGCAATCCATGTGCTACAGGGGAGCGCTTCCACCAGGACATCGTGAACATGGAAAAACGATATCAGGGCAAGTGGAACGTTTCAATGTTAGCGGATTACTGCTGGACTATTTATCGAGATGCTCCAGAAGCACACTACAATAGGGCAGCGAAGAAACCACGTCGCAATTCTACCAACGAATAGAAGAACGGTGTAGTTTCTATTATTTTTTCAAAAAACTTTTTTTAAGAAATTGTAACTAATTTTAAAACATAATTGTTAATTTTGTATGCAGTATGTAAACATAAATAAAAAAATTTACTTACCCTAAAAAATACTTTTTCAAAATCAAAATTTGTATACTAGTGTAATTTATTAATTTAGTGAAGTGAAGTGAAGAGTTAATAAAGAACATAAATTTATAATAAGATGCTGGCAGATGCTGTCCATGGACAAGTCTTTAAAATAGGAGATACCTAAACCTATCGCTCCTTTATTGCAACAAAGACATATCTACAGAAAAATCGAGCTTGCCAAAATGCGATTAAAGTTTTCAAAATGAGCATTGAGTGTGTCTGAATGTTATTTCCTTAGCTGTTTAAAAATGTAAATATATTTATTTAAAACATATATTACATATAAAACATATTTATTTAAAATATTTTATCTATTTTATGAATTAACTTTTTGATCTCATAACTTGAGTACCACAATTTTTGTTTGTTTTTTTTATTGTTTTATGAATTAAATTGTTATGTTTGTTATCTTGTATCTAAAGCGTATGGTAATAACAATTCAAGTTCCTCTTTCAATCTCCAAATAATTTTTGTAGTATTTAAGCATTTCTTTTACTAACCTTGTAAACAAGTTCCCTTTTTTAAAAACAGTTTTTTCATTAAATAAAAACAAATTTTCTTTGTATTATTTATATAAAGCGGGATCCCGGGATCCCGGGAAATTTAAAAAAAATTCCCGCTTTCCCAGAAATCGAAAAACTCCAGGAAAAAAAACTCTACTAGTGACTCAAAATATCTAATATATAAAAAATAAAAATTTTTTTTATCTTTTTTCACCATTTTAGGCACAAACATATACAACATTTTGCTATTTTTCCGTTAGAAATTTCAAATATATCAAAATTTGACTTTGCCCTTAATGAGTTTGGGGTTAGTGTTTGTCGATTTAAGTAAAATCTTCAGAGTATATTAAGAATTATCTGGGCTATAGTATTCTCAATAATTTTACTAAAAATTCATAACAGTAACGAAATTGGGCTCATTAGCCAATATGTGGACAAAAAAATAGTTTTTTTCCGAAAATCGCTTAATTTAAATCGCAGGTACAAAAAAACTTTGGAAGGATATTGACATAATTTTTTAGTAAGTTTATTCCCTATTATATCCTCAAAAAATCTCAATGTGAAGATCAAAAAATTCTGAAATTTATTAAACAAAACTTTTAATAAACCGCCTTAAAAAAAAACATTATTTTTTGGGCATACCAGCAAATAGGTTAACGGTATCCAACGAAGACAAAAACTCATATACAAGTATATACGGGTATATTTGAAGATAAAATTATAAAATGACCCATACTGTTCAAAATAGTGGCCAGGTGAAAGCTTCTATACCAAAGTCTTTCCGAAATATGGATTTTAATAGAACAGCGGCCATACGAATTGAGGAAAAATATTACAATTTGCCTCTAATATTATTTTTATATACATATGTATGTATGCCTTGTTTTGTATTGCAAATTGAAAAACGTCAATTTATTTCAACCAGTGCAAATGCAAATGTCCTCCCTAAATAAGAGTTTTACAAACATGTTTAAACGGGCTAAATAGGACTACTTAGTCATCGTACCAATGTGCTCCTAGAATAATGTGCAGGGAAACTGGAAATATGCTTTAAAAAGTGTTTTATGCGCCTCATCTATATACGATTTTTTGGTTTAAAGAGATTTTTAGAGACGGGCGCCTTATTTTATATAAATTATAACATTTAAAAAGAAATTAAATCTCTTCACGGATATGAGCTATGATCAATATGAACTGATTCCAAAAATTATTTAAAAAATATTCACACGCAATGCCAAACTTTGTTCATTACTTGTGGTGGAGGGTATGAAAAGATGCTGCAAAAGTTTTTTCCCGTAGAATGTGGCAGAAACTTTTTTCACTGTGGGTATAAATACCTGAACTCTCGAATAAGTAATAAAAAAAAATCAAACTTTAATTAAGTTAAAATAGAATTATCGATTCAAAAATTAAACTTCTTAAGTTCGGCTTTAGGCCGGGTTTTTGAGATGTGGATTTAATTTAAACTAAGTTTAACGTAGTCTTAAACTCGGATTTTTCCCGCGAAATGTGTTTTCTTTATAATTTTATTAAAGACCAACATTCAAAGCAAAGCTAAGCTGTTCCGTCAAAATTTTGTATATACAAACAAAAAAAAAATCAATGTAAAATCCTCGAAAACAAGGCCGATTTCACATTTTTCGGTAGTGATTTTGCTTCATGGTTATTTAACATGATTTTACAATAACTTGCGAACAACATTATTTTTTTTTTAAATAACTATAATTCACGTTAATTTAACATTCCTGTAAAGTTAGCGCAAAGTGACATTCATATTGAAATAACACTCCGAATCACGTTGAATGAAATTTATTTAAAGTTGAAACAACGTGAATTTCATGTAGATCGGATTGGTTTGAGTTTGAAATAACAGTGCGAAGAAGCTTCAGAGACAACATATGCGTTAATTTAAGAAACACTCTAAACACTTACCCGAGGAACCAGAGTGGCAGCAAGAGAGAATATAATTATAATTATTTATTTTCCTGCAACACATGTTTTACTTTTTTGTTTTCCCCTATGATTACAGAAGCACTCTTAATTAAAAGACACCAACAGAATGGCCCGATAAGATTTTTGTCATCATTCTAAAGGGTGTTTTTTTAAGCCCGATAGAACTTGAAATTGTAAAAAATAACACAAAAAATTAAATTGTAATCAAAATTTTTTTTTTATTCGAAAGATCAATACGTGACATTAACATTTGAAAATTATTTCGGGCATATGGGCACCGCGGCTGTTCTTGACGAAGCGCATTCTGGACGTCCAATTTTGGGCCACTTTTTCGAGCACTGCTGGCCGTATGTCACGAATAACACGAACAATGCTGGCCTCCAAGGCGTCAATTGTTGCTGGTTTATCAGCATAAACCAGTGACTTCACGTAGCCCCACAGGAAATAATCGAGAGGTGTCAAATCGCACGACCTTGGAGGCCAATTGACAGGTCCATTTCTCGAAATCAACTTATCGCCAAATTTTGATTTCAATAAGTCGATGGTTGCGTTCGCCGTATGGCACGTAGCGCCATCCTGTTGAAACCACATCTCCTCCGGATCAATGTCATCCATATTTTCAAACAAAAAATCATTGATCATGGTGCGGTAACGATCTCCTTTATAAATCATTTTAATACTAAAAATAAAAAAATTTATGTTTTCCTTTTTATAGTGTTGTTATCGCTTCTATACAAAACAAATAAAACAGGATTTTATGGATTCAATATTGAACAATGTTATTTAAACATTTTTCGTTTAAAATTAATATGAAACAATTATAATTTTAAATAATGTCCATACTTTTGCAGAAATTTACTATGATTGTTAATCCACATTACACAATGTTAATTTAACATTGATATTTTTTCTGTATGTAAACTTTGTAATGGCGGCACAATTCTGTTTCCAGATTAACTAAACCTAATTTTACTGAGATCTCAAAAACCCAGCCTACAAATTAACATTTTTGCCATCTTCCTGCTTTGTGGTTTTGTCTATTATTGTTCTTATAGCTTCAAATAAAACCAAATATTTTCTTAATACAATTTATGCTGCTGCTTTTAACCACAAAATTAATATTGTTTTAATTTTCATTTATTTTCAGATATAGTCTTGATATTATTGGTAAGTATTTGTCTATTTATTTATCCACCACAATACCAAAGAAACTCTTTAAGATTCTTTTCTTTTAAAATTCAATAAATTTGGCTTTTGTATTAAATATTCATTAAAGAAATATTTCCAATTTCAATTAAATTTTATTAATTTATGCATTACAATTTTAATTCTCAGTGTTATCCATAATACACATTTTTTAAGTCATCTTAATTATACAAATAATATTAACCGTCCATAATATTTCTCATAAAGATTTATTTATTGTCAAAATGTTTGTTTATCTTAAAATTAAGATTGTAATATTTGTATTTAAATATTTAACGGAATTGTTTTTATAACACACATAATTTTCATACATCGATTAAAAGTCTTGTAGTCAAACTTTAAAAGGGGATAAAAACCAATTATTTTTCTTGATAAATCTTTTTAGCCGAACAGCACGTTTAATGTTTCCACCACCAGTATGGGGACAATTGTTTAGAGAATAGTTGAAGTAATTTTCCGACAAGCATATTAAACATACAAAACGAACCTGTCTTCTAGAAATATTTTTTTTAACCAAATTTCACGAGAGAGGACTTGTAAGCACTATTTCGGTTTCAACGAACAGACGACGGATATTGCTAGATCGTCTTAGAACTTTACTTATAAGGTTTTCAATGATTATTTTTATGTGTAACAAACGAAGTGACAAAACCAATATGCTCCCAAATTTTGTTAGTTAATATAGAAATTAATGTTTTTGTTTCTACTCTTCACAGCCAAAATGTAAAACCGAGGATCTTCTGACTAATATTAAGATTATTTGTGTTAAGTTTAATTTTTTTTAATTCTCTTAGCTAATCCCGCGAAGGTCCAGGCTTGTCTGCGGGATAAAACCAGAGTCTCTGGCGGGAATTGAACCCGCAACCCCGTCGTTGATGTACTAGCTCACTACCAGCTAGCCTACCGGGGCACTCAATCGCGATAATAAATTTTTTCTTGATTTTAAAAAGTAAAGTGACTTATTTAAATTAGGGGTATTTTCGAGCTTATTATGACCCATCAATGACCTTACACCGAACAATTTTTTGATGTTTGCTTGATGTTAGCTGTCATATATTAATTAAATCTTTTGAGGGCCAAACTAAATCAGCGCGTGTAAAATTTTTTAAGCGCCTAGTTTTAACGCGGAAATGGCATACTCAAATAACATTGTCTTTTGAACCGTAATGTTACTTACCTTGCTTAATAAAATCCACAAAATAAAATGAAAAATCGAGATAAAGCCGCTAGATCGACATTAAACTAGCTAAATTGACATTACTTTTTCACAATAGCAGCCACTACTTTACGCTCTGGCCTAGTCGGATATTCCAATTACAACGCGTTGACGCCGCACTATTTGGGCTTGCTTCATCCATTTCGTACAAGCATGAGAATTTTTGACAGATAGAAAACGCTTAATTTGCTGATTAAGGTTTGCCTGCTAAAAGGTGGTTGTTCTGCCAGTGTTGTCAGATTTTTTTTGAGCTCCATCGCCAAACCGAATTCCAGAAATCGCCTAATATTTATTTTTTAAAAATTTTCATATGTCCTTTATTTAGCATTTACAGAATTTTAAAAAGAGAGTAACGGCCTATTTCACCGATTCTTTTTATATATCAATTTTTATTTAAAACACATAGTTCTTCATATAATTTTATTTTTATTTGATATGAAAAATTAATTTGAAACATAAGTTTATATTTAAATAGAATGGGTGAAAAAGGCCCTTATGGCCAATTGGTTAAATAGACCTCTTGCTCAATCCTCGTTTTCCAATTCTTTTTTGTGCCGACGATCAAATTCGGGTAGTTATGATGAAGATGCAATAACTAAATACAAAAATTTCAAGTTTTTTTCTTTTACCTATATTTTGCACTTTAAATATGTTTAACATTAAAAAAATTGACTTTTGTTTCGTTTCGACACTAAAAATAAATTTACTTAAAATAATAACAACACAAAAATCATGTCAAAAGCTAGCTCGGGCTTTCGAAATTTCGGGCCTTGAAGTTTTTGAATTTTTTGAAAAGGCGTTAGGAATAAGTCAGAAAAAAAATACTAAATGGAACTCTGAGCTAAAGAATTGCAGTTGAACTTCTATAACTCGAAACTCCATTATCCCGACAAAAAAGTTCGGCTTACAGAAACTTCAAGTTAGAGAATTTTGTAATAAATGCACAACAAAAAATTAAATTCGTTCGGCATTCATGTTATTTTAATTTTAATTCGTACAAATACAGATGTACAAATTTAAAGATTTCATTTAATAAAATATTGTGTGATTTGATAAGTGTTTACATGCAAAATTTGAAAAACATCGAATTATTGAATTTAGATTTATCAAATTTTATTTAACTTAAGATAAATGTCATATTTTAAATGCTAATTAGTTTTAAAGAAAACAAAAATTTAAGATGGCAAAACATTTTTGAAAAAAAATTCGACTTAAGGAAGTGTGGCCACGCGTGGTGCAAATACTTTACTTTGAGTTATAGAAAAATTCAAGATATAGACTTTAAGAATTTTCGACTTACAGAAGTTCGACTTATAGAAGTTCAACTGTATTTCAGATGTCTTCAGTAGAATTGTATGACTATTCTTTTCTTAGGATATATTAACCCTTTAACTGTCATTTTAAGGGGTCATTTTTGTGCTTTTTGCCAACTAAAAGTATACTTAAACTGCAATTTTGTGGGTTAAAATGTTCTGCGAATATTTTCTGCATCTAATTTCACAAGGGGTCTTCGAAGACCAAAACTTAGTGCAATATATGTATGTGAAATGCTTAATAAAGGAAAATTGAAAAGTAGCACATATTTTTATTTTTTACAAAAGCAATGGTAATTAAGTCAAAACAGTGTAAAGTACAGTCGAACTCCCATAACTCGAACTTCTACAACTCGAATTTTCTCTTACTCGAACCAATTTGATTGGCAGTAGCTCTAAAACAATAAACTACATACAATTCTCCTTCCGTAACTCGAACTTCCATAACTCGAAATTCTCCATAACTCGAACCAAATACTCAAATTTGTATTCTATAACTCGAAGTTGTTTGCTTGTTTTGTTTATTTTGTTTATTTATTTCGCTTTATTTTGCTTGTTTAGCAGGTTTGTATATTTTACTTTGCTCTTTTTTTCGGGGAAATCCCTTTTTGTACATTACGTGTGTCTTTTGGTTTGCCTAAATATGTTAAAATTATTTGTATGTGTTTATTTCATGGCAAGTAAACGCGTTTTATAATGTTTGTCGATGGAGGGAAATATAAGTTTATAAAAGAAGTCGAGGGTGAATTCAAGAAAAAGGAAGCAGACAATAAATATGGTTTCCCAGCTAGTACGGTCTCATAGATTTTTAAATATAAAGAATTAATTATCAACTCGTTTGAGTCAGTATCTCATCTCTTAGTAAAATGATTAAGACCCAAATATACAAAATTATCGACATAGCAGTCCTCAATTGGTTTACAGCAGCTAGAAGTCAAACCATGCCGATATTTACTTCATTGTAACTTGTTTATTACAAATACATACCTACATGCTTAGGTATGAAGCTTTCAAATAGTGCCTGTTTTAAACAAAAAATACAAAAT
Source organism: Pollenia griseotomentosa (assembly GCA_963931875.1). Lineage (NCBI taxonomy): Eukaryota > Metazoa > Arthropoda > Insecta > Diptera > Polleniidae > Pollenia > Pollenia griseotomentosa. The sequence goes on along the minus strand of OZ007561.1, from coordinate 97,296,339 downwards.
GTACACAAGTTTGCAATTTATTCTCTTTTCAACAAGAAAATTCTGTAACTCGAAGTCTCCATAAGTCGAAGTTTTTTATGGGATAATGGTGATTCGAGTTATGGAAGTTCGACTGTATTTCTGAGCAAAATGGTGAATTAAGATTAAATATGTACATATGTATATATATGTGTAATTATAAATAGTATTAACAAATTTTATTGCAATCGGTTCATATTTGACCACAGCTCCCATACAAATACTACTCCCGAAATTAGTTTTTAATGCCATAACTTCCTTACAAATGTTGTTATATTCTGTTTACCTGTTTACAGCTACTCTGTCAAGTCAAAATATTGTGCTGGTGGGTCCAGTATTGATATTATGTCCAATAAAAATTAACTGCCTAAAATCCTTTTAAGGCGATAAAATCCAAAATAGAAGTGGATATCTAGATAATTTTTGGCACAAAGAACTCAAAAATGAATCTTAACTTCATAACAAAGTTTTTTTTTCGGAGGACGATTGCTCCAAATAGTGTCGACAAGTTTTCTCATTTGGTCGGGCTTGATCGACTATTTTTTCTTACATGTTATTCTCACAAATAAGATTTTTTTTCCAATATTTTCCATCTTATTTTGGCACTTAGTCACTTCGGTATGTCGTTAACATTAAAAATGTTCTCGTTTTTATTTTATTCGTTTTACTTCGTTACACACTAACATACTCGCGCTTCTCGACTACCACTCTTATGAAAACAACGAACATTATTTTGCTATAATTCGCTTAATAGACCCATAAAAAATATATAAAATTACCCTGTGTAAAAATTCAGAAAACATCATCTACATGTACAAAATATTAACATACATACACATACATAGATATGTAATACATCCCTGTTGGCCAAACTGCCGTCGACGACATTGTCGTCAACGATTTATGCACGACATGTCCTCTATCACTTAGGATTTCTGCAAGACAATTTTGAGGAAAATGTCGTGGAGGACAAAATACTCAACTGTGTCAAGTGCACTGTCTTTTAAAGAAGTTAATAAACGACGACATGACCGACATTGTCTTTTGTCAAAGCTTATCCACGACAACATGACAGACATTTTCTTGTAAGGTATATTGATAGAGGATATCCTCTATCAACAACCATACACAGAAAAAATTATTGCTGAATTATTTTCAAACAAACGCTTGTTTGAAATTTTTTTTAATTTCTACAAATTTTTTTACTGATTCAATTAATATTTTTGTTTGATTTTTATTTTAGCCAACAGAAATGTTGACAACTATTCAAAAATATAATAAACGCGTTATTGGCTTCTAGTTTTCATAATTTTGTATGAAATATTTAACGCTCTTTATTGTTGTCGTGTTTTTTGCATTTTTTTATTTGACCGTAAGCAACACTTCTTTATGTGACATATAAGAACAACAAAAAAAAAACACATAGTCTATTTTTGGCCGCTTTGAAAAGGTACAACTATAAGAAAGATGATAAAATATTGTGGCGAGGTTTGTAGTAAAAAACAACAAAAACAATAATAGGTAATAAACGTTTCACTCTTTTTAAACAACAACAACAACATTAGAAGAAACAAAATAAATTTTTTGTTGGTTTCAAAGTTGGTAAAAAAGAATGAAAAACAAAATCCCGTATTCAATTTTTCAAAAATGTTTAGTTAAATACCTACATCAAATAAAAGAAATAAAATGATGACGAAAAACATGTCGAGTCGGTCTGCTGCCAAGGAAAGGATACAGAACAGTGAGTGAAGAAGAAAAACATTGTGTGAACAAACAAGACTTGGTGCAAAAATTATTCCAACAAAAAAATGTGTCTCAAAGCCAGCCGGCGCCGCTCTGCTCTGCCTTCATCTACTTCTACAGTGCTTGCTTGTGTGCGCGTCATTGCTTGTGCAAAAACTTTTTTATTTGATTCAGCAAAATTATTTGTTTGAAATTTATATGATTTTCAGTAAACTATTTGTTTGATTCAGTTAAATTATTTGTTTGAAAAAATCAGTGTTTTTTTTTCAATAAACGAAATGCAAATAAATTGTTTGAATATGCGAATTTGTTTGTAGGACCGATTTCAGTCAAAAAATGTTTTGATTCTACAAATTTTTTGTTTGAATTGGAAAAATAATTTTTTCTGTGTACACGACAGTATGAGCGACAGTGTTTTGTAAGCTGTCCTGTATTAAAGTGTTTGCACGACAACATGACCGACAGTGTCTTGTAAGGTGTCCTTTATCAACTTCTAAGCACGACAATATGATCGACATTGTCTTGTTAGCTGTCTTCTAAACAAACAAAAATAATTTGTTCGTATTAAAAAATAAAAATAACTGTAAAATAACGATAATAATAAAAAACTTCCAAAGCAAAGTGAAGAAAATCCGTCAGTCAAGTCTGAGAACTCAAAAACTAAGGTCTTATTCTAAAAATATGTATGTGCTATTGTATTATTTTATTTTTTCGTTTAGGTTTATAGGCGACATTGTCGTGTAAGCTGTAACTCCTATAACTTCACCGACATTGTCCTTTACGCAGTCGTTGACGATAAAGTAGAATCCTTTGTCGTCCATATAGTCGTCAAAGACATGTGAACGACAATGTCGTTCATGTGGTCATCAACGACTTTATGGACGACAATGTCGTGCATGTAGTCATCAACGACAGGCTGAGCGACATTGTCTCTCTTTGTGTCGTGCACGATTTACGCGACACTTGTTTGAAAATGTCATCGACGATTTGCATTAGTTGTCCCTTACGTGTCGTGCAGGAATTAACATTGTCGTGCACTAATCATCACATGGCCAACTGGGATATTATGAATGTATGTATGTCTACATATTGTGTATGTATGTATTCATAGTATGTATGTATTCATAGTATGTATGTATGTATACATTTATGTATGTTTTTTTTTTATTTTGTAAATAAATTGTATCATTGACTTTGTTTTTGTCGTTACATAAAAGTAAACAACACAAATAAAAGAGAACAGTTTTTTTCTTTATTTGTTCGTTGAACGTGAATTTTATATTGATGATGATGATGTTGTTGCTTCTACTGCTTATGATGATGTAAATATAATTACAGATATACAATTGTGTTGTTATTGTGACTCGTACAATGAAAAAAAATGAATGAGTGAGCGATTGAATAAATGAATGATCGAATGAATGGAAATTTGTAATGCATAAAAATTCATTCAAGCTCGTATAAATAATGTACATTAAATTTTTTTTACACAACACTGTAGCTGGTGTTTTGGGTAGGAAATGGGGGTTTTAACAGTAAAAAGTTCTACAATTGTATTCAGCCCTAAATAAGTAATTTTTTTTTATCGAAACTAAGATAGAAATTGTTTTTACATACGTTTTTGATTGCCAATAAAATTATATTTACAATCATTATAGAGTCATTTAAATTTAAATTAATCATAATGTGATTATGTTTTTAATATGAAAACTGGTTTAAAAAAATATTTTCAATCATATTATGGTTTTGCTATATGAAGCAGTTAATCAGAATTTATTGCGGTAATCATTAAATTAACTGCAACCAATTTCTTAATTCTTAAAATAAAGTTTTTGGGTAAATTTTATAGTTATGTATATTGCTAGGATATTACATAAAACGAGGGCCTCCTTCAAAGTCATCGGCCGACTTAATATGATTCGTACGATTCTTTTATTAGTTATGATAACTAATTTAATTTAGTTCTAAAAATTAGTACAAATGGTTAGAATCACAACCGAATTTAATATAGGGCAATACTGAATATTGGTCATTGCAATCAATAATTTGCTTTCGTCAATAAATTTTGTAATATAAATGTTTATTCATTTATTACAGCTAATTATTGATTGTTGGAATAGTTTCAATTCGAGTACAACAAATAAAAATATAATTATTCGGAATTTACAACCAAAAAATAGTTAAAAGCCCCAATTGCTTACTAAATTCTCTGTCAAAACATTTGATAGATTAAAATAATTTTTAATTTTATATTTAAAAAATATCTTTGCGGTCAAAAATGGAAAATGTGCAAAAACTTAATAAATAGAGGTAAGTAATTTACGTATTCTTATAGGTATGAACATATACACGTACATATGTATGTATGTATGTATGTATGTATGTATGTATGTATGTATTATTTCTTTTATACCCTGCAAATTATATTGGACTACTTGATCCGTTTTGATCCTGGGCTGGTCCAATGTAGAGCAAGTATAGACCATGTCATTAGGAGTACATCTCTGGGCATCACGGGTGCAAGGGGCAGCGCTGGACATCCTACTATATCTATCCCCTATCGAGCATTATGTGAGGAGTGTGGCTGCTAGGAACCTACTTAGACTTTACGAGTCTTCCTTGGTTAGACCTAGGCGGGATGATCACATGGGAATCTTGTACGAGGTGGGTCTGCTTGATCGGGGTACTATTCTTGAGAGAATTTCGGATCATAGGACTACGACTCTGGACTTCGGTGTTACACCACCAGTGGAATTCCCGGATAGGGAAATCTGGAGTGGATCCAATAAACTGTTTGAGGGGTGGGCAGTATTTACGGATGGATCCAAGATGGAAACCGGCACTGGTGCCGGTGTATATATCGCGGACACCGAGGTAAAAAGGTCATTCAGACTCCCTGATGAGTGCAGTGTCTTCCAGGCTGAGATCCTAGCGATCTGGAGGGCGACGGAGGTGATACTGGACCACATCGTGGGTGGATCTCAGGTGACAATTTACGTCGATAGTCAGGCGGCGCTTCGGGCATTGAGGAACTATACGCTCTTAGGGAACTCATGGGTGCATTCAACGTGAGGCTGTGTTGGGTACCAGGACACTGCATGGTTGATGGGAATGAGGTGGCGGACGAACTCGCGAGAGGGGGTTCGAGTCTCGACTTATTGGTAAGGGAAGGGGGGTAAAGCCCCCCCTATATTACTACTATGGGGTTTTACGGGAGAAATTCCGTGATGACGTTGACCGATCCTGGAGGGACAGAATGGATTGCAGGGTGTCTGGGGCACAATGGCCCAGATTGGACGCGGGGGCAACCAGGGTTCTACTGGGATTGGATAGAGTTGGTCTTAGAACACTTATAGGGTTCTTGACGGGTCACTGTCCTGTTAGGGCTTTTACGAGCAAATGGGACAACACCATACCGGACTTCTGCAGGTTGTGCGAGGATGCAGAGGAGTTAGAGACGATCGAGCACGTACTGTGCCATTGTCCTAGGATGCAGGGTCTAAGGCAGAAGTGGCTAGGAGATAGGTTTCACGACGAACTGGGGTGCATAGCTGGATGTAATCCAGCCGATCTACTGGGGTTTGTCAGGGAAATAACGCGGCTGTTTCTGTTGAGGGGACTGTAAGGGGGTATTGGTCCTACTTTCTAATTTTTTCCGTCTATCGCATATTTCTTTTCTCTACTTTTCACTTCTTCTTATCCTATCTCATATTACTTTGAAGGGATTCACAATGGACTGTATTGGTCTCCGAGTGGCGGTGTGCTCGTGGGCACACAATCCTTCTTAACCTAACCTAACCTAAACCAAAAACTTCTAGAAGCCATTCATGACTGAATATTATGGTATCCACCAGTAATTAATCAATCAGAGGTTTAAAAAATGTTTCATCTGCAATTCATCTGAGTTATATAATGGTACACCACCAGGCGCGGATCCAGCTTGAGCCCTAGGTGGGGGAGGGGGTGATTTTTTATGATACAGCATTGAAACGAAAATTTTAAATATTTTTCTTAGATTTGGGTAGATACCTTTATCACAGTTTATTAAAGCATCTAAAACGTAATCTGATAGATTTTCAGATAATTTTCATGTTTGTTGCCAATCCAACAGTTCTGGCTTAAGTTTAGGTGTTAGTAACCCTTTATCTCTTTTATCAAATAAAATCAGCTCATCAGCTTGTTGTGGTTTCAAAAGCTTTGTATCTGTATATGACTTGATTACACTTTGAGGTAGAAGTTTAGATATTTTCAATACATTTAGGATATCTATTGGGAAAGGTGTTTTGAGAACTTCTAAAATAAATTCAATAAGAGGAATGTAACCTACAACTCGGTAGTAATCTTCCATATTTTGGATGCGACTATTTCGTTCAAATCTTGTCTTTTCGATTGGAACCTCGATTTGAACGCAAATAACTTTAACTTTTGCAAAAATCGCCTTAAATTGTTCTTCGGCTTTATTTATTTTCTCTTCAAGGCGCATGATTAAAGTTTTAATAAGGGTTGATCCTTTTTGAAGATCTATATCGTGCTTTTGTAAAATGATACTAAGCGGCTTTGTTACAATAAGTATCACACTTAATATGTATATTCCGCAAATAAATTCAAAAGTACTAAGTGAGTTCCTTAATATAATGCTTTTGATGAAGTATCTCTGCTTTACAACTCATATATTTTTTCCAAAGCTTTTACTATATGATGTACACTTGTTGCAATGTGTAAAACTGAGTCGTGACGGTCTCGCATAATGAAGAGAGTTTGGCACCCAAATACTTTGCTTAAAATGCGTTTCGCTTGGGATGATTATATTTAAAAAAATTTTATCGTTTCTTTAACAAATGATTCAAATTTTTGTATTAATGGAACTATTTTGCTTTTAGAAATTTAGTTGTTTGATTTATGGGAATAGTCAGGCGTTTGTTTCGCATTTGTCGCGGTTTCCAGAATTTTTTAATAGGTCAATTTTCTGCTGACATCACAGCACAGCCATCTGTTCCAACTCCTACACAATTTTTTAGGTCAAGACCAAATTTTGTCAAAGCATTAAGAACTATTGATCATAGTACCTTCGCATAAGTTGACACATCAACGTCATTATCAATATCCTTTTGCTGGGTACACACTATGCAATGCATTTACGCAATCTAGCAAATTAAATTAATTTTCATTCATTTTTTATTCATTCGAGATTTCATCAACATCAAAACGTGTTGATATTTTCAGATTGCATTAATGTAGATTGCACTGTCTGTACCCAGCATTTGAAGCCTCTTGAAATGCGTTTACAACAAAGCTAATAAATTCTTCCCTAACAACTTTTTATTGTATGTTGAAATAATTAAAGATAAGAAAATCTGGATTTTCCCCGACAAATCCGTGCTCTCGTCAAAAATTATCGAAGAGTATTTTGATTCATATAACACATATATATTAATAAATATTGCATATACTAAGGCATATTAATAATTCAACCGCAAGTATTTTCAAGTCAAATGTTTACTCTTTGGATATAAATGGCACCTACTGGAATTGAATGTAGAATAATAAGTATTTGAATACAGTAAACTATATGTTTCATTCGAAATATCTAATAAATAATTATAAGGATTAAGATTTGGATACTTATTGAAAATTTCGTTAGAGATTCAATAAAAAAAAAACATAAAAAACCCTGCTGGGATTTCCAAAAATTTTGTACATTTAAAAAAAATATTATTATTGGGAGTTCTTGTATTATCGAAATAAACAAAACATATTTTTATAATTTAGGGGGAGGGGGATTCACTTATTTACCCCCCGCCCCCTGAATCCGCGCCTGTACACTACCAAGGTTCTCCACCTGAAAAATTTGAAAAAAATTGGGGTTAAAAACTGTTGCATACGATTAATGTTGAAAACTGAAGAACTGTGGTAACTCGGTTCAGATATATGTACTCCGCTAAGCAATAAGCCAATGTAAAATGAAACGCAAAACGCACGAAAGGCAGACGAAGAAGGACGGTCTGATAGTCCTTAAAAGATAGTGACAATGAAGCGCGGGCTGCTTTACCGCCAAGATAAGTTTAAGCAATCGCTTATTTTTGACATAACAAATCTTTTTTCTGGGTGAAGACAAAATTCTGTAAAACATTCTTAGTACACTCTTTGCATATAACGAATTGCCTGGTTTATAAAAAAAATTACTAAAAACTCTTTTTGCCTATTAAAAATTTCATAACATCACGTAAGTCAGGTAAAAGTAAAAATGTCCAACCGATTAAGGTCAACATTCTTTTCAGAAACAAAACATATTCTTCATGCAGACAAGCATAGAGCTTCGCGGGATTAGCTTAGGAAATTAAAAAAAAAAAAATTGTGTAAGGCGTTGTCGTTAACGCCTAAGTCCTTTTTTGTAATAGATTAAGGAACACAGTAAAACCCAATACTTTACTCTGTTAAAAAAAACGACTTAGGCGTTACCGACAACGCCTTACGCAATAAGGCTAACTATTTCAACAAATTAAGTCTTAAAATTTAATAAGATAAAAATCGGCTACAAATTTGTGCGAATTCACGTTAAAACAACTTATTTTCATCACTCTTAAATACAATATTATTTATAAAAATCGAATGAAAACAAAAGAGTCTGGGCAAAATTTGTTTTATGTTAGTTTTACATTTAACCAGAATGTGGAGTTATATCATTATAAAATATGTTCTCAATATACATATGCATATGTTTCCGGTGCCATGTAATAATTTCCGCGGACATAATGACACACCAATTAAAGGAGAAAATCCTTGGTCCGGCCGAAGGCCGTCTATGCGAGTCTTAAATATTTATGTATATTTAAAATTCGTTTTTCATGTCAAATAAAAATAAAATTATATTAAAAACAATATTTCAAATTGGTGAAATTAATGATGAAATTGGCCGTTAGTGTTATTGATCATCTGGCATATCTTCTAGATCCAGAGCAGATTGGTATACCGTTTTAGTATGCTGCATAGCTCTACTGCAAGGCAAGCCTCTGCTCTTCTAAATTGGGTGGACTTACGTTCGGTATATTTATCTTTGTTTTCGCATTACATTTTATTTTTGACCAAGCAATATCAATGTGTTTAATAGGTGAATAGGGGCTTTATCGTAGCAGTTTATCCGGAGAGTGGTCAAAAATACTTTGTGGCCGACTGTGGCACGGAGCATTGTCACAAATGTTTATTACAGAGTATATCATGTATTTTTTCAAGGGACCTTGTCGGTTATCTACGAAGAAAATGTCTTTAATCCTTCAAAAAATTGAGAAAATGTGTAAACATAATGTGAAAATTTTTTAAAACGCTTCATAACACTTCAAGTTTGAAGGTCATGTAAACCTAAGGAAATTCCCCAAGCCGTGCTAAAATTTTACATCTTTGAAGACGCAAAAAGTGACAAAAAGTGAAAAGTCAAAGAAGGGTTAAAAACTAATAACGAAATATTCAAAATTTCAGGCACTCCTGCAGTCAAAGTAGGCTGTACATTGGAATCGAAATTTGTAAATATATGTTTTGAAGTTTTAGCTCTTATATTTTTTAAAAAATGCAAAAAAAAACAACATTTTTTTTTCGTGCTTAATTCCCAATTTGTATTCTTGATAAAAACACTGAAATTTATTTTTGAAGGGAATTGTAGTGGGGAATGTAAGAAAAAGATAAACTCACTGTTTATTGTTGTTGTTTTTGCTTAAACTTTGCTATTGTTACAAGTAAAACTGTTGCTTATAATTCTTTTTCGCTTTACAGTTTTATTTGTTTAATATCTTTAATTTTTCTAAAATCTTTGAATGAAGTTTCCTGACGATCTGGCCTAAGCAACCAGTGAAATGCGCATAGGAATAGCTTATCCCTTCAACAATAAATTTCAGTGTTTTTATCAAGAATTAAAATTGGGAATGTTCTGCGATAGAAAATAAGTTTTAAATATGTCCCTTATTAAGCTAAAATGTTAGTTTGACCTTATGTATTATTTGCTCCTGCTCTAGGAAATGATACTATCGTGACTTTTCTGACTTTTATTCTAACATGTTTCTTAAATAATAAATTAATATCTTAAAAATACAATTTTTAAATATTTCTTGCAATATAAAAATATTTATTGAATATATAATTGAACTTTTTTACTAATCACTGTAAATTTCTTGTGTAGATGTTTGAACGTTTCAGATAATTCATTTCCAATCAAGAACGCAATTGTTCCATTCACTTGCACTGTCCGCTCCAAACGAACCCCTACGGCTGTCCATCTGAATAATCGCTGATGAAGGCATTGACTGCACTGTGCGGAGACCTAAATGAGGCCAACCATGTTTACCAAGACCACTTGCTGTCCAGCCTACTAATTCTGCAAGATTTCTTCGTATTGAATTGTTTTAAAAAAAATTAAAATTTCCAAATTGAATTAGGAAGCTTGTCAATTTTTGAAAATTCTGTTTGACTAAGAAGTCAATAAACGCTTTCATGAAAGTCAACGGCAACGGAACAATAATTGCATTTGCTTAGTCGTTTTTGAAAATTATCGCTTACTATTGACAGTCACTTGGTATTTTTTAAGGCTCCTTAAGCCGAGAATTGATTCTTTTTTAGTCGACAGGAAGTTTTGCGAAATCTCAAATGAAAATTTAAGAAATTTTAGTTAGAAAGTAAATACGTTTTAAATAAAAATTAAAAATTTAAATGAAGTTAAGAACATAAAATTTACCAAACACCTGTGTTTTTAATACAAAAAATATATCTTAGACTTCGGCCTTTAATCTCCATAGTGAGCATTTTTTAACTTAAGACGTCCGGATAAATACTTTACTTTACTTTACTTTAAAACACACTTTAAAAAATTTTTTTTTAATTAAAACTTATTAAAAGAAAAAACACAACATCAAAAGGAAAAATAATTAGAGATGCGTTTTTTTTATCAGATTTTCAATAACGAGTCGATGTCGAAACAACATTCTTAAAAAATGCCAAATTAACGTCGAAGTGATTTAGCCGACGACTTGATGTGAGAACTTGACATCGACATCAACTTACGTAATAGGAGTGATTGATATGTTCATACTTATTGGTAGTCAAAACTGTCTGTACTAGTGCTCGGTGGCGTATGAATAAGTTATAAGTATAAAAAATATATTATTATTTATTTATTATATATTATTATATGTCTATGGAATTTTATTCCTTACAGACAATTTAAAAAATAATTGATTACAAAATGTTACACATAAAAATATAATACATAATTAACAATAAGATTACTAAGTGTTAAGAAATGTGATTATTGCCCTTTTTATAGCTTCAGGATTTGATGAAAAGTCAATAAACCTATATAAGTTGTTAAATGCATTGCTCATTCTCCTGAGAGGGTCAGCATTAGCATAATTAGCTCTAACAAATGTTACTGATAAAGGTATGTAATTCCGGGATGGACGTTGAGGAATGTTGAGAGAAATATCATTTATCAAAAATCCACAGCAGATGTCACCATTAATAACACTGAATAAAAATGACACATTAAGCATAGTTCTAAGACTTTTTAATGTAGGAAGATTAATAAGAGCAAGACGAGCAGCATATGAAGGCAAGTTCAAGGGGTTAAAACGTAATCCACGAAGACAAAACAACAGGAATTGTTTTTGAACCGACTCAATGGCATTGGAATGGAATTGGTAAATAGGGTCCCATATTATCGATCCATATTCAAGAATAGGTCGAACTAGTGCCATGAATAAAGTTTTACCAATATACGGATCATTAAACTCTTAAGCCCAACGTTTTATATAACTTTTCTGATGTGCATACATATATAAATAAATAAAAATTCGACAGGTAACAGTTTGTTAGTAAAAATGGAGTGTTACACGACAGAACCACGTGTATTCATTATTGAACAATATTTCAAAAATAATGAAAACTTGGCGGCTGCATTTCGAAAATTTCAAAATATAGTCGGAATTTGGAGACGCCAAACTCACTGGTCGTCCAAAACAAGCCGTTCACAGATCCAGTCTCCATGCATTTTTCAATTAATCTCGTCCCAGTTGACGAAGTTAAAACACTATTCCGAACATATTTTTTGTATGAAATTGCGGTAATTTTGGGACACACTTTATATTAAATATATTGATTAATGAAAATTTGGCAATGCCCAGAGAGGAGCTGTATGGGAAGATTAAAAAAGGTCGTGTAGGGTAAGAAATCCCATCCAAAGAGGCCACAAAAAAATGTGGAATTAAAGATTCCATACCAACAAGATATTGTAAAGGAGAGATAGAAGAATGCAGCCTTCGGATTGATAAACGCTTTCTGCACTAAAACTAGACTGCGACGTTCTTAAAAAAGTCCCCAAACACTACAAATTGTGTATAACAAGTCGTTTTAGTTCCACAGTACCAACAATGTCTAAAATGTACTAAAAAAAGTTCAATTATACCATTATCGCCGAAATGAGTTAAAAACCGATCGGTAAACTAAAAGGTTTCTCTAGCCCCATTACGAATAATACCGTCTGCACCTATTTTGGTGTTGGGCATTAAATGATGTTAGGATATTCAGCAAGGATGGGTCCGCAAATAACTCTGGGGAAAACATAACATCGGAAGAGTATTTTAAAACAACCTTCTTTCATTCGTGTTCAACTCTATACTGGTTTGTGGTACTTTTTAAATAAATAGGACTTGTCGTTTTTTTTGTGTGTATTTTGCCAAATAGGTTTAATATGAGAAAAAATTTAAGTTGTCTAAATCTTACGAACGGGGCCTGATTTGCATATTCAAATATTTCACCCCTATTATGTAAGTCGAAGTTGACACAAGTCGACGGCACCGAAGCAGTGATAGTATTTTCTTAGTCGTTATTGACAATAATTGATTACTATTGACAGTCACTTGATATTTTCTAAGGCGCTTATAATTCGACGTCAAGTACAATTGTCTCTGTATTAGTCGACGACACAAATGAAAGTTAAAGAAGTTTTTAATAGAATGTAAGCATATTTATTAAATACCTTTAAAATAAAAAAATACAAATTAAAAAAAAATTTAAAAAGTTTGCTAAAAGAGAGAAAATTCGAGAAAATTTTTAATATTTTAAATAAGCCATAAAAGTGATTAAAATTGTCTTAAACTATAAGGAATGGCAAAAGTTTGTTAAAAGTTACAAAATTAGCGAAACTTGCTAACAGCAACTTGATAGCAAAGTATTATGTTTATTTATAATCGTTAAAGCTTTAAAGAAACAGAAAACTTACAATAAAATATCGCTTATTACGCGAAAAAAATGGAAATTCGGAAACAAACTCTAAAATTTATTTGAATTCGCCAAATCGGTAAAAATTACCAAATGTCTGAAAATAAAAAATAAGCTTTAATAATGAAGAAGAAAAATAATAGAAAACTAATAAGGGATGGAACTTTTTTTTGTCAGATTTTCGATAACAAGTCGACGTTGACACAACCTTTTTAGAAAAACCAAATTAACGTCATAGTAATGAAGTCGTCGACTTGATGTAACAACAATAAAAACTTAATGTTGTCATCGACAACGACTTACATAATAAGGGTGATTATGATGTTATTAACGATCTTTTATCTTTTCTCGTAAGGAAACGGGGTTAAATCATGGACAATATTTAATACTAAATCTGAAAAGTCGCTTTAAGCAGAAACATTTTAATGAAAAGTTTCATCTGCTTAAAGTTTTTATTTTATTTCTGGTTTTAATTTTTTATCTGAAGACTATTAATGTATAATTTAGTTTCAACGTGTTCGATAATTTTTAATTTATGCCAGGTTTAATGTTTCTCCTGCTATTACATGGAAAATACATATTTCCACTGTTGCCACTGGCTGTTGTCGTTGTGTCATAGATTAAATCCATCGACGACCGTCTGCTATAGACTTTTAATGAGTGTATGTATTGTTTTAATTTTGTTATTTTTATATGGGGATTAATCTCTGCATAAATAACAAAATAAATATATAAAATCGAATTAAAATTGATACACACAACAGTAATTTAAAAGAGGGTATGTTTTTTTATAGAAATATTTAAATATTAAAAAATGTTAACATTTTGTTTTATTCTTTTCATTTTTTATTCTGATCTTTAGGGTCATTTGGTTAGAATTCAATCAAAAATATTGTCAATAACAATCTATTTATTATATCCAGCTCATCAATATTTAAATGTAAATCTCTAATAATCAAATAAAATCGAAAATTTCTAATAAAATTTACATATAATTTATTTTTGATTTCCTCTCGGCAACATTTTCAACTCTCTTTACTTCCCTTTTCAACTCTTGAAAGTTTTTTAAGACTGCTCTAGTTTAAATTAAATTTTCAAATATCTGTGTAGAAAATGTTTAAAAAACAAAATATCTACACCCAGTTGGCCAAATGGTCATAGATGCAAATGTCGTCAACGATGTCCTCAGGACATACTAAAATTTGTCGCCTATATAAAATTGATGAAGACAACTAAAGTAATAAAACATGTATTTTGTCGTGTATAAATCGTATTTACGACTTTATATGAGACATTTTCTTAAATTTGTCTTTAACAAGGCTTTATTGAGGACAACGTAAGCGACCATTGCATGCAATATGTCGTGTTTCAAAACGCATTGGCGACAATATGCATGAAATTGTCGCTCATATTGTCCTAAATAAGGTGATATTCAAAACAAATTTATGAAAATGTCTCATAAACATGGGACTAGTTGTCAATATTTTTTTTTTTATTACAAAATAAAATAAAAATTTCGTTAATAATACAAAAGTTTAAAAACGTTAACAAAAATGTTTTTTGAATGAGAACTCGTATGAAAAAAACAGTTCTTTCAACTTTTTAAATTTGACTTAAGATGTTTTGTCAAAATGCAACAGATACATATCTATCTATTTCTATACAAAACTCTACTGAAAAAGCGTATTGTCATTAACCTATCGGCGACTAAATTGTGGATAGTATCTGCAATACTGTCATCAACGACACTATAAAGGTTAAGTCGCTTATAGAACATCAACGACGATATGAGAAAAAAGTCGTTTATGTAGTCGCCAATGACAACTTTCACCACATTGTCCCCCATATGGTCGTTAACGACAATGTGCATGATATGATGGTGTCGTTCAAATTGTCGTGTACGATTTCGGTGCCCTTTGTTCGAAAAAGTCGTCGACGATTTGCTCTGGCTGTCGCCAACATGTCGTCAGCGATTTACTATGGGTCTTGTACGCGTCGTCGACGTTGTCTAGAACACATGGCCAACTGGGCAGATACACACTAATACATAGAAATTTGTATAAAAATATTTGTGTGTGTGTGTAAATAAATCCTTTAACTTTATCAGCAGATATAAAAGAACGAGTTCGAAATATCAATATGCAAGAATTGAATGAATATTGCAGGCACATAACAAACTACAACGATAAAAATCAAATTGTATAAAAAAAAAAATTGCTAAAAACTGGAAAAAAAGAATCTTTAAGTTGCTTAAAAATGGCGACCAATTTCCTATTTCCTTTTCATTTTTTGTCAAGCGTAACGGTATCAGCACAAACTACTATCGGCTAGCTTGAAAATACTACCAGTAGTTCCCAATGCTACTGTACACACACTCACACACACGCACATTTTGAATAGACTCATTTATACAATTTCAGATTCAGGATATAACTAATACATGTACACGTTCTTATACTTGTAAAAATTTCTACCGTTTTTTTTTCGTCGTAGTTGTTGTACCATCGTCATATGTACGCATTTAAAAAGGAAAAAAAAACCGAAATAGGTAAAAATAAAAATAGCATAAATGAAGACTTCATGGACGATTTGTATAATCTCGCTTTGAATCCAAGCAATAGTAAGAACTGTAGCAGCTTTTATTTAAACTAAGGCAACATACACATCGTCATAGAAAATGCAAAAGGGCATATCATGATTTAAAAAAAAAACACTTTCAGGAGAGTTACAAAACTTAATAAAATGCCAGCCTTTGTAAATTAAACAACGATTTTTTTGCGTAATAAGTTATGAATTAATGAAATATCCTGAAAATTTTTTTTTAATTATAAAAGTTTGTTTTTTTTTATTAGTTTCTTATCACTCTTGAAACATTTTTTGATGAGAGGCCCTTTTGCATTTTTTATGACGATAAGTACATAAGAAATAAATAGAGTTTCATGAAAAATTCAAAAAGCAATTTATATTCTTTCCATCATGTAAGATAATAAGGTGGCCCTTTTTTCCTTAAAGGAACCACAGGACATAATAATATTATTAAAAAAAAGATAATAAGGATTTTAAAATTATTAAAAAAATTTATTAGTTACATTTTTGTTTCAATCTTTGCAACTATCTTTATTCCCTGTACAACTTTGCTTACTGTTTTAAAATTATTAGCTTCTTTAATTCATTATTTAGTGTCTTTTTACTTCCATAACTACTGTTTTTCAAATGTATGTAGTTAACAAATAATGACTTACTTTTGAATACGGCCATTTTGGGACTTCCCTCGTAAAATTCATTGGTTCTTTCAGTAGAATTGTAAGTTGTATTTTTATCAAATTGTTTCTTGGGATTCAAAAATTTAATTAGCAAGGTTTCGTTTAAATGTGCTACATTCCCATTTCATACTATTGATAAACTGAAATTTTTTGTTGAAGGGATAAGCTATTCCTATGCGCATTTCACTGGTTGCTTAGGCCAGATCGTCACGAAACTGCATCCAAAGATTTTAGAAAAACTAAAGATATTAAACCAAATAAAACTGTTAAGCGAATAAGAATTATAAGCCCCAGTTTTACTTGTAACAATATCAAAGCTTAAACAAAAACAACAACAATAAAAAGTGAGTTTATCTTTTTTTTAGCTCTTGTACCAATCAAGGACAATATTGTGCTTACTTTTACCAATCAAATGCAACCCTGGTGCGGCAATCGTGTGACTGTTTTCTATGCAACCGCGCGTCAATAAAAATAACAAAAATGCACCAATATTTATTGTGTTCTTGTGCGGCAATCAAACAACACAATACGCACCAATATTTGCCTTTTTTTTAATAAATTTACTTTTTTGTGTTTCTTTTAGTAGGTAATGAAGATAAATCTTTATTTATTTATTATGCATTTAAATTTTTTTTAATTATTGTTGCTACATATTACCAAAATATGTATGTATGTATGTTCACAAGCATATTTAGCTGTTCAGTGCGAATATTTTTATTTAAGTTTCTAAGCGAACCTTAACATACGAAATTGTTGAACAGACTTAATTTTTGGAATTTCTTAAAAAATTTAAATAAAAATATTCAACAAAAATTTGTTTAAGTACATAGTACATATATGATACATATTTAATTTTATTTAATTAATAACAAACCAACAAGTACTTTCAATTAAATAAAAAAGCTACCACAACAGCTGTTTTCGCAGTTGTCAAATAAGAACAAAACTGTGCTGCGGCAATTGTTGTAACCATTTCGCTTTGTACCAACTAGCGGCAATTGAATTTGCTTAAAACAGGGCAATCGTGTGATTTCAGAATATTTTATTGGTCCAATTTCATTATTGGGCGTCAATAAAGCACAATAAAAATTGTGTCATATTGGTGCATTTGCGGCAATCGTGTGATCCCAGCTTTATACGACAACAAAACATTAGTTCTTAGGAGACAACCCACACCATACCGAAAAACTGTTCTTTTGACTTACTGCGACAAAACATTGTTTGCTATTTCTTTAAATATTTTTTCCAAACGGCAATGAAACGAAGCAAGAGTAAAATTCATTTTCTTGTTGTTATTTTGTTTTGATTTCGTCTTAAATACGCCTTAAATGAGGAATTTTCTGCATTCGCCAAACAGTGGCGTGTAGAGCAAAACAATACTTAATAAACTCTAAAATAGTTGATTTGGAGCAAAATTAATGCGTAATATATCAGAATATCCCATACCTGGCAAAATTTTTCCAAAAATGGTCGGTAGGTCAAACCAATAATGAGCTGACGATAAGCCCTCTCCACCCGTGGTGAAGGGTGAAAAAACGAAACTTATTGATTTTGTTCTTTCAATCAATTTTGCTCACTTGGATAGAGTACTTTGTTATTTTATAAATACAATTGTAACAAATTTTTTCTTGCCCGAGAGCGTTTGTTAAAAAAAAAACTATTCTCTTGATATTCCGCTCTAACATTTCGGGGCTTTTTTGGGCCTGAAAATTAGAAGGTTGCTAAATCATTTCAGCTAATTTGAATCAGTACACACCTGGAAGAATCTTACATAGCGTCTTCAACTGACAATTTTTTGTCATACCAAACGTCAAAGTCTATATAAAAAAAACTCGAAAATTTTTGTCAGCGTTTTTTTAATATGAAGTTTGACGTTTGGTATGACAAAAAATTGTCAGGTAAAGACGCTATGTTAAGAAGCTACAAAAGGAGTTGGTTTAGCTCAGATTTTTGCTTGAGACGTAGATTGGAAGTTTGTCTGAATTATAATTAGTATTGTGGTTATTTTGTTGAACTATTTATGGTTTTTAATCCAATTTTTAATATTTTTAATTAGGCTTAAGTTCATCAAATTTAATTTTCATTAAATTATATTTATGAAGAAAGGAATTTTACAACATGAAAATTAATTAAAATTGTTATTGATAATTTTTTTTTATTCTTGACTGTAGCCGGGCTCGAACCCTGACGTGTTTCGATCGCAACCACTCGATCTCCTCAGAGGGATTTGCTGTCTTACACTCGCAGCCATCGACGACTGCTGACGTCAATAATCAAACATCAATCCTTAAACCAAATTGTATTTTAACCTTTGGTGGATCGAATCTTCGTCAAGATTCGAAAATTTGTTTTAAATGTAATTTTCTATGCGAACGTTGACGTTCAAAATCATTAAACAGGCAGTTAGACTGCAATCGATTCGATTGGCTCCGTATAGACTCTGTCCTTAACATAGCCCCACAAAAAAAATCCAGTAATGTTAAATCACACGATCTGGCTGGCCAATTTACAGCTGATGCTCGTGAAAATATGCAATATGGTTTGCAATAAATTGATCGTT
Source organism: Pollenia griseotomentosa (assembly GCA_963931875.1). Lineage (NCBI taxonomy): Eukaryota > Metazoa > Arthropoda > Insecta > Diptera > Polleniidae > Pollenia > Pollenia griseotomentosa. The sequence continues at coordinate 97,277,496 of OZ007561.1, read as the reverse complement.
TCATTGGCTGTGTGACATTTGACACCGTCCTGTTGGTGTAGGCATATTTTGTATCGAGACAAATTCTTAATAGCGGTCTTAGAAGGACGATTATGTTGTCTGAAAATATAACGAATTTTACGAAATGTAAATTTAAGAGAAACTCCATTTTCATAGTGGATTTTAATTATTTTAATGCGATTTCCGAGCGAAATTGAATTGATTGTAAAAATTGCCAAAGCATCAACTACGAATACGTCAAAAAAATAAATGTCAAAACTATCATGTTGTTGGTGTTGCTACAATTAAAAAAAAAAAAGTTCTTGTTGAAAAACCCTTTATTTTTCTTAATCTAAAGACTTATTTTCAAAGTTTCCACTGCAATTTTTGCCAACATATTGTGCTACAGGAAATATAAAATTGGATTCTGCCTTTTACTTACAAAAAAATTCAAAATAACCCAATATTTATCCCATTCGATATGATAAACATGCCTAATTGCATATTAAATGGTTGTGGGTTAACGACCACACACACACCCACTGATGCTACCAAAATTACAACTCATACTTAATTGTATGTGGATGTGTGGCTGTGTGAGTGTATGTGTACAAGCACTTGTCCAAAGTGGTATGACCAACAAAAGTGTGGTTTAGCATTAAGTAAGCAATACCAACATTTACTAGGAATATCCGACTGTCATAATATATTTTGTAGGGTGTGTACAAATGAAGATAAAGTGCCAATGGAACAATAACATTGTCAGTCCTTAATAGTGTAAATACAAGTGTTGGTATGTATTTGTGGGTGGTTGAATGAGTGTGTGTGTGTGTATATATGCATCTGTGTTGTATTATCAACAAGAGCTTAGATCTTGTTTGTTTGCGTCCTTGCAAGGACACTCAGCTGAAACACAAACTGCTGTTGTGTACAAAACCTGAACACACAAAAGTAACGAAGAAACTGTTAAATACAGCAGCAGCAGCAGAATCAGCATCATCACCACCAACAGAAACACAAAATATGCTTGAATTTAGAGCAAAAACACAAGAAAATATTGATTTGTGCGAAACAAGAAAACTAAGAATGAATGTTTGCAGATGAGTAGCAGTGGCATAAAAACGATGAAACATTTTTGTATTGAGTGTCAAACTTTAACTAAAGAAAAACTGAAGGATACTATCAGTATATTTGTATGTTTACTGGGTATGAACAAAAAAAAAAAAATTGCAAAAAAATTTCCAGAAGTATACAAAATTACTGCAACTTCATGCCACTTCAACCTGTAGCCAACAAGCCAGCCAACCAACTATCAAGTTAAAGGTGAAAAACTATTTTACAAGGGAATACAAGCAAAAAGACCAAAATGTAAACTTATCCCATTTTATTCGTGCTTTTTTCCTTTTTTATCCTTTCATTTCATTCAGAAACATTTTTTTTCTGCTGCCAACCGAGAAGAATGGCCATAATGTGGAAAACAAAATGAACTAAAAATATAGAAGGAAAATGGGGCCGGGCCGGCCGTCGGAAGTGGAACAAAGAGAAAAAGAAGACGATTCAAAAGAAAAGTTTATGAAAAAGTATTGCAGTTTTTGTTGTTGCTGCTGTAATTTATAATGTTGGGTTTGGTTTATGTTCGTTGAAAATAAATGATATTGATTGAAACTTTTTCCTTTTTAAGTGGGTTAAAGTAAAAAAAGAAATATAAGAAAACTACAATTTTACACAGCAGCAGAAGCTAAAACATATATTCCTCTAACTCCCACCGGAGCATAGGGCACAAAATGTAAACAAGTGAGAAAGTATAGTCGATCAAGCCCGACCATTTGATATCCTTCACCACAGTTTATAAAAACAAATTTTCGAGAGTGCACCCTATTTGGGATGCAAGGGCAATCATGGATCCGCCAGAACAAAAATATGTTGTAATTTAAGGATTCATGTAAAAGCTGTTTCGGCCGAATATTATTAAGATATCTTCATCATAATTCTAGGATTATATACATTATGTCTTGACATAGTATCGATAGCTAATGTTGCCAATTTGTGTGTAAGTACCAACATTTAAAAGCCGGTTTGTCATTTAAAGCTATTTCCGGGAATAGTATGTGTATGGGATCCATGGTAAAGTATGGACCGATTACAATAAAATTTTTTAAGATGATTAAGATTGCAAAAAAATAAGTTTGGACCTAATTTGAGTCATCTAAATACCAGCAGAGAAATAAGTTTATGGGCCAAAATACTATTCCAGACATGATAAGAAAGTTATACTTAGTCGATCGGTCTACCAATATTTTTATAGCAGCTAGGAAAAAGAGCAAAAAGCCACTCTTAATCGCAAAAAACGATTATAAAGACTGAAATTTTCTAAAAAGTAAAAAAAAAAATCTAGTTTTAAGGATTGAATGCATGTATCATGCTTAAAAGAGGCCAAAATTATGAGATTAGTGCCAGCCGGATGGCAGTTCAGGTTTGCTACAAACGGATTTGCGAAATCGTCTATATCTACAAAAGTTGAGAGTTCTTGTTTATTTATAATTTAATTTTCAATAGTAATTATCTCTTACACTGTTTTTTTTTTTTGTTTTAAAAAAATTTATTTTTTGTTAATTTTACAATGAATTCAAATTCAATTCGTTGTTTTTAAATCATTATTAAATAGGGATGCTATTTCCATACAAATACATGTTTTTTGTCGATGGGCTAAGAACGATGTCGACCAATTATCTTTACGAATCATTAAATTTGCGTTAAAATGGAATCGATTTGTTTTTGCATATTGTTGCATATTTTGGTGGGAATGCATATTTTTGCATATTTAGGTTTTAGAGGCGTATTTTTGCATATTTCGACATTTTTGAGTGATTTTTTTAATTTTCATATTATAAAAAAGTCCTGGCTTCAGAATCCTATTCCAAAAATTTTGAACAATTTAAGAATGTTATTGAAGAGCTTGTTGATACCGATAATTATGCAATTAAAAAAGTAAAAGAAATATTTAATTAAGATAACATCAGAAGTCAGTTGGCATTTGTATTATCAAATAACGCATATATTGGTGAAACAATAACTAAATAGGAGGGGTTTAGTTCACTTAATACTCAAGTCAACTTAATTGCATAAAGTAAAATTAACAATGTGGAAGCAAGGTACATTAAAACAAGGTAGACTCATTTGGGAGTGTAGACATGCTGCTCTATAAAAATACCCGACTTGTCAAAATTGTCTTCATATATAACAAAAACAATTTAACGTACACATGTACAAATTATGGCTTATACACACGAATTTGACAATTGGGGCTTATGTCTGTCCGCTAACGAGTCTACCTTGTGTAAATATACCATGTGTGGAAGGAAATAAAAAAAAACAACCGAAACGTTTTGCAAAAAAAAAAAAAAATCGGGATTTCAAAAAATAAAATATATTTCAAATATATAAATTTTCATACTATTCGAATGTGTGTTCTAAGTCAAATTACAATCCTCAAAAGCTTTTATACTTTAATAGGCTTATTCCTTCAATATTTTCCGGAATATTTTCTATGCACTATTAGAATTTTTCGTTTGTAATGTTACTCACCATGATAAATAAATTCCCAGATTCTGAAAATAAAATTGTTCAAAATGCATTGGTATTCTTCAAGTACAATACAAAGTTTTACTTTAAATAAAACAGTACTTATTTATTTAAACAAACAAAAATTTTAATTAGTAAGTGTAATCACGATGGTAATTGTGCAAATTTGCAATTTGTAAATTTGCAGTGCATATTATGATTGATCGTGAGCAAACCGCTATTAGTTTTTGTGCAAATGTGCTATTTTTCTAAAAACTTATTCTGGCAACACAAAAACTTCTGGCAGCACTGTAAAAAATCTGCATTTGCTTACAAATATACACAAGCAAATTAAAATAAATTTTTTCTTTTCAAATTATTTTAATTTAATTCTCTATTTTATATTAAAACCCACGAAAATATTCAATTTTAAGTTTCATTAAAAAACAATATGGCGCTTAATATGTCAAATGATATTGTTTACATATGTTTGCAACTGAGCAAATATGCACTGCTAATTTTGCTCATGGTTTTTTTAGTGCAAACGAAGTAAAATAGAGCAAATTGCAAATACATACGTACATTTTGTTGTTGTTGGATTGCATCGTTTGCATACTTTGCACTACCCATCGTGATTTCCATTAGTTATTTAAAAATACATAAGTGCCAAAAATAAAATTTTACAGGGGAGAGGGTTTTTTATTTCATTTCATATAAATTTTGTATGAAATTTGTCGCTTACGATAAAATTGTTCTTGCTATAAAATCGTAACGGTACCTTATGTGACTATGACATTTTAGGAGATGAAGCAAGTGTTGCCAATAAAGTCATTTATTAAAACAACGAAAATTTAAAATGATGTCGCTTACGTTATTTTCGCGGTTAGGGCTCGATATACATAATTAAAAAAATATTTAATTAATATAATTCTAACAAAAATACTTGGCTAATATTTCTAGTTTTGTGAACGTTATGGGGTCTTAGATAAATATAAAAATAAAACTTTCACCGGGAATAACAAACTTAGTATAACTTCTTCATAGCTTTTGTAAAGGGTATAAAAACTAAGTATATACTTTTATTTGCAGCTTTCTTATTGTCTAATAATAGTTTTTAACTATCATGGGGCTAATTCTGGCAATCGTGATTGAATACTTTTTCGATTTGTAAGCAATTTTATTTCTAATTCTTTTAGTAGATACTTAACGAATCGAAATTATTTTTTCAGTGTTGGCAAGCATTTATTTGAGTTCTGACAACACTGAAAAAATAATTTCAGTATTGACTGAAAGAATTAGAAATCAATAAAGGGTTTGATCACGACTGCCAGAATTAGCTCCCTGATATCTTAACTTTATTTTTAAGGAATTCGTACTTAACTTGGTTTTTTGGCAGATTAAAATGTTTGTATAGAAAGTATATCAATAACTTTTTAAATAATTCTTAACATCATGAATATTGCATATAATTGTGTTTCGTTAAAAAAACTTTTGAACATTCAACAACCGAAATACTATCCTCCATTATTCTGCTTATGTGCTTATATTTTTACCAAGCTATTAGTCCTTTAAGCGGAGTATTAACTAGATTTTTAATAAATACATTTTCATTGAACTTTTGCTACGAATTAAATATTTATCTTATGCTCAGTCATAAATAAAACGTTTTTGTCTATATTCAATGAAATAAAAATTCCTATTTAAATACTTTTATTAAAAATGAATAAAACGATAACGCAAATGTTTAACCAAAAATATAAAACTTTAAATAAATGTATATTTAAACAAAAAAAAAAAAAATCGGTAGGCAGATTTTTTTTAATTAAACGACACTCTTGTTTATTTAAATAAGAAAAAAAAGAACAAGACAGAGAAATACATATAAACGTGTATGTATGTATGTACATTAGGGTGGAGCACCACATTTTTTTTCGCGAATTTTAAAATCGAAGAGCACTAAAACGTTGCATTTTATTCTCCGGTATATGGGGAAAATAATAAAACACAAAATATTTGGACTTTGTTTAAGCAGTCAGCATCTGTATTTTTAAAATAAGATCAAATCGATCAATTTGTGAGATTTCAGATAAACTTAAGATAAACAATTTTTAAATTTCTAAGTTTTTGTTATATCTTACTTTTCTATATGCGCGTTTTAGGGAAATTCGTAAAAAATAAGATTTTTTTGGGTTTTTAGTGGTTTTGTTTATTGGCGAAAATTGCAAGAACGGGTCATCTGAATGAAATAAGTTTTACACTAGTTAAAATAAATATCTTTCAATTGTGCAGGTTGGATAAAAAATTATTGAGTTACAGGAGTTGACATTTTGTAAAAAATTATAATATTAAATTGCTCCATTAAGATGAAAAATACACCGAGTATATTTTTTTCGGGCTGTATTGCAAAGATACTTTTTTGATGATCACACGATCTATTAAATTTGCAAAACTTAGGCCCCTATTACGATTTACAACTCAACTTAATCTTTGTATTATGGTTTACAACTTTGATATATTGCGGTAAACATAAACATAACAAAAATTACAACTGATCATAACCATAACAAAAATTACAACTGATCATAACCAGTTGTCTTAATTACAACTCAACTGAGTTGAGTTGTAAACCGTAATAGGGGCCTAAAACAAAAATTCAGAAGGTCATAAGCAATTAAGTGAAAAAAGCCGTTTTTTGCCCACATTGATTAAATTCCGATAAATATTCTATTTGACTAGATTTGACTACTCCGGTACTAGATTTTGACGAAATCTTTTCAAAATCTAGTAATACTAAGGCTTCGTACAGACGGTGGTCAGATCTTACAATGTTGTCACTAAAATTGCCTAAAAATGTCTTGCAACTGTGTGAACATTGAACGCTATTTTCATTTGGCAGATGTGTTAAATTAATGCATCTGACAATGGCACCATTGTCAGAAAAATTACAAGATCTGACCACCGTCTGTACGAAGCTTTAGTGATGCAACCAAGAATGATAAAATAAAGATTACGACATGCGCATGATTTCCCGTTATGTGACGTAGAAGGGCCATTCAAAGGGTTACCAAGAATATTTCATGTGTTAGATTTAAAATTTCTTGCGAAAAAATGTATGTATTATGTGATAGTTGGTAACCTTGTAATTGTTGAAAAAAGAAAAACGAACAAAAAAAAAAAAAACAACAACAAATATAAACATGAAGTGTGCAGTGGGCAAATGTAAGCAAAGCAGCAGTACAAAAACAAGTGAGAAAAAAATTAAATTTTGGATATTTTTAATGGAACTAATATATTTTTTGCCATAGATGTATCGTTTTACAAATTTCCCAAAGATGCAGGACAAAGAAAGCTTTGGGTTATGTTTTGCAATCGATGCAAACCCATAGATGTTAAAAATGATAGAATTTGTGCCTTACATTTCAAAGAGGAGGATTTTGAAAGAAATTTGATATTTGAAATGGGTAAGTCAACATATATTTAATTGTTGCAGTTCACTGCTTCATAATTATGAATAGGATTTAGCAATCGGCGTGCACCAAAGTTGAAACCGGGAGCAGTTCCGACCATTGACAGCAGTATTGAAAATGAAATTCCAACTCAATTTGTAATTCAAAATGAAATTGTTTTGTCTTTTATTGTTACATAGATAATTTTTATTAAATGGAATAAATATAAATAAAAAATATAAATAAAAAGAAAAATTAATTTTTAACTACAAAATAATTTGAAGAGAAAAATTATAATTTGTCCCACTGTTGTGTTTACTCATAAACATTACAGTTCGACAGCTGCAAATTATTAGCCAATAGAAACACAGAATGTGTGACGTCACAGGGCCAACATGCGCAGAACATTTTAAAATTTTAAGCTTGTTGGCGTAATCTTTATTTTATCATTCTTGGATGCAACTATATTTCTTCCATATAGCACAAAAAAATACTTACCTGCACAAGCAGCGTTGCCATATTTTTTTGAAAATACAGTGAACTCGCGAATACGTGAACACTCGAACACATGAACGACTCGAAAACGTGAACACTTTTATTTTTACATTGACTACTCTAAAACGTGAACAAAGTCTGAAAGCTCTAAAACGTGAACAAACTTTTCTAAATTTTTTTCGTTTTATTTTTTAAATTTACTTTAATTTTGGGAATCCCAAAACTCATTTTACTGTTTACGTTGATTGTTTTCACAAATACATGCAAATGAATATGTATGTACGTTGTATGTCCTCAGGTTTGTTTTATAGAAAATTTTTTATTTTTCTTTAAAAATTTATATGTGAAATTTTTGAAATTGATAATGAATCTAAAAGTGACGAAGATAGTATTTCTATTGTAGAACAGCCAGAAATCGTAATGAAACACAAGGAAGCAGTGGAAGCATTAAAAAAAAGCCTTAAAATGGGCTGAAAATAAAAAGGTTGTCCAAACTGAAATAAGGGTTTTGAATAATCTCAATGGTAAAATGGTAAAACAAAACATATACCAAAAGAAAATAAGCGATTTCTTTGTGTAAAAACTAATAGAAAACTAAACCCGTCCTTTAAAAGGATATTAATGTTTTTTTTTTTTATTTACTTTAATAAATTTTTATTCAGTTGCTAAGAATTACAGAAAACACCCAGCTAGCATTTTGTATTATAATCTAATCATTTAGGAATCAGCTTCAAGAGCAAAATACCCGTATATGTGCTCATTTTTCAATCATAAATGATACTTTCGTTGTGAGAAAATGGTACCCTACCGATGAATCACCGGAAATTATTTGTGATACAATTTTCTGATTCCTTTTTGATCAATTTAATGGTAGTTTTTATAATCATTACTGAATCGTTTTCGTATCATTTTTCAATCGTTAATTATATAGTTTTCGATTATATTTCATATAATTTTTAATGTTTTTTATTTTTTCTCCGGTAAAATCAGCTCCATTATGGCTTTTGATTAGTCTAGCCATAATTAGAACTAGCTTTATTTTAAACCAAACAAATGTTATCGGTTTTTCGCAAAGAAGAGAAGAAACAATTTGCACTTACATTTATGTTCATAAATTGTCAATAATTTTTGGGCTTCTTTTTTAGCCAAGCTTCTTATTTATTTGGCTAACATTAAAGTTTCTATTACAATTTTTTCATTTGGCAAAAACAAAAATTCAAAATATTTTAAATCATTATTTAAACATATAAATAAATCATATATGAATCCTTCTTCAATCACTGAAGTGATAAATCAGTTTTTAATCATCAAAACTGGTCTGAAAAGAATCCATTTGGGTGATTTTTACAAAAAATAATCAGCTAAATGCTAGCTGTATTTTTAATTAGAACTGAAAAAGTATAAACATTTTATTTTATTTTTGGAAAGTGAATAAATGAAAAATTTAAATTTTTTTATCCAATCTTAATATCTGATATTTAATTGTTTGTGTGTAGTTATTATTTCGAGCTTTACTTTTTCTAAAATTTTCACAATCGAAAACGTGAACAAATTTGAAAACGTGAACACCCTTGGTAAAAATTAGTTCACGTTTTCGCGAGTTCACTGTGCTAATTAAGAAAAAAAATATATAAACTAAAATTCAACTTTAAAAAAGAAACAACAAAAATCACAAAATGTAAACAGCGATATAATTAAATTTTCAAAATTTAAAGCTAAATAAACTACTCAAATGGCTTGGCAAACTTGTCACAATCCTTTTGTGTTGTTAATTGGGGGTATTTGAAAACAATTATGTAAAACGTGTTTGTAGAAAAATCGAAATGTTAAATATTTTCCAAACTGTTTGCCCTACATTGTGCTAAATTTAATCATTTTAGGAAAAATTTGGCAGAGTCAAAAAGGAGAAGACGAAACATAAAAAATTTAAGAGGATAAGGATTTTTTATTATAATTTATTGAAAAATTATTATGTTTGGGTCGTTTAGTTGTAAACGGAAAATGCGTGTTTCCCAAGCCGTTTGCGTAGTTTGTTTGGCTACTTAAAGCTTGCCACTGATAAACGATTATGTGTTAAGCAAATAAGGTAAGAAACAAAAAAATAATATAACAAAATTGAAAGTAAAAAAAAATTAATGTAGAAACTGCTTAATCTGCACAATTAAAAAAAAACTTATTTCTTAAACAAAAAACTTCACAACTGCTCAATGCTTCGATTCATTACGTTCCTGGGGCAGCAGCCATCGAGAGACAGCTCACTTGGGTCCTTTAGTGGACCCTTTGTGATAATTCAATTCTTAAAACATGCAGGATAGCTTTATAAGTTTAAATAACATGTTAAGCATAACAGAAACAGGCATGACAAATGTTCTGATTTCTGACAAATAATAGAACAAATTAATTCTAAAGCTTCTTAAAATTAATTTTTATCATTTCTATCACGCTTTGTTTTCTAAATGCAATGTTTTATGATAAATGCAATTTATGCTAACGACTTGCCAGATCAGTTGCAACACTGCAATATCAGAATGTATGCGGATGATGTTCAACTGTACATTAGTAGTAAAAAAAGAAACTTTGTGGATAAGCTACACGAGGACTTACAAAGTATTTCACTGTGGGCTTCTACCAATGGCTTAAGCCTTAACCCAAACAAATCAAAGTGCATCCTATTACATAAAAGAACACAGCGCGCCATTGAAATACCCCAAGTCTACGTTAATAACCACCGAATAGAAGCAGTGAATAGAGCTAAGAACTTAGGAGTTATCTTCAATAGCACGTTAACCTGGGCAGATCATGTCACATATGCCTGTGGAAAAACATTCGCTATGCTACGTACTTTATGGCCCACACAATACTGTACACCACTCAAAATCAGGCTGCTGCTTGCAAAAACTTACTTAATACCCACCTTAACTTATGCTTGTGAAGTGTTTTCAAGTTGTGATGCAACAAGTAAAGCGAGACTTAATGTAACGTTCAACAACATAACTAGATACGTATATGGACTTAAGCTTTACGGAAATAATGAACATATCACCTTCTACGCAGCGAAGATTCTCGGCGTACAGTTCCACGATCATATGAAAATACGAACATTGGTATTCTTGCATAAAATCATATCAACTCATGAACCTGATTACCTTTATAGCCGGCTTAGTTTTAGTCGATTTGGCAGAAACAGAACTTTAATACAACTGAGACACCATACGCTTATATCAAATTGGCAGTTCTTCGTAAATGCAATACGTCTTTGGAATACTATTCCTCCAATCATTAGGGAAACCAGCAACGCACAACTTTTTAAAAAAAGAATTATCAATTTTTATTGTAACTAAAACTCTATGCACCTTTTATATACATACATATTTACTTACTGATCTTTAAAAACTTTTTATAACTTACTCTGTATGTCATTATTTAATCTCCTCCTTATACCTGCTCAATAGTTATAACTTTATTAAAATAATTTTTGTTAAATCTTAAAATATTTTTTATATTTTTTTTAATTTTTTAATTATGCTTAACTGTTTAACAAATAACTATGTCCGCTCTTCTATTAGTATAAAAAACTTTTGTTTTGTTATAGAAGCTACCAACTTATAAATAAATAAAATAAAAATAAAAATAAATAAATAAGGAGATTGGAAGACGATATCTAGTAACCAAAGTGGAAATAACGCCATAACAGTGTAATTGTTATGACGAAACCGGTACTTGTTCTACCCGGCCGAAGGCCGTCTATGCAGAGAAGCTTTAGTTAGCGAAGCCGGCCTTTGTTATACCATAGAGTAGAAAATCCTTGCGCCCGGCCGAAGGCCGGCTATGCAGAGAAGCTTTAGTTAGCGAAGCCGGTCTTTGTTATACCATAGAGGAGAAAATCCAAAAGTGTTTTCCCTATATTTTTTATATAAACACCCAGAGAAAAACCAACAAAACAATTTTTAAATAAATTGCAATTACATGAAAAGAAAAAAATTTAAATGGGAAATAAGACCATGTATGGCTTTTCCATACATGGAAATAAAGCCATATGGCGTTATTTCTCAATTCGTTTGGAAATAAAGCCACATGGCTTTATTTCCTATGGCTTTATTACACGGCGTCGTTTCACAAAATGTCAAATATTTTCAAATGGGGCAAAAACAGGCAAGGTATTTTTTTGATTATGCAAGCTGTAATACCATATTTTAAGAAAGTTTTGCTTAAGTATTCTCACAAACATTTTGAAAATCAACATTTCTTTAAAAAGAACTGATTTTTTTGAACAATTTAAAAAGAAAATTTAAAAATATTTCCTTAATATTTTTCTTAACAAAAATTTATTAATAAATACTTTTTAACAAATATTTCCAAATTATAAAATACTAGCTTAACCCGGTGCGCTTCGCTACACTGCTGTAACCACGTTTGAAGACTCTCCCTTTAATATTTTTTCAGTTGAGAGATTTCCTCCCTGCGCCTACACGCTTTATTTATATTTTCAAAAGTGTAGTATACCATAAGAGTGACTTCTACAAAGTTTGAACATTCTTACTATAACAGTTTTTAAGATATGCGATATTAACCATTGGCGTTCTATGGGGGGTACTACTTCCCCCGCTGCTATATTATTTCAATTTTGGGGCTCAGAAGATACTACTACCAAAAGCTTAACAAAATGCGTGCAGCGGCTCTTATTAATATTTCTATCTATGAGGGGTACTGCTCCTCCTCTGTCTACCCCGCCCATTTTAATATTGAAATTTATAGTTTACCATGATAGTAGCTTTAACAAAGTTTGAAGACTCTCCCTTTAATAGTTCTTCAGTTGAGCGATATTTGATATATGCATTCTATGGGAGGTATTTCCCCCTGCGCCTACCCGCTTTATTTTTACTCTCAAAAGTGTAGTATACCATTAGAGTGACTTCTGCAAAGTTTGTACATTCTCACTATAACAGCTCTTAAGATATACGATATTAAACATTGGCGTCCTATGGGGGCTACCACTTCCCCCTGCTATTTTAATTTAATTTTGGTGCTCAGAAGATCCTACTACAAAATGCGTGCAGAGCCTCTTATTAATATTTCTATCTATGAGGGGCACTGCTCCTCCTCTGTCTATCCCGTCCATTTTTATATTGAAATTAAAAGTTTGCCATAAAAGTAGCTTTAACCACGTTTGAAGACTCTCCCTTTAATAGTTCCCCCCTGTGCCTACCCGCTTAATTTTCAAAAGTGTAGTATACCATAAGAGTGACTTCTACAAAGTTTGAACATTCTCACTATAACAGTTCTTAAGATATGCGATATTAAACATTGGCGTCCTATGGGGGGTAGCACTTCCCCCGCTGCTATTTTATTTCAATTTCGGGGCTCAGAAGATCCTACTACCAAAAAGTTTCGAAAATGCGTGCAGCGGCTCTTAAGATATGCGTTATTTAATATTGGCATCCTTTGGGGGTACCGATTCCCCTGCCCCTATCGAAAAAATAAGTAACCTATTTTATTTTTAGGGCTCACGTGATGCTTCTGTTAAAATTGGGTTCAGTAATTTGGGAGTCTATAAGCCAACAAACAAACAAACAAACAAACACACAAACATTTTTCATTTTTATATACATATGTATACAGATTATTCAATTGTAACAGCGTATAACAAAAAAAGTAAACAACATAAATCCACAATTTTTACAGTTATTCGTGCTGAATTTTATCTACTTTTATATGGTACCAAATACTTATACGAAAAACTAACTTAATTTTTTAATTAATCCTTGTTTTTGGTAGTGTTCACCCCTCTGTGCGTCCGCTTACAAGTCTAAACTTTAGACTCTAAAGTTAATAAAATTTAATTTCTTTTTTAAGTGATTCGCAGTGTCTTAACATTTATGTCCGTATTCATAAAAATATTTTAAAGAAATTTGCTAAGAAAATTTCCCTTAATAAACGTTAGTTAAATTTAATAATCATTTATGAATACGGTTGTTAATATTTTGTTTTTTTTTAGGTTTTATCCAGTTTTATTTTTTTGTGTTAAATGACAGCCGAATTTTTCTTTATAATATTTTACAAACAATTTTTCGGGATTGAAAAGAAATTCGTTTGCGCTCACGGCAATATAAAGGGTCTGGAAAATTAGCACCCTAATATTTATATACATACATACATATGTATTTATATTACATGCGATCGATATTTTCATAAGTGCCACGCAACAAATAAAAAAAATGTTACTCACACTTGTATCAAAAGAATATAAAAAAGTGTTTTATTTATTTATAATTTACACAATGTACACATACATACACTCGCAACACAAACATTTGCCCGAACTCTAAAACACTTACACATACAAAAGTATTTGCGTAGGTGTATATTACAGAAATACAGGTGAAAAATAAACGTCTGAAGGCATTTACCAAAGAAATACATACACAAAAGCAAACAGAACGTGCAATGAGAAGAAGACCAAGAAATTAAACCCAAATAAAGATTTAAAGGGAAAACTTTAAGGACACGAAGAAATACAAATACAAAAACATTTACAAAAATACACATGCACAAACAACCGAACAATTCAACATATACCAAATACATGTATGTGTTTCTTTCATTTTACCACGTAAATGTAAGTGATGAACTGTAAAAAGATTGTTGTAAATATGTAAATGGTTTGAAGCAAAGTTCTCTGGATTGAAGTTTCTCTTCGCAAACAAACAGCTGATAAAAATGGCGCAGATGTTTGTAATTTATTTGAAATATGACAAGGGATTGAAAATTGAAATCGTTTTCTTTTAATTCAACTAACAGTGTAGAATATTTGCTCAGTGTTGAAATGAAATAAAAATCCCCAAACCGAAATCACCAAATGGATAACATTTATTGATTTCATTAAAAAAACATTAAAATCGTTTAACAAAGTGAGATCTAGAACTCCCAAGGATTTTATTAAAGTAAATAAATTAGTTTGGTTTTGTGAGTTTTAAACGATTTTCTTGGGATACAACATTTGTATATCGTTACCTAAAACGCAAAAGGCCCTAACTTACCAAAAATTAATAATAAACTTTTTCATTGATTTTGATGTGTTCATCAACACAATCTTTTGACCAAATAAAGCAATTTTATTAACATAAAACAAACGGCCTAATCTACAAAAGATTATATCATAACAGTTTAAAGACCTACTTAACAGCTTGTATAATATACAGCATTGACAATTGACAAAACAACTGGGGCCTGATTCTGGCAGTCGTAATCGAGTACTTTCTCGATTCGAAAGCAATTTAATATCGAATTTTTTCAGTCAATACTGAACGAATAATTATTTCTTCAGTGTTGTAAAGCATTAATTTAAGTTTCACAATACTGAAATTTCGACTGAAAGAATTAGAAATAAAATTGCTTTCGAATCGAGAAATTACTCGATCACTCAAACAATTTTTTTATTAAAGAAAAATATAAATTATAAACAGTTTAAAGTATTTTATCAATGTATCATTTTAAACTGTTTTTTGATTCTTCTGATAAATTATTAATATTTTAGATAGGGTCATTTGCGTTTTAGGTAACGATATGTAACTTATTAATGAGTACATTTTGCGTGTTGCAGAAAAAACAATAAGTAGCTTGAAATACGTGAAATATACGAAATGTAGGTATTAAAATAAACGATTTTTATGAAAATTTAATAAACATTCCCCCTCTTTTAACAAAATACAAATTTTGTTCTTTATAGCATATTTGTGGTTTTCTAGAATAACGGCGTATGTACGTACACTGGCGGGCAATTGTGTAAGCATGCGTATCAAATTTTATTTAACATAAAATTTTTATTTGCTTTAAATTATTTAAAAGCTAACCAGGTTTTTCGCAAACATTATTCACTATCATTATTTAAATAAAGATTAAGTACAAAGATTTTTTTTCAAATCCAAAAGATTTCGGTAATTTTGTGAAGAAAAAGATAGATTTTCCACTTTTGCCCGTTTTAACTTCTTCAATCTGGCAACATATAAAAAATGAAAAAAAACTAAATGTTGTATTCCGTTAGTCTGCTTTCACACGTTTCATCTTTTGATGCTCAACTCTTGTGTTTTTAGGGGAGAGAAGAAGGAATAAAGGGGATTGGTACGGAGGTTCTTGTGCTCGGTCAGTACGCTTTGTGTTTTTATTCGTAGGTATATCCACAACGATGGCTGTATGTAAATTTTTTCTTTCCTTTTTTCTTTGATTCGCTGTGAATAAAATTGTTGTTCTTTTGAACCGAAAAAAGTTGAAACCGATTGCTGCGTGTGATTATATTGGCATTTTCAAAAGATGAAACATGTAAATTCAGACTTATTTTTGGTGTCTTAAGAATCACTAAAGTAAAAAACGAAAAAAAAAAAGAAAATATGTTGACAGCAAACGTTTTTATTGTCAGTATTTGCAAAAATCTTCAATTTAAAATTAATATGAAAAAATATCCGCTGGCTTAGAAATCAAATTGTTCGGCACGTAAAATATCTAAAAAAAAATTAGAATTTTCCACCGATCTGTGCTTTAAGAAAGAATAAGAAAAAAAAGCGCGGAAGCAAAAAATGCCCAACTGTCTCCAAATCCTTTGGGTCCTAACACAACCTGCATATATCCGACAAGTCAGATCCCATTCTCACCGCGATCCTGTGGTCCGTGATGATATTTATGAAGGTTCTAGAGCAGACCCTACTCCTGCCCAGCAGCGAAACCAAATCTGACTTTTTAAGCTCCGGCCGCAGCGCACGCGATACCCTGCAGTACGTTCGGTTCCGCTAGGCTTGATTAGTCCCGCTCAGAACCCATTCCCTGATCCTTTTAAAAAAGAAGCGCATTCGAGGCCTGATTGCCTCCAAGCAGTCAGCATCCATTTCCAAACCAAGCCACGACAACTCATCAGCCATCTTATTGCCGGTGATGTTGCAGTGACCCGGTATATAGTCCAGCTTTACCACATACTCCCCTATGATTTTTCCTATCGCTCTCCAACAATCATCTATTAGCTTGGAGTTCACATAACAGCCCCATCAAGGCCCTAAGAGCCGCTTGGCTGTCTACATACATATATAGTGACCTCTGAGCCCGAGGCAACATTGTGCCTGGCATCGCCTTTACGAATCTTTTGAAAAACACCAAGTAAAATAAGCGATAAAACATGGAGGCAAAGGCTTGGGCCTGTTTTACTTGGTGGAACCTCGGTCCATTACCAAAAATCAATGGTATAAAGAAAGAAGAAGATTATCTTCGGATCCTAAAAGACAATTTACACGATTTTTGGGAAAAAAGTACATACCAAGATCATTAAGCTTAGCTTTCAAAGCAAAAATTTTAAACAATAAAATGACCAGATCAACCCGATCGAAAATATATATTTTTTTTTGAAGAAACCACTTGCGCCTACATCTTTAAATAAGCTTTGGATGCGAGTTGAGACAATGTGGCCAATTATTCCGAAGCAAAGAAAGCGTTGAGAACTTGTCTGAAAGTATGCCAAGACGCATAAAAAGCATTACTAAAGCAAAGGCTTTGGACAAAGATGTATTCTTTTTTAAACGTAGTAACACACGCCGGGCCATCCGCTGGTATAACATACTTTCTTTGAACTATCTTAATTTTATTTTAATGTTATCTTCCTTTAGGCTTTAAAGTCCTTGAAAAAGGAGATTTAAACAGTTCATGAACAACTAAGTATGCAGTGTGACTACGTATAATGCCTATTTTGATGTGTTTACCGACTTTTCTTTATGTGTGAAAATTTTGTTGAAGTTATTCATGTATGTACCTACCTGTTTCACACTAGTCTACATGTTGCACTGAAATATTTCATTAAACAGAAAATTGGTGGCGAAGACGCTTGCGGGGTAAACAATTTCGCACGAAATGTAAAATCAAGCAACAATTTGATGCTCCTGTTAAATATGCATGTTTCGTAAAAAATTTTGAAATTGAATAATTAAAATTGTCTTAAGACTAAAACATCAAATTGTAGCTTATGGCTTGTACAGAAAAAAGGTAACGTTTAACCGTATAAGAGTGTTCGAGGTGACACCAACAGAAAATACGAATATTGTTGCAGGGTTATGTCGTATATTCTGAAACAGGTAAAGTAAAGGGTGTCCCAAAATTAATGCAAGATTTGAAATTTTCGCCATTAATGCACTAAAATGTTGGTAACCCTAAAAAACCGTAAAAAAAAATTAAAATTTTGCGTTAATTTTTGGACATTCCTTATATTCTCATTTTTGGACATTAGGGGAGAAAATAAGTTTAACTTTTTCAAAAAAAATTTCAGTTCAATCTATTAAGAAAATAGAAACAGCTGTGATAGCCATGTCTATTAAAATAAATCACTGATTCCTAAACTATCAAGAACGAAGTTTTAATTTTAAACTACACATGGTCTTTTCAAGACTTCTCTTATTAAAATATTAAGTTAAAGCTTCTTACGAAGAATTATTAGCAAAGTGACTTAAAGTTTGTGTGAGTCATTCTAATATGAAAACTTTTACGAGGACATATATATCGTTATCTAAAACGCAAACGGCCGTAACTAGCCAAAAATTAAAAATCGACTTTTTTATTGATTTTGGTGATTTTGGTTTGATTGCATCATCGCAAATGGGCACAATCCTTTGGAATCCTTTGACCAAAATAAGGGATTTTGTTAACAAAAAACTAAATAACAATAAGCTCAAACAATTTTTTTATTGAAGAAAAATCTATATATTTATATACAATTCTCGTCTCACGGCTTGACCGATCATATTGCTAGAGGGCGTAAAATCTGGAAGGAGCTATAGCCTTTAAATTTTATTATTTAGGGCATGAAATAGGGTCAAGAGGGGTAAAATCTCCCCCTTCATATCTCTTTAACTTTCAAATGAATGATTCACCCCTATCGTGAATAACATGTGGAATTTTTTTTCCCATGAAATTTTCATTCCCCTCGAAGGGAAAAAAGCAATCGTGAATAACATGTGAAAAATTTTTCACACTATCAGATCCAGTGAATGTAAAAAAAGAAGAAAGATTAAAAAAAAATTAAAAATCAATAAAATTTTTGTTTAAAAATATACACGTATATATTTTAAAGAAAAGTTAAACTAATTAAGCAAAATATTTAGTATTGGAGGAATAGTTTGATTACAACGTTCGTTTTTTGCCCTTTTTAAATTTTATGTAGTAAAATATTTTTCAAAATTCTGCCTTCGAAAACTTCACAAATCCACAGGTAATCGACCTGTTGTTTTATATTTTGTTGACCAATATATCGGTTAGTGTCTTATTAACGGAAGTAGCCCTTAATATTCGATTTAAAGGAGGAACTACTTACATACATGTTCTGTTCCCTAGCAAAAATAAAGTGAAGAAATCTAAGGGAAATGTGAACAAATTACAAGGGAAAAATCTTTTCACGATAAGGGGAATTTTTTCCCGTGAACATTTTTTCACGTTATTATTCTCATTTGAATTACCTTTTTTTCATGATCGCAAATATGTGAAAAGGGGAATAATTACGAGGGAAAAATTATTCACGATAGGGGTGATTATGAATCGCTTATAAATCTTGTAACAAAGAAAGTCTTAAAATGTGTAACCACAAAAATATATCTTTAAGCCAATCAACCGGTTTTGTTAAGCTATAGCCTATACATTTTATTATTTAGGGCATGAAATAGGACCAAGAGGGGCAAGAGAGGAAAAATCTCCCCCATTCTATATCTTCTAAACTAATCAACCGGTTTGGCATGCAGACACTGTAAAATCTTAAGAACTAAGTTGTATGGCAAAACAACGTTTGGCCGAGTCAGCTAGTAAGTTATAAAAAGCATAAAGTAATTTTTAATTTTAAAGAGTTTTTTGCTTCTCCTGTAAAGATTTAAAACTTTTAGATAGGGCCGTTTGCATTTTATGTAGCGTTATACATTTTATTTGAATATAAATAAGGGACGAAACGATGCGGCAGAACTCAACTGGAGTAAATTGTTTACTATTCAAAATTGCAGTGTATGATACAATTAATATTAAAGATTGGCGTTAATAAGATTTAAAAAACGAAGAACTAGATTTGAATTCATGATAAAATTTACCAAAAATAGGAAGTTTTTTTTTACAAAAATATTGATAAAATTTTTGTTTAAAAAACAAAGCATTCTCAACTTTTGCGGGGATAGACGATATCGCAAGTCCGTTTGAACCAGACCTGCAGTGGAAAATAGTCTCTTATAATTTTTTTACAAAAGCTCTAAAGGTCAGTTCTTGTTAAGATATGTTAAGTAGCTCAATAGTACGTTTTTTCAGTACGATTGAAGTCAATTGTCTTTGAAGTAAACGAGCATTGAATCGAGGGCCAAACTTTGTAGATAAACAAAAGGTTTCATTTGTTTCTAAAGCCTTAAATCTTTTTGGTAGAGCTAATGCTGAGTCAGCCGCTAAATTTTGAGACTCCGAACTGTTTTCCATCTTCGTTGATTTATTAATTATATAAAACAATTTCATTATTTTGTGTAGTTTTTATGTTCTGCTTTTTAATGTTAGTTGCTATGCAAAAAAATAAACATAGAAAATTAAATACATAATTTATTCAAAAATACTCCAAAAAAATATAATAAGTATTGTCGTATCGACAGCAAAATATTGCCGATATCGATGTCGGAAAATCTGAAGTATCACCGATATATCGATATCGGTATTCGTTACGTACCTAATATAAATAATAATTTTACATGTGGGTATTCGATTTCCTTTAGCAAAGTTGTTTCTTAATGTAAATCTTATATTAAATATATAATACATTTATTCTTTTGTATGTATAGAAATGTGTAAATATGACCGGTACAGTAGAGTGCAGTGTTATTAGTTGGTGTTGAAGTGCTCTCTAAAAAGTAAAAAGTAAAAGCAGTGGAAAATACCAAAGAACGCCAACACAATGAAGGAAAATCCAAACGATATTGAACTTAATTAAATTTTCTGCTTTCTCTGTTCCATTGCCAATGATGCTGTTGCAGCTTGTTGCTTCTGAAGGTTGAAGACTTTTAAACAAATTAATTAAAAAATTGTTCAAGAGTTTTGCTCTTGTTGTTTGTATACACTAACATACATACATACGAACAAATTTTATCGTTCTGCTTTCACTGGATGAGTTTATTCATTTATTGTTTTATGTTTTTATTCTTTTTTTATTCTATAAACATAGTTTTTTTTTTAGAGAAATATCAATAAACTAAAACAAAACCCATAAATAAGCCATAAATAGTTTAGTACTTGCAGTTTGAGTTAAAGATATTAGTGTATTCTATAAATGAATTACATATTAAAAATTTATTTCATAAGCAGAAATGAAAGAATTTGGGAGAAAAAAGACTTTTTTTGCGGTTAGAGAAAAGCTAAAAAAACATTAATTTTTTTTTTACTTTTTCGTTTGAAAGTTTAAAAAACACATACAAATTCCAATTTTTATATCTTATAAATAGTAAAAAATACATGCGAAATTAATCCGTTTATTTATTTTTTTTTGAAGGACAGACATTTTATACACTGTTTTAATTTCTAGATATTCGCTTAAAATTTATTTTTGTTTTTGTTATTCCAAACAGTTTTTAGTTTTAAAATTTATCAAATAAAAATACTCAAGATTTAACTCTTTTCAAATTTCGTTAAGTTCCAAAGTTTATGTATTAACTTGTAAAATTTAAATTACGTTCTTTACAGAGAAAAGTATAGAATTAAAGAAGAGACTAATTATAGACTTACTAGTCGAAGGAAACGACAACTCAGTCACGTCTATTTAACATTTTGTTTACTGATCTTCACGTTTTCATGGCTTATTTTGTTCGTAATATACCTGGATTTCTGATAAATTATAAAAATGTGTACATACTGACTTGTATGAAAAAAATTATCGCCACTAAAATCATATTTACATTAGGCAATTAACGCTGCAACTTTTGCATGCAACATTTTGTTTGTTAGCAAGAGGTGTAGGAAAGAAAACGGGGTTGAAAAAGTTGCACGACGACGCATGGATAGGCATTTTTTAGTTTTTGTCATTTTTGTTTTAATTTTTTTGTTTGTTCGTTTTTAAATGTTGTCAACTTTTTTTTGTGTGCCCCCTTCCCAGGGAAGAGACTTAGGGTGGGACATGTATGTCCCATCAGAAGTTTGGCATGGGACATATAAGTCCCATTAGTCGTAAACATATAAAAAAGGTTATACAAAATCAAGAAATTGGTTTCTTTTTACGATGTTAATTCACATATATGATCCATGAATTTACAGCTGACATCACCAATCTATAAAAACTTTATTTCAACATTTCTGTGACTAACGGTCTACTTCATACATTATGGATAATTTATCTAAAAACTGGACTATAGACTATATTCAAAGTTAG
This sequence comes from Pollenia griseotomentosa, assembly GCA_963931875.1. Classification (NCBI taxonomy): domain Eukaryota; kingdom Metazoa; phylum Arthropoda; class Insecta; order Diptera; family Polleniidae; genus Pollenia; species Pollenia griseotomentosa. The sequence goes on along the minus strand of OZ007561.1, from coordinate 97,255,617 downwards.
TTAAGTAACTTATGTACAAAACGCACATATAGAATGTGCTTACTCAGCTAAATTAGAAATTACCTAGTCGCCGCAAAAAGCCTAATTTTAGATTTTAGAACGACAAAAATACAAAATAAAAGTTTATTAAAAATTTAAATTGGCAACTCTACCTTAAAACTAAATGTTGAATTTAGTCTGGGTTAACACAATGAAACTTGTGTACACAGAAATCTATAAAATCAAGTCCACTATACAACAAAATTAACTTAAAGTTGGAATATACAATAATGACAATCAATAATCAGTCGAGTAGAAAACTAAAAATATCTTTGCGTTGTTTTTATCTATAAACTAAAGAAATATTACAGAACATAAGTTTAGCAGCATTTATTAGCTGTTCAAATATGATTTGTTGTTTAATTTTATTAACAGTTTTCGTTGCTTTCGTTTTGTAATTTAGCAGACAACATTAACTATGTTTAGTGATGCATAAACGATACGAGATGCTTAATCTGTTTGTAGTTCTATGCATCTACGTGATGGTGTAAAAATGTTGAAAAATTCATTATAGTTTTATTTTTTCATTTTAATCGAGATATTATATTTGTAAAGTAACAAAGAATCTGAATAGAAAAAAACATTTATGTGCAACTTTAGGTATACCTTTAAGTTTTCTACACGTTCTCCATAGAAATTGTATTGTTATATTTCGACAACAAGTTCTTTATCTATCTGTGTGCGTGTGTGTGACAGTATGTGTAAGAAAATGTTCTTTTCTATGGCTGTATGTGTCATTTCAAAGGCATTTATTGTTGAAATGCTGTTTTTGTTTCTGCTGCTGGGTTGCATTCCGTTTGCATTTCAGGGCTTTTCTAGTCTCTTTTGCTTTCAATAGTATCGTCATTGCCACTACTGTTACAACGATTACAACAACAGCAACTATTTACCACCACAACTACACACATCACATCACTTGAAAACATCATTACAATCGCACCACATCCGTTTCCGTTTTTTGTTCTTTTCTTGCGCAAAAAAAGAGGGAAAACGATGGTTGTGCATTGTAAATGAACAAAAAAAATATAGACTCGTATACAATGTGGGCACTTGGGCTCATGTTTTAAGCAACTTAGGTTGGTTGATGCTGTTTTTTCACTTATTTTATTTTACATATATATATATTTTTTTCGTTTTAGTTTTGCTTCATTTTGTTTACTCTTGTGTATGCCACTACTGTATGTAATTGACCTTGAAATGTTTAAATATTTTGTATTGTTATTGTTGGTTTTGTTTTTCTGATTTTTGTTGGAAATTTTTAATATCTGATACCCTACAAATGTATTAATATATAATTTTTTATGTCAGAATATTGGTAAATAATGTGTTTTTGGGGTTATGAGAATTATACTTAAATCGTTTTGAGGAGCTGTTGAGTAAAATTTTAGATTATTGTAGATTATGGTATTATTAAATTTTTGTTGATTAATAAATATTTGTGTTTATATATTTTAAAACCCCTAAAGATGAGCAACGAAGTTGATCGAAATATTGGGAATGAATAAATAAAAAAAGCAATGAAAATTTAGTCGTTTTCAATTTATTTATCAGACCCCAAGCCGAACAAATTATTTTTAATAATTAATAATAACAAAGGGTTTCTAAAATACACAACACTAAAAGTTATAGATTATCTTTAAATTCTTATTAACTTAAAACTTTTGTTCTACTAGGTGTTAATAAAGTGATCACTCTATCTGCAGATGCTATAATTTTTGCAAATTCGGTAAATGTCATTTGTTAAGAAATTACCGTCAAAAAACATCGGGAGACAAATTTTGCGCTACATTTTATTTGACCTAATTTTGTGCAAAATTATGTGGTTGGTGTTATTGTTATTTATTTTGGAAATGTTTGAATTTCGTCTTCATATTTTAAAGACGTTAAAAGGAATTTCTGAAACATTTTTGAGATTTTTTCTGCTTTAAAGCTGCTTATTTATCCTTTTTTGGCGTTTATTCTATTTAAAGAATTAGACGCTCAGGGTTTTACTAACCTTTTCAAAAGAATTTAGCAGAAGGGGGTTTTTTTTTATTAATTATTACAATTTATTTTCAATTTTTCCATTTTGGTAAACTTTTTCAATAATACCGATTTTTTGCCTTAATTAAAGTATTTACACCCACAACAAAATATTGGAGAGGTTATTATGTGTTTGCGCTAATTTGTGTAACTGTAAAAAAAGACCCACCTTTTAGAATACCGATCGTAGCAGAATCCCCTTCTAACGACGTCCGGCTGGCTGGTTGTCTGTCCTTGTAACTTTGTTCGCAAATTACAGGTCGCAATTTTGGAGTTAATTTGATGAAATTTGGTACATAAGTTCTAATTGGCCTAAGGACCAAGCCTATTGAAAATGCGGCGAATCCATAATTTCCCATAGCCCCCATATAAACTTGTTTTCGGAACAAACCATCTTTTTATGTTGGTATTTAGATTTAATTTGGTCCAAACTTCATCTTTTGTGGGAATCGGTTTATGTTTGACCATAGCTCCGACACAAATACTAGTTCAGCTCCTATACAAACACTACTCCCGCTTTTAATGCCCCTACTTCCTTTTAAATTTTGGTGACAATTACTGGGTCCCATATTAACCACCTTCCTAAAATTACTTAAAGGCAAGCAAACCGCATATATGTAGATGAAGATATCTAAATAATAATTGGCACAAAGAGAATTTTGAATGCATCTTGACCTCATAGCATTATTTTGTTTTGGAGGGTCCATGATTTGAAAATGTTCCTACTCTATTTGGCAGGTCGACACACAGAAAAAATATGGAGTCAGATTTTTACCGATTTTAATCGTTGTTGGTCGCCGTATTATGCACTTATAAAATTATTACAGTAACTGATTGTGGGTTATTAAATTCGTTTTTCGTACTGTTAAAATTGAATTAAAAATATAGTTATTTTACGAATAATTTTATGTTTTAACATTTGTGTTTGTCATTAAAAAACTAACTACCAAAAAATAATAGTGGTATTCACACCGGACTTGTTAATTTGTTACTCGGTAGTTTGTTAATTTGTTAAAGTTACCAACTGTGAACAACCCCCTTTTTAAAACTTTGTTAGTCTAATAACTTTCGTAGTAAAAATGCAGATTTATTGTTCTGACACAATTTATTATTCTGGAAAAAATAAAACATGCCACGAGAAAGTGTCGTAAGTAGACAAGATTTATAGAAGTTTAATAGTTTAATTACAAATAATTTATTAATGCAGAAATTTTCCACGATGATGAAGATGAAACCGAGAATGTACTGGATGTATAACAAATTACTTTTTTATTATATTTATTTAGAAACTGCAACAACTGATTGTGAGTTACCAACTAACAACTATTTTATCAGGGGTGCCGTGTCGTTAATTTGTTAAATGTTAATCCGGTAGCGCGTTAAATATACAAAAACAAAATGCGTGTAAAAAAGTAAAGATTAACGACTAACAAACTAACAAGCTCGGTGTGAATACCACTAATGTTTTTTCGGGTTTATTTTGTTATGTAGTTTGATTTTTGTCGGTTAAAATATATTTTTTAAAAGTAAAAACTATTAAATTTCAAGGAATATGCAGTTTAATAAATAAAAGATTTTAAAATGAATGTAAAAATCATTTGTTTTAAATGAAATGTTAATGATCCGTTTTTCAAATGAATTTTTATTTGTTTAAAATGAATTTTCGTTTGAATTTAACTACATAATATTTTGAGTGTGGTATTTTGGTTTAAACCAACCATAATTTGGTCAAAATTAAACATATTCAGGTCGAAATTAACAGTACTTTAGTTGTAGGTGAATTTTATTTAAACAAGATATTGTTAAGTCTAACTACATATATTAAAAGTTTAATTTTAGGTAAACAACAAATGTCTTGAAATATGGTCATACGGTGGCCCAATTGTATAATTAATAATGACCTATGGGTGGGGATCAATCAAAAACCGGTTCCCATAGAGATAAAAGAGCGAAAGTGGCGTTGGATTGGTCACGCTCTTCGTAGACCCATTAGAAATATCGCCCGACAAGCATTAAGATGAAATCCGCAAAGACCTGGCGGAGAAGTTGATGACGAATTTTGTGCCACAAGTTATAGCTGCAATGACATAGCTAGCGAAGCCAATAACGTAGTCAGATACTAAAGAATAGTAGTGGCTTTTTGCTCCAGTGGGAGAAAAGGATGACAAAAGAAGAAGAAGAAACATTTTATGGTTAAATGCAATTAAAATTGTATTAATCGTATAGCAAAATAAAACACAATAAACCATAGTTTGTTGGCTTTGCAAACACCATAGTAGGTTTTGCAACATACTTCAACCATGTTTTTTTTGCATGGAAAGGTTACTTTCGCAAAAATATACATATTTATTATTTCATAGTTTTGGCTAAAGCTCAAGTTAGCGATTCGTAATTTTGGAAGTCGGGAATTTAAGTTTCGGACATATCGACCCCTTTGCGCGAAATTATCGTATGTTACAAAAACCAAATTTTACAGCACAGCCATTTTTCTACTTTTCTCTGCTTTCGCTTGCAATATCAAAATGAAAATATACAATCAATTTTTGGAGCAACGAAGTGGAATTCGCCTACAATATTTTGTCAGGTGACGTCTCTTTGCTTTTGTTTTTCGCAATGCGGTCTTATTTTGCAAAATAATTAAGCGGGTGACGCAATTCAACGGAACTCAACTAAACGGGTATTTATTTTTACATTGACGGTTACCCTGAATGATTTCGTTCCATGATTTTAGTGCAATAAAACGGGAAACTCAATTAAGACCGGCTCAATTAACCGAAAACAACGTACATAAATTTATATTTTATTAAAATTTTATTTAAAATAACAGATCATTTTATACGTGTTTGTATGTATTTTTTATAAAAAAGGAACATTAACAAAAACAATGAGAATTCACAAAGATCATACTAATTTCTGAAAAAACCAAAATAATCGCGATTTATATTTTTATAAACAGCTTAAATTGGATATTTATGTGAAAAAGTGGCCACCATATTTTTTTCATGTGTGCAGCTAACTTTGATGTTTTGTATGAAAATATTTTACAGCTGCTCAAAAATATAAAAAATATGCAGGTATACAAAATGCACGTAAACAAGGATTTTGAAGAATAATTCCAGAAAATATGTGTTTTGGGCAGTTAAGTCAAAGTGCAGCTAACTTAAATTTCTTGTATGAAAATAATTTTAGAATGCCAAAAATTTTGGGCACTTATCTTCAATGCGCAGGTAAATGAAGTGCACTTAAAAAAGGAATTTGTATGGGATTTTAAAGAATAATGCCAAAAATGATCAATTTTGTGCAGTTAAGTCAAAAGTGCAAGTAAACAAAAGGCAGTTAAGTCAAAACTACTGTATTTATTATTGCATAGTTTTGGCTAAAGCTCAAGTTAGCGATTCGTAATTTTGGGAGTCGGGAATTTAAGTTTCGGACATATCGACCCCTTTGCGCGAAATTATCGTATGTTACAAAAATCAAATTTTACAGTACAGCCATTTTTCTACTTTTCTCTGGTTTCGCTTGCAATATCAAAATGAAAATATACAATCAATTTTTGGAGCAACGAAGTGGAATTCGCCTACAATATTTTTTCATATACGATAATTTCGCGCAAAGGGGTCGATATGACTTCAAGCCACATTAACGATGACGCTTTTTTTAAACTTTTATTTATTTTCAGAATAAGCGATTTTTTTTGCTTATATCAGAGTACCGAAACCTTCACTCATTATTCAGTCATGAGGGAGCGTGAATGTTTCACTGCTTTTTCATCCTCATTAGGGAAAGGTATAAAAAAATGAGCAAACAACCAAATTCATATGTGAATTTTTTATATATGAAACATTTGATTTGTTCATATGTAAATTCTTCACAAGGAAAAAACAAACTAGCAAAGCATGTATACAATACACACACAGGCTATTCGTGGTGCTAAAATTTTTTGTTTCCTAATTCTTCATAAGTGGTAAAATGCAAAATTTTTTAACTATTCACGTTTATTTATTAATTAATTATTTGTCTATGGATTTTTCCTAACAGAGATTTTACAAATTTAAATGAACACTTACATACATTTGTATCCAATGAAAAATCAATTAATTTTTATAATTTGTTGAAAGTGTTACACATTTTTCCAAGAGGGTAAGCATCACCATAATAAGCTCTAAAGAGTTTGACGGATTATTATTTGTTGCTTTTACGCCAGATCGTGAGCGCATGGTGTCAAAACTTGACGGATAGCGGTATGAAATTTCGGAATGACCGTTGAGGAATATTAAATGAAATCTTATTAATTTAAAATCCAGCGCAGATATCACAATTAATTATGTTCAAAATTAACGACACATTTATCATTTTTCTATGACTTTTTAAAATAGGGAGCTTTATCCGAGCCAGTCGAGCTGTGTATGAAGGCAAAGTTAGTGGGTTGAAAAGTAATCCGCATAGACAGAAGAGCAGGAATTATTTCTGTACCGATTCGATTGAATTAGAACACGTTTGGTAAATGTGGTCCCATATTATCGATCCATATTCAAGAATCAGACTAACAAGTTACATTTTCATATAAGGTTTTTGTTGTGAACGGCTCATCAAACTCTTTGCTCAACGTTTTATATATCCAAGCTTTATTTCTTTAATCTATCTTTAATGCTTTTATCACAAACGTAGTACGAAAATTTAAGCTCAGTTTAGGGTCAAGTAGTATTCCAAGATCAAGGAAGTTTTCTTTATTGAATGCGCAAAAATTACCAATTCATAAATGACTGTAAAAACAAGTTACATACAAGTTTTTGATTTGTCATTGATAAGGAAATTCATGAAAGCGTAATTCCCTTAGATACTTGTGTTCTCATTTTAAGCGAATTTTTCATTTTTTACAATTTCGATACCTACTTAAGGTGCGTTTTTGTTTTGGCGTTTACCCGTCTTGGAGTTAATTTATATGTTTCTAATTTTTTTTATTATTAATATTATTATGTGCTTATAAATTTCTGCAACATTTGTTTTAAGCGAATTTTTTAAGCGACGTATTTACGATTGGCATCTTAGCGTTTTATTTAGATTATGTAAATGTTACGAGATATTTTAAAGAAGTTTATAAAATGATTTTTTTCTTCTTTAATGATTTTAATTTAATTTATTTCTAATTTTAAACATTTTACCTACAAATTAGGTGATTATTTGGCTGTTATATAGAATTTTTTAAGGTTTTCCCCTGATATGACATGTTTTAACAATTTTACCATTTTGGAACTCATTTTAATTACGTTTGTAATTTTAGCGATTTTTAGTTCAAATTGAAATCAAATTTATAGCGGTTTTTAATTTGATTTCCCACTTGAAAGTTATATAGATCTTTTAAACGTTTTTTGACACCCTTACTTGAGGGTTACACGATGAAGTTTTGTCTATCAAGTTTTAATACACTCACACTTTTTTACCAATACACTCATAATTGTAAAAATTGAAACGATGAAAAATTGAAAGCTCGAGCTTGCCTTTAAAATTCTCTTTCCAGTGAGAGTTTCAATTAACGTTCAAGAAAACAGCTGATTTCAAGGTTAATGAGCAAATTTTTCGTTTGTATTTATAAATTGTTTTCTTGATGACATCTTGAAAGTAAATTGCTCAAAAATTGAGTGCAGCCTACGTCACAGCTTTAAATTTATGTAAATTTTGACAAGTAGTATATGTAAAAGACTATCAAAAAAATAATAGCTGGCTGCTTTTTTAAACTTTTTCTGTTCAACCGAGTTGTAAGTTTTAATGAGCTTGGGGAATTTTACGATAACTCTCCTTTTCCTCTCATAAATATTACCAGATTTGAGCCTTTGTTGGAATAGTGGTTTTTTATATTTAGGCGTTTTTTTATAGCTAAATAATTGTAGCGCATGTTCAACAATTACATTAACCATATTTTCTATTTAAAACTGTTTTTTTTTTATAATTCTTATTTGTACTTTTTTCTCTTCTAGATTAATGTGCATGCTTTCGTGCCGCTTAATGCCAAATTAAAATGCACAGGAAAGCCAAACCAAAAAAAAACAAAATGTACTGAACATGAAAACAAACATGAACATTCGAGTTTGTAACAGATGAAAGAAATACAACTTAATTCATTTGTTTATCTCGACTGTAAATATTTATAGACATAAATAATAATTTTATTGCACATTTAATGGGTTTTGGTTGGTTGCTTTGAAACTATTTTGCGGTTTCTGTTCAAAATCAATTAATAAATGATGCTTTTAATATTTACCGCACAGAAAGAAAAAACAACCGTATGTACATATTTGAAATTTTAAAAAATGGATTTAAAGAAGATGTGTTTAGGATTATATGTTTTGTTTTTGAATTAAGTTTTTTTTTAAATTTGACATTGAGGCTAGTTTAATTCTTTATTCTCTTACCAGTCTTTGGTGCTTTTTTTACTCACCGCTAAAATAATAGGGGAATATAAATTGTGTTATTCGTAAAACTGCAACTAACTGCACGTTCATAAAGGCCAAAATATATTGATCAAAATACTCATCAAACATTGTGGTAGTATAAGTGAAAATGTGTTTGTGTGTGTGACACCGACAACGCTTGATGAAAAATCAAAAAATTTAGATATGACGGCGAATATTACGTCCAGCACACGTACACGTTGAATTTGCCGGCTGAACAAACATTTGACAAGTGTATTTGGGCCTTAAGATGTTGCACAATCGTTACGTTATATGAATGTGCCCATTGTCGTTATCGTTCAAAGACAATTATGCTTCTCTTGATTGGGTTCCGTTTGTGCTTCTCAGATCTCACCTTCTTATTGGTTAATTGTTGAGCTTCGTTAACTGTATCTTTTAAATGGTTTTTTTAGTTTACTATTGACCATATTCGCACACCTAGTTCTAAAGCGACCCAACTCAAAAAACTTAATTTTCAGAAACCGAAAAAACTGTTTTCACCTAAAAAATTAAAATTTTGAGTTGCGTCACTTACAAACTAGATGTGCGATAGGAGTTCCATAGTTTGACTATACTCAGAGAAAAAACATTTCTCAATATGGGCACCTCCAATTTAACTTTTTTAAACCAGTGTTTGAAAATAAACATTACATATAGCTTCGTAGTGATCGGTTCGGTATATTTGTGGAAAACACAAACGCTAATAGTGTTTGTCTTGTAAATTATTAAAAAAAATAAGGTTTCCCTGTTTGTCACTTCGAGCACAAAAATAATACTGTTCTTATCTTACTCAACAAAAATATGAAAACATTTAATTCCGTTCGGATTTTTAAAAAGAAACACAAACTTCATTGTGTTTGGTTCAGCTCATTAGCATCCTTTCGGCTGGTATAAAAATCAACAATTTTTTACAAAAACAAAATACATATACGGAAAGAAACAAAAAGCCAGCAAAACAAATTTTACACAAACAAAAACACACACAAGCTATTCGTGCTGTGGTCGTTCCTTTATCAATGTAAAAAAAGTAACATTAAAGAACTTTAAAAATAGTGGTTCTCCACAGTACCACTACAATTGTTGTTTTTAAACGAAGAACAGAACACTATATAATGTTCGGCTATTTTTTGAAAATAGTTACGAACGGTATTAAGGGTTTTGTACGTCTACACAAACACTAAAAAAAAAAATATAGTTCATGGGCGTGTGAGCCGAACGCTAAATAAGGTTCTGTTTTTTTTCGAACACTGTTTTAAACGCAAATTCTTAAGCATTTTATGGTTTATTTAACCATACTATCGTCACTGCAAACATATTATGGCTTAATAGGTCTATCATCACAAAGCCACAACGAAAAAATAAAATATAGGATTCAAATTAGATCCATTAGTGAAAATTTGTTTAACCCAAAAACTCGTTAAAAATGTTAGTGCCAAAAAACGAAGAAAACCTACTAACGAAAATCCAATTAACCCACATAAATCTGTTTTTAAATATAACTGACAACACAGAGTTCCGGATACATAACGTAAGACTAAACAAGTAGGAACCAATAGTCGGCTAAGCCGGACGGACGATCGAGTCAGAAAGTGACCAATATTTTTTAGTCTTACACACATCGCCACAAACGCTTAATACCCTCTTTACTATTGTGATGTGTGGGCATAAGTAGGTGCTACGATATTTGTATGAAATAATTTAAGAAACATGTGTTATCATGAGGGAAACCAAAAATATGCAATTTCATATTTTTCCTAGTGCGACCAATGAAGGCAGAAACAATATATTTATCCATTTTAGAGGTTTTTATGAACTTTGGCATCGATTTGTTAGTGCATATTTTAGCATATTTTACCGTTTGGAGCACTTTTTTTGCATTATTTTGTTAAAAGAGCTGTTTTGAAGCATTTTTAAGTTTTAAGCGCATATTTTGCCTTCTTCTTCAAGAGCTTTCGCAACATATAAAAAAAAATTGTTTTTGCAATATGTTGGATTTTCTGTTTTAAATATCTATCTGTAAACCCAACGTGTTGCTTCAATTTCACCATCTACATTTAATTTGTAAGACAAAGCAGGTTGTCATTAAGTATAAATGTTATTTTAAACTTTAAAATTTTATATAAAAACACAAATTAAGGAAAAATCAATTTTATACGTTTTTGGCGATGTGTGTAATTCATAGAAATCTGGACCAATCTATTAAAGAGATCTAACGATGTCCATCCCTCCGTCTGGCTGGTTGTCCATCCATATTAACCTTGTGCGCAAAGTACAACTTACAATCATGTAGATAATTTGATAAAATTTGGTGAATACATTTTAATTGTATTAAGGACGAATTCTACCTAAAAGGTGAGAATCGGTATATAATTCAACATATTCCCCATAAAAACTTCTTTCCAAATTAGACTCTTTGTGTCCCTAAACCGCAATGTTGGTACTTATATTGCAATCGCCCCAAAAATATTTTACTGCAAATTAAATTCTTTTAGAATCAGTTCACAAAGCTCCCATATATAAAAACCTTTAACTTCCTTTTAAATGTTAACATTAATAAACAACTTAGCGACCGTCTCCACAATCTCTTTAAGACAAAAAATCTCATATGTATGTTAATGTCTGAATAATATTCAGCACAAATAACTCTTATATGAATTTAAACCTCTTAGCATAACTTTGTTTTTGTGAGCACATGACTGGTCATCGTTAGCAAATAGGGCAAAATCTCGAAAATTCGTCTGTAGGATTGTTTTTCTTTAATGGAAGTGTAAACAAATTGTTTAATATTTTGTTTTCAAATTAGCAATTTTTTAATGTTTTTAACAATTTTTAGGGTATATTTTTAAGTTTTTACTGCATATTTATTTTTTAGAGCATATTACTGGTTTCCCTGGTTATAATCAATATAAATCAGTCTTTTTTTATATTACTATTCTTATAAGTTCAACAACTTTTACGTAGATACTTCGTATAGTGACATTAAATAATAAAAAACACATATTTTTTATTTTTATTAAAATTTTATTTGTTTAAAATTAACAAAAAAAAAAAAACAATAATTTAAAAAATTGTTGCGCCCCCGGGTGGGCTCGAACCACCAACCTTTCGGTTAACAGCCGAACGCGCTAGCCAATTGCGCCACGGAGGCTTACGGCAATCTTTCAGCTAAAAAAATCCAATCGATTGCAACACAACACCACTCACTCTTATCATCAAGGCTGCCAGATCCTTTTTTCCTTGTCCCCAAAAAATAAAAAATAAATCCCCTAATTAAAAAACAAAACCTTAAATTGTTAAAACAATTTTTTGTTTTTTTTTCTGACCAATTTTAAATTTTTTTTAAATATAATAAGACAAATTTTAATATTTTAATTAGGCTAAAGTTCATTAAATTTAATTTTCATTAAATTATTTTTATGAAGAAAGGAATTTTTCAACGTGAAAATTAATTAAAATTGTTATTGATAATCTTTCATTCTTGACCGTGGCCGTGATTCGAACCGCGGCCGGCAGGTTACCATGACATGTTTCGATCGCAACCACTCGATGTTCTCAAATGGATTTGCCGTTTTACACTCGCAGCCATCGACGACTGCTGACGTCAATAGTCAAACATCAATCCTTAAACCAAATTGTATTTTAACCTTTGGTAGATCGAAGTTTGCTTTTTCTTTTTTTAATGATTATCCATTTTAATTGATTTTACATGTTCTTCCTTACTTCTGTTTTTTCGTACTTTTAACTTTGAAAACTGCATAAACATTCCTACACACATATGTACGCACAAAAAAATTTCAAGTTTTGTTGTGCATGCCTAAAATTTATCGATTTAATTTAGATTAAAATTAAGAATTGCCAAAATTTTGATAAAAATAAAAAAAAAAACAATTTTAAAAGCCCAATAATCGATTTCAGTATAAAATCGCATACGTAAATTCAATTACAAAAACTCGATTTTTTTACTACAAAATCGATTTTCGATTGGAATCTAAGTCAATTTACCATTACCTAGTTTGTTTTTGTAAATTCTTTTAACGCGATTTCAGTGAGGAATTACAGGCAGAGCAATATGCTGTTTTTGAAGACGAATGAGCCAATTTAGAAGAATTTGCAGCATGTTCAATCGGTTTTAGCCATCCTTAAAATCAACAATAAAAATATATATATATCCGTCATTTATTAAATACTTCGATGCATTCTTTTTCCCAAACTTTATTATATTGTCTTTCATATTTACTTATTTTTAAGGAAGACAAATTTCCTTAAAAATTGTCTTTAAAGAATCAAAAATTTTATGTATTTTCAAGGTTTAAATTCTTTTTTTTAAAACACTCACTCAATAATAAATAATAAAAAAAGGGGAAATATATTAAAAATGTGTGAAATCCCCCAAAAATCCCCAAACCCATTTCCCAACTTTGGGTATAAATCCCTAAATCTGGCTGCCCTGATTATCATTCAAATTATTCTTATCAGCAGCGGTGCCAGAATTAAGATTTTATATTATTGTTGAAGATTTTTTAAACAAAATAAGATTTGAAGATTTTTTTTCTCAAATTAAGATTTTTTATTTTAGAAGTAAAGATTTTTAAATTTAATTTTGTACAACATGCATAATGTTTTTTACAGTTTTTTAAACAGTAAATTTTTAAAACAATGAGGATTTATATCAGCTTGTTGTCTATTGGATTTGCACACTTTTGTACCCATTGTCTACCCTACAAGAAGAGAATCAGCGAGTTGTCACTTTTTTCACGTTGGTGTTAAGAAAATGATAGAATGAAATAACCGAAATCAAGTTTTCTGTCAGTTCTTTCAATCATTTTCTTAACACAAACGTGAAAAAAGTGACTACTCGCTCATTCACTTCTTGTAGGGTAGCGTACACAAAAATGCATCATTATTTCTGGGCATACAAAATATTAAAAAAGCATCAAGCGGTTGTTCATTTTAGGAATATTGATGAAGAAAAATGTTTTTGAAAAGAAAAAACCAATTTTTATAAAGTATGAACATGTATTTAGTACCAAAAGGTTGAACTAATGGAACTTAACCCTAGGAATACCATCCTAATCTGCCAGACCAAATTTGGATTTTCCTTGAAATATTTTTCGAATATAACAAAAAAAAACAGGGGCGTGGATTCTATAAATGATATGTGTATGATATGGAATCGATTGAAACTTATTTGGTTTCGATTGAATCAAATTAGTGGATTGAAATTTTATTTTTACGGCCAGACCAAAATCTTGTTTTCTTGCAATATCTTTCAAATTGAACAAAATGTAAAAAAAAACAGAAACATGACTTCTATAAATGATATGTTCTGAATTGAATGAATCAAGTTTAAATCAAATGTTTGGTACATGCGAAAAAGCAATGTGCAAAATTAAGGACTACATATTCGATGACTTTCTTCTAAAATAAAATAATAAAATTATATAATAAATTCGTATAATCTAGCATAATAAGCCTACGTTCAATAAAAAATATATATATTTGCAATAAAAGTTTGTTTTTTTTATTCGACCTTTTCTTAATGGAATCTCAAAGAAATAAATACTCAATACTGACCTCGAGCTTGAGTATTTATTTCTTTGAGATATATATATATATATATACTTTTTATTTCATTGGGTTTTTTAGCTGTTCTAATTGTGGTCTGCCCAGACCAAGAGGAGAACTTATGGGTGAAAAGTTACCGAGAATCCTAGGTATCAAAATATATAATATTAAATTGAGAAGCCTTAAGATTTCAAATGATGTACGAGCTTCATAGCTCCCTAACTAAATTTTTTTTGTCCAAAATTTATCTCTAATATTAGAATTTAATTACTTTCGATGAAACTTCTTTATTTAGATGGACTTTTTTACGTTATTATTTATTAGAAATTAAATTGATTTAAAATGTATTTTTAGAAAGAATTTTATGAAAAATATAACTAAAACACAATTTAAACCTACAATCTAATTTTGTATAAAAACGGCAATAACGTATTTCAATTTAAATAGTTTCCATAATAGGAAGTATTTTCTTTTAAAAAATTAATAATTTTTTACTTTTTTTGCCTTTGTTATAAAATTTTTAAGATTTTTCTCTTCAAAATAAGATTTTTTTTCGCCAAATGAAGATTTTCCTACCAATTCTTCTGGCAACGCTGCTTATCAGTTTAACAAATATAACAAAAATAAAAAAAAAAACAAATTTAGTATTGTTTATGCAAATAGCAACAAGTAAATTCTATTTATTATCCAAAAACGAAAACTTATTGATTTTTCCCTAAACATTACAAAAACAAATTTTCCTATCAGTAAAAGAATTTAATGAAAACAAACATTTCATTATCAAGAGCAATTCTATTTATACATACTAAACATAAAGTAAACAGTTTTATTAAATTTTTTTTTGTTTGTTGTTAAATCTGCATTTTTTCTGTAAATTTTTTTTTGTAGCAGTAACTAAATATTGTTTTTGTTTATTTCAAATAATATCCTTTTATAGAAGATAATTTATGTCTTTTTTATGGATTATTTTCGAATAAACAATAAAAAGAAATTTATTCGTTTTTAGTAAAATTAATTATTTTTTTTAATTGTTTTCGATTTTTATACACATTTAATAACAACGTAATTAAATTCAATTTACTTTATAAATCTGTTTTATTTTTCAGATTTTTACAATTCAAATTCATTGTTGTCCATTTGGAATTTATGTAAATTTTTTGAATATAAAGGAAAAAATAAATTTTAAAAACTCAATAAATGTTGCGCTATTTAACTCACGAAAAAGTGAATTAATAAAGTTTTTTATTATATATAAAAATAGATTTAGAGGTCATTAAAATTTTATAAAATGGTGTTTGTATATTTGAAATGATATCAGCAAGGCCCGGATTTTTATGCAAATGCATATTTTTTTGAGATTACCATGTATTAAATATCTTTGCGAATCAAGAAATTTGCAGTAAAATGGCATTGATTTGTTAGTGCATATTTTTGCATATTTTGCTTTGAATGCGAATTTTTGTATATTTTGCTCATATTGCATATTTATGTTGCATATTTTGAAAAACAAAACATGGTTTAACTGCTTTTTTGCCATGCACCATGTTGCAAAATAGATAAGAGACAACTCCGATTATATTTATTCATTGATTTCTTATGGGAAAAAATATTTTGTTTCTTCGCTTGTTGCCGCATATAAAGATCATTCCAATTTATGTCTTCCTCCACAGCCTTTAACAACCAGGTGGGGAACGTGGTTCAAAGCAATTATGTGTTTTGCTGAAATCTTTTACTAATTCAAAGATGTGGTGGAAGGATTCAACAATGACGATGCAGTATCAATAAAAAAATTTTATTTTAAATGTAAAAGCTCAGATATTGTTTGTGTCTTAAAATTATGGGTACTATTGCGAAATGATAAATCCAATCCATTGAGAAAGCAAATTGAATTAGTTAAATTTGCCATAAATAAGAATTATGCTGTGGAGAGAAACTTTTGTAAACAAATTCGTATTTAGCTTGATCAAGTTTAAAAAAAAATGACGGATTTTAAACAATAAAACAAACTGCTGTTATTTTTAATTTTAACTTTAACAGCGCAGTGAAAATGAAATACCACAGAGGAACTATCAGCATTCCGTTTCATTACCTAAAAAAAGGCAGTAAACTTTGCTTTTGCAAATATTAAAAAAATTCCAGGGACCGCAAATAATAGTTATACGGAAAATTTAAACATAAAAACTCTTCATGTTAGAGCCAACGGAGTGTCATATATCAATAGATTCGTACTGACGAGCTTTTTCAGAATCTGTGGTGGTCTTAAAAAAAGAGTTTTATTTTTTCCGTCTAAAATAAAACTCATTTGAGGAGTTTTATGTGTTGTTTATAGAACACGGGCGCTCGTCCGTTCAACTTACTTACATTTTAAACAAAAACAAATTTCGAAATTTTCAATTATCAAATATCCATCTAACAAGTACTTTTGGCTTTTCTTTATATTTGTGTGTTTTATTTTAACTTCTACTTTTATGGTTATTGTACCTAACATACGTTTATGAGACTGAATTTTTAAGTTTTGTATGTTATTTTTGTGTTTCTTGTTATTTTGATGTATAAATGTGATACTAAAAAATGATACTAATAAATGTGTTAAAAAAAGTTAAGTGCATATTTTTTCCATTTAAGGCGCATATATTAAAATTTTTAGGGCATTTTTTTGCGCATAAAACGAGATTTTAACTGCATAAAAGTCCGAGACCTGGATATCAGTTACACACAGTGGCCGATGAAGGTTGCTACGTTAAGAAACTATGTACTCCTAGACTGAAAGGCATGTACAATTCGAACTGTTTATAGTTCAACTCTAAGTAGCTTCAGCTATACAGTCTGAACGAAAGCTTAAGTCTGATATCATGGGAGCCATGATTTCTCATAAGGGAAGCCGAATCATTCACAATGCTTCCTAACTAAATCGGGTAAACTGGAGGTCAAAACCATGCGTTTTATCGTCAACGCATTACATTCCTTTCACTCCTTAAGCAGCCCTTATGACACTACATTTTTAATGCATTGTTCAAGTTTTGGTGAACAGTACAATTATAATGTTTTTTTTTTTTATTTGATTTTAAAACATTTTTTTGGCTAACTCTCTTAAGTTATATTGCCAGGGTATCACACAATTTTTGAGCTTCAACCACAAGTACTCGTTTGACCTTAGCCTTCGTATAGGAAGGCGAGTGCTTCCAGAATCCGAGCCAGAGTATTTTGGTCTCCACCAGTAAACGTCTGAGTTATTTCCTTGGTGCTCCACCAGTAAATCGTCTGAGTGATATATGGTTCTCCACCAGTCACATTAAAAAATTGAGGTTTAAAACGATTGCGAAATATAATGTAATACAAAAATTTACCAAGTGCAAAGAGTGAAGCTGTATGAAGACAAATGGCAAACTGTCAAAAATTGTGCTAAAGTTATCGATAAAAAATGAAGTTATGTAAAAAAAAAAAATTGTAAAATTGTTTAGCTTAAAATTTGCAATTCAAGCTTGAAATATTAAAAGTGCTGCTGAATCAGCGGTTTATGGGCAAATTCAGCGATTTATTTATTATATATTTATTTATGTCATTTACCTCCAATTTCACCAAGTTCAGTTATAATTAAATACCAGTTATAACTGTCAAAAGCATCTTGTTAACTGGAAGTTAAAGTAATAGTTAGTTTTAAATGAACTTGGTGAAAGAGTATTTAATTTCCTGAACATTTTTATTATAAAGCCTTTTTTAATTCCCGCGGAAACTTAGGATAATTTGGCCTTATGGCTATATAATACGAGATTAATTTAAGCAAAAGCGTTTTGCAGGTGAATAATGGACACTCTATTTCAGAAGACATTTATGGAAGCGCTGTCTGAACTCATTTTGGTTATTTACTAAACTATCTTTAATTTTGATTAAACTATCATTGATACTTGGACCTGAACTTTTTACACAGCCAAACAATTAACTTAGCTAAAGGTAATTGTTAGATTAACGAAGACTAAGGAAAACCAAATTTTTTTTCTATGAAATTTCGGGGCATATACATACATAAAGTTTTAGCTGAATAGTCCTGTCTGGTTCTTATAATCTGGTATCGCAGTAATAATAGGCTTCTAGAAGTTACACCATGGAGTGGTTTTCATGTTATAGTGGAAATGCAGGATAAAATAGCGTAAACATATCTGCTTAAAGATATTTTAGTTTTAACCGTTGGAATCAGTCTGCAACATTTTTTTCCCCTTCTCCGATTGCCGCTGTTTCTGAATGTAACGATAAAATACACTGAAGTTTGTGAAGTAAAACTTAAGCCATAGATTGCGAAATAATTGCAACATTTTCCAGTGCCCATCGCTGATCTGAAAATTTAATTATAAAGGGAGGTCCAATTATAATGCACGATGTTAATTGTGAGTTACATTTTAACGTCAAGTGTTTTGCCCAACATAATTAGACATTTCTTTGTTTCAGTGCTTGGCAAATTCAACCTTTGAACCGAACCGCGCGTTAAGATTGCTGAAGCCAAAATGCTTTTCGTGCAATTCGTTATTTTTTTGGTTAGCATTTACCGTGAATGGCGTTTGCTATCGCGAAATGATAACGGATTTCTTTTGGCCAGAAATTGAGTATATGGGACTGGACGATATTTGGTTCAAACAGGCCAACTGCCACAGAGCCAACAAAACAATGTGTGTAATTATTGCGTTTTGTTATGGACCTCCTTAATTAGCTTAACAAAAGCGAAAGGTATTAACTAAACAAAAATTCCTTACGTTTTACAGTTATCTAAGAGTTACCACCATAGCATAATTCATTTATAATGTTGACTTTTTTTAAATTTCTTGTAGCGATTTATTGCAAAGATGTGTAATTATTGCATTTTGCTCTGAACCATTATATTTGATATTGAATTGCAGTGTAGTTATTGAGTTTTAGAATACTTAATTATAAAGGTAATATAAATTTCAATGTGTAGCATAGGATTCAATTAAAAAACTTCAAAAATGTAATTATTGCGTTTTGTCATGGACCTCCTCATATATTGAAGAAGTTGGTACTTCTTCCAAAATTCTAATTTATCACGTTTGCTTGAGAACTTTAAGTCAGGTTCTTTTAGACTGCTGCTGGTAACTGTGTAAAAAGTATAGAAGAAATTATAAGTTAAGAAAGTTTGCAGTACAAAAAAATTTTTGATTATTAATGGCGGTTTGTAATAAATTAAGGCGACTTGATTTGGAAAATAAAAATAGAGGACATAAAGAAAAAAAGTGAAAAATTTATTTGATTTTTTACATATGTATATGACAGACAACTTTACATTCACATATTTATATATGTAAAGTAAATTAGAAAAATAACATACTATATAAAAATTTACATTTACTTATAAATAAGTAAAATTATGAAGTTAAAAAATAACGAAAATTAAAAATTCATTGCCCTTACTTATTCAAAATTTCATACTTCAAGTTTATGAGAGTTCAGTAGGAGTATGAACAGAACCAGCATGTCACGACATTTTCCATACTATTTGACAGAAAAAACCAGTAACCACCGTAAAATAAAAGTTATTTTAATTTATAAAAAAAAAAACAAATATTGATCATGAAAAAAGAGGACACAAATTTAATAGATGACAGCCAGTTAAAATATATGATTGTCCTATAAGAAATAGTACGTATGGTCACCTTAAATAAATATTTCAAGTAATGGAGCATTTTTCCTAATTTTTGCAAATTATCATAAAATCCACAATTTCATTAAAAAATCTCTAAAAGCAAACAACTTGAACACCGCTAATACAATTAATAGCCTAATTTTACAATTAATCATTCATTATATCTAAGAAAAGCAAACAATAATTGAAAAAAAAACCGAATGAAAAAACAACGCAATAATTTCGTTTCTTGATCCATAGAAAATATTTCATAAATTTTAAAGACTTGACGTCATTGAAGGGGAGCGCACGCTAAATGCCTTTGGAAATAATAAATATTAATAAATTTTAATATAAACTATTTATTAGTAAAGAATTTAAGCAAAAAAAAAAAAAAAAAGTTCTACAAAACTGCTTTTATTTCCTCATTTTTTGTCAATAGTGTAAATTTATTTACTCAATTCTGCTCACAATGATACTGACCAGGTGTCTTCGTATTCGTATTCATGCTAATTTCTTTATTATAAGCGAAAAATATATGATTCCAAATTAAAATTTAATAAGAGATGTGCACGTGACTAATTTATGCCTAATTTTTCTTTAATAAAATGTTGCGTGAATGGGTTATTGTTGGACTTTAAAAATCGTGAGTAAGCGTGAGAGATAACATGCGTAAGTGTGTAAGTGTGCGCTATTCTAAGTCAAAACGCACTCCCGCGTACAGCTCTAATTTATATTTAGAAAATTTTTAAAAATAATAAAGGAAATACAAGAAAAAAGGTGTTGAGTTAATAAAATTTTCATTGTCTAAATGTAAATACAGTAAAAATGAAATTGCATTTGTTTGTGTGTTTTCACTTATTATTATAAAAAACTGCATAATCTAAAGCTTTCAAACTTACTGAGAACATTTATGATATAAATCTGCATTACTGGGTAAAATTCCTTTTTCAATGCCTTAATTGAGAATGATCCTTCGGCTCATTTACGAAAAATATTCTAGATAAAAGATATATCTTATATTGAAATATATTTAAACCATTTCTCGTAAATTTAAGTATAGTCAATGTTACACTCGTATTAAATTCAAGTTTTTTCTTCTTGCTTTAGTTTGAGTCGTACTCAAAAATTTAAGTACGGATAACACTTAAAAGTACTTTAGACAATCCAAAATGGAATAACTTTCGAAAACCAATATGCGTGCATACACGGGTTTGCTGTAGACATTGACTTAATATAAAGTGAGACAAAATTAATCCTGCGATGCGATAATACTATAACATTTTGCGATTGAATGCGGTATGCGTTGTATGAAATTTACATATGTTGTTGTTAATGTTGTTAAATTCTCTTCAATGTGTGTACACAGGTACGTAATAAAAGAGAATAAAGGAGAAAAGAGAAAACACGGCGTCCTGATTTTGCCGATCGTAGAATTAATCTCAAAATGTGCTTGATTCAAGTATTATTACGTTAGATAATTCCCGAATTCGTTTTTCAAATAATCCGAAAATGAGATGGATTTAAGTAAATCTAAGATTGAATCAATCTCAAAATTCGCACTTCAAATAATCCGAAAGCGAAATTAGATTCATTCTAACCTTAAATATGTATCCCAGAAACAGACAGAAGAACTAGAACTAGTCGGAACCACTTTAGAACTTCCTTTTCCCTTAAGGGTTATCACTCATACAAAGCAAATACTTTTTGTCGTTTAATCAGGAAACTATAAAATCTTGGAACCAAACTTTCTGAACAGAACATTATTCTGCATTAGCAGGTTAAAAATTCTGCAGGAGCAGAGGAAAAGTTAACCCCGATAATAAGTGAAAACTTTTCTACAAGAAACTATTAAATTTTGGTTTTTCAAACTTCCTGAGGATTCGTAGAATTATTATATCCATTACCAGGTTAAAAATTTACTTGTTAGGGCCAGGTTGCCCCTCATACAAAAAAATTACTTTATTCCGTTTATTAAAAAAAATTATAATAGCTGGAGCTCTTTAAATGTTTTCACGAATCAATATTTAAAGAATTTATAGGTATTTGAACAGTCCGAAGGATTCATCTAAGAATGAGTTGCGTTTAACAAGACTTTCAGCTGCATTCTTTAACCCTGGAGTACTAATGATTGACGTTTCGACGAGCGTCGCTCCCTTTTAATTAAACGATGGGCTAAGGAGTTTACTGAACCAATCATTACTAAACGGTTATATACATCTTTAGTCAGACCAATCTTGGAATATGGATCTGTTATTTGGGATCCGAATGCGGATTATCTCAAAAACATAATTGAATCAGTACAAAAGCAATTTCTTCTTTTTTGCTTGGGTAATTCAACATGGAATCCTAACGTCATTATTTCTCCTTAGACTACAAGGCTTGCATTAATAAAATTACCAACGTTGGAGAGCAGAAGAACTATGCTTAGCGTTTCATTTTTATTCAACTTAATAAATGGTGCAGTCTGTTCTGACTTCCTACTCAGCAACATAAATTTTAATGTACCTCATCGATCAACTCGTTTCTACATTCCAATCTATTTACAAGTTTTCCAAAAAAAATTATACTAATTCTGATCCCCTAAGAAAATTGTGTAATGATTTTTATTTTCTTATTGATTTTTCTGTTAATGTCATTAAACGTAATATTATTTTGCACCTTAATCAGTGTAATTAAATGGATGTCTAAATCTTTTTTTATTTTGTATATTATGTAAATTTTTTATAATTGGTCTGTAAGGATTTATTCCGTAGACCTTCAATAAATAAATAAATAAAATATACTTTCAAATTGTAAATGCTGTTAGTAGATGATTTACTTTTGCTGTGTGTAATTGTGTTTTTTTAATTGGTTGCTCGAACATTGCTTTTATTGGTTTTGTACTTGTCGAAGGTTAGTATTAATGTGACTTTATTTTTTCAATTTTGTGAGCAAATTTTGCAATTGTTGTTAATACAAAAAATAGTGGAAACAATGACCAGCTTAGGAAAAAATACAAACAAGAACACAAATGAAGTATGAGCAGATCATGCCTATACGAAAAAATGCCAAATGTCAAAATGTGATATATGCATAAAGCCCATATGCGGAGAGCATAAAGTTGAGCTCAAAGTGTTATTTAAAAAAAAATCTATTTTTTTTTAAAGCAAAAAATGCATTTTTTAAGTTTTGGCTTTTTTTTTGGTTTTTTATAGCTTACCACATTTTTTTTGGTCGTTATTGGCAGTTAAAAAAATTAAACGTCGAATCGACGATAATTAGTTACAACCAGTGCTGCCAGTGGATTTTGCGAAAAAATACCTAAACATGCTAAAAAAAAACTGATTTTTCCCTACACGTTGAAATAATTTCCCCTACAAAATTCCCTTCGCATTATTGGCATTGAAATAGCAGAAAAAACATTAGTTATAAAAATAAGTTTTATTGGAACATACAAATAAGTACAAAACAAATAAAAATAATACATATGTACTTTTAATAAATTCAATTAAATCTTTCAACATTGAATAATATGCCATTAATGAAACGGTTGGCATTTTCACTCTATACACTAAAGGCGCTAGTGATAGTGTATACCACAGTGTACATACATATCTCTTTTTCCAGGTACTTATAGCTACAGCAATTGGTACCCACTATTCGTTAGCTTCTTCGCTAACCCTAAGTAATGCAGGAAACATATTTTTTACTACGACAAATTCTTTATTTGTCACGAAGGCATTGATGTCATTTCTTCAAACAATTGTTTTTTAAGATAAATTAGAAAGAACATATACATACATATTAGTGTCGCCAACTTTTTAAACCACAAACAACTCTGGAATAATATTTTTAAGTGGTTTTAGGATAAAAACATTTTTTCAACCGTTTTGGACAAGAAAATATTACTAACAATACGTTTTCTTCTGCATTTATTTCAAAATAATGCGGTATGACGAAAAATCCCCACATATTGGAGATCATAAAAAATCTGTCCGATTTCCCCTACGCTTCTATTTTATTACCAAAAATACCTAATGCAGGGATTTTCCCTTACTTCTGGCAACACTGGTTACAACTAACGTAAAATACGGTTAGTACTCTAGCGTTAAAATCGTCGATCATAGTTTCGGTTAATTAGCTTGATTAAACATAGAGCATAAAATGTAGACTCCTTACAAAAAAAAAAAATTATTTTTGAATTTTATTTAAAGTGTTAAGAAAGGCTAGGGCTCCCTTACAATGACCTATGTAGAAGTTGTGGCGACGAGGAGGTGGAAGAGCATCTTCTTTGTCATTTCCCGGCGTTCGGAGATCTAAGACTTAAGCCTATAGTACACGAAATGAAAGAAGCCAGATGCGCATGTGCTTCTGACGTAATTTTGTCGCCATCAAACGACACGAACTGGCTATTGTGACTTTGTAGTGACGTCAAAATTACGTCAGAACCAAATGCGCATGTGGCTTTTTACATTTCGTGTACTATAGGCTTTAGACTGTTTGGTCGAAGAACCCTTGGAGACAAAACTTGTCTATCTAATAATAATTTAAACGGGATCCACTCCTTTATTGAATCGACTGGGTGGCTGAGTGAGAATATTAGCAGCCAGTTAACATAGGACCCTTGGGACATGGTGCGACATGGTAACACAACGGGAACTAATTAATGGACCCACGTGAGCTGTGCTTGATAACGGCTGTCAATGAAACCTAACCTAACCTATAGTTAACAAAACTTTTTTAATCATGCCATGAGTGCTTGCAAAGTATTGAGTTGTGGGTACTCAGTATCGACTATTTGCACTTTTTATAAGTACTCAATACTTTCAGAATTTTATTTTTTTAAGTCCAATGAAAAATTTTACAGATCTCTTTTAAAGTACAACTCTGTTTAAAAATACAATACCTCTTAACAATACATCTTTAAAACTAAGTATTCCAGAATACTTTGTGAGATAGAAATCTAATGAGTTTTGTTCACACAGAAAAAAATCAATGTAAAACGTCGAAAACAAAGTTGATTTTACGGTTTTCATAGTGATTTTGCTTCATAGTTACTTCATGTTAATTTAACATGATTTAACAATAACTTGCGAACAAATAATAACAACAAATAACTATAATTCATGTTAATTTAACATTGCAGTATAGTTAGAGCAAAATGTCATTTATATTGAAATAACAATCCGAATCACGTTGAATGAAAGTTATTTCAAGTTGAAACAACGTGAATTTCATGTAGAATCAAATTGATTTGAGTGTGATATAACAGTGAGAAGAAGCTTCAGAGACAAAATATGCATTTATTTAAGAATAATTCAAACCACTTACCCCTGTAACACATGGTTCTCTTATTTTGTATTCCCCTTTGTTAACAGAAGCATCAGCAGAATGGCCCGATATGGTTTTCGTCATTATTCTACTTTGAAAACTTGATGTACTATTTAGCTTAATAATTTTAGCTAAAAGAATACGGGAATTGTCTTCTTTTTATAACATATTTTAAACATGAAAATAAAAAATGTATGATTTTCTTTTTATGGTGATGTTTTTTTTATACAAAGCAAGTAAAACAGGTTTTTATGGTTTCAATATTGAACAATACTACTGTAACATTTTTCATTTAAAATTATTTTAAAACCATGGAGTCCATACTTTTGCATAAATTTATTATGATTTTTAATCAACATTGTGCAATGTTAATTTAACATTTATATTTTTTCTGTGTGTACATGCATACACACAATTATTCGTATGTATCTACATACATACTTAAGTATGTATGCATGTTAATTTAACAAGATAAACTTTTGATTTTAATATAAAACAGGTTTTTATGGATTCAATATTGAACAATGTTATTTTAACCGTGAACAATATTAAATCACCGTGATTAAAGGTTATTTTAATATTTAAAATTAATATGAAATAATGGTAAATTTAAATAAAGGGCATATTTTTGCAGAAATTTACTATTATTCTCAATTAACATTCGCCATGTTAATTTAACATTGGTATTTTTTCTGTGTGTTGCGCCTGCCAAAAAATTTAATTTAACATTTCACTTTGTATTCACGCTATCACACATTAACATGCTTTTGTTAAAATGCAACCCTGATCAACTGATAAGTTTTATTGTTTAAAAAAATTTCAAAAAACGGTGAAGTCGTATGGCTTGTCTAATTTTTTTTCGCAATACTTGTCATAACACATTTTCATAACACATTGCATGCACACTATCACACTTTAGCATATGACTTGAGTTTTTGACATGTATTAATACAAAGTATAAAAAAGTAATCTAGCCTTAATATTTACGGAAATTTCAATAAATAAAAATGTTTAGTTCTTTTATTTCGCAACGGTCGCGAAGCGCACCGGGTGAAGCTTGTTAAAAAAAAAAAACTAAATGAAATGGCTGACTCATTGGCTGAATAACACACAGAAAAAAATACCAATGTAAAATTAACATGGAAAAATGTTGATTGAGAATCATAGTAATTTTCTGCAAAAATATGCCCTTTTTTTAAATTTATCATTATTTCATATTAATTTTGAATAAAATAACCTTAAATCATGTTTATTTAATATTATTCACTGTTAAAATAAAAAAAAAAATATATTAAAATATAAATAAATATGGATTCAATATTGAATCCATAAAAGCCTGTTTTATATTAAAATCAAAAGTTTATATTGTTAAATTAACATGCATACATACTTAAGTATGTACATTATTTATTTTCATTTTTAAAATATGTTATAAAAAGAAGACAATTCCCGTATTCTTTTAATTAAAATTATTTAGTTAAATAGTACATCAAGTTTTCAAAGTAGAATGATGACGAAAACCATATCGGGCCATTCTGCTGATGCTTCTGTTAACAAAGGAAAATAAAAAATAGGTGAAACATGTGTTACAGGGGTAAGTGTTTTGAATTATTCTTAAATAAATGCATATGTTGTCTCTGAAGCTTCTTCACACTGTTATAACACACTCAAACCAATTTGATTCTACATGAAATTCACGTTGTTTCAACTTAAAATAACTTTCATTCAACGTGATTCCAATTGTTATTTCAATATAAATTACATTTTGCTCTAACTTTACTGCAATGTTAAATTAACATGAATTAAAGTTGTTTTAAAAGAAAAAAATGTTGTTCGAAGTTATTGTAAAATCAGGTTGAATTAACATGAAAAACGTATAAAGCAAAATCACCACCGAAAAATTTTAAATCAACCTTGTTTTCTACGTTTTTAACTTGATTTTTTTCTGTGTGCATGATTGTGTACACAAATTATCTTGAATATTGTACCATGTTGAAGTCCATTTTTATTCAATTTTCGATTCATTCTTTTCGGCTACATTTTCAGTTAGCAATTAAATTGCAATTAATTGTTCTTTTCTTGTTTGTTGAACACCATCTTCGCGTTCTGTTTGTGTTTTCTTATTTCGAGTTTTATTTGTTGGAAGAAATTTATGGAACGGCATCTACAGGTGTAAACGATGGTTGCTATTTGTAATGGGTGGTCAAACCAAAACGCACGATGTAAATTGTCCGGTGGTCCATATTTTCAATTACTCTGAGGCATAATTGAGGTTCAATGTTGTAAATAGGCCGAATTATCTCATTCTTTAGCTCTTGACTTGTTCTTGGCCTATTGACGTAAGCTTTTTCTTTTAAATATCCCCAAAGAAAGAAGTCCAACGGTGTCAAATCACATGATCGATACGGCCCTTAACATAATTTCTAAAGTGTCTGCAGAAAATGTGAATTGTGTTCCATTCAAGATAAACAAAAATTTATTTAGAATTTTATGTGATTTGTGGTTTTTCCATTGAAAGTCAATATTTATTGTTTCAATAAAAGAAAACTTGTTGAGTTTTCCGTCGAAGATGGAGAAAACCCGAATCTATTGCAATTCTAAACGTGCTTTTATTTATTTCTGATTGTTTGCCATGACTGTGAAATAATTATTTTTGTTGTAGATTTTAAAAATTCTCTTTTTCAATTGTGTAGTTGAATGTAAAAAAGTTAGTTGTTGGCTTGTGTGTGGGCTGATGGAGTGAGTGTATAAAGCGCTCGTGTATATTTTTCATGATAAAGTTTTTTTTATTTATAAACTTTATCGTGTTGAAACATTAAAAAAAAATATATTTAATTTCAAATAAATGACAAAGTTGTCTTTCAACTTTTATTGCATTTCCTCAATTCTTGTTTCGAGTCAAACATGAATTTTTAATTTTAAAGCAAAAATAAAAAAAGGATTTCAAAAATAACTTAAATTTTATTTCTGCTTAGTTTCCTTTAAAGAGCAAAGAAAAACTTTTCATATAAAAAAGTAATTTTTTTTTGCATAACGAAGGTATTGTACCAAAACTAACAACAACAATAAGAAGAAGAAGAAGAACTATTAAATCTGTGCAAAGACACATCATGATGTGGCAACAAGTTAAGTAACATTTGCCACAATACGCTCATTGCAACCAACAAAACTATCATGGCTAAGATGCCCTGAATAGATGAACATGATGATGATGGTGATGATGGCAGAATTCTGGGGAAAGGTTGCATGCAGCTCATGGTAAAAGGCGTTGGATTACGAGGAAAACGAAAACCATGTGCAACTGTGTAGAAATAGGAAAAACAACACAAACAAAAAGAAAAATAATTTTCAATGCCAAAAAAAAAAATTAGTAAGAACACACACAAGTGGTGACAGAGCTGGAGAAAAACCTCAAACCGCATTCAAACTAACTGCTCATACTGACTGCATCATCATCATCATCGCATACTTGAAAATTCTGCAAACCAACAAAGACAAATACGTAGAAATTGCATATACCATTGATACCCTACAGTACGAAATAAGTATTATGGTTTCGGTTTTTTGTCGTTTGGGGGATTAAAAAAGTCAAGGTCTGCGTTGTTTAATTGCATGGTTAGGATTAATTTTTTCCCCCAGGAGCATAAAATTTGTTGCTTATTTTCTTTATAGTTAGAAAAAAATGTTGTAAGAAGAAAGTGTACTTAACGCCAAAACTATTTTAAAAGAAAACATAGATTTGAGATCATGTTTTTCTATATCATATTTTAGAAATTAAAAGAGATGCTATTTAAGCGAAAACTAACTGCGGCACAGTCAGGAAATTAATGCATTGATTTGATGGCACAAATAAATAACCAACTTGTGATACCCTTCGAAGCTGCAATGGCCTGTACAATCCTATTAGAACACACCTACAATAAAATCGCTTTTCTTTATTATTGGCCTCTTTCATTTTTTATATTCATATAAATTTGTCTATATATTTAGCTGGTGAGGCCTAAATCCGTTTATGTAAATGAAAATGCAAATTTTTTTAAATAATTATTTTTTTCATTTAAAATTTTTCAATCTCTATACTGTAGTGTCGCTGTTAAAAGCAAATACTGAAGAGAAGTGTAGACGATCATTTTACGCAAGTGTGTAAACTTGAAGAAGCAAAAAAAAAAAAAAATGTTTATAATAGTAAAGGTGCGGGTACAAATAATACTCTCAAAAATTAACAAGAGAATTAAACATATGCGCAGCAATGAAAGTGGGAACAAAAAATATAAATAAACTCCTTGGATACCGTAATGTTAAATCGACTACCTTTTAACCATATATTTGGAGTAGTTTTGGAGCACTCCTGCTCCTTTATGGACTACTCTTTACATGCATGTATGGAATAATCTCGTTATCTGCATGGATAGGACAAACAAGTAAATATCACAAATTCTTTGTATGCGTCCGCTACATGCGACATACAAGATAACATCACAAATACTCCTAGACTGCACGAGGCAATATTGAAATACTAAAAGTATAGCCAACAAGTTTTTACTGTATTTAAAGGGTTTAAAAGAAACAAGTACTGTCAGGAGTGTATTTCTTTGAATTACTGTAATCTAACAACACTATTTAAATTGTGCGACAAACATTAACGCACATCAAAGTTATTTTTGGGAAAACAAAATTTATTATTAATAAGATTTCCAAAGATTTTAGAAAAGCTAAAAATATTATACAAATAAAACCTTAAGCGAATAAGAATTATAAACACTCAAAGTCCTACTTGTAACAGTATCAAAACTTTAACAAATTGGTCATTGTGGTTGTACGCACTTTTAATTTTTGTTGTGTGTTTGATTTTTTAATTACTTTTATGCTGGCCTTTCATATGCACATAAGTCCTGCCCCCAAAAGATACGACAATTCACATGCATATTCAGCCAATTCACAATGTGTTCTAAAGCCTTAAGTACTAAAGTACTATATTAGGCCAAATAGTGCAGTTGTTGTATTATTATATCATTAATTAGTGTAAACGTCAAAATATAAAAATATATTTTTTTGTTACGTGAATAAAAAAATAATTAAAAACCCTAAAATTGTAAATAAAAACCAGAGAAAGACTAAGCCGACTGAAAATACACAGTTGACACATTTTTACTGTCCTATAATACTGTAATATGTAAAATAAAACAATTTTTTTACGACTGTTATCCAATAATAGCAAAAACAACCAATATGGCACAAAAGAAAACTTTGTGAATTGCCTAATTGTGTGATTAATTTCGGCATCAAAAGCATTTTTGATACAAAAAACTTAAACGATTTGTTCATAGATTTTATGTGAGACAAAACTTTTGACAATTTTTTTCAAATGTTTAAATTAAGAATCTCAATATGTATCACAAATATCACTCATTCAAGGATAGCAAATGTACATATATTGAAATTGCAAATATTTGTTTTCAAACATAATTGTACTAGAATACATTTTCTATAGAATGTGTTTACAAAAGTCCATTAAGCCTTTATACTTCCGCAACGTCTTTTTTACCTTAATAACGTCCCTGAACGGTTTTCACCTCTGATCTAATCGTTCTCTTGATTGTTAATTCCCGGGACCTACATCAATATATTTACCTCACATCCAAAGTAATATATTGATCGTACAATAGAATAAAACAAATTTTGACAGGGTTCATTAAGTAAATGAATTCAACCAACCCCATCGGCACTTTATGGCATTTAGTCTTCTTTTGTTCAATGTTAGATATCATAAGCCATCGAGATCGATTTAACATTATGCACGTTAATGGATCAGAAGTTACCTAGTCTATTCAATATATGTCAGATTTACGGCAGAAAAAAATCGCTGCGAACAATCTTAACAAATAGATAGTCACAAAAAAGGGAAAGTTTTAAGATATTTCTAAATAAGTCATTGGGGTATCATTCGAAAAAAGCACTACTGTACCAACTTATAAGTCATATAAAGCATTCTACCAAACTTAGTTTTTAGTACTTAACAACGTTTTTATTACCCAAAGTACTTTTAAACAAAAACTTTATTTGGCACTTTTTATGTTTATTAGTACAAAACCTACACTGAAAGAACTATTTACTAAATTTTGCTTCAAATTTCTCGATTTTAACTTATTTTGTTCTTATTAAGTAAAATTTTCTTACATAAAGAAACATTTTGCTTAAACCAAGCCATACATATATTTAGAATAAGTAATTTTTGGCTTGGGCGAGGATCATGCAAAATTTTCTACGTTCAAGCCATATTTAGTAAATAATTCTTTCCGTGTAACTAAAGATATACAAGTAGTTCTTAGTTTTAAAATTAGTGCTCAGGTCAAAATACATATATTTAGTAAAATCGTTGTTTCTTAGTAAAAAACGTTTTTTTGTGTATAAACAAAACGAAGTTTTAGGTAAAAATCGTTGTTCTTAGTACAAATAAATCATTGTTTTTAGTACAACACGTTGTATTTAGTACAAAACATAGTTTCACTATGAAACATGTGTAGTTTTTAGTAGAAAAGCAAAGCAAAAGTGCTTCCAAGTAAAAAACATAACTTTTATTACAAAACGAAACTTTTGGTTCAATAACGAAGTCAATTAAAATTGGGGAAAAGTTGTGTAAAGTTTCGTATCGATTTTAAGTATGCACTCATAGAAAAATGCATCTTCATATTGATGATGCCCTACACTTTATTATTACAGTAACTGATTGTGGGTTATTAAATGCGTTTTCCGAACTGTTTAAATTGAATAAAAATATAGTTATTTTACGAATATTTTTATTTTTTAACATTTATGTTTGTTATTTAAAAAACAATCTGCCAAAAAATAATGTTTTTCCGTATTAATTTTGTTATGTAGTTTGATTTTTGTCGGTTAAAATATATTTTTTTAAAAGTAAATTATAATCCTTTTTCCGGATAATGAAAAACTTATATCATTTGATGTTGTTTCATTATTTCCTTGTATTCCAGTTTACTTGGCAATTAGAATTATTGAGGAAAATTGGGACAACATTTTAGGATTAACGAATATTAATAAGGATTTATTTTTGAGAATTATAAAGTTTTGTATAGTAGATAATAGATATTTTCAATTTGATAAAAAAATATATGCACAAAAAAACGGGTAACCTATGAGTTCTCCAGCTTCTCCAATAGCTGCTGATATTGTTATGGAGAAATTATTATATACATGTTTAGGAAAATTGACAATTAAACCGAAGATAATAACGAAATATGTAGATGACTTATTTGTTATAGTTATAGAATATAGAATCAGATAGATAGATAAATAGATGGAGATAGTGAACTGAGACAGAAGTCGACAGGAGGGCAAGTCTGAGCAGAGGAGCTATGTCGGAATAGGATCCAGATTCGTGCATTAGTGCTCTGTTATCAACATTTAATTCATTTCATCAGAGTATTAAGTTCACTATTGAAAGGGAATTGAATTTTTCAATTCCATATTTGGACACATTGGTGATAAGGAAAGGAAGTAGATTATTGATAGATTGGTTTCAAAAACCAACCGCATCAGGTAGAATTTTAAATTATTGTTCTAAGCACCCGAGACGAATTATCATTAACACAGCTAGGAATCTAATAGATAGGATATTAACAATTAGTGACAATAGATTTTATAAGAAAAATAAGGAAATTATTGGAAATATTTTGAAGAATAATAGTTTTCCTAACAAACTGATTTGCAAATTGGTAAGACAATACAATATAGGGAGATCTCGTAATATTGATGAGATTTTGGAACCACGTATTTATAAGTCATTAACTTATGTAAGATTAGAAACTTGTATAAGATTAGAAAACTCGAATATATATGATAAAGGGAAATACAGAATGGCACATAAGATGAATAATAATGTTGGGAGATTATTCACAAAAACTAAGGATAGATTACAAAAGTCAGATATGTCGAATTTAGTTTATAAGGTTCATTGTGGTGGCAACAACTGGGACAAAACAAACATGACCAAAAATATAGGAATTATAACTCGGCCCATGGAACGGCGTTATCAACCCATTGTAGGGATTTTAATCATTATCCTGATTTTGAAACGTGGATACATGTTAGAAATGTTGCAGATAAATAATGTTCCATTTGAGAAAAGGATTAATTTCAAGAATACTAATTTAAGATACTGAGGGCTTAGCTCAGATTTATAGACATTTATTGAATAAAAATAAAAAGGTTTATGGAAGGGATAATTATAAATAGGTATTTTTCCTTGATGGTTTGTAAAATGAATTTCAGATGGCATAGCTCAGTTGGTGAAAATTTATTAAGGGAATATAACTATTGACGGAAAGGGATATTAGAATAGGTTTTAGGCTTTGAATATATTAAAAATTTAGTTTTTTCCTTTTTGTTTGTTTGTTTGTCTTTTTATTTAAAGTTTGTAAAATGGAATTTTTAAATGTATTATGATAACTTTGTTAATTGAAATTTTAAAATTTATTTTTCCATTTTTTATTTTTCCATTTATTGTCAAACACAATTTTGTAATTTTATTTTATTTAAAAAATTTCCTGAAGAAGATTTCCAATGGAAATCCAAATATATAAATATATATTTTAATTAATTTTATAAAAAAGAGACCTTAAGCTTGATAAATTTATTAAAGTCTAATATTTTTTAAAAGTAAAAACTATTCAATTTTAAGAAATATGCTATTTAATAAATAAAAATTTTAAAAATTAAATAAAAAGTTTTGAATTTTTATTTTCACAAATGGAGTTAGGCCTCACCAGCTAAACATATATAAACAAATATATAAATATAAACTATAGAAAGTGGCCAAAAATAAAGAAAAACAAACATGTAAAAATCATTTGTTTTAAATGAAATGTAATGGATCCATTTTTTAAACGAATTTTAAATTGTTTAAAATTAATTTTCGTTTGAATTTAACTACATGATATTTTGAGTATAACATCAGAATTGTGACATCAACCCCAATAAAAAATTTTACCATTTTGCGAAGCACTAATGGTACATTTAAACAAGTTAGATTGCTATATTCGGCACTTTGCCGAATCATTGACACCCTCCACCGACAGTTCGAGTTATTCAGGAGTGGGCTCTACATGATATTTATAAATTATTAATTTATCTTTATAAAAATTGGTTGCGGTTTAGACCTACATTAAATTATTGACAGACAATCAGAAAGTTTTATGCTTTTTTAGGCAATTTTAGCTAACTTGAGTAAAATATCATGATTCGTTTCAGTTTAAACCGAACTTTAATGATTTTTAGGAGGAGAGTTTATATTCAAGCCATGGCAAGTTAAGAACCAATCATCCCAAAATTCTGTAGAGAGATTTCTGGCATTAAAAAACATAAATTTCAATAAAACAGTGAAATTAGTTTTAGCGTTTACAGTGAATTTAAGAAGGCTGCTTAATATGGGATCGAAGGTAAATTATGGACCGTGTATCACATGTATCACAGGTTGCATGACATTTTTCTGGCCATATGAAGCTAAGATGGAACAAATTTTACCGCAATATCTACATATATCTGCTACGGTTTTAGGCGTATTAATAAATTTCCAAGAGTAGGGTTTATATGGGGTCTTTAGTAAATTATGAACAGATCTTCACGAAAATTAACAGTGTGATTTCTAGTCATAAAAAACAATAAAACAGTGACGTACCACATATTCTTACGATAGCATAATTAATTACGGTTTTAGGCGTACTAAACTGTTTTCCGAGAGTAGTGTTTATATATATATTTTTTAGGGTGTTGGTTCCACATTTTGATTCATAGCTCTGAACCTTCTAAACCGATTTTGCTGGATTTCAATTCCAAACTGCTTAGGATAACTACAATTTGAGACTAAGATTGTTCTTTTCTGTTGAGTTTTTCGAAAGTGAGCGTGTTTGCAACAGACGGACAGACAGACGGACATGTCTTAATTAACTTAGAATTACTCAAGGAGCCAGAGTATATATACTTTATGGGGTCTTATGTGTATAATAAAACAGTTTCACACAGTGTGACAAACTTAGTATACCCTCATTCACCACTAGTGGTAGTGGAGGGTATAAAAAATGAGCGCAGAATTATGCGCTTTGCAATAAGACATACATAGATGCAGTAAAGTAAGTGAACGAATCTTAACAAGTTTTATAAAAAAATAAAGTTTCAAGAGTCAGGAAACAAAACATTCAGTGTGTCAAAAATATATCGCTGCAAAGTGGGAACACACCATATAAAATTCATGACTTCCGTAAGCGAGATGGTAAGCAAAATTCTTACATTACTCCCTTAAAAACCTGCTTCGTTTAAAGCTCAATTTTTTATTGGGATTTTGGTCGATATCACAGTGCAACACATAAAATGTGCACTCCATTTTGTCTACAGTTGCTAAAAGTACCAGTCTTAATTAGCGAAACCCCGTTTGGTGTTTTCTAGCTTAGCTTGGATTAAGACGGTTCAACCGATTTTTACTAATGAAATCCAAAACTAACATGTTTTAAATCAAGAAGAAGTTTTTTAAATTAGGTTTAATGCAACAAAGTTATGATTACACAGGGCAACAGTTAACCAAAACACAAGAATTTTAATATCCTTGCAATAACAGTAAGATATCCTAATTTATTCAATAATGTGAATTTACTCAACTGAAAGAGATTTTTGTGTAAATGAATATTTCAGAAAGTATTTTAAGGTTTAAATAACTTTTTGCGAAATTCTAGCCGAATAATAGAAAAATTGATGTATATTATGTAAATAATTCATGGCACTAAGTATATCTTTAAAGAAAGAGCTGATAGGAAAAAACTAATGACGAATGAGATGAAAATTCTCAATTTTGTTGTTCTTTTTTATTGGTATTATAATTATAGGATTATTGTTCTTTTACAAAAATAAAGTGATGGAGTAAAACTGGAGCCAAGCAATATTACTTTTCACAACTTTTGCATATTTTTTTTTTAATTTTTGTATCACCGTGTTATTGATTTTAATGGAAAAATATTAAGTATCTTAATTGTATCCAGTCTATTACCACGTTAAGCCTAGTTCTCTGTTCGAACTTGCGAAAAATGTTGAGCAACATTGATTATTTCACACGAAAATTTTGTCATGTATCAATATTGTCTATCTTGCGGTTTTTCAAAACTTAACGTTTTTATTAGTTACAAGTATACAACATTATTTTGCGAAGGTAAACAAAAACCATAGTTGGGGGAAGTGGTAAAAATTTGTTTTTACTAATTTTTACCAGCTTTAGTGATGATTGGTATTTTTTTCACTAGCACTAAAAAAATTAATTGGTATTGCAAATTTTTTCACTATCACTAACTGTGATTGAATGCATAAAATCTGCACTCAATTCAAAAATGTAGTTCAAAATTTGAGCTTGCAGTCAAACAGCTGTACAAAAACATAATATCACTAAAATTAAATTTTGTTTGTGCATGGTTCTCTGATGATATGCATAAGCAAAGGAAATTTAACTAAATTAAATTCTGTCACTAACGGAATAATTCTTGGATTTAATCATGAAAACACAAGTTTTGTATTTTGAATTGTGTGTAAAATTCTTAGTAAAATAAGTGAAGAAAAAAATTGCAATATACTGATGATTGCTTTTTTTAAATCAAACTATTTTTTTGGCACAAAATGTTTTAACATTACAATCAAATCACTCATGTGTAGTGAGATTGCTAATTTTCAATTCATCACTCAACATCAACAAAATTATTGCAATCATTTTGAACTAGTTCACTACCTCCATCTATGACATAAACCATGTATTTTGATTATTTTCATTAAAAAAAGTAAAACAATTTTATTTAAATAATTTTCTAAAGTAAAAAACTAAAAAATTTAATTTTATTATTAACTTTTGCACTTTTCTTCATTTTTCTTTTTGAAACGCTTGTTATAAACTCCACTTCATAAACACAAAATACAAAATTACAAAAAATGATTAGCTGTTGCTTAAAATTCCGTGCGAAATAATATGAGCTGCACTTGTTTCGCACGGAAAATAAAAATGTTGCTAGAAACACTTCGCATGTTTTTTGTAATAGAGTACAAATCTATCAACATTTTTTTGTTTGTATTTCACCGAAATTTTTTTATATTGATTTTTAAAACATACTGAACAGAGTACCAGGCTTCATGTAGAGCGTAAAGGCCTTGTTATTCTTTTATTCTTACGTTAACGTATATGTTACGGATATGCTGTTCCGATTGGCTAAGACCCCTTTCACACTCGGCAAGTAACTTGCGCAACTCTTGGTTTGGTTTTGTACAGGCTTTGTTGTACTCGGCAAATAACTTGCCGAGTCTAAAAGGGGTCTTCGCAAGCTTATGTATAAATAAGTACTCTAACTTTAATGTGATGTTGCGTTATGGATGAACCTGATCAAAATTTTTAAAATTTTTTTTTTCGTTTTTTACGTATGAACTGCTAACGAACTTTATGTTGGTTTATGTTTATTGGCAGAGCGAACATTCCATCGACGCACACAACGTTTTCTTTTTTTATATTTATACAAAACGCACAAATAACAAAAGTTTAAATTTATGAGAAATCTTTTTTAAAATCGTAGTTAAAAATTTTCGGTTTTCTTTTCAACACCACATGACACGTTTACGTATTTGTAATAACTACTAAAGCGGCTCATTCACTTGCAATAAAATTGCTCAATTTTACGTATTGTACAATTTTATCGAAAATGTGTATGTGATATTAGAAGGTGGCACTGTATATTGGCAACAATCAAAATACTCTTGATTTTTATTGTCCAACGAAAAGAAAGTGAAGTGTGTTGGCAACATTGTACAATGCTGCTTGTGTTATTCCTATAGGTTATGTTCACCTTTTTATTGAATGACTGAAACCATTGTGCGACTTATTGCATAATATAGGACAAAATGGAAATAATATGGCGAATATCATATACAATAATATTGCAATTGTATGGGCCGCTTAACGACTTAAGTCGACCCCAACGTTAACGTTTCTGCAACAAATACGTATGAGTAACAAGGCCTTAAGAAAAAAAAATAATCCAACCCAAACAACCAACACAAAATAAAGACCAAGAATCTAGATAAATTTATAGGAAACAAGAAACATCACATCATTTACTCACAAAAACTCATACATATTGATGTACACATGTAAATGTAAAAGAATGAAAGGATTTTTGTTTTGCTTTTTTTTACAAATTCACTGTAAGAATAAGAAATTCACAAATAGACAGTTAGTACTACAATGCAACCAACAACCACTTCATTTAGATACATTCTCCAAAACTTATTCCACTCATAGTTACAGTAAATTTAAACAGAATTTCCACATGCATCTACAAAAATGCAAGATGAAAATGAAATAGTTAAAAAAAAAACTATTAAAATGTTTAAACAAGATGTGAAAGAGGCAACAAGCTCTGAATGAATTCAAGAATAAAAAACATTTAAGCAAAAGTTGTGATTTTCCCTGTTTTGTTTTTTGTTTTGTTGAAGGCTTTTTAAGTTTCTCTTTATAAATTGTTTTCATGTTTTTGTTTTTTCCTCAGTATAAGATGAATGAGTAAATAAAATTAACAAAAACAAGTTAGAGATACAAATTTTTACTGTTACATTTGGTTATTTAACTGTAAATTCGTATATTCACACTGGCATAGAAATACAGACATAAGAAACACATACATATAATATACATATAAATCATAGGGACACATACATTTACATATGGGCATTTCCATTTTGACGTGTCGTGATATTTGTACCACAAAATGTAAAAAAATTAAATGAAGAAGTCAAATTTGTGAAAAAGGTTTTTATGTATACAAAGTAATGAAGTAGCACTATATTCAGAAAAAAAATTACAGCAATCGACGCTAAGGATTTGCAGATATAAGCAAAAATATGTGCTGGCGTGACGTTAAAAAAACGGAAGTGGATTTTGACTTGCATTACAAAAATGAATAAGACTACGAATTAAGCAAGACGGTTTATATAAAACCTTATTTAGTAAACTTTTGACTTATATATATTTATTTTTTAAGCTATAAAATTTAAAAATCTTTGCTCGTTTTAATGTACATATGGTCATTTTCAGCGAAAAGTCTACTTTTTTTAATGTAACGCCAGAATGCAAATAAGGTTGAATTTTAGGACCATGTTGTTCAACCATTATCCCTTTTGTTACTAAATGTAGAGCAAGTCTCGCTTTACACCAAAATATAAAAAAGTAAACTATACATATTAAATTTTTCGAGAAACAATTTAAATTATTTCTGGCGTTACGTTACAAAAAGTAGACTTTTCGCTGGAACTGCCCATATGCATACACAATTTACAAATTGTCTTACGAATTGTAAAGGGAGACTTTTTAACCATTAGAATTTGGAAAATTTAATTTTGGCATAATTTTTTCAGCAGTTCGGCCGGTATCTTGTCATTCAGAGCTGGAATTGTGGCTGGCTGGTATCTTTTCACGATAGACTTCACGGATTCCAACAAGAAATAGTCTAGTTGGGTCAAATCCTATGATCTTGGCTGCCAATGGGCTGTTCCAAAACCTGTCTTGTTGAAACCACATGTTAACCAAGACCAATTCTTCAATTTTGGACATAAAGAAAGTTGGTTATCATCGCACGGTACCTTGCACCATTTAGTGTAAAGTTGCGGTTCTTATCGTAATTGAAGAATTACGATCCAATGATGCTGTCGGTCCAGAAACCGCACCAAACAGTGCGTCTTTAAGGCCGCATTGACCGCTCTTGAACTGCCTCTGGCTGCTCTTTACACCAAGTTCGGCAATTCTGTTTGTTGACATATTATGAAGACCTTAAAACGAAAGTAATTTACGCAACAAGTTTCCCACACAGCATTCATTTTGGTAATAAATTTCAATGACTTGCAAACGTTGCTCGTTTGTTTTACTATTAGTGGTGAAATGTCAAACCTTAAGGTGGATTCATCCATGCTCTCCGAACAATAATTTTGTCCGGAGAATTTTTTTTAACAGAAAGTGTTCTGCAGAACTATTTATCCTTTTTGGAAAACTTGTCTGGAAAAACAAATTTACCATATGGTTTACAGATGAAAAGAATTATACAAAATGGCAACACAACTTGCTTATATTGAATTGTTTTCTAAAAGTATGTTAAAGAAAATGGATGAAAAAAATGAAAGCGATATCTTTATTTTTAATTATTAAATTTTTTAGCAAAACCACAATTGTTTTAATATCAATGCAAAAACACTATATGATGTGGCAGTTCAATTCAATTTTTTTGTACAAATTGAAAAAACTTGCATCTCAGTTCATTTTGTTTTGAACCACAATTAAAATTAAACCAATTCAAGAAAAAACTTGCCGAACAAAATAATTTCTCTCTCTCTCTTTCTCTCTCCGGACAAAAATATTGTTGTACTTCTTATTTCTGGCATTGCCACATGTTTAAAATCTTTTATTACAATAAAAAACCAAATAGAATCACCAAAAAATCACCCTTTTTAAACTTAAAGTTACCACTACAAGAAGCAGAATAAACAAACATAAGAATCCAAATAAAAACAGTTTTAGATAAAAAAGTACGATTACATCAAAAATGAAAAAAAAAAAAAATAGAATAGAGTAAGAAATTGTGGTTGTTTTGTAGTCTCTTTATGAAATGTGTCACATATAATGTCACAAATATCTTGTCAGTTTCCGTTCTCGTTCCTTTTCTATTATTCTGAATTCTGTTGCTATTGTTGCTGTTGTATATTTCATTACAATTGTATAAAAGTAATGACTGCAAGGAAAAAAGCATTAAGAGCACATTTTGAAGAAGGTCAAAGGCGACTATTAGCGCACTCTATTTACAAATTGCTTGTTTCAAGTGCAATTATAGTTAGTGTCACTTTTAAGATTGTGTGTCAAGATCAAATTATGTTTTTCTTATGGGTTTTGTGTGAAAAATCCTCTTTGATTGCTGGTAACATTGTTCATTTAAAGGCTTTTGTTTTGAAAGTGTAAAAAAATATGAAATCTAAACAAAGTAAGTCAAGGTCGATCGCCTTGAAATTAAAGTTACTTTTATTTTCTTTTTATGAGAACCACATATGTATGCATTTATAGGCCTTGTATTATGCAACATTATTGCGTTACACCCACAATCAAGACATAACGCTACCTCATGCCTATCAGAGCCATATTGACGACATATTCTAGGACCTAGTGGAATTCTAAGATGATTTGCTTAACTAAGTGAAAATAAATTAAGCTCTTATATGTTTTAGCCAAAATATGCATCGATCATTGAAAATGGATTAAATATCTCCATATCTTTACTTAGCTCTCATATAAATCTGCTGTAAGAATTTTTATGCGTTTAGCTGTAGGACCACACAAAGCAATAATTCGTTGCTCCATTTTATGCATCTTTGAAAAGCAAATGAAATCAATGTCGTCGCCTTAGAATGTAAACTTGCTAACTTATTTCTAGCAAATTTAACAGGGCAGACAAAAAACTTCTAATCTCACGTCGTGAATTTTTTCATAAGCAGCAAACGTACAGTCCCAAATTGCAATAAATGTTTTTCGAAGACAATTTCCCAGCTGACGTTCCTCAGGGATCCTTAGTCCAATATGACATCGCTCCCGATAGGTTGCCTAGCCAAACGCTCTGCACTTGCCAGTTGTGCCCGAAAAGTAAGACCAGTGAGGATACGCACCATCATACTAACTTTGGACTTACTCCCATTGAGGAGTCAGTCCATGGGCCCACACTCCTATAATACGGATCCTACCGCCCAAGGAGAATTTGGTAGTGGACCTCCTACAGTCCAATAAGGTCTTGGACTTAGCCCTATTAACTAATATCGCCTTGATTTCGGTAAATATCTTGGCATCTACCTACCCCATATTTGATTCAATGCATCCCAAACAGTCCGTAATAGCACGAATTTCCGCCTGGAAGCTAGTGTTGTGATCAAGAAGACGGTAGAATATCTCGGTTCCAGAGTTTTCAACATAGATTTCCATTCCCTTTTCATTCTCCAATTTAGAGCCTTCCGTGTAGCAACAGATCCCCACAGGCGTTTGCCGTAAAGTTCCACTCAACCATGATTCCCTATCATTGATCATAATCTCGCAGTTTCCGACAATATCCGTCTCTAGTATTTGGTAAGGCATGAACGGTGGACGTGTGTATCCGGTCAATGTATCTAATATACACTGATGACATGTCTTGTATTCGCCTAAATATAATTAGCTGAGAGATAATAGCCGTTCGGCCGGGAGTGCCGCTTCGTACCTCACCTGCGTTTCGATCGAGGTATATCCAGCGGTGTCTCCAGAGCCTTGGTAGATGTAGTGCACATTGCCCAACTTATACCCAAGCACCATGTACGCTGGGCCAACAAAGTCCACCAGATTACAGAGGCGTAAAATAGAATCGGTCTAATCACACTTCTGTAAAACCAGTGTATCATAATTGGACTAATACCCCGTTTCGGGCCTAAGGCGATTCTACTTTGCGTCCAACATCGGATCGCGCTGTTTGTTCTTTTCTCTATGTGGTGTTTCCACTTTAGTTTCCGATCAAGGATCACGCCCAAGTACTTGACCCTGTCGGTTACTGGTATCGTTCTGCTTGAGAAACGTAGTTCCTTAAAGGCAGGAATTTTTTTCCTTCTTGTGAGCAGACATATTTCCTTCTTCGATGGGTTAACGTTTAGCCCTCTTGATCGAACCCAGCCGATAGCCGTATCTGGGGTCGTCTGCACAAGTAGTTTGGATCCTATCCCCTAAGAAGTATTGCCACAACGTATGCATAGCAGATGGGTCCAAATCCTTCCTCGGTTAACAGACTATTTATCGTGGTCACCCATAGCAGTGGTGATAAAATTCAACCCTGAGGAGTGCCGCGAGATACTTACTCTCCTCCTTATAGTCACATCTTACATTTCGCAACTTATCCATCTATTCCTAAGCATGTGGGTGATACAGTCAATGAGCGCCCGATCAACCCAAAACTAGTCTAAGGATCGGATAAGAGTGTCGGTAAATACGTTATTAAAGGCTCCCTTGATGTCAATGCGTTGTGTAGTGTGTAAAGCGGAAAATGGGAATCCATTAGAAGTTTCACGATCTCCTCCATATCATCTAGTCTCCTTCCCGTCTCGTCGACTATTGACTCTTGTTGGAGATGGGTTTTGGATAGAAACTTTTTAACCATCGAAACTTCATTAACGCTATCTACCTGTTCACAGAGGAGTTTCCAGGAGTCTAGTTTGGCCTTTCTAGTGATTTTCCTAAACATATTCACTAATCCTACTATGATATTTATCCCAGTAGACTGTGGGCTTTCCCGGTTAAAAAGTTTGCGTATTTTCTTCCCCAGATCTCGATTCTCCAAGGGAATTACCCACAGTTTCTCCTGGAGGTATACTTAAATCATATTTAAATACAG
Source organism: Pollenia griseotomentosa (assembly GCA_963931875.1). Lineage (NCBI taxonomy): Eukaryota > Metazoa > Arthropoda > Insecta > Diptera > Polleniidae > Pollenia > Pollenia griseotomentosa. Next base: position 97,212,130 of record OZ007561.1, on the reverse strand, counting down.
TTTCGATTTTTCAGTGTTATTAAACGGTCTTATTTAATTAAGATAAATTTATGTTAGCACTACTAAATAAAAAAAAAAATTTCATAAAAATGTGTATTTATTTAAAAGATGGTCTCAAATAACCGCTAAATGTTATTGCTTTGCCTATTTTTTTTGTAGTGTTGTGATATTGAGGCCACCTTGCTAAGTTATACACAATGGCAACTTAAATTGAATTTAAATGTACCAGCTTGGTGAATTAAGTTTCTTTTTAGTGTTTATTGAATATGATTTTATATCAAACCTGAAAATTGGCCATACAAGTCTCTTAGGAATTAATATTCAATTTATTGTCATTTGGTTTAATAAATATTTAAATACTATAAGAGAAAATAAAATAAGCAAAAACTTGGAAATTAATTTTAGCACTTTAGTTGCAAAAGGACTATCAATAAGACAACTAGTCTCTTACAGCATCTCATTCCTCCCCTTTTAAAATACATTTGCTGATAAATAATGTGCAAATAAATGTTGTATGTATCTGATTATTAAAGAATTGTAATTTGTTGTTATTGTTATACGTAAATATGATCTCATTGTGTATGCGTGAGTGCGGTGAGTATGCTAAGATTTATATTTGTATCCTTCTAAAATATATATAGGTTATCCTTACTAAATCCACATGTGTGTATTTGTGTTTTTGTATTTTTATTATTATTGAGTTAAGGTTGTATTGATTTTAATATATGGGCATTTCCAAAAAAAGTTTCCTTTTTGTCACTTGATGCTCAAAGAATAAGTTATTTATTATTTACTTTTTTGTATTGTGGTGTAAATCACAACTGGCTTTACGTTAATGCCCGTAATTTCTACAAATAGATTTCTAGCTGTGTATAGATATCTATGGTGTAACGAATTTTTCATAATTTTAACACGCATGTTTTACCCGCTGGTTAAGCTGTAGTGTATTTTACACCATCGATTCTTTACAGTTAATTCAAAAAATTAATAAAAATACAAAGGTTGCCATATTTTAAAAGAAAACTTAAAGGAAAAAACACGTAGGCAAAATAAACGTTGAAATTACTAAACAAGTTTTACCGGATCGGTAAAGATAACTGTTAGGTACAAACACGACCAGATATCTGATAGGAAAAATTTTAACAACATGGGTCTTAAATACAAGGTAAATTCCTATGTGACGTATCGTGCTAAAAATACAGCTTTCCTGTGGAAGTACCCATATGTATGTGTATTTGTCATTGACGTTGACGTTGTTGTTGTTGTTGTTGGGTATTTTGATAATTTGTTAAATCAAGGATACCACTTGTTGTGCCATGTACTTCTTAGTTACTTAAATGCACATCCACATGCTTGTTACTAACATTTACATATTTTTGTTGTTGTTGTTGTTGTTATTGTAAGCATTACTGCTTGCTGTCAGGTATTTATTCTTGACAATTTGGCAAATAACAGAAAATCAAGGCGATTTAATGTGTTTTCTTGCATTTTTATTTCGCTTTTACTTTATTTTCTGGATTTGTTTTGCTGCTTATTTTCTGTTGTTGTTATTTCAGTCATTTTTAATAAATGGGGTTTATTATACCCTTCACTGAAGGTAAAAGGGTGTATATATAAGTTTTGCAATCCTGGGTACTTATGAGTAGCGAAGTTAATAAAACGATATCCGTCTGTTCGTGTAAATGTTGAAATGGGTTTTCCGAAGACCCCATAAATTATAGGGACTTTGTCGTTATTGATTTATGTCACATATACTCCGTTGCTTGCTATTGAAATCTAGAAAAATCGGTCCATAAATGACTAGGATATGAGCAAACAAATACGACTGCCTCCAACTTTACTGATAAAACCTTTGTTGTGTTTTTTATTCTTTTTTTTTCTATATATCTGGAGAACGACCAGAGCTTAAGGTTCCACATTAGGTAAAAGCATCTTGGTTATAAATACTCAATCTCTCTAAAAAAAAGGACGGGAACGGAGAACACAAAATAGTTTTTTTTTATAGCTTAAGCACGGTAAGCCAAAAATGTTCCTAGTTTGGTACACATAGCTGGGTTGTAATTATACAACCTTTCTATATAATATGGGCGGGATTGGAGAAGTGGGTGTTTCACTTCCCATACAAAGACACTATAAATTTCTGTGTACTTGGAGAACGGCAAGAGCTATCGTTTCCAAATTAGGTACAATCATCTTGGTTATCAACACACAACATCCGATAAAATGTGGGCGCAATTGAGGAAGTGGGCGTGACACAAAATATATTTATTTATATCCAAAGAACGGTAAGAGAAAAATGTTTCAAACTTTGTACACATAACCGGCTTATAAATATACTCAACCTCTCTACGGGATTAGAGCAGTGGGCGGGGCAAAAGTCAAAAATATCAATTTAGGTGCAAGCATCTTGGTTACCAACACCCAACATCCCACAAAATTTGGCCGAATTGGAGAAGTGGGCGTGGTACAAAATATATTTGTTTACAAACATATTAAAAATGTATTTATATAACTTTCTGTTTTTATCGCACCATGGTGGAGGGTATATAAGATTCGGCATAGCCGAAAAAAGCACTCTTACTTAATTTTTAAGTACTATTATTTTTTGTAAATTTCCTAACAGGTTTTTTTCTGTTGTTGGCATTGAAATTATTGTAACAAATCAATACAGATTCAAGATCTTTGTTTATAAAATGATGAATCATGTTAAGTAATTGCAAATTGAAACAGAAGTAAAAAGTATTTTTTGAGGTCTTAAGAATATTTATTTTAACATTCTGTCTAGTTCACAATATTTTCTATAGCATTTATAAGTTATGTTTAGTAACGTTTCCTTATGAGTTAAAAAAGTGTAAATACTGTAACGAAATTGACGTTAAAATGCATTAATATCCAACAAATTATACAAACCGCTTATTTATTGCAACATATCAATTTATTCAACAAATCAAAAATTTTAAGATATTATGAAGAAAGGAATTTTACAAAATGAAAATTAATTAAGATTGTTATTGATAATCTTTCATTCTTGACCGTGGCCGGGATTCGAACCGCGGCCGGCAGGTTACCATGACATGTTTCGATCGCAACCACTCGATCTCCTCAGATGGATTTGAAGTTTTACACTCGCAGCCATCGACTACTGCTGCCGTCAATAGTCAAACATCAATCCTTAAACCAAATTGTATTTTAACCTTTGGTAGATCGAAGTTTGCTTTTTTGAATGATTATCCATTTTAATTGATTTTACATGTTTTTCCTTACTTCTGTTTTCGGACTTCAAAAAAATTCTTGACAAAAGTACGAAAAAACAAAAAAGCTCTCCCCCCCAAATCGATCCACTAAGACGGGTGTTTTGAAAATTCGAATGTTAAGGGGGTAAAAACGGGAAAATTCGTCAACTTTATATCTCCAAAACTCAAATAGATACTAGAAAAATGTGATACTTATCGTTGTTCTTTAAAAAAATAAGCGAACAGGTGTCCGGTCCTTTTTAAAAATTCGGCCCTTTTAAGAGTAAACGGGTAAATCCTGCATTTTGGTACTTTTTATGTACTTGGTTTCAAATCATATTAAACAGTTTTTATGTACTTATTGTTTTTTTACGATATAACGTTGTAAGAATTATTATGTTTCAATTGGAAAAAATGCTCGAAATAAAGTTTCAGTCAAAACAGTTATGATGCAGAAAAAATTAAATCCGACCCAAATGACGTTTTGCTAGATTCGACAAGTACTTTCAGAAACCGAAATCAAAATGTAGTATAACGTAATTTTTTATGAAACACGATTTTTATAAATGTATATTTTTTTTTAATATTTAAACTAAAAATTGTTTTTTATCTTTCCAGGTAGGTTTCAAATTCCAAAAAATAAATCAAACTTAAAGAATGGTAAGTCCAAAGAGAAAAGTTTTGCTTTATAACCTAATGATTCTGACTCGCCTTTTTGAACCCTATTTGAATTTAAGCAATAAAATATTTATTGTGGGAGTGGCACTCCGAGATCTGTGCTAACTAAATAAAAATACCCCGTTTATTAAATATGAGGGGTATAGATGCAAAGGCTGCATTCTCCACTTTTTTTTACAAACGTAACTAATAATACCTTTTAGTTGTATTTAATGAAAGCTTCCGATTAGTGAATATGACGTTACCAGATACACTTTTATCCCATTAAAAATGATGTTCAAAAATTAAGAATTGTTGCAAAAACGGCAATGTCCATTGGAGATTGTCGTTTTTGCCCTGATCACATTTTGTTAAGCTCTTTTTCTCTCAACTATTTTCGAAAATGTATGCAATTTTTTTATTCTTTTTCTTTTTTTTTTGCAAAAGAAATGAAAAAATAACAATTATTTTTTTATATGAAACAGTTCATTTTATAACTTTGTCATTAGTCGTAATTATGGAGCGGAATTGTTATGAAGTTCCTCCAAATAAATCAAGAAAAAAGGCAAGAGACACCAACAAATAGAAAAGGAATTAAAAAAATTAAATAAAAAAGTATGTATCAAGGCCAATTGATAACCAGGCGGTGGTATTACGACATCTGACTAGATTTGATTAGAGCAAACACAACAATCTCCAATTTTATTATTTTAAATGCCAGCAAACTTGCGTCATATCTTCGTCATATTCTTATTTACTGAATAGCATAACATACAATACATACATATGAATATACTTTGAGCTAGAGGTTTTTACTATTTATTACGAAAACTATAAATGTGGAGATTGCAGTCTTTACATCTATACCCCTCATATTAATTATATTTGATGGCGATAACTTTGTAGCCATTAAATAAATAAATATATTAAATTTTGTTTAACACTTACATATTTTACATTTTATATTTTTTTTCTTTCGTAATTTTTACACTTCCTGCTAAAATTTTTAAAATTCATTTGAAATTTCTATCAGTGGATTTGCAGTAGTGAAAATATTCTTTTTCTATTCGCATTAAACTCATGCCCAGCAAAATGTAATCGAAATAGTTGTTTGCTGCTCAATTATTATTTGAAGTTTATCTTGCTTTTTAATTATTTACATAAATTAATAGGTTTTGAAAAGTGTAAATATGCCAGCAACGAGGAGCGAAAAAATTTGATTGCATTAACATTTAATTTTTTTTGTTGCAATTTTCATAAAGTTTGCCAATTTGATTTTAAAAAGGAAGAGAATTATGAGACCCAAATATGTAAATGATTACATAAACTTGTTTTGTAATTTGTTGCTGTCTATAATTAAAAAAAAAAAATAAATAAAAAAAATGTAAAAAGTTTAACACAAAGTAAAGATTTTAATTTTTAGACGAAAATAACGTTTGTGCATCTCTTTTTCGCTTAACTAAAATAAAGTAGAAAGTTTTATAATTAAAAAGTTTTATTCAAATACACAAACATACAAAACCAGACATCCAGTTACAAAATCCTAATATGCAAAAGGGCATAACAACAAAAAAATTCGAAATATTGTTTTTGATTAATTTTTGTTCGTTTTATTAAACTAAAGATCCCTGCGATCAGAAAAGGCGACTTTATTAAAGAAATTCAAACGCCAAGTACACCTTGTTGTTATTAAGTTAGTAAAGTTTTTTGCTTCTGCCGTAAAAAATAAAAAGTCTTGTTACACCCTTTTGCATTTTAGGTGACGATATATGAATGTTTGTTTGTTTGTTCCCTGTAGACTTCTGAGCTATTAAACCGATTTCTCTTAAATTTTCACAGAATTTTCCTGTTATTTTACATGGGAGTGTTTTCAAATCTATTTTGAGTGATATTGAAATCAAACAAATTTTAGAAAGATCATGTTTTAAAAAGTTTTTAAAAATACTTTAGTTCGACTTATTTTTACATCTCTTAAAATCAAGAAAAATTACGCTCATAAAAAAAATTGATTAACGAAAATTTTAGGAAAATAAAACTTGGCGATTTTTTTTAGTGTAATTTAGAGTATAACTAAGTGTGGTTAATGCATCTGGGGTTACAACAGATAAGTAAGAATTGATCACTTAGTGATTATAGTGTAAAAAAAATTGAATAAATTTCAGTATTCTGTAAAATAATGAAGGTATCTGTTAGTTTTAAATTATTTCTGAAACAAATGCAAAAAAATAATATATTTTAACTAAAAATTATCTAAAAATCCTCTAATAACGTTAACGATAAAATTTTTTGTTTTTATTAAAATTATCTTTAAAAGTTAATTCATGATTTTTTTTTAGTAACCAGTGAAAATTTTTTTGTAAGTAGTAACTTTACTGGGTACTGCCGTACATACATATGTACATAATAACGTACGCCACGCCCATTTATGATGCTAATCAAAGTACCATCAAAGTATCGGAATCATAAGCAAAGTTTCACTTGTTTTCATAGGTTCAATTAAAGTTCGGAAAATTATTATTAATCACCGGTTGAAATGACTATTTCGGATGATCATTTGTACAGGGTCTAGAATAGGCTTGCCAGTTTAGCACTTTTAGTGCTAGATTTAGCACATTTTATCTGAATTAGCACTAAGAATTTTGAAAAAAGTGCTAAGTGCTAGTTTAGTACATTTTTATAATTATTTAGCATTTTTAGCAGTTTTTTTAGATCCCAAAAAAAAAACTCACATAATCAATTCAAGTAAAGTATCAATTCTTTAAGTGTATCAAGAAAAATACATACATATTAGGCATATAACTTTTTAAAAAAAATGGCATAGCATAGTTGAGTAGAGCATACATATTTTTTTTTAAATTAGCAATGCCGCAATGCCAGCACTTAGTAATGCACGTTGGAGTTCTGGCACTTTTGTCTTTTATAATTATTCCGAAATATGAATTGCAATTATTTTCTATTTGTATGTGATGCTTAGAGCGAAGTTTGGTTTGCTAATCATACTATTAACACAAAAAATTTCGCCACACTACAAAAATCATTGTCGGGCTTTGGAGAAGCAAATGATTGGAGAAGCTATTCAGAAAGCTCAGCGAGGCAACCTCCTATTGGACCAAACCCCTATTAGATAGACCCGGCTAAGAACTAGAATGAAAACAGAACTGTTATATTCAGTTAAACGCATAAGAGAAGGTGCAAAATTAGACAAAGTTTGTTGCCACACTTTAAACAAAACGGACGATATTGCAAAAAATCGGTCCATCTCGAAGTGCTACATGTTGTGCAAATTTAATAGAACAAAATTAGCTGACTTTCTTTACAACTATTACACTTTTATCTTTAAAGTACTTCATGAGCGATTTTTAAGGCTATTTGAGTTTCTGGACGCTATTTTGGTTTGGCAACAAATATTGACTTCACTAATGTCTAAGAAAATTTAAACGATTATAATTTCATTTTACTCTTTTTACAAAATATGAGCGGGTTGAATTATGACAAAGAAAATAAAACATTGGTTTTACAAACAAAGTAAGTACCAAAGTTGTATAGCAAGGCAGTATGAACACCTTAAAAAATAGTAAGGACAAAATATGCAACATGTTTTGCACGTTTTTCATCAACTTATTCACAAAAGAACTTGAAAATTTTTCTCACAGTTGTATTTTTTGTAGAAACAAACATAAAAATGTAGAACATGTGTCATTAATGCAACATATTTCTCAGAAAAGAAATCTTCATAAAATATAATATAATGTAACATAATAATAAATGTTTATATTAAACATAATGAATATGTGAAAAAAATTTCAAATGTAAATTTTTTATTATATTCATAAAAATCAATGTAACAACACTAGCACTTTTGTTTTTCACTGTAGATCAATTTAGCACTTTTTTTTGTCGATTTAGCATTTTTCTTCTGGCAAGCCTGGTGTAGGTAGGGCTGCAAAACAATCGATAGTCGGCCTAATCGATAGTTTCGATAGTTAGCTTAAAAACTATCGATAGTATCGAAAGATTTTATGTGCCAGTATTTATGTCAGTTTTTTACCTCCGACGTCAAAATATTTACTTTAAATCTGGAAATTTAAAAGATTATTTTGTATAGCTTGCTTTAAAAAGTTTTTCATATAACATTTTTGGAATTTTCAAAAATTTTTATAAAAAATTTTCAAGGGAGCTGTATGAAGGAAGTCTTTTTCAAAATAACCCTAATAATTTTTTTAAAATTTTTCGTTAAAATATAAAAAATTTTCAAAGGAGCTGTATGAAGGAAGTCTTTTTCAAAAAACCCTATAATATATTTATTAGTACACAATTCTGTGGCAATACGAAAAAAGTGCTTATTTTTGTTCCTAAACATTCCTAATGTCACAGACCGGAAGTTAACGTAAGTTTTGATACGAAATATTATTGCACTTTGAAAAAAGATAAGCACAGAATCATTTAGCTATAACTTCCTGAAAAGTCGTACAAAATAATTAAAACTTTAACCGTGTGTACTTTTGGACGTTAAGATCTCTAAGGAAACATTGTTTCTAGCTGTTGTTGCATATGCACTTTTAAATATGAAGATTTCAAAGATCCCATAAACTCAAATTTAGGTTACGTCAACTTAAGTACTTTTTCCTTTTTTCACAGAATTTAAACAAGTTTTTGCACTGCTAAAAACTTGTGTCGAATGAGTTGTTAAAATGTTTCGTTGACTACATCTAATGCTACTTTAACTACAGGTTGACAGTTCGAACCTAATTTTTTTGATTTCTTAGTGTTTTTCTAAGAATGGTTGACACTTCGAGCCGTAAACAGTGCATTACAAAAAATTCTATGTTGTTTCTGTTGTTTTTCGATAGTTGTAATTCCGACACCACCTGTAGTTGAAGTCGCTTTGACTACATGTATTCAACTTAGACTTTTCAAATTTTCCGATATTATCGATAGTGATAAAACTAACGATAGTCCGCCAAAAATAAAACTATTGATACTATCGATAGTACTATCGATTGCTTTGCAGTTCTAGGTCTAGGTGAAGTTATAGATACATTTCTGCCAGTTAAAATCGGCTTCTTTTTAAGGCCATGTCGGGTATGCGCAAAATTTAATAAATGTACATACAAAGATTTAATGTTTCGATTTCGATGCCAATAGCAAATGGTAAGCCTCCAAACCTCCTTTATTAAATGTGAACTAAAATGTATTTTTTTTTTCTCTACCGCTAACCGAATTTTTTGTTTATAATGAAAGCAACATGCGTTAAATGAGAAATACATCAAAGCTTATTTATTTTGTTGTAATTTTTCTTGGTAATTCTCAGATTTCTAAAATATTATTTCAAAATATTCAGAAAAATAATATTATTATTAATCTGAAAAAGGCCATGTGTGAAATAAGAAATTATAATTCTGAAAATGTTAAACAAGATTCCTTTAAGAGTTTTAGGAATTTTGTTTAAATCACTTTGAAATTGTACACACACACAACCACACACACACATACTCTTTTATATGAATAAAGAATATACATGTTTGTCATGTCGTAATAGAGAATGGAAAAAGTTAATTAACTAAATTATTTAAGAGGATTATTATTTAAGTAATATCATCAAATAATAACAATTTACAATACATACATACCCAGCGGGAAAAAGAAGGGGTGTGGATGCCTTTTAGACGGCCTCTGTACTCCTTCTTTTGGATGTACAATGCCTGCACGCTCCATTCCACATTCTTATATTTTTTACACACGTTGTCATTGCGAGGTAGGCTTTCCTCTTCTCAGTAACATAAGAATGGTAGGTTGCTTTTGCTTTGGCCAAAAAACATGTTACTCCTTCTCATCTCCCTTCGCATAGAAGAAAATGTAGAATGTGTATTAATTAGAGTCGTTCGGTCCCCATACAAAAAAAAAAAGTTGGGCCAGACACCCCCTAGGATTAAAGATAAGTTGAATAAAATTCCAGAAAATTTTTTTGAATTTTTTGCCACGCCTCTGGATACCGCCCTTTTAGTTTTTTGTATACTGCGTCGCCATTTAAACTCCGATCATAACATATTGCATATCGTTATTCATGGCTCGTCTATGGCTTCATTTTTGCCTTGGGTGACATTTTAATCCGACATCAAATTCTGGGCGCCACTTATGCCATCTCGGAACGTACCACCCTAATGTCCAATTTTTTGCACGTGGCAAGAAAGCCCTTCTAAAACTTTGTACTTCTAGCCTTTAATGTACCCACTTTTATGCCACGACCCAAAATTAGGCACACTTTTCTTTACTTATATATTTTAAATTGAACTTTTTGTTTTTTATATATAGCGCCGACGTTTTAAGTCCAATTTTATTTTATCGCATATTATTATTAATGGCCTCACTATGGCTTCATTTTTGTGTTTGGTGACTTTTTAATTCGAAATCGAATTCTGGGCGCCACCTATAACAATGTCCTAATGTCCAATTTTTTGCACGTGACAAGAAAGCCCTTCTAACACTTTGTATGGCTAGGTTTTAATTTGCTCACTTTTATGCCACTCCCCAAAAGTACGTTTAATTTTTTCTTTTGCACATAAATATTATATTAAACCAGGTAGATCAACATACAAAAATAAGAAAATTGTATCAGTCAGAATGAAATTTTATATTAGTAAAGTATCTTTAATTATAAAGAAGAGTTTTTGCCACCCCCCAAAATGCAAAACTTTTTGCTTTTTATAAAAACCTTTTAAAGTCCGCATCGCATATTGTTGTTTATGGTTTGAATCTTTAGCCTTACCAATACCCTCCCGGGTGAATATTTTAGTTTTATTTCTATAACTACTTTCTTTTATTTGCTTCAGTTAAAAGGAAATTCTTACTCTCTGAATAAATTGTTTTCTTTAAAAAAAAGTGGAAAATAATTTGTCTGACGGAATTTTCTTAAAAAAAACTTCAAAACAGTTGTATGACGAAAACTTGTTTTCATTGCTTATAAACCTGCAGTATTACCCGGGTGGGTATTGAAAAACGATGTACATAAAAATATTTGGTAAGGAGAATGTTACTATTTACACCCTTAAAATATACTACTGGCAATGATAACAGATCCTAATCCCTCAGTACGGCGGAGGCCTTCTATGTGGCAATCTTTAGCAGTTAGATAAGAATAGTAATTGAATCATAAAAATGTTCAAGCAGTCTCTTAAAAAGGCCTCAAGTTAGAAGGTCTTCGGAGTTTTCCCGCTGGGTATAAACACACAAATATGCACACAAACTACACACATGCGTTTTTTGGTTGAATATATGTATGTGTTTGTACAGGAAACGGAAAGTTGTTGGTTGCACATACGTTGTTATTAAATATATTGTTGCTTTTTTTTATCACCAAGCGACTAATATGTACGTACCCTGATTTCTAAGCTTTAAAGAGAACAAAATTATTTAAATTATTCAATACTAATATCAGTAAAATGGAAAAATATGTATCTATTTTAATCTTATGCATCAATAAAATGACAAAATAATAAATTAAATAAATTATAATTCATGTTGAATTTTAATTAGTAATTATTTTAATAATAAGCAAAATAGAAATTTATACATATCGCACACTAAATCATTAACAGGCAAATCTCAAAATTTATGGAAATCGTTTTTATTTCATTAGCCAGTTCACAAATCGAATTTAGAGCGACCACGAAAAATTCGTTTGCTTCGCCGTCTTCTTTGACATTTCTTCTTTAACATTTGTGGAACTTAATTTGATTACAAAATTGCAGCGATGTTTTTGAATCCAGTTTTCTGCCTCTCCCAAACAATTTTGAATTTTGTTTTGTGCCTGTTTATGATTGAGTGTGCGATATGTATGTGGTCTATTTAAGGCAATAATTTATAAAAGTTTTGTTAATTATTTTGTGTTTTATTAAATATTTTTTTGCTTTAATTACAAAGCACAATGCCACAAATAAAATTAAATAAACCATAATATGGTTGTAGCTTTTTGATGGAGGGCTATTTAACATTACTATGGTTGTCGGTGACAATAATATCGTTTAATAAAACATAATGTGTTTAAAAATTTCTTTAAAAAAAATAGTTTTGTTGGAGGCGAACATATTCAAACGTGTTTTTTCTCTGCGAGTAGCGAACTTTTTATGGGGCGTTTGGTAAATTATGTATCGATCTTCACGAAATTTAGTGGTGGGATTTCTGGTCTTATGATACTAAATTATACCAAATTTTAACACAAAATCGCTGCTCGTTACTGTTTTCCGGAAGTATGCTTTATATAGCTTATATGGTAAATTATGGATTGATCTTGACAAATTATAGTTGTATGATTTCTAGTCATGCAAAACATATTTGCATACAATTTTATTTTCGTTTTTGTAACAGATATATATATAATAATATAATAAGATTTCAAATTATAATATCATTCCAAGGAATCTTTCCTATTATATAGCAGAAGACGCATTCCGCGCAATTTAGCACGTCATACAGAAATCGTATTAATGATAAATTTTGTATTCCCGTAAATAACTTTGATAACTTCGAATCTTGTTGACTAAAAAGTAATTAATACGATTTTTCATTCCGCCGCCCGCAGTGACTTTGCATCGATCAAAACAAATGGCATTTAAAAGTTAGGACCCTCTGTTTTATAATAATTAAATAAAAGAGGAATTGTCACTTCAACATGGCGATAAGGGTTAAATAGCACCTATTTGACGCTTTGTAACAGGTCATTGAAATAACCTAAATGGATACATTAAATTTTAGTTAATAAAATGCCACTAGCCGCACAAAATCCTGTCACATAACTAGTTTTGTATCAATTTACTTTCCTACTACACTGCGAGACTGATATACGTACTTAATGGTCACTGGACGATCGGTAAGCACGCTATGAGACTCGCTCTCTGTTTTAATGAATGCTGCCACAGGTAAAGAGAACCTGGAATTGAGGAGACAGTATTTCATCTCCTATGTGATTGCCCAACACGACATGGATTATTTGGGAATAACCTTCTGCGGGGACTCTCTGAAATATCACGGGTGAAACTCAGCCACTTGTTGAAATATCTCAACGCATCGGGCTGGATCTAGCCATCGCAGTATTGCCCCTAGGTCAATCTTGATCGGGGGTTCCTATTCTTGACGAATTGTGTGGTGTCAAAACAGAGTCACTGTCGACTCTACTTGCAGCACGCCTAGTTCTGGGCGTGCTACCACGTTAACCAACCAACCAACACTTTAAACACTATATCACGAGTTGAGTGATATATCTTGTGTTCACCTATCACAATTCGTTCCTTTTTATTATAACTTGTGTTCACTATTCACGAGATAAGATCAATTGACATAAATTTCCCGCAGGGATATTTTCGGCAACTGGCAACTTAAATAAAGTTCGGTTGCCATACATAGAATTAGAGAAATTGAAAAGAAGTGAAGCGCGTTATTAAAAAGTATTCAGCAACATATTTGGGGGAGTCACAACGTGTGTTATCGTGCCATAATATCCTAAAATTTTACAAAAGTTTAAAAAATTATTTTTGTGTTTCATACATATATACTAAAATAATAATACTTTTTATGATGAAGAAGAAATCTTAATTATGAGGGTTGCTGCTCATAGCACTCATATTTTTTTCCTTGTTATTATTTTAAGACATATAACTTTATGACGACTACCTTGTGAATGAATGGCCTAATTTTATTTAAATTTAGATTTATTTTTATTTTAATTTAGGTTGAAACAATAATTTTTGTTAACATAATATTGCCCTTTTCAACCATATTTGAGTTTTTATGCAAGCAAACATTTTATGGTTGATAATAAACTCGCGAAAATAACTATTGCCCTAGAGGAAGCGTATAGACACTGTTGTAGTCTGGTATAGGTTCTTTGGTGGTAGAGACTAGTTTTAGTCCTAACACTTTATATAAATTGGACCTAACCCTTTTACATGGGGTTGTCATTGGTGGGGGTTAATTGACACCTAACAGCTACCATATTTGACAAGTCACACATCTAATCTCAATGAACGTGATAAGTTTAAGTATAAATTATTTTAATACATTGACTATCTTTTTATTCTAAATATACCAGTTAAGTGATTAGTTCTCCTTTCAGTGGTCATCAGTTCTTTCTTTTTGTTCTAATTCTATTTTCACAAATCCGAAGACCAATTTTAAATTGATACAAATTTTCTGCAGGGTACTAATTCCAAGTATTTTCTTCTGCATGTAGATTTGCTTGGAAAATGTTAATTAAGTTATTTATTTTACACCGTTCATTTAAAAGTCTGCAAAAATTTCTTTAACAAATATTCAAAAAAAAAAAATTTCTAAACGACTAGGTCCTGTATTGTAATTTTGAGAGAGCAAAGAAATATAGAAAAAAAACTTTCAATATTGTTACATATTGTCAGTTTTATTTGTAAAATAGTTATTTTGTGCCTGCTAGTTGTGCAAATAGACTGACTCCATTGTTGGCCCGGAAATATTGTTGCCAAAAAAAAGGAAAACTTTTTCTATTTCTACAACAGCTTTTGGCAACAAATGTAATTTAGTTTTCTCAACAATCATCATGATGACGGTAAGATGGTAATTTTCCCCATTTCTTTTCTTGTACTACAACAACGAGTCGAGTTGGTAAAATATATATATACTCGTATAATAACAATAACAATAATAGTAATAAAATTTGTAATAATAATAGTGTACACAATAATTGTATGTACGAATAGTGTTCATTGTTGCTAAAAAAATCTATATTACGTGAACAAACTACCCAAAAAACTAACGAAGCAAAAGGCAAACTAACTTTTGCATTATTTAACTCGTTTATAAAAAAAATTCAAAAATTGTGTGTAGAAAGTGAAGAAGTAAAAAGTTACAAAAAAATGTGCATCCATTCGTATGTTTCGCATTAAGAGAATAATATCTAATTTTGTAAAATATGGAAATTGTTTCCTCTTTTCTAAATTTATTAAAAATTTCAATATTAAGTTTTTATGAAATCTGTGCAAGTTGTTATCATAGCAAATCATACCCTTCACCATACAAAGCCTTTCATTCGGCAGTACATTTTTATGGGGACAATTTATATTAATACTAAATAAATATAACATGATCCAAAACTGATTTATTTATTTAACTAAGTTTATGGATACAATCCTTACAGACTTAATATTTAATATAACAATTTTTCATATTATTAATGCAGTTACATGTTTAAACTTAAAATAATATTAACTTCAATATTAAAAGAAAAATCTATAAAGTTAAACATTTCCTTAAAACAACAACATAATTTCCTAAACGGATTTGCCATCTCGTAGTTTGTTCGAAAAGTTTTAACATATCGTTACTTTAATATATAAAAGCCCTAACTAACGTTTTCCTTACTTAACAGGAGAAGGAAAAAACTTAATAAAAATTATAGTCTTGTAGTCGCGATTTTCTTAAAATGCAGTTTTTTATTTAATTATCTAAGCAATTTAATAAAAAAATTGCGTTTAACAAAAATCGCGACTACAAGACTATAATTTTTATTAAGTTTTTTCCTTCTCCTGTAAAGTAAGGAAAACGTTAGTTAGGGCTTTTATATATTAAAGTAACGATATAGTGGGTTCAGCGTAGCCATTTGTCAAGATTTCCCCTTTTTTGCAAGTTTTTTGAGATGCCAAAAAGTTTTTAATTTATTTAATATTTTTTTTAATATAAAGGGTCCGCCAAGTAACTTTTTTTTTTTAAATGCTATAAAAAAAAAACTACTGAATATTTTCTCAAATTTCTTTTTTTATTTGAAAGTACAATCCTTCCGGTTAATAATGGAAAATAATTTCATTCAAATGGCTGCCTTGGCTGGCCATGCAGTAGCCTACACGATCGGTCCAGTTTTTAAGCACATTATCGATTATGTGCAGCTGTATTTCACCAATGGCTTCACGAATATTGTCCTTTAAAGCGTCAATTGTCTCTGGCTTGTCGGCGTAACACTTATCTTTGACTGCACCCCACAAATAATAGTCCAACGGTGTCAAATTGCAGCTCCGAGGTGGCCAAACGACATCAGCTCTGCGGCTGATAATGCGATCTTCAAAAACAGGGCGCAAAACATCGAGTGTAGCTTCGGCTGTGTGGCACGTAGCGCCGTCCTGTTGAAACCAAATGTTGCCAATATCCTCCTCTTCAATTTTTGAGAACAAAAATTCGTTCAACATGGCCCGATAACGATCGCCATTGACTGTAACAGCCACTCCTTGCTCATTTTCAAAGAAAAATGGCCCAATTATGCCTCTGGACCAAAATCCGCACCTAACAGTGACTCGTTTTGGGTGCATCGGCTTTTCAATGTATGCGTGCGGGTTTTCTGTGCCCCAAATGCGACAATTTTGCTTGTTTATATACCCGCCAAGATCAAAATGAGCTTCATCTGAAATTTTTGCACACATTCTGCAACATTACCATGATTTTCAAAGTAATGTCGCAACATTTCCCAGCGTTGTTCAAGCGTATACACAACCATATTCGTTCAGCGGAAGGATAAAACTAATTATCTGTCAAATCAGACATGAGCTTAGTGTTACCATTCACGAAATAAGCACTAGTTGAAAAAAAAAACGTTAGTTGGCGGATCCGTTATAAAGTTTTTCCAGATTTTTATAAACACATAACTTAAAATTTGCAATTTATTGGATAAAAATATTAAATGATGTTTTAAGACAATTAAATGATTTTATATTTTCTCACTCCTTTATTAGTACAACAGTGTTTAATGGTGTATACTCCCTGTAAGTAAAACTAGGTCGTTTTTATACATTGACAGTTTGTAGTTAACTTTGTAGTGCGGAAATGGATAAATACGGTGGATAAATATTTAACAAAAAATGGTAAGAATATAAAACGTTTATGCCTATTTTTAAATAAAATTTTTTATATTGTTTAAGTCCCAAGAAAAGAAAGATCTCCTAAATGAATTTTATTTTGTGTATTGTTATTATATGTTTGTTTTTTTTTTTTAGTATGTATGTATGTAGTTCCTTGTAAACTATTTTATATTTAATTTTTTTATATCTTTAAATAATTACAATACATTTTGGTATTTTCTTTTTAAAATTTGTCACTTTTGAAAAAAAAAAGTTTTTTCTTGCGAAAACAAGTTTTTTTTTTAAATAACAAGATTTTTTTTAAAAATATATGGTAACGCTGAGTGGGTTATTGAATCGTAATAAGCGTTGAGCAGTGTTGCCACTTTGTGGGTAATTACCCGAATATTTTTATAATTTTTACAGTCGATGGTAGAGCGTGGGTTATTTCTCTTAGGTGTAATTCCGGTGTAATTTGAAATTCTTACTTCAGATAACCAAATAAAATCCAGATTCGATTTCAGTGATGACATATATTTCTTTTAAAATGCTGTTGATAAAAAATGCACAGTCTTCTGAACCAAAGTCTCGGTTTCTTTTTAAGAAAAGTCTTCAATAATTAAATATATATTTCCAAAAGTTTGGTAATGAATATCGCAAGATGGACCCTTAGATTTGGATAAAGATGCCTATCAGAGTGATTTAGATCCTGAAGGTTATTAAAAAAAAAATTTTTTTTAAACTAAAAACTAGCCTGGAGGAAGATATGTTTCCAATATTTTAACATATATGTATCTCTTAAACAAAAAAAATTGTTTCTGAACTGATAAGATGAATGTAAACGTTATAAAAGGGGTCCCATACAATTGAGCCATACTCTAAAATCGATCTTACAAGTGACGTGAATAATAACTTAGTGATGAAGGGGTCCTTAAATTCTATTGCCCATCGTTTGATGAAAGCAAAGATTCCTTGAGCTTTATTAACAGCCATCATGATTTGTTATATAAAGTTTAATTTTCCATCTAACAAAATACCAAGATTCATAATAACGTTTACTGACTCCAGCTTATGATTTCTAATTAATTAATTAATCATCTTCAAGATCAAAATCGCAAAAAACTTTAAAAAATTCGATTTTTTTTTTTTACCTTTTTCCCCCTGTTTAGGTCTATAGGTAGCAACCCGTTAAAAATTCAAAGAAACAATCATCTACAAAAATGTACCTAAGATCTCAGTAAACAACTTTTTACAACATATGAACTTCCTAGGAATGATTCTTAGCACCGTTTAAATAGCCGCAAAAGTAAAAAATTGCGATTTTTGTACCTTTTTTCCCTGAAGCTACCTAAACGGTGTGAAGAATCATCCCTTGGAAGTTTATTTGTTCTGAAAAGATGTTTACTGAGATTTTAGGTACATTTTTGTAGTTGATTGTTTCCTTGAACTTTTAATGGTTTGCTACATATGGACCTGAACAGGGAAAAAAAGGTAAAAAAAATGTATTATCGAAACCCATTTTATCCAATTTTTTTAAGCAGAAGTTTGTAATGGACTTTGTCAAAGGCTTTACTGAAGTGAGTATAAATGATATAAGTTTGTTAACCAATAGTAAATCCTTCATTAACCAAAGTTGTTAATTGTAGAATGTTAGTCATAGCCAATGTTGTCAGTTAAGATTTTTCATGCTAGATCGTGCATTTTTAAGTCATTTGGCATGAAAAAACTGATTTAGCAAGTAGCAATTTTCTTGCATTATTTAATTAATTAAAAAAAAAATCAATTTAAATTAAAAATTTTAACAAGTCAATTAAACGTTTAATCAAGTGAATTTAACGTTTAATCAAGTGATTTAAACCATTAATTGATACTACATATAAATTTGTTTTCTAGTACAAATTTAATTATTTTTTTTTTAAATTAATATCACAAATTTTTTTATTAAAATCCTTTTTTTTTTTTTCTGTGCACAATCGGAAGAATTGTGTGCAAATTTCAGTAAACCGGGCCTGAAGGAAATGTGAAGACACATGTTTGGTGCGGTTTATGGGCTAGCGGCGTCAATGGGCCGTACTTCTTCGAAAATTAGGTCGGCCAAGCAGTTACCGTGAATGGTGGCCAAAAATTAAGGATATGGACCTGGACGATATGTGGTTCCAACAGGACCGTGCCACTTGGCACACATCCAACACAATAATCATCGAGAAATTCAATGGCCGTGATATTTCACGTCGTGGCAAAGTTAACTGGGCGCCACGCCACGATCATGAGATTTGAAACCGTTGGACTTCTTTCTTTAGGGATATTTAAAAAAAGTGTTCGTCAATAAGCCAAGAACAATTGAAAAGCTAAAGGATGAGATAATTCGGCACATTAACGACATTAAACGTCAGCTATGTCTCAGAGTCATTGAAAATATGAACCATCGGAAAGAGGTATGCCACCGAAGCCGTGGCGAGCATTTGACCGATATTTTGTTTTACACATAATTATCATAGATCCCTCTATAATAAAAAAAAAATATTAAGATACTTTTCTGAAAACCTTTTGTTTTATTAACAATTAACATCGTGCGTTACAGCCTACTTTAAGTTTAAAAGTGTGAGAATTACAAAACCAAAAACTCAAGAAACGCTACAATTAAAATTGCAAGTCTGGACGATGACTTATATGGATAAAACTTAATATGTAGAGCAATTATTTTTTATTATTGGATACAGTTCTGTCAACATTTTTTTTTAAATATTTGCATAATCAAAAAAAAAAATCTGATTATTATACACACAGAAAAAAATGCCAATGTAAAATTAACATGGAAAAATGTTGATTGAGAATCATAGTAAATTTCTGCAAAAGTATGCCCTTTTTTTAAATTTATCATTATTTCATAATAATTTTAAATAAAATAACCTTAAATCATGTTTATTTAATATTATTCACTGTTAAAATAAAAAAAAAAAAAAATTTTAAAATATAAATAAATATGGATTCAATATTGAATCCATAAAAACCAGTTTTATATTAAAATCAAAAGTGTATCTTGTTAAATTAACATGCATTCATACTTAAGTATGTACATTTTTTATTTTCATTCTTAAAATATGTTATAAAAAGAGGACAATTCCCGTATCCTTTTAATTAAAATTAGTTACTTAAATAGTGCATCGTTTTCAAAGTATATTGATGACGAAATCCATATCGGGCGATGCTGATGCTTCTGTTGACAAAGGAGAACTCAAAATAAGTGAAACATGTGTTACAGGGGTAAGTGTATTGAATTATTCTTAAATAAATGCAAATGTTGCCTCTGAGGCTTCTTCACACTATTATAACACACTCAAACCAATTTGATTCTACATGAAATTCACGTTGTTTCAACTTGGAATAACTTTCATTCAACGTGATTCGGATTGTTATTTCAATATAAATTACATTTTGCTCTAACTTTACTGCAATGTTAAATTAACATGAATTATAGTTATTTTAAAAGAAAAAAAATGTTGTTCGCAGTTATTGTAAAACCAGGTTGAATTAACATGAAAAACGTATAAAGCAAAATCACCACCGAAAAATTTTAAATCAACCTTGTTTTCTACGTTTTTAACTTGATTTTTTTCTGTGTGTACCCTTCACCACAGGTGCTGAATAGGGTATATATAAATTTGTCATTCCGTTTGTTATTTTTATAATATTGATGTTAGACCCTATAAAGTATATATATTCTCGGTCCTTATGAGACGCGAAGGTGATTTAACGATGTCCGTCTGTCCTTTGAAATGGATTTTCCGTAGACCCCATATATGATGGGGGCCAGCTTATTATACATTTCTGTCACATATGGTCCGGAATTGTTTGTTATTGAAATTCAGCAAGATCGGTCCACAAATGGCTGAGATATGAGTAAAAAACCACGACTGCCTCATTTTTTTCCTTTAAAGGTCCAATTAGACGTGACATTACCATACCATTACTGTATTCCCAGAACGACATAAACATACCATACAAACCAATTCAATTTTGGTTTCTACGGTCATACAGTGGCTATGGTAATACTCACTTGTATACCTAAATATTCTTAATGTCCCAGATTGAAAGTAAAATTAAGTTTGTATTCCAAGCTTTATTGGACATAAAAAAAATTAAGCAAAGTATAATTTTGCTATAACTTTATAAAAACTCGTACTCAATAATTTAAACTTGGTCCATGGGTACTTCTACACATGGAGATTACAATGGTGGCATAAACTCAAATTGTACTTAAATCGACTAAAGCACTCTTTAAGCTTCTTTATGCCACAAAATTAATTAAATCTTATTCTTAAGTATTCGTCCTGCCAACGCCGAACGTGAGTTCTCATAATCACGGTTCCCGTTCATTTAAGTACCTAGCGCTCTTCTGATCGGATAAGTGCTGCAGTATCTTTTTTTCTAAAGCAAGTGTGGCTGCCATAATTTTAAATATTTCGACCTAGTTGATTTAGGTGCAGTTTAAGCCTCTTAAAATATTTTATTGAATATTTTGTGAGACTGATGTCTTTTTAATAAAATTTAATTTTCTTAAATAGTTGTGATATATTGCTTTCCACAACAGGTAATTATCTTTTTTTTTGTGTTCCAGTGACAACAACAACAACGACCATAACCACAATGTATACTTAACTTGTAAAATTATAAATTCATTAAATTTTTGCCATTTTTATCATTAAACATCGACATTTTATTCTTGTATTCTTTAATACAGACATGAATACTTACAATAAAAGTGCCCGCACACACAATTATCCCAGTTGGCCAAAGAGTCATATAAGTAAATGTCGTCGACGATGTCTTCAGGACGTTTGAGAATTTGTCGTCTGTATAAAAAAAATGAAGACGCAATCGCTTAAGTGGTCCTGATCTTAATCTGCATTGTCGACATTTTTATGACAAATTTATTAATCCTGTTATTGAGATCCGCCTTCAGTTGCTTTGGCGACTAAATGAGCAACGGTGTCTTTAATTTATCAAAACCAAAACAAATTAAAAAGAAGTTAAATAAACCAGTTAACTTAATAATATATTAATAAGGGTTTTCATGATATCGCTTTAAATTTCCATTTGTGCAAATGGGCAAACTTGCAAGACTCTTTTATGAAAATCCTTTTTATTTGTTGTCTAATTTTAAACAATTCATGACAGTTTGTAAGAAACGTCAATACAAAAAAAAAATAATTAAAATATGTTTATAAAAATAAAACTTGAAATTTGTGATTAAAATGTGATATTTATTTTTGAAATGCATAAAGAAAACAAAACGACTAATCTGCAAATTTACGAAGTTTGTGCAAATGAAGTATCATACAATTTTTGACACTTCATTTGCGAGGGCGTAAAAAGGCACAGATTGCAAGACTTTTAAGCGTTATCGTGAAAGTTCTTAATGTTTTGTGAATTTAAATTATTATCGTAATGTTTCGCTGCAATTAAAATATTGTGTTCCTTACACAGTCCTCGACGTACCTCTTTGGTTAAATTGGGCTTTAAAGTGGCACTGACGATAATGTGAATAATGTTTTTAGTAAATTAGTCACCAATGGCAGCCTTATGTACCAATATTGCTTTTTGTTATTGTCAACAACATTATGAAAAACATTGTTGGTGATTTTGTGTCCCTTGAGCCAAACTTGTCGCCAAAGATTTCAAACAACCGTCACCAACATGTCATCGAAAATGTCTAAAGGTCCTATATTCGTCTTTAATGTTGTCTCAAAGACGTGGTCAACTGGGTAATTAACTCTCATTTATTAATGTGAAAAAATGCAAATGCCTGTGTATTTAATGAAAATATTTTAACTTTTTTTTACCCGCACCAGAATTGCGGAGAGGGTATTATGCGTTTGTGCTGATGTGTGTAACACAGAAAAATGTTGGTTGTAGACCCAATTTTTAGTACACCGATCGACTCGGAACCAATTTCAGGGTAATGGTTACGATGTCCGTCCGTTCATCTGGATAAATGGTTTTCTTTCCATGTAAGATTGTCTGCAAAGTACAGATCTCAGTTTTAAAAATAATTTAATGTAATTCGGCGTTCCAATTGTCTAAGCGCAAAGCCTATTGAAAATAGGGGAATTGGTTTATAATCTTACATAACCCTATAAAAACTTCTTTCCGGAATAGTCTAGGTCCCCATAAACCATGTTATAATGTTGGCATTTAAAGGTTAAATTTTGTCCAAAACTATCTTATTGCAACTTAAATCGTCTTACTAAATGCTTTTTCCAATCGGTTTATATAGATGACCGTAGCTTGCATAAAAATACCATTCCAAAAATAGCTTTTGATGTCATGGCAAAATTTTGTTCTGGCATGTTAAGAATTGACCATATCGCTCCTTTATTGCAACATAGTTGTATCTCAAAAAAAAAAAAAAAATAAAACTTGGGAAAATGCGATTAAAGTTTTCAAAATGTACATGTTAATAAACATTTAGAAAAATGTATTTTGTTATAACTTTGGTTCAGTTTAAGATATAAAACTGATTTTATAAATAACTTAATAAGTTCAAGTTTTTGATTTTTTGAGATATGAACATAAGCATAAGCTGACTCTCCAAAACTGCTTTAAGACGAACAAGTCTCATATAAATGTTGATATTTAGCTAATTTTCGGCACAAAGAACTCTTATATGAATCTTAATCTCTTAATCTAATTTTGTTTTGTCGGCTGTACTCAAATAGAGTAAGTACACTATCGTAAATTTGCCATTATATACTATGGTGTATGTCATCAAATGGCCGAGCTTGACCGATTATACTTTCTTATTTGTTTTTTCTTTATTTATTTTCCTGTAATACAGCCAAACATGAAATATTTATTCCAATATTTGCAATAAGTGTATTTAAACTCGATCACTTATTCAATAACTGCTGTCGAATAAATAATTTATACAAAGTTCAAAATGCTCAGATAACCCTTTTTTAAATAAAAAAAATTAAGCTTCGTTCACAATCAAAAAAACATTTTCAGTTGGTGTTCATAATAGAGCAACAATTTCTTTTGCAACCACACACATTTTGCTTTAAGCAACCGTTTGCAAATTTTAGCCACAACAATATTATGCATTTATTATTATTTTTTACAACATTATGTTAAAATGTTCATTCAAAACTAAATAAAATTATTTTAAACGTCAGAAACAATTTCATACAAATTGTTGCTGAAGTTAAAGTAGACTCAGCTTTAGTTACATTTTTAAAAAAATTTAGTTACATTTTTGTTCTTAAAATGAAAGGAAATATATGAAAAACTTTTGGAAGAAAAAGATAGAAGAAAAAACGAAATTGTTGCTCTTAATATGAGCAAAGCGTTTATAATACAAATTGATGACAAAAATTTTAATTTTTAAATTTGGCAAGATTTTATTTTAAATGTTAACATAAAAATTTACCTGTACAATGTAGACAACACTGCTACACACACATACATTTTTATTTCAGTAAATTATTTTACGCTGCAATTACACAAGCAAATACCCAGCGGGAAAAAGAAGAAGTAGGAAGGCCTCTGTACCCCATCTTTTGGATGTACAAGGCCTTCTTGCTCCATTCCATACTCATATCTTTTTTACACATGTTGTCATTGCGGAGAAGGCCTTCCGCTCTCGCTTCTTCAGCAGGTACATCAGAAGGGCAACGGGACCAAAAAAAAATGGATTTTGCTTTTGCTTGTGCAAAAAAACAATACAAAAAATGTTACTCCTTTACTACTCCCTTCTCATAGAAGCGAGTGTGGAAGGTGTATCTTATCTTTTATACGAAAGAGCCGAGGCCTTCTATGAGGCCTTCTTTAGCAGTAAGATAAGAATAGTAATTGAATCAAAAAATCCTTTAAGCAGGCCTGAAGTAAGAAGGTCTTCTGAGTTTTCCCGCTGGGTAGTGGCATGCATATACATATGCATTTTTACAATTGAATTTACATAGGAAAAATGGGAGAAAAGAGAAAACTCCCGGGGAATTTTTATTCATAATTGGGCTGATTACACTACGTAACAATTTTTTGACCAAATGCATTTGAAACGTAATCCTTATTTAAAATTTTCCGCTGAATCCGAATATGAAGTCAGAATTGTCAAAAGTAGAACAGTTTTAGAGATATTCCAAAATAACCGTTATTTGTGTTTTTAAAAAAGATGATGTGACTGATATGCAAATATCCAAAAAATAAAATTTTAGCCTATTTCAATACGAACATTTTGTGCCCAATAGGATCCAGATCGATACAAAAATGACAAAGTTACAGAAGATTAATTGAATTAACCCACAACAAATAAATATACAAAGCTAAATTTTTAGTAACAATAAATATTAAAAGTTGCTTGAAAATTTTGAATTTCTATGTGGGTTAATTTACTAAATCTTCTGTATCTTTGTCATTTTTGTACCAATCTATGTCTTGTTGGGAGCAAAATGTTCATATTAAAATAATCTAACGTCGCATGCAATAAAACATTAGGAAATTTTCAATGAAGCTTGAACTTTTGTCCCCTGTAACTCTGTCATTTCTGGACCAATCTTCACAAGCAATCCATGGTTATTTTAGAAATTTTATAACCTTTTACTAAAAAGAAAAAAAACATAATTCGTTTAAAATTTTTTAAGATATTTGCATTTCAGTCACATCATCTTTTTTAAAAACACAAATAACGGTTATTTTGGAATATCTGAAAAAATGTTATACTTTTGACAATTCTGAGTTCATATTCGGATTCAGCGAAAAATTTTACATAAAGATTAGCTGTCAGATTCATTTGGTCACGACTTTGTTGAAATTTTGTCACGTAGTGTTATCAACGAAAAATTATGTCAAATAGTCGAATCTCATGCCATTTGCTTTTCTGTTTACACATGCCACTGCGAGTTCATTTTCAAAATGTCACTGAAGCGTCAACCCGAGAAAATTTGTTTGCTTCTCAATTTTGCAAAAAAGTCCCGGAAAACAAAATAGAGCTACCGAGTTCATCATAAAGGCTCTTTTTTGGGTAAATGGTTTAAATTTATTCATATTTGCATTATTTTAACAATATTAATGTTCTATAATCAAAAAACTTGTTTTTTAATGAGCGTTTCAAAAAATTAATAATCCAGTGAATTTGCATTAAATTTTAAACAGGGTTATATTTTTTTTATCGTTTTGACATTTAATGGCATGCAAGTGCCAAATTTCTTCTCGCATGCTAAATTTGCTGCCACTGGAGCTGCCATTGCAAAAAATGTAAGTGTATTAGTAAAAACTCGTGAGTGTATTTAGTTTTTCGGACATGGCGGTGGCACGTGTAAATGCTAAGTTAAGCAAATTTATGACGCATGTTTTTATCATATGTTGAGATTTTTCTTTCGTTGGAGTTTTCACCTCCACCTTTAGTGAATATTGAATATTGGGCATACGATAAGTTGTTATATAGTTCTTAATATTACATATAATCTGAAATAGGTCGCTATTAAAAATCAGCTTGACCGATCGATAAATCGCTAAGATATAACAACAATACTACGATTGCCTCAAAATTTTACACACTGAACATACATTTTTGAAGTCCCTGTCTAATTGATAGACTTTATTGTTACACTGAATTTTTTAATGTGGCTAGTAAAATATTGGTAGTGGAAGTTTCCGACAACTGTTCATTAATATCCGAGATATAAATAATCCAAAATGATTTTAGTCGACAAATTCATTTGGTATTGAAAATGGTCTAAATCAGACCAATATTTCCGACAGACTACACACCTATATACATGTATCTATACAGTGGAGGATATAGTGGGTTGTCCATTTAGTGGTTTCAAAACCACCGGTCTGGCAAGGCTATCAGCTGTTAAGTACCTGCCGTCTGAAGTGCCATTTATTCAGTGAAAGGGTTTGCCATTTTCGAATATGAATCGATTTACAACCGAAGAAAGCGTGAAAATAGTTAAAACGTACTAAAAACCAACATTCGTCAAGTAAATACCGAGATAGGGCCCGAAATGTTTGAAAAAGTGGTCGAAAAGTACCTCAAAAGAATCGATTGCTGAAATCAATTTAGAGGCGGTCATTTAAACGGCATTATATTTCGTTCGTAATGACCCTGTAATATGCCCCAACTATAATATGCTAATATGCTTAAGTATTGAGCTTAAGAAAACTTTTCGGTTAATTTTATAAAACTGGCTTTTGCTTAAGCAAAGTGCGAAACAGACCGCCATTTCGTTGTTGTTTTAAATGCATTTGAAAGGCTTTTTGTTAATTTTTGACAGTACCTTAAGCCAGCTTATGCATATTGTAGTTGGGCCTTTATAATGAAATAAAAGTTTCATCGAAATCATAGCTTTATGTATGTTTTATGAAAAATGGATAGCCCGTTGCTAATAGCCGGAGTGGACCATTACTTTACTGAGTTAGCAGTTCGCCTCGGATATCTATCTGATAGTCCCTTATATCCCGCAAAAGAAAATATAATTATTAATCTAACAGTTGATATAATGGACTTCGTTTAAAGTAGAAACAACGTCCACCATGACATTAAAGAGCAGTTTAGGACAATAAGAGCAGTGTATCTATATATATAAAAATGAAAAATGTTTGTGTGTTTGTTTGTTTGTTTGTTTGTTTGTTGGCTTATAGACTCCTAAACTACTGAACCGATTTTCCTAAAAATGTTACAGTAACATCACGTTAGCCCTAAAAATAAAATAGGCTACTTATTTTTTCGATAGCTGCAGGGGAATTGGTACTCCCCATAGGATGCCAATATTAAATATCTCATATCTTAAGAGCCGCTGCACGCATGTTGTTGAACTATTGGTAGTAGGATCTTCTGAGCCCCAAAATTGAAATAAAATAGCAGCGGGGGAAGTGGTACCCTCCATAGGACGCCAATGTTTAATATCGCATATCTAATGAACTGTTATAGTGAGAATGTTCAAACTTTGTAGAAGTCACTACTACACTTTTTCATTCATTTTATTTTTCCAAATAATATTTACAATTACATCTTAAAGTTCTATGCAAATAGTTCAAGTTTTGTACTTTTTCTTCTTAAAAATTTATAGTTATATACAAAATTATATATACATCTTTTATATTTATATTGTAGGCAAAAATTTAAAAAACCTATTTAAACATTTTCTAAATTTTAATAAAAACACCTATAAACTACTTACTAGCTACTTAGGCTGATGCTAACTCATTAATATAAGGGTTTTCAGATCCAGAACATCTTTCATAAAAATTTGTAGTGAGTCTATTTATTTTTGAAATAACTAGATCAGTGTCAGATATTGAATGAAGTCGCACTGTTGAGTAGTGCCAAGGAAGGTTGTATATGAGTTTTAATAATTTATTTTGTGAAATTTGAAGTTTTTTAATATGACAAGTGGCGCTATTTGCATACATAGGCGCAGCATAAAATATTATGGCTTGGAAGATAAGCTTAAAAATAAGTTTTTTATTTTCAATATTTAGGGCGGAGTTTCTGTTGAGAAAAGGATATAGTATTCGGGTGGAAATATTCACCTTGTTTATTACGTACTGTATATGTTCCTTAAATTTTAGTTTAGGGTCAAGAACTACTCCTAGGTACTTTACTTTTGACTCCCATTGTACCTCTGTGTTTAGAAAAATAATGTTGCGTTGGGGAATGAAGCAATCTTTGATTTTTCTTGTAAAATATATTGCTTGAGTTTTATTACTATTCAAAGTTATTTTCCATTTATTAAAGTAATTAGTTAATTTTTCTAGGTCTCTTTGCAAGAATGAAATAATATTTTCTGATAGTTCCCCTGAACACAATATTGCCGTGTCGTCAGCAAACACTGACATGGTGCAATTTTCAAGATGTGGAAGATCTGAAGTATACAAGTTGTATAAGATAGGTGACAAGCAAGATCCCTGTGGACAACCCGCGGGTATATTAACATTTTCAGAACATGAAGAACCTAAAAATACATTAAATGAACGCATAGTCAAAAAGCTATTTATTATTTTTATAAGGAATGTGGGAACATTGTATTCTATCATTTTATAAATAAGGCCGTCATGCCATACGGAATCAAAGGCTGCTTTTACGTCGAGTAGTACCATTCCGGTTGACTTTTGAAGATTAAAGTTTTTTAATACTAAATTTCTGATTCGTACCAAAGATTGAACAGTATTATGATGCCTGCGAAAGCCAAATTGATGGTGAGGAAAAATATCATTGGATTCAATAAATACCAGTAATTTATCATTTATAATTTTTTCGAAAATTTTACCTATAGATGATAGTAAACTTATTGGGCGATAAGATAACGGATCATCTGCAGGCTTGTTTGGCTTTCGTATTGGAATAATCTTTGCTCTTTTAAAATCGCGTGGGAAGTAGCCTTGTTTTAAACATGAGTTAAAAATAAGCGATAAATATTTCATAGATTTTTTTGGGAGATGTTTAAGACATCTATTTCCTATTCCATCGACTCCGGGAGCCTTTCTCATCTTCAATTTTCTAACCACTTCTTGAATTTGTGTTTTAGTTATAAAGGTATTCTCGGGAATATTAAAGGTACTCTGTCTGAATGATTGAACTGTTTCGTTTACTCTAGCATTGGTTTCAATATCGCCTAAATTTTGCGAATTTAAGTGGTTAGCGGCAAAATTTTGAGCCAAGATACTGCACTTTTCCGAGTTGGTAGTAAATCGAGTGTTATTTTGTTTGAGAATAGGAATTGAATTATTCCTTTTTCTTAATATTTTTGTTAGATTCCAGAAAGGGGCAGAACCCTTGTCTAATTTTGCAAGTAGTTGAGACCAACATTTGTTTCTAAATTTATTTAATTCTTCACATATGAGTTTGTTCCGATTTTTTAATTCGTAAAGATCACTTATGTTTCGAAATCGTTGCCAGTTCCTCCGACAGGCGTTTCTTTGTTGTATATGAGCTTTTATATAACTTGGAATGGGTTTCTGATTAATAGAAGGAAACTTTTTTGGAATACTTATATTACTAGCCTCAATAATAAGATTCTTAAATTTAATAATTTCCAAATCTATTTCCTGAGTTGAAGTCATATTTTCTAATTCTGGTATGATTGTGTTAATTGAGAGGTATCTTTGAAATGATTGCCAATTCGCATTTTTATAGTCTAATATGGAAAAAGTAGATTCGTTTATCTCACCGGTCAATTTTACCTGGACTGGAAGGTGATCGGAACTGAGGTCATTCAGAACGACCGCAGCAGAAATTAAAAAAGGTAGATTGCTTAGAAAGAAATCTAGAACAGAACCTTGTCTGTTATATCCAGAAGGGATATATGTATTCTCACACGGAAAGATAATGTTACAATTACTGGACATAAGTTTTTCGTTTAAAATGTTTCCCCAGCAGTTTGCTCGTAAACAGCCCCAGTTTTGGTGCCTACTATTAAAGTCGCCTCCAGCAATAAAACTGTCACTTATAGAACTGATCATTCGTATATCCGATGAAAAATGTTGCTTTCTTATATTGTCTATACCAGCCGAACCCCCTGGGAAATAACATGAGAAAATGTCTAAACTACCAAAGTTAGTACGAATTCGAATTCCAATGTTTTCTATTGATTTGGTGTTAATAATTGGTAACAAATTATGTTGGATAATTTTTTTAATAATAACTGCAACGCCGCCTCCTCTGCCATTATCTCTATCATTTCTATAAACAAAATACTCCGTGTCTTTTAATGAAATATTTGGTTTTAGCCATGTCTCCGACACCAAACAAACATCTATGTTGTGTTTTTTTAGGAACTGAAACAGTTCTAAACTTTTGTTTCGAATGCCTCTAGCATTCTAAGATATAACTTTAAGTACATCAGCCATTATGCAAGAAATTTACATGCGAGGTTTGTTATTACCTCAAATTGATCTGTCTTATTTCGACAGTTACGAAGGTTGGTAATTAACTCTAGTGTCAGGCTTCTGATTTCCTCTAAGGTAAATAAGTCGTTACCTCTGCCATTGTTAGATGTGACATTATTTTGCCAAGCCGATGTATTACAGGGAACATTTTGGCGCAGCGTATTTGGAAAATCCCTGTTGTAATTAGTACGGTTGTTAATATTATTGCTTTGTGGGGTTGGACGTCCCGCTGTTGGTCTTGATCGTTGTCTGATTGTTAAGTATGTTGCTCTACTTGGACAGTTTTCAGAAATAGATTTGTGATCACCATTGCAATTAGCACACTTGATACCAGTTTCCTTGCATTCTGAGGTTTTATGTGCGCCGGCACAATTAGCGCAAAAAGTTTTGACTTTACATCTGTTTGAACCATGGCCAAACATCTGACAATTGTAGCATTGGGTTATTTTATTTTTGTTGACTTGCTGGAATTCCCATTTTATTTTCACATAATCCAAGACTGAATAATTTTGTCTTAATTCTTTCATTGTTATACTTTGACGCTCAAAATAAACAACATAAATAAAATATTCAACGTTGAAGTTATTATTTTTAACTACCAATTTAACGTCTAGGCATTTTAATCCCAATGATAAGTGGGTCATATTTATCAAGACCGAACAGTAAGGCTTTATAGGGTTTTTCACTTTTGGTAGCATATGTGAAAAATTCATATGAATTTGTTAGTGCAGCACATATTTTATCAAAACTTTCTTTAGATCGACAAAATAATTTGAGACCGATAGAAATTTTCCTGATAGAATAATCAGAAACTTTGTTTGTTCGACATAGATATTTCATGTAGAATTTCGATACTGCATTTCAATATTGTAATTGGGGATATTATTACTTTTGTTGTTTTCTTAACAATTGTTTCTTCTTCATCTGCGTCGACAGCAGCTTGTAACGGAAAGTAAAAATTTGTTGATAATTTTGATTGATTCGCTTTTAACGAATTGTTATTGGGTTTATTTTTTTTACTCATTGTGTCAACGCACAGTGCGTTAACATCATCAACTGATAATGCTCGCTTTATGTTATTGTTATTTGTTTAATTTTTTTTTTTTTTTTTTTTTTTATTTAATATTGTGTAGAAATTGTTTTTATTCGAAAGAATGCAAAATATTTTTGCTTTTCTTTTTAAATTCTTTTTATTTAAAAAACTTGTAATACTGAGACACTTTTGAAAACAAAAATAAAGCGGATAGGCGCAAGGGGGAAATACCTCCCACAGGATGCATACATTTAATATAGCTCAACAGAAGAACTATTAAAGGGAGAGTCTTCAAACGTGGTTAAAGCTACTATTATGGTAAACTATAAATTTCAATATAAAAATGGGCAGGGTAGACAGAGGAGGAGCAGAACCCCTCAGAGATAGAAATATTAGTGAGCCGCTGCACACATTTTGTTGAACTTTTGTAGTAGGATCTTCAGAGCCCCAAAATTGGAATAAAATAGCGGCGGGGGAAGTGGTACCCCCATAGGACGCCAATGCTTAATATCGCATATCTTAAGAACTGTTACAGAATGTTCAAACTTTGTAGAAGTCACTCTTATGGTAAACTACACTTTTGAAAATAAAAATAAGGCGGGTAGGCGCAAGGGGGAAAATACCTCCCATAGGATGCATACATTTAATATCGCTCAACAGAAGAACTATTAAAGGGAGAATCTTCAAACATGGTTAAAGCAGTGTACCGAAGCGCGCCGGGTAGTAATATATAAAGGGACAAGAACTAAATCGACCGTGAAAAACGTTTTGTTATTGCTAAAAAACCTTAAAGAAAAGCAAAAAAGCTACATATTACAAATTATGTACTTTAAGTTCCCACTACATATTTCCGTATTTACTAATTACACTTTTTCAATTAAAATATTTTCATCAAGTTTTCTTTTCAATTGATTAAGTCGAACGATCCACTTGAGTTTTTTTTTTTTGCTTTATTTTAATCTCACAAATGAATAAATTTCTGAAAAAAATTCCATTTAACATCTTTAATTGTTTATCTATAGAAGATGCAAACAAAAAATCGATGAATAAATATCAAAAGAAAAAAAGCATGATTTCAACAACAATTAAAATGATTAATTACAACAACAAAATAAATAGCGCCAGCCACAATACAATCAAATCGGTCGTCAGTCATTCACATTTATCCAGTTTCACACACAAATAAACATTCGTTTTTACCCTGCAAATAATTTTGGACCACCTGATAAAATGGACTACTCCATGGATTGGTTCGATGTAATGCAAGCATGGACCATGTCATTGTTAAAAAGTGTTTGTAGTGAGACGACATGTCTTCGTTTTTTAACGACGTGCTTTCGTTTTTAAACGACTTCAAAACTAATCCTCTTGAGTATACCATTTAGTAGTTTTAAAACTACTCCTTTGTGGTCCAAAGCAGGGTTATATGGTCCTGCCCTAGGACATAGTAATATTAAATAGAGCATGTTTTTCCATACGTTTGGGTTACTTTTGGACTAGTCCTAGTCTCTTGTGGGCTACTGTTTACACGCGTGTTTGGACTGGTCCTATTATTTGCAGGGTAACAACGCACATACACACTGACATACAGTCACTGCTGCACACAATGTATTTGAAATCATTTGAAATGGATTAGAGTTTGTGGATTAGTGTGTATGTGTGGGTGTATTTAATGATTTATCAAAAAGAGAATAACAAAAACCAAAGGACTAATGTCTAATGTAGTGATGAGAAGAACCAAGTGATTTGATGGAGGTCGGCTTCAGGCAAGGAGTAGAGAAACAGGAAAGGAGACAGAGAGAGAGAGAGAAAGAGATAGAAATGATGGCAACAGGGAATCGTAAAAAATCACTAATTGGTTAAAGTTACCAGTAAACCAGCCGTAAATAAGTATGTTGAGTAAAGACCGTCTGTCTCTGTATCCATGGACAATTAAATGAACAACCACAATGTGTTTGATTGTATGAGTGTGGATAAGAGAGAAGGTGGCTGAGGTAATTGGACTAAAATAACTTATTATACAGTCGCAGAAAATGGAATAGCTTTTTTAAAGAAATGCTCTTGTTATGATAAAGAGTTTGATTTTCGAAATTTTTAAAAAAGTATTGTTAATATTATCGAATTTATGGGTTATTATTTTTAACATAATACATATATTAAAATTTAACAACTCCATACTAGACCATAGCTTTCCTTAACATACACAGAAAGAAATACACTCGAGAAAATTTAGGTTTTTTATACTTCCTTTAAGTACGTTTCGGTCTCAAAAATTCAAGTACGAATAACTTTAAAACGTACTTAAAATAATCCAAAATTTTTACTTTCGAATCAATTCGAAAATCAATTTCGGAATTTCTTAAAATTAGTATAAAATTCTTAAACCAAATAAAAAAAGATAAAACTTTTTGTTGGTAGTGCCACTCTGAGAGTAAAATTACAAAGTGAGCGTTTTAATCTCATTTAACATCACAACTTTAGAATAAACCGATTTGCTTGTTGTATGTATGTAGAAGCAACAAAAAACAACAATACAAGATGAAAACACATTATTTTCATGTTTAAAAAGTAAAATTGAGAACTCTTGCTTCTCATTTAGTTTATATTTTCAGTTATATATGTACATTAAGTTTTTTTTAAGTAAAAACCATATCGGGAATGATGTAAAACGGTATAAAACGGGTAAGTAAATATCCAAATTTTTAATATTTTTAATAAGGCTTAAGTTCATTAAATTTAATTTTCATTAAATTATTTTTATGAAGAAAGGAATTTTACAACATGAAAATTAATTAAAATTGTTATTGATAATCTTTCATTCTTGACCGTGGCCGGGATTCGAACCGCGGCCGGCAGGTTACCATGACATGTTTCGATCGCAACCACTCGATCTCCTCAGATGGATTTGCCGTTTTACACTCGCAGCCATCGACGACTGCTGACGTCAATAGTCAAACATCAATCCTTAAGCCAAATTGTATTTTAACCTTTGGTAGATCGAAGTTTGCTTCTTCGAATGATTATCCATTTTAATTGATTTTACATGTTTTTCCTTGCTTCTGCTTTTTTGTACTTTTGTCAAGAATTTTTCTTGAAGTCCAAAGTACATTTTTTGTTTTCTCATTTTTGTCTTTCTTTTTCTTGTTGACCGTTCTCAGCACAACTTGAAGGACAAATGAACACAGAGCTCGTGCCTTAGCTTTAAGAATAACAATAAGTAAATAAATTATAAAAAGATTCTACTTCTAATTCCACTATTGGCTTCTTTCCAGTACGATTTCGGGATTAAATCCACTTAATAATACTTGAATCAAGCGCATTTTGAGATTGGTTAAATTTAAGTTGTACTTAAATCAATTTCAGTTTCGGATTATTTCAAGTACGAACTCGGAATAAAATAAATATATACGTTAAGTATTTCGCGATTGAAAATCCGTACTTAAATCAATCTTTCTGTACTTGATTCAAGAAAATACTTGCTCATCGTAATATTAAAACCGCTTCGGATTGATTTTGGTACGGATGGATTGATTTTTCTTTTGAGTGTTCCACTGAAAATCCTTTACTTAAACGTTAGTATCAAAAGTATCAAATTAAAATTAGAAAAATAAAATGGCGCAAAAAACGGTTATGGAAACCATATTCCATTACAAAAGAAATATGACGGAGATCCTTAATAAACTATATTTTAAATACATTATATCCTGTGGATCCTAAGAGAAACACAAGGGCCACAACGAACTTTCTCCATTCGGCCCTACTTGGTACAAGGTGTTTGAGTTCTCCCCAATTATTTTCGCTTCGACTTACTTCTGCATAAAGTTGGCGTCTCCTAATCTTAAGCTGTTTTTGAATAGATCTTTGAGCCGGTGCTCTTCAGCGGCATTTTGTGCATCACTAGCAAGTTCTTCATGCCACTGCCATTCGCCGTTTCTGGCGCTCCGCTTCACTAATTTGTCATGTTGCATGTAGGCGTCTGCCAACGTTTTCTTCTCTCTACGAGTTCTTGCTGTATTTTGCTTTCCTTAATATCACTCATTTCCAGGATTAGTTTCCACGGTCATCCGACATCCAGTGTGCTCGTTTGGGTGTTTTTAAACCTACATGTTCCTTGGCCGCTTCATTGAAGTTTTTGTTGGTATTCTGACATAAAAATTTTAAAACCAAATTCGAATTCACAAAGAGTATTTGTGCTAAATTTGTTTCGATCTATTACTCCTATGACGACTTCAATGATTGTGTACATCAAAATCAATATGTTTGTAAACGGCCCCTTTTCGTCACGAGGTATATACGCGCAACGTAACCACTTAAAAAACTAAACAAAATACTGCTAAAATTGTGAAATATAATCTATCTTTTTCACTAAGTTTCCAAAAATGCGGCCAACTAAAATCCATTAACATTAAATGTTTGTAATTTTTTTTATACACATTCAGCCTGAAAAAATAAAGGAAGCTGAAGAAAATTTAAGGAGGTCAAGTAAACATTCATAAAAATGATGCCTTTGTTACATCAATTTTTGCTCACACTTATTTTGTCGTCCATTCAAGTCAATCATCTTTTGCTGCTGCTTTTAAACTTAACATTGGCTGTCTGTTATTGCAGCCAGCCAGTCGATCAGACGTTTTTAGCTAAAAAAAATATTAAATAAAAATTCATTTTTCCTTTTCTTTCGATAAAGTGTCTTAACACTTTTTCAAGTTGTGTATACGTGTATGCGAACTTTAGATTTTACTAAAATTCCATTTAAAATGAAAATGGCGAGATGTTTAAAAGAAATTTGAACAAAATAAAAATGTATTTTCGGTCAACAACTCAGACCATCATCATTCGGTTGTTGCTGGTTGGTGTTTCTGCTGCTGATTCTGTAGCTATTAAAACAGACCTGGGGCAATATGGCGTTCACTCTTCTTGATTAAAAATATCAAAATGAAAAAATAAAATAATTTGAAATAAAAAAAAATTACAGAATAATTTAACGCAAAAAAACACTTTCAAACAATCTACCTAACCGTTTCCAGAAAACACACACCGTCTATTACAAACAAGAATGAATCGTGCATGTGTCCGTCCCTTCTTTACAGCTTCCAAAAAAAGTATTTTTCTTCATACAAATTAATTCACACCTAAAATTTTTTTCAACGGAATTCATCAAAAATATATTTTACATTAAAGACAACGAGCCGTTGTGCGTGGGAGTAACACTGAAAAGGGGTTCTCAAGACTAAAGGCCTCATTACTCTTATGTAAATGTTGCGGTAACTTTAGTGGTTAGTAATTATTAAAAATAGGTAAACGTGTTGAAATGTGTTTAATAGAATACAGAAAATTTGTCAAAATTTTATAATTTTAGTTGTTAATTTTTACAAAATTTTTGCAAATAAACCTTCATGAAAAAAATGTGTGTTCATTGTATTGCAGCATAAATGATGGTGCAAAGAAATATTAAAAGAAAACCACAGCAAAAACAAAAAGGGTGATTCACCCTTATCGTGGTTGGCGAATTTAAAATACTCCTGCGACTATTTGGTAATAGATTAAGGGAAAAAAGTTCACGCTCTCTTTAATCTATTACCAAACTGTCGCAGGCTATTTTAAGTTCGCTAACCACCATAAGAATGGTTTAAACAATGAGCTGTTTTAATGCAAACACTGCTGCGTAAAACAAGTTAGAGTGCTGTGTTCGTCTATGCCGAATCTTTACCATGCGATAAGAATAGAATATTCATCCTGATTACGGTTGGCGTTGGCGTATACGCCTGAGTCGTTTTTTGTAGTAGAACACAGGTTGTGTGAAACTTTAATCTACTACAAAAAAACGACCCAGGCGTATACGCAACGTCACGTTTACTTAAGAGTGCCTAGCTGCTCCGCAACGTAAAAGTTTACGTAAGAGAAAAGAGGCCTTCAATTTACTTTTATGTAACTGTTTTTTATACCCACACCACAATAGAAGAGATTATGTAATGCGTTTTAGTTGATATTTGTTAAACCTAAAAACATTGGTCCGCCGGTACTGCTGGGTGAAAGGCGGATAGATGTCCTTGAAAACCTTGTAAGCAATGTACAGGCCAAAGTTTTGGATATAGTTTAATTAAATTTGGTACGTTTGTTCTAGATGTCACAAGGACCTATTGCAAATGGTGAAAATCGGTCCATAATTACCATCTTATTAAATTTAGACAAAGCTTAATTTATTGCAATCTGAATCTCAGCAAATTTTGTTGGAATCTCTCCATATTTTATCAAAGCTCCCAAGCAAATACTACTTCTTTACTTTCTCGCTTGTTTGTTTTATATTAATTCAAACCAGAAAATCTAAATGATGAATGATGAAATGTATAAAAAAATTTATAAATTATGTTTTTTATGTTAAACTTAATAAACATAAAATTCCAATTTCGAATTTAATATATGTACCTATAATGCCCGTAATTTCTACAAATAGATATCTAGCTGTATAGATATCTATGGTTTTCATAATTTTAAAACCTATTTCTTACCTACGGGCTAAAGTGTAATGTATTTTAAACCATCAATTTTCGATAGTTAATACATGTAGGCAAAATTAACGTTGAAATTACCAAAATAGTGGTATCAGATAGGTAAAGATAACTGTTAGGTACGAACACGACTAGATATCTATTTGTAGAAATTACGGGCATTAGAAAAGGAAACCAACCAGAAAGGTAGGTATACTGCAAAAATTTCATTTAATTAAGGTTTAATTTAATTCTTAAAAATTGTTGATTTGTTTAAATTTCTTTAAAATTTTTTAAATATAGGAATTGTTTTAAATTCACTGCTCCTTAAAGTCGATTGATCAAAGTTTTTTTCGGACAACATTTTTTTATATATTTTTTATGTGACCTCCAGATTTCCCGTAATTATTTTAAAATAAGAAAATTATTTTAAATTAAGAAAAACAAGATAGAGTGTTATATTCGGCTTTCAGGAGTGATATCAGTATGATTTATTTATTTTATTTATCTTTATAAGAACAGACATCAGCATTAAAATTGGTTGCGGCTTAGACCTATATTAAATTATTGACCTACAAATGCTATTATGATAGCATTATTTATTAAGGTTTTAGGCGTACTAAACTGTTTTCCGGGAGTAGTGTTTATATGGGGCCTAGGGCAAATTATGGACAGACAGACTGACAGACGGACATGGCTAAATCGACTTAGAATTACTCAAGGAGCCAGAATATATGTAATTTATGGGGTCTGAGGTGAATAATAAAAAAGTTTCACACGGAATGACAAACTTAGTATACACTCTTCACAACTTATTGTGGTGGAGGGTATAAAAAACTGATTTTTACTTAAAAAAACTGCACATAAAAAAGTCAAAAAATATAAAATTTACTTAATTTTTTTTACATACAAATAATACAGTAACAAATACAATATTTTAATATTAACGAATATCGTGACTTTGTAGGCTATATGAATGAGAGTGGAATTAACAGTTGTTCACAAGTACAGTCTTACGATTTGTTTTGTTTCCTCATTTGAAACTAAATATATTTTAATTCGGACCCAGATTTGCTATTTGTCAAGTGTACATACATGAAAAATTGTAGCAATAAAAATTTTAACATGTTTACTCAAATGCAACAAAACCACAAAATATTAACAGGGACATAATTTAACTTTCAAAATTAAAAGACAAATAAACTACTCAAACGGCTTGGCAAACATGTCAAACTTTTACGTTTGTACGTTGTTAATTGGGGTATTTAACCAGCGATTAAAATATGTTTGTAAAAAAATCGAAATGTTGATTATTTTCCAAACT
The DNA here is from genome assembly GCA_963931875.1 of Pollenia griseotomentosa. Taxonomy (NCBI): domain Eukaryota; kingdom Metazoa; phylum Arthropoda; class Insecta; order Diptera; family Polleniidae; genus Pollenia; species Pollenia griseotomentosa. The sequence continues at coordinate 97,172,660 of OZ007561.1, read as the reverse complement.
GCTTGTGCTACCTAGTGCTAAATTTGATAATTTTAGTGAACATTTTGCAGAGTCAAGAAAGAGAAGACGACACATAAAAAATTTAGGAGGATAAAAGTTTTTATTGGAATTGATTGAAAAATTATAGTTAATTTGTAAACGGAAAGTGCGTGTTTCCCAAGCCGTTTGTGTAGTTTGTATGGTTCTTTAAGCTTGCCACTGTTATACTAGTATGTGTTAAGCAAATAAGGTAAGATTAAAAAAAAAAAAATATTATAACAAAATTGAAAGCAAAAAGAAAAATTATTGTTAAAACTGCAAAATCTGCACAATTTACAAAAAAAAAACTTGTTTTTTAAACAAAAAACTTCAAAAGTGGTCAAATGCAAAATGCTGATAAATCTGCACATTTGGCAACGCTGGCGACGTCTTTTTTTGTAAGAGAGAGAGAGAAACTATTTCTTACGAACAAAACAATGTGTTTTGTGAGTTTTTGTCACTAATATAAAAGTTTTGTTTATGCAATAAAACTTTATTAAATGGTACATTACACCTATTACTTAGAATACACATTCGATTTAATATAAAAATGTATACAAAAGATATTTTTAAATTTTTTTATTTTTTTTGTAAAATATTTATTGATATGCTTTTAGCAAAAATTAGGTAATCACTTGAAATTATTGAACTACTTTCTTTTCAATGACTACTTCATACCATCTGCATTACATAGAAGTAGCTTAGTAATGGCTGACATATAATCTGATACAAATTACTAGTTTATAAATTGATTTACAAAATTTATAACTAATTCATAATAAAATGCATCTAAGGTTTAAATAAAATGCTCAAATCTTCATGTATTGATAAGGGATAAAACTTAAACTTAAATGTCACTACTTCTGAAACTGATTTTAAGAATTTATTGTAGGGCATAGAACTACATCGTAAGAACCGTTATTAATGATTTTTAAACAAAGCAAAACCAAAACGTTTGATAACAGTGTGATAGTCGAAAAAATGAACTTCGATGAATCCTTTTCGAACTATTAGGGTGGAGTCCCCTGAGTGCGAAAGTACATTTGGAAGTGTCAGATTGGCTCCAGTTTTTGAGAAATCGGTATATATCCATTTTTCATGGATATAGCTAAGTCTGGGCTATTTAAAAAAATTTTATTCGACTGTATTAGTTTTTTTTGCCTTCTTAACTTTCTTTTACGGAATGTTTTGACTTTTTTTCAAAATTTTTTTAATTTAAACCATTAATGTCGATCAAAAGTGACGATTTTTTACCATTTTAACCATGGATATACCTAAGTCTGCGCAAAGTTTCAAAGCTGGTGTCTATTTTTGTTCTTCTTATAAGTTGTTCTAACAACAAATACTCAAAATTTAAAAATAACCGTTACATTTCATGCTAATCTTCATAATCCTACTCGGATTGCAAATTCCAGCAAAGGTCTGCTAAAAGAGAATTTAATCTTTTTCCTCTATACCAATGCTCTAACTGAGCTGAAACTTGATGAAATCGTTCACCATGCTCATCTGATTCCGATGGCAATTGGCGGTCGAAGTAATCTTGGTAATGGTGGTAATGAAGAAAATGTATTTTTAATGACATGTTGACATTTATTTTTCCAAAGGATTGAAGCATGTTGTCAACATATGACTTCCAGTTATGTGCTCGAAAATGTCCTATGGCTAAAAATGGTCAAAAATCGTTACTTTTGATTGACATTAATGGTTTAAATTTGAAATTTTGAAAAAAAGTCACAACATTCCGTAAAAGAGAGTTAAGAAGGCAAAAAAAACTAATACAGTCGAATAAAATTTTTTTAAATAGCGCAGACTTATCTATATCCATGAAAAATGGATATATACCGATTTCTCAAAAACTGGAGCCAATCTGACACTTCCAAATGTACTTTCGTACTCAGGGGACACCCCCCTAATAGTTCGGGTCAAAAACTGTCACAGTGTAATTATTTGTTTGCAGTGCTACTACCACCATCAAAATTAAAAATTACACTTGTAATGAAACAAAATTATCCAATTTCAATGAAATTACACCTGATATAAAATTGAACTTTTATTTCGTAAAAAGACATTTACGAAGAAGCAAAAACACAACAAATTCATAGAAAGAAGATCAATATTGGTCAGACTGTTAAGATTCTAATTGTTATTTTAAATAAACTAACAAAAAAAACATTAAAGACTTAAAAACTATAAATAAAACATAAAATAAAACACCTAAAATACTGAGTTTAACTTCCACATTTGGTTGCATATATCTAGGGAAGGTTCAAAATGCTCATTGCCATTCCCTTATAATGGGTGTTTTTTAGCCCCATAGAGCTAACGAAAGGTTAGCTGTCAAACGAACTGTCATACTGCTTTCAATTTTTGCTCAGGGACATCATCATGAATGGATTCATGCTTGAACAACTCCACCAAATTATCCAAATTTACTTTAAAAATCAACAATCGATTTTCGCAACTTGTTTTTTATTACAAATGAAGGCGATGTGATTGTTTTCCGTAGGGCTATGAAGTCACTGGTGTATGCTGATAAGCCCGTAATAACTGACTATTTAATCAACATTGTTCATTTTGTTCGTAACATGTTGCCAGCAATGCTTGAAAAAGAGGAACAAAATTGGACGTGCCTATTTGTTTTAAATCAGTTTCAAATGGTAATGCTGTGTATTAATCTGCGATTGAAATTCATTTTTTTGTGTTGTTTACCATTTTAAGTTTCATGGTCTTAAAAAATACCCTTTATTCCTTATTTAGTAAACAAAATGCCTGGTTTTACACTACTGCCCCTTTCGTAATTCAGTTTTACAACTGTTATGCTGGGTACACACAATGCAATGCATTTACGCAATCTAGCAAATTAAGTTCATTTTCATTAATTTTTCATTCATTCCAGATTACATCAACATCAAAACGTTTTGATATTTTGAGATTGCATGTAGATTGCACTGTGTGTACCCAGCATTAAGGGCGATAAATATTCTTCAAACTAAAGCATTTGAAAGTTGCCAGATAAAAATAAAATTAATTATGTGTTGGAATATTGGAAACATATCTTCCCCCAGGATAGATTTTAGTTTCCAATAACTCTTTTGAATAGACTTCAGGTTCTAAATCACTATTATAGTCATCTTTATCCAAAACTAAGAGTCCATCTTGCGACATTCATAACCGAACTTTTAAAAATATATTTCAAATGATTGAAGACTTAAAAACAAATCAAGACTTCGGTTCAGAAGACTGTGAATTTTTTTTTTATCAACAATATTTAAAAAGAAATAAATGTCATTACTGAAATCGAATCTTGATTTTATTTGGGTATCTGAAGTAAAAATTTCAAATTACACCTGAATTACACCCAAGAGAAATTACCCACGCTCTTCCCACTACAGTAAAAATTATACTAAATTCGGGTAATTACTCACAAAGTGGCAACACTGTTTGTAGAGTAATAATATTATAAACTGGGTACAAAGCTGAAAACCGGTATAACTCAGGAACGGTAAGAGCAAATTCAAATAATTTTAAATTATTTAGAATAAATTGATCTTCAAACTGCATTGTTGGTTTGATTCATGTAAACGAGGGAAGCGTTTACTCCTGTTTTAATCCGGGTTATTGCTTAAATTTGAATGAGCCCTTAGAATTGAAACGCAAAACTTTAATTGCAACTTTATTTCATTAGACTGCATTAAATTTCCTAAAATTAATTAGTACAATTCAACAAAATTATAAATTCAAAGTTTTAAGTACAGCTTACATTTTAGTGCAATAGCCAAGAATATTCGTAAAACAAATTTAGTCTCGTTTCCTATCCAGTTGACTTTCAGAAATGACCTTCCAGAAATAGACGCAATATTCATTAGCTTTTGCACGTTTAAATAAAGCTCTTTTTTACATCTCTTTCATCTTTTTTTAACATACGTTCTAAGGTATCAAACTGAGCTTGTAATATTACAACATTATACAAAAAATAAAGACAGGCATGTAAATGCAAAAAGTGTAGAGTTGAGCAGTGGCGGTAACAAAAAGTGTAGAGTTGAGCAGTGGCGGTAACAATTCATTTTCATAAAAATTTTAAAAGTTATAAATTATTTAGCTTTATTTCTTCGACCTTCTTAATATTATTTCCTTTAAAACATTTCTCAAGCTCAAGGTCCATTGTATATAAAGAATATTTATTAAAAATATTTATTTAAAATTTATATAGATAGCTTCTTCAGGGATTTTTTGGTTTTTTTTATATTTCAAACAAATTTTTATAAACAAAATTTAATGAACAAACAAAATTGTCAATTATGAAAATTAATAAAAATTATACACAGGAAACAAAAATTATTCTATTACATATTTGTAAACTAATTAATTTCCTATCTTATTCTTATAAATTAAATGTCTGTAATTTTGAGCTACATTGTCCGTATCTGTCTTAAAATTAATTCTTTGTTCCATTGGTATGTTTATAATTTGCAACATTTCTAACATGAAGAGTCGTTTGTAGTTTGTTTCTGTATTTAAAACTGTTGTATTTTCAAAATCTGGTGTATGATTGAAATTGGCACAATCCAATGACAATGCAGTTTTTTGAGAAGATGTATTTTTGATCAGAGCTATGTCCTGCTAATCTAGTTCTTAATTTGTTTTTTGTGGTACCTACACTCACAATATTATTACAGTAACGGACTGTAGTTTATTTAAGAAATATTCCGTTCAGTCATTTTTAAATAAATAAACATTTAAAATTCCAAGCAAATTTAATTTTAACTGATTCTAACAGTTATTCAAAAAACTAAGTGGATATTAATACGGATTTTCAGTTGCAGTTAAGTTTGTCCGTTGATTGAGTTAAATTCTTCTTTATGTTAAAGTAAATAAAAATGTAATTTAAAGCAACGAAAAGTTCATTTAATTTTTACTGTCAAAAATTCAACCGCGAATTCCGTAATAACAAATCAATATTCAATTATCTTATATAAATTAATTGTCAAAAAATTAACTACACATTCCGTAAAAAGAAATAAATATGCAGTTATTTTATAAAATTTTACTGTCAAAAATTCAACACCATATTCAGTAAAAACAATTAAATATTCAGTTATTTTATATAATTTTACTACCAAAAATTAATTTTTACTTATCTATAAAAAATGAATTGCTTGTTTTGTGTAAGCAATTCTCATTTTCAATTTGTTAAAATAATTTAGTTAAATACATCAAATTTTAAAAGTAAAATAATTGCGAAGCCATATCGGTCATGCTGCTGGTGTCTTATAATTGAGAGTTCTTCTGTAAACAACGTGGTCAGTACAACAAATGTAAAACAAACGTGTGTAACTGGGTAAGTAAATAAATATATTCTCCCTCTCTCGCTTATAAAAAAACAAGCGGACAGGTGTCTGTCTGGTATTTTTTAGAAATTCGGGTCTTTTGTTGAGTAAACGAAAATTTAATAAAATAACTGAATATTTAATTGTTTTTACTGAATATGGGGTCAATTTTTTGACAGTAAAATTTTAATAAATAACTGAATATTTAATCGTTTTAACTGAATATGGTGTTGAATTTTTGACAGTAAAATTTTACAAAATAACTGAATATTTATTTGATTTTACGGAATATGGTGTTGAATTTTTGACAGTAAAAATTAAATGAACTTTTTGTTAAAAATAAATGAAAAATAGGTAGACCGGTTTTTAATTGAACTTTCATTTATTTTATATTACAATTTCAGTTAATTTTACGTACAGAATATTGTGAGTGTATATATACTTTACTACAAAAAACTGGGATCACACGATTGCCGCAAATGCACCAATATGACACAATTTTTATTGTGCTTTATTGACGCACAATAATGAAATTGCACCAATCAAATATTTTGAAATGCATAATAAATAAATACATATTTATGTTCATTACCTACTTAAAAATGGGATCACACGATTGCCGCAATGCACCAATTTTTACACTTTTTAATACCCCAATCGTGTGAATGCACAACCAAATGGCTCATGTACGGCTCATCGAGGACAATATTGTGCCTACTTTTACCAATCAAATGCAACCCTGGTGCGGCAATCGTGTGACTGTTTGCTATGCAACCACGCGTCAATAAAAATTACAAAAATGCACCAATATTTATCGTGTTCTTGTGCGGCAATCAAACAACAAAATACGTGCCAATATTTGCCTTTTTTAATAAATTTCCTTTATTTTGTTCTTTATACATTCTATGATTTTATCATAGTAAGTCTGTGTTCAAATGGCTCATGTTAGCGTCAAGTTAACAAATATGTTGTTCATTAGCACAAGTGTTAAAATTTCAATATTTTTCTATTTGAAAGATTATATTATTTTTTTTTAAACCGAAACGTTTGTATCGGTATAATACCGGTATTAAGGGAAACGGTATACGTATACCGGTATTTTATGCAAAAAAAATTTCGGTTTCGGTATCAATACCGTTATTTAATTTAAACAGTATTAATATTGGTATTGGTATCGGTTGCCAATCTTGGTTATAAATGAAGAACACTTTGAAATAGATCTGAATATGAAAAATGTTAATACTTAATTGATTTTGATATGTATTTTTAAATTAAAAGCTTGAATAAAAACTACACTACCCAATCAACCAAAAGATATAAAACCGATATCGTTTAGGGGATATAAATTATAACATGTGATATCGATCTTTTATCAAAACCGATATTAAATACTATCGTTGTACATTTCCTTACAATATCGTTTTTCCATGAAAATTTCATATTTTTGCAATCATATCGTTCAAATATTTTTACTTTTTCAAACATGGGCTGTAGGCGTTTTCTTGGTCCGATTTTTTTCAAAACTTCTTAAAAACTGTACATAATTTCAACAGTCTTTGTAAACTCCTTCTATTTTTCCCCCATACTATAAGGTGACAAATTACTGTACATCGTGTCAATAATTTCGTGGGGACATTTGTATGAGAATAAGTACTGTATCAAATTTGTTAAGTACACGCTGTACAAACTTAATAAGTAGAAAATATTTGATTCAATTATGATCTTCAGCTCATGTTCATGAATTTTTCAAACAAAAGAACAAAAGGATCGGTTCAGCCAAACAAATCATTATCACTCGGAGTTTACGAGTAAATTTATTTTTAATAATATTTAATTCTTTTAAATCTCTGCTCTTATACTTAAAGGCCATGTAACTTTTATTTAATGTAAAAAGATTAAAGTTTTACAACAGTTTTTAGCTCATTAATAACTTTTAAGTAGTTCCCAACTTCACAACTACAGCAAATAGTACTTTTGAAGATATATAAAACAAAATGGAAATTCATTTTTAATATTTTATCTCAATTTTCCTTTTAATTGAATTTTAAAGTTTAAGGTCAAATTCTAGGAAAAAGGAAAATTTAAAACTTGGCGTTAAAAAAAATAAGTTTTCAGTCTTATTGTCTTTTTTTGTTTATCATAAAACAAAAAGTAAAATACATATCGCACTTAATCAACAAGAGGGTATGATGTATCGCCGTAAATTTTTAAAAACACGCTTCATTTATCTGCAATTTTGTAATAAACGTGTTTTGCTTTCTATTGAAAATAATATTGAATAATTCCAAATATATTCCAATTACTGATTTTTTTTATTTTGTTTTCAAAAATATTTAATTTTAAAACACGAAAGTAATTTGATTTTATACATTTTTTATTCTCTTTTTCTATGCTAAAGCGGTCGCAAGAATTAGATCTAAGTCGATACACGCAAAGAAAAACCATGGTTGTGGCAAACATATTCTAAGAGCAACTAATTATGATTAAAATTATGATTATAGTCATCATATTACGATTATTATTGAATCATATTTTGACCAAACATATTCTGAATGTAATATTCAATATTCGTAATGTCATATTCAATATATTTTTCCCTTAATTATATTCTTATCATGTTAATCAAAATAAGATAAGAAGTAATCATATTATTGTCATGTTAATCATAATAAGTTAATAATCATATTATTATCATGTTAATCATAATAAATTTAGAAGTAATCATATAATGAGAAAGTGGTGCTATCACAACAATAAAAAATAAATTGAAATTTTCTTGCATCGATTTTTTTTGGTGGCACTTTACAATTTTTTTTAATGTAAATACAATTTATATATTTTTTTAAATTCCTTTACACCTGTTTTTTAATGAGTATTTATTTTGATTCAAAATTATTTTACAAATGGCTCTAACATATAAAAGTCATTCCTAAAAATTTAAGGAATAGAACTATTACAAAAAAGCTTTATAAAATACATAACTGAAATTTAGCTCATTTATTCTAATAAATTCGAAAAATAAAAAATGTTGAATATAATATTATTAGAGTAAACATATTTTGTTTGCTTCTTAACGGGCAGTCTATAACACAGATAATTATTGCGACATATATTGCAGTAAATGTCAAAATTATGTTATCTTATGTAGATAGCAATTTTTTGTACATATTAATTGCCGGCAATTTATGTTGCAATAATTGTTAGTCAATTTTCGTTGACAATTATTGCTAACATAAAACGTCAAATTTGGTTGTCAATTGAGAAAAAAGGAACAAAAAAGAAAAAAATAGAAGCAAATTGTTTGCGAAAGAAATTGAATTTGTGAAATGGTAGCAGATTATAATTGTAGTAAAAGAATTAAATTAAAGAACTTAATTAATAAGCACTAAAATAAAATTACAAAAATTATTTTTATTAATATAATTTTTTTCTTATTCGACCTTTATTATTTAAATTTATATTAATTTGTTTACGTTTGAGTTCTTTTTTTTATAAAAATATTAATTTTACAAGGTTTAAATGTTTAAATGTGCTAAATTCCCATTTCATACTATTGATAAACAAATTTATTGTTGAAGGGATAAGCTATTCCTATGCGCATTTCACTTGTTGCTTAGGCCAGATCGTCAAAGATTTTAGAAAAACTAAAGATATTATACAAATACTTTTAAATTTAAAAATGATAACCACCAGTACTACTGGTTAAAAGATTGATGTTTGACTGTTGGCTGGCGGGCACCGCAGTGGTGCAGTGGTTAGAACTCAAAGATTTTCTGAAGATAGAATGTGGTGATTCTTAAAACATGTAAAAATCAACCCGGGCTCAAATCCCAGCTCAGCCAAAGAAAACTATCAATAAATTTTAATAAAAATTCCAAGTTGTAAAATTCCTTCCTCAAGTGATAATAATTTAATGAAAATTAAATTTGATGAACTCAAGCCTAATGAAAGAATATTAAAAATTAATATTTTTATATAAAAAAAAGACCACAAGCTTAAACAAATTAATACACATGAAAATAATAAAGTCGAATAAGTAAGAATTTATATTAATAAAAATTATTTTTGCAAGATAGCGCCAGTTTTTACACTGCACCTTCTTCCTTGATTTTTTTCCATTTATGAGTTAACATAAATACATTTTCCCACCATGCCTTAACCACAAGCAGAGCAATTATAAATAGTACTCTGTTATTCTGCCGACGTTATTGCCAACTTGCTGAGATATTTATCTTTAGTGTAGACCTAGGGTAAGCATACTATGACTACACGTGTAGAAAGTTATCATTTTATGGCTAATATGTTTTTAATATAATAGGTTTTATTTAGTTGTTAGAAAAATAATTATTTTTCAGTCAACAATATTCAAAATTGTAATTGCGATAAACATTGATATTTTTACAGTTACTATAATATTGCTGATACTTAATAAAAATAACAATTTTTTGTGTACGACAACAATATATTGTTGCAAAAAACATAGTGTAGTTGCCGTAACCATGCCCAGCCATATTTTTTTCTGCGTGTACGCTTTTACTTTTGCGTCATCGTTTGTATAAAATATGTACGTTTTAGTTTGACAACGTATTTTTGTATGTCGCTACTACGCAATTGTGTTTCCACGGATAGAAGAGCTTTAAAAAATTTTACGACTTCAAACCCCATAATTTGTTTAAACAACAACATTTATTTCATGGAAAAACATAATTTAGAATTGAATTAAGTTGTGTATCCTCTTTTAAGCAATTACTTTTTTGTTTCACTGTCCTTTTATTGAAAGCTCTCCTTGGAGCAGCTACACTTCTCGGTATCTGCACTAATTAAATGTGTATGTATTTGAAAAAATATTAAAAAAAAAACTTAAAGTAAATCCTTCAAAAAACTTTTCATAATTACATTTTCTTTATTTAACAAATTTGAAATTTCTTTTTTTTCTCCTTTATTCACTTCTGTAGTACTTTGGGTGCCTGTTTTCTTAATTATCATTGTCCTAATAAGTCAGATAAAGATGTGGATGTTGTAAGTGACAGAAAAACATTTAAAAAACAATTCTAAGAAATATAACGTTTAACAACTTAAAGAAAATAAGTTGAAATATAAAAGAGAAGGTATTTAGTTAAAATGAATTTCAAATAAGTTTTCTTCTACCAGTTAAAAAAGAAGTAAGAATTTAAGTTTGAATTTGAAATTAAAAAAATGTAAATGCTTTATTTAGCTCTGCCGGTTCTTTAATACCCTTCACCAAGAAGAAGATATTGTTAAAAAGCAAAAGAAAAAAGAAACTATTTGTATAAAATTTTTTAATAATAAAATAATAATAACTTATTAAATTTGTACAACATTTCTTGAGTATCGAGTGCCTAATACAGGCTAAAACATTTAATATTCCAAGTGGGTGTGGCATATTCCATACAAAAACAATATAGATTTCTATATATCTGAAAAACGGTAACAGTAAAAGTATCCAAATTTAATACAAATATCTATCAAGAAGTGAACTGGATTAGAGAAGTGGGCAAACTCTTGCCATCCAAAGACATTTAAAATTTCTGTATACATCTGTCAAAAAGTTGGCTTGGTTAGAGCAGTGGACGTGAAAGTTATCGATACACAATATCTGTCAAAACGTTGGCTGGATTTAAGTAGTAGGCTGGATTAAAGAAGATTGTTAGATTTGAGATATTAAACGTTAGAATTTTGAAAAAAATATCAAGTTTATATTTGTATTTTTTAGTTGTATCACGAATGTGATAAAATCTTCAATACTAAGCTTATTGGCTTAAAAAATAGATGGGGTGACAAAAAAAGTTCCAAAATACAGGTTTTACCCGTTTACTCCCTAAAAGGGCAGAATTCCAACAATGTACCAGACACCTCCGCTTATTTTTTTAAAGCACAACGATAAGTTTTAAGGTACCAAAAAGTTTCCTCTTATAAATTCTTATCCACTCAAGACATTGCATGTCGAATTTTATGTTTCTAAGTCAAACATTAACGATGGTTAAAAAAATGTACCAGTGGTAAAACCAAAAAGCTAAATTAATAAGCTTATTTTATTTCCCTTATTTAACCTTTTCTGTACTTTATTTCTCCCCATTGAAGTTTAAAAAAATTCAATTAGGTAGTTGGAGCCCATAATTTAATACGTATATGTAAATAGATGGAGAAAAATGCTTTGTAAAAAAAAGTACAAAAACCCGTTACGATTTTTACCCCTTAAACGTTCAAATTTAAAAAAGGTACCGAATTTGTATTTTTTTTTATAAGTTTCGACTGATATAATCTTTTTTTCAATGTGTATTGGTTTGATAGATAGATGGGGGAAAAAAAGTACCAAAATACAAGCTTTACACGTTTACTCAATAAAAGGGCCGAATTTCAAAAAAGTACCAGACTCCTATCCGCTTATATTTTATTAAATAACAATAAGTAGTAATTTTTGTTGTATCTCTTTTAGTTTTTACACTTTTTTACCGCCTAAACATACAAATTTCCAAAAATCTCGTCTTAGTAGATCGGTTTGGCGAGAGCTTCGCCAGTTAAGTCTCTGCGATAATGAACAAGTCTGTCAGTAACGCTACAATTTCATATATGTGACAGCGCATAGAGAAAGGGACCTAAGGGTAAAAAAAATCAATTTTTACTTTTTTTTTGATGTGGATAACATCTGAGCATCGAATGAGACCGATCCCATGTCCCTGAAGTGTTCCCTCCCAGAGATATGCGCGTTTTATGAAATTGAAGTACACCAAAGATACACGTATTTAAATCTTTAAAATGGCTCTCCTGAAACAAACCGGTTTTTACCCTTAGGTCCCTTTCTATTTTACGCGTCACATATATTTTTTTTTTTTTTTTTTTCTCAATATTATTTATTGAATCTTCATACATTTAAATATGAACTAACAATAATTAATCAAATCTTAACCTAATACTTTATTTTATGTCCTGCCAGTGCCAGACAAAAATTTTCTTCATCACGGGTTCTGTTCACTTATCGAGGTGTTTGTCGCTCATCTAATTGGATAAGTGCTGCAGTGTCTCTTCTTCTTAAGCGAGTGTGGCCGCTATCATTTAAAATATTTCGTGCTAGTGGGTTTGGATGCAATTCGAGCCTTTTTAAGTATTTTACTGCATATTTCGTAATCATAGTTTTGACTAATGGAACATTGAGATCCTTGTGAATATTTGAGTTTTTTACATACCAAGGGGCAGCTGTGATTATTCGAAGAATTTTATTTTGGCGCCTTTGAATTTTTTCTATATTAGAGGCCGAGGCAGTGCCCCATAACTGAATACCATAGCACCAGATTGGCTTTAAGATGGAGTTGTAAAGAAGAAGTTTGCAGTCGAGACTAAGGACAGAGTTTCTACCAATAAGCCAATGAATTTGAATGGCTTTTAGTTTCATTTGAGTTAATTTTGCCTCTATATGGCATTTCCACGTTAATCGCCGATCCAGATGTATACCGAGATATTTTACATGCGAATGTTGAGGAATTATTTGATTGTTGATTGTAATATGGGGGCAAGATTCCCGGCGCAAGGTGAATGTTATATGCACGCATTTTTGCTCATTGACCATTATCCTCCATTGTCTTAACCATATTTCTAGTTGAAATATATGATGCTGTAAGTAACGAGATGCTTCATAACGGTTTTCGTGGACGCTTAGAAATGCTGTATCGTCTGCAAATGTTGAAGTTTGGGTGTAGTTGCTTGTTGGCATGTCCGAAGTATAAATTAAATATAATAGCGGGCCCAGGATGCTGCCTTGTGGGACTCCAGCGCCAATGGGCTGAGGTGAACTTAAGAAATTTCCTTCTTTAATAATAAATTGACGACCGACTAAGTAGCTTTCTAGCAGCTTGTGTGTGTTTGCTGGTAAATTTTGCTTCAATTTATGTAATAAGCCTTCATGCCAGACTTTATCAAAAGCTTGCGAAACATCGATGAAGAGTGCTGAGCAGTATTTTTTTTCTTCAAATGCTTTTCTTATGACATTTACTATTCGATGAGTCTGTTCGATTGTGCTGTGTTTTCTTCGAAATCCGAACTGATGGTTTGGAATACATCTATTTTCACTTAAAATCGGTGTTAATTTTGAAACTAATAATTTCTCAAATAGCTTTGACATATTTGATAATAAGCTAATAGGCCTATATGACTCAACTTTTGTATGATCTTTACCTGGCTTTGGTATCATGGTAACTAAGGAAACCTTCCATTTTTGAGGATAGTATTCAAGGCGTAAAATAGCATTAAAAATAAAAAGAATAATTTTCTTTGCTGTGCGAGGTAGCTCTAAAAGCATTTTATTACTGATTTTATCAATACCAGGTGCCTTCTTAGTGTTTAAGTCACAAATAGCCTGTTCGATTTCTCTTATCTCAAATCTGAGGGGAATAGCTGCTCTAGCAGGAACAGGTGGTAACTCGACCGCCGTATCGTGAGATATATTTGGGGTAAATACGTTTTTTAAATGATTAACAAACAGATTTCCCTTTTCGTTATCATTTCTTGCCCAACTTCCGTTCAAGTTTCTTAATGGTGGCTTAGAGACAACTGGTCTTTTTAAATTTTTAGCTGCACGCCATAATGAGTAGTCTGATTGCTGAGTTGCATCAAGTTCCTTAAGATATTTTTGCAGAGAATCCGTTTTCTGTGTCTGTAGTAACTTTCTTAGCCTTCTTGTACACTCTTTTAACAAACTCTTAAGTTGAGGGGATCTGTGCAATTGCCACTCTCTTCGAGCTCTTCTTTTTTCAGACAGGAGACGCTCAACATCTGTGGAATAAATTTTAGTATTTTTAGTTTTTTTTGGGGTAATATTGGAATGTTGTACAGCTAGCTTCAGAAAACTGTCAAAATTAATAATAGCGCGATCTACGTATTCCGGTGTACTAAGCGGAATATTTTCTGTGCAATGGGTGCTGAGATATTTTTTATATTTTAGCCAATTGATTTGTGTAGCTGGCGTCGCTAAGTAACCAGTTGGAGATACAGTTCTATTGGGGTTCATTAAAGTAACAATTGTTGGTGTGTGGTCGGAAGATAATTCTAAGGAAGCTTCAACATAAATCGTTTCTAAGGGGATGTTTTTAACCACGCCAAAATCGATGACATCTGGTATTTTTTGCTGATCAGTAGGCCAATATGTTGGTTGTCCGCTCGCTATCACATTCAAATCCATTTTAGTAATAGTATTAAATAGAACACGACCCTTTGGTGTTATAAGTCGGGACCCCCAGAAGGTATGTTTAGCGTTATAATCGCCAGCGGCCAGGAAACAGGGTCCTAATGATTTAAAATATTTATAATATTGGCCTTCTGATATTGAATATCTAGGTGGGGAGTATAACGATGAGATTACTACGTTTCTATTTAATTCTTCAACGCAAATGTTTGTTGCTTGGAGATAATCTTCACGATGATCACCCATTAGGTAGTGTTTGACTCTGGTTTTTATTAAAATGGCAGAACCTCCACAAGCTCTATCTCGAGGGTCCTTTGTATCATATAGTCTATATCCATTTATTTTAAACGTATTTTTTGAGGTCAAATGAGTTTCAGAAACCATCATGACATCAATTTGTTTATTTTTAAGAAAGTATTCTAGTTCATTTTTATGTTGGCGGATGCCGTTTGCGTTCCAAAAACAAATTTTTATACAGTTCATGGCTTGTTAAGTACAGCTTGCAATAACATCGATTGCATTCTTAGAATTTCCTGCATCATATTACCCATTGTGTTCGTAAAATTATTAACTGTTTGCACTAATGTTTCCATGGTTTTTTCTAAACGACTTAAATTAGAAACTGGAGTTTCATCATTACTTGGCGAGGCACCTTGCATTGGCTCATGTTTTGATTTTAGGACGTTAGCATAAGAGGTTCTGTTATTACTAGACTGGGGGGCTTGAATTGCATTTGTGATAACTTGATTTGCAACCTGCATTTGAGGGGCATTTGTTTTCGGTCCAACCGTCTGCTTGACGATATTATATACAGGGCATCCTCTATAATTGGCAGTGTGATTACCGCCACAGTTGCTACATTTTTTTACGTTGGGGTCGGTTTTAGACTTATCGCAAGAAACTGTACCGTGTAACTCACCACATACTACGCAAACAGGGGGTAAGTAGCAGTATGCCTTTGTATGGCCAAATTCTTGGCAGTTTAAGCACTGAACAGGTCCATTTTTTTTGTGCGGCTCCTCAATTGTGATTTTTCGGTGTAGAATATATTTTAAACTATAAATGGGATGCGTTTCGTTTTTTTTTAACTTAATGTCGCCGGGCTCTAATTCTACTCGAAATAGTGGTTGTGGATTTTTGTCTCTATTTCTAATATTTACCACGTGTTTAATCTTGAAGCCTTTTTCTTCTAAGAAAGTTTTAATTTCCTCTGGGTCTACGCATGAATCAATTCCCTTGATCACCACCTGGAGACCTTTACTGCTCTTGAGTTGGTATGTATAAAAACTTTTTTTAAGTGCCTCAAATTTGTTAATAATTTTGCGAAAATCATTTTCATGATTCACTTGGATTTTCGTTTCATTTATGCTACCTCGCTTTATTGCGGCTACATAAAACGAATTTTCACCAATCAACGAAATTAAACTCTTTATTAGATCATTTGAGTTATGCTCCCTAAGATATATCGGGGGAGGCTTGGACGATCTTATGACGTTTGGTGCTTCAGACGATTCATCCTCCAGAATTGCAAAGCGATTTTGGGAATTTATTTTGTCAAAAGATGGCACTTTTGATGCCGAAGCAACAGCTGAAGAGGTAGGGCTGCGACCCCGCTTGAGGACTGTTATATACCTGTCCATACCAACTTGGACTTGAGGCTTTTGGCAACTTTTTACAGGGGGGTTTTCCATTGCATTTGAGTTTTGGTTCATGGTATCATTTCCCACTAAATTTATTTTTGACGACGCGGCAATACTTGTTGGCCTGGCAACACTTGTTTCAAGGTCTAGTTTTAGTTTTTTTAATGAGTCACTATCCACCGTTTGTGTAAATAAAGAGGGTGAGAGGGAACGAGTACGAAAGATTGGCTTAGCCGTTAGGTAGTTAATATTGTTTTGTCTTGTTTTATTTATTTCAACATTATTTTCGTTGGCATGCACTGTCACATATATAAATTTAAATATTTCAATTTAATGGAACGCTGACTTACTACATAATTTTATTTACACATTCACTGACTAAATTTGTTAATTTTTATTTTCTTTAAAACTATTCATATTTACTTATTTCCTTAATATTCAATTTAAATTCTTTAAAAAACGAAGCAAAGTACACAAGAACGAAGGCAAACATTTTGTTTTCCCCTTTCATCAGTTTTTAAGTTTGGTAAACATTTCCAAACCAATTACTGTTGAATAAAATTGATTTCCCAGAAAGACATTAAGCCAAAATAAACAATAACAACATACATAAACATTAAAGTTTTAATCAACAACAGGAAAAAAGCATTAAAATATTTAAAATTAAAAGCGAAAAAGATACACTTGTGGATGTCGAATCCGTTAATGCTAGGGTATTCAATTAATCGATTTGTATTAATCGATTAATCGCGCGAATATTTATTCGAGGTAAAAATTTAATTGAATTCATACTTCATGTAATAAAAGTGGAAAGCTTTTTAAATAAAAAATAGCATCAAAATTGAAGCAAATCTTCTAAAATAATCTTTAAAAAAGAGATTACAGTTAAAATGTTTATGGTTAAAACGAGTTCTTTTTTTTATTGTTTTAATGAAACAGGATTTAGAAAAGATACTTTCACTTATTGTTGACATTGAAAAGATTGAAAGTTAAGCGTTATAAAGTTATTATATAAGTCTTGTTAAGGTCTGGTAGAAGGTTGATTTCATTCGTCTCAAAAAAAATCATCTTCTTCATCTGAATCATTGTGGAAAGAGTCTGTACTAAACATTCTTAAAAATAAATTATTTCCAAACTCTTTGGTTTCAGTCTTTGTACTATATTTAAAAAAATTGTTACTCGAAGGATATGTTCCTGAGTTAAGAAACAAAAAAGGGTATTTAAAACGTACCGTCTTGTTTTTTACATTAAAAAACCTAAAACTGTGAAAAAACAAATTTTCGATTAATCGATTAATCGAAATAAATTATTCGAATTATTCGTTAATCGAAAATAAGCAATTTAAAATTATTCGAAACCAAAATTATTCGATTAATCGAACAACGGTTAATCGTTTGAATACCCTAGCCACACAGTGGGGGATTTAAAAAAAAAATCAATTCCCAGTTTCAAAAAGGTTGGTTCAATTTTAATAAAATTTCACATATTAATAGCAAACATGTATGTAATAGGGACGTATCTAGTATGTAGGACACCTCGAGTGTCCGCAAAATGCTTAACGATTCCAATTTCTTGCTTTTGGTTCGATTTCATGCTAAATCTGATAGTTAAGGTTAAGGTTTTTATGACTGTGTTTTATTTTAAGGATTTTGCATTAATTTTAACGAATAGTCGGTCAAGCCCGACCATATAATTCCCTACATTACAGTATTTAAAGAAAAATGTTCGAGAGTGCACTATATTTGGGACCCAATCACGCATCCAACAGAATAAAACTTTATTATCAGATTAAGATTTATATAAGTCTTATTTGTGCTGAATATTATTTAAAAATCTATTTAAAAAGCCCTTACCACAAAAAAAGCTTAAAGGTGTTAGGATAATTGCTATTTTTTGTATTGGATTTTTGAGAATTGTTTGAATGAAACAACAACTGCGAGAAAAGACTAGAAATACAATAAGTAATAAGTAAATACAATAAGTAAACATACCAAATAATAAATTGCAAAAAAGTTAAGACCCGCCACATTCGAGAAAAACTAATAAAGTAAATGCCAATTTTAAGTGTAAACTGCCATATTCATAAAAAATTAAAATGGATTTGAAATATATTTTAAGAAAAATTTGTATGAAAATTTTGCCTTAAAACACATTTTAAACTTATTTTATTTTTTATGAATACGGCAGAAAATATGGAAATTTTTTTTGACAGTCTTAAAAAATTTCTCGATAACAAATATAATCTTTACACTTGGTCAATTTTCCTAAGCAAATTTAGAAAAAATACAAAAATAGCTAGTATCATAACACCTTAAGCGACATCATTTTCAATTTTCGAGTTTTTTAATAAATAATTTTATTAACCACACTTGCATCAGCTCCTAAAATATTATGGTCACATAACAGTTGTATCTAAACAAAAGCGGAAAGCGTTTTCTGGTTGTCAAAAATTATCATACCCATACAATTGGTATGAAGCATCCCTAAACAGCGCGGCGTCAACGCTTTTCAATTGAAAATCCGATTTTGACAGCGCGTTTAAAAGTGAAGTGGGCCGCTATTGTTTAAAATAATGGCTATTTAGATATTTTTTGGTCAATCTATTGGTTTTATCTCCATTATTTTTTTTTCTATTATGTGTGTTTAGAGACACAACGTTGATGCTCTGACTTAGGTATGGTATATCAGCGTAAAAGCTAAGCGTGAGAAAACGTTCGGACTTCCGCTCTTATTTGGGAACGGCGGCAAGGTACCGTTATATTTTATAGCAAACAATACTTTATCTTAGGCAAACCCTTCATACAAAATTCTTATGAAATAAAATAAAAAACCTAATCCTGTAAAATTTTGTTTTTGTCGCTTAAGCTTTTTTTGCGGTAATGACTCGATATGTGAGATATTATCGCCTGTAAGTGATTTTGGGAACGGTATTTATATGTGATTTGTCATATGCCAGTCGGACCTCGTTGGATTGATTTAAAAAATGATTCTGAGTCGGTTGATAGACTAAAATGTGGGCTTAGGACCACTATTTTAAACAGTTTAAATAAACAGAACATTATTAAGCGTTTGGCTCACACACCCAGGAACGATATCTATTTTTAATTTTTGTGTAGACGAACACATCTCGTAATAAACACTATTAGCGTTTGTGTTTTCCACAAAAATCTATCGAACCGAACACTAAGGAGCGATATTAAGTAATTATTTTCGAACACTGATTTTAAAGTGTTAAGCTTCGTACAGACGGTTGTCAGATCTTCAAATGTTGTCATTTTTCTGACAATGGTGGCATTGTCAGATGCACTAATTCTGCCAAATGAAAATGAGCTTACAATGTTCACACAGTTGCAAGACATTTTTAGGCAATTTTAATGACAACATTGTAAGATCTGACCACCGTCTGTACAAAGCTTAACACACATAAGCACTAAGGCCTAACACCCTCTCCACTACTGTGATGTCATTATAAAAAGAAGGTGAGGCAAAAACAAAGGAATGTAGCCACTAATGTAACGTAATGTTATTTACACAGACCCAACAATCCATCCCGTATTTAATCAATTTATCAATATTTTGGTATGTGACCTTAAGTAAGAGGGAGTTGTTGTTACAGTAGTTATAAAGTGTATGCGTGCATGAACCATCAAACTTGCCAGCTTTAGTCTCCTCTTAATACTCACTCGCCGAAACAATTATTTATTACCAGATCTTATTACGTTGAGGTTTTCCGGTAGCATTTACTACTTTTAAGGGACTTTAATATGAAATTGCGTATAGATATGTATTAATGAGTATGTACATTGTACAGTGTACAATGTACATTATGGTTGAGCGTCGGTGTATGAAGGAAAAAAAAGTAATCCAATAAATTTCAAATACCTCCAGAATGTTTCATCTACCTAAATTATACAAAAAAAAAAAAAACAAAAAAATGTAATATTTAGACATATCTTTTTGTCCTCTACCAGGGCTGGAAGTTAGAGTAATTTTATTCATTTTATTTTAATTTGCTTAACTAATATGGAAAATCTTATGAAATATTTCTTTTAAGACCTCCGGGTAAAAACACATTTTGTGCTAAATAAGAGAAACTTAAAATTTATGAGATCTAACAAAAAATAAAAAAAGTTATACGCAATTAAGTAAAACAAGTAAGAGTGATATATTCGGCTATGCCGAATCATATATAACCTTCACAGAAAGTTATATAAATACCGTTCTTAAGATATAAATTAATCTATTTTGTGCCACGGCCACCACTTCTCCAATCACGCCCACATATTGTCAGATGTTTTATACTGTATTGGATACTGAAGCATATACATATGTATATTCACAGAAAAAATTCTCCAAAATTTTTCACCAATTAAAGAATTAATCAAAAATCAAATCAGTTTTAATTAAAAATTTAATCAAGTGAATTAAATGATTAATCAAGTGAATTAAGGGGTTAATCAAGAGAATTAAACGTTTATTTGATACTAATAATTTTTTTACTGGTGCAAATTTTATTAATTTTTTTTTTTTAGTATAACAAATCTTTTAATTCAAACCAATTTTTATTTTTTTCTGTGTTGTTTTAAAGGTTAACGATTAATGACTTCGTACAAAATGTGTTTTAATTACTGCAAACATTTGTCTTTTAGTTTTTATATCTCTTCACTCACCAAATTTAAATTTAGTAGTTCTTCTTGAAATTCTGATTCGACTTTATTATTAATTTTCCCTTATTTGACGGTAGAACCCCAAGTCTGGCAGCCCTGCACTGAGTAATTTCTAGTTATTTTTCAAGTTTTAGGGCTTAAACAATGTGTCAAACGCTTTACTTTGTGTTTGCTGGGTAAGCTCTCTCTCTCTCTCTTTCGTCACAAATACTAATATGCAGAAATGGACCACAGTTTATATTTCGGACATCAGTGCTATACAGTGTGACCACAACTAAAAAAAAAATTGGATGCTAAATGAGGCTTAAAACAATGCTAAAAATGCTAAAAAAAAAAATTTGAAAATGCTAAAAAAATGCTACATTTTCTTTAATAATATTATCATTATAATGAATGAATAATATATTAATTTACCTGAAAATATTATATTTCATTTAAATTTATGTATTTGCATAATATATGCAAAAATTTTTCAGTCTTTTATACAAACGTATAGGTACATGAAATAATTCTGATAGTGCATAGAAAATATTCCTGAAAAATATTAAAGGAATAAGACTATTAAAGTATGAAAACTTTATAAATTGTAATTTGACTTAGAATACACATTCGAATTAATATGAATTTATGGTACAAAAAATATTTAAAAAATTTATTATAAAATTCAATATCCCTAAAAATCCCTTACTTACCAAAAATTAAAAATCGACTTTTTCATTGATTCTTATGTATTGCATCAACTTAAATGTCCACAAAAAATTTTGGAATAGTTTGACAAAAGTAAGCGATTTTTTAACCAAAAAAAAAAAAAAAAAAAAAAAAACAGAAGGCCCTATGTAAAAAATATTACATGATAAACGCTTAAAGCCCTAACCTACAGTTTGAAAAATATGCAACATTGTCAACTGTCAAAACAACTGGTAAGTTTTACAAGAAAAGCAGAAGAAAAATAAATTGTTAACAGTTTAAGGCCCGTTTTCACGACTTACCTATAAAGTTCGAAATAGTAAACGGTACCTTTAGCACTAGTGAGGAATAAAGTTACCTTCAACTATTTTTCGTTTTCACAACTTCTGTATAAAATAAACTTAACATTTTTAAAAAAGTGGCAATACTAAAGAAAATACCGATTATTTTTGCCAAAATAAAAATACGAACTGGCAACTACTTTTTTACATTTAAAAAATATACGTATAATTGGAGTTGCCATATATAAAAAATATGTGAATATAATATGGCAATCTCAAATCTAAACCTTACGACAAAAGTTAAAGGTAGACCGTTCCTCTCTTTAGCTTATCCTTCACTTTTAGGTTAAAGAGAACTTGTGATAATTAAAAACTCATTATCTGTTCGATAACTTCCTACATTTAGCTATCGTTAAGTCGTGAAAACGGGCATAAGTCGATTAATAAATTTATCATTTTAAATAGTTTTTTGCTTCTCCAGTAAAATGTTCAAAATGTTAGTTAGGACTTTTTGCGTTTTACATACATATACATAAATACATATATATTACTAAATACAAAATTTAAGTAAAAACAAAAATTGTCATTGAAAACATAAAAGGCTATTCAAAAGCATTTTCAGTAAATTTAATTATATATTAAACACATCATTATTTGAATAGTTTTCCTTAACTGTCAAAGTGTTGGTCAAAATATCCGTAGAATACGATCTGTTTTCATCACATATTTTTATAAGATCAACAGTAATGATCAAATCTGTAACATTTATTTTGCCTTTTTAGTCCACATCTAACGTAAATCAATGAATTCAATACCATCCTATTTCTAATCTTGGTTTTTATAAGGTTCAAAATCAAAAACTTCATAACCAAAGAAGCTAACTCGTTGGAAGCATTTTCTTTAAAAGCGTTTTTGTTCCTATAAGCACCTTTCCAGAATTCAATAGTTAAACTTTATTTCATCCATCCGTATGCAGTAAGCTTTTGCCATTTCTGTCCCAAAACCGTTATTTCTTCTTTAGTAAAATCTACCAGTTCTTTTTTAAATTTTTTTGATGTTTATAGGGTTGCTATTATTATACACTTGTATGAACGTATATATGACAAAATGCAATGATAGAGATTGACAGAAATGTTTAGTTATGTTGTGAAATAGCAAAATACTAAATCAAAATAAATAATGCTAAATTTAGCAGTGAAAATGCTAAAAGGGTCACACTGGTGCTATATAACAATATTTAGACTAGCTTCACACTATCAGACATACCAAAACAAGTTATTGGTAAGAGGGCAGGGAAGATAAGCAGACTTTCCCCTTCTTGAAAACTGTCTTATGTTTTTAACTTCGTAAATATCATCTGAAGGAGGTGATTTTTGATGCTTGCTTATATGTATTTTCGTATTATTGAAATTTGTTAGAATTTATTTTCTTAAAGAGTTTTCAGATGATAGTATTATTGCCATCATTAGAAAATTGCTTTAATTATAAGCATACATTTGAGCGAATGCAAATAACAAAAATTAGCGAATAGTTTACAATTGCATACATACCCCTAGTATGTAACTATAAAATGGACAAACGAAAACTTAAACAGAATTTAAAGAGTCGTTACACGTTAAGGAAAGCAACTGTACACTCGTACTCGTACAAAGTTTATATAAAGTTCCTGATCTCTTTAAAGAGATGACATTTAGAACACACATTAGCATTTGAATAATGCGTGCCTTTAGTCACACCGGCAGTGTTTCAAAGGAATTTAAAATGTGTATTTAAAACAAATAGATAGTCGCCAAAAGTTATTTGTCTGCATACTGCACACCAACTGTTTCCAAATGCGAGTTCGCGAAAACCGTATCTGTTCC
This sequence comes from Pollenia griseotomentosa, assembly GCA_963931875.1. Lineage (NCBI taxonomy): Eukaryota > Metazoa > Arthropoda > Insecta > Diptera > Polleniidae > Pollenia > Pollenia griseotomentosa. The sequence goes on along the minus strand of OZ007561.1, from coordinate 97,148,982 downwards.
AGATTTCTAGGGGGATAAAAAATTTTACTTTTAAAAGTTAAAAAACTTTTTTTATTGCTAAAATTTCAGATATGTATTCCAAAATATATAAAAAATTTTAGTTTAATCTTTTAAAAGTTAAAAAAGTTATTAAAACAAAAATAAATTTTGCTTAAAGTACTTTAAACATTGATTTTTAAAAATAAGTATTATTTTTGTGACCACGGAGGTCCGTGAAAACAATTTCTTTTTCAAAGGGTTCGCAAAGCAAAAAACGGTTGTGTTTGTAACAGTAAAACCTAAAGACGTGGTGTTGCTGAATTAACAATTCTTGATCGTTGTTTGCTTGAAACCGAGTCGTTGCGATGCGTAAAACCGATTGTCGTCACAACGAAAATACGTTGGGAACACCTGCTTTACACAAAAACAAAACTAGATAAAATTAACTTTTTAATTGCTGCACATGTCCTGTCAAGCGCAACTTTTATATTGCTCTCATTTATGAAATATATAAAATTAAAGTATTTATATTTTTACAACTTCATTTGTTTGCATTTTCTAAAAGGTCTTTTAATTGTATCGTACGTTTTCTTGTTCATTTGGATAATCACTTTTGAACACTTAAAATAAAAATAAGTTTATAAACTTCTAAACACACTCCTAAATAAAGAACGAATGACAAGGAAAGTTAAATCAAGTTTTAACTAAAACAACGCCCAGGCATAAAATGCTTCTACTGAGCAACTAAAGGAAATTGAGGAGCTTAATTTTAAAACTATTTTTATGCTCCAACAAATTTAATGGTGCCCATAAAAACATTTCCTTAAGTCATAAAAGATGCACGATAGTGTCATGACTTATTATTGACTACAGAGTAGTGATACATTTCCTGATTCAAATCTTTCAATTACGCAATTCTTGCCATTTCGGCACTAAATTAAAATTTCAAAGTTGTTCGCTGCATGTTATAAAATTATACACGCGCACAAGTTTTTGAAATTTTAACAATTTCTAAAAAGTAAAAAGTCATAAATTTACTTTTATGTGCTAATAAAATATACTACACCGTAAAAAATCCTCTTATACTTTGTATAAAATATTCCGTAGTTTTTGTAAAATATTAAATATCCCTACAGGGTTTACGATTTTATTATTTCGTTGGTTACAAACTAGAATAATAAACAAAGGACATATAAAAATGTTGATATGCTTGTCTGTTGAAGTTAAAATAGGGCTCGCAGAAGAGGATATAGGAAGACGAAATTTGGTCAAAATAATTCTTACAGAAAAGAGTGGGAGAAATTGCATAGCAATCATACAATCATGACTCCTGAATTACATATGGACATTTCCAACGGTAAGTCCACCGAATCAAAAAAAAAAAAAAAAAAAAAAAATATAAGTTCTAGAAAATACTTTGTTTTTGCATATTTTCCCAGGGAAACAATCAAATTTAATTAATATAAAAAAATTTGTTATTTCTTTATAACCTATTTCAAGATTTACTTATGCAAATTCGAACAAGTGCAACTTTTTTTCATTTGGATATTTCAATTGCACGTTTTGTTTTAATAAAAGCTCTTTAACCCTGGATGTATACTGTATGTCGAATCGACGAAGCTCATTTAAATTTTATCATATAACTTTTTTATGTGTATTCAAATTACGCTCTTTTTTTAACAACGTAAGCTATGACGAAAGCTTTAAAAAAGTAATTAACTTGAAAACACAAAAAATTACTGAAATTCGTATCAAATTTTAAAATAGATGAAGAACTTTAATTTTTTAGTTTAGTTTATTTTTTATAAAATTATTAATTAAAAAAGATTTTGTTGATTTTTTACTTTAAAAATCGGTCAGCAAGAATTTTAATTTAAAAGTTCGTCGATTCGACGAAAAATAACCTTAATGTTCCAAAATGAAGAATAACCTTTCAGGGATAAGAGGGGCATTATGCATTGCATTTTTCTATCTAAAATCTTTCGGAGGGTCAAAAAAGAATGTATAAGAAACTATGCGATTGCAAATAACTGTATTTTTTCTTTGTATTATGTGTATCATATTTCCATGTCACGTGCGACATTAAAAAACAACACTTGCTAACAGTTCGTCGAAAGTAAATGCAGAAAGCTCATTTAATATCGGGAACAAACATAGATATTTTTTTAATTTAAATAAAAAAAACCTTTCTGAGATCTTGGTACTTATATAAAGTTGGTCACGTGCGACATCTTAAGTGTAAAAATTGAAAAAGTATTTTTTTATATAAATGATATATTTATTGAAATACATACATTTACTGGCATACACACATGTATGAACGCACTGGTTCTCTCGAAATATATTGATTTCCTGCACTGTAGTCATTGGTTGCAGTCATTTATCTCATTTTGAAATTTATATTAAATTAATAAAAAGCTTGAGCTCTGTTATTTTTCATACAATTATTTATTTTATTTTATCCGAAATTTTGTAACGGCTTTGTGTGGCTTCTTTAGGATAAATTAACGATATAAAATTTTTATTAATTTTCGATAAATTAAAATTTTTATGATTTTATAGCAAAATAAAAGTAACGAAAAAAGGATATGTAAATGGAAAACCATTGGTTATTTTTCCACAAATCTTTATAGCCCTAATTAAAAGAAAGAATCACAAATACAAATGTATATATATACGGATGTACATAGTTTGTAGCTATAAAGATTTTTCAGTAACTGTAAAGTACTCGAAATTGGCCACCGAGTGAACATAGTACATTGAGTACTTTTGTTATTTTTAAAAAATGTTAACTAAGCTCGTTTATACAAATATCATTTTGTCAAAATAGGAACAGAAACACCATAAATATAAAGATGGCAACAAAATTTCACGTGTGGCATGTCACATGCGACAGTGATTAGAGCTAACTTAAAAAAAGTATAGTTCATTTATGGTTAAAATCAAGACCATTTTTAAGATACCAAGTGCATAACATTCTAAAGTTTGTCTTCGCTTCTGTTTCTTTCATGTGCGAAAGCCTTGATTGTTTGCAATTGTCTTTAAAACGAAAAAAAAGTTATCAAAATTAACAATAGCACTAGTTATAGGGCTAATTAGGAGCTATAATTTATGCCTATTGTTAAAATATAAATCCGCTTTATTTTTAATTTTTTTCACTTTAAATATGTACCACGGTCACTTACGACATGATGGAAATGCCCATATCGATTTGGGACATAACATTAAAAGTGTTTTTTTTCTATATACCGCACTTGATCAAGAAGAGGGTATTAACTTAAAATATTTATTTTCACTTTTTGGAATAAAATCAACACGTAATATTCATATATACCCGCTGTAAAAATGTTTTGCTCTTTGGTATATTTTTGGTAATCAAACCGTTAAGTTAGGAGTGGATCCTGTTTAAATCAATATCAGAGAGACAGGTTTTGTCTCTTCGACCAAACAGTTCAAGTTGTAAGCCTCCGAATACCGGACAATGACAGGGAAGATGTTCCGTAGACTCTTCCTCCTCCTCGTCGCCACAACTTCTACATAAGTCATTGTAAGGGAGCTCTAGCCTTTGAGCATGCCTCCTGAGGCCAGTTCATATGCCTTTAATATTAAATGAAAAATTGTTTTGCTTCTACTGAAATTTTTTTATTTCGAAATAAAACCCTCTTGTTAATCAATCACGATATTTAATCTTCTATTACATGTTGGCTCAGAATGTGCTGTATTGTTTAACCTTCGCCTAACCAAAGATTTTTATTTTATCTTTAACAGTTTTTTAAAGAACCTTTAACTGAAACTTTTAACTGATGCAAATTTAAGAAAGTTGCTAAAGGAAGAAACTTAAATGAGCCCTCGGGTGGAACTTTTTATTTATTTTTTAATAATCGCATAAATAAAAAAGTTAAAATTATTCAGAAATTTTCTCGAATTGAATCATGGTTTTTCATAGCTGGGCTCTGACGATACTTCACACACAGATAGCAATTTTGAATGTATAATCCGAAAAAATTATACACTCGCTTCTTGTTTAGGAGCCGGAGCTATCTAAACGCCACTACTTATGAACTTCTGTTGAATTTCCGCGAAATTATCCCTCCGTCAAGGAAGGACCGTTATGTTGTCCACTGTAATGCGCCCGATTGTGCCTAACAAAAAACCTCTATGAAAAGCAAGGTGCCGGCAAGGACAATGATCCTGAAAGCCAGGAAGCATTTTTCTCAAGAAGCATAGCTTAGGTTCCATTGACAGCCATTAGCACAGCTCACGTGGATTCAGTAATTAGTTCTCGTTGTGGTACCATGTTACACCGTCTCCCAAGGGTCCTATGTTACCTGGCTGTTTACATTATCACCCAGCTATCCGGCTGATTAAATGAAGGAATAAATCCTGTTCAAATCAATGTCAGAGATGCAGGGGTTGCTCCTAAGTGGTTTTGTCCAAACAGTTTGAGCCATCAGTCTCCGAATGCCGGGCAATGAAAGAGAAGAAGTTCCGCTGACTCCTCTTCACAAGCATAAAAACGGACTAACCAGGGGCTACTCTGGTATTACTTCGCACTCGAGAAATTACAGGACTTTAAAAGACCTATCACTTTAGATGTTTGTCGCACCCCAGGTATCCGTGCACCTGATTTGCTAGGGAGGATGTAAGTAAAATTCAACCCAGATAAATATATATGTATGTATATTGCGGGTAGTTAAGTGTTAAGGGCCGATGTTGCATGTGAACCACACATAAACGTCAAGTTTTTTTCACCATTTCATTTAATATTTCTCAATTTCAGACCAACTCAATTTGAACGCATTAAAGCTATTCAGGCTTATTATGAAAATGGGCGTTCAAAGCAAAATGCATATTGTGCAATTCGTGATTTTTTTGGTCAATATAATCGTCCAAATGTGCGTATAATCGGAAAAATCGTGCAAAAATTTAAGCAAACAGGGTTTGTAGAAGATGTGAAAATACCAGTGCATGCTCGTACAGCTCGTACTGCAGTAAATATTGCTGCTGTTCGCGATAGTGTAGCTGAAGAGCCGTCCACCTAAACTCGTCATCGTGCCCAACAATTACACCTATCACGCTCGTCGTTGATCAACATAAAGACTTGCATAAAGACTTGCATTAACACGCTTTCAAGTTGCAATTGACGCAAGAACTAAATCCCCCTGACCATTCCAAACGTCGTCAATGGTCAGAATGGTGACAAGAAATGGCAACAGTGGATGATCAATTTTCAGAGAAAATCATCTTCTGTGATAAGGCAAATTTTCACCTCAGTGGATTCGTCAATAAGCAGAACTGCCGCATTTGGCCGAATGATAAACCAAAAGTGATTGTCGAAAAACCAATGCACCCACAAAGAGTGACTAATTGGTGCGGTTTATGGGCTGGCGGCATCATCGGGCCGTATTTTTTCCAAAATGAGGCCGGTCAGGCAGTTACTGTGAATGGTGTTCGCTATCGTGAGATGATAACGAACTTTTTATGGCCCGAACTGGAAGATATGGATGTGGACGATATGTGGTTTTAACAGGACGGTGCCACTTGCCACACAAAATTCAATTGCCGTGTTATCTCACGTGGTGGCGATGTCAATTGGCCGCCAAGATCATGTGATTTGACAACGTTGGACTTCTTTCTTTGGGGTTATTTGAAAGAAAGGATGTACGTCGATAAGCCAACAAAAATCCAAGAGCTAAATGATGAGATAATTCGGCACATTAATGGCATAGAACCTCAATTATGCCTCAGCGTCATCGAAAATTTGGACTATCGGATAGAGGTGTGCCGCCAAAACCGCGACGGCCATTTGGCCGATATTTTGTTTGACAATAATTTCCTAAATAATTTGTGTTTTATTTAAAATCAACATCGGCCCTTAAAATTTAACCACCCTTATGATAACAAATAAAAATCAGCATTTTGACATCAATGTTATTAAAAATTGCATCATTAAGGAAAAAGGGTTATCAATCCAATGACAAGCGTCATTACAAAATTTTGTCACATTTTATGCGTAATCTATACTATGACTACAGTGATATCAATTTGTATATTGTTAACTTTATTTTCATGTTTGAAAAGCAAATAAGAAGCAAAAATTCCCATATACTATTTTTTTTTTAATTATTTATGTGAATACATAAAATTTTCAAAGAAGAGTGATAACGAAAAGCATGTCGGGCATGCTGCTGATTAATATCTTTTAATTGAGAGCTCTTCTGTAATCAAAGAGCGGAATACAAGTGAAACAAACATGTGTAACGCGCAAGTAATAAATAAAATTATCTCACTTTGACTTAAGTCAATCCCAATGACTCATTTTAATGACAGTTTGTCACTTAATAGAGCCTAATGGGTTCTTTCTACGATGTAACTGAGCCATCACACTAGTGACATGTTTATTAATACGGTTGCCATGCCATAATGAACACAAGGCATAGGGTGCAGAATAGCTAAGGAGTTTTAGCAGCTTTTCATTTAGTAATGCATTGCAACACTGGGTTTACAAAGTCTGCCATAAACTTTTCATTACATTTTTAGAATTGTTGACAGTTTTAAATTTGAAATCTGAAAATATATTTTGCCATTCTGTTTTTGAAAAGTCAGACATATTTAAATTAATTCAATTTATCTAAAATTTTGTTACAAAAAATTTTTGGTAGTTACATTGTTTTTTTATTTAAGCAATTTTTCATATCCTGCGACATGAATATTGATTGACCTTGTTCTGAGATGAAGACACATGCACAAAAAAAATTTTATGTCTAGACACAAAAAAATCCTTTTTTCCTTTTGTCTTAATAAATGTTTTTAATTTCATTAAGGTCAATATGTAAATAAATAATTTTTCTTGTCTTATTACTTAGAGAATAATGTCAAATTGCAACAACTACAAATTATGACAAATTCACAATAAATTATTGTGTAGAAATTTATAAAATTAATTTAGTATATGGTAGATTCTCGTTTTAAATGTTTTTTTTTTTTTGTGGCCGTTGCAATTATGGTAAAATATGTCATAAATAAACACAAAAGTTTGAACATGAATCTTCTTTAGCGTAAATTGAATTGTTATAAACAGGGAACCCGGAAATTTGCGTTAAAAAAATTTTTATTTTATAATATTTGCATATAAAAAACAAGTGAAAAAGTATTGCAGGCAATGTTGAAAAATTTAGTACTTTGGTACTTTTTTCCGTACTATTTCATATTAAAAATACCGCAGTACCCCCGCGTTGTTTTCAGTACTTTTTTATCCTCTCTTAACTTTTTAACTGTGATATGATCATTTCGATAGCAGGCTTTGGTCATCATGTGTTTGCTATAAAATTTATGTTGTTATTTAAAAAAAAAATAAACGACGTTAATATTGAAATGCAAAGCGTGGGCGGCAGGATTCATATTTTGCTTTCCAAAATGGGAAATTATTTCTTACAAGTGGCAAAAAAATTAATAAAAAGGGATGCGTTGGATAATATGTTAGTGGAAAATTTAAATGAAAACCATATTTATAGAAACATGCAATGTTAAGGAAATGGTTTATAAGGTAAAAGAAAATGCGAAATCATTTTATTCGATAATTTGCTAAACATTAAGAGCTAAATTTTGTGTTGAAAACAAATCCTTAAAAGTGATAATCAGCTTCACTCCAGAAAACATTGTTTCCAGAAAAACCAATAGCATAATACTGTTGTTATTAATGTTATTTACAAACGATAAAGAAAACTATAATAATATCAATTCTCAATTCCGTGTTTTAGCGGATCTTTCAGAAATAAAGCATTTTAGAACTGAAGATATTTAAATTTCTTGGAAAAATACAGGCAATATAAGAAACAAAATTAATGTTTGCTGACATTTCACATATTGTTTTTGGCATTTTATCGATACCACATATCTGAACATCAATTAAACGCACATTTTCAAATGCAAAATGATTTAAAAAGCAAAGGAATTAATCATTAACACGTAGAAACTGTTTCAAGTTTGATAAAAACTAAAGCAACTGGTAGTTGCTGTTGTAGTTATAATATTTCTTATGATATCGTAAAGTAAATTTGCTTTATCTTATAACACTGAATTTAAAGCTTTATTTTCAAACATTAATGTTTTAAGCTTTTTTTAGAACTACTTTCTAAGTATGTCATATATGTAAAAGCCTGAAGAATGCATCTTTGCAAAAGCTAAAATATAAATATAAATATAAATGACAAAGATACAATTTTTAATTTATTTACTTATTCATAAATATATGAACTATTTCAAATATTTTTTTAGAAAATACTGAAAAAACGTACCTAAAGCGGTTCATGCACTTGCAATATAACTGTTCAATTTTTTCGCCAATGTGTATGTGATAATCGAAGGTGACACAATATATTGGCAAGAATCTAAATTAGAAAAGAAGTACAATATACTGTGAAATGTGTTGGCAAAAATGTACAATGTTGTTTTGCTTTAAAGGTTATGTTTTTTTTAATAAAAGTTGCGCCATATTTTAATTAAAACCATTGTGCCACTTATTGAATAATATAGCACAATATAAAAATAATATGGCGATTAACATATACATACAATAATATTGTAAATGGATTGGAAGTTTGACGCTTATGTATAACAGAAATATTATTTACATGTGTACCTCAAATATTAATACTGTTTGCTATTAAATACATAGATAAATGAATTTCAATAAAATATTTTTTCAAAGTTATTTACGGGAATACAAAATTTATCATTAATACGATTTCTGTATGACGTGCTAAATTCCCAATTTTTCATATTTGATAAATACACTGAAATTATTTCACTGGTTGCTTAGGCCAGCTCTTCAGGAGACCTTTTCCTAAGATTTTAGAAAAGTTAAAAATATTATACGAATAAAACCCCAAAGCGAATAAGAATTTTAAACACTCAAAGTCTTATTCGTAAGTAACAATATCAAAGCTTAAACAAAACACCAACAATAAACAGTGAGTTTATCTTTTCTTACATCCCCCTACATAAAATATTTTTTCTCCTTTTATTTTCATAAATTATTGTTTTTTTTTAACAATAAGTAGCATTTGGGGAGAAAAATACTCTTTAAATTTAAGTTCAGTACCATTTCAAAATTTCAATTTTGCAACACTGATTGCAGGTGAAGCCTATTTCACAGTGTTTACAAAAAAATTTTAAAGGGTTCCTATTTGCGGCCCATGGGCAGAAATAGACCAACCAGAACAAAATTATCTTATGAGTTAATGATTAAATTAAAATAAATTTTTTTGTCTAAAGATGTTGCAAATGACTGAATAGAGGGTGTTTTTTTCAGTGGTGTAGAACTTCGAATTGAAATAAAACACAAGAAAATCGTTTTAATGACCATCAATTTGGCTTTATTGGAAGGATAATTTTATGCCATTAATGTTTAAATATCATTTCAGGCATGTGGCCGCCGCGGCTGGCTCGAATAAAGCCAATTCTACAGGTCCAATTTTCAACCACTTTTTCGAGCATATGGGGCCGTATGTCGGCAATAACGCCACGAATGTTGGCTTCCAATTCCCCTAACGTTTCTGGTTTGTTGGCGTAGACGAGCGACTTCACATATCCCCAAAGAAAATAATCCAATGGTGTCAAATCACACGATCTTGGTGGCCAATTGACAGGTCCATTCCGCGAAATTATGCGCTCATCGAATGTTTCCATCAATAAATCGATTGTGGCGTGCGCTGTGTGGCATGTAGCGCCGTCTTGTTGGAACCACAACTCATCCACATTCATGCCATCCAATTCGGGAACAAAATAGTCGGTTATCATGGCTCTATACCGGTCTCCATTAACGGTAACTGCCTCTCCAGCATTATTTCGGAAGAAGTATGGCCCAATGACTCCACCAGCCCATAGAGCACACCAAACAGTCAGTTTTTGTGGATGTAATGGCGTCTCAAGGGTCTCATGTGGATTCTCTTCACTCCAAATGCGGCAATTTTGCTTGTTGACGTAGCCATTCAACCAAAAATGAGCCTCATCACTGAACAAAATTTTGCGATGAAAATCAGCATCGAGATCAATCTCATTTTCGGCCCATACACCAAGTGTTGTTCTTTTGTCAACCTGTTCATGATGAAATGGCAAACCAAACTGAACATAAATGACATTAGAGTTGCCAGATTTGACCACAAAATGCCAGTTTTATCTCTATTCGAAAAACAAACCTGTAAAAAAAACACCCTATATAAACTCTTAGCTAAAATAACGGTTTCTTGACTACTATAGGGTGGTTCAACTATAATGCGCGATGTTAATTATGAGTCACTTAACGTCAAGTTTTTTGACCAACTTAATTTGGCGTTTCTTTGTTTCAGTCTTTGAAAAAATCGACCATGAAGAGGTACGCAATTTAGCAGCGTGCTAAGAATGTTGAAGCCTTTGACGAAAAAATTGTGCGCAAATATCACCCAAGCGGGTCTGTAGGAAATGTGAAAACACCTGTACATGCTCGCCCAGTTCGTTCGTTCTTCGAAAATAAGGCAGTTACCGTGAATTGTGTTCGGTATCGCGAGATGATAACGGACTTCTTGTGGCCAGAAATTGAGGATATGGACCTGGACGATATGTGGTTTCAACAAAATGGTGCCACTTGCCACACAGACAACAAAAAAATGGCTCTTTTGTGCGAGAAATTCAAAGGCCGTGTTATCTCACGTCGTGGTGATGTTAATTGGCCACAACGATCATGTGATTTGACACCGTTGGACTTATTTCTTTGGGGATATTTAAATGAAAAAGTGTACGTCAAAAGGCCAAGAACAACTCAAGAGCTAAAGGTTGAGATAATTCAGCTCATTAACGACATTGAACCTAAATTATGTCTCAAGATCATTTAAAATATGGGCCATCGGAAAGAGGTATGCCACCGAAGCACAGGCGATATTTTGTTTCACACGTAATTGTCATAGATCCTTCTATCGTAGAAAAAAATATTAAGATAATTCTCTGAAAACTTTTTGTGTATTGTGGGTTATTCGCTTTTAGTGTGCTTCATTTCTCAGTTTAATTGTTGAAGTCGCTTTAACAACATAAAAAAACAGCGTCTGTTTGTTATTCTAAAAGTTTAAAAATTTTGATTATAACTATTTGCATAAAATTATCTTTATGAAGAGAGGAATTTTACAACATGAAATTAATTAAAATTTATTGATAATTTGATTATATTAAAAATATTTATGGCTATTCTAAAATACTCGTCGAAAGAGTGAACGTTTACATGAAAACAAAATTTACGAAAATTATATTGTTGCCTAAACACTTCTAAAATCAAATTTACGTGAAAGTTATGACGAACTTTAAATTTTGTATGATAAACAAAAACAGTCTTTGTAAATTTGTGTTTGTTTTCCTGTAAATATTCACTTCTACGACGCATATAGCCATGATTAGTATGTTGCAAAAGATGTCATCAATCGATCATGGTTTTAATTATAAAAAATGTCTTGAGTGTTATCCAAGATTTCTTAAATTAATTGACTGCCTGTTTAATGATTTCGAAGTTCGAAGTTCGAAATTCTAAAATTTGTTTTCGTTTTAAATGTAATTTTTTATGCGAACGTTAACGTTGGAATTCGATCAACAGGCTTTGAATATTTTATGTTAAAACGCATCGAAGCGTATGCAACTTAATTGTTATAAATTCAACATAAAGCTTGTATTGTGATTATCAATAAATTTTAATTAATTTCATGTTGTAAAATTCGTTTCTTGATAAAAATAATTTAATGAAAATGAAATTTGATGAACTTTAGCCTAATTAGAATATCAAAATTTGGATTAGAAAACCATGAACAGTTCAACAAAATAACCACAATACTATTGTAAATTAGTCATGTTTGAAAAATTGATTTCCAAAATTTAAGATGCTACAAGAAGGAAGTTAAGTAATTCATACTATAACAATATATTATGGCGTTATTTTGGTTTGTATATTACCAGTAAGTACTTATTGAAGTTTTCAGAATAATGCCAATTGTAATAGCAACTTCTTACCAGGTAACGTATGAAATAACTACCACCTATTACTTAAAATCAAAAAGTTTTTCCTGCGCCATTTAGCGATTTCAAATAAATTTGAGGGTTTGTTTACAAGTTTGCAATTTTTCGCAAATTTTAGCCATGTTCGCGATAGAAGCGATTTTTTCCTGTGATTCTTTACAGCTTTTACGATTTTTAATAAATATTATACTTTGCTTTCCCTGTCCCAATTTTTCGTCGTTTGTCTGCGTTAGAAATAGAAATAAACCTATTGCAGAGTTCGTATCGCACGTCGAATTTTGGTCTACGCAATGATTGTGTGTATTTTCATACGTATCAATGTGTTCTATTTCTGACAACGAATATTCGTTGCGAAAAATTCGTCGTTCGTCCCAGTTGTTTTGTTAGCATTATGCCTTTAAGCTTCTGACACAACCATATATTGAAGTATTTTATGACATAAAAAATAAGAATTTAATGAAAATTTTTTTTTGCTTTAAGTTTTTATAAGACACTTTCATAAAAGTTTTGATATTAAAACATAATAAAATATGAATTTGATCTGAAAAGTTCCTTGGGGATTGTTTAAAACGAGTTATTAAAAGTGCTAAATTAATAAAGTTTTTTAAACAAAAATATTTTACACCATTTCACTCTAAAGTATATTTCTTTCAAGGTAATAAAAACAAAACATGTGTGAGATCGCATTTGCAAAGATGGGTTGTGTGAAACATTTTTGCAATGCTTTATTTATGTAGATAAAGTTTTTACATCATTTTAAAGGAAATTTGCATTTAATTTGGTTTTTTACTTTTCAGCAGGCAGCTGTTTTATGCACAAGAATATTTTAAAGAGTTAATATCTGCGAAGTAGGAATATAGATTAACTCTAATAAGGACAAAAAAGGGAAGATTGTGTACGCGAAATGAAATTAAGGAAATAATACATTTTGAGCTAAAACTGAAATTTATAAAATTATAGCAAATAATTTAAACAGGGTAGCAATAGGATAATTTATTAACGACCCAGTTTACAATACACAAATTAAAATTAAAATAATGTCAATTACAAATTTAATAATTAAAAATTTTTTCGTTTACTTATATTTTATTTAATGTAATATATTCACACTTATAAAGTAAGTAAAAATACAATTATATATAAAATGTTTATAACAATGTTATTAATAAAAATGTTTAAATAGATGTTCCCCTGAAAAAGTTAACAAAAAATTGACGAAACGTTTGGGAAAAAAGCTTACTAAAATATCTAAACCTTAAAATTTTACACCTTGGCCAAAAAATAAATAAATAGAATTATCTTAATATTTTTTTATCATTATAAAAGGATCTGCGACAGTTATGTGTAACAGAATGTTTCGGCCAAATGCTAAGACATAATTGAGGTTCAATGTCGGTAATGTACCGAATTATCTCATCCTTTAGCTCTTGAATTGTTCTTCGCTTATTGACGTACACTTTTCCTTTTAAATATCCACAAAGAAGAAACCCAACATTGTCCATTCTGTTGGAACCACAAGTCATCCAGGTCCATATCCTGAATTTCTGGCCACAAGAAGTCCGTTATCAGCTCGCAATAGCGAACCAAATTCACGATAAATGTTAGGCCGACGTTATTTTCGAAGAAATATGACGGATGACGCCTTCAGCCCATAAACCGCATCAAACAGTCACTCTTTGTGTTTTCACATTTCCTACAGACCCGGTTTGCTAAGTTCTAGCAATTGTGAATATATTTGGTCGATTATGCTGACCAAAAAAATCACGAAGTGCACAAAATGCAATTTAATTCGCCCATTTTCGTAATTGGCTTCAACAATCTTAGCGCGCTGCTCAATTGTGTACCTGTCCATGGTCGAATTTGTCAAACACTGAAACAAAGAAAAGTCAAATTAAGTTTGGCAAAAAACTTAACGTGAAGGTGTGACTCACAATTAACATCGTGCATTGCGGTTGGATCACCCTTTACTAAAATTACTTATCAACAGCTCATTCATTTTTTAGATATTTTATAAAAAGTTGTCGTCTTTTTAAAAAAATAAAAAATTTTTTAAATCTTCAAAAATTCGGCTAAAAATATGCTTTAAGAAAAATATATTTTAAAATGCATAGCATAGTGTAAGGAAAAAAGGTACTTGCTTTAAAATAAATAAAGGATTTTAGGAGTTTTATAGAATGTTTTAAATCATAGCAAACTGTATTAAGACCTGAAATAACGTAAAAAAACTTAAGCTTAAGACAAATATTGTGCAAATAGATGTAAATTTCCAACAAATTTATTATACAATTTAAATTTATAACCACTAAAATGTTATATTTTCAACATAAAAATATGCAAAAGCCATGGCGAATTAAGCTATTTATGTCATCTTTTTACGATTTGATGTCTTTGTTGGCCAAATAAAATTTGCTAATTTTATTTTTATTTTGCTAAACAAAAAATGTGTATAAAATATACATATAAATTTTTAATATGCATCGTAAAAAATGGGTCGCCCCTATAAGTATTCTACAGAACTCATAACTAAAACAAAATACAGGAATGGGTTATTGCTTTTTATGGTTTTACATACAAAGACTTTCGACAATTTTTTATTTAAAAAAAAAAAAAAACTGTTAGTATTTCTTTATGTTCTTTTAAAAACAACTCTAAAAACAACTTAAAAATGTGCTGTGAAAAAATCCAAGTAAAAATATTAAACCCAGTGGAGTTAGTCCGTGTAAAGTACAAACACAAACTTAGCCAAAGTGAAAAAGAGACAATGTTTTATAGAGATATCCGGACAGACAGATAGATGGACGACACATTAATAGATGGTTACAACAAACAGTTGAGGCAACAATGAAATAGAGATAAATGAAATCCTTAAGCCAAAAAAACAAAAAATAAAATAAATAAAATGTAAAACAAACAAAAGATGTATAAAGAAAGCAACAACAAAAAAAAAAGACATTTGAGATAAACAATATCATGCTAATGTCTTGTATTCATTCCATTAGTTTCCTTTCTTTCTAGTTAAAAATGAAAATAATGGCAATATAAAATAAAGATGAAATTAAAGACAGTAAAAATGTTAATAGAAATAAACATCTAATCATTTCTAAGTAAATGTTAACAGAACATAATGGGAATGGTTCCTAAGAGTTTTGAATTTTTTTTATACAAATATGATACGTTCAGAAAAAAACTAAATTTACTTCAAAAATAAAAATTAAACACCTTTTTTAATATCTATTAAGCACAACTTAGAAAAATTTTTTTTCTAAAGCATTCACAATCTTCTTAGGCTTACCTTCCCCTTTAACCAGCAGATACTCCTTTATCTTATATTAAGTTGAACAACAAAAGTATCATTACAAACATAAAGGACATTACCTACTTACTACCTTTGAGTTCGCCTAAACAATAGAAGAAAGTTGTATCGCTTTAATAAAATTCAACCTTTGAAAACACAGGAGCGAACAGCAAACCATTAAAAAACAAGTAAGAAAATAAAGTCGGTCAATCTCGACCATATGATACTCTACACCACAATATATAAAGAAAAATTACGAGAGTGTACAATATCTGGGACCCATGGCCAATCGTGGACCCGCCAGAACAAAATTTTGTTATGACCTCAAGATTCATAAAGAGTTCTTTGTGCCGAATATTACTTAAATATCAACATCTATATGAGATTTGTTCGTCTTAAAGCGATTTTAAAAAGGGTGTTTATATGGGGCCTATAGTCAATTCTGGACCGGCCAGTAAAACATTTTGCCAAGACATAGCAGCTATTATAATGTTTTCATCGCTTAATGTTATATCAATACCAACATTTTATATTCGTATGGGAGCCATGGTCAAATATGACGATTTATGTTACCAATAAGATAATTTTGGACCAAATTTTATCTAAATACCAACATAATAATACCAACTATAATTAATATTTGGCACAAAGTTTATTCCGGAAGAAGTTTGTATAGCTTCAATGAGAAATTATGGTCCGATTCTCACCATTTTAAATACGGTTCGTCCTTGGACGTGTGTACCAAATTTCAGCAAATAATCGAACATCTGAGTGGAGCAGACGGTATTTCTGAGTCGATTGGTATACTAAACGGTGGGTCTAGAACCAATATTTGTATGTGTTCCAAACATCAACACAACCGCACTCCACTATTGTGTTGTGAAGCGCATAGGGTTAAGTTAGTATCTTCTATATATATAAAATAGGATGTGTGTATGTATGTATGTGTGTATGTAACGTATGGACTCCAAAACGGCTGGGCCGATTTTGATGAAATTTTCAGGGAATCTTCAGAATATTCAGGCGGGTGACACTGTGAAGTCTGATTTTTGATTTTCGGTCTGCGGGCGAAGGGGCGTGGCAAAATCCAATTTTCATATTGCACCACCAATGACATCTATATCATTTGCACAATTTTTTCTTTAAAATGATCGCCATGGTCCAACTTAGATTTATACGAAAACAAAATTTTGCCCCGCCCACTTTTTTCGAATTACCTAAAATCAGAAAACGTCTCCATCGATTTGACAAATTTTTCTTTCAAATGTTCGTATTAATCCCTTTTAAGTTTTCATCGAAAGAAAAATTTACCACGCCTACTTTTACGCCCACTTTTTCTATTAAGCGCATAACTTGAGAACGGCTTAACCGATTTGGACGATTTTTTCTTTAAAACGATTGCCTTGGTCCAACTTAGGTTTTTATGGAAAGAAAATTTTGCCCAGCCCACTTTTTTCGAATTACCTAAAATCAGAAAACGTCTCCATCGATTTGACAAATTTTTCTTTCAAATGTTCGTATTAATCCCTTTTAAGTTATCATCGAAAGAAAAATTTACCACGCCTACTTTTACGCCCACTTTTTCTATTAAGCGCATAACTTGAGAACGGCTTAACCGATTTGGACGATTTTTTCTTTAAAACGATTGCCTTGGTCCAACTTAGGTTTTTATAGAAAGAAAATTTTGCCCCGCCCACTTTTTTCGAATTACCTAAAATCAGAAAACGTCTCCATCGATTTGACAAATTTTTCTTTCAAATGTTCGTATTAATCCCTTTTAAGTTATCATCGAAAGAAAAATTTACCACGCCTACTTTTACGCCCACTTTTTCTATTAAGCGCATAACTTGAGAACGGCTTAACCGATTTGGACGATTTTTTCTTTAAAACGATTGCCTTGGTCCAACTTAGGTTTTTATGGAAAGAAAATTTTGCCCCGCCCACTTTTTTCGATTTACCTCAAATCAAAAAACGGCTCCATCGGTTTGACTAATTTTTCTTTTAAATGTTTGTTTAATCCATTTTACATTTTCGTCGAAAAAAAAATGTACCACGCCTACTTTTACGCCCACTTTTTCTATTAAGCGCATAACTTGAGAACGGCTTGACCGTTTAAAGGCCGTAAATTTCGTTTAAAGCTCAATTTAAATCGTCTGGTAATACAACACTAATGTTTGCTTAGGGCCAGCAACGCGGACCGGGTCAGCTAGTACTATATAAGCTTAATGACTCTTTTATGAAATGATATCTTAGCTCTTGGATCTGAGCCTTTTGAAAACATTGATTAAATCGCTTTGTCATTAATACAACTCTGTGGCATTTTTACAAAACATCTTAGGTCGAGATAAGATAGCAAAAAAGTTTTTAAAAAAAACTCGGTGAAAAAATCATTTTTATCAAATAATAAAATAAACCGAAATTAAAAAAAATTCGTTTATAATAAGGGTTGCCAGAAACCAATATTTAAATAACGGGACAGTGTAATAAATTCACCTGGATTTCGTAAAAATAACTGGACAATCTAAAAAGCTCAAAAAAATTAAATTGAATATAATTTTTTTACAATAACATTAAAAAAACGAGGAAACGTAACAAATAAAATTAAATCAAAAAAGGCATAAGTAACAAAAAAGTTCAAAATCTACTTTCTTGCGAAATAATCATAAGCAAATTTTAATGGAGAAGATTTTTTCTAATTATCTTAATATCTATCCGAAAATCATAAACTATCTGTGCACGATTTTAGATCTTTGTCCAATATGCGTAGAAATGGTGGTAATAAGGTTTCTAAGATCGGGTTAAAATTAACAATTCTGGATTGTTTTTAATTTTTGTAATACTTAAGGTGCCCTAATTGGGGAACCTCTGGTGGCCCTCCTGATATGTTTATAGATCCTTTACTTAAACTAGGGTACAAGTCCTTAATTAGCATCTGGAATTTGATTTCAATCGATCTCACCGTTTACAAAGTCCTGAAAAATTCCATTTTTTGTTCTTAAATCACTTACTGTGTGTCGCTTACGATTTACAGAATTTACTAACTCTTGTTTTAGTTGCGAGCAAATACATACAGAAAAAAATACCAATGTTAAATTAACATGGCGAAGTGTTGATTGACAATCATAGTAAATTTCTGCAAAAGTATGCCCTTTATTTAAATTTATCATTATTTCATATTAATATTAAAATAAGCTTAAATCACGTTTATTTAATATAACTCACTGTTAAAATAACATTGTTCAATATTGAATCCATAAAAACCTGTTTTACTTGTTTCGTATAGAATAAAAAACAACACCATACAAAGAAAAACATAAATTTTTTTATTTTCATGTTTAAAATATGTTATAAAAAGAATACAATTCCCGTTACCCTTTTAGTTACAATTATTTAGTTAAATAGTGCATCAAGTTTTCAAAGTAGAATGATGATGACGGAAACCATATCGTGCCATTCTACTGATGTTTCTGTTAACAAAGGGGAATACAAAATAAGTGTTGCAGGGGTAAGTGTTTTGAATTATTCTTAAATAAATGCATATGTTGTCTCTGAAGCTTCTTCTCACTGTTATATCACACTCAATCCAATTTGATTCTACATGAAATTCACGTTGTTTCAACTTGAAATAACATTCATTCAACGGGATTCGGATTGTTATTTCAATATAAATGACATTTTGTTCTAACTTTACTGCAATGTTAAATTAACATGAATTATAGTTATTTTAAATGAAAAAAATGTAGTTACCATGTTATTCTAAAATCATGTTAAATTAACATGAAGTAACTATGAAGCAAAATCACCACCGAAAACGGTAAAATCAACCTTGTTTTCGACGATTTTACCTTGATTTTTTTCTGTGTGTATATTTGAACATTTTCAAACTTTCATCAACATTTTATATAAAAATTTCCAAAGGACATCTTTTTCCTTTCTTGTGAGTATTGATTATTTCAAATACTTAAAGTACTTTCGAAAAAGCCTTGCAAATTGCTATGGAAAAAAAACGAGATACATTTATTATCAAAGTTTTTCTTGGGATTCAAAAATTTAATTAACAATGTTTCGTTTAAATGTGCTACATTCCCATTTCATACTATTGATGAACTGAGATTTATTGTTGAAGGGATAAGCTATTCCTATGCATTTATGTATAAAGATTTTGAACGCTGCTTTTATCGCATTTTTGGATATACATAAATTGGAATATTTTTGGACAAGATACAAATTATTCCTTTGTAAATGTAATTAATAAAAAAAAATCATTTTTTAAGTTTAAAGAAATTCTATTTTAACTGGACAAATTGTATTTGACCTGGTAACTGGACAAGACCCAAAAAAAACTGGACAAACCAAGCCATTCCAGGCCGTCTGGCAGCCCTGTTTATAATACAAAAATTTAAAAACGTAAGCAAAAATGTTTTGTGAATGAAAATTCGTACGATTAACCACATTTTTTTCAACTTTTTAAATTTGACTTAAGATGTTTTTTTCAAAATGCTACAGAACTGAATTGTTTTTTACTACGACTTGTAAAATGTACATCTTATTATGATTTTTGTTTTGCTTTCGAGTGTATATGCGTGTTTTCCTGTTACTCGTATCTATGAGCATGCCCAAGTTTGACCACAAGTATGCCGAAATGACAGTTGTTCTCTAAGGATAATACGAGTAATTATTCAAAAAAATATTTTCCAGTAGGTAAATGAGTAAATGTGTGTGTGTTGACATGTACATTTGTGTGTGTATAAAAAATATAAACGATTGGAATACTGCTTAACAGTAACACGTTACATTCGCCTACCAAAGCAACAAAAATGAAAGTTCAAATGATAACGTTTTTATTGCCGGAGGCCTAAGTTAAACGACATAATGTTTTTATAGCGTTTAACACAAATTTCAACAGCTAAATCGCTTGTTCACAATCAGTCTGTCATCCTGCCAGTCCATACATCCGCATTTTGCTTCTTTTTTTTTTTTTTTTTTTTTTGTTTTTCCTTTATTTACTTCTGTGTGGGTGTGAGGGTGTATGAATATTTGGTTTTTCATTTTTGGTGATTAGTCTCTATCGGGTATTTGTTAGAGTAGGATATAAATTCGTTTTATGTTCAAAGGCATTTGAAAAAATAACACAGAGATAAGGATAACATCAATGTAGTTAATTTACTTAGCTTTGACATTTTTGTTGGTTAATTAAGCGATTTGTTTTAGGAAAAGGCGTCATTTCGCCCAGCTTATTCTAAGAAATATCTCTTCAAGGATATTTAACTACTTAAAAAATGCGGAGTTAACAACAAATGGTTTATGTTTAACACAAGGTTTGTAAATTTATTAACTTATATAACGATTTCTGTTGTTATACCCGCACCGCAATAGTAAAAAGGGTATTATGCGTTTCTGCTGATGTTTTTAACACCTTAAAATATTGGTCGTTAACCCACCTTTAAGTATCGACTGAGAATCACTTAATAGATCAAAATATGTTCGTCCCGCTGGCTGGCTGGACATGTAAACCTTTTGCGCAAAGTACATATAGGTTGTAATTGCCAAAAGGCCCTAGCCACTTAAAAAAGGTTAGAAATGTTCTGTAATTCCATATACCCTTCATACAAGCTTATTTCCGGAATAGAGTCTTTAGAGACCCTTAACCATCGTACTATGTAGGTATTTAGATTAAATTTGGTCCAAACTTATTTTATTTCAATCTAAATCATCTTACCAAATTTTATTGGGATCGGTCCATATATGACGATAACCTCTACAAAAATACTACTCCCGAAAAAAGATTTGAATGCCATAACTTCCTTTTAAATGTTGGTATTGACGTACAATTTGACGACAGTACGTAATCACTATTTCGTATCAAAATTTTGTGTTGGTAGGCCTAAAATCGAACCAAGGTGCTATATAAACCCTCTCCCTAACATCACTTGAAGCAAAAAATCTCTAAAACTAAGTTGATTAAACATAATTATACATTTTGTTTATATATCGTCACCTAAGACGCAAAAGGCCCTAACTAACAAGAATTTAAAAATCGACTTTTTCATTTAAGCTGATGAATTGCATTAACACAAATGTTTACAAAAATTTTGGAATCCTTCGACCAACACTAGCGAGTTTTAAATGGCAAACAACAAAAGGGCCTATCTACAAAAGATTATAGGATAAACGCTTAAAGACCTAATTAACAGTTTGTTAATAGAAGAAAAATTTATTATAAACAGTTTAATGCAATTTATCACATTAAATAATTATTTTCTTCTGTTGTAAAATTTTCAAAATGTTAGATAGGGCCTTTTGCTTTTTTAGGTGACGATATGTATATAGTATGTTCATTGTATATATTTATCAAAAACTTATAAATTTCTTATACTTTCTTGTAGTTCAAAATTTATTTTTAATTATTTTGTTTGAATAAAAACCGTTAAGCAGCTTTTTTTTTGTTAAATAAATAATTTTATTTTTAAAGAAAAAACTAAATTTACATCTGATTCGTAACATTTAAGATTTTTTAAGAAAAAAGCATAACATCCCTGCGTACACATGAAAAGGTACTGAAAACGTGAGAGTCCATGTTTGTACAATAAGTGGGAAATTCCATTTTTTATGCCTAACCATAATGTGCTTAAGTTGGATTAAGCAAATGTGCGATTACATGTAAATCATGTGAAGCAAACCATATTGAACTTACGGAAACTTTTTGTTGAGTTTTATGAAACTGTCATTTGCTTAAGCAAAGTGCGAAACTGATCGCACATTCCGTAAGAATCAAATGTTTTTTGGTTTTGTTATTGTTTTTTTAAATACATTTAAGAGACTTTTTAGTAATTTTTGACAGTAGGTTAAGCATGGCTATGCATATTATGGTTGGGCCTTTCGTCTACCAGTCAGTCGAAGAGAGTTAAAGAAAAAAATTAATTAAAGAGAAAAATGTCTTTGAAATGCACAAAACAAAAGGCAAAATCAAACCATCCATTGGTGCACCAAATGCAAAATTAAAACTTTATTCGTTATGGAAAAAGGCTTATTGAGGTTTCCAAGATTGGACATGGGTCCTACGGTAAATTATAGACCGATTTTACGAATTTAAGGTGGTGAAATTAAGGTGATTTTTAGTCGGCATGAAATAACTCCCCAAAAGTTTATACAGTTAACAACAACAACGATTTTTGGGGGTTATTTCATTTTGTCTGAGGTGCTATTTAATTTTTTTAATTAGTTCTGGGATTATTTCATATAAAATCATTATGAAATAAAGCCCCAATATATTTTTGGGGGTTATTTAATATTTAAATTTATAAAGAAAAAGTTTTTGGGCGCAAGGTTTTTTCCTCTATGGTATATGATATTTTTTAAATATTTGTGTCCTAGTTTAGAGTTTCACTGAAATTCTCGGCCTCACTATACATTTGATGAGTTGTAGCACCATCAACAAATTATTCAAAGTCTTAAAAGTTTGGGGTCATTTTGACCATTTGACCATTTGACCATTTTGACTGCTATGTCGTCGTATGACTTCAGCGGATACTTTTTTTCTCCAGTTTCATAAAAATCGGCACAAAAATAAACAATATTTTGCTATCTTTCCTTTAGAAGTTCCAAATATATCATAATTGGACTTTTAAGCTTCATGATTTTAGGGTTAAAGATTTCCGATTTTAGTAAAACCTTCAGTGTATATTTAAAATTATCTGGACTATAATATTCTGCATAAGTTTTACTTCATAACAGTAAGAAAATTGGACGAATTCGCCAAAATATAACCAAAAAAATTGTTTTTCCCGAAAATCGCAAAATTTTTATCTGAGGTAATAAATCTCAATGTGGTGATCAAAAAATTCTGAAATTTATTCACCAAAATTTTCAAACATTTGAAAATTGAGTATTGAAACTGCCGCTAAAAAAAATAATTTGCGAATAGCTTAACGGTATCTTGCGAGTACAAAAACAAGTAAAAATTAGCTTTTATTAAAATATTTATCAAAATATATTAATTTCGTTCCCACAAATCTTGTTCAAGTGGCCTTAGATCCGTTAATGGACTGGGGTATTATTAATAAATTACATTCTTTAACCCAATGTTCTCTTTAATATCTCATTAGAACAATAATTACACAGAAAAAATTCTCCAAAAATTTTCACCAATTAAAGCATTAATCAAAAATATAAACAGTTTTAATTAAAAATTTAATCAAGTGAAAAATTAACTAAGTAAAATAAACGTTTAATTAATACTATTAACTGTTTTAATTGATAATATTAATTTGTTTACTGATCCAAATTTAATTAAAAATCACAAATTTTTTAATTGAAATCAATTTTTATTTTTTTCTGTGCACGTACACATTTTGATTCGTTTACATTTAATTCCAAAAGTAATTATTTAATAGAATCCTTTTTAAAAAAACTCTAACAAATTATTTTTTCTCCTTGTAAATGAACCTTTAAACTTCAGCGTACTACTTGTTTACACGACTTGTATCTGCAATACATAGAACAAATCTTGAGAGGGGCGGTCAAAATTCACTCTAATGTTTATATTCGTATTATGAACTGCTGTCACGAATAAATTACTGTCAACCTAATAAACGAAACTATCCAAGAAATTATTCCAAAATTTTAAATGGCGGTGAGTGTTAAACGGCAAAGATTTCAGAAGAGATAGTGTGGTTACTTTCGAAACATATCAAATCGACCTGTCCGTGAACGTTGGTTTGATTTCCCGGTCAGTCAAAAATGAAAAATTATCAATAAAATTGTCTTCATGTTGTAAAATTTTTTTCTTCATAAAAATAACTTAATGAAAATTAAATTTGATGAATTTTAGCCTAATTAAAACATAAAAATTTGGATTAAAAACCATAAAAAGTTCAATAAAAACCCAAAATACTAATAATATGAAGTAATACTAAAAACTTTTGCAAATTAGTACAAAATTCGCATTTGAAAAATCGTCAAACTTAGGGCATATTTTGTCACCCAAAAATTGGAAAAATTAGGATAAATCTTCAAATCTGGTAACCGCGAAAAAAAGAACTTTCACATGACTTTTCAAGCCAAATTGCCCTTAGCGATCAAGCACATTTTCACTTTGATGACTTTGTTAATCACTAACATGTGATTTTCTATTAAATTCAAATATTCGTTCGTTTTGAAACATTCTTTAATAAAATTTATTTGAAATTTCATTTTTTATGAAACCTTTTTCCATCAATTCCACTATTAAGGCTCTAATTGTATGTTCACATTTGGCTTCTTAAACGCGTTTAAGCAGTTCGAACGTGATTAAGCTCTAATCACTTCAAAATCGAGATGATTACCCATACATTGAAGTGATTTGTTAATCACTTCAAATTGACATGATTACAACTAAATCACTTCATAAATCACATAGAATCCACTGAACATACCTCAAATGTAGAGTCGCCAACATGATCGTGTACAACCGACCAAGATTTCTGCTTAATGTTTTTATTTTTTTCCTTAAATAATTCATACATTTTCACAATTTTATCATTAAAATGATTAAAATAATCTTCTGATAACTTTATAAAAGTGTTTTTATCCATTTTAAATACTTTAAAGAAATATAAATTTGTTTGTTGTTTTTTTGTCTGTTGTGTGTTTTTTTTTCTTAATCATCTGTCATCTTAGTCATCTCAAATGTAATGTGAACGGCTTTGATTAGCTAAATCAACATTTTGCGTAAACGCGCTTAAAAACCTAAGTGTGAACTTAGCATAATTGTGTAAAACGCAACGCCAAAAACTACATTGAAATAAAAAGAAAAAACCCAAAATTTTTTTGTTTGTTGCTTTCTACAGAAATCAGTGTTGCCAATGAAGAGTTCGGAAATTACACATTACTGTGTTCCAAATTGCACACAAAACGAAAAAAATTGCTTTGATAGTATGAATTCGCCCTGCAACACCTTTTTGTTATTGCTTGTTTGCAATTAAATGATTATTTTTACAAAAAAAAGACAAGCATACCGATTCCTGAAGTAAAATAGATATGGATGCACATTTTTAACGATACGTTTTGAACAAAATTAATAACTTAGACAGAAGAGCAGTACAAATTCAAATTCTGGTTTTCTAAGACCAAAAAATCGTGCACTGCATGTAAAACGGGTTTTCAAAAAATTCAAAAATTTCAAGGCCCGGAATTTTGAAAATCCGTTTCACATACATTGCACGATTTTTTTGGTCTTAGAAAACCCCTAGTAAAATTTTATGCAGAAAATATTCGTGGAACATTTTAACCCTCTAAAGTGGCGTTCTGCATACTTTTTTGGAGAAGTTAAAAAAAAGAACAAAATTGACAACTAAAAATGAGTATTGAGGCTGGATTTTTTGTTGCACAGTGTTATCAGTGATTAAGTACAGACGAATTTATTACAATTATTTTTTAGTAAAACATAAAAAAAATCTTTTCAAATATGAATGATTTATTCTAACACAATTTAAAAAACTTTTAATATAACTGCAAAAAAATATATAAAATTATTCCTCCTCATCTATCTCAATTTCCTCCACGTCGTAATTAAACACTGGCGGTAATTTTGGAACTTCAGCTAGTTTCGGTTCCATATCAATTTCAGGGAATCCATTTAAACGTTTCGAGGATCTTACATCTTCAACGTTACAACAAATTACAATGCCCATTACGTTGTAACGAAAATATGAGGTAACTTTTTTCAACCAGGGCATTTCCTGACATTTGTCCGGACAAAATATTATATCATCTTCTGAGTAAAACTAAAGGAAATTTGAAAAAAAATGTTTTCATTTCAGTACCCCATTTATAGGCTGTTCTAAAATTTTGCAATTACCTCATTAAATGGCGAATTAAAACCAATGATCACAATTTCATTCGAGCTATTGTCACGATTTTGCAAATAGTTCCAAACATACAGGGGTATTTGACGATCTGTTTTAAACACTACTTCGTTCATGGTATAATTTGTCTTACAGCTATTTGGGATCGGTGCTTTAATGGCACCAGATACACCTGCCAAAATATCATATGTTTGATTATCATTTTGTATATGTTCATCCAGAGCAGTTAGGTAACTCTTCCAATTGAATAATCGTAAATTTGGCCACCACACAAATTGAAGTAGCGAGGAAAATTCATCATTATATGTCGAATAAAGTTTCGAATGTTGAATAATTGATCGGAAATCATAATTAGAAGTAGTTATCCAGTTTCGGAAATGGTCATTGTCGAAATCATTTGGAGATATACTAAAAAGTTTAGATTTGAGAAAATTTAATTAGTTAATTTAAAAGTCAATAGTTTTAAAGGGTAGCAGCAAATACTCGTTAAGTCCAAACGTTTCACTTATATAATCGAGTTGAACTCCAGCTCTGTACAAATTTCCCAAAACAGATGGATGCTAATACATATGTCCATAAGAAGGAAATGAAAATTCGTTTATCAAAACAATTAAAAAATTAATAATTTTTAAATATTTACCATATTTTCAGCTTTTTTGGGCGCCACTGTATAATAAATTGAATAAATTGATGGGCTATAAATGTCGTAACATATTCCAGCTAAATAGTTGAATTGATTCATAAATAAGCTTGGATAAGAAGCTCTAGCTAAAATGTATGAAGTTACATTAGATGGACACCAATGGAAATTATGAGACGATTCATACAAGTTCCACTTTAGAGATGAACACTCGAAAAGTTCTTTATTATTATAATAATTCTCATTACTTTGATGACTAGTCCGAGATACATATAAATAATTTCCATTACATTTGATGTAAAGCTTGTTAGATGAATCGTATTTTTTAGGCCTAATAAATAAATTTAAAAAAAGTTGTTATTCTTTGAACAAAATACTTTAAAATTAACTCTTTAAGGCAGTGTTTAATAAACTTAAATTAAAAGTTGAAAAGTTGCAAAATTTTAACTTGTAAATGCTTTTCTCTGCTTTTTAAAATCAAACATTGATTCTGTTAAAACTTACCCTACGTTTTCACATGCAACGAAAAATCGAGGAAACAGCCGATTGGCTGAAAGTACAAAAATTGTGTGAATGTTAGTGACAAAGTGTGAGTCTATTGAATTTTTCGAACTTGCACTTGCATGTGGAATCGGGGGTTATGAAACAATCGGCATTCATGTGCTTAGTTTTCTTCAAAATTACAAGCAAGCAGTGTCTTTGCTTTTGAAAGTTGTCAGAATTCACAGTCGTAAAAGCAGGCGTTCTTATAGTTTTGTACACTTTAAGCAGAAAAATATTCTCTTCTCTCTTCTGTACTTTTTTACATTTATACATAGTCATACACATGTTTATTATTATTGTTTTTTTTTACAATATTTAATATTTAAATTTATTTAATATTTAAAGAACAGAGCACACAGAGGCGTCACGAGATAGAAAAATTTGTGTTTTTGCAGTTTTGTCTTGATCACGCAATTTGCGTTGATTGTATCGTCCGGTTTTTACACATTGCCACTTTACTACCAAAAACGATTTCTTTCTTTCCGAAAGCTACCCTCGCAAAAGATTTGGGCATTTTTCTTACGTCAATTTTTTGAAACTCTGTATCCTCTGTGATTTAACGTGAGTTTCGTTAACATTCTGTGTGTGTGAAAATCACGAAGTGTGCTCGGCCCCTGGGGACATTCGTGTAAAACACGAGAAGTAAAATCAACTGATTGCAGTTGCTTATAAGTAGGAATACAATTTCGATGCAAATGCATGTATTCTGTAGATTGTTAAAAATGCATCGATTTGTTTTTGTATATTGTTGCATATTTTGGAAAAACTGCATATTTTTGCATATTTAGGTTTAAAACGCATATTGCGACATTTTTGAGTGATTTTTTTTAATTTCCACATTATAAAAAAGATCTTGAAAAATTTTTAAATACCCCAAAAAAAATTGTTAACAAATTTTTAAATACACAAAAAAAAATTTTTAAATCAATAAATAAATTCTTTTGGACTTCTGCTTTAAGTACAAGATTTTCAAAATTTCAAAACGATCTTTCTATTTTAAACCGATGCAGCACCTCACATGGTTAAGGCTTCCAACGGGCTTAAAATATTTCCAATTTTTGATGAATTAATAACAAACTAATTAGGAGGGATTTAGTTCAGTTAATACTCAAGTCAAAAAAAGTAATATTAAACATGTGGAAGGAATAATAGCCCGACAAATTAAAAAAAAAATCCGAAACGTTGTTTAAAAATTAAGCATTTCAAAATATAAAATAACTTTCAAATATTTTTGATCTGATCTTGAACCAATGTGGGATCTAAAAATAAATTTTTTCAAAATGCATTGGCATTCATCAAGTACAAGAGAAAGTTTTACTTTTCATAAAACAGTACTTATTCGTTTAAACAAACAAAAATTTAAATTAGTTATTTAAGTTTTTTAAAGATAGTTGAATAAAAAAAGACTGAATTTTTTATATTTTCGTTTTTAGTAAAATTAAAAAACGATTTTTTTTAAGTTTTTGGTGCATATTTTTTTATTTTTTTAGTGCATATTTTGGATTTTTTTAGCGCATATTTTCGATTTCTTAGTGCATTAAAATCTCATCTCTACTTATAATTTTTAACTTGCAAATACAGAAAATCAAAGAGGCTCATTGTACATTTACTTGCGAAACTGTTCAAAAGAAAAGAAAATCGAAATAACAATTTTTAAAACAACTGCCGGCAAAAGTTTCGTTCAACTGTTTGTTTTGTGATTTTGCTTTTACTGAAATTGTTGTTGACTTCAGAAGCACAAGCAGGAGTTAAATCAAAAGAAATGAAAGTTATTGCAGTTTTTTAAACACTGTTTTAAGCCGAGTTAAAGAATTAAAGGAAAAAAATAGATGCAGCTCAGATAGGGTTGCCAGAAACCAAAGTCAAATAACTGGACTATATAAAAAATTCACCTGTATTTTGAAAAAAAAACCTGGACAATTTTAAATGCACTTTACTAAAAAAAGTAAAGTTTTTAATAAAAAAATTTTTTTTTTAAATAAAAAAAAAACATAAAAAGCAAGGAAACGTAACATTTTAAATTCAGTATTTTGTCATATTACAAAAATTATGTTAATATTGAATTCACTACAGATGTCAGCGAAAAACCTGCGACTTTGGCAGTTCAAAAATTTGTTTTGGTTTTAAAATGTTTGTTTAGAAATGGTTCACATTTTGAACCGTAAACACGAACAATGTATTGCAAAAAAACATCTGTTGCTTCTGTTGTTTTTCTATTGTTGTAGAATTGCCGCCACCGTAAACATAAATTCGATAAATTCGATTTTCAAACATTTTGAAACTTTGTTCAATATATAGTCTTATTAAAATTGTAGCCTTTATTCGGTCAAAGGAATGGATTCTTGTGAGTAAAGATTATAAAGAATACCTTAAAGGAAGAAGTACATAACACGCGTTAATTCGTCGACGTTTGTCGTGCGTTTAATAACTTTAGCGCATGAAAAATTGCAAGTTACACAACGCGCGTTACAAAAGCCATTCCTGTCAGCTGTTTTTTATTTGTTTACTTATTTTTGCATTGAAAACGGATTCGAAAGTGTATCAAGATTCTATAATTTTATTGAATTTATTCTTTTTATATAAATATTGTATGTTTTTTAAGCTCTTCAATAAGTTTTTCTTTCATGATTCACAAATTTGTTAAATTATTATTTTTATTGTCAGCTGATTACTTGTCAAAAATACACAACGCGTTAAAAAGTTCAAAGTTAACCAACTTTCTGGCACAAACGCGTCAAAATATTTTGCATGTAGCTTGTTCTATGAAAATACACTAGTTTAACTTTTTTTGACAGAAGTCTACAGTGTTATGTACTTCTACCTTAAGTCATTCATAAAAAGTATTACTGCTTCACACTATCATACAAGTCTTACGCATTTTGAAAAAAAATACAACCTGTCAAGATAAGTTGTTATTATTTTTTGAAAATGTTCAAACAATAATAAGATCAGGGAAACATTTTTCTAAAATACTTAAGGCTTTGTGGGATAATGTATAACGGCCCTAATTGGAATGAATAACAAAAAATTTGAAAAACTGGACCGAATCTTGTTATTTGCAATGTCTTTCGCAAATTAAAAATGTTTTGTTTACTATTTTTTTTCTTAGTATAAGATTTTGTTCTATTCAAAATACCTATTAATTTAATTAACTATTAAAAATATTGTTAATTAAAACTTAATTTTTCAAAACGGAATAAAGTTTTTTAACTGGATAAATTGTATTTTAACTGGTACCTCGACAAGACCCAGAAAACTGGACAATCCAGGCCATTTCAGACCGTCTGGCAACCCTATTTGTACGTTTTTATTTATTACTCTTAACTTCGTAAAAAATCGTATTATTCTTAACGGCGTAAAGAGTCACATCATTGTTAAGTACAGTTGCAGATCAGGCAGCCTTAAAATAAAATGGTTTTTATTTTATTGCTGCCTTGGTACGATGGGAAGAATATTAATTTTGTAATTAATTTTTTCCTTTTCTGCTCCAACTGCAGGTCTATTTTCTTACCTTATAAAATGTACATTACAGTACGCTTCAATTTTTTGATTTTCGTGCAAGTCTAAATAGTTGCCACTGAATGAATTTAATTTTAACTTGTGTGAACCGAAATTCATGTAAACACTCGGTCTAAGCGAATAATCTAAAGGGAACTCTACACGACAGTTTCCCTTTATCGATCTAATTACACAAAATATAATTAGTATAGTTAGGCAAACAACTTTTACTTTTAGAAACATTTTCAACTTTAGAATACAACTGACTACTGAGATTAAAAAATTAGATGGGCTTTTATACTCTTTGACAAAACATTACCGACAGGGTAATTGGCAAAGATGTGTTTTATAAACACATAAAGCAATTTAAATAAATTCTAATATATAGTTTAAATACCCAGTAAAAACTTTGCTCACTTTTTCAAAATGAATTGCTTCTTTCACTGATTATTTAGTAGCTTTCTTCTAAAACTACTTTTTTTCTGGATGTATGTAGGTAAAAATTAATGACTTGCTTCTAAATGCGTTCATTTTGGGACATCCCTTGTAAAATTCATTGGTTCTTTCAGTAGAATTGTAAGTAATACTTTTATTTTTTTTCTGATTACTCAACACAGAAAAAAAATAAAAATTTTCTCTAAACGCCAATTTTATACCAAATTCATAGAATCGAGCAACCCATTTGTTGATTTGGCCCCTATTGCCAAAATAATTATATTGATTACTAAAAATTGGTAAAATTTAATATTTTTAATATGTTTTTCAATAAATGATATTTTTAATTTTAAATAAAGAAATGATCAAACAACTTTGCCGTTTCAAACAATGTGTTGATTATTTCAATAATAATCAACATTGTAAATAATCAACACATTGTTTGAAACGGCAAAGTTGTTTGATCATTTCTTTATTTAAAATTAAAAATATCATTTATTGAAAAACATATTAAAAATATTAAATTTTTACAATTTTTAGTAATCAATATAATTATTTTGGCAATAGGGGCCAAATCAACAAATGGGTTGCTCGATTCTATGAATTTTGTATAAATTTGTACAATTTCCAACAACAATTGCACAAGTTTAAATTATTTTATTTTAAACGAAATTATTTTTTGCTATTTGATTATTATTTTTATTCAAAATTTATTTCAAAACATCTAACATGTTAATTAAATCAAAATTATATTTTTAATTTTCCTTAAACAAAAAAAAAAAAATAATTGATTCAATTATTGCATTAATTAAGTTTAAATACTTTTTAAATAATTTTTTTAATTGCCAAAAAACTACCAATAATTTTTTTTTGAAGGCGAAGTTTTTACTAGGTATGTCTTGAAATAATAAATCACACTTTTTGTTGCACCAGTTAGATGTAATATTTTAGCTTGATCAGTAATTTTGCTTAGTTCTTATCTCTGTACAAAACAATATTACATATTTATATTCCAAAGCATTCGGTCAAGAAATTTAAAACACTCTATATATCAGAAATGTTCAACATTCTTACACCAAAGCAAAATATTATGCGATTATAAAAGCAATAGCTCTTCAAAAGAATATATTTTACTAATGCCGCTCACCAGCGTTAAAAAAAACTGCAGTCAAAGTAGAAAAACTGCAATTTCTTCCACTACTTCATTTGTCATTGGCCAAAAAAACTGTTGCTTTTACTTCTGATTCATTAGATAAAAACAGTCGCTGTCAACCCAACTCAAAAATCGAAAAGTTGTCTAAAAATTTTCGTTTTTTGTTCGGCAGTTTTTAATTTCGACTGCAGTTTTTAAAACGCTGCCGCTCAGAATTATTTCAATTATATAAAGACGGCGGCATGAAATAACCCCCCAAAATATAAGCCCCCAAAAAAATAATGAAATAACCCCCCAAAGTGTGGGACCTTATTTCATATGCAATAAGCCCCCAATTTTGAAAATGAAATAAGCTCCCAATGAAATGAAATAACACCCCAAACAGAAATGAAATAATACCCTAATTTTTGGGGGCTGAGTTCATATGAAATAAGACCCCAAATTCTGGAATGAAATAAGACCCCAATATGTATATTACATTAATTGTACAGTTTTGGTTTAAAGAATCATGCGATAGATAGCATGGTTGAGACTTCGCCCAAGCGCAAGGATTTTCTCCTCTACGTTATAACAAACACTGGCTTCGCTAAATAAATCTTCTCTGAATAGCCGGTCTTCGGCCGGGCGCAAGGATTTTTTCCTCTACGTTATAACAAACACTGGCTTCGCTAAATAAATCTTCTCTGAATAGCCGGTCTTCGGCCGGGCGCAAGGATTTTCTCCTCTACGTTATAACAAACACTGGCTTCGCTAACTAAATCTTCTCTGAATAGCCGGCCTTCGGCCGGGCGCAAGGATTTTCTCCTCTACGGTATAACAAACACTGGCATCGCTAACTAAGTCTTCTCTGCATAACTAAATCTTCTCTCTAACGAAGGCGGTGTTTGTTATATTATAGAGGAGAAAGTCCTTTCGCCAAAAAACGTTTTCGTAATAAATTTAAAAATGAAATAATCCCCAAAAAAATATATTGGGGCTTTATTTCATAATGATTTTTTGGGGAATTATTTCATATGAAATAGTCCCCCAATTAAGAAAATGAAATAACACCCCAAACAAAATGAAATAACCCCCCAAAAATCTTTGTTGTTGTGCTCTGTACAAACTTTTTGGGGGTTATTTCATTATTTTTTTGGGGGGTTATATTTTGGGGGGTTATTTCATGCCGCCTATAAAGACATTTGTCAACCGTTGCCTATGTAGAATATTCAGAATATTTGAGCCCGTATGCATTAGCAACGAGGCGCTGTGAAAAACTACTAACCGAAATCCGCTAACGTCACTAGCGCTGAATGGAAGCCACCAGACGCCATCACCAGAACTGCCTTAGACCTCAAGGCAATTGGATTGTCGGGACGTAGCTGGGCAGAAATAAAACAATTGTATAGTGCTACAATTGTTTGAAATGACTTTGTAATGGCCCTGCCTTCCTTGTAGGAATTTCAGAAATAAATATATATACAGTGGTATCCCGGTTTAACGAATTATATATTGTCAGGCACTTTCATTATATCGAAAAATTCGTTAAGTCCCGAAGTTTTTTTTAATACATTTTATTAATAAGACAATAATATTTTAATAAAACAAAGAAAATATTTCCATTCCTAACACAAACAAAAAATAAATGAGTACATAGTGGAGAACAAAACTAATAATAATGAACTAAAAAAACGTAAAACATATTCAAGTTATTTAAAATTATTTCTTATATTTGCCTGTTTTCGAAGAACTTCAAAAATTACGTAACATTTGAAACAGAAAACGAACATTTGGTTTGTAAACAAAAGTAAAAAATTACTTTGTAACGTACACATTTTTATTTTGAAGAGCAAGTATTTTCTTTGCTTTATTTGCAAGAAAAGAAAATACTTCTCTTAACTCGTTATTTTCAGTAAAATCGCTCTTAAAATATGGATAAAATTATACAAAAACAAAAGAGAATGGATGCAAATATGTTTGCATTCATTCTATTTTGTTTATTAAATTTTTTTTGTAAAAATTCGTTATATAGAGTACAAAGATTTGCTGTTTGTTCGTAATATAAGGTACTCAATGGAAAAATATGACCGTACGTTAAATCGCGAATTCGTTAAACTGAGATACCACTGGGATACCACTGTACTATATATACATATAATCTAATTTTTATGTTTATATTATTAAGTAGCTGAATATAAAGGCTGTTTTTTAGACCGATAGAATTTAAAATTATAAAAAAAGACAAAGGATTACATTTTATACAAATTAAAAATATTTTTTGACTCGAAAGAGCCAACACATGGCGTTTACATTTGAAAATTATCTCGGGCGTAGGTGGATCGCGGCTATTCTTGAAGAAGCGTTTTCTGGACGTCAAATTTTAGGTCACTTTAGTAAAAGTTCTGATAAGTCTACACGAACTGACGGTTGGAGCGTTTGTAAAAATCTTATAAGAAGATTTCAGGAAGGATAAGAAGAAAAATAAGAAGTCTAGAGATACCTTAGATCTTCTAATTTTCTAGAGAGGCATATCCGCTTGTTTACTAACGAGTTGAAATGTTATACTTACAATTTAAAATCATGCCTTTAAATACCTAAGTTTTCAAATAATCCTTTAGCATCTGAGAGACAATTTGCTTCTGTAGGTCTGCCTCAAACGGATTTGCAAAATCTTCTATGTCTGCAAAAATTAAAAATACTTTTTTCTTTTTAACAAAAATCTTATTTATTTAAATTTTCAAAGGGGTTATTTTAACTTTCAATTTATTTATTGGATCTTTCTTCAATAAGAAAATAACAATAAGTATTAAAATCTTAAATTAATTAATAATTTAATATAATTTTAATTATCAATTTACTTGAAATTTGTACTGACTACAAAACAGACAATTTCTGGAATTAAACTTCAAAGCCTTTCACCTTAAATTTACAGATACATATGTGACATTAAGGGCTAAAAAGTCAGAGAAAGTTAAACTCTCGTTTTGGTGTAAAATGTGTTTAAGCCATCAAATCTATAAACTGGTAAACTTATAAACCATCTTTAAACGCATAAAATTGGGCGTTTAAACTACCAACACAGACCATATGAATTTTATAAGATTTATCGTAGTTTAACAACTTAAAATACATGTGACACTGATTTATAGTTGTTGAGTTTAAACTACATATAAATTTAAGTTTAGTTCAACTAAACCAGCGTTTAAACCATCAGTGATTTATTAGCCATAAATGTACTTATTTCTAGTTTAACGACCACCTAACTACTATGATCGTTTAGGATGCAAAACTATAATTAAGAAACAAAACCCTTAGGACTAGTCATATCTGACTCTTTTTCAAAGAACATTAAAAGATGCAATGTTAAATAATAGAATCGTGTAAAATAATCGATAGTTTACACCGATTTTTAATGCCAAACGAACTTTTTATATAGAAAATATCAATCAGATTGAAAAGTTTATATAAAATCCAAAATCAGTTTTACTATTTTGTGTCACCCTATATGTTTTGAGTGTATTCTTACTGTTAAAACATACCAACATTTCATGCACTTTCAGCATAAAAATAAAATCACTATCACTTGTGTTTTGTTTATGTTTATTATACGCACATCACAATAGTGGAGAGGGTATTATGCATTTGTGCTGATGTCAGATAGTTCTTACAATGTCCGTCATTGGAATCGATCAATCTTGGCGACAATAAGTTTTACGATAATAAAAGTTATGGCAACATATTGTGCTGGTAGGTCCAATGTAAGCCATTGGGTCTTTTACAAGACCTCCTCCAAAAAAAAATTTTAAACTATTCGGCACAAAGAACTTTTAAATAAATCTTAACCTCATAACATAATTTCTGGCGGGTCCATGATGACCTATGGGTCCCAAATAGGATACACTGGCGAAAATTTGTCTTTATGTCATGTGGTGTAGGGTAATAATTGGTCGGGCTTGGCCAACTATAATTACTTACTTGGTTTTTATTATGTTTATGTTTATATTTAAGATCGTTTTACTTCAAACTCTACACTATAATAATTTTATAAACAAAGTTGTAGTTTTATATCAACTCTTACTTGCGTACTTGCTAAAAATACGTTTATTTATTCGGTTTGAATTTTTAATGAGAATTTTCTTGATACGAATATTGCCTTAAACTGATATTACTGGCAATGGTTGTAGGAGATACGCCATCAAAATATTTGATATAAATACTTATGCAAAGTTGCAGTATTAATAAAATTATCAATAACATTGTAATTAATTGAACTAAATTAGAATTGTGTGATTTCCCTTTTAACTAAAATTAATTCAGAAACTAAAATAACATAAAAAATATTTTTTAGCTTTACTTGGTTTATAAAATTCAACATTTTTTTTATTTTTCGAATTTATTCTATGAGTTACATTTCAGTTATGTATTTTATAAAGCTTTTTTGCAATAGTTCTATTCCTTAAATTTTAGGAATGACTTTTATACACTACCAGACTATTATATTGTATTTTCTTGTTACATTTTACCTTAGCTATCCATTGGATAGCAATGAAGTATATTGTATGTACAGAAAAATTTATTATGCATTTTTGCTGATGTGTGTAACACCTTAAAATAAACCGATCGACTCAGAATCACTAGAATCACTCTCTGAGTCGATCTAACGATGTACGTCCGGCTGGCTGGCTGGCTGTCCATGTAACCTTGTGCGCAAAGTGCAGGTCGCAATTTTGGAGATAATTTGATAAAATTTCTTATTGGCACAAGGACCAAGCCTATTAAAAATGGGCCGAATCGTAGGAACACGAGGGGAGATAGGGGCAATTCATGCCTCTAACAAACTTTCAAATCGATTTTATTGAAATTTTAAACATAGATAGATCCATATTTATATGCATACGTGAGCTATGCAGTTTTTCAAAAATAGGACCACAAGGGGATTAAGGGGGCAATTTCTGCCTCGCACAAACTTTCTAACTGATTTTAATAAAATTTAAAACATAGATAGATCCATATTTATATGGCCACATAATCATGATTCTCCATGGGTACCGAATAGGGTGCGGTCTCGTAAATGTATTTTACAACACTGTAGTGCAGGGTATCATATAGTCGGGCTTTAACGACTGTACTTTCTTACTTGTTTATTTATTCTTGATACAATATTTTAAGAGAATTTTGACAAGGGTCAAGCATTGATTTCAAATAATACAGAATGATACATTAAACAAGTTAGGGCTAAAAAATCAGAGCAAGTTAAACTCTCTTTTTGGTTTAAAATGTGTTTAAACCAACATATCTATTAATTACTAAGCATATAAACCATCTTTAAACGCATAAAATTGGGGATTAAAACTACCTATACAGACCATACGAATTTGATAAGATTTATCGTAGTGCTGCCACATGTTTTTTTTTTAAAACAACATATAATACATGGGACACTGAGTTATAGTTGTTGAGTTTAAACTACATATAAATTCAAGTTTAGTTCGACTAAACCAGCGTTTAAACCATCAATGATTTATTAGCCATTAGAGTACTATATTCGCTATATATATGCTATAATCTTTGATACGCTCCACCTACAGTTAGAAATTCTAACTTAGAATATTTCCGCAGTGGGCTTTATATGGGGCATATGGTAAATTAAGGACCGATCTTTACGAAAGTTACCAGTGCAATTTCTAGTCATATAAAACTGTTACAGACCAACATTTCGTGGTCATATAGAACGAATTTCTCCAAAATCTCATATCAATACTTGCATTCCGCGCAGTGATGCCAGGAGAAGTTTCAAAAAATTCCTACGTGTCTAGGAAAAAAATCTCTTTTTTCCCTACAACCAAAAAATGTTTCCCTACACTATTCCCTACGTTAAAAATTAATTGTTTCTAGCAACAGGCTAACAAATATGTACCTATTTTATTAACATTTTGTAAATATTGAAATACAAGCGTTTATTAACAACAAGAAAAACCCAAAATAAATATGTAAATGCCACACATGCAAATATAAAAATTCAATTTCAAAATAATAAATATACACTTTTTTTTTGGCAAAAAGGCCACTACATATCCTTTAGTCTAAAGACGAAACATAGTCAAACTTCTTCTTTGATTTTTTATTTTCTCGTCTTTTGTCCGGTTTGAAGAGCTGAATCATTTTCAAAAATAATTATTTAAAAAAATTTTTAGTAAACTTGGTACCAAATAAAAGGGAGGACTCTGTAAAATTTTAATAAAATATTTTCTTCAGTTCTCCTGAACTAAAATATAATAAAAATGTCCTTCCTTATCCTCAAAAGTTTTCGTAATACATTATTTGAAAATTCAAAATTTTATTGTTTTATTTCTTTTAGTTTAGAAGGTGTTATTGTTTTTTTTTTACAAATTAATATCTATGTAGAAATTTCATTCATTAGATATTCGCTTTTAATATTCGCATACGTTTTAGCGATTGTGAGTGCGAATGTAAATAGCAAATATAAGAGAATAGTTCGCAAATGCGAACGAAAATATATATCGCCCCCAACTTATGTTTTAGGGGGCGAACAATATTTGGGTACATTATTTAGGACTCATAGCATAGGGTTTCTGTTAAAAAACACTACATTTGTACTTTAGTGCTTTTGTATATGAAGAATTTTAATTTCTTAAT
Source organism: Pollenia griseotomentosa (assembly GCA_963931875.1). Taxonomy (NCBI): domain Eukaryota; kingdom Metazoa; phylum Arthropoda; class Insecta; order Diptera; family Polleniidae; genus Pollenia; species Pollenia griseotomentosa. The sequence continues at coordinate 97,109,926 of OZ007561.1, read as the reverse complement.
GTAAATAAGACAAATATTTACGTATTTTTAGTCAATATATTGAAAATTAAATAATATTTTCAAAATTCCCTATATTTGCCTTAAAATAAAACATCTGTCCTTTTTTCCCTACGCTTGAAATTTTCCGAAAAAATCCTTACAAAAAGGGAAAATTCCCTACTATTGGCATCACTGATTCCGCGACTATTTATACTAGTGTATGTTCAAAAATATTAATTTTGTAGAGTGTTTGTTTTACATTTTGATTTATACCTTTTATCCTACTGAACCGATTTTGGTGGACTTCAATATCAAACTGCTTAGCGTGATTGGCTAAATCGACTTAATCGAGAATAACTCAAGTATACAGAATATATATACTTAATGGCGTCTGAGATCGATACTAAAAAAGTATTCGCAACTAGTTGTGGAGGGTATGAAAAAGGGCCATACAAATTAGCAAGGGATTCTTGAAAGGATCAAATTACTACTTTAAGGTCGCAACGCCAACGCTGCCTGCATTTAATATAATTTAGCGGCCTTAATTATAAAACAATAGCTGCGTTCGAGAACACAAAAGATGTTACTATTTTTTACTGAACAAACTTCATTTTACTTTATTGCGTTCGCGTACACAAAATACAGTAAATGAAAACACAAATTGAGAGCAAAAAGTAACAGTTCATGCCTGAGTATTTAAAAATTTTTACTGCAGAAATTTTTCCAGTAAAATTTTTTAAAACGTACCGGCTTGTTTTTTTACACAAAAGAATATAACTAATACTGTGAAAAAACAAATTTTCGATAAATCGATTATTCGACAATTTTAAATTATTCGAACTATTAACCGCCCAAAATTAATCGAACCACAGTTATTCTTTTGAATACCCTAATGAATTTTTTTTTATAAACTACATTGTATGTGTAAGACCTTTTTTTATTTTTATGTGATGTTATATGTTATATGAATTTTTTTTTTTTTTTTTTTTTTTGTTAATAAAAATATGATTTATTGTATTTAAAAAAGGTCATATTTCTAATTTTCCGATTTTTATACCCTCCACCACAATAAGTTGTGAAGAGGGTATACTAAAATTGTCATTCCGTGTGAAACTTTTTTTATTATTCATCTCACCTCCTAAAAGGATATATATATATTCTGGCTCCTTGAGTAATACTTAGTCGATCTAGTCATGTCCGTCTGTTGAGTACACGCTCACTTTCATAAAACTCAAAAGAAATGAACAAACTTAGTGTCAAATTGCTTGTAGTTATCCTGGGATTAAAATCCAGCAAAATCGGTTCAGTAGGATCAGAGCTATGAATAACAAGTAAGAGTGCTATATTCGGCTGTGCCGAATCTTATATACCCTTCACCATTGTGCGAGCAGAATACAGAGCAACTAAATAATTTTTACATATACATACATATTTACAATACTTAAAACTTCATTATAAATGAAATTTAAAAAGCGAAAACTGGTAAATATTTTTTTAAAATTGTTTTGGAACATAACAATATTAAAAAAATATTCTTTTTAAAAAACCAAGATTCGAACCAGGGAACTCACAGTTTCTAACTTAACACACCCCCTACCATGAAGGAACGCTGTTTAAATATCATTAAAATGAAATATAGACCGTTTACTGTTTACAACTCAACACAGTTTTTTGTTTGTTTTCTTTTTGTAAAGGCACTGTTGTCATTTTGTATCTCTTTTGGCGAGTTTTTAAGTAGCAAAAAAACACAAAAATTCCTAGTTTCTACTTGTTAAAATTATTTCGTTAAATAGATGAAATAATAAACGAAAATCATATTGGGCATTATGCTAGTATATGTAAACAAATGCGAAGGGGGGGAGAGATGAGACGACAACCGGATTTGAACTTCGCTTTTCATAAGGACCCAGAATATATATACTTTATAGGGTGTAACGTGACGTTACAAGCTAACTCTACATATACAGTATTTACTAACATCATGAAGTATAAGTAACCCAACACCTTGAATACCCTTATTATTTTACTTACTACCATGAATACCCTTACTATTTACCTAAATTACTTTTTCACGATATAAGTCTCATTTAGTTTATTTTATTTTTGAATAAATAGACAAGGTTTTGCTCAGAACGAGGAGAGTAGATATTGCCATTAACCCCAGTATTTACTCTTGGTAGTTAGTATTAACAAGTAGTTTTACGTATCTAGCCGAACACTAGAGCTTCCGAATTCTTCTAGTGTCCGAAGTATTTAATTATAAACCGTAGTTAATCGAACGCCACGGCCTCCGAATTCTCGTGGTGTACGAAGTAGTTAGACGAACGCCAAGGCTTCCGAATTCTCTTGGGGTCCGAAGTATTTACGAAGTAGTTAGCCGAACGCCACGGCCTCCGAATTCTCGTGGTGTACGAAGTAGTTAGACGAACGCCAAGGCTTCCGAATTCTCTTGGGGTCCGAAGTATTTACGAAGTAGTTAGCCGAACGCCACGGCCTCCGAATTCTCGTGGTGTACGAAGTAGTTAGACGAACGCCAAGGCTTCCGAATTCTCTTGGGGTCCGAAGTATTTACGAAGTAGTTAGCCGAACGCCACGGCCTCCGAATTCTCGTGGTGTACGAAGTAGTTAGACGAACGCCAAGGCTTCCGAATTCTCTTGGTGTCCGAAGTATTTACGAAGTAGTTAGCCGAACGCCACGGCCTCCGAATTCTCGTGGTGTACGAAGTAGTTAGACGAACGCCAAGGCTTCCGAATTCTCTTGGTGTCCGAAGTATTTACGAAGTAGTTAGCCGAACGCCACGGCCTCCGAATTCTCGTGGTGTACGAAGTAGTTAGACGAACGCCAAGGCTTCCGAATTCTCTTGGGGTCCGAAGTATTTACGAAGTAGTTAGCCGAACGCCACGGCCTCCGAATTCTCGTGGTGTACGAAGTAGTTAGACGAACGCCAAGGCTTCCGAATTCTCTTGGGGTCCGAAGTATTTACGAAGTAGTTAGCCGAACGCCACGGCCTCCGAATTCTCGTGGTGTTAGAAGTATTTAGCAAAGTATTTATTACAAACCGTATTTAACCGATCCTGAATAACCCGAACCGTATGTAACCGATTTAGCAGCACCCGTAGCTTGACCCACACATACTAATTAAACCCCCTTTGCTTACCGAAGTTTTTACCAGATAAGGTCCTGGGCTACAACCTGAACCCCGCACATTAGCCGCATCTGCCGTCCAGCTCCGTAAACGTCACCCGACCGGTCGTTCCCGTATTCATTCCCGCCGGTAGCTGCACATAACCCACAGAGGATCATCGTAGCTCTAAGTATTTAGCGTAGATTAAGATTTCGTAAATAAAGCTTTGTTGAAATTATTGTAAACGAACATACACGAAAACATCCCGTGTTTCATTTCAAAGGAAGCAGACCTTCGAATTGACCCTGGACAGACTGAGTCATACCTCAGCTGGGAAATTAAACTGCGTTACAATGGCGCCCGAGCAGGGACCCGATTCCAAAACCGCAACCTGTGGTAAAACCCCAACCCAAACCACCAACGGCACTGGATCGGGTCAAGAACAAGAACAAAGCACAGAAATCATGTCTACGCCGAACACTTTACAAACGGATTCCCTGGGTTGGATCTACCTACTCAGAAAAGACAAACTTCTAGAAATTTGTCGGCAGCACGGCATCTCTATCACCGACAGAGTAACGGTGGACCAGCTTCGTCGTCAGCTAAGCGAACTGGTGAAATTAAAGCGGCAGCGGACTTCGTCGGAAAATCTGCTGCGTGCGCTAGAAGAGGAAGTCCTGGAGGAAGAAAGAAGACCACTATACGCTCCAGTTAGCATGGAGGTACCTCGTGTCGAAGACCAGAAATGCCCCCCGAACGTCCCCAGTGATTCAGAAGTCATGGCCACCATCCGGCGGTGGGATCTGACATACGACGGGGGCGAACAGCTGATGGAATTCATCGAGCGTCTAGAGGAATTAGCAGAATGCTACGGCTTCGAGCGTCGTCGGTTGCTATTCTCACTATTGGAAATACTGAAGGGGAAGGCGTTGCAGTGGTATCGGGTCAAAAGAGAACAAATCCGCAGTTGGGACGACTTCAAGGAGGAAGCCAGTCGGTTCTTTTTGACGAGACGATACCTCACCCACCTGGGAGAAACCATCTACCATCGTAAGCAAGGCAATCAGGAGAGGGCGAAGGACTATGTCATGAGCATCCAAGCCCTCATACGGCAGCATCCCGACCTACGAAAAGTCGACCACACTGACCGCATCTATGACGGCCTACGCTGCGAATATAAACTGTACGTCCGCCGCACTGATTTCCGCTCGCTGGATGAACTCATGGCGCTGACCGACGAATACGAGTGGCTCCGAAAAGAAGAGGCCAAACAAGGAAGACCGCAGCCCACCCACTACATCGACACCTTTGCTTACCAGCGCAACACCCACTGCTGGCGTTGCAGGCAACCTGGCCATATCCGAGGAAATTGTCCGAACCCACTAGTGCGGTTCTGCTCATGGTGCGGTCAGAGGGGCAGGCTCACTCGAGAATGCTCCTGCAGGAGCGAACCCCTCTCGGATGGACGGTACTACCTTAACGTCACCGTTTGTGGCAGCCCCATTAGAGCCCTGGTCGACACCGGATCGACACTTACGTATTTCGGGAAAAGTGTACGCCAACTTCTAGAAGCCAATAACATCCGACCCCGAGGCCACCAACGGGCCATACAGTTGGCCGACGGTTCCTGTAGAACTAGTCTAAAGGTATATCCCCTGCGCGTTGATACCAACGGAGGGATTACTCAGCTGCTAGCATCTGCTCTCGATAGCTTGGCCGAACCGATTATCCTTGGCATGGATTTCCTGCTTCGACGCAAAGCTTCTCTTGTAATTGATGGTGTGGAATTGCAGGCTTCTCGTCAGTCTACAGTTAACCAGGTACCTGCCATGCACTCTATGAACGTTTCGCCAGCAATAAAAAAAACGTCTCCCCGGCAAACAACCAGGGTACGACATGTGCCAGAAGCGCCGCACACTTTTGAGGCATGTCCCAAAATAAGACCGGTGAAGAAGCACCCGGTTAGCCAATCGGGGAGAAAGATATTGAAAGCGTTGACACGAAACATAGGACACAGCTGTAGGCTCGAACCCCTACACACGTTAGGACATATGTCCTCGACCTTAGCACCCGTTACTCATGACCCGCCAGTTGAGGGCCGAGGTAGGGCCACCCCACAACCGTCGGAGGAGAGTGACAACCCTACTCCATCCACCGGCCGCAGGGGGAAGTTCCAACAGGATGAGGGTGACTTAGTAAAAGAAGTCCTTAACTTGATGTCTATCGATATTAGCGAACTAGAGAAGTCCGAAGACCCCTTTAGGGGAATCACTATCCAGAATCATCATGCACGAAAGGTAAAGCGCTGGATAATATATCCAAAGGGAAGGCCCAAAGTAGAAGTAAGGATGAAAAACGGACAAGCTCGACTAAGGTGCCAGGGGATGGAAAAGATTATAACCCTGAAAGAGGAACAAGGCTTGAAACTCTCCGCCGGCTAGCTAATGCACCAACAAATTTTTTTTTTTTTTTTTTTTTCTTTTCTCTTTTTTTCCGAAAGTAGGAAGGGACTGTAACGTGACGTTACAAGCTAACTCTACATATACAGTATTTACTAACATCATGAAGTATAAGTAACCCAACACCTTGAATACCCTTATTATTTTACTTACTACCATGAATACCCTTACTATTTACCTAAATTACTTTTTCACGATATAAGTCTCATTTAGTTTATTTTATTTTTGAATAAATAGACAAGGTTTTGCTCAGAACGAGGAGAGTAGATATTGCCATTAACCCCAGTATTTACTCTTGGTAGTTAGTATTAACAAGTAGTTTTACGTATCTAGCCGAACACTAGAGCTTCCGAATTCTTCTAGTGTCCGAAGTATTTAATTATAAACCGTAGTTAATCGAACGCCACGGCCTCCGAATTCTCGTGGTGTACGAAGTAGTTAGACGAACGCCAAGGCTTCCGAATTCTCTTGGGGTCCGAAGTATTTACGAAGTAGTTAGCCGAACGCCACGGCCTCCGAATTCTCGTGGTGTACGAAGTAGTTAGACGAACGCCAAGGCTTCCGAATTCTCTTGGGGTCCGAAGTATTTACGAAGTAGTTAGCCGAACGCCACGGCCTCCGAATTCTCGTGGTGTACGAAGTAGTTAGACGAACGCCAAGGCTTCCGAATTCTCTTGGGGTCCGAAGTATTTACGAAGTAGTTAGCCGAACGCCACGGCCTCCGAATTCTCGTGGTGTACGAAGTAGTTAGACGAACGCCAAGGCTTCCGAATTCTCTTGGTGTCCGAAGTATTTACGAAGTAGTTAGCCGAACGCCACGGCCTCCGAATTCTCGTGGTGTACGAAGTAGTTAGACGAACGCCAAGGCTTCCGAATTCTCTTGGTGTCCGAAGTATTTACGAAGTAGTTAGCCGAACGCCACGGCCTCCGAATTCTCGTGGTGTACGAAGTAGTTAGACGAACGCCAAGGCTTCCGAATTCTCTTGGGGTCCGAAGTATTTACGAAGTAGTTAGCCGAACGCCACGGCCTCCGAATTCTCGTGGTGTACGAAGTAGTTAGACGAACGCCAAGGCTTCCGAATTCTCTTGGGGTCCGAAGTATTTACGAAGTAGTTAGCCGAACGCCACGGCCTCCGAATTCTCGTGGTGTTAGAAGTATTTAGCAAAGTATTTATTACAAACCGTATTTAACCGATCCTGAATAACCCGAACCGTATGTAACCGATTTAGCAGCACCCGTAGCTTGACCCACACATACTAATTAAACCCCCTTTGCTTACCGAAGTTTTTACCAGATAAGGTCCTGGGCTACAACCTGAACCCCGCACATTAGCCGCATCTGCCGTCCAGCTCCGTAAACGTCACCCGACCGGTCGTTCCCGTATTCATTCCCGCCGGTAGCTGCACATAACCCACAGAGGATCATCGTAGCTCTAAGTATTTAGCGTAGATTAAGATTTCGTAAATAAAGCTTTGTTGAAATTATTGTAAACGAACATACACGAAAACATCCCGTGTTTCATTTCAAAGGAAGCAGACCTTCGAATTGACCCTGGACAGACTGAGTCATACCTCAGCTGGGAAATTAAACTGCGTTACAAGGGTGCAGGACCTTCGATGAAGGGTATAAAAAACAAACTTAAAACAAAAAAAAGAGTAATTTTTGGGATTTCAGTATATTGGTCATAACTCTGCTATTTCTGAACCGATTTGAAAGATTTATATACCGACGTGTTAAAGAAGAAATTTGCCATTTATTTTGGTTGTAAGACTTGGACTCGGGAAGATCTATGGTTCCCGAAAATGGGTATTTTCCAAAAAAAAATTTATATTTTGGTCATAACTTTTTCGTATCTGAACCGATTTTCCCTAGTTTTTCAGAAAATATTTTTTATTAATTAAATTTCCGATCTTTTGATATATAAGGCGTAACCATAGGTCATATAACAGTCAAAAAATTCAGGTTTTTATACAATTTTTAATACTTTTTGTATGGAAGGTACCACGCCCACTTCTCCAATCCCGCCCACATTTTGTGGAATGGTGTGTATTTATAACCTTAATGTTTGTACCAAACTTTGGCTCTTGCCGTTCTCCAGATATACAGAAAAAAGTAATAAAAATACAACAACCACAAGGGATTTTTTGGAAAAATTAGAGGCAGTCGTGGTTTTTTGGTCATATCTCAGCCATTGTTGGACCAATCTGGCTGAATTTCAATAGCAAGAAATGGTGGACTATGTGTGACATAAATGTAAAACAACCTAGCCGCTATCATGTCTGGAGTCTCCGGAAAACACATATCAAACGTAAGACGGACAGACGGACGGACAGACGGACGGATATCGTTAAATCAACTTCTCTCCTCATAAGGACCCAAAATATATATACTTCACAGGGCCTAAGATCAATATTGTAGAAATTACAAACGGAATGACAAACTTATATACCCTTTTCCACCTGTGGTGAAGGGTATAAAAATGTTAAACCATTACTTTAAAAAATTTATAATTTTGTCACAAAAACTAACATAAATGGTGGAACAACACACGAAATGATATTAGATTTTGCAAAAATTCGTTTTATTCGAGAAGAAATCACACTGTAAAATTTCGAGAAGATCGGTCCATAATTTACCCTAGGCCCCATATAAACCCTACCCCGGAAAACAGTTTAGTACGCCTAAAACCATAATTAATAACGCTATCATAATAGAATTTTGTACGTCACAGCTTCATAGGACTGGAAATGATACTGTAAAATTTCGTGATGATTAGTCTATAATTTACCTTAGGCCCGATATAAACCCTACTCCCGGAAAACAGTTTAGTACGACCAAACCCGTAATAAATAATGCTATCAGAATTCAATTTAATACTTCACAGTTTTATAGGACTGGAAATCACACAAATAAATTTCGAGATGATCGGTCCATAATTTACTATAGGCCCCATAAATAGCCCACTCTGGTAAATTAATTAAATACGCCTAAAACCGTATCAGATATAGAAATTGCGGTAAAATTTCATATGGTCAGAAAAAATTGTATTGTGATATACCTTAGATCCCATATTTAGCAGCCTTCTGAAATTCACTGTAAACGCTAAAACTGATTGCAACGCTGTTTTGAAATATATTGAAATTTATGTTTTTAAAACCAGAAATCACTCTGCAGAATTTTTGGATGATTGGTTCGTAACTTGCCATGGCTCCAATAAAAAATTCCCTTCCTAAAAATCATTTAAGTTCGGCTTAAACTGTTACGAATCACGATTTTTTACTCAAGCTAGTTAAAATGGCTAACTGGTTGTCGGTCAATAATTTAATATATGTCTAAACCGCAACCAATTTTAATGCTGATGTCTGTGTTTATAACGATATATTAATTATAAATAGGTATCATATAGATCACATTCCTGAAATATTCGAACTGTCGGTGGAGGGTATCAAAGATTCGACACAGCCGAATATAGCACTCTAACTTATTTTAAACTAAAGTGCTGATAAGGCCGATTTTTTTTCGAAAATATGCCGATTTCCAATTGAAATCATCTGGCACCCCTGTTACTCAGTTATTACTTATTTACTGCATTTAACATTTAGCTCTTGAGTTGTTCTTGGCTTTTTAATATACACTTGTCTTTTATATATCTTCAAAAAAAGAAGTCAAATTACATGATCGTGGCGGCCAATTAACATCGCCACGACGTTAGATAACACGGCCATTGAATTTCTCGCGCAAAATAGCCATTGTTTCGTTGGCTGTGTAGCAAGTGACACCATCCTGTTGGAACCACATATCGTTCAGCTCCATATCCTCAATTTCTGGCCATAAGAAGGCCGTTATCATCTCGCGATAGTGGACACCATTTACGGTAAGTATTGGCCGACCTCATTTTCTAAAAAGTACGGCCAGATGATGTCGCCAGCCCATAAATCGCACCAAATGGTCTCTCTTTGTGGATGCAACCAACGGCTTTTCAACAATCACTAATGGATTCTCATTTGCCCAAATGCGGCAATTCTGCTTGTTAACGAATCCACTGAGGTGAAAGTGTGCCTCGTCGCTGAAGATAATTTTCTTTGAAAAGGCACTATTCACTTCGTGAAAGGCTCCAACAATCTTAACGCGCTGCTCAATTATGTACCTCCCTATGGGTTAAATTGTCAAACACTGAAACAAAGAAATGTTTTGGGCAAAAAACTTGATTTTAAGGGGTAACTCACACATTTAACATGGTGCATTATGGTTGGACCACAAATGAATTTATATTAAATTTGTCCTTTGTTTTAATTTTTCTTTTGAAACCTAGTTTAGATAAACCAGCAATTATTTGTCATCAACAATGTTGAATGACGAAACAGGTTGGTTGTTTCAGTCATTATTAGGGCACATTCCATAAATGGTAGAGCGAAACACGCATATTGCTGCCCTTGTGAACATAGGATTACTATTGTAGTCTCAATGTACATGAGCAAATAAAAAAATTGTTGAAAGTTGTGTGCTTCCTAGGAAGCAAAACATGTGTCTATATTCCAAAAACTTTTCTATACAATTATCTTAAGTTTTATTTGACTTGTTATAATATATAATCTAACAATTTTCTTTTCGTCTTTTGTCACTAATAAAACATTTCATTATTTCCCAACTTTACTGTCTGTTTTGTTCGAAGTCTGAAGTAAAAAGAACCATTCGCTAAGTTCATGGTAAAAACCAAGCTTTTGACTAAATTTGCATTGAGATCGACTACTAAAATCAATACCCTAGACTATCGGGCAGTTTTATTGCAGGGTTACCGTTGCATTGCACTCGACTAATGACGATAATATATTAAACTAATTGTTTACAAGATGTAAATAATTATATAAATAAGATGTAAATACATGTCAAATAAAAATAAGAAAATATGTACATATATGTACGTACATATGTATTTATTAATAAATATACTACAAAAACTGCTAATTACTCTTTTTTCCTTTTCTATTTTCCTAAGAAAAATCATGTTCACATCCTTATGATTTTTATATTTCATTTTGGTAAAATCATTTGTATAATGATATGCGAATTAAGTAAAATACACCTTCTAAAAAAGTTAATTTACTTTTACAAAAAAACAAAAAAAAACACTGTTCTGAAGGTGCCAAACTTATAAAATATTTAACATGTTTGGTAAAATGTGTGTGTATACCTAACAATGTAAAGATTGAGGTTATTAAAATAAAGCAAAACTAAAAAAGTAGCAGGGAAAACGAAAAAACTATATTTACGTAACACACATGCAAACATATACATTTTCAGTTTCTCAACCGACTCTTATTGCTACCGTTATTTTAATTTAATTTCGTTCTCGTTTTTTCCTGCAACAATAGACAAACAAACCACTACATCAGTGTTGCCACCTCACGTGTAATTACACATATTATGTGTAATATTTTTTTTCATGTGTAGCCCATGTGTAATTGAATGCATGTGTAATTCATTTGTAATTTAATATTTTAACGTTCTGTAGCACTCAGGGGTGTGCTGGAAATCGCAAACGCAAAACGCAAGAATTTTAAAAGTGGTTTTTTAGTAAGATTTCTGTAATAAAAGAATTTTATGACAAATATTATACAAACATTTCTCTATTAAACAGAATTTTATAACAAAAATTATAAAAATTAAATTAAAAATGTATTAAAAACAGCGTCCAAATTCTTGCGTTTTGCATTTGCGATTTCCAGCACACCCCCCACTGATTTTTGTTTTTATTCTTTCACAAGAAGTTAAAAGGTTCATTATTTTTAGCAAAACTTAAAAATTTAATTAAAAGAATGGAAGCGTTAAAAGAGCTGAACAGAAATGGTTGCATCATTAACTACTAACCATTTGGCATTTATGTAGATAGCTTTTGCCACAATTTATTATAACGGCGAAACATCCTGGGTACATTATTCTTTTTTTATTTTAAAGAGAAGATCATCGACTGCAAAAGAAATGTTTGAGCTTCTCAAAGGCACATTTATAGAAAAAGGGATCCCTTTTGAAAATCTAGTTGGATTTGCATCAGATACACCTAATGTTAAGTTTGGACAGTAAAATTCAGAAATCAAGTTGCTAAAAGACGAAAAACCAGTTATTATTTTGATAAAATGCTCGTGCCACCTAATACATTTGGTAGCGTCGAAGGCCTGCCTGAACCTTCCAACATATTTGGAAGACTTACTTTGTAATATTAGATCTTATTTTATTAGAAAGAAGTTATGCTCGGCAGATAAAACTAAGGAGTTTCAAGAACATTTTCGCGGCAACATGCATTCTTACATTTTGTAAAATTTTAGATTCATAGTAATTTAAAGGCAGAAAATTATTGGAAAAAGGTTTTTGGAATAAAAAATTCATTTGGAGACAGACTATTTCCTACTTTACAAATAGTTATTTTGGTTTTAATCTTTTAAATGGTAAAATAAAAATATTATTTGTTTGCATTAAATATAGCAACGATACGATTGTTGTTAACAAAAAGCTAATAAAGAGACATTTGAAAAATATTTTTGTGTTGGATAAGTAAAAAATATAAAAATGTCCGGCATATCCAATGCTGCAGCGATAGAGGAACTGAATTACCATTCCGTTGAAAAATTGCACCGACGCTATTTAAGGGATGCATTAGATCTTTTATCATACCCAAATGAAATGCAAGTAACATATCGTCACCTTAAATGCAAAAGGGCTTAACAACAAAACAAAATTCGAAATAATGGTTTTTGATTGAGTTTTGTTCGTTTTATTTAACTTTATGATCACAAACAATTTTAGATCAAAAATTGCGACTTTATTAAAGAAATTCAAACGCCAATTACACCTTGTTGTTATTGATTTTGTAAAGTTTTTTGCTTCTGCTGTAAAAAAATAAAAAGAGTTGTTAAGCCCTTTTGCATTTTTGGTGACGATATTTGTTTATTTGTTTGCAAACAGAAATTGAAATTGGTTTACGTTTTCTGAAGATGTCAAATACGGCTTAATTCCACTTTTGATCGAAATTTGTTTCTGTGACATGATTAAAAAGATAGCATGTGTAATTCGTATTTTCATGTGTAATTTTGGCATGATCCATGTGTAATTTACCCTTTCGTTGGTGGCAACACTGCACTACATGCAGAAAACTGCATATTGTTTACCAAAAAAAAAACGAAAACTTATTGTTTCTTTAAAATATGGCATACTTATATGGGCTGTTTTCATATACATATTTTAGTTTTATTATACCCTTTACCTCAGATGAAAAGTGTTTACATATGTATAAAAGTTTGTCAATCCGATTTTAATTGATCTTAGGGTCTAATTCTTATCCCTTATAAAGTTTATATTAATATTTTGGGTCTTTATGACAACCGAACGTGTTTTAACGATGTTCGACTGTCTCTGTGTATGAGAAATGATGGGGATTTGGTTGCTATATACTGCGTTAATGCTTGCTATTGAAATTCAGCTGATATAAGTATGAGCAAAAAACTACGACTGCCTCTAATTTGTTGTTGTTGTGAAGGACGGCAAGCGCCAAACTAGATACAAGCATCTTGGCTATCAATACCTACACAACCTCTAAAAAAAATTGAGCGGAACCGGATAAGTGTGCGTGGCACTTCCTGGTTATCAATAAACAGCATCTGTCAAAATGTGGGATTGGAGAAGTGGGCGAGGCACAAAACAGATTTATTTTTATCTTAAGAACAGTAAGAGAAAAATTTTTAAAGCTTGGTACACATTGCTTTGTACACATATCAGTAAGTAACCTCATTAACAAAAAAAAAGGGTACGATTGGAGAAGTAGGAGTGGCACCTCTTATACAAAGAAAAAAATCGATTACTGTAAATCTGGATAATCGTAACAGTAAAAGTTTCCAAATTAAGTATAAGCATTTTGGTTATCAATACACAACATTGTATAAAATGCGGGTAGGATTCTAAAAGTGGGCGTGGCACAAAACAGATTTCTTTATATCTTGAGAACAGTAAGAGAAAAATTGTCGAAATTTGGTGCTTTATACACAAAATCCGTAAAAAAGTGAGTGTAATTGGATAATTGAACGTGGTGGCACCTCCATACAAACACAAAATAGATCAGAAACAGTAAAAGTTGCAAAATTTAGCACAAATAGCTTCTATAACAATGCACGACATCCCTAAAAATTTTGGTGATATTTATATCGCCCTAACCGCGAAAATAGCCTAAGCGACATCATTTTAAATTTTCGTTTTTTTTTAATAAATTACTTCATTGGCAATACTTGCATCATCTCCTAAAATGTCATGGTCGCAAGAGGTACCGTTACGTTATTATAGCAATATCAATTTTAACGTAAGCGACAAATTTCATACAAAATTTCAATGAAATAAAATAAAAAAAACTCTCTCCTATAAAATTTGATTTTTGGCGCTTTAGTTATTTTTGCGGTTAGGGCTCGATATCTTTCTGTCCTCATTTTCGCCACTTGGAATTAGAAAAATTAAAGAGGTTTCGTTATGAGTAGTGGTGCGTGAGTAAGGCGATTTCATAAAGTGCTAAAATGCCTTTTTTTGTATTTGTTTTTTTATTGTAATTTTTGTCAGCTTGCTGTAATTTTTTTAAAGATTTCCGTGAGTTAAAGCAATTTTTGGAATGGTTAACTCATATAATATATGAAGATTCAGTAAATAAATACAAAAAAAATCCATTTATCTAAAAGACATTAGCGGAAAATATACGATTTGCTAGCAGTGTTGCCAACTCTTTAGGACCAAAAATGGCTAAACAAGGATTTTTACAAAAGCTCATTAATTTGAATCTAAAAAGTCAAATAAAATAAATTTTTCAACCAGATTTTTAATTTATGTATCCCTGTACTAAATTGGCTAAAATAAAATTGTAAAAATAATTGAAAAATGATAAGGATATACATACATATTTTAAAGGAACACTAAAACCTACCCTTTTTTCCATATATTTTTTTACCTAACTTATGAGAATTGCCCATATGTTTGTAGTGTGGTAAAAAAAATTTAGTACCTATAATAAAGTAAGATAATGTGTGTACGGAAAGGAAAACACTCATACGTGGGTGCTTAAACTATTATGCATACAATTAGAATGGCTCCACTTTAAACAAGTAAAAAATAAGTGACAAACGAATTAAATAAATGAATAGTATATTATTAGGGATGGTATGAAACAAATTTTGTTTCATTATAGAATAAATATGTACATAAAAGTTAAAAAAAATATATTAAAGTAAATTATATCTTATTGCACAGACCATAAACATTTTTTTTTTTGCGAAAAAAACAGGAGCCTTCCTAATGTAAATTATACATGAAAGCTTAAGGTTGCATTTGTTAGCATGTCTTTTATAAATGGTGACAACATCGTGTTAAAACAATAACATGTGGTTCATTCAAAAAAGTTTTCCGGTTTTAGTTGTTCTGTTTTTACACCTATTGTTAGTTTTTCGGCACCTTTTTATGCCAGCGTATGATCACAAACGCTTATAACAATAAACTTTTGTTGGCAAAAATATTTAATGCATTTTGACGTAAAATTATTTTTATTCAGGATACAAGCCAAGTGATTTTATACTGTCTTTTTATACAACCTGTTACCAGACAATGTGCAAGTGAGTAAATATTGTTTTATTTTATAGATTAAGTAACATAACTTTTATCAAATATTTAATAAGTCAACATTAGAAAATAAATAGACTGAATTGTTTTTAAATGTGTTTAGGCATTTACAAATAAAAAAGTTATTTTTGGGAATAAAAAATTTCTATTTTTAATAAATACACTGAAATTTATTGGTGGGGAATTCAACCAATTTCATCACTGGTTGCTTAGGCCAGATCATCAGGAAATTGAAAAAGCTAAAGATATTATAGTTATAAATAAAAATGTAAAACAAATGAGATTTACAAGCGTTGAAGTACCTACCAAATGATATCATAGCTTAGACGAAACACCAACAGTAAACAGTGAGTTTATCTTTTCTTACATTTCCCTACAATTGGCTGGCTTTTTTCCGACTCGAATTGTAGTTGTTGGTGGGTAAAAAGAAAAAACCAAATTAATGGCGTTTTCTTTTCTGAGTAAAATTCTGCATTTATTCTGCCTTTTACATTTTTCATGTTCTTTTCTGAAAAACATATGTTATTTTAAAAGTGTAAAGCGTGCTTTTCTGATGAAGTTCCCTTTAAAATTAAAAGAAATGCTACATGTTCAACACTCATTTTAAGTAAAGGGGCATGAGTGCAGCACTATATCAAGGCGAATTCAGTATGAGGTGGTGGCAAGTTTCGAGCCGTAAACACTAACAATGCAATACAAAAAACATCTGTTGTTTCTGTTGGCTTTGGATTGTTTTAGTCTTGCCACCACCTGTAATTGAATTTACCTTGCGCTAATTGTACTTTATTGTTTAATGCCGAAATTTGTGTTCTTTTGTAAACGTAAAATATGAAACACTTCTTAAAAATTAGGTGTGCATTTAAAAATGTTGCCAAGTCACATGTAACACATATGCAACACTTTTTTTTTAGAAAAGAAAACGTCATAAAAAACGTATTGTTTCACCCCCTTTAAACTAAAAGTTTTGTAGGAAAAGCTGCAACAAAAGTCAAGCTGAGGAATTGATAACACTATGTGACAGAATGGAAAGACTTTAAATATATTTGGAAAGATCTAGTCAAGTGCAAGGCATAACTACAAAATTTAAATAAAACTCAAGTTAAATTATATATATTTACATAATCCTTTCAGAGATTATACACATTTACTGTCAAATATATTTAATATGATCCATTCCAAATTTCAGAATTCTATCTCATCCAACAAAAAAGTTACAGATTTATTATGCGAAAATTCCTAGAACTGACCATTGCGCGTCGCCGGGCTCAAACTCCACTCGAAATAGTGGTTGGTGATTTTTTCCCCTATTTTTAATATTTGTTACGTTTCTTATTTTAAAGCCCTTCTCTTCCAAAAATGTTTTTATTTCTTCTGGGTACACGCATGATTCTATGCTCTTGATCACTACTTGGAGACCTTTACTGCTCTTCAGTTGATATGATTAAAAGTTGTTATTAAGAGCTTCAAATCTTGTAATTACTTTGCGAAAATCATCCTCGTGATTCACCTGTATTCGTTAATACTCCCTCGCTTTATTGCAGCTTCATAAAAGGAATTTTCACGTATCACTGGGATCAAACTCTTTATTAGCTCATTTGAGTTTTACTCTCTAAGATATATCAGGGGTGGCTTATATGATTTTATGACGATTAAATATAACAATAATAATGGGCTATGCAGTAAAGAAATTTGGCTCATATCGCTCATTTGCTGCAAGACCGGCATAACTCAAAAAAACAATTTCGAGATAAACGCATTCAAAGTTTTTGATTTGTTCTAACTACTTAGAAAAAAAAGAAGACACATTATCTTCAAACTGGGAAAGTATAAAAGATATAAAGATGAATTTAATACACAATATAAAGAAAAACAAAGCAAATTCTGCATCTCTAACTCCAAAGTTTAATTTTTTGAGTTATGCCGGTCTTGCAGCAAATGAGCGATATGTATATACATCATATCGCACACTTAAATCATAGGAGATACAGAAAGAAAACTGGCCTCAAAAATAGTTAAAGCAGACAGTGACGCAAACGAAATTTGATTTGTGAACGGATTAAGGGGTTTTTAACCATGCCTGATACATGAGATAAGATAAGTCTAATTAAGATTTGTTATACATATAAAAGATCGCACTTATAGTGTTTTCTTTTCTACAAAAAATGTGACATTTTATTTTAAAAAATGCAATTTGGTGTCTGTTTCCTAAAAATTTTGCTCCCGAAAAGGATGAGTTTTTTAGAATAAAACAAGCCACCCTTTTCGGGAGCAAAATTTTTAAGAAACAGACACCAAATTGCATTTTTTTAAAATAAAATGTCACCTTTTTTGTAGAAAAGAAAACACCATTAGTCTCATTAACTTTAAAAACTAATTTACGGAATGGGAATAAAAAGTCTTGGAAATCGAAAAACCCCTTTGTTAACACTAAATTGCTAAATATCTTTATATTTTATAATGTATACTAGAGTTATAATTTAAGAACTATGAAGCTTAACACGTTAGAATATCAATCGAGAATTACTTTTTGCCGACATATGGATGAAAAAAAAGTTCTGGGAATTCAAAAGTTTTCATAATAAATGTTTTTAGTAATATTAAACAAAAAAATTACAAAAAAAATGTTAAAAAAAAACTAGTACTTGACCCCGACGTGATTTGAACACGCAACCTTCTGATCTGGAGTCAGACGCGCTACCGTTGCGCCACGGAGTCACTTGCATTTAACAGAACTTTGTTTGTTTGATAAAAAAAAAATACTGTGTTGATCTCTGTGTTTTAATATTGCTTATTTAAATGTTTTTTTGTTGCTGATTTTTTTATACAATTGAACGACCGACCACTTTAACGATTCTTAAAAGCTTAAAGCGATAATGCATGTTGTTTGGCGATTGGTAGGGGTGGGGGGTTGGTTGTGGTTTATATGTTTGGCTGTGAATTATTTGTATTTTTGTTCTTGTTGACAGTCGTAAACTCTCTGATTTAAAATACTTTTTATTAGTTTGATTTGTTTATTTTATAATTAATTTTAAATTGAATTTAGCTAATTTATTAGACTTGCCATTTAGGGTTGTTGTAATTGTCAAAATGTTAAAGATAAGAAAATTTATTATATTTAATTTGTGGTTTGTTTATTGGTTTAACCGACACAAACAGTAGCAGGTTTGTTAATGAATCAATGATTTTATTGATTTTCTTAGCTAACACAGTAGGCTAATTGCAAAATATTTCTTTCGTTAGTAAATTTTTTGGCAGGAAATTTTTTATTACCCGCTTTTAAGTCCATTTTCTTCCATCAGTTCAAAACAACCTGGATGTAATATGCTAAACGTTAGTGAAAGACAGGAGCTTAAAATTAACGCACGATTTGAATTAAAAAGAAAACACGGTCTTAAGTTTTTATATTGGTATTTTTAATTAAATCATAAAGTACAAAAAATAAGGCTATTTATTCAATAAAATATCGGGCAAATGTCCATATCAATAAAAATGAATCATATTATCGAGCCCTTAGCGAGAAAATAACGTAAGCGCCAAAAATCAAATGTTCCATAAATTTTGTATGAAATTTGACGCTTACGATAAAATTGTTCTTGCTATAAAATCGTAACGGTACCTTATGTGACCATGATAATTTAGGAGATGATGCAAGTGTTGCCAATAAAGTCATTTATTAAAAAGACCAAAATTTTAAATTTTGTCGCTTACGTTATTTTCGCGCTTAGGGCTCGTTATGTTCAAACTTCACCAAAATATATGGCCACCTACCACCATACATGGCATTGTTATAATTAACCATAGTATTTTGCTCTTATATTATGATTACCTCCAATAATATATTTATACCCTACACCACCACAAGTTATGAATGGGTATATAATAATTTTGCCATTCGGTGTGAAAGTTTTTTATTATTCATCTCAGACCCCATAAAGTATATATGTACATTCTGGCTCCTTGAGTAATTCGAAGTCGATTTAGACATTTCCGTCTGTCTGTCCGATTGCTTAAGTCTGAACAATAGTTATATTTTTAAATTGAACTCCGAACAGTAACGTTTTCGAACAAATACATAATTTTCAAAGTAAATTTGCACAACTTGCACGTCGTAACCTAAGTGTATTCACTAAAAAGATAAAATGGCAATCCAAGCTGAATCCAAATTATAATAAAATTGCAATATTCAAAAACTATTAAAAAATTTAATCCATGCCTGAATATATTTACAAAAAAATTGCCTTTAAATAAAAATATGTGGACTATAAAGATTTTAACGCGCTAAATTCAAATCCAGTTTTACTTTTTTTCTATCGCGCTCAGATGTTTTATGAGCTTGACTAATATTTCGCCCGAAATAAGGCAGTTATGCTGATACATGTTATCACTTCAGAACGATTGGTATCATTTGGATTTGCTGGTAAAATCATTCGGAATAAAATTTTCTTTAAGTCAGCTAAATAACCTTTTTTATAACCACACCACAATAGTGGAGAGGCTGTTATGCATATGTGCTGATGTTTGTAACACCATAAAATCTAGGTCCCAGACCCACCTTTAAGTTGACCGATCGACTCTGAATCAGAATTTCTGAGTCTGTTGGATAGTAATTATCTTACTGGCGGAAAAATAGGGTCCAAAAAAAGCAACGTTCACTTATTAAATCAAAACGTTACTTATAAGCCACCCTGTATCTTTCATATCGGTCATAAATTTTTCACCTAATTTTTTTGCATAATTAATTAAATGTTTTCCATCTGCCACAAGATTGTTTGAGTAAAATGATTGGCCAACTTTTCTTTTGGCAACATTAAATGGCTTAAACTTTCTTAGGTTATAAACAAAATTCATAGAAATAATCACAAAGTCAATGCAAGTCTGTATTAAAAAAGGAAAAAAATATATAAACATGAATTCGCATTTATTAGACTCAAATATATGTAGTACAATATCTATATATAAGTCGGATAAGGCCAAACAGAACTTGAAACATACAATCAAAGTGAATAAGAATCCTTAAGGGCTAATATATCAGAACAAGTTAAACTTTCTTTTTGGTTTAAAAGGTGTTTAAACCAACAAATCTATAAATTAGTAAACTTATAACCCATCTTTAAACGCATACAATTGGGCGTTTAAACTACCAATACAGACCATATGAATTTGACAAGATTTATCGTAGTGCTGCCATATGTTATTTTTTTAACTACATATGTATAATACACCGGAGACTGATTTATAGCTGTTGAGTATAAACCAGTGTTCGAAAAAAAACAGTACACTATTTAGCTTTCGGCTAACACACCCATTGTAACTATTTTCAAGTAAGAGCCGAACATTATATAATGTTCTGTAGACATACATTATATTTTAATGTTCTATAATGTTTCTCATTTTACATTGATAAAGCAATTGAACAACCAAAAATTTTAGCAACGACCGCAGCACGAACAGCTTGTGTGTATTGTGTATATGTTTTGTTTGTGTAAAATTATTTTCTGGCTTTTTGTTTTTTTTTTGTATGTGTATTTTGTTTTTGTAAAAAAATTTTGGTTTTTTTACCAGCCAAAAGCGACGAACATTAAAAAACCGAACCAAATACAATGAAGCTTGTGTTTTTTTTAAAAACCGAACGGAATTAAATGTTCTCATCTTTTGTTGAGTTAGATAAAAACAGTATTATTTTTGTGTTCGAAAATGACAAAAAAGGAAGCGTTATTTTTGAATGATTTTCTACACATACACTATTAGCGTTTGTGTTATCCACAAATCTACCGAACCAAACACTAAGGAGCGAATATTTAGTGTTTATTTTCGAACACTATATACAAATTTAAGTTTAGTTGAACTAAGCCAGCGGTTGAACTTTCACTAATTTATTAGCTATAAGGGAGATATTTCGGTACTTTTTCGTTCAACAACTGGTCCTTTTTTTAAATTTTTTTATATATTTAGCCTAGAAACATAAAGTTAAGCATGCAATGTCCTGAGTGGGTGAGAATCTATAAAAGGGAACTTTTTGGTAGGTACTTTTTTGTTCAATAAGTGGTAGTTTTTGAATTTCCGTAAGTATTAGTTAGAACCAGAAACATCAAATTATACATCCAAGGTCTTCAGTAAATGAGAATCTGTAAGAGGGATCTTTTTGGTACTTTTTAGTTTTTTAACTTTTTTTTGAAATTTTTATTTCTACTGAACCTAGAACTGGAAGAGTCTAGAGAGGTACTGTGCAATAACTCCCAAATGAAATAAGTCCCAATGAAATAACTCCCAATGAAATAAGTCCCATGAAAAATGAAATAACGCCCAACTGAAAAAAATGAAATAACTTCCAAAGGCAAAAATGAAATAAGTCCCAATTTTTGGGACTTATTTCAAAATGTAAAAATAAATCCCAATAAAAATGAATTAACTTCCAATGAAATAAGTCCCAACAAAAATGAATTAACTCCCATTTTTTTGGTTTCCTTTTACAGAACGCTTTTTCTTTCACAATTATATGTAAGCATATACATAATAGTAATAATAATTATAGGTATAAATTTATGTATATTATACATAATTTGATAACAAAAATTATTAAAAAAAAAATTAAACATTCATTTCATTCTAGATTCATTCATTTCTTTGATGACAAAAATAATTAAAAAAATAATTAAACATTCATAAAAACGGCTCAGCGAATAAAGGCCTAACGAACTAACGCCTAAAAAAAAATGAAATAATGCCTAAAAATTGCAACAAAAAATTATATAGGAATTAGGCGGTTGTTCATTATGAAAGAATGTCTAATATTTTAGGCATTCCTTCATTAAAATTGTTAGGTGATTTTTCATAATGAAAGAAAGCCTAACAATCAAAAATGAAAAAACGCCTAATTAGATATTTATTCATTTTTGATTGTTAGGCTTTCTTTCATTAATGTTAGGCGATTTTTCATTTTGCTAAAAGTGTGATTTTTATTACTATTATGCGTGAATTCATTGAAAACTAACAGTTGTATTTACGGTTAGACAAATGTTTTTGCAATTTGTTATCAGTTGTCGTCATTCGTTAAACTTCTATCACTACGAGCAAGTCATTCATAAGTGTTGGACATTAAAAATTATATTATAATTAAAAATGGATTACGAAATTATTTCTGGCAAGAGGATTAATTCAAAATTACTTTATGTAATATCAGAAAAACAGTTGTATAAATTTAAAACATTAATAAGAAATAAAAAGTATTATGTATGTTTAAATAAAAAATGCAAGGCAAAGGTTGAATTAGTGAATGACTTGTGTCAAAAACCAAAAAAAATCATTGAACATTGAACATAATCTTGTAAACATTCTGTAAAAGGGGAAATTATTAGTTTTTAAAATTATAAAAGCAATTGATTTTCCCTTTTACAAAATGCATACACTATCTTGTAAACATTCTGTAAAAGGGAAAATTATTAGTTTTTAAAATTATAAAAGCAATTGATTTTCCCTTTTACAAAATGCATACACTATCTTGTAAACATTCTGTAAAAGGGAAAATTATTAGTTTTTAAAATTATAAAAGTTTTATTAAGTGGAATACATGATTGCTTTGCAACTACTTGCTTTAAGACAGTTTTAAGAACCGTTACAAAACCATCAAAATTTACTAAAATGCAATTTTAAGAGAAATGAAATAACTCCCAACGATAAAATAGTGTTTGCAATTAAAATGAAATAAGTCCCAACTGCGATGAAATAAGTGCCAATGATAACTCCCAAATGAAATAACTCCCAACAAAAAACCTGTTGGGACTTATTTCATTTGGGAGTTATTTCATAATGAAATAACTTCCAACAAAAATTATGAAATAAGTCCCAATGCATTGGGAGTTATTTCATAATGAAATAAGTCCCAATTTGTATGGAAAATTTTTTGGGATTTATTTCATTTTTTCATTGGGACTTATTTCATTTGGGAGTTATTGCACAGTACCGTCTAGAGAGATTAAGATTAAGATTCATAAGAGGAAACTTTTTGGTACTTTTTTGATTTATAATTGATACTGTTTGATTTTTTTTATATTTTGAAGTTACAAAACAAAATTATAATATACGAACCGGAGGTTGGTACCTCGACATATCAATTCACAAAGACGAAAAAAAACAAATGCTCAAAACATGTAAATTCATATATACTTATTTTAATGTTTTCTACATATTTGCATAAATAATTATGGTTTATTTTGAATAAAATTAAGAAAAGTTAATAATAAAACGAAATAAGTCTGGGTTCACACTTTGAAAGTTTTCTTTCAGAAAGTCTGAGTTTATGGGCGAGAGAGGAGAGAAGAAAAGCATGTTCTCTTTCCCTCTCACCAATAAACTCAGACTTTCTGAAAGAAAAATTTCATAGTGTGATCCCAGATTAAGTAAAATTTTATTCAAATTACTTTGAATAAAAGATGTCTACTTTTTTTTATCTTCTTTCAGAAGATGTTCCTATAGAAATGGCCAAACTTTCACGACGTGCTATAGCCTCGTCGTCTTCAAATAGTGCTGCGATACCGTCATCTTCTTCCTCATCAACTCAATCGTTTTCGTCGTTGTCGCCAGCAGCCGCTATACACAGTACATCACAGCAAGCAGTATCTTCCGAAGGCCGCATTAATGCAAACAGTATTTTAAATGAAGGAAAATCGACCAGATCAGTGCACTCGGGGCCAACACATTTTATTGATACTCCTTTGGGTGGTTATGCGAGTGCCTCAGCTACAGTTACTGCTACACCATATCCATTACGAAATGATGGTACACAATTTTCAACAACACATAGTAATGTGTATGCCTATACAACAACGACTGGGTAAACTACTTAATGTTCGTTTGTCTCCTTTGACTTCTTTTATTAATAGCCAATTTTTTGTACTCCCTTTGCTTAAGACCTAACAAAAATATGCCGTATACTGCCTCACCTCTGCCTCCGGATCAATATAATAAAACTATACAAGAGCAATTACATCAACAGGAACGTGATCGCATACGTAGAGAATTCTTTGAAACATATGATGTTATGACCGGTGTACGTATAGCTGCAACATTGGGCGGTTTCTTTGGTCTTATGGTGTTCTTGATAGTATGGAAAAGTCGCAGTAGCTCTAACGAAACTTTAAAAGTTTTAAAGGTCTGTATTTATTTTGAAATTAATAGCACATTCATAAATTATTATTGTGTGCCTTCAGGATCCTAAAATGGCTGCTGTTGCCGCCGTATGCATGCAAGAAGAAGAGGAACGTGAAATACAAGAAGCCATGGTTGCAACCGGTATGTCAATATACCCCGACGAATACGATACCATTTTATATAGACGACAAAGAATGCTTTCCCTGGGCAATGTCAGTGCTCCACCTATGCTAAATAGAGGTTTTCGTTTCTCTTCAGTAGGCGGTGGCTATAGCAGTCTCCTAGAACCTCCAAGAAGATTTTCCTTCTCTGCTGCCTCGGGTGCTTTAAGTATAGGTGGCGGCAGTTACGCCGGCAGTCGACGACGTAGTGGTTCTGAAACATCGCGCATATTTGGTAATTACCCTATGGGTAGCAGTTTTGGTACGGATGATTATTTTGTTGAAACGGAGGATGAATTCGAAAATGGTGACTATCAACAGCGAGAGACGACAGCGCACATGGAAGATGTGGGGAAACGTTATAATCGCACTGACTCAGTGAAAAGTAAACAGGGGTTTCTTGAAGTGCCATTAATGGTAAGAGTTATTACGTTATTTACTATTAAATATCAAATGTGGGGGGAAGTTCATTAAGTCTGAAAAAATCCCAATTATAAAAGAAAGCGCGTGTAAATAAGCAAATACTAGATTCTCCGTAAACTTTTTATTAATAATACCACTAAAAAAATGTTTTAAGCTTATGCAAAGGATATTTCTACTGTTATTTATCCAGATAACTGCAAACATTTGTACAAGACATATTTCTGTCAAAGTGATTTTTAAAAGTGAGTTAAATGGGACTACAACCAGAAAATTATTTTGCTATTATATAGAAGTTATTTGACAAAAATTGCAATTCGTTACCAATACTTATAAGGTTAATTTTGCATGGGAGTTTTTTGATGAATTTGATCTAGATATGAACATAATAAGAGGGTTAAAATGTATAAAAACTGCACTGCGTACAGGAAGGATATTTATATAGGGGCTTGACATAAATATCGACAGCAAGCCAGGCTGTTAATCGATTCCAACATAGTTAAAATAATTTAATGTGAGTTTAAGATGCCAAAATCGCCAAAAAAAAAAAACTATCACAAGAAAATTTCCTTGGAAATAAGCAGGCACATAAGTGGGTTGTAATAATTGAGAGGCTGAAAAGCAAAGGGGTGCAAGAGACACAACTAACAAAATAATTTGGATGCTGCAATTATCAATTAATATCTTATATCTTTATAGATATCACTATTCAAAAATTCAGAAATCTACAACACCCAGTCTACAACTGACATGAAATGATTAATATAAGCACTAACATGATATTAGTATAGACTGATCATGTTAGAGGTTTTTCTCGTACTATAACAGCGTTTCTAAGCAATCTGTCTTGAAAACTCTTTCATAACATAATTTCTTAACATCATTTCGTGGATAGTGGAAACCCTAGGGTGATGATCTGAACTGAATATAGCAAACAGTGCTGCAAATAAAGAATTTGGAAACTCATGACTCTGTCCCAAATTATACATTTGAAACAAAAAAAAAATTTTAGCTGATTTTGGTTGATTTTTCATACGAAGTATAACCCTTTACTTTGGCTATTTTTCGTTATTGTTTGGTAACAATTCCCTTTTGTAAAAATTATAAAATATTTTTGGGATTTTTCACCAATTTTAAATAAAACTTCCAATTTATATTTTTTGGGCCATTTTTCGTTCACGTTGGGCGATTTTTCCCACATTGATTTGAGCGATTTTACTTAGGTATTTTTTGTTGGCAGACGAATTTGACTTGCATAACCTTATTAATATTCCTTGTTTCGAATGAAATGGACATAAAAATTGAAGCTTTAGTCAGAAAGAAATATATGCACATATTTATTTCCAAACACAAGCGATAAAGTTGACAGAAGAATAGTACAAAGATGTTTACAAGCTAAAGCAACAAAAATTTTTAAATTACGATGTGAATAGTTCCGTTTATTGATTAGCTGGTATCCTGTATTGCTCACTTGATAGTCTTAAAATCAAATGCACAATTTTTTTTTTTTAATAAAACATTTGAAACTTACCTTTTAAATTTAAAAAATGTTCATTCACCCTTTTTTTATAAATTCGCGCAAATAACAAATATCAAAAAAGTGGCAATTCAATTTAACAATTTAGTATGTTAAACACTATTTTTTCAAAAAAATGTTTGACAATTATTTAGCAATACATACATACATACATAAATATGTGCACATTATTTTCTTTGTGGTCTAAACATTGACATTTGGTGTCGGCAATGAAATTTAACAATTGAATTCATAATTATTTTCAAGTTAATTGCTCCTGGGGACTCCAAGTAACATTTATGAATACGTTTATGTTGCAAAATAAATAAAATAAAAATGTCAGTGTTTGAAAAACAAGTTTGACTGTGACGCAGACTAAAAATGACAAAACATAAATGTTCGAAAAGAAAAACTTGGCTGTCAAAAATAAATAAAAAAAACTCAAAGTAAAATTAAACACAGCTTACACGTGAAACTAATTACATTACTTATTACTTGGGCTCCACAAATAATTTTCCTTATATTACAACAATTATCTTCACGGGATTTTTTCAAGACTTAACAGCAGCTTATATTCATATTCATTAATTAAAGCTTCCTTTCCTTAAGTTTTTTTTCTCATACAATTTTAAGTTCCTTTTTAGAAGTTGTTTTCCCAGACATTTTACTTCTTTTTTTGTCAGTTTCTTATATTTTTTCAACTTGTTCTTCTGATCTTTAAATGCAGATTTCATTTTTGAGTAAATAAACTTTTTCTTTTATTACGCTCTCATTTACTTTGTATCTCTTTTTATATCCTCTCTTATACACTTTCAAACTATCTGTCGTTTCTTACTACTCTTCTAATTTACTTTTTTCTCTCACTATCTCTCTCTCTATTTCTTCCGTTCAATTTCTTAAAGGGTACAAGCATTTTTTAAGTCCAAAACAGAAATCTAGAACAATTCCTAAGATGGTATTACCACCAGTCTTAAAAACGACCCTAAAGCACGCCAAACTTACTAACATACAAAGTTTTCGAATACCCCCAATCATCTCAATCATTGACCACATGGAAATTATGGGATAGTTTTTATAAATCATGGTAGCTTTCATAGATTAATGCAATATAGTATTTGCGAAAATAAAAACATGTCAATTAACTTCCCACACAACATTCTGATATTTCCTTTTACAGGGTCAAGACTCTCGACGCAGCAGTGCCATGACTTGCTGCAGCACTGATAGTTCTTATTTGGAAAGGCGTTGTTCTGCCTTTACATTGGGTTTGTCGAACCTGCCGCCTTCGTTACAGCGAAAATGTTCAACAGCCTCACGAGCTTCAAGTACCGATACTTGGGATTATTATTATCCCGATATACAAGTTATACAGCCAACACCCAAGCCATCACCTTGCCCCTCCGAACGCAGCATCTACGAACAATTACTGGTACAAACGCAAACACCATCTCAGACACGATCGCAGCAAACTCAGGCATCAAAAACAACGACTACAACAATTGCAACAGAAACATCATTGCGAGGTCTGGCCACAGTAACAACAGCTGCCAGTAAACCAGCCTCAAAACCCATTACATCTCTTACGACAATTGCACCAATGGCTTTAGCAGCTGCCAATGACCTGACGTCGTCCAAAGGAGGCAGTTCGTCTAATCAGCTAATACGTAAGCATAGCATAGCATTCTATGACCCAGAAAGTGCTCAGTCTGGGCGCAAACAGCAAATTCACTCCATTAGTGCAGACACTGTAGATGTCTATCCCTACAATCAACCCCTAGCTGAAAGAGGAATTTATGATACTTCGAAACCAGTGCAATCAGCTCCTCCTGTAGGAGTACATCACGGCTTCCGTTTTTCGGATTCTCCCACTGAAGAACTGCGTTTAAATGTCAAACGAAAAATAGCGGTAATGGAACTTCCACGCATACCATATCCAGAGCAGGACACCCCACCCAGTTTGGCGGCTTTACCCTGTGAAAATAACAATAGTTTCCCGTATTTCAATTCCGCGGCAGCCAAGGCTGCAGCCAATGCCGCCAATTCGAGTAGCATAAGTATCGATAGTACCCCTCTTAGTATTGATAAACTTAATGGTAGCGGTAGCTTGGGCACTATTTCTGCCAAAGCTTTATTTAATACTGATAAACGAGCGCCTTTGGCATCATTAAGTTCCTTTAAAATTTCCTCTTTGGAATATCAAGATTCCGAACTAAGATCCATGGATGAGGATTCGGTGTTCTTAGACAGTGTAGCAGATACCGATGAAGATATGCAACAATTGAGCAGTGACAGCGAAGAGGCCAGTTTTCCAGAGGATCAAACAGCAGAAGTTGCAGAAAGCCTAGTAAACGAAAATAAACAGCCAGATATTATAGCACCCATTGCAACTGTGGCAAGAACAGCATGTCCAATTACTGTAAGATATCCTCTGGAGAAACGTTTTAGTTTAGAAGTTCCAAATGTCACAATACCAACAACCACGACTTGTTCACCAACGTTAGGAGGAACTGCTTGTGGTATACCTATAACTGCCAGTGCGCGTGTACGAAGATCATTATTACAACGTCATCGCACCATTAGCGTGTCTTCCAGTGATCGTGTAGCTTTACTGGGTCAGCCTCTTAAAGAATTTCCTACAAGTTCGACACAAACATCAAATACGTCGTTAGATACTAAACAGCAGACACCTCTGGAAACCCATTTTGGTGCTATCATTTGTACAAATAGTCCTCCAACACATCCTAGACGTGCTCAACTACTGCAGCAATATAGCGACCCTCAGAGTCTACCAACAACCACAACGACTACTACGAACACTACAGAAGAAGATACTTGTTCTACTCTCAATACCGAGGTAGTTTTGGGCCTCGAAACTGTAGCCGATATACGTGATACAACAACTGGCGGTAGTACTGAAACTGTAGCAATGGGCGGTAGTACCACCCGAGGATCTACGAGCCTCACCCAACACAGTAGCTTAAATACGGTTGTGAGTTTTGGTCGTTCAAGTCCTTTCGGTGAATCACAGCACGTAAGTATTGAAGACATTTGACAAGCATAATTTCTGACTCCCTTTCTACATTATCTTGATTTACAGCTGCATCAGAATCAACTTCACCAACAGCAACATCATCAACAGCATACTCAGCAAAAACTGCCAATTTCAACATCAGCCCAATATGATCCGTGTGCCTCTTCTATTTCTGACTCGTTTATACAAACAACTACAACAAAGGAACCTTTAATAAAAATGCCTTCTTCTCTTAAAAGCCTGATACTTCAACATAAACCCTCATCCGCTACACAACAGTCACAACACATAGTTACACCCCTAACAATAAGCCGCAGTGCCACAAATCTTACCTATAACGATACTACACCGCAAACCCCCGACGACTATTTTTCATTTGAAATTCAACACAGTCCATGTCCTTCGGTAATGTTAGAATTACCTCTTATACGTCTACCAACCGAAGATAGTTCGACCGAAAACTCACAAGCTTCCGAACATGGCAATCGTGCTGCCGATGAAGAGCACAGTCACAGCTGCAAAAGTGATCAGCGAAGTGATCCCAGTTTACCGGGTTCCTCACGCAAATGGTCCAAAGAAACATTATTCTAGCTAACAGTTTTACCTTTGTTATCATCGTTTTTTTCTGTTGCGAATATACATCTACAGTATTACTTACACATTTATCATTTTAGTTTTAAATGAGAACATTTAATAGAGAACAAAATGTGGCGGTATAAAGTTACTTTACTAAACAGAGATTTAAAGGAACTTCCATCTGATTGTTTATCAATGTTTCGAAATTTTCTTTCGAGAATTAAAAATTTAAAATTAATTTTTGAAGTGACCGAAAATATTATCATTTGCATACAAATTTTAATGTAATTAATCTCAAATTCTGCATTAAAAATTATTTTTTAGGTTTAATCTTTGTGGTATTTTTTGTTTAAGTCAAGGTTGCTTAGGGCTAAAAAATCAGAGCAAATTAAACTCTCATTTTGGTTTAAAATGTGCTTAAATCAACAAATCTATAATTCACTAAACATATAAACCATCTTTAAACGCATAAAATTGGGCGTTTAAACTACCAATACAGACCATATGAATTTGATAAGATTTATCGTAGTGCTGCCACATGTTATTTTTTTAACAACATGTAATACATGGGACACTGATTTATAGTTGTTGAGTTTCAATTATATATAAATTCAAGTTTAGTTCAACTAAACCAGCGTTTAAACCATCAGTGATTTATTAGGCATTAATGTAAGTTTTCAAAATAATTGTAAAACATACAATGTATTAAATTACAGATCCGTGTCTGTTTTATATTTCATTATTCTCTAAGCAGACCCTTGAAAAAAACTAATTTACATGAGCATACATATTTGCAGTAGTGTAACTGATATCAAAAAATGTCTAACTAGTAACTTTCCTCCTCCTCCAGTTTTCCCTTTGTGATACGCCGCGCTACAACCTCTGGGCTAGTGCCCATTTGACCCCAAGACCAATGTTCTAATCTAATCTTTAACCTAAGTAAAGAGCTATTTTTCCGTTAATGACAGCCAGGCCAAAATGCCCTGATTATGGAGCAGGTGGATTCGCGAGTCCACCTGTAAGTAACATGCCTGCTTCTTCTTTATTTGCCTTTTCGTTAGCGAACAATATATTAACATTTGATTAGATTATATTTCAAACAAGTTCCAACATATCTCCAACATATCTGCAAAAGCGTCTCTATTTCTCGACATGTTTTAAAGATTTCCTGCACCTCGTTTACCAGTCCACACCATGATGTTATCAGCCATATAGTTTTCTTTCTTCCTCTTGTAGGCCTTCCTTCAATGTTTGCTAGCGAAAGGATTTGCAGTAGTTTATCGGGCCTGTTCTGAAAATCAAATCACGTGTTTTTGAAATCACGAGCGCGATTTTGTAGTATTTTGAAAGTCAAACCGTTTTTGTGTTTTTTGGTGTGCTTTCGGCAATTGAAGATTACATTAAAACACACAAAAACGGGACACTAAGATATCACACGTGTGATTTTAATAGGCACATGTGATTTGAAATCACGTGATTTGAGAAAAAGTGATTTGCAGAACAGGCCTGTATATTTTGAGTTTATCATAATATAATCGATAAAAAGTAAGTCCTTGGTATATTGAGTATTCTTCGATAGATCCATGCTAAGCCTTAATATATGGGCATTTCCTGGGGTCACGAACGTACGTTCGTACGCTTTTGGAGTACAAATAATATAGAAAACAAAACTTTTCCTAGCATTTTTTTTTGCGATTCGATAGCATTTGGGTAGCTCTATGCTTAGTGCAAAATATGGATTTCATCGAGTAATGATAGTTAAGACATGTGGTCACGAACGTATGCAAAATAGAAGTCAACTCTGGTTGACAGTAGTGAAATGTAAAAATCTGCGTAATGAAACGGAATATTCAAAAGTATTTACAATATAAAATATCTCTCTTGGTTTTTGTTTAATTGGCTTATGTAGGTACCGGTCGCGAACGTACGATTTTTCCATAAGTTTTTTTAGTATTGTCACAATGTCTTTGGAAGTAGCTTAAAAAGAAAATATAAAATTTTCCAGTTTCCACCGCAATTTCCTCAAGTAAAACAGCTTAGATATGCTGTGAAATAATTCTTTTATAAAAACATATTTTTTTTTTATAATAATAAACAATAAAAGACGATGATTAACAAGTTTATTTTTTCATCCTGGTAGACCATTCTGGGAAACTTTGTATTGAAGGAAAAAAACAGCGAGGCCAAAAATGGAACAAAAAAATTTTTTTCTTGGACTATTTTTGGATTATAAAATGTTTGTCTAATTTTTGTGTAATTTCGCCTCGACATTATTTTTAATGGAACTAATTTTAATAGAAAACCTTTTCATTTCATTTAAATAGTTTATCATCTTGAGACGCAGAACGAGCTATATAGTTCAAATTCTTTATAACTTTTTTTTAATAAATATCTTTTCTTTGTTCATTGTTTTCACAATTCGATAAGAGCGATAAAGCCCATTCCTATTATATAGCAACGTCAACAAACAAAACTTTGAAATTGAGATTGGTGTTTTAATCTCTGTCAAAGGTGGGCTACATATCGCACGAAGTTTGAAAATTTTGTTAGGCCAACTGTGGAAAACCATCCAACCAAGGAGGCAACCACAAGCAACTTTTGACATTTATCCTTCTAAAGCGGCCCATAAACTTCAAAGATATAAGTTAAATGTTTCGTATTGTACATTTATATCGTCAATGTGTATTTGATATTCGAAGGTATCACAATATATTGGCAACAATCAAAAGGCAATTGATTTTTATTGTAAAATTTGTTGGCAACATTGTACAATATTGTTTTGCTTATAGGTTATGTTTATTTTGCGCCATATTGTTATTAAAACCATTGTGCGTGCCACTTATTGCATAACATAGGGCGAAATAGAAATAATATGGCAGAAAATCAAAACAATAATATTGTAAAATGGATGGGGCGTTTTAGTAAGAAAAAAAAAATAGCTCAGCTGTGTTTTCAACGCCACCTGAGAAGTGAATTCGCCTTGCATCCAACTTTGTGATTTTACAGCACATACTGTAAGTTCCTCAATGACTTAGGTAGGGGACACATTCGGCAAACGCATTTTTTCGCACCGAAGCGATTTTAACTTTACTAAACGTTTACCGACTTAAATAGCTCCCGACAGTTTTCTTTGGAGGCATTAAAACCAATATTCGAAATCAAAACTTTTGCGAAAAGTTTGTAATATATGATAAAAAGAGCACGTATGTATGTGTGAAGCAGAAAATTGCCTTCACTTACAGGATAAAAATTTTTAAATCTTATAAATTAAACTCCCCAATTAAAAAAATATTAGTAATATTTGCATAAATAAAAAAGTTTAAACTACATATAAAGCTCATTCTGCACTTCCCTAAATATATTCAGAAATTAAAAGAGTTACTTATGTGCTGTTTTCAGAACACAAGTGGTTGAACGTGTAGTACCATTAACATCAGAAGCACTCAGTTTTTTGAGTGTTGTGAAATATCACATAATTATTTAACTCAAAATTCATTTTGCGTAATTAATAGAATATTAAATAATATTGATGCTAATATTCCAGTGGTAGCAAGAACGAGTAAAGAGGCCTAAAAGAAGGCCTTATTTAGCAGACACAAGACCACCTCGCCGCATTCCATACCTTTTTATTTTTTACAATGGTTGTCATTGAGAGCAAGCCCTTCCACACTCCCTTAAACAACTACTTCGTTCCCTTCCCAAAGAAAGGAGTAAGGGAGGTCACTAAAAGAATAAAACTGAACAACTTCCTTTCTCCCTTCTTAAAGAAGGGAGTAGCGAATGTGTACTGAATATTTTGGAAGGTCTTTCAAAAAGAGATTTATACCTTCTAGAAGGCATACTTCTGAAGGCAGGATAACATAATAAGTAAATCTTGTAGAAATGAGTATAGAGGCATTGAAAAAATGCCTGCCACTTGCGGTCCTTTCAATATTTACAGCTGGGATTGAATTTGGATTCCGACAACACTGAACACATAGAAATATTGGCTTTAACGATGTCCATCCGCCCGCCTTGCTGGTTGTCTGTCCATCTAAACTTTGTGCCGAAAGTACAGACTACAGTTTGGAAGATAATTAAAAAAAATTAGTTTATTTGTGTTAATTTTCATTAGGACGAAGCCCATTGAAAATGGTTAGAATCGGTCTATAGCTTCATATACACCCATACAAACTACCTTTCGGGGAAGAGTATTTGTGCTCATAAACCATGTTGATACTTAAAAGCAATTTGGCCCAAAAATATTAAATTGCAACCTAAATCACCTTTTTATTTTATTGGAATCCGTCCATATTTGAATATTGCTTTCATGCAATTATCACACCCGAAAATAGCTTTTAATGCCAAAACTTCCTTAAAAAAATTTGGCGACAATAAATTTTAGAACAGATAATATTTATTTGTTTTTCTGTTAGGAGTTAGGCCTCACCAGCTAAATATATACAAACAAATATATCACTAATATTTATGTTATGACATTGTGATGGTAGGTCCAGAATTTGAAGATTTAAAGATATCGATGACTAGATAATATTTGGCACAAATAACTTCATATAATTAAACTTAATATTTGTGTTTGTCAGCTCAAAATCGTTGTGTACAAATTCACGAAGACTAAAAGAAATTTTAGAGTTTGTGTTTTCAAATAATACACGACGTCTGACACGAACTCTGCAATATTTGCTTTTACCGAGGTTTATACATTTTGCGTACCAACCAAAGTTGTTTAAAGTCTACCCAAATTCTAGCAATAGATCACGTGAGTAATTTATCCGTTGTCTCCCAAGTTAACTACTACACATAACGTTTTATGTGCTCTCAAATGAATGTATTCCTTTAAAACTCTGTTTATCAAATCAAATACATACTTTCATTCACAACTAGTTGTCATAATGATAATAAGGGATACATACATATTTTCTGTGCAATTTAATAAGGAATTTATATAAAAACAAGCAAAAAATAGTTTGAAAAAAAATAATCTAATTAATTTTATATATAAAACAAAGAGCTTGTTGTTAATTTTTATTATAAACAATTATTATTATAATTATTAATTAGTCTATTAATTAGTAATTAGTGAAATTGGAGAATTGAAAACAAAAAAAAATAAGTTAGTACATATTTAAATACAAAAAAGTCCTTTTTGAAACAAAAAAAAAAATTAAACAAAAAATAAAAAAAAAAAATAGTTAAGTAAAATCGTTAGTAGTTGAAAACAAAAACCAAAATAATAAATAATTAAAAACAAAGTTTTTGGTGTTGTTTTCATTGTTTAAGTATTTGAATAAAATTAAATTAAACAAAAAAATAGTTATATTTCCATGGAAAATTTTCGGTTGCTTTTATGTTTAATGTTCTTTTTTTAAAGCTTAAGTTTTGGTCATGTAAAGCAAATATTTAATGGAATGAGAAAAATTTTGCAACATTTGTTTTTCAACTTTTTATTTGCATATTAAATTAAACATGTTTAATTAAAAAATTAATAATTTGTTTTCTTTTTCAATTATTGTTAAACTCTATTTATCAAATATTTGCTTAATGTGATCTTAATCTTAATTAGTATAAATAAATTAAAAAAAAAAAACCTTTTAGTCAAGAGACTGTTTGTTAGTCTGTGTTATACAAAATCTATATAAAAATATTATTCTTTTCATATTTCATTTCATTAACATACAAAACATAATTTATGTGTCTTTACTCTAAGGTTTCTCTTTAAACGGTTTCTTAGTTGCACAATAGAAATTTTTTGTTAAAAGATCGTTTAATGGTTTTATAAAAGAACTCCTATCTGAACTCATATTCTTAAGAACCCTGGGGCCTAATTCTGGCAGCTGTGATCGTGTACTTTCTCGATCCGAAAGCGATTTTATTTCTAATTTTTTCTGTCGATACTAAACGGACCGAAATAATATTTTCAGTATTGTGAAACTCAAATTAATGCTTTACAACACTGAAAAAATAATTCCGATTCGTTCAGTAAATTATTAGATATAAAATTGCTTTCGAATCGAGAAAGTACTCGACAAGACTGCCAGAATCAGGCCCCTGAAGTGACTTCGCTTAAGGCCAAAGTTATTCAGAGAAAAAATTAACGAAGATTCAAGAATAAGTGCGTGTTTACACTTACCACCATTAAATTATTACACTGTTCGGTAATGAAACCACAATTTTAAATGATTTTCCACAGCTGGCATAAACAAATTTTCCAAAATCGTCCGATATGCACCACTGCTA
Organism: Pollenia griseotomentosa; assembly: GCA_963931875.1. Taxonomy (NCBI): domain Eukaryota; kingdom Metazoa; phylum Arthropoda; class Insecta; order Diptera; family Polleniidae; genus Pollenia; species Pollenia griseotomentosa. Next base: position 97,073,632 of record OZ007561.1, on the reverse strand, counting down.
GACGATAGATATTAAAACACCAATGCCATTTTCGAAAAATCATGCCACATCAAACAGTTCAATTAACCCATTTTGTACCAAGCTACATAAATTGTTGAATATTCAAATGAAATTTTCATAGCTAGCTAGAAATCGGCTAAAAATAACTTCTATTACTTTTTTTTTTTTGCCGGGGACTCCCCGTGAAAACTGCTGGTCGAGATCTCGACCACTGGGATAATTAGAGCAACAAATTTTCATATATTTTGATACGAAATAAAATTAAATTATCTCGTATTGAAAGGGGATTACCTAAAATAAGCAAATATCAAAGCAACACTGATAGATAGTCAAAACCGAACTTCAAAATGTCATTACGAATGGGTAAGTTTTTTTTTATGAGTGTAAGCCAAAGATAAATAAAAAGATTGAACAATATATTAATTATTTTAATTTATTGAATAAACAAGTTATTTTAAATTTTTGTGGTAAGTTTCGAGGCAATTTCTTAGATGTTATTTGACATTGCATTTAGGGCAAGTATAGGCAGTATGCTTCTTGCATATTTTGCATCGGAGATAGCAGCGCTTGACACATACAGACATGTGCGTACCATATACCTTGGGCAGTGATACCTGGCGGCTTATGAACTTTTCTTCCCTTTCGTTTTCTGGATTGTACGAAGATTTTTCGTTGTTTGTTTGTTCGGTGAATAGCAACAGCGTTTTTGTTATTGAGTTTTTAAAATAAATTTGACTCATGGGCTTCTGGATGATTTTTGTCAGTAATCATGCAATGCAATCACCATGCATTTATAGAGGTGCTGTCCAAGCAAGTAACTTCGGTAAAAAACGGTTGACTTGGGGCACAGGGACCAGTGTTTTTAGTTTTCTGCTGTATCGCATTAAATTTTTTATCGGATCCATATAATCATAATTTTTAGCTAAAGTGACCTCTACATTATCTCTCCATCGAACCAATGCAAATTTTCAGGCTTGCGCCTACCAATCGGTTTGCGCAGATTGTGCCGGTTGCACAAAATCCTTTTTCTGTTAGAAGGCAAAGCAAATGGTACCCTGTAAAACAATTGTCGAAATTAACGCTATGTTGCCTTGGATTCTCACAAATCGATAATAGACTCATAACTACGCTAGCAGCAAGGCACAGTTGTTTATCATAGGTATCCGATGCTCCAGCATATAGTTGATATTGGAAAAGATATCCTTTGGAAGAACATGAACACCAATATTTGTATCCGAAGCGAATTGGTTTCCTACTGATAAACATCTTGCAGCTATGACGACCAAAATATGGTACCATCAATAGACAGATTATGTTCAAAAACATCAAACTGCATGAACCGAGTATTCAAAAGATCGAACAGCAGCTTTTGCATAGACTGGTTCGACCTAACTTTAATGTGAACAGTGTTGATGTTTAATATTCGCATTAAAAAAAGTACTACAGTTGATATTAGCACATTTTTTTCAACAAGTAATCAAAAAAATAATTTTAAGAATAAAAAAATTTTGTGCACTAATTATCCCAGTGGTCGATATCTCGACCAGCTATGTTCAAGGCTGTCTCGCGGCCAGCAGGAGTGGTAAGTCAATTTTATTTTGTACATTTAAATTCATTTGAATTGTTGGCTATTTAAAGCTATAATTTTTTTTTAGTTTTCTATTTTATATATGTCGTTACAATTGGTTTAACAATGGTCTATTTTTAGTCTATTATTGTGCACCCCAGAGGGGTTCATAAAAGGGGAAGGGGCTTGGTAAAAAAATCCTGATCAGAAAGCCAACAACCCAAACTAAATTATTAAAAGTTAAAATGAATTTAAATACACTACTTAATATTTTAAATAATTTAATAAAAATGGCAAAAGTTTGCGGTCGACATCTCGACCGCTGGTACAAAATGGGTTAAGTGGGTGTTATTGCCGCTAATAAACTTCTATTAGATTCTCCGTAGCAAATTCTGTAGGTTTGCTTGCAGACGTAGCCTTTTAACAGAAAATGGGTTTAGACGATCATTATGAAATTGTAAATAAAGTCTGGATTTTTGGAAAAATATAATTCAATTGTTTTATAATGAAAAAAGTTATAAGGAATTCAATACTTAAAAACATCTTATGCATTCTGTGCCACCCTGCATCTATGGAATGTTCAAAGTGTGCATTGCGTTCTTTTGTAAATAAAATTGCTTTAGTGCTTAACACGACAGGCTATTTCTTATATGTAAAACGTACCTAACTTTTTCTTATCTTAACGTGTGTATAGATCTAACAAATATTTGACGAAAAAAATCTAAAAGAGCGTGACAAGTAAAATGATTTACTAAATTTAGTTTGTAAAAAAATAATTATTATTCATAATAAAAATAAAATAAAAAGTAAAATAAAAAGTTTTTCGAGGTAATAACAATTATTATTAATAATAAAAACAAATAAATGATGTTTGATCTAGGCAACCGTTTTGCAAAAGCAAATAATTGTTTAATAAAACTAGGGGTAACGTGTAGGACGTCAAATATTTAATAGGTGCGAACATAACTTTAAGCATTTGAAATGGCAAACAAAAATTTATTTCTTTCAATAATATTGGAAACATATCCTTTATAGCCGCCGGGTTTTTTTTAGTTTTAACACCTATTTTGAATAAACTTTGGGTTTTTACCGCTATGAAACTTATACTTATCGAAATCTGAAGATGTTCAATAGGGTGGGTGACTAATGTATGAAAAAAAAGTTCTCGAATCATATTCTAATAGCAATATTTTTTTGTCTTACGTTAAAACATATAAAAATTCCAAAAAAATAAAAAAAGTCACATCTTGAGCGCGGGCTCCTAAGAATTAAGTTTATTTGAAAAAAGTCCATTTTTTAAATTTTAATATTTAATTTACTGTCAATTGTTATTAATTAAAACTGAAAACATTTTGAATAAAACTTAAAAAAAAAAACTTTGGATTTCATACAACATAAAACAATAAAATCATTTTTTTGGTCGCAAACTCTTGCCTACTGTCAAATCTGGGCATCTCTCGTGTTGATTCAAGTTTCGTCTATATAAAACGTTCTCTTGATTTTTTTGACCCACCCTTATGTCCATGTACCGAATTCTGTGCATTTTCTTAAAACTTGCCAGCCATGCATTACTGACATTAAAGTTTTTTCAGGTTGTAGTATCAAGAACTCGTGCTTAGCTCTTGATATTAAAATTGGACGAGCAATCGCACAATTACTTTTTGGGTGTTTCAAGACACAACTATACATACAAACTTGCCTTAAGATCAGCCTATTTCGGTCTATGTAATATTTTCCTGTGTACTTTTTCATATGTGTTTGCCACAGCCTCGAGAATTTCATAACGTTTTTAATTCTGGAGTGGCTTATTTAGATACACCATAATCCAACGTCAGTACTTTTCCTTAAAAATCTTATTTGCGATGTTTTTTTATTAATAATTTAAGAAAAGTTAGAGCGGCACAGGGACGCTAAAATCGGTTTATCTTGACCACGAGATTAATTTTTACACAAGATATCTTTTTCGCGATTCTACTGAAATTTAAATTACAAAATAATTTGAATTTTTATGGTTTAATAACTAAAACTTTATTTTTCGAATCGAAAGACTTGCTTTATGGTTAAAAATATGTTTCCACTTTTAAACGATCTTTAATAAAATTTTTCAATTTGTTAACCACCACGTACGTACTTTAGGTTTAAACTAAATTTTTCATAAAAAAATTAAAATTATATAAAATACAACAAAACATTTCAATTCTACTGCAACTCATATACCTGATTAAACAAAACGAAAAATAACTGCCTGTTTCTGAAATCTAAATAAAAATTTTCGTTTAGAAATAAATATTGAAAACAAAAACAAATTTTAGTTTTTTAATTGTTGTTCCAATGTTAATTTCTAAATGAAAATTTTTATTTTTATTTGAAAAACAGATAGTAAGTCACTTTATCTGGGTGCACACTTTAAAAATGTTCCTTCAGAAAGTCTAAGTTCATTGGTGAGAGGGGAAGAAGAAGAGCATGTTCTCTTCCCATCTCAACAATAAACACAGACTTTTGGAAAGAACACTTTCATCGTGTGAACCCAGACTTTATAAATAATATTGAAATGAAAATACTGAAAAAATAATACAAAAATGCACCAATAATATAAAAAAAAAAAAAAAAATAATAACATATAAAACATTTATGTAGAAATTTACCAGAACAAAAACCAAAAAATATTTTCATACCACTTCATATAAAAAATAATGAAACTCATAGAAATATTTATTAGAAACTAAGAGCCAAAAATGGTTTGTATTGAACAACAACAAATAAAACAACATGAGAAATAAATACAAAATATAATAATTTCCTAAAATCATCCCACCTATCAAGCATCTATTTTTCTACTAAACCAATAACAAAAAAAATAAATCAAAAATCTGAAATAAAATTGAAAAAAACCTTTATTTCTTTTTCTTTAATAATTTACCGGAAAAGAAAAAAATATATATTATGTCTGTTTCGTTAAGTAAAAGTTGTAAATTTAATAGTGCAATTTTATACTAAAGAAAAATTTAAAAGAAAACCTAAAAGTAAGAAAAAGAAAAGAACATAAAGAAAAAAAATAAATAAATTGCTGTACTTTTTTTGAGAAAAAAGAGCTTATAAAGTTATTTAAAAAAAAATAATATGTAATTCCAAAATTTAGCAATTTTAAAAAGAAAGCATTAAATTAAAAAAAGAAGAATTGAAGAAATTTAGGCCCTATTAGCTTGACAAAAATAACATTTATAAAAAAAGCTTGCTTAAAGAAACATAAAAATGTTTATTAGCGAAAGCTGACTTTTAAAAAGTAAAAAATCTTTAGTAAACTACACAAACTATCTTTAAAAATTTTCTAAGTTATAGTCCAGACTTACATTTTTGTTGCAGCAATTATTGAGCTTATAAGTGAGAGAGAGGTGAGAATTGGGGAGGGGTACTCAGTTTCATGTACTCTGCAATTCAGTTTTTTTCGTAAATCTCATACTTTTCAACTTGAAGTTGGCCGTAGGTTTAAAAAGAACAAGATAAAAATACAAAAATTTCCACCACTAAAATTTCACAATCTGAACACTATTGCAATTTCAAAGCAGAATTTAAATAAAATGCAAGACTGGACTGGACGATGACTAAGAAACTCGTTCATTTTTTTCCACAAAAAGGGAGAAAATTATGACTGAAAGCTGTTAATTCCAAAGTATAGAAAGCTTTTTCTAAAACAAAATTTAAAATTTCTTATCTAAATAAAAAATCTAAATAAAATTTCAGTTTAATTTTATAAAAGATCTTAGTTTTATAAAAAAAAAAACAAAGTAAAGCTCACTTCTTCAAAGTACTCTAAGCTTTTAACAAGCTTAAAGAAACTTATAAATAAATAAAAAATTTCTTAAAAATTAATCTTCAACGAATGAAAGCTTTTGTCCAAAAATTATGTATTAATAGTTGAATCTTGTTTTTATTGTATTCGGAACTTTAAATCTATATTAAAGAATTAGCAATTAAGGAAAGCTTCTTAAGAAAAAATTCATACATGAAACTTATAGCGGCATAAGGTTCGTGTGAGTTGTGCAGTAGCACAGAGCACTAGCCATTTAGGCTGCCCTAAGAAAAACTTATTTCTTAGAAAAAAAAACAACAATTTTCTAAGAAGTAATCAAGTTTCATTACATTATAACGATTTATGTTAAAGTTTCAAACAATTTTCTCAGAAGGCATATTTTCTGATTTTTATGACGGCCCCAAGATTTCGGAAAGAAGGTATAAGTAAATGGAAGCTATAATTAAAATTTGTATAGTATTATACAGTGGGTTTCTGCTTGCACAAATGTTATATCACGAAAATTTTGTCGATTCCGCCTGAAAAAGATCCAAGTAGAATTTCACTGAAAAAAGTAAAGTTTTTCTTGGAAGTTAGTACAATTCAACAATCTTATTTTTTCCTCCCTGGTGAGTGAGTACTTCTCTTATTATTATCTTAGTGTAATAATGAAATGTTGCTTTTATGCCAAATTTATAGTAACTAAAATGACACGTGTTATTTTGGATGCATTTTGGAAAAGGTATTTAAAATCATTCATTTTTAAAATAAAAGCTTTGATATTCAACAATCGGCGAACACTGTATTAAAAAAGTTTTAAACATGCTTCGATAAAAAAAAAAGATATTTTAATGTTTTTACCGCCTATTTCTTCTTTGTTAAAAGCTTTTTGTAAGGTACAGCAAACTTTAGTTATTAACAAGCTTTGAAAAAAAATCTGTATTAAAACATTTCTTAAAGAAATGAAATTTTATTTTAGGAACAAATCAAAAAAAAAAAAAAAAAAATAACACATAATTTAAAATTTGTTGAAAGAGTAAAAGTTTTTTAAGTTTTTTATTTTTTAAATAAAAATGCTGAATGAAGATCGTAAAAATAATTATAAGTTACTTATAAAAAAAATTATTATTAAATTATGTATTTATAAAACTAAAAATGTTGTAGTCCCATATTTAAGAATTGTTCAATGATTAGCATCAAAAAATTAAAACAAAGTTATTTATTAAAAATAAAAAAAAATAAAAAACTGAAAATAAAATAAAGTAGTGGAACCAATTGTTTGATAAAAAATAAAAGTAATATTAGTATTAAAATAAAATATAAAGAATTTAAGTTAAGACATGATGGAAAGAAAAACAAATAAATGAACTCATAAGACATTATTTAAACAAAAAAAAAAATGAATTTATATAGAAAAAAAATAATTGAAACCCTTAATCAGTTATAATTCAAGAAATAGTTTTAAAAATCGATTAATAAATTTTTACTGCCTTGCCTGTCCTTCGACTTTAAACGAAGACTTCGTATTTTAAAGCAAATTTCAAAATATCGCTTTTGTTTAGAATGTGAATAAAGCGAACGAAAGTTTAGTTCGAAATCGAATCCCTAAACTAAAAATCCACACATTCTTGCAAGTTCATTCAAAAATCTAGGGTAACTTTTTGCTCTATGACTGCGGTGACCATATTTTTTAAAGTAAAAAAATATAGAGAGTGATTAACAAAAAAAAAATGTTTCAAATCATTCTCCATTTGGTTAACAATTGTAAAATTAACAAGAATTATAAAATCTTTAAAATACGTCAGACTGATTTAGCCCCTTCTCTGATTTTCTTTTTTCCACATTAATCGGCTCCACAAAACTAACTTGACACTTATAAAATCGAAATTAAGAATAATTGTAAAAAAATCGTATAAAATTTTAAATTTCAGTTTTTTAAAGAAAATTCCGGCAATTTCAAAAAAAGTTTAAAGAAAAACTCGTTTTTATGACTTTTTTTTGTCAAAGTTTTTAAAAACGATTATATTTCGCACAGCGGTGCTCAACTGAGTTGAGATTTGCTTAAAATTACGACAAAAACAGCAAATGATGGTCAGTCCAATAGGAATCCGTGGTTATTAAAATCCAATCAAATTTTTTTTAAATAATGACGAAGAAACATATGTAGGTACATATATCAATCAAATCGATGGGTCTAGAAAATATGAACTTAATTCTTTGGCCGAATTTTATCCCCCTAACCCATCTCAGGTGGGTCGGAAGAGCACTTATGCGGGACTGCAGGTATATTACAAAAGAAGGTTTAGAAAGTTATTCCAAAAAATTAATTTCGATTTTTTTAAAATATGTATTCTAATTTAAAATTGATGAAAAACACTTTTTTACACAGAAAAAATTCTCTCTTTAACAAATTATGAAAAAAGTGTCCAAAGTTATTAAAACAGGTGTAAATGGTTTTTAATTTTAAAGTTTTTTTTTTTAAGAATATCCGATGTGATCAAAAAAAAACAGAGAACCGTTGTATAATTTAAAAAATATTTTCATACAAATTTTTGCTACGAATTTTATTCCTATAAAAAGCATTAAAAGTTTTTGTAAGTAAAAACGTCAATAGCTAATTTTTAATTTGTAGTTATTGTTTTTTTTTTATATTTACATAACTATACATACAATTTTATCCTCAAGTAAGTTCTTCAGGTGAGAGGATGAGAAGGGGGCTTAATGCATACTGCACATGTAGGAACTCCATCGGTAAGAATTGGGGACTAATACCGGATATGGTAAACAGCGCAGTAGCCCCTACCGCGTATTTCGATTCGAAAAGTAAAATTTTACGAAAGCAATTTCCGATTCAAAAGTTAAACCGTACTGCGTAACTCGTTCGAAATGGAAGAGTTGTATTTATAAACAAATGGGAAATTTGGTAAAAAGTTGGTAGCATTGCTATTAAAATATCAAAATGGACGAAAATATCACAAAACAAAAAAAAATATAAAAAATTCAATGTGTGAAAAATATTATAATTGTGTTTTTTTTTTCAATAAAAATTTATTGTATTTCCCTGTGGTTTGAAGAGTCAAAAGAAAAAGTCAACCATTACTTTATTCTGCTTTTTATTTTGTCCATGTAATTTTTTTTAATATTTTTAGCTACTGCACATCCCCTGATTAAGGATTTCTTATTCAAAACACTTTTTATAAACTATGATTATCGAATGATCAAAGAATTCTTAACTCCTAATTAACTACTGTCAATTTTCTATTTCTGTCAATTGAATTTAACTTAAACAGAGACGTCGAATTTTTCTTAATCGAGTGATTTAAAAGTGTTTTGAATAAACTCATGACCAGGGAAACCAGAAATATGCTCTAAAAACGCGTTTTATGCGCATTAAATATGCAGTAAAAACGTGAAAATGTGCCCTGAAAAAATTCAAAAATTGCTAATTATAAATCAAAATATTCAACAATTCAATAACAGTTCCATTTATTAAAAACAATCCAAGAACTATAATCGGTAAAGCCCATATACCATAGATTGATTTTCGAGATTGTAACCTATTTTGAAACGATGGCCAGGCATAAGCAAAGTTATGCTAAGAAATTAAAATTCATATAGGTGTTATTTGTGCCGAATATTGTCCAGAAATTACCATTCATATGAGATTTTTTGTATTAAAGGGATTTAAGAGACGGTCCCTAAATTGTTTATTAATGTTTACATTTAAAAGGAAGTTAAGGCTTTTTATAGATAGGAGCTTTGGGCAGATGTGAACCGATTTGAAACGAATTTAATTTGCAGTAAAATATTTTTGGGGCGAATTTAATCTAAATGCCAACATATTTAGATGGTTTACGGACACAAAGAGTATAATTTGGAAAAAAGTTTTTATGGGGAATATGTAAAATTATAGACGGATTCTCACCGTTGAGATTAGACTTCGTTCTTAGTACAATTAAAATTTATTTACCTAATTTGATCAAATTATCTACAAGATTGCAATTTGTACTTTGCGCACAGATTACCATAAGCAGACAACCAGCCAGACGGACGGATGGATATCGTTAGATCACTTAAAAAAGTTATTCTAAGTCGATCGGTATATTAAAAGATTGGTCCAGCTTTCTATGTATTACACACATCGCCAAAAACGTATATAATTGGTTTTTTTTCTTAATTTTTGCTTAAAATACCTATAATGATTACCTGCTTTGTCTTACAATTTTAGAGTAAAGATTAAATGTAGATGGCGAAATTGAAGCAACACGTTGGGTATACAAATAGATATTTAAAACAGAAGAGACAGAATTTCCCATTTGCTGCGAACGCTCTTTTAGGCATCTAAAAACAATTTAATATGTATCAAAATATGCCTCTAAAAGGCACAATATGCGCTATAAACTTAATTATGCTAAATTATGTAAAAAAAAATGCCGCAAACGGTAAAATTTGCAAAAATATGCACTAACAAATCGATGCCAAAATTCATAAAAAGCTCTAAAACGGATAAATATATTGTTTCTGTCTTTGTTGGTCGCACAAGGAAAAACATGCAATTGCATATTTATGGTTTCCCTGCTCATGACTAAATGGTGATTAAGCCTAATTAACATTTTAGTTGCTCACAAATTTTCGTTTTAAATACGGTTGTTTTTTTATATCAAATCTGACATTATTAGGTTTAATTTGTTTGTTTTACACTTTTATTTATCTTGAACTTTGTTATTTGCACTTTGTCACTAAGAAAATAGCTTTCTAACAATTATCTAACGCTTCTATACATAACTGACGCTTGTTTTTGTAATAGAGAGTTGCCGTTTCCAAAGGTACTTTTTGTTTTCGAAAAGGTATAAACAACTTTCGTTCATTCGAAACAATTAGTACGAAAATCGTAATACACAGTACAAATTGTTCGAACACGTAAATTATTTGTTTCGAATCGAAATACGCGGTAACCTCCCAGGGTTTAAACATCGGTGGTTAGGCCTATTCTTACTTATGGATGTACTGTTTGGTGGGATGCGTTGAGAGTGGATAGCTATAGGAAGATGCTCAACAAGGCTTAAATTAATGCATCTCTTGGCATCACAGGTGCAAGGAGAAGCACGCCACAGGCAGCGTTGGATATCCTACTATATCTATCCCCCATTGAGTTTTATGTGAAAAGTGTGGCTGCTAGGAACTTATATTGACTCTACGAGTCTTCTTTGGTTAGACCTAGGAGGGATGATCACACGAGAATTTTGTACGAAGTGGGTCTGGGTTCTCGAGAGAATCTCGGATCATATGATTATGACCTTAGACTCCGGTGTAACACCACCGGTGAAGGTCCCGGATGGGAAAGTTTGGCGTGGATCCAATAGGCTGTTTGAGGGGTGGGCAGTATTTACTAACGGGTCCAAAATGGTGCCGGTGTTTATATTGCTGAAACTGGCGTGATTAGTGCAGTGGCTTCCAGGCTGAGATCCTAGCGATCTGGAGAGTGACGTAGGTGATACTTCATTACATAGCAAGGGGATCTGTGTTGGCAATATATGTCGATAGTTAGGCTGCGCTCAGAACATTGACAAATTATATGGTGCGATCGTGTCTGGTGTAGGAATGCTCTGAGAGAGCTCATGGAGGTATTCACGGTGAGGTTGTGTTGGGTACCAGGGCACTGCAAGGTTGATGGTAATGAGGTGGCTGACGAAGAGAGGTTTCGAATCTTGACTTAGGGGTATGGGACGATGGGTAAAGTGGTCTCAGGACTCTCATAGGGTTCTTGACGCGTCATTGTTCTGTTAGGGCTTTTACGAGCAAATGGGTCAATACTATACCGAACTTCTGGAGAAATGCGAGCATTCTGAGGAGCTAGATACGATTGGGCATGTACTGTGCCAACTGTCCTAGGATGCAGAGGCTGAGGCAGAAATGGCTAGGATTTCACGAAGATCTGGGATGTATCGCTGAATGTAATCCAGTCGATAAACTAGGGTTTGTTAGGGAAACAGGACTGTTGTTACTGATGAGAGGACTGTAGAGGGAGTTTTTTGTTCTATCTTTAATCCATCTGTCATCTGCTTTCTTCTTTACGTCTATCTTTCTTCTTCCTCTATATGGAGGGGATTCACAATGGACCGCATTTTTGTCTCCTAATGCGGATGTGCCCTTGGGCGCATTACCCTTCTTAACCTAACATAAGTTCTTCAGGTAACAATAAAAGTCGTTTTTGAAAGTTATAAAAATAGCAATATGTCCAATTATGAGTTAAAATTCCCAGGGAGTTTTTTCCCTTTTGTAATTTTTACAATTGAGTTTAAATAGGAAAAATGGGAGAAGGAAAAACTCCCGGGAAATTTTTATTCATAACTGGGCTGGATATGATTGAGATAAATAGCTTTTATTTTTATTTATGCATTTGATACTTCTTTGTCGCTTTATTGCTATGTTACTTCTAATGCTACGTTTTTGATTACGTTATCGCTACTGCTATTTTTCTTAGTTAAATACATATGCTTTTAATTTTAGACTACTACTATAACTACTGCTTCTTACTTGTATATGCATATATCAATAGCAAACAAAAAAATTGTATTTTATTTGTTTGCTACAACTATTGCTATAAAAATGTAAAGGTAGCAGTACTAGTAGTGTAAATATTACTCCAAGCTCTACACAGTAAAGTTTGTACTGCTACTCGTAGTCTAGTTTTTTAACACATTTATAGCTGCTTAACACTATCACACAAGTCTTACGTATTTTAAAAAAAATACAAACCTGTCATGATAAGTTGCAATTGTTTTTTGAAAATTTTCAAACAATAATTAGATCAGGGAAGCATTTTCGTAAAATACTTAAGACTTTGTGGGATATTGTAAAACGGCCTTTAGCGGCATGTACGGCAGCGGTGCACACGACCTGAGTACTCGTTCGGGCCGCGTGTTCACATATCCACACGCAACCTTAATATCTCTAAGCGTGAATGTGGTATAGTGCACACGATTTACATTAGGTTTATAAACATGGAATGAATCTGTGGCCCCAAGAGAACGTGGATTTGTGCTTGGCCCGAGCGTTTTGCATACCCATAATGCGACGGGGGCAGACAAAATATAGGGTTATTTGGTTCAATGAGAACAGGTGGATAGATTTTTGTAATAATATTTTTATTATTTCTATATTAAAATAAACCATTTCCTACATAGAAAAAAATAAAAATTGATTTTAATAAAAAAATTTGTGATATTAATTAAAAAATTAATTAAATTTGCACCAGTAAACAAATTTATAGTATCAATTAAGCAAGTTAATAGTATTAATTAAACGTTTAATTCACTTGATTAAAAGTTTAATTCACTTGATTAAATTTTTAATTAAAACTGATTATGTTTTTGATTAATGCTTTAATTGGTAAAAAATTTTGGAGAATTTTTTCTGTGTACCATACCAAAACAATGTTGACATTCAAATCCAATTTTTTTTTTATTTTTAAAATTTATGCATGTTTTTACTTGTATCTGTTAGTATTAGGCAACAAATGGGGCCGCGTATTAAGGAAAATCAGTTAAGGCATTTATTATAATCTTTACATAAGAAAATTGATAAAACAAAAACCAGAAATAAATAAATAAAGCAAACACCATTAACTTCATTAAATTATGTATTTATTTATTATTTTGTATTTATTTTAATAATTTAAAATTTTTTGAATTGCAATAATTTTTTTTTTATTTTTTTAATTTATAAATACTGAAAAAAAAATTAACATCAACATTACGAAATAGTTTAAAACAACACAAAAAAATAAATCATAACTTAAGTATAATAATTAAGAAATAATAATTTATTTAATTAACAATGTAACTATTATTAGTTGAATGGGTATTAAAAAATATATAAAAAACCAATAATTCAAAATTCGTATATAAGTTAAATAAAACAGACAAACACAACAGAAAACGAAATAAATATGAGTAAAATTTTAGTTAAATGTTATTTAAAACAAACAAAAAAAAATTAATTCGAATAAAATAACAGCAACAAAAACAAAAAGATTAATGTAAATGTTAGCAACAATTTAATAAAGAAAAATCAGTAAATAATATTAAAATAATTTAAATATATCTTTTATTTATAAAAATTATTTTTTTCACTTTAAGTACTCGAATAATTTTTATTAAAGGCGGATTCAATTTGGGGGACTAGTTTTTTAAAATTTATCGGGATAGCTTTTGAAAATTTAAGATGGGTGAGTATAATAGATATATATCCGATGTTTTTAATGAAACGAACAGCAGATTTTTAGCTTCACTATTTATATTCTTTTTTTTTCACTTTTATATCACTTAGAAATCACAATAGAACTAATCCCAGATTGTCGCAGTCGTGATCGAGTGACTTTGATCGAAATTTTACTTTTTGAAATCGTCCCATTCGTTATCAAAAAACTTATATCGGAATTTGTAATTATGTCATTCGATAACGAGTAGTCGATCGAATGCCTTCACTCGAAATGTCATTCGATAGGTTAAGAACTTTCGTAAAAACATTTAATTGTTTTATTACAAACAATATACACACTTTTTGGGAATAATTATTAAGGCCATGTCAGATAAAACTTAATCGCTTTGCGTGACGTTTCTGACTTTGACAAAAAAGCGTAACGCAAAGGTGTATGTCACAATAATCACTTTGGCAACACACACAAATTGTTTGTTAAAAATAAATAAATAAAAAAAATTATAACTTTTCGCTTCGCTCTGCGTTAAAAGTACTTTATGTGGCATGTTTCGTATAAGTATGTATATTCCATCTTAGATGTCAGAGCGAATCTTTAACGCAACGCGAAGCAAAAGTTTTATCTGACATGGCCTTTAGATTTCTTTAACAAATAGCTAAAATGTAAGTATTAAACTTTTTTCAGCAATAAGAAAAAAAATAATATCATTCAGTTTTGCAATTTCCCCTAATTAAGCAATATTTACAGAATTTTTTCCATTCCTTATACTTTTGTGGACTTTTAATCAATTTTATGGCTTGAATGAATTTTTGCTATTTTTGCAAAATTTTTTTTTGTTAATTGTTGACATTTTGTTTTATTTTACCGATTTAGCGATTTTAAATAAATTTTTGGGTTTGTTTCCAAGTTTGCAATCATTCGCGAATTTTATCCATCTCCGCGAGAGCAGCGATTTTTTCTGTAAGTTTTCTGATTCTTTACAGTTTAAACAATCTATATATATATAAAATTGTAACGTTACTGACAGACTGACAGACTGACTGACTGACTCACTGATTCATCATCGCACAGCCTAAACGGCTGAAGCTAAACACTTGAAATTGGGACCAGAGATTGGTCACACCCCAAATCGATCCACTAAGGCAGGATTTTTGGAAATTCGAATGCTTAGCGGGTAAAAAAGGGTAAAAACGGGAAAATTCGGTAATCTTATATCTCCAAAACTAAAAGAGATACAAAAAAAATGTAATACTTATCGGTGTTCTTTAAAAAGTTAGCGGACAGGTGTCTGGTACTTTTTTGAAATTTTGCCCTTTCAGGGAGTAAACGGGTAAAACCTGAATTTTGGTACTTTTTTGGCACCCCATCTTTTTTTTGAACCAATCAACATAGGAACAATGTTTATACAACATTCGAAACTTATCAAAAAAATACGAATATAAATTTGGTACTTTTTCGAGTTTCGAACATTTAAAGGGTAAAAATCGTAACTATTTTTGGTACTTTTTTATACAAAACATTTTTCTCCATTCATTGACATATTCGTACTTAATTATGAGCTCTCACTACAATACTGAAATTTTTGATAAATAAATGGGGGAAAAAATAGTACCAAAAAGGGGAGATACGGGAAATTTATGTTTTTCTTTAGCTTTTTGTTTCTGCAACTGGTATTTTTTTATTGTCGTTAATATTGGACTTTTAAACATAAGATTCAACATGCAATGCCCTGAGTGGATAAGAATTTATAAGAGGGAACTTTTTGGTACTTTTTTATTCTTTGATTGGTACTTTTTTAATTTCCGTTAATATTGGACCTAAAAACATAAAATTAAACATGCAAGGTCCTGAGTGGATAAGAACCTGAAAGAGGGCTTTTAGGTACTTTTTTGTTCATTAATCGGTACTTTTAGAATTTCCGTTAGTATTGGACCTAGAAACAAAAAATTCAACATGCAAGGTCATGTGGTCTTTTTTACAAAATATTTGTCTCCATTCATTGGCATATCCGTACTTAATTATGGGCTTCCACCACAACACTGAAATGTTTCATACATAAATGGGGTGAAACAAGTATCAAAACGGATAATACGGAAAATTAACTTACTTTCATTGGCTTTTGTGTTATACGAGTGGTACTTTTTGAATGTTCTATAATATTGAACTTGGAAACACAAAATAATAGGTGCAAAGTCCTGTGTAAATATCAACCTATGAGATAAAAATTTTGGAACTTTTTTGCTAAAACATAGATACATATTCTTTGGCATATAAATATGTTCATGAAAGAAAAAGCCCGATTAAAAAGTAGCGGGTTAAATGCTTGAATTTAAACAAGTTTAAGCCTACAAAAGTAAACTTTGGCATAAAAATATGTCCACGAATAAAAGGAGACGCTAACGAAGTAGCGGATTAAATGCTAGTTTATAATAAATACTAGACTTTGCTTTCATGCCGCTGTTTGCAAAATTTTGCGAATTTCCGCTGATTTAAAATTTTTTTTATCGAATTTTCTGAATATGAAAAATTTTTCGAATTTTTATAGTTTATTTTATAGGGCACTATCAACATTATAGATTTATATGGGGCGAAAAGTGCAATGCCTTATCCCATTAGTATACAAGCATAAAAATCTATTACATTTTTTAAACAAATTTCGAATCGAAAGCTTTCGAATGCCGCAATCCCTTTTTTGATACGTCACGAAGTTTTATTCGATACGAAAGTTCATTCGATCACAAAAATATTTAAATCAAGGTTCTCCTTAAAAGAAGACCATCCCAGGAAAAACTTTTTGATTTTTGGTAATAGGTGGTAGTTATTTCATACGTAACCTGGTAAGTAGTTGTCATTGCAATTGCCATTATTTTGAAAACTTTAATAAGTACTTACTAGTAATGACCACAGCAACTACTTATTACTTCTATTATTTTCACTACTGAATATTTGCTTACTAATTATCAGCTCAATAACTACTTATTACTTGTGTTGTTTTCAGTACTGAATATTTAGTTACTGATAACGTACTTAATAACTACTTATTAGGTCTATTAACTAGTGATTTTTTGGCTTCTGGTAAGTATATTGTAAGTACTTACAATTCAACTTACTTGTAGTTAAATAATAACTAGATATTTTTATACTTCTAGTAAGTATTTTGTAAGTACTGAATTCTGTGGACACCTCGAACAAAAATAAGTAGTTATTCAGCCGAAAAATATGTAGTGTTTAACTTTCTCCAACATTATTTGCTAACTTACCTGGTAAGTAAAGTTTTTGCTGGGATTTTCACAATTCAAACTACTTTTGCCAATAAGTAACATTTGCCATCAATAAATAACATTTGCCATATTGAATAGTACACCATTGTGATTTTTACAATTCGAGACACAGTAATAAGCTTTAAGCGGATCCGCTCAATTGTTTATAAAAATTCCGTCATTTTGAATTTGGAA
Organism: Pollenia griseotomentosa; assembly: GCA_963931875.1. Lineage (NCBI taxonomy): Eukaryota > Metazoa > Arthropoda > Insecta > Diptera > Polleniidae > Pollenia > Pollenia griseotomentosa. Next base: position 97,056,599 of record OZ007561.1, on the reverse strand, counting down.
AGTCTGACTTTAGATTATAATATAATACCTGATTCGTAAGCAGCGAAACCGAAAACCATTGAGGGACGAGTTTCAAGCAAATCCCATTAAATTTCAAAAAATAGTCTGCCATATCACATCCACCATTTTGTACTTTTAAAATCCAATACCAGATTCGCAATTAGCGACCCCGAAAACTTCCGTGTAACGTGTTTCAAGCCATAAAAGCGTTTAGGCGCATCAAAATAAACTTGTTAACTTCAAAGTCGTTTTTCTCCAAAACTTTTTTTCTGGCCATAGAGGCCTTTAAACTTTCCGTGTCACATATACTTAAAGCGTCATATATACTTTGTAATCAACGAAAAATCTGAAACACAAAAATTTGATAAAAATTCGATTTTTAATTTCTTGATTACTACTTAGTTTAGTATTTTACAAAGAAACATTAATTTTATTAAAAGCTAAATTTGAGTTCATTAAAACTGTGGCTTGGTACTAAAAGGGTCAATGTCAATATTTTGCTGTTTAGAGTTAATCGTTGCATGAGGTGTCTTTTCTTACACTCTTTTAGTTTGCGGAAACAGCCAATGCCTAATTGAACCGAGAATAGCTTCATAAGGACTTTGCTAGCCAATGTCACTAAGAGCTCTTCTGTAAACAAGTTTACAGCCTGTTCATCGATTTCGAACGTTAACGTTCGCATAGAAAAAAACAATTACAGCCTGTTTAACGATTTCGAACGTTAACGTTCGCATAGAAAATTACATTTAAAACAAAAACAAAATTCGACAATTTGTTTTTGTTTTCAATGTAATTTTCTATGCAAACGTTAACATTCGAAATCGTTGAACAGGCTGTTAAACAAAAACAAATTTTAGAATTTTATAGTGGATATAATTTTCTATGCGAACGTTGACGTTCGAAATCGTTAAATAGGCAGTTAATTTAAATTTTTAGCACCAAGCTACAGATATAACGACAACAATGTTAAAAAACAAACTAAATACTAGAAATAATGAAACTTATTACATTTTTTGAAATTCGTAAACGTACCACTATTTAGAAATTCTTTCCAATTTTCTTCTACTGACTTCTCTTTTCGTACTGACTCGACGAAAACCTTTAATGTTAAGAAATCATCGATAAGAACGTATATATAAATATTTTTATTGCAAACTATTTGACAATATGATAAACTATTTTTTGAAATTCGTAAACGTACCACTATTTAGAAATTCTTTCCAATTTTCTTCTACTGACTTCTCTTTTCGTACTGACTCGACGAAAACCTTTAATGTTAAGAAATCATCGATAAGAACGTATATATAAATATTTTCATTGCAAACTATTTGACAATATGATAAACTATTTTATATACTAAACAAAATTAATATGTAATAGCACTACAAATACAGTACATTAATGAAAAAATCAGTACATTTGCGTATTGATTTACTTGTTATGCATAAATCAGTACTTTAAACAAAAAAACAGTACATGTTTTTTCATATTAGTATTAGTGAATAGAGAGAGTTATCCAGCAAACACAAATTCAAGTCAAAATAAAATAAGCAATTATTAAAATAGTTTAAATCAGTACCGTTATAATTTCGAGCAGGTCCATAAAAATTTAAGTTTGTTATTTTCCATCTTTTTTTTTTTTTTTGCTTGCAAAATCTGTGGTTTTCACGAATAATCGCGTAAGTTATAAAACCAAACTTTTCAGGAGAGCAAAAACAATTATTTTTTTCAATTGCGGCTTCTGTAGATGCTTTTTTAAACTTTTTTCTTTACTATCCTCTTAACAGTGACTTTCTACGTATTATACATAGTTTTCATGAAAAAATCCTCACAGGATCACAATCTGTAAAAGGATTAAAAATGCATATGTTTGATTGACTCATTAAGTGTGTGCAATATAACATCATATCTCCACATAAGTTCTTTTTTGTGAAAATAAATATTATCATTTTAATCACACATGACGACTCACGTTGTTATTTTTAGCACACAAGTTGGCGACATATTCAGAGTTTTTGCTACTTATAGCACAACGTATGGACTTAAAATTACAAACAACCGCTCATCTGCTGTTGTTGCAACTAAAGAAGTCAACAATAAACGCACATGTACATATAAGTTGTTATTAATAGAAAAATTTTCAAAAAATACTTTCATATTTTTTGCACGAATAACAACATACCATCACATTTGCTTTTTATTTGGAAACATATTCAGCAATTTTACAATTTTTGGGGCTGTATGTCGACATAAATCGTTATAATAGCAAAATATTTTATTAAACAGTTAACTTAAGTTGTTTTTAGCAGAAAAAAATTAATAATACTACATTATATTCTAAAAAGCTTAATACTTATAAAAACCTAATGCAAAATGTAGCACTTTGACATCATTATCTCAATTTCGGTAAAAACCGACTTACGCGATTATTCGTGAAAACCACAGAAATAAGAATTATTATTTTTTAATCGTAAATTAATTCTTATATTTGACTTCTATTATTTTTTTATTATCAAAAACAGGAAGTCATTTTTAATTTTTTAAGAATGCGTGTGAAGAATGTGTGTGAATTAATTTCCACAATTGTGGTATGGGCTGGACACCAATGCTATGGACTCAAAATCCGAAACTTAAGATATGTTCAGACCTTTCAAATATTAGACGAAAAAATCCAAAAAAAAGGGTAACCAGTTAATTTATCAAACTTGGCTTTATTTTGAAAAATTTCTATTGATTTACTTAACTTTATTTGTAAGAAGATTGTTGTATAATGTAATTTAGAAACTGTTAAATGATGTGTGATCTAGCGTAACGTTTTCCACAAGCAAATATTTTTTTAAAAAAACTAGGGGTTACGTGTAGACCGTCAAATATTTAATAGGTGTGTACATATCCTTAAACTCGTAGACAAGTCCTTAATTGCCACCTAAAATTTTATTCCAATCGGACTAACCGCTTTTTTTCAAAGTCTACCAATACGCGTTGTACAACATAACATACGCCCATGTTCTAAAATACGCATATTGCATATTCGAATTGTAGGTGTTCTGACATCCGAAAACCCTTGAACTTTGGAGTTTTAAAGCGTTAGTGTATACATACGAAACGATTTAGCCCATTTTATTGTATCTTCACTTTAAAGAGGAAATGAAATGATGGACAATACAAATTAATTATGATTTCTTTTTATTTGAAGCAAAACTTGAATATATTCAATTTAAAAATTTGATTAGAGATTTTAAAGCTATGTAATATAGAAAGCAAGAACGGTTTAGGCAAAATTAAGAGAAACTTTATTAACCCTTATGTGATTGACAAGGTACCCGGGTACCTTTTGCATTTTTAAATTAATTTTTTTGTAGAAATTGGTATCCATCGTACTTGAAACTTTTTGAGAGCTCCTAACTTTCGATATTTTATTCATTTTCAGAGCTTTGAAAAAAATTAATAAATTCAGATAGCCGTAGCATGCCAACATTCTTCATACACCCTTAACTGTTCGACAAGGTACCCAGGTACCTTTATGCAATTCTATGAAAAAATGATCTGTAATTTTTTTTTCTATTTTTATTGTAAATTATATTGACAAGAAGTAATAAAAACTCATTTACATATTTACATGTGTACGTGAATATATCATATATGTACATATTTATGTATGATTATAAATTTATTAAGGTTGATCGTCATGTAAACAGTTTGTGCATACGGAACGATTTGCCGAATGCGAGTTGCAAATTGGTATAGAGCAATTGCTACAAGTTTAGCGTGTTTTTCTTTGCTTCAAACGAAGTTTCGAACAGATGTACAGTAGTATCAAAATCTTTTCCAAGAGATCTATTGCTGTTCGTGTGTGGGCTTTTGCCATCACCTTAGGATTTTTAGCACGCCGCTTTATGTTTTCAATAGACAATTGCACACTGAAGTGTCTATTGTGTTCCATATAAATAATATATGAAGCCAATGCTGCTACATCTATAGCATTAAAAAATAAGGATAGCGGCCACCGACTTGTTCTATGCTTGCAAGTATATTCGCCCAACAACTTGTCCATATTATCGACACCCCATTTGGTGTTATTGTAATACTTTATAATTTCGGGCTTAGCAGTCAAAGTGCTTTCAACTGACGGGGTAAAATGCATGGTTGATAACATTATTACAGCTTTCTTTTTTTTTGGGCACGTAAGAGCACAACGTCGCCTCTTTGCGAAATACAAAATTTGTAGAAAATAATTGTCTAAAAAATAATTATGAATGTGAAAAAGTTCTATCAAGTAAGACTTTGTCAAATGAATATGCAATAATAAACTGTAAACAAAAATAAATACCTGTCTTTATGTGCCTGCATATTAGCTGGTATGAAACGTTTATTTTTTCTTACTGTTCCAACGAGTGTGAGATTCCACGAACTTAATGCTTTTGCCAGTTCAAGAGATGTAAAAAAATTATCGGTTGTGACATTTCTTCCTGAGTTCTTATATGGACTAACAAGATCTAAGACAGTCCTCTCTTCCACATTTGTCTGGCGCTCACTTTCTGTTGGTTTACCAGTATACAATTGACCATTTAAGGGGAAGGAGTTGGAAGCATCACAAGCCCAAAATATTTTTATCCCATACTTTTCAGACTTTGCCGGCATATATTCTGTAAAACGAGTACGTCCACGATATCCATATAACTGCTCATCTACAGTTATACACTCACCGGGCTTGTAACTTTGGCGTAAATTAGCATTTAGCAACTTCAACCTGGATAAAGACATTGCTGCACGAAACAATGGCAAATTAAACGTTTGCAACATTTAAAATTTTGTTGCTAAATGGTTAATTTTTCATAAGATTTGTATGAAGGTACCCGGGTACCTTGTCGTACAAAACAAGTAGTTTTTTTGTCAATCACATAAGGGTTAAGCGAATACCAGAGGGTTTAAAATCCTTTCGCTAAATGCGACCATACACAGAAATTATTTTTACCTACTAGTCAAAATCTATTTTCATTTTTGTATTAGTTGGTCTGCATCTCCTAACTAAATTTTTTCTTTTATAATTAATTAATTTCGTTTTTTTTTAACTTAAAAACTTACCAATTTCCTTAATTTTGTTAACTCAAATTTCATTTAGTTGTCTAGTTATATTTATGCATAATAAAATAATTTTTTTTACATATGTATTACCAATTTTAATTTTTAATATCTATACTTCGTCGAATAGTCTTTAGGCGATACCACTAGACCACGACCTTTGCGAGCACCCCGATATACTGTCTCCACAATATCAATCATTTCTTGTTTATCCTCTAAGGGCCAATTGATTTTGTTATTATTACCAGTGCCTAAATCAATCATAATGTGTTTATTGCGAAAGAAAAACATAACAGTGCAGGGATCATACAATTCATACATTTTATTGAAATCTGGCACTTCGGTGATGTCGACCAAATAAATAACAGCAAAATTTTTCACTTTTTCCGCAATACTATACAAAACTTCGTCCATTTTCATACAGGCCGGGTCCCAATCGTGGCCGAAACGAATGACCTAAAGATAAATAAACTAAAGTAAATATTTCCATAAATGACCAATTAACTTACCACCACTCGGTCCTCCTCAGATAAAATGGCTTGATCAACCTGCCATCCGTTGTGTAAATGGGGTAACATATAAGACATGGTGCTTGATTACTGTGTTCGATATTTTTGCAATGAAATGTTTAAAATTAAAAATTATTTAAATATATTAAAATTTCTAAAAATTGCTGCTTAAATTTCTTTTAGATTAACGTTTCTCAAAATCAGCTGTTAATGTCAAAATTCAATAACAATAACTGAAAGTGATGCCAAGTTTTGTTTTTGATACAGTGGTGTTGATGACAGTTTTCTTGCACAATTTAAAAAAACAAAAGCAGAAATAATTTTTTATACACGGTGATATTTTGATACCACGTAAAGTAGAACCCAAAAGTATATAACAAACAGAGATACTACAAAAAAATTTGGTGCTATTAAAATTTTTTTGTGCAGAAAACTCCTAAAGTGGTTCATAAACTTGCAATATAGTTGTTACATTTTTCGTATTGTACAATTATTTCGTCAACGTGTACATGATATTCAAAGGTGCCACAATATATTGCAAATTATCAAAATTTATTTTGATTTGTATTACACAACGAAAAGAAGTTCAATATATGCTAGATACACAACTGGGACGAACGTCAGAAATAGACCACATTGGTATGTATGAAAATACACACAATCATTGCTTAGACCGTTATTCGTCGTGCGTAACGAACTCTGCGATAGGTTTAATTCTATTTCTTACGTAGACGAACGACGAATAAATTAAGACAGGGATAGCTAACCGCAGCATGATACAGTAGTTTTGACTTAGCTGCCTTTTATTTACGTGCACTTTTGACTTAACTGCACAAAATTGATAATTTTTGGCATTTTTCTTTAAAATCCCATACAAATTCCTTTTTTAAGTGCACTTTCTTTACCTGCACATTTAAGATAAGTGCCCAAAATTTTTGGCATTTTAAAATTATTTTCATACAAAAAATTCAACTTAGCTGCACTTTGACTTAACTGCCCAAAATACATATTGTCTGTAATTATTCTCCAAAATCCTTGTTTACGTGCATTTTGTATACCTGCACATTTTTCATAATTTTGGGCAGCTTCAAAATATTTTCATATAAAACATCAAAGTTAGCTGCACACATGACAAAATGTGGTGGCCACTTTTTCACATTAACATCCAGTTTTAGGTGTTTATAAAAACAAAAATCGCAAACAAGCCAAGTTGGTATCATTATAATTCATTTATTTTGTTTGCATGTACATACATTTATGCATATGGTTTGTGGTTACAGCAACTTTACCACGATTGTATGAAAGGAATAGCAAATCTTAGTCCTGGAATAGAATAAAGTAGTTGTAGTAGTATTTGAAGGTAACGAATGCTTTGTAGCGCAACAAAGTTCAAAATTTCGATTTTTGCGCTTCAACTTCAACGGCTACTACAACTACGTTCTGTTGACACTACTTTGAAACTGCCGTTTTTAACTTTTGACAGCTTGCAGCGCTATTCTTAATGTTGTACTACAGCGACTTTTCTGTCCCACACTTTATTGTTAACAATTTGGTTATCTCGTTCTTTATAAAAATGCATAACAAATGACTACAGGTTGTTTGAACGTTTGATACTCCTTTTTCAAACACTTTACTTTAGCTGCACTTTTATGCAGGTAACCACAATTGCGTACCTGCACATTTAGGCAGTTAAATGCATTTAAGATAGCTGCTTTTTTGATTTACCTGCACAAAAAATCGTGCAAAGGAGATTGTGCAGCTAAGTCAAAATTACTGTAGTCTAATATTTATTAAAAATCGTGAAAGCTGTAAATAATCACAGGTAAAATCTCATCTATTGCAAACTTGGCCAAAATTCGCGAACATTTTTAATATTTTAAACAAGCTATATAATTGATTAAAAGTATCAAAACTATAAGGAATGGCAAACATTCGGTAAAAATTGCTAAATTAGCGGAAATTCGCAAAAATTTGCTAACAGCGTCATGATATCAAAGATATTTTTTTAAATCGTTAAGCTGTAAAGAATCAAAAAACTTACAGGACCAAATCGCTTTTATCGCAAACATGGCTGAAATTCGCGAAAAAATGCAAAATTTGAAACAAACTCAAACACAAATTTGAGATCGCTAAAACGAAATGCAGAACACCAAAAATGCTGAAGCAATCCACTTTCGAGTGGATTCGAATTCTAGATCACATCCGATTTTTTTTTCGTTGAAATATGGTTAACCTATGATTTGATAAATGTTAATAAATAAATAAATTACAAAGAAATTTTAATAAAATTTATTGCTAGTTGAAAGATATGAAAATGGTTGCAGTAAAATAATTAAAGAAGTTAAGAATAATAAATGTTTATATAATCTAGCGTCCAAGGTATTTATTTTTATAAATTAAAAAAATTTTAAGTCACATTAATACCTGGAATTCACGCACTACACGGGGAAGCAGCTCGTTCGTCATAATCATTATTTTTTTTGCCATACAACACATATCGAAAAATTCCGCGCATATATATAAATAAAATAATTTTTTATAATTAATACAGTTTTTATTTGTTTAGGTATTGTAACAACAAAAAATTATGCCATCAACTCTACATTAATATACAAACAGAAAGCAAAGATAATCAAAAAAGGATCACTCAAGCAAATAGCCAGGGTACAAGTGTACCCCATAATGAAAGTTAAAAACCCTTCACAAAAATATTTAATTTAAAATCCTTGTATTGAAAATTAAGAAAAATTAATAAAAGTTGGTTTTTTTATTCGACGTTTTTTTATAGAATCTCAAAGAAATAAATACTCAATACATGACCTCGAGCTTGAGTATTTATTTCTTTGAGATTATATAAAGAAAAATTAATTAAATAAGCTAATATTTTTAATTAAAAATAATCTTTGAACAGCCTCTTATTTACCAATTTTTTCATATAAACTATTGGGTACACTTGTACATTTTCGTGCATTTTGCGTTCTATTTTCGCATTTGCTAATGGCTTGGCATCGTATAACTGTAACGAGTTAAAGTTTTTCGGTTTTTAATATTATCTATATGCACTTGTTTTTAATATTGTTTTAACGTATTTTGTCTGGAAGAAAACTATCAGGGGTTTTTTTTTTTTTTTTTTTTTTTTCTCAATATTATTTATTGAATCTTCATACATTTAAATATGAACTAACAATAATTAATCAAATCTTAACCTAATACTTTATTTTATGTCCTGCCAGTGCCAGACAAAAATTTTCTTCATCACGGGTTCTGTTCACTTATCTAGGTGTTTGTCGCTCATCTAATTGGATAAGTGCTGCAGTGTCTCTTCTTCTTAAGCGAGTGTGGCCGCTATCATTTAAAATATTTCGTGCTAGTGGGTTTGGATGCAATTCGAGCCTTTTTAAGTATTTTACTGCATATTTCGTAATCATAGTTTTGACTAATGGAACATTGAGATCCCTGTGAATATTTGAGTTTTTTACATACCAAGGGGCAGCTGTGATTATTCGAAGAATTTTATTTTGGCGCCTTTGAATCTTTTCTATATTAGAGGCCGAGGCAGTGCCCCATAACTGAATACCATAGCACCAGATTGGCTTTAAGATGGAGTTGTAAAGAAGAAGTTTGCAGTCGAGACTAAGGACAGAGTTTCTACCAATAAGCCAATGAATTTGAATGGCTTTTAGTTTAATTTGAGTTAATTTTGCCTCTATATGGCATTTCCACGTTAATCGCCGATCCAGATGTATACCCAGATATTTTACATGCGAAAGTTGAGGAATTATTTGATTGTTGATTGTTATATGGGGGCAAGATTCCCGGCGCAAGGTGAATGTTATATGCACGCATTTTTGCTCATTGACCATTATCCTCCATTGTCTTAACCATATTTCTAGTTGAAATATATGATGCTGTAAGAAACGAGATGCTTCATAACGGTTTTCGTGGACGCTTAGAAATGCTGTATCGTCTGCAAATGTTGAAGTTTGGGTGTAGTTACTTGTTGGCATGTCCGAAGTATAAATTAAATATAATAGAGGGCCCAGGATGCTGCCTTGTGGGACTCCAGCGCCAATGGGCTGAGGTGAACTTAAGAAATTTCCTTCTTTAATAATAAATTGACGACCGACTAAGTAGCTTTCTAGCAGCTTGTGTGTGTTTGCTGGTAAATTTTGTTTCAATTTATGTAATAAGCCTTCATGCCAGACTTTATCAAATGCTTGCGAAACATCGATGAAGAGTGCTGAGCAATATTTTTTTTCTTCAAATGCTTTTCTTATGACATTTACTATTCGATGAGTCTGTTCGATTGTGCTGTGTTTTCTTCGAAATCCGAACTGATGGTTTGGAATACATCTATTTTCACTTAAAATCGGTGTTAATTTTGAAACTAATAATTTCTCAAACAGCTTTGACATATTTGATAATAAGCTAATTGGCCTATATGACTCAACTTTTGTATGATCTTTACCTGGCTTTGGTATCATGGTAACTAAGGAAACCTTCCATTTTTGAGGATAGTATTCAAGGCGTAAAATAGCATTAAAAATAAAAAGAATAATTTTCTTTGCTGTGCGAGGTAGCTCTAAAAGCATTTTATTACTGATTTTATCAATACCAGGTGCCTTCTTAGTGTTTAAGTCACAAATAGCCTGTTCGATTTCTCTTATCTCAAATCTGAGGGGAATAGCTGCTCTAGCAGGAACAGGTGGTAACTCGACCGCAGTATCGTGAGATATATTTGGGGTAAATACGTTTTTTAAATGATTAACAAACAGATTTCCCTTTTCGTTATCATTTCTTGCCCAACTTCCGTTCAAGTTTCTTAATGGTGGCTTAGAGATAACTGGCCTATTTAGATTTTTAGCTGCACGCCATAATGAGTAGTCTGATTGCGGAGTTGCATCAAGTTCCTTAAGATATTTTTGCAGAGAATCCGTTTTCTGTATCTGTAGTAACTTTCTTAGCCTTCTTGTACAATCTTTTAACAAACTCTTAAGTTGAGGGGATCTGTGCAATTGCCACTCTCTTCGGGCTCTTCTTTTTTCAGACAGGAGACGCTCAACATCTGTGGAATAAATTTTAATATTTTTAGTTTTTTTTTTGGGTAATACTGGAATGTTGTACAGCTAGCTTTAGAAAACTGTCAAAATTAAGAATAGCGCGATCTACGTATTCCGGTGTACTAAGCGGAATATTTTCTGTGCAATGGGTGCTGAGATATTTTTTATATTTTAGCCAATTGATTTGTGTAGCTGGCGTCGCTAAGTAACCAGTTGGAGATACAGTTCTATTGGGGTTCATTAAAGTAACAATTGTTGGTGTGTGGTCGGAAGATAATTCTAAGGAAGCTTCAACATAAATCGTTTCTAAGGGGATGTTTTTAACCACGCCAAAATCGATGACATCTGGTATTTTTTGCTGATCAGTAGGCCAATATGTTGGTTGTCCGCTCGCTATCACATTCAAATCCATTTTAGTAATAGTATTAAATAGAACACGACCCTTTGGTGTTATAAGTCGGGACCCCCAGAAGGTATGTTTAGCGTTATAATCGCCAGCGGCCAGGAAACAGGGTCCTAATGATTTGAAATATTTATAATATTGGCCTTCTGATATTGAATATCTAGGTGGGGAGTATAACGATGAGATTACTACGTTTCTATTTAGTTCTTCAACGCAAATGTTTGTTGCTTGAAGATAATCTTCACGATGATCACCCATTAGGTAGTGTTTGACTCTGGTTTTAATTAAAATGGCAGAACCTCCACAAGCTCTATCTCGAGGGTCCTTTGTATCATATAGTATATAACCATTTATTTTAAACGTATTTTTTGAAGTCAAATGAGTTTCAGAAACCATCATGACATCAATTTGTTTATTTTTAAGAAAGTATTCTAGTTCATTTTTATGTTGGCGGATGCCGTTTGCGTTCCAAAAACAAATTTTTATACAGTTCATGGCTTGTTAAGTACAGCTTGCAATAACATTGATTGCATTCTAAGAATTTCCTGCATCATATTACCCATTGTGTTCGTAAAATTATTTACTGTTTGCACTAATGTTTCCATGGTTTTTTCTAAACGACTTAAATTAGAAACTGGAGTTTCATCATTACTTGGCGAGGCACCTTGCATTGGCTCATGGTTTGATTTTAGAACGTTAGCATAAGAGGTTCTGTTATTACTAAACTGGGGGGCTTGAATTGCATTTGTGATAACTTGATTTGCAACCTGCATTTGAGGGGCATTTGTTTTTGGTCCAACCGTCTGCTTGACGATATTATATACAGGGCATCCTCTATAATTGGCAGTGTGGTAACCGCCACAGTTGCTACATTTTTTAACGTTGGGGTCGGTTTTAGGCTTATCGCAAGAAACTGTACCGTGTAGCTCACCACATACTACGCAAACAGGGGGTAAGTAGCAGTATGCCTTTGTATGGCCAAATTCTTGGCAGTTTAAGCACTGAACAGGTCCATTTTTTTTGTGCGGCTCCTCAATTGTGATTTTTCTGTGTAGAATATATTTTAAACTATAAATGGGATGCGTTTCGTTTTTTTTTAACTTAATGTCGCCGGGCTCTAATTCTACTCGAAATAGTGGTTGTGGATTTTTGTCTCTATTTCTAATATTTACCACGTGTTTTATCTTGAAGCCTTTTTCTTCTAAGAAAGTTTTAATTTCCTCTGGGTCTACGCATGAATCAATTCCCTTAATCACCACCTGGAGACCTTTACTGCTCTTGAGTTGGTATGTATAAAAACTTTTTTTAAGTGCCTCAAATTTGTTAATAATTTTGCGAAAATCATTTTCATGATTCACTTGAATTTTCGTTTCATTTATGCTACCTCTCTTTACTGCGGCTACATAAAACGAATTTTCACCAATCAACGAAATTAAACTCTTTATTAGATCATTTGAGTTATGCTCCCTAAGATATATCGGGGGAGGCTTGGGCGATCTTATGACGTTTGGTGCTTCAGAGGATTCATCCTCCAGAATTGCAAAGCGATTTTGGGAATTTATTTTGTCAAAAGATGGCACTTTTGATGCCGAAGCAACAGCTGAAGAGGTAGGGCTGCGACCCCGCTTAAGGACTGTTATATACCTGTCCATACCAACTTGGACTTGAGGCTTTTGGCAACTTTTTACAGGGGGGTTTTCCATTGCATTAGTGTTTTGGTTCATGGTATCATTTCCCACTAAATTTATTTTTGACGTAGCGGCAATACTTGTTGGCCTGGCAACACTTGTTACCAAGTCTATTTTTAGTTTTTTTAATGAGTCACTATCCACCGTTTGTGTAAATAAAGAGGGTGAGAGGGAACGAGTGCGAAAAATTGGCTTAGCCGTTAAGTAGTTACTATTGTTTTGTTTTGTTTTATTTATTTCAACATTATTTTCGTTGGCATGCACTGTCACATAAGCATTTCTATCATTTAATTTTATTGTTGTTACATTGTTTTTACTCATGCAAGAAATTGTTTTTGTTTTTCACCGGTTTAATGTGCTTTTAATGTTTTTATTATTTATTTTATTTTACAACAACAACGCCAAAAATAAGAAATTTAAACTAAAATGTTTGTGCACAGAATATGTATACATACACATGTATGAACATTCATACGTACATATGTATATATTTTTGCTTTATTTATGTTTATTTAATTTTTCGTTTTAATTGTTCACTTTTATGTTAAATAATTTAAATAAAAAATATCATATATTTTCCAGCGTCCATTCGCTTAGTGTTTATATTCCAAAATCAAATTTAATTAATAATAAATTAAAATCGTATGCGGGGTTGAAAATACACGTCCGTTTCACAACAAAGCACAAACTGAATAAAACTATCAGGGGTGTCATGGAAATCGAAAACGCAATACGAAAGAATTTTAAAAGTATTTTTTCAACAAGATATCTGTAGAAAAAAAAAATTGACAATTATTGTACAAATAATGCTCTATTAAACAGAATTTTTTAACAAAAATTGTAAAAATTAGATTAAAAGTTTAATAAAAAGAACTGCCAAATTCTTTAGTTTTACGTTTTCGATTTCCATGACACCCCTTTATATATAACCCAATGTGGCATGGTGGACAAATCCCACGTTACCAAATGTTACCAAAAAGCATACAGTTCTGGAGTACGGGAATGCTTTTTGGTATCAATGGGATCCTAATTTTGAGCACGGGAACAAACCTTCAATGACTCAAATAAATTAAACTTATGGTTTTTTCTTTTCTAAAAAAAATTATCAGGTTTTACGAAACCTTACAAAGTGATACGTTTTTCTAAATTACAATGGAACAAAATTATAGCTACGTTTTACACTCAACACTTTAGCGTGTTAAATATTGAATATAAAGTTTGTACTATAAACATTAAATTTTCTTTGAATTCCAATAAGCGCTAACAACACTGATTTTCAATAATTAAAGTCAGCTGTTGTTAAAAATTTTGCACCATAAAAATAATTATTAAATACGAAAATTAAAATTTTTTGATTTTTGTACTACAAAATATACTTCATTAGTACGACAGAGTGATACGCGCTACTATAATTTTGGATGTATTGTTAGACGTTTTCCAGATGTGGTATGATCACGTGTGATCATCAAAATGATGTAGATAATATTTAATAATCTGTTTTATGTTGTAGTTTCTCCAAATGGTTTAAATTTTTCTATTTATATAACAATATAAAAAATGGTATTTTATCAGTATATTTGATGGGAATTATTTCTTTTTTGTAAATTATTTTTTTATGATTATATGAAATATTGAGGGAACAACTCTTAACTACCCGTTTATACCACATATAAATATTGCGAAATATACAGCCATGGAATCGAAGAAAACATATTTCTTTATTGATAGAAATAAAATTTTGATAATTTTTTGGGCTTTCAGATACAGAAAACTCACATTCCGTTCATGAAAACATAAATGGTTTATTCCAAAAAGTTTTTTCGTCGTTTTCCGAAGCACCAAAATACTGAATGAATTCCGTTTTCGAACGGAATTGTATTCTGTGACATAGCTGATAGTGCGGTATATATCAAAATTATGTTATCTCTAACGCAGAGAGCACTCTTTTGAACATATTTATTGCCGGCATATATATTGCAATAATTGTTAGTCAATTTTCGTTGACAAATATTGCTAAAATAAAACTTAAAATTTGGTTGTTAATTGAAAAAAAGGGAATCAAAAAGCCAAGCAAATATATATATATATATATTTTTTGTAATATAAGATTGCAAAAATGATTTTCGTTAATATAAATTGTTTTTTATTAGACCTTTATTATTTATAATAATTATTTTTTTGCATTTGGGGTATTTTTTATATAATAATATTAATTTTATTTTAACATAAAAGGTGTGTATGTGTAAAAAATTTAATATTTGGTCGTTGATTTTTTGCAAATTATGAGTTAACATAAGTAAGTTTTCCGATATTCTCAACTCCACGTCTCCACCTAACATGAAATGCAGTTAAAACATGAAGTAAAGACTTGCTGTTTAAATTCGATTTTATTTATGGTGGCGTACACGTAGGGTTCTAAGAGTTAAAACTTTTCAGTTCGTTAACGCGTCACGTAGCTGCGATGAATTTTGTTTTTAGGCATGTGGAAAATAACAAAAGCTTTTTTTGTACTTATCCACGCTTATATATTTCACAAAAAGCAAAGTAAACTATATGCAGCTTACAATTCTTTTGACAAATTGAAATAAATACGATGAAACCCAACTACAAAAAAGCAAGTTGTCAAACACAAACGTCAATTTATGTTATAAAAGAGTTTTCAAATGAAATGTTTTAACTAAGGACCCTAAATAACTATTATGCCCATTTTTCAGGTGCCAAAAAATGTTCCACTTTTAAGAAATATTCTAAAAAAAATGAAAATAAATATTTGTCAAACATAACTATTATATCCAATTAATATCTTTTTACATTGGCTCATAACTATTATGATCGATAAATATTTATTTCTCTTACATATAACTATTACTAAAGATTTTTATTGATTTTTTTTTACGATAATAATTATTTTGAATATTTTCTTGATATTAATTGTTTTTTTTTGCAGATTATGCATTTTCATATATACATACAATTTAAAAATAGTTAAAACTGTTATGTTATTTCTTATTCATTATCTATCGAATAGTAGTGGTTATGTTTGAAAAATACTTTTATTTGATACCCATAATAGTTATCATCAATTTTTAAAAATATATAATATTTAATCTTAATAAATAAAATATAAATTTATTCGTAATAATTGTTCGCAATTTTTATCGAATAAGAGTAATAACTATTAAGTCCTTTTTTTAAAAAATGTATATTAAAACTTTAAGATGAGCGGTCTTTACTTAACTTTAGTGTTAAACTTAGTAATTTTTTTGTTTAATTTTTTTATATTTTTTCTTTTAAAATTTTGGCACTTTTGTCGAACAAAAGTTTATAAAAAAAGAAGTTTTTTCAGAAATTGTGAAATTTTTGCTTGATAGTAGATGTAAGGTGTTTCAAGTATGAATTCATATTTTCAAAATCTTCCATGTGTTCCTCTGAAATTTATGCAATTATGAAAACGAGGGTTATTTTTTAAAATATATGCGTTTGTGCTTAATTTGTAACGTTTTTTAATCATCCGTTACAAAGTATGCGTGTATTATCTTAAAACTTGTCAGCACTGCTTCTGTTTTGGTTGAATTTCGTGAATCACCCTGTGCTCCCTCTTTTTTGTACTGTCAAATTTCTTTAAATCTTTTTTTACTGGTGAGACAACACGTTGCACTTTTTGCTAAAAATATATTAAAATTAAATGCAAAAATTTATTAAATACTAGACAAATAGTGTTTTCAATAAAGCGGCACCATTATGGTAAGAGTTCGTAGATATTGCATCAGTTAGGACAAGTTGTGTGCAATTATTTTTTATTCTAAAACAATTTTTTCCAAGTATGAATTTGTGTTATTTTGTACGTTGTCTCACAACTTGCAAAGAAATATTCGCAAAAAATCTGATGTAATTTAATATTATGAATGAAATTTGTGCTGTCTTGTGTGGTATTTTACAGGCTAATGTGGAACGTAAAGGCACCTTTAAAGTGGAATATTTACAAAAAATAGAACAGCAAGTGCAACAACGTTGGGAACAAGAACATTTACATGAAGTCGACGCGCCACTGGAACCGAAAAAGTCTCAAGATGAGAAATTTTTCGTTACCTTCCCTTTTCCTTATATGAACGGTCGTTTGCACTTGGGTCATACTTTCTCACTCTCAAAGGCTGAATTTGCAATACGCTACAATCGTTCCAAGGGTAAACGTGTTTTGTGGCCTTTCGGCTTTCATTGTACCGGTATGCCTATTAAGGCATGTGCTGATAAATTAAAACGTGAAATGGAAGATTTTGGTTATCCGCCACAGTTTCCCGCTGTCAGCGAAGACGTTACGCCTGCGGAAACTTCACAAGCTGATGCACCAAAAGATAAATCAAAAGGCAAGAAAAGTAAGGCTGTAGCCAAGACTGGTGCTGCTAAATATCAATGGCAAATTATGCAAAGTTTGGGTATGCAAGATGAGGAGATAAAACTATTTGCCGATGCTGAGCATTGGTTAAACTATTTTCCTCCATTGGCTGTTAAGGATTTGAAAAGAATTGGAATTCATGTAAGTATTGCAATAAAGTAAGAATTAATACAAAGTAAGCTAGTTTGTAGTCTGCTAGTCTATCAGGGTTTTGAGTTCAATTTTCGCCAGAAACTGTTACCTATATCACAAATGTATAAAAAAATAATGTTGTTTAAGTTATAATTAATAGGGTCCACAAGGTTCTTATAATTTCAACAGTTTTTAATGTTTTTGAACTGACAGGTCGATTGGCGTAGAACTTTTATAACCACCGATGTTAATCCCTTCTACGATTCCTTTGTACGCTGGCAATTTATGCATTTGAAAAATCGCGGAAAGGTTATGTATGGCAAACGTTACACTATTTATTCACCTAAAGATGGACAACCCTGTATGGATCATGACCGCTCAACAGGTGAAGGTGTAGGACCCCAGGAATATACATTAATTAAAATGAAAGTATTAAAAAAACCAGTTAAGTTAAGGTACATATATCAGAAAATAAATATATAAAAATTTGTATAGTAAAACTTTCGTTTTTAGCTCCATCAAACAGCCAGTATTTTTGGTAGCTGCTACCTTACGCCCTGAGACAATGTATGGACAAACCAATTGCTGGTTACATCCCGATATTAGATATATTGCTTGGCAAACAACACGCAACAATGAAGTTTGGATCAGTACAAGACGTGCTGCACGAAATATGTCTTATCAAGGTTTTACTGCAGAGGAGGGAAAAGTTACTGAATTGACTGAATTGACAGGACAAGATCTAATGGGAACTCCTTTATCATCGCCCTTAAGCTCTCATAAAACAATTTACACTTTGCCTATGTTATCTATTAAGGAGGACAAAGGTACTGGTGTAGTAACATCGGTCCCCTCTGACTCTCCCGATGATTATGCTGCTTTAATGGACTTGCAAAAGAAAGAAGCTTTTAGACAAAAATATGGTCTAGCGGATGAAATGGTTTTGCCTTTTGAGCCTATATCCATCATTGAGGTGCCCACTTTGGGTAACATGTGTGCTAAATATGCCTATGAATTGTTTAAAATTCAATCTCAAAATGACAAAGACAAATTAGCTGAAGCTAAGGAGCTTTGTTATCTTAAAGGTTTCTATGACGGGGTAATGTTGGTGGGCGAATTTAAGGGTAAAAAGGTACAGGATGTCAAAAAGGACTTGCAGAAACAATTGGTTGACTCTAAGGAGGCTGACATTTACTATGAACCCGAAAAGCCCATTATTTCCCGTTCAGGAGATCAATGTGTAGTGGCTTTGTGCAACCAATGGTATTTAAACTATGGCGAAGCCGAATGGCAAGCCCAGGCTTTTAAGATTTTAGCAGATATGGAAACGTATCATGAAGAGGCTCGTAATAATTTTGAACATTGTTTGAATTGGTTGCATGAATATGCCTGTTCGCGTACTTACGGTTTGGGCACCAAATTACCCTGGGATGAACAATGGCTCATAGAATCTTTATCTGATTCCACTATCTATATGGCCTTCTACACCGTCGTCCATTTGCTACAAGCCGGTTCCTTCCGGGGCGAAAAACCCAGTCCTTTAGGTATCAAAGCCAAGGATATGACACCTGAGGTATGGGACTATGTGTTCTTTAAGGATTCCCCATACCCGAAGTCAACAAAAGTGAAAAAAGAAACTTTGGATATTTTAAGAAGAGAATTTGAGTATTGGTATCCAATGGATTTAAGAGTATCGGGTAAGGATTTGATACAAAATCATTTGACATTTTCGATTTACAATCATGCTGCCATTTGGCCTAAGGATGAAACAAAATGGCCCAAGGGTATGCGTGTCAACGGCCATTTACTTTTAAACTCCGCCAAAATGTCAAAATCTGATGGCAATTTCTTAACACTACACGAAGCCGTGGATAAATTCTCTGCTGATGGCATGCGCTTGTGTTTAGCCGATGCTGGCGACAGTGTGGAGGATGCTAATTTTGTAGAAAGTACCGCAGATGCTGGTATCTTAAGGTTGTACACGTTCATTGAATGGGTCAAGGAAATGATAGCTGCACGTCCCGCCATGCGCAAAGGATCTAAACATACCTTTAACGATAAGGTTTTCATTAGTGAAATGAATTTAAAAACAAAACAAACCGATGAAAACTATAAGAAAATGTTGTTTAAGGAAGCTTTGCGTACTGGTTTCTATGAGCTTCAATTGACCAGGGATAAATACCGCGAGCTGTGCGGTATTCATGGCATGCAAGAAGAATTAGTGTTCGAATTCATACGTCGTCAAGCTTTACTTATGGCTCCCATTTGTCCCCATGTAGCTGAACACGTTTGGGGTTTGTTGGGAAACAAACAGTCTATACTTCATGCTCAATGGCCCGAAGTAGGTGCCATTAATGAAATTGATATTATGTGCTCGGAATATTTAATGGAGGCTGCCCATTCCTTCCGATTGAATTTGAAAAATCTTTTGCAAGTAAAGGGAAAAGGTGGCAAGGAAAAGGCTGTAGATCCCGCTTCAGTAAAACCAAATAGAGCTTTAGTTTGGGTTGCCAAGACCTATCCACCTTGGCAATGCTGTGTGCTCGATACCATGAGAGAATTATACACCCCCACTAACTCACTGCCCGACAATAAGGTCATTGCCGCCACTTTGCAGAAACGAGAGGAATTAAAAAAGTTCATGAAACGTGTTATGCCCTTTGTCCAAATGATTCGTGGAAAGGTTGAGAGTGGTAATGGCTTGACCGCTTTGGCAGTTAATCTGGATTTCGACGAGCGCCAGGTTTTACTTGACAATTTGGAATATTTGAAGAATACTTTGGATCTAGAAGCTTTGGAAATAAAATACACTGATGATCCCTCTGCCCCCGAAAAGACTAGGGAAGAAGTTAGACCTGGTAATCCCTTTATTGCTTTCACAGTTGCTCCCCATGTACCTGTGACATTTATAAATCCTATTGAAAGATCTAGCCTGTTTCAAGTCAACACTGTCGCTACTGAGGGGGAAACGGTTAAAACACTGCGAGAAAAATTAGCCAAAATTTTGGGTTTCAAAGGTATGTTTATGAACTCCATTGATTTATAAGTATTTTAAATTAAAATATCTTCCTTAGCTGACTTGTCTACTTTAAATATTTGGCATTATAATGATCCTGTTTTGGGACCACGTCAATTGCCCGAATTCCAAGATTACAAAAAGGGCAAAACTCTTCTTGCTGATGGTTCGCTGGTCTTGGATGTAGAGAAACAGCAAATCACTTTGCAACAAAAGAATGGTACTTCGGTACCTGTTGGCCGTAATTTTATATATGTTGTAGAGTAAAATATTTAAATATAGTTTTTTTCTTTGGTTTAATTTTTGGTTCAAATATTCTTTTTTCATTTTATTATTTTTTCTTTTTGAATTTTTATTTATTAAATAAAAGTGAATATGCGCAGCATAAGTGGATGATAAATATGTGTTTTTTAATAAATAAATTGTTTGCTTGCCCCAAAGGACTTACATATTTCTAAAATTTCAAGATAAGCAATATATCGTCGGCTTAATATGCAAACCTGCTAAATCCACTTTTTAAGTAAGTTGAGATTTTCACTCTTATTCTGCATTTCGATTACGTTCCCGCATTAAGTTACGCATCAATCGAAAAAACATATTCCAACAAAAAACTTAATCGAAAGAAAAAGAAGAAGACAATATTAACAGTTTTGCTATGAAACGTATGAAATCGGAGCAGAAAAAATAATCAAATTTGTAAACATATTAATAAAAAGTTAAATAATTAAACAAATAAAATAAACAACATTTGTAGTGAAAAAGTTAATTAAATAAATTTGCCAGGGACCTGATTCTGGCAGTCGTGATCGAGTGAGTGCTTTCTCGATTCGAAAACAATTTAATACCTAATTATTTTAGTCAATACTGAACGAATCTGAATTATTTTTTCAGTGTTGTAAAGCATTAATTTGAGCTTCATCACCAGCATGTATTTTTTCTCCTATTTGAGTCTTGATCAACTATATATATGCAGGTTTGTTCTGGAAATCGAAAACGCAAAACGCTACAATTTGGAAGTTGTTTTTATTACTCTTTTACAGCCAGGCCCACGATGTCACACGTTAACGTTCGCATAGAAAATTGCATTTAAAACAAAAACAAATTTTAGACAGCCAGGCCCACGATGTCACACGTTAACGTTCGCATAAAAAATTACATTAAAAACAAAAAAAAAATTTCTAACGTGTGACTTCGTGGGCCTGTTAATCAAATTTTTATAATTTTTGTCATAAAAATCTGTTTAATAGAGTAATATTTGTATAATATTCGTCATAAAATTCTTTTATTACAGAAATCTTATTAAAAAACGACGTTTAAAATTCTTGCGTTTTGCGTTTTCGATTTCCAGAACACCCCTGATGGTTTTTCGTTCAAGATGCACATATGATATTTCAGAAGTTTTTTCGTCTTTCCTGTAAAATAGGCTGAAAGGGAGTTAGCAGGTTTGCATATTAAGCCGACGATACATAATTTCGAACTTTTTCCATAAAAACGGGATTCTGACAATGGATTTTGCTAGAGGAGACCAAAAAACATACGTGTGTTGGTGTTTTGAATGATCACATCGGAATTAAATTTTGGAGCGGTTAAAGTTTCCCGCTTTGACCTGTTAGTGCAGCGTATCGGTATATGAGACTACGCGTTATTTACATCTGAGGTTATACCACATTTTCTCCAATCGCAAAGATAAACAGGCCTGTTCAGAAACCACCTTTACTCAAATCGCGTGATTTCAAATCACACGTGCTTACTAAAATCACACGTGTGATATTTTAGTGTCCTGTTTTTGTGTGTGTTTGGTGTGATCTTAAATTGCCGAAAGCACACCGATAAATACAAAAACGGTATGACTTTCAGAACACCACAAAATCACGCTCGTGATTTCAAAACACGTGATTTTCAGAACAGGCCCGTAAATCAAAAATTTTAAACAGCGTTTGTATGGCCCGATATGTTTATAAAAATTGTGAAATGGGAATCCTAGGGAAAATATTCTCAAAAAACTCAAACACAAAAATACATACATATTTTCCGTAACATTATCTAAAAGGTTGCTGAGTATACCGTATACCTCAGATGTAAAGAACACATTGTTTCATATACCGATAAGCTGCATGAACTAAAATAAAATTCCGATATGATCTTTCAAAACGCCGACATGTTTTTTTTGGTCTCTACGAGAATTGATTGTCAGAACCATGTAATTTCTTCTGTGTTGTACAGTGTTATCGATTGATCATCAACATTTTGTAGAAATAGTTTTTGGTTAAATTAATTATTGCAAAGTTTCAGAACACCCCTGTGTAAAAGAATATTTGTCTTGGACTTTATATGGCATTATCAGGCCTGTCACAGAAATCAATTCCGATCGAAAGAGATTTCGTTTTATGTGAGGCAAGATACGATCGATCGACTTTCGATCGGAATTGATTTCTGTGACAGTGTTGTATATATGTATATTTTTTTCGCGATTAGACCATTAATGAAAACTACTGTCAGTAACAAACCGATCTCCTTTTAATTTGGTGGAAATTTATGTTTTTAATACTAGAAATAACTCTGCAGAATTTTGGGATGATTGGTTCATAACCCTCCATGGCTCTAATATTAATCCCCCTCCTGAAAATCATTTAAGGTTGGCTTAAACTGTTACGAATCATGATATTTTACTCAAGCTAGTTAAAATTGCTAAAACTTTCTGATTGTCGGTCAATAATTTAATATACATGTGTCTAAGCCGCAACCAATTTTAAAGCGGACGTCTGTTTTTATAAAGATAAATTAATAATAAATAGATATCATATGATGGGCTTAAAGCACAAGGGGTTCAAGTGACTTATGTTAAATAATGAGACAAAAGCGGTTGAAGCAAAAGCAATTGAAGCAGGTATTTTAATGTCAAGTGCTTGAATTGTTCACCATATCTAGCGTCCGCATGAGAACCCTTCGTTTACCTCTTGTGCTTTGAACAACTTCTCCGAACTTCACCTATAATTTCATATGTAAACTAAATTTTAGAAAAAGGCACTTAACCCCCTTGTGCTTTAAGCCCCTCATAAAGATTCTACTCCTGAAATATTCGAACTTTCGCACAGTGGTGTATGGTATAGAAAGTGGCCATTAATTCATAGAAGTCACAATTTTAAAATGTTGTTATTTTTTATTGATGGATATTAATAAATACATAAAAAACCAGCATTTATAAAAAATTGTTGAAACAATTTTTGTTTTAACCTTTCATGGGCTTTTTTCTATTTTGGAAAAATATAATCTTATTTGACTGTTTTTGTTGTAACTTTTGATTGAATAACGATAAATTAGTAAATTTTTTGCAGATATTTCAGCATTCTTAAAAAACGCCTTGCTGTATTCCCATCGTTTAAGTTTCCAAAAACTGGTTTTGGTTGATCAACAATCAATCAAATTTTCTCTCTAAATTCCCTTTGATTGCGTTTTTTTGTATCAGCAAAAATTTTTTTTTCATCATCACATCTAGTTTGCTATTTTTTTTATCGGGAGTTTATATGATAAGTGAATAAGACACTCAAAAAATCTTATCCATCCATGAAGGACAGATAAACAAAACTCCATATTATCTATATTAACATCTTTTGAAATCATTTTATCAATATTGTTGAACTCTTTACTTGTGGCGCTACATACACAGAAAAAAATATCTCAAGAAAATTTTTAACAACACAGTTTGTTAAAAATCAAATTTTAGGTCAACAAACTTTTTGTTTGATTCAAAGAAAACATTTATCAAATTAACACTTTGCAAAATAGCACTCAATAAAACATATTTAATAATGAAATAATTAAATATTTCTTCATATTCAATAAAAAAAATATTTGAATCAAAGTAAAGACAGTATTTTAACAACTTTTGTCCATTTTTAAATAGCTCATAATTCTCATTTGTTTTACAGTTTTATTTGAATAATATATTTAGTTTTGCCAAAGTCTTTGGAAAAGGTTTCCTGATGATCTGGCCTAAGCAACCAGTGAAATGCGCATAGGAACTTACTTATCCCCGCATAATAAATTTTAGTGTTTTTATAAAAATTGAAAATTTATGACATCATCATTAATAAATAAAAAAATAAAGATTCGATTAACATTTTGTTTGATTTATTCAACATTTTCAACAATTTATTTTAACAAATCAAGTAAACATTTTGTTGAAAAAAATTATTTTGGGCAACAATTTTTTTTATTGACTCAATAAACTTGGTTGTTGACTAAAAATTGAACAATTATTCATACAAATTTTTTTATCAATACCGCAAAAACCGTCATCGCAGAAAATTAGAAAATTTTTGTAATCAAATATGCGATTTTCGTATTCAAATATGAAAATTATTTTTTTTTTCTGTGTATATATCACTTTTGTGTGGATTTTGTGTCTTTAATAGCGTTACAAACTTTACCGTCAATCATCACTAGAATAAGTTCGTGATTAACTTTCATTAATCTCTCTCCAACTAATACTACCGAATCGACAAGAGCCTTTGTTGAGTATCCACTCTTTCTTTTAAAAATTAAATTTTCAGGGACCTACAAAACCTAGTGGAAGACGGTCAAGGATTTTGCCAAATTGTTTTTTTTTTCACAAACTTGTTTCAACACAACACAAAAAAACAAATGAACGTGGCAGTACTGAATCTTAAATACCCTACTTAGTGATAGTAATTCTCGCTAATTAATTATCAATACATTAATATATTTAATGTCATCAGCTTAAACCAAAATAAAAGAAGTACTCGCATGTTCTCACGCACATGACCAACAATTATCATGTACCCTACAAGAAGAGAATCAGCGAGTTGTCACTTTTTTCACGTTGGTGTTAAGAAAATGATAGAATGAAATGACCGAAATCAAATTTTCTGTCATTTCATTCTATCATTTTCTTAACACCAACGTGAAAAAAGTGACAACTCGCTCATTCTCTTCTTGTAGGGTAGTGAACAAATTAACAATAAATATAAATAGAGATGATGGAAGAGGACCACATTTACCTCTATATATCTAAAGGGTGTTTTTAAAGCCCGAAAGAACTTGAAATTGTAAAAAATAACACAAAAAATAAAATAAAAACAGACGATCGATAAACTAGATTTAGTTAAGAAAATCTAATAAGAAGTGACACAAGTGTTATTGTGAAGTTTTGTGTTTATTATATTTTTTTAATTGTTTACATGTAATTATCTTTGTAATATTATGTTTTGTTTTTTGTTTAATGTTAATAATAATTACTATTGTATTTATTTATCCAGACCCCCTGAAGATGGTTAGCGATGTTAACCGAAATATTGGGAAAATAATAATAAAAATATAAAAAAAAACGAAAACATCACGAATTTTTATTTTTTATATTATTAATTTACGTGGACCTGCAGCCAAACAAAACAACAAATAATTTATATACCTATATCGGAAAAAGATCAACTATAAAAACATACATATAATCACACGGAAGGCACACCGAAAGTCATTATGACACTATACAACAGAATAAAAAGGAAATACAACAAAAACATCAACTTCTTTATTAAAAATTATTCAAAAAACAACAAATTACAATCAAATTTAAAAACATCAACTACTTTTCTAATTAAATGTAAACGATCAGGTATCATTCCTAACTTTATACGAAACATAACAAAAAACATTAAGAATATTTTTGAAATTAACAATAGAATACCACAAAATTTAAAGAAACCTTTGTGGAAACTTATTTGCAATTTTCATATGAAAATATTAAAAATGCTAATACAACATAAACATAAACAAATTAAGAAGAACACAAAACAATTGGCAAAAACTAAAGAAATTTTAGAGAGGGAACTGGACAAACACGACAGTGAGTTGTTTTTTAAAAGCGAAAACTTTTTACTTAAAAAACACAATAACAACAATAAAATAAGACATATTGAGAAACTAAATCATTGATGCCCACGGTAGTAGTATTGGTGAGAGTGACGAAATAACACTGGAAGAAAACAATTTGCTATTCATTTTATTTAGTCGTCAGCGAGATTGCGACGAAAGCACATGTGTGACGGGTGTTGTCATTTTTTTTCTGTTTCTTTGTTTAACAAAAGGGAAATTTAAAATTAATGAATGTACATATTTAAGTAATACACTTGGTGAATGTATTTATTTTAGTAATTCTCTTGATGAATGTATTGATTGGTATATATATATCTATAATACATACATATATAATTTATATATGCGGACATCTGGATAGTATGATATATTTCGGAATAAAAAGATTCTTCGAAGTGTTCATAAATTTTTGGGTAAGAAGATGTGTTTTATTGATGTATTAATGAAACTTGTTGGTTTCGCACTATTTTTATTGCTTACTTTTTTATGCCACAAACTCGAAATTTTACAGGGAAGGTTTTTTTTAAATAAAATCAGTTTGAATAAATAATATTTACATTATAAATTTCAAAATAATGGCTTTTTTCAAACTGATTTTATTTAAAAAAAACCTTCCCTGTAAAATTTCGAGTTTGTGGCATAAAAAAGTAAGCAATAAAAATAGTGCGAAACCAACAAGTTTCATTAATACATCAATAAAACACATCTTCTTACCCAAAAATTTTACCTGCTGTCACATTTGCTTTTATGTGTATAGGTTTAACTTGTTTTTTAAATATTTTTACTTACTTAAGAAAAGTGTTTTCAAAGAAAAAAACCCACTGACGCGATTGGTACAGAAACAAAAATATTTTTACAAGCACAAAATACCAACAAATTATTGTGGTTATTTTTTCTTAATAATTTCTGCATTTAGGTACGTCTTTTTAACGAAAGTAAAAGTGACCCTTTTCAGGTACAAAGAATTTTTTTCACAAACAAAACACATATCGTTAGCTTAAATGCAAAACAATGTAGATATTATTTGAAAATTACAAATTAATAGAATACAATATTTTTTCCTTAATTTAGTAATACTCTTTGTGAATGTATTTATTTATTTGCAAATAATTCATGTCTTTGTGAACATCTTCAAAATGTTTTTTTAAATTATATTTTTTAGTTTTTTTAAATGTCTTATGACAAATAAGACATTGCATGTCATCAAAAGCATTTTGTAACATAAAATAATTTTCGACTGACATCATTAATAAATCGCAATAATTTCAATTTATGTGTTAACTCACAGCAGTCTCGATGACGATTAAAATAAGACACAGAAGTTCTGCCAGTGTAGTTTGTCTCTCGCACTCAACATGCTGATTTCCTATTGGTTGATTGACGATCAAACAAAAGAGCGTAAGTATACGTGTGAGTTTCATTTGCTGATATCAGCCACTACTGGGCATCTTTGAACTAAATCAGAGATAGGCAAAAGGCCGCCCATGGGCGCTTTGTTATTCTCTTATTTACACGTACTTAAGCACACGTACAGAAGAAAAATATGAAAACAATTCAGTCTCGCATGAGCAGTCGCACTGGTATGTTGTGTTACGCTTGATGCTTGAGCAGCGTTGCCAATTGTGATTTTTTTTGTTAAAAAAAGTTTTTTTTTGTTAAAAAAAAGTTTTTTTTATAATGTAAGAAAAGATAAACTCACTGTTTTTATTTAAACTGTTATATTGTTATAAGTATAACTGTTGCTTATAATTCTTATTCGCTTAACAGTTTTATTTGTTTAATATCATTAGTTTTTCTAAAATCCTTGGATGAAGTTTCCTGACAAATACAAATAGCTTATGCCATCAACAATAAATTTCAAGTGTTTTTATCAAGACAAATTGGGAATTAAGCATGACAAACAAAATCTTGTAAACATAATTGCAAATTTTTTTTTAGATAAGTTCTCTGTTTAAAAAATGAGTTTTTTTTTTGTAAATTATGCTGTTTTACATCACAATTTGTTTCTTTAAATTTTGGTATTACATTTTATACGAGGTTTATGCCTTTTAAAAGCTTGATCAAACTTCATTATAATCCATTATTATGTAACATTGAAACACATAATAGTGACAGAAAAAAAGAACTTAGCTTATTCAATACTTTTGACTACTTCATCTATGTCAAACTTGTAAGTATAACATCTTCGAGATGTTCATCTGTGAGACGATTTCGGTGTTTATTTTTTATAAACTTCAATAAATGGTTTTCTTCCGTACGTGTGTTTAATATGCAATGTTTTCGAAAAAAAAGAATTATGGCAACGCTGCAGAACAATGAGAGCGGGAGAGTCATATAGCACTAACATTATTATAAAATACAAATGTATGTGTTTGCCTATCTTTGAACTAAATGCATTAAAACAACAACTTGACAAAGAATTGAATATAAAGCACAACAAAGAGTGGTTTATAAACAAAACAAATAAAAACATACCAACAAATATACAGTGGCTATTGTCATTAGGTCCCAAACATGCATTACCAACAACAAAAAAGACATTCCCGCTTTTTAAATGCATTGCTGAAGGGGAAGACTGTGTACAAACAATTGAAAATAAAGAGAAACAAGAGAACGCAAGAATAAAATTAACATCGTTATTGGACAACCATTTGGAAAAAACAACAATTAACAGAAGAGATAGAATAATACTTGACACAGTGGGACAATCGCAACAATTTTTGAATAAAAATGGGGACATACTTATTTTAAACGCTGATAAGGGAAGTAAAACAGTAGCGATGGACAAAAATGAATATGAGGAGAAGATGAAAATAATTTTACAAGATTTTTCCACATATCGTCGTTTAAAGAGAGATCCGACATCTAGTTTACAAACTAAAAACAACATATTTGTAGAAAAAATTTACAATCTTAAGTTAATTGATGTATATGAGAAGCACAAATTGACCATAAAGACTGCGATGGCTCCTAGGATATATGGACTGCCAAAGATTCACAAAAATGGAATGCCTTTGAGACCAATATGCTCGTCGATAAATTCACCCTCTTATGGTCTCTCCAAATACATGGTAAACATATTAAAACACTTGACGGAAAATTCGATATACAATATAAATGATGCTGTAGAATTTAGTTCAAGAATAAATAACATTTACATCGCCGATGATGAAGTTCTTATTTCATTTGACGTGGTTTCATTATTCCCAAGCATTCCGATTAATTTAGCACTAAGGACAATTGAAGAAAAATGGAAATTTTTAGAGGCACATACAAATATACCTATGGATTTGTTTTTAGACATTTTGAGGTTCTGTATCAAAGAGAGTAGATATTTAGTGTATAATGACAAAATCTATGAACAGAGGAAAGGAATGCCGATGGGCTCTCCAGCCTCGCCAGTTATAGCTGATATAATTATGGAACAGCTTCTTGACATATCATTGGCAAAAATGGACGAAAAACCGAGGATAATTATAAAATATGTGGATGATTTATTCGCAATAGTAAAAAAGGACAGAATTAATGACACCATCGAAAAACTAAATTCATTTAACGGACAAATACAGTTTACCATGGAAAAAGAAAATAACAACCAACTGCCATACTTAGACGCAATTGCTATTAGAAAAGGAAACAATTTAAAGGTTAATTGGTATCAAAAACCAACAGCCTCTGGACGATTAATAAATTTTTATTCTAAGCATCCTAGAAGAATTATTATAAATACGGCATCGAATTTCATACGACGAGTTCTTAAAATAAGTGACACGGAATTCCATAAAAACAACATAACAAAAATAACCAATATTTTAACCATGAACGACTTCCCAATAAGGACAATTAAAAATCTTATAAAACGTGCAAAAAACAACAGGCAACAGGTGATAAGAGAACCAAAAAGATATAAAAGCATATCATATGTTTCTGGACTCTCGGAAAGATGGAAAAACTCAGATATTTATGACGAAGAAAAATTTGAACTAGCATTTAGAACGGACAATACTGTAAATCAGTTATTTAGCAAAACTAAATCAAAAATTAAAAAGGAAGACAAGTCAAATGTGGTATATAAAATTCCCTGTAGTGGTGACGGGCTCAATATATGCGATAAAGTATACGTTGGGACGACAAAAACGAAACTTAAGACAAGAATATCTTCGCATAAATCTGACCTTAAAACTATTGACAAACCTATTGAACAAAAAACTGCACTAGCAGCCCACTGTACGTTGAAAAATCACAAACCATATTTTGAAGGAGTAAAAATATTACATGAATAGAGAAATTATTCGAGGAGATTTACATTAGAGATGCTACACATTATTGATGTTAATCCACAGCTTCGTCTCAATTACCGACAAGACACAGAAAATTGTGCACACATATACAGACAATTAATTAATAAAAACAGACGATCGATAAACTAGATTTAGTTAAGAAAATCTAATAAGAAGTGACACAAGTGTTATTGTGAAGTTTTGTGTTTATTATATTTTTTTAATTGTTTACATGTAATTATCTTTGTAATATTATGTTTTGTTTTTTGTTTAATGTTAATAATAATTACTATTGTATTTATTTATCCAGACCCCCTGAAGATGGTTAGCGATGTTAACCGAAATATTGGGAAAATAATAATAAAAATATAAAAAAAAAACGAAAACATCACGAATTTTTATTTTTTATTTTATTAATTTACGTGGACCTGCAGCCAAACAAAACAACAAATAATTTACAAAAAATTAAATTGTAATCAAAATTTTTTTTTTATTCGAAAGATCAATACGTGACATTAACATTTGAAAATGATTTCGGGCATATGGGCACCGCGGCTGTTCTTGACGAAGCGCATTCTGGACGTCCAATTTTGGGCCACTTTTTCGAGCACTGCTGGCCGTATGTCACGAATAACACGAACAATGCTGGCCTCCAAGGCGTCAATTGTTGCTGGTTTATCAGCATAAACCAGTGACTTCACGTAGCTTCACAGGAAATAATCGAGAGGTGTCAAATCGCACGACCTTGGAGGCCAATTGACAGGTCCATTTCTCGAAATCAACTTATCGCCAAATTTTGATTTCAATAAGTCGATGGTTGCGTTCGCCGTATGGCACGTAGCGCCATCCTGTTGAAACCACATCTCCTCCGGATCAATGTCATCCATATTTTCAAACAAAAAATCATTGATCATGGTGCGGTAACGATCTCCATTGACCGTAACGCGAGCTCCGGCCTCATTTTTGAAGAAATATGGTCCGATGATGCCACCAGCGTGAAAACCGCACCAAACGGTGCATTTTTCTGGATGTAATGGAGTCTGTAGGGTCTCTTGTGGATTGGTCTCGCTCCATATGCGGCAATTTTGCTTATTAACAAACCCGTTAAGCCAAAAATGCGCCTCATCGCTGAACACAATTTTGCGATTTAAATTTGGATTAAATTTTAAAATTTTTCAAAGTAAATTTGGATGATTTCGTAGCGTTGTTCAAGCGTGAGTCTATTCATGATGATTTGTCAGAGTATACTGAAACGATAAAAAAAAATATTTCATCAAAATTTAATTTTTTTGTGTTACTTTTTACAATTTAAAGTTCTATCTAGCTTAAAAAAACACCCTTTATATATCAGATTTTAAATGAGTAAAATATATAAAGACTAAGCTTTAATTACTTATGCAATAAGCTTTAAGTAAATATGTGCATATATATTTACTATTTACGAGATAATTTCTCGGTCGTGAGTGAAATTCAAACTTCCCTACAAGAAGTGAATGAGCGAGTAGTCACTTTTTTCACGTTGGTCTTAAGAAAATGATAGAAAGAAATGACAGAAAACTTGATTTCGGTCATTTCATTCTATCATTTTCTTAACACCAACGTGAAAAAAGTGACAACTCGCTCATTCTCTTCTTGTAGGGTTGTTATGTCATTATAGCATGATTATTTGTGAAAGATTCTATTCAAAACAATTTTTTTGTGAGTGTGCGTGATTTAAAGTTACTCACGCACCCACCTCTAATAAACATCACACTCATTAGCTACAATAACAACAAAAGATAATAAAAACAACTTTTTTTTTGTTTGTTTTTTTACATTTATTTTTAGCAACTGGAGTTCTCTCACAAAAACCTTCATAACTCAAAAACGCACAAATGCGCAAATCTACATTTTTAGAGCAATTAGATTTTTTTTTAATGTTTCTAAAACATTTATCTAAACAAAAAATAGTTTTTATATGCTGATATACCTGAAGTTGAAGGTTCCATTATAAAACTTTTACTTATAGAAGATTTTATAAAAAATATAATTACTTGAAAAATCAAAATTTTCTCTTTTGATCAATGCGCGCAAAAATAACAAAAATGATTGAAATTTGAACACACACTGCAAATAAAGTAAACAACTTAATTAGTATTGTGGTTATTTTGTTGAACTATTTATGGTTTTTAATCCAAATTTTTAATAATTTTAATTAGGCTTAAGTTCATTAAATTTAATTTTCATTAAATTATTTTTATGAAGAAAGGAATTTTACAACATGAAAATCAATTAAAATTGTTATTGATGATCTTTCATTCTTGACCGTGGCCGGGGCTCGAACCCGGGCCGGCAGGTTACCATGACATGTTTCGATCGCAACCACTCGATCTCCTCAGATGGATTTGCCGTTTTACACTCGCAGCCATCGACGACTGCTGACGTCAATAGTCAAACATCAATCCTTAAACCAAATTGTATTTTAACCTTTGGTAGATCGAAGTTTGCTTTTTTGAATGATTATCCATTTTAATTGATTTTACATGTTCTTCCTTACTTCTGTTTTTTCGTACTGTTGTCAAGAATTTTTCTTGAAGTCCAAAGTACATTTTTTTTTTTTTTTTTTTTTTCATGTTTTTTTTTTTTTTTTTTTTTTTTTGTCTTTCTTTTTCTTGTTGACCTTTTTTAGCACAACTTGAAGGACAAATGAATACATAGAGCTCGTGCCTTAGCTTTAACAATAATTAGTATTGTGGTTATTTTGTTGAACTATTTATGGTTTTTAATCCAAATTTTTAATAATTTTAATTAGGCTTAAGTTCATTAAATTTAATTTTCATTAAACTTAAGCTACGGTCACACTTATTAAATATTTGATCAAATAAGCGTAACCCCCACTTTAGTTAATAGTTAGTGAGATTTAAAATGGTCTTAATATTACAAAATAAACTAATTATACTACTAGACATAGCAAAAAACAGTTTTTTGTAAGATCTGGTATTTTAATCAAAATAAATATTGATATTAAGCGAAATGATTTTTTAGTTTGGTTGTTGGTCCCGTTTTTTTCGTCAAATATTTGATAAGTCTGACCGTAGCTTTAGAACTTTTATTTTTGCAGTTAGTGATGCAGAAGTTTATCTACTTTCACATGGTACCAAATACGTTTGAGAAAGTTAAAGTTCATCTTTTTAATTAATCGCCACTTTTAATGGGGTTCGCCCCTCTGTGTGTCGGTGGAGGGTATCAAAGATTCGACACAGCCGAAAATAGCACTCTAACTTGTTCTTTTTTCATTATTTATTTATTGAATCTCAAAAGATTTTGTTATTCGTGCTTAATTCCCAGTTTTTATCATTGATAAAAACACTTGAAATTTATTGTTGATGGGATAAGCTATTCCTATGCGCATTTCACTGGTTGCTTAGGCCAGATCATCAGGAAACTTCATCCATAAAGATTTTGGAAAAACTAAAGATATTAAACCAAATAAAACTGTTAAGCGTATGAGACTTAAAGCAACAGTTCTACTTGTAACAATATCAAAGTTTAAACAAAACACATCAACAATAAACAGTGGGTTTATCTCATCTTACATTCCCCACTACAATTAGTTGAAATTCTCTCAACATTAACTGTAGTTGTAAGTAGGTTAAGAAAAACAAAATAAAAACAAACAACAACTTACAAAAGATGTTGTCAATTAAGTGTTTTTTAGACCGTGCACTTGTCTGTTTATTATCAAAAAGTAATTTCAATTTTTGGGAATACAAAATTTTTTAATTTCAAAAGATTTTGTTATTCGTGCTTAATTCCCAGTTTTTATCATTGATAAAAACACTTGAAATTTATTGTTGATGGGATAAGCTATTCCTATGCGCATTTCACTGGTTGCTTAGGCCAGATCATCAGGAAACTTCATCCATAAAGATTTTGGAAAAACTAAAGATATTAAACCAAATAAAACTGTTAAGCGTATGAGACTTAAAGCAACAGTTCTACTTGTAACAATATCAAAGTTTAAACAAAACACATCAACAATAAACAGTGGGTTTATCTCATCTTACATTCCCCACTACAATTAGTTGAAATTCTCTCAACATTAACTGTAGTTGTAAGCAGCGTTGCCGTTTTGGTTACTTTTAACCAAAACTGGTTACTTTTTTTCTCAATGTGTACTTGTGTACTTTTTTTCCATTTTGGTTACTTTTTTCAACACAAAAATAACCAATTTTTTGTTTTGGAGCAAGAACTACCCGCTCCGCTTTTTTGACCTTTAAAAATTGTGTGTGGTATTTGTGCATCTTAAACCAATACTTTTTTCATCTAGTTAAAAATAATTTTTTTAGAAGCTTAAGCTTTAACAGACTATCAAGTGTAAATGGCCATTATCTGCTACTCTTTCTAGATAAACGATAAGGTCAAAGGCCCTTCCGATCCGATCCCGTTTAATATGAGTATATTCCACTGGGCAAAAATCATCTATAAATTAATGATCTACCGCAAAATTTAGCGTAATTTTGCACTTTGATAATATAACACACAGTAAGAGCTCTTCATATAAAAAGAATGAAAGCTATAGCTCATAAAATTTTTAAAAATGACGAAAATAAGTTTAAACTTTGTATAGGAAGTGCCACTTCCACTAAAAATTTCGAAAAATTGTATATCCTTTTGTTCTTTCCCGAAATCGGTCCAGCGGCTAATGAGCCTACAAGATACAAACAAACACAATTTCTTCTTTAGACATATTTTTAAACTGAAGTGCGAACAAAATAGTACTTTTGATACAAAATAATTTTGGTTACTTTTTTTCGGTTTTGGTTACTTTATTTTTACATTTTGGTTACAAAATTTTTTTGGTCGTGGCAACGCTGGTTGTAAGTAGGTTAAGAAAAACAAAATAAAAACAAACAACAACTTACAAAAGATGTTGTCAATTAAGTGTTTTTTAGACCGTGCACTTGTCTGTTTATTATCAAAAAGTAATTTCAATTTTTGGGAATACAAAATTTTAATTTCAAAAGATTTTGTTATTCGTGCTTAATTCCCAGTTTTTATCATTGATAAAAACACTTGAAATTTATTGTTGATGGGATAAGCTATTCCTATGCGCATTTCACTGGTTGCTTAGGCCAGATCATCAGGAAACTTCATCCATAAAGATTTTGGAAAAACTAAAGATATTAAACCAAATAAAACTGTTAAGCGTATGAGACTTAAAGCAACAGTTCTACTTGTAACAATATCAAAGTTTAAACAAAACACATCAACAATAAACAGTGGGTTTATCTCATCTTACATTCCCCACTACAATTAGTTGAAATTCTCTCAACATTAACTGTAGTTGTAAGTAGGTTAAGAAAAACAAAATAAAAACAAACAACAACTTACAAAAGATGTTGTCAATTAAGTGTTTTTTAGACCGTGCACTTGTCTGTTTATTATCAAAAAGTAATTTCAATTTTTGGGAATACAAAATTTTAATTTCAAAAGATTTTGTTATTCGTGCTTATCCCATCAACAATAAATTTCAAGTGTTTTTATCAATGATAAAAACTGGGAATTAAGCACGAATAACAAAATCTTTTGAAATTAAAATTTTGTATTCCCAAAAATTGAAATTACTTTTTGATAATATTTATTGAATCTTCATATATTAAATATGAACTATCAAAAATTAATACTTTATTTAATGTCCTGCCAGTCAGTGTGACCAGATTTTAAAAAAATATAGAGCTAAATCAGGTTAAAAATAGAGCTAAAAAAGGCTAAAAATAAATAAATAAAAGCCAAAAAATAAAGCTAAATTTTTATATTGCTTTTTAATAATATTAATTCATTATTCGTATTATAAATAACACATACTATGTAAAAACCTTTTTTTTAGTCAAAATTTAAGTAAAATATGTTTTTAATCAGTAACCAAATCAAACTATGTATAGTTATGGAACAAAAATATCTTGATGAGCATTAAATTCAAACACATATTCATGTATGTATGCTCGTATAATAATAATGATTATAAAATAATTTTTTGTAATTCTTATGCCAGCATAAGTTAACCACAAAGAAAATAAAGTTAAGAAAAGTCTTAAGACTAAAATAAAATTGATAGCAATTCAAAACTACTTTGGTTGATATATATAAAAATAAAGTAAAAACAAAAAATATAAAATTAACATATAAAATGTGATATCACATGAACGTATGTATGTATCTTTGTACAATGGTGAACATATATAAAAAAGCTCTTAAAGCTAATATACAAAAAGGAATAAATTCAAAGGCATCGGTTAATATAAAGTATAGTATAGAACAAATTTGGAATCCTATAAGATTTGGATTCTTCGTTTGCACAAATTATGAGTATATTTACTAGATTTAAAAATTTTTAATTCCAAAAAATACTTTTTAACAAGCAAACGAATAAACTTGATAAATATTTGACTACATGTTAAATATTTCCTCAAATGAATATTCGTCTTCCTCTAAAGAGTTCGACAAAAAATCACTATTATTTCTATAAATAGATTTATTAAAATTTTTTATGAGATCATTTGTTATTTTAAAATTATGACAAAATTTATTTATTCTTTTTAAGCCACATCTTATATAGAGAAGTGAATTTACTGTATTTAAAGTAAATCTGTTTCTAATTTTCGTTTTTATGAGATTCATTCCGCTGAATACGCGCTCAACTTCAGCGTTACTGAAAGGCAAAACTAAAAATTTCATCACAAAAATAGATAATTCCCTAAAGGGGTTTTCATTTAATGCATTCTTATACTCAAAAACATTGATCCAAAATTCTATTGTTGAATTTTGATTAGGCCACTCGTAACAATTTAATTTTTGCCACTGTAATTCTAAATCAGAAATTTCATCTAGTTTTAAAATTGTCATTTCTTCTTTAAAATTCTCATACAAAGTACATTTTATTTTCTTGAGACTATTTTCTAAAGAAAAGAAGTTTGTTTGTTGCAGTGATGAAATATTGTTTGGTAAACGTTGGCGTAATTGATATATTAATTGTTTAATAAAATTTTGGCAAGTACATCTTATATCTTTTTCTGTTTCAGAATCTATTATTTGTCTTTTCGAAATCAGATATTGTTCAAAACTATAATTAAAATAAGGTATTGGAGTTAAAAAATCTTCCAAATCAGATTTTAACGGATCAAAATGTTCAGTTTTCAAAATAATTTGATTTGCAAGATCTTTCAATAATAAATAAACTTCTGAAAGCAATAATGTGGGATCTGCGTCGTTGCTTTCAAACATTTTGTTTACTTTTTGAACATCTGATAGTAACGGGTTCAAAAACTTTAAATAAAGTAAATTCTTTTCATTATACAATTTTTTCAAAATTTTAGCTTGATGACACGACTCAGAAACAGCTGCAATTTCAAAATGGGTTTTTAGTTCTAACCATTGGTTTTCAATTCGATTTACAGCTGTTTCTATTGACAGCCATCTAGTGTCACAAGCTCTTACTAACTTAAGTGGCTGCATATCACAATTAATTGCTGCATATATGTTTTTATAGTTCTTTTGTCTTAAACTTGATTTTGAAAACCAATTATATGTTTCTGCCACTAAATATTCAATTTCGGACGGCAAACTTTTGGACGCATGTCCATTGTAATTGTATCGAATGACAAACGCAAGGAACTAATACAATTTTATCGTTTTTTTCTTTTAAATTTGCGATAACACCACGGTTCACCCCGGTCATAACTTTTGCGTTTTCTGTTCCTAAGCCTACCATATATTTTATATCTAGATTAAAAGCATTTACAATTTTTAAGATAGCTGAAGAAATTCCGAGAGTTGTTGCTTCTTCTAGAGCATACAAATGTAAAAATGTATTTACGATATGCTTTAATGACTTACTGTAGTACCGAATTACTACACCTAAATGTTTTTCCACAGTAATATCGGTTGACTCGTCTATTATAAGACTATAATGACTTCCCTTAATGTCGTCTGTCAACAATTGCTTGAAATGTGGTGCCAAAATAGAAGTAATGATAGCGGTACATTTTGTTCGCCCCAAAGACATTGCCACCGCCGGTTTGCTGTCATTGAAAATATTTTTGTGCATCTTTACCATGTGATCTACAGACCTAATAGAAGTATGCACCGCCACGAACAATGCATCAGACAACTCAGCTTCTTTTTTCTTCGTACAGCTACTTGAAGTTTGAAACTCTAATGTTTTTTGATTTTTGGTCTTGAAAGGTGATGCAGCAGCTACATGCTTACTTGTCTTCCCATGCGTTAACAGGTTACTTAATTTTGATTTCAATGTACAATGACAGTATTTACATTTTACCTGTTTGTCATTTACTTCAACAATCCACTTCGAAAGTCTCGAATCATTGAACCAGCTTTTTCTCAATTTTTGCGTGTATTTTCTAGAATATAAAACGATACTTAATTCCTTATACTTTTCTTTTCAATATTAAAACTACTTTTTGCTAGTACTAGGTGAAAATTCATCTTCTGTATCACTACTACAGCTATGCACAATTTGCTTATCATTCGACTCATTTCTTTTTAAGAATCTATATGTATAAGTAATTAAAAATAATACACCTTACTTATAGTTTTATATTAATACTACTGACTTTTCCATTTTCCTTTTTATTAATTTTTTAATTTAATAGGTAGGTATAAAGTATGAATTTAAGAAGCCAAATACGAAAAAACAGTTACATGTAGTTCACAATAAAAGAAGAAAACAAAATGTGTACAAAAGTACATTTCAAAACAGATTATAGCAGATATTGAAACATCGCATTGTTTTCATATATGTGTGTAGATCATCAAGCTGTCAAAAACAATAGTGAAAAAATAACTGCAAATCTCCTACTACCACCTTGTTTAACTTTAAAGAACTACTTGCTGATTTATTGTTTCTGTGATGCCAGATTTTAGCTGTTTGAGACTAGTTTATAAGTTTACCAATATATCTTTATTTTATTGAACTTTCTTTTTTTATTATGTACATATCATAAAATCATTGGAATACAAATAGAAAAAAAGGCTAGAAAAAGCCAAATTCATTTTTTAAAAAAGCTTAAAAAAAAGCTTAAAGCTAAATGAAATATATCAAGCTAAATCCAAAAAAATAAAGCTAAATTTAGCTCGAAAAAAGCTAATATGGTCACACTGCTGCCAGTGCCAGACAAAAATTTTCTGTTCACATATGTAGGTGTTTATCGCTCATCTAAAGGGTGGTTAAATTGTAAGGGCCGATGTTGAATGTGAACCACACCTAAACGCCAAGTTTTTTGCCGAATTTTATTTGACATTTCTCTATTTCAGACTTACTCAATTTGAACCATGGAGAGATACACAATCCAACAACGTGTTTAAGTTATCCAGACTTATTATGAAAATGGATGATAAATTTCGAAGAAAATCATCTTCAGTGATGAGGCACATTTTCACCTCAGTGGATTTGTCGATAAGCAGAATTTCCGCATTTTTTTTTTTTTTTTTTCTCATTATTTTTTTTTTATTGAATCTTCATATATTAAATATGAACTAACAATAATTAATCAAATCTTAACCTAAAACGTTATTTTATGTCCTGCCAGTGCCAGACAAAAATGTTCTTCATCACGGGTTGTGTTCACTTATATAGGTGTTTATTGCTCATCTAATTGGGTAAGTGCTGCAGTGTCTCTTCTTCTTAAGCGAGTGTGGCCGCCATGGTTTAAAATATTTCGAGCTAGTGGATTTGGGTGTTGTTCAAGCCTTTTTAAATATTTTACTGCATATTTTGTAATCATAGTTTTTACTAATGGAACATTGAGATCCTTGTGAATATTTGAGTTTTTAACATACCAAGGGGCAGCTGTGATTATTCGAAGAAGTTTATTTTGGCGCCTTTGAATTTTTTCGATATTAGAGGCCGAGGCAGTGCCCCATAGTTGAATACCGTAGCACCAGATTGGCTTTAAGATGGAGTTGTAAAGTAAAAGTTTGCAGTCGAGACTTAGGACAGAGTTTCTTCCAATAAGCCAATGAATTTGGATGGCTTTTAGTTTCATTTGAGATAATTTTGCCTCTATATGGCTTTTCCACGTTAAACGGCGATCTAGATGAATACCAAGGTATTTTACATGCGAATTTTGAGGCACTAAATGATTATTGATTTTAATAGGGGGGCATGTTTCCCGACGCAAGGTAAATGTTACATGTACGCATTTTTGCTCATTGACCTTTATCCTCCATTGCTTTAGCCACAGTTCGAGTTGAAATATATGATCCTGTAAGTAACGAGATGCTTCATAACGGTTTTCGTGGACGCTTAGAAAAGCTGTATCGTCTGCAAATGTTGAAGTTTGTGTATAGTTGCTTGTTGGCATGTCCGAAGTATAAATTAAGTATAATAGGGGGCCCAGGATGCTGCCTTGTGGGACTCCAGCGTCAATGGGCTGAGGTGAACTTAAGAAATTTCCTTCTTTAATAATAAATTGACGACCGACTAAGTAGCTTTCTAGCAGCTTGTGTGTGTTTGCTGGTAAATTTTGCTTCAATTTATGTAATAAGCCTTCATGCCAGACTTTATCAAAAGCTTGCGAAACATCGATGAAGAGTGCTGAGCAATATTTCTTTTCTTCAAATGCTTTTCTTATGACATTTACTATTCGATGAGTCTGTTCGATTGTGCTGTGTTTTCTTCTAAATCCAAACTGATGGTTTGGAATACATCTATTTTCACTTAAAATCGGTGTTAATTTTGAAACTAATAATTTCTCAAACAGCTTTGACATATTTGATAATAAGCTAATAGGCCTATAAGACTCAACTTTTGTATGATCTTTACCTGGCTTTGGTATCATGGTAACTAAGGAAACCTTCCATTTTTGAGGATAGTATTCGAGGCGTAAAATAGCATTAAAAATAAAGAGAATAATTTTCTTTGCTATGCGAGGTAGCTCTAAAAGCATTTTATTACTGATCTTATCAATACCAGGTGCCTTCTTAGTGTTTAAGTCACAAATAGCCTTTTCGATTTCTCCCATCTCAAATCTGAAGGGTATAGCTGCTCTAGCAGCAACAGGTGGTAACTCGACCGCAATATTGTGAGATATATTTGGTGTAAATACGTTTTTTAAATGATCGACAAACAGGTTTCCTTTTTCAGCATCATTTCTTGCCCAACTTCCATTTAAGTTTCTTAATGGTGGCTTAGAGACAACTGGCCTTTTGAGATTTCTAGCTGCACGCCACAATGAGTAGTCTGATTGTGGAGTTGCATCAAGTTCCTTGAGATATTTTTCCAGTGAAGCCGTTTTCTGAGTCTGCAGTAACATTCTCAGCCTTTTTGTACAGTCTTTTAGTAATTTCTTAAGTTGAGGGGATCTGTGCAATTGCCACTCTCTACGAGCTCTCCTTTTTTCAGACAAAAGACGCTCGACATCTGAGGAATATATTTTATTATTTTTAGTTTTTTTGGGGGCAATACTGGAATGTTGTACAGCTAGTTTTAGAAAACTGTCAAAATTGACAATAGAGCGATCTATATACTCCGGTGTGTTAAGCGGAATATTTTCTGTGCAATGGGTACTAAGATATTTTTTATATTTTAACCAATTTATATGTGTAGCTGACGTCGCTATGTATCCAGAGGGAGATTCAATTCTATTGGTGTTTATTATAGTAACTATTGTAGGTGTGTGATCAGAGGATAATTCTAAGGAGGCTTCAACGTGAATCGTTTTTGTGGGGATGTTTTTAACAACGCCAAAATCGATGACATCTGGAATTTTTTGCGCATCAGCAGGCCAATATGTTGGTTGGCCACTCGCGACAACATTTAAATTCATTTTAGAGATTGTATTAAACAAAACACGACCCTTTGGTGTTATTAGTCGTGACCCCCAGAAGGTATGTTTAGCGTTATAATCGCCAGCAGCCAGGAAACAGGGCCCCAATGACTTATAATATTTATAATATTGGCTTTCCGATATTGAAAACCTAGGTGGTGAATATAAAGATGAAATTACTATGTTTCGATTTATCTCTTCAACACAAATGTTCGTTGCTTGGAGATAATCTTCACGATGAGCACACATTGGGTAGTGTTTAATTCTGTTTTTTATTAAAATGGCAGAACCTCCACAAGCTCTATCTCGAGGGTCCTTGGTATCATATAGAGTATAACCATTGATTTTGAACGTATTTCTTGAGGTCAAATGAGTTTCAGAAACCATCATGACATCAATTTGTTTATTTTTAAGAAAGTATTCTAATTCATTTTTATGTTGGCGGATGCCGTTTGCGTTCCAAAAACAAATTTTTAAACAGTTCATGGCTTGTTAAGTACAGCTTGCAATAACATCGATTGCATTCTAAGAATTTCCTGCATCATATTACCCATTGTGTTTGTAAAATTATTTACTGTTTGCACTAATGTTTCCATTGTTTTTTCTAGCCGACTTAGATTAGAAACTGGAGTTTCGGCATTACTTGTCGAAGCGCCTTGCATTGGTACATTGTTTGATTTTAAGACGTTGGCATAAGAGATTCTGTTACTACTAGGCTGGGGGGCCTGAAGGTCATTACTGTTTACTTGATATGTTACCTGAGGGGGATTAGTTTTCGG
The DNA here is from genome assembly GCA_963931875.1 of Pollenia griseotomentosa. Lineage (NCBI taxonomy): Eukaryota > Metazoa > Arthropoda > Insecta > Diptera > Polleniidae > Pollenia > Pollenia griseotomentosa. The sequence continues at coordinate 97,013,537 of OZ007561.1, read as the reverse complement.
TCCAACCGACTGCTTGACGAAAGTATATACAGGGCATCCTCTATAATTGGCAGTGTGATTGCCACCACAGTTGCTGCATTTTTTTACGTTGGGGTCGGTTTTAGACTTGTCGCAAAGAACTGTACCATGTAATTCGCCACATACTACGCAAACAGGGGGTAAGTGGCAGTATGCCTTAGTATGGCCAAATTCTTGGCAGTTCAGACATTGAACGGGACCACCTCTTTTGTGCGGCTCCTCTATAGTTACTTTTCTGTACAGAATATATTTTAAGTTATAGATTGGATGCGTTTCATTTTTTTTAAGTTTAACGTCGCCGGGTTCAAACTCCACTCGAAAAAGTGGTTGGGGAATTTTTTCTCTATTTTTAATGTTTAATACATGTTTTACCTTGAAGCCTCTTTCTTCAAGGAATGTTTTTACCTCTTCTGGGTCCACACATGAGTCAATACCCTTAATCACTACCTGAAGACCTTTACTGCTTTTCAGTTGGTATGTATAAAAATTTTTTTTGAGTGCCTCAAAGTTGCTTACAATTTTTCGAAAATCATTCTCATGATTGATTTGTATTTTTGTTTCGTTTATACTACCACGCTTGATAGCAGCTACGTAAAACGAATTTTCACCTATAACCGATATTAAACTCTTTATGAGCTCATTAGAATTTTGCTCCCTCAGATATATCGGGGGAGGCTTGGACGATTTTATGACGTTTTGTGCTTCAGAGGATTCATCCTCCAGAATTGCAAAACGATTTTGAGAATTTATTTTATTAAAAGATGGTACTTTTGAGGCCGAAGCAACTGCTGCAGAGGTAGGGCTGCGTCCCCGTTTAAGCACTGTTATGTACCTGTCCATACCAACTTGTACTGTAGGCTTTTGAGAAGTTTTTACTTGAGTTATTGAGTTGTCCATAGCGGCTGTTTTGGGGTTAACTGTTTCATCACTTATTAAAGTTTTTTTTTGCTCTGTGGCAACGCTTGTAGTTAATAAATTTGTTATTGTATTACGATCGACCGTATTTTTAAACAAAGAGGGTGAGAGAGAACGCGTTCGAGTAATAGGTTTAGCCGTTAAATAATTGCTATCATCGATTCTTTTTTCTACGTTTGTTTCGTCAACACTCAATGTAACATACGCATTTCTTTCGTTATGTTTTATTGTTTTTGCATTATATGCATTCATAAGAGTTTTTTTTTTTATATATTACTGTTTGTTTAAATGTGCTCTTCTTTTTATTTGTTGTTTAAAAAACCCCGAGAATAAAAAAAAAAGAATAAAGAAAACAAGAAATGTTTTTGCTTAAAATGTATGTATGTATATGTATGTGTGTACATACATATATTTTTGTTAATTGTAATTTTTAATATTTGTATTAAAAATTTTATGTTCACTTATTAAAAATTATTTTAAAGCGTCTGTTCATTCGCTGATCTTATATTATTTAAAAAAGATAATAATATTATTATATCATAAATATACACTTATTTATGTTAAAAAAAAAAACCGTAAGCCGAGTTAAAAAAAAAAAAACACGTCTGCATTCAACGAGCACGCAAGCAGAAAATTTCCGCATTTGGGCGAATAATAATCCAAGAGTGATTGTCGAAAAACCAATGCACCCACAAAGAGTGACTGTTTGGTGCGGTTTATGGGCTGGCGGCATCATCGGGCCGTATTTTTTCCAAAATGAGGCCGGTCAGGCAGTTACTGTGAATGGTGTTCGCTATCGTGAGATGATAACGAACTTTTTATGGCCCGAATTGGAAGATATGGATGTGGACGATATGTGGTTTCAGCAGGACGGTGCCACTTGCCACACAGCTAACGAAACAATGGCTCTTTTGCGCAACAAATTCAATGGCCGTGTTATCTCACGTAATGGCGATGTCAATTGGCCGCCAAGATCATGTGATTTGACAACGTTGGACTTTTTTCTTTGGGGTTATTTGAAAGAAAAGGTGTACGTCGATAAGCCAGCAACAATTCAAGAGCTAAAGGATGAGATAATTCGGCACATTAACGGCATAGAACCTCCATTATGCCTCAGGGTCATCGAAAATTTGGACCATCGGATGGAGGTGTGCCGCCGTGGTCGCGGCGCCCATTTGGCCGATATTTTGTTCCATACATAATTGAGTAATACCAATATATCATAATAAAATAAAATTACAATAATTTCCTAAATAGTTTGTGTTTTATTCAAAATCAACATCGGCCCTTGAAATTTAACCACCCTTTAAATGGGTAAGTGCTGCAGTGTCTCATCTCCTTAAGCGAGTGTGTTCGCTATTATTTAAAATATTTCGAGCTAGTGGGTTCGGATGCAATTCGAGCCTTTTTAAGTATTTCACTGCATATTTCGTAATCATAGTTTTAACTAATGTAACTGAATACCATAGTACAACATTGGCTTTAAGATGGAGTTGTAAAGTAGAATTTTGCAGTCGAGACTAAGGACAGAGTTTCTTCCAATAAGCCAATGAATTTGAATGGATTTTAGTTTCATTTGAGTTAATTTTGCCTCTATATGGCTTTTCCACGTTTAACGGCGATCTAAATGAATACCGAGATATTTTACATGCGAACTTTGAGGTATTATTTGATTATTGATTTTAATACGCAACGTAAATATTATATGTACGCATTTTTTGCTCATTCACATTTATCCTCAATTGTTTTAACCATATTTATAGTTGAAATATATGATGCTGTAAGTAACGGGATGCTTCATGACAGTTTTCGTGCTCGCTTAGAAAAGCTGTATCGTCCGCAAATGTTGAAGTTTGGGTGTAGTTGCTTGTTGGCATGTCCGAAGTATAAATTAAGTATAATAGAGGGCCCAGGATGCTGCCTTGTGGGACTCCAGCGCCAATTGGGAACTTAAGAAATGTATTTCTTTTAAAGCTTTTCTTATGGCGTTTATTATTCGATGCGTTTGTTCAATAGTGCTGTGTTCTCTTCTAAAGCTGAATTGGTGGTTAGGAATACATCTATTTTCATCAGTGTTGCCAATTTAGCCATTTAGTGGTTAGATTTAGCCATTTTTCACCCTGTTTAGCCATTAAAAAATGAGTTTAGCCATTAGCCATTTTTTTAAGCCATTTTTCAACTTGTTTAGCCATACAAATTTTTTTGCCGTTTTTCTTTAAAAAGAATAATTTTTATTTTATTATAAAAATTTATAAATGTAAAATAAAAATTTTTAACAACTAAAACGCCTTTAATTTAAATCACAACTTCTAAAAATGTTGAAAATCGCTATAAACTATGATGATGAAACATCTTTCAAAATAAAGGAACAGTATTCCAATATTAAATTTGTAAAATGGATCAACATAAACATCGGTGTTTCTTTCTGGTTGCAAGTATTTCAATAAAGAGATTCAGGCGGCAACAAATTTTTTTTAGAAATTTCAGAATTAACTATAAAGTTGCTCTTACTTCCATGGTCTAATACTGAAGTAGAGACGGTATTTAGCCAAGTAAACATCGTTAAAAGTAATTCGATTTTATCAATTAGGTAAATATTTTTACCATAACAATAAACTATTTATACCAACATCACAATTGTTTGCAACACCTTAAAATATTGGTCCTAAGCCCACCTTTACGTATACCGATTGACTCAGAATCACTTTCTGAGTCGAATTAAATTGTCCGGTTGGCCGGCTGGCTGGCTGTCCATGTAAACCTGGTGCGCAAAGAACAGGTCGCAAATTGGCAGATTATTTTAGGGCAAAAAGTTTGGCGATGTCACTAAATCGGTATTCTATAAGTCTAATCGTATAGCTAAAATTAAATATTTTCTTAGTACACTATTCCTTTATTTCGCTATATCTAACGGTGGATTTTAAGGGCCGATGTTGAATGTGAACCAAACCTAAACGTCAAGTTTTTTCTGCATTTCATTTGACATTTTTCAATTTCAGACTAACTCAATTTGTACCATGGAAATCGAGCAACGCGCTAAAGTTATACAGGCTTATTATGAAAATGGGCGTTCAAATCAAAATGCATATCGTGCACTTCGTTACTTTTTCGGTCAATTTAATCGTCCAAATTGGCAGATAATTTATTAAAATTTGGTACACAGATTCTAATGTGGTTTGGGGTACCATAAAGTCGGGGTTGACCGACTATACTTTCTTACTTGTTTTTTTTTTGTAGATCTGGACTCAAAAGGTGTTGGGTAAATGTTGTCGTGATTATGATTTACCTTCAAGTTAATTAAAACTAATAGGCACGAGTGATTCCTATGAAATAAACTATAACGACATAAAATTAATCGATGATTTAATTTTTTAAATATCTTTCAAAATATAAATTTACGTTTATTCTAATTTAATAAATTGATCTTAACTTACAATTTCATCGTTAACAACTTTAAATGAATAATTTCTGTTTTGCTATTGAATTTTAATGTGTTTTTATTTAAGAAAGCTTTTAGCCATTTTTTTCAGTAAATTTAGCCATTTTTGGTCACCAAGTTTTGGCAACACTGATTTTCATTTAAAATGGGGGTTAATTTTGACACTAACAGCTTCTCAAACAGCTACGATATATTAGTAAGCTTAAAGGCTTGAATTGAATTAAAAAATTTAAAAATTAAAAGAATAATTTTCGATTTCTCTAATCTCAAATCTTAGAAGAAAAGCTGCTCTAGCAGAAACAGGTGGTAACTCGACCGCAATATCATGAGATATATTTGGGGTAAATACGTTTTTCAATTGATTAACAAACATATTTCCTTTTTCATTTCTTGCCCAACTTTCATTCAAGGTTCTTAATGGTGGTTTAGAGACAACTGGCCTAAAGAGTAGTCTGATTGTAGAGTTGCATCAAGTTCTTTAAGATATTTTTCTAGGGAAGCCGTTTTATGAGTATGCAATGACTTTCTTAGCCTTTTTGTACACTCTTTTTAATAAATTCTTGAGTTAAGGAGATCTGTGTAATTGCCACTCTCTTCGAACTCTCCATTCTTCAGACAAGAGCAGACATTTGCAGAATATATTTTAATATTTTTTGTTTTATTTGTTTTATAACTGTCAAAATTAACAATAGAGAGCCCTACATTCGCCGGTATACTGATTCGTAATATTTTTTACTAAAAGTTTGTGTATGAATTTTTACTGAACAAAAATGTTATTTTTTTTTAAATTGTTCTTTTTTTTCAAAATTTCAACGATAAATTACGATAACGATAAATTTAAAACCAATGTAAGCAAGGCTTAAAGATAATATTGTCGACGAATTGTGAATTCGAAAAGTCGAGCTGATAGAAAAACTAAGTGCAGATTTGATTCAGTAAAATAAAAACAGCATTCAGTTCTCAATCAACAAACACCTTGTTCCCTTGTGTTTTCCTATTAATACGTCGTTTATCGAAATAGATGATTTATATTTATGAAAATACTCTGCAAATAATGCGACTAGTCCATACACTCATGTAAAATGTAGCCCATAAGGGACTAGGACTAGTCCAAAGGTTACCCCAATGTATGGAAAAACCATTATCTATTTTACATTACGATGTCTTAAAACTACTCCATGGTATACTCCAGAGGATAAGCTTTGAAATCGTTTAAAAACGAAAACATGTTAAAAAACGAAGACATGTCGTTTCATTACAAACTCTTTTTAACAATGACATGGTCCATGCTTGCATTACATTGGACCAGTCCAGGGAGTAGTCCATATGATAAAAATGGATCAGGTAGTCCAACATTATTTGCAGGGTAATGGTATTGCAATGTTGCAACTTTTTTACCAGATTTTTTTAACACTTGGTTTAGGGTTACTGACACGCCAATGCGGGCTTGTATTAATTTTTGACAATGAATTACTATTATGTTAGATTAGGGAAACATTTATAATATTTGAATAAACAATAATAACAATAAATTGCAACTTTCAGTGTAAAACTTTTTCCTTGTGTTTCTTGTAATAAAAAGTTGAACATTTACATTTATGCAAAAACAAAAAAAAAACAAAAATATGAATTGAATACCATTTATTTGACCCCTACATACATAAATCATTCTTTTATTTTGAGCCCTTTGGAGAAGGACCAAATCTAAATCTAACTAAATTACTCAGGGGCCCTAAATGTTTGTTTACTTATACAAATTTATATGCATAAATATATCTTGGTGTTATTAAGTAAAAACAATCTTTTACCACTCTTGATAGTGGAGTTAGATAGTTTCAAGAGGAGTCTTTTCAAAAATCTATAGCAGTGATCTTCAACTTTTCCTCTCATATTTCCTGAAATGATACAAGAAATTGGCAATTTTCATCTTTTCCTAAATAAAATGTATATTTATTTTAAATAAAAAGTATAAGTTTATTTTCGCATATGAACTTTGTAAAGTCAAATGCTAAATGTTGAAAATGTATTTCCCATTTTCTAAACTAAATAATTATTATTTCTCTCCGCCTCCATTTCAAGTGCAACTAAAATATTTCCGTAGCTCAAATACACATTTAAAGTACATAAAAATTAAAAAAAATCACTTTTTTAAACTTTTACTTACCCCCATTTCAAAATGGAAAATATTCATGGTATTTAAGTCAAGTACTTGCTCATATTCTGTATGATTATCTACAATTACAGACTGTTCCTCATTTATACCTGGAAGTCTGCATTTACAGTTGGCCTACATAACTTCGCAACTAGAGTTGAAAGTCAATAGAGAATAGAAACGATAAGAGCCAACACCACCACCCAGTATCAGCAATCGTAACTTATGGCTCAATGGGCGGTCATTTCAAAAAAAAAATTTTTATTGGCAATTGAAAAATATTTATAACCAACTCGAAATTTTTAATTAATGGAACTATAAAAGCTCTTGCAAATTTCAATTTGTATAACAGTTTTAAATGAAACGACTTTAGTTGTACTCGTCTTTTAAGTAACGGAAAAACTTGGTGTAAAAGAATAATTCAAAATGTTAAGATTTGTCCTAATAGCAGTGGTAGTTTGTTTAGGAGTGCTAGTAATTAAAGTACATGCTAGAGGTTGCTTAATACCCAAAACAAGACTTCAACGATCTACTGAAAATGAATTTGGACGCCCACGCTTAGATGGTCGCATTGTAGGTGGCTACACAATTAATATCAGCGATGCTCCCCATCAAGTCTCCCTACAAACATCGGGGCATATTTGCGGAGGTTCCATAATATCACCACAGTGGATTTTAACAGCAGCCCATTGCACAGAGTAAGTAAATGACGAGTTTTCGATTGATTAATATACATCCTATACCAAATATTTTTTATTTCTTAACAGAGGCCGCACTCCCTCTCGCCTTAAAGTACGTGTTGGTTCTTCTGAATCCGCCAAGGGTGGTGAATTGTTTCAAATTGCTGAAATTGTTCAACATAAACAGTTCAATTATTCCAATGTTGATTACGATTATTCCCTTCTTAAACTGTCTAAAGAACTTGAATTTGACGATACTAAAAAAGCTGCAAAACTTCCCGATGCTAAAGATGATTTCTTAGACGGTGATACATGTTTCGTTACCGGTTGGGGGAATACACAAACTTCAGCGGAATCTCGGGAATTGTTGCGTCAAGCTGAAGTTCCCATTTTCAATCACGAGATATGTTCGGAAAAGTATAAGAAATTCGGTGGCATTACTGAACGTATGATTTGTGCTGGCTACAGTGAGGGGGGTAAGGATGCTTGCCAAGGCGATTCTGGTGGTCCCTTGGTGAATGAATCGGGTGTATTGGTTGGTGTTGTCTCTTGGGGTTACGGTTGTGCGAAACCTGATTATCCAGGTGTCTATTCGAGAGTTACAGCTGTTCGTGACTGGATTCGTACAAATAGTGGAGTTTAAGAAATAGTGCATGAAATTTTTTAAATTGTTTCCAAAAAAAACTTTTAAATAAATTTAATTTGTAGCAAAAACAAATATCTACTTAAGTAGACGTACGTTAAATTTTAGTTAATGGCGCCTTTGTAGTCTCAATATTCATAAGACCTCTTAAGCAAAGTAATTGCAACTTTGAACGATTATTCAGAAAGTTATAGCAAGTTGACTTTCGCTTACCTTCTTTTAATGTGCATATCGTTTAGAGTAAAATACACATAAACGCTTTTTTCAAATCACTCGTTTGACTTCAATCTGTAGTGTTTGATTTTAAATTATTTTTAGATTAGGTTGGAAAGGCTGATGCGAAGTAATAGTCACATTGTGACGCCTTAGTTAGTAAAAGAATTCTTGTATGAAAGAATAGGAGAAGTAAAGAATGAAAGCACACAAGCAAAAAGAGAAGGTAGTGGAAGATAAAAAATCAGACAGTACAAGCAAAAACAACCCTACCAAACATAAAACTACATTACCTTCAGAAAACCTACTTACATGTGTCCAGTCCCCTGCTGCGCAGCCAGGTCATTCCCATTACAAATCCCGTCAGATTCTCGAGCCCGCAGCCAGTGGCATCTCCCAATTCGCGCAGGAATCTACAACCCAGCCACCTCAGCCTGCTGTTCTGTAGCCTGGGACAGTGGCACAGAAAGTGCCACTCTGTCCCCATAAATTATTTTTGGAAAACACTTAATTTTTTTTACCCTTCACCACAGGTGGAAAGGGTGTGAGTAGAAAAGATTAACCTGAGCACCTGCCATGTTGGGCTCATCTCAGGGTTGCGCCTACCAGCATACACAGGTAACCATTTTGAGTGTATAAAATGGCTTTTGTTTGAAAGCTGGAGCTTTCTGACCTTCGCTGTTTTTGGAATTTGCTAGTAGCATCAGTTGAATAGCAACAGCACCTAGAAAAAAATCCTCCTGCAGGACGAACTTTTCTACAACTGGTGAAAAATCAGCCGTTAAACAGGCTTTTCGGAACTCCCTTCCCACGGCTTTGGGTTCAAACCGCAACCACCATGTGATCCCTGATGTGGCTTCAGCCAATAGTCAGTTTGGTGCCGCGCCACCAAGAGCTACTAACTCCCTATATACTATACTTTCGTCAGCTGCGATCTCAAAAGATCTGTCAATTTTCAAAGCTCTACCGAACTCCAGGATTAACTGCAACTGATTTCCCAGAGGATGTAACACAAGAAGGTGGAATGTCGTTTTAATGTTTCCCTTAATCCCCCTTTGGGATTAAGGTGAAGTATTTAACAAAATAAGCCCCATAATATGTACATATATTTTGAGTCCTTCAGAGTAGCAAATTGGATTTAACGATGTCCGCCTGACTGCTGATTGAAATGGGTTTTCCGCAGATCCCAGATATGATGGGGACTAGGTTATCGTATATTTATATCACATATAGTCCGGAAAAGTTGGGAATTGAAACTCGGCCAGATCGGACCACACGGTGGCTTAGTTATTAGTAGGGATGCGGTTTTCATGCGAATGCATGTTTTTTGTCGATTGTCTAAGACCGATGTCGACCAATTATCTTTCCGAATCATTAAATTTGCGTTAAAATGGCATCGATTTGTTTTTGCAAATTGTTGCATATTTTGGTTTTATATGCATATTTTTGCATATTTTACCATTTTGGAGTGACATATTTTTTAAATTTCCGTATTATAAAAAAAGTTCTTCAAAAAATTTGAAAATTGTATAAAAAATAAAAAAAATTTTTTTTGAGCTCTGCTTAAAATACAAGATTTCGACAAAATATCCTTCCATTTTTAACCTACATGTTTAAGGCTGCCAATTGGCCTAACATAATTTATGCAAAACTGTTACATGTTACTTTCTAGGCACATGGGTTACATCGAGTTGCAGAGTAAATTAGAAGTCAATTCGATAATATTGATTTATTGTTTTCATACGGGAAACAATGAGAAAGCCCGACAAATTAAAAAAAAAATTCAAAACGTTTTGCAAAAAATATGGGATGTCAAACAATACAACAAATTTCAACTATTTTTGATCTAGAATCAGATGTGGGAACTGAATTAGAAAATTAAAATTCTCCAAATGAATTGGCATCCTTCGAGTATGCTTCAACTTCGGTTGACTTTGAGAGATCATTTTCCATGACAAAAGCTTTTTAACAGACAAAGGTTTACTTTTGATGATATAAAAAAGTATTTATTTGATTGTGCAAACAAAAATTTAAATTATGTAGTTATTTAAATTAAGTTTTTACAAATATTATGCCTATGAATAACAATGCAATAAAAACAACAATAGAATTTTTAATTTTTTTTTTGTTTTAAATAGTTTTTAGTGCATATTTTTTATTTTTTAATACATATTTTGGAGTTTTTAGTGCATATTTTATGCGCATATTTTCGATTTTTAAGTGCATGAAAATCTCATCCATAGTTATCAGCAAAAAATACAAACGTTTTTAATTATTAACATGAATTTCTAGATTTTCTTTTTATCCATAACCCTTTTCCTTTTGAAGTGTCCTTATGAACCATAAACTTTATTTCTTCACTTTAACCTTAAATAAACTTAGTAGAATACTAAATCGGGATTCAAATACATAACTGATTTATAGACAAATAACTACTTTATATCTTTGAAATAATAGATTTGGAAAACTTATTTCAACATACACACGGACAGACCGGTCATTGTTAAATCAACTTTACTACTTATAAGGACCCAGAATATACATTGTATATGGGGGATTTCATGTCAAGTGACCCAATTTTGAAATCGATGTCTTCCGATTTGGATGAAATTTGCACCAAGGTTAGTCCTATTGGATAGTAGTTTCGACACAAATTTTCAACAAGATCGGTCTAAAAGTTTCTGAGTTAGTGGGGGTCAAAATTTGACATTTTGGCCATACAGGTGTTCTTTCTTATCCATGTAACTTATTACCTATTGGTGTTAGCAAAATTTGTCCCAAGTAGCTTCGATAGCTATTTGATCCATCTTTTGAAAAAAATTTTTTTTGTTTTTTTTAAAAATTTTTTTTATTTTTTTTTTTTAAATTTAAAACTTTTTTTTATTTTTTTTTTTAGCGGGTATGTTTTTTTTTTTTTTTTTTTTGTTCAAAAGAAAGCTTATGTCTTTTCCTTTAAGGTAGTTTTGGTCCCTTTTTGGGATGCGAGCGGCTTATGTATAAAAAAAAATAATTTCTAACTCTAGACAAGGGTTTTTCAATTTTTAGCATATGCAGTGTTCTTTCTCATCCATTTAACTTATTACCTATTAGTGTTAGCAGAATTTGTCCCAAGTAGCTTCGATAGCTATTTGATCAATATTCTGAAAATTTTTTTTTTTGTTTTTTTAAAACTTTTTTTTTTTAATTTTAATTTTTTTTTTTAAATGTAAAATTTTTTTTTTTATATTTTTTTTTATCCGGAATGTTTTTTTTTTTTTTTTTTTTGTTCAAAAGAAAGCTTATGTCTTTTCCTTTAAGGTAGTTTTGGTCCCTTTTTGGGATGCGAGCGGCTTATGTATAAAAAAAAATAATTTCTAACTCTAGACGAGGGTTTTTAAATTTTTAGCATATGCACTATTTTGAATTTTTTCCTATTTGTGTTTAAGTGTTTCTAAAGCCTTAAAAATAAAACGTTTGCAAAGAAACTAGACAAATTAACCTTTCCGACGGTATGTTACAAACCCAATTATTATTTTATACCTTCGATACTATAATGCCCACAATATGTTAATCCCAGGAATAAAATCACTTTTTTTCTGTAGAAATGTTGACAAATTAAATTCTTTTTATTAATTTGTATTAATAATTAAATTAATATATAATAATAATAATTTCTAATAATAATAATAAAAAGATAAAGATAAATAATTTAATAAAATTTATGTAGGAAAAATTAAAAAAAGAATTATTTGTCAACATTTCTACAGAAAAAAGTGATTTTATTCCTGGGATTAACATATTGTGGGCATTATAGTATCGAAGGTATAAAATAATAATTGGGTTTGTAACATACCGTCGGAAAGGGTAATTTGTCTAGTTTCTTTGCAAACGTTTTATTTTTAAGGCTTTAGAAACACTTAAACACAAATAGGAAAAAATTCAAAATAGTGCATATGCTAAAAATTTAAAAACCCTCGTCTAGAGTTAGAAATAATTTTTTTTATACATAAGCCACTCGCATCCCAAAAAGCGACCAAAACTACCTTAAAGGGTAAGACATAAGCTTTCTTTTGAACAAAAAAAAAAAAAAAAAAAAACATTCCGGATAAAAAAAAATATAAAAAAAAAAATTTACATTTAAAAAAAAAATTTTAAGTTTAAAAAAAAAAGTTTTAAAAAAACAAAAAAAAAATTTTTCAGAATATTGATCAAATAGCTATCGAAGCTACTTGGGACAAATTCTGCTAACACTAATAGGTAATAAGTTAAATGGATGAGAAAGAACACTGCATATGCTAAAAATTGAAAAACCCTTGTCTAGAGTTAGAAATTATTTTTTTTTATACATAAGCCACTCGCATCCCAAAAAGCGACCAAAACTACCTTAAAGGAAAAGACATAAGCTTTCTTTTGAACAAAAAAAAAAAAAAAAAAAACATACCCGCTAAAAAAAAAAATAAAAAAAAGTTTTAAATTTAAAAAAAAAAATAAAAAAAATTTTTTTCAAAAGATGGATCAAATAGCTATCGAAGCTACTTGGGACAAATTTTGCTAACACCAATAGGTAATAAGTTACATGGATAAAAAAGAACACCTGTATGGCCAAAATGTCAAATTTTGACCCCCACTAACTCAGAAACTTTTAGACCGATCTTGTTGAAAATTTGTGTCGAAACTACTATCCAATAGGACTAACCTTGGTGCAAATTTCATCCAAATCGGAAGACATCGATTTCAAAATTGGGTCACTTGACATGAAATCCCCCATATGTATTTTTTATAAGGTCTAACTAAGATCAATATTGTAGATGTAACAAAAGCAATTACAAACTTATTTTTTAGTGTTAATGCTAAGCATTTCATGTCAGTTGCCCAAATGATGATTTCAAATTGAAAATGATTTGAAATCAAACGTTTTCTCACACGTCAAACGTTTGATAATGATTTGAAAATTATAGCTTTCTCAACAAAAAGAGGAAATTATTTTCAAATTAAAAAATGCCTTTATTTTCAACTTGCCTTCAAACGAAATTCTCAAGTGTTTTTCAAAAGTAGATTATAATACAATGTGGAACATAAATAATTTTTTTTATTTAAATTCCTTATTTATTTATTTATAAACTATCAGCTAAACATTCAGCACCATAGTTAAAAGATGAAATAGTGTTCATTTCGTCCTCAAATTCTTGGAAAGACGAAATACTATGCTCCCTTTTCTTCAATTTCCCGTTTCATTTTTCTTTTTATTCGTATTCTTAATCATTGTGATAACTCACAAATAATTTTTAATTTTCACAAGAAATAAACTGTTTCCTTTATATATAAATTTATTTTTAATAGTAAAACACATGACCCCACAAAGTAAAAATGTAACTTTAATCGCCATTTTTAATGTTTCCATTTATTTTTCGCTTTAGTGCTGCCAAGTTTATTTTTGATTTGAATTTAACATTTGACATCAAATTGATAAAACATTTGATATAAAATGTTTATTTTGAAATCATTATTAATTTGAATTTAAATATTTGATGTCAGATAATAAAGTCATTTCATATCAAAGGTTTGATGTCGTGTTTGTTGGGTGTAGAGTGCATGTTTAAGTTATAATTACTGTTAAATTTACTGCTTACAATTTTTTTTTAGTGGAAAAACGTTTCATATAGAAAACCACGAACGTTTTTCCAATTCGCAAAGCACAACGAAAAGAGGAGCGTTTTTTGGAGGCATGCTTAATCAATCACATTTAACAATTTCGTTCGTATCATTTTGTAAGTAACTTACAATGTTTTTCTACTAAATTACCTTTTTGCATTTGTATTTTGACGGCGATTAGGTGCACAGTTTTAGGTGATTTGGAGTTTGAACAAAGTAAGACGGTAATGTAAACGGTAATCTAAAAAAAATGGTTTTGAAAAATATGTCTCTTACACCGTTATTCGCGGCTGGAGCTGTTTTTTTATTTATTTTAAGTGCATCCACAGATTAACTTGTTTAAGAGAAAAGTGATTTAACTTGTTTTTGCTCTACGGCTTAAAGTTTTCTTAAAAATCGCAATATAAGTTTTTCATACAAAAAATATTGATTTTTGTTGCAAAAATATCGATTTGAGGTGGCTTTTATGAGAGATCACAGGTTAAGCTTGTTTTGGCTCTAGCGTTTAGGATTTTCAACAAAAATCGCAATTTAACGCTTGCAAATATTTCGATTTTTGGTATGTGATCTCAGAATTAAGTTTATTTTTGCTCTTGTTCTTATAGTTTGTGAGAAAATCGCGATTTAACTTTTTCATACAAAAAAATCGATTTTTTATCACAGATTAAGCTTGTTTTTGTTCAAGCGCTTTTAGTTTTAATAAAATCTGGATTTAAATTTTTTTAATGAAAACCTATCGATATTTATCATAAAATCATCGATTTTTTTTACATCATTATTTTATTAATTTTTTGTAGAAAGTTAAGTTTTATTCGTTTTATCTTTTTGGTCCGAATTTCATAAAAATATGAATGCGCAATTGTGGAAGAAACATCAGAGCTTTTTAACAAAGTCTATTTAATAAAACAAACCGTGTAAAATTTAATTTATTTCCTATATTCTCATTTCAATAGGAACGAGTTTGAATTGCAAGTTTCATCAGGTGGCATTTCAATAACATCTTGCATTTTGATGGCACATATTTTTTAGCCATTAGTGAAAGATTCATGTATACAGAACTCTCTTCCTAATTTTTTCATCTCACATTTTCAATAACTTTGCCCGGTTTTGTTGACATAACTTTGCTTTCTCAAAAGTGTTGTGTTTCATGCAGCTTTTGTAAACCAACGAAAACAAATGGATACCAACTGCGTTTAAAATGTTTTGAAAACGTTAAAACTGTGTGGGCATGCACATATTTCCAGGACAACCAACAATCAAACTAAATTGCGCCTCCCACACTCGGTCAATTCAGAGAAAACAATACACAGAATAATTAAATCAATGTCAAGTGCAATTTTGTTTGTTGTTAAGTTTTCTACGATTTCTTTTAGAGGAAAATAAGTGACCGTTTACATTGAGAGATTTTTGCCGCTTCAACTTTTACATAGCGTTTAATTCTAATATTTTATTTGATAGAACACATTTCCTCTTGTTAATCTTATTATTACGACAAATTGTCCGCGCCCCATGGTATATACGTAATGATATTATCCACAGAGATCTCAACGTCCCCACTATCCAGGAGGAAATTAAAAAATATTCAATTAGCTACATAGATAAACTAATGACCCACCCTAACTACCTCGCTCGAGGTCTGCTTCAGTTCGAAGGTCACCAGAGGCTAAAAAGAATCGATACTTTGAGCCTAACTAGAAGACATTTTTAAAATTTGAATACAGCAGTTAGTGGTTACATTGGTAACAACTAATAAACAATAAGTAGAATTAAGATATGAATACATATTGTAAATTTCGATTAGAAAGATTCAATAATAAAAATAAATTAACTATAAAAAAAAATCTTATTTTATAAATGGTAGACATTATTACAGAAAATTTTTAAACTAACGTCGCTGCACAAAAACATTTTGTGGAAAAGTGACAAAATGTTTCAGGCAATATTTTTTTACAACTGCGAATTAATAAGAACTGCACTTATTTTGCGAGGAATATTAAGCAATTGGAAAAAAGTTTGTAAATGAGAGAGGAAAAATTTAAATACTACAACCTGTAACAGTTTTCATCCATATTTACTTTTTTTTTTATTAAATTTTTTTTAAAAAAAATACTTTTTAATAAAATACATATGGGTTTTGTTTACATATGCAAACCAGTGTCGCATACTAAGAAAGAATAAAAACGCGAAATTGTGAAAACTCGCGAGATAAGTAACATAAATATATATAACACATAAATATATATCAAGTTTTTCGTATAAAAAACAAAAACAAATTTTCGAATTTTATTGTTGATTTAAATATAATTTTCTATGCGAACTAGGGCTGTCAGACTTGGGGATTTATCCCCAAAGTTGGGGATTTCATGTGAGCAAAAAGGGCAAAGAAAGTCATTTGGGAATTGGGGATCTTAAAGAAAAAATTCAGGGATTTTTTGGGGATTTTACACTTTTTTTAAATATATTTTCCCTTCTTTTATTATTTACGCTTAATTTTCTTTGTTTCGTATATAAAATTTGAAAAAAGTACCAAAACTTTTATCGTACTATTATACAGTGTAAAGGGTCCTAATTAATATTAACATTTTTGTTAAGTGTTAAGTACTTTATAAACTCCTGTTATTTTTCTTGAGTGTGTTTAACACAAAATAGAATCACATAAAATTTTTGATTTTTTAAAGACAGTAAAAAGTAAATATGAAAGACAATATAATAAAGTTTGGAAAAAATAATGCTAGGCTATTGGTTAGTAGTATGGTGCATAAAGTATTAAATAAATGACGGATATATGTATTTTTATTTGTATTGTTTTATTGTTTATATGTTGACAAACTCCAAATTCTTATAAATTGGCTCATTCGTCTTCAATAACAGCATATTGTTCTGCTTAATTCCTCACAGGAATCGCTTAAAAAATATTTAAAACAACACACCGAAACCAGTCAATACAAACAATATAACATAATTTTTTTGACTAAAATTTTTTATTTGGGGATTTTTGGGAATATCTAATTAAAATTTTTCTCATTATTTTTTTAAAAAAATTTAAAATTTGGTCAGAAAAAAAACAAAAAAAAAAAAAATTAACTTTTATAGGTTTTTTTTTAATTTGGGGATTTTTTAAATTTTTTGGGGACAAGGAAAAAAAGTACCTGGCAGCCCTGATGCGAACGTTAACGTTCGAAATCAACGAACAGGCTGTAAATGTTGCTCAACATGTTTCACAAATTTAAACAGTGTACTTGGAGTTGAGAAGAAAAGACAAAAGTTGCAGCGACTAAAATTGCTCAAGGTAAACGGGTACTAAAAAAAGTAAATGAAAATTTTCCATTCCTAAAAAAATTTAAATGTAAATGCAGTTAGTTTTCTACACTCGAAAAAAAATCAATAAACAGGTTTTCATGTTTTACGTTTGCTGATATTTACATTACATAAGGATAGTTCCCACTCACTAAAACCAATGTTTTGTTGTAGAAGTTCCAAATAAATGAAAATAATAAAATAATAATAATAATAATAGTTCTTTTAGCATACCGAACGACTTCCCAAATCGTTATTATTTAAAAAAATTTCACACAAAAGGTGAAATTAACATAAGAACGAAAAGCCTTTACATCATGTTTAAAAAAGGTTGCTTTATTTCACTTAAACCCAAATACTAGAATGGCAAATATTACGATCGTACTTGTTTTCAACTATTTCTTGGTACTCTTGGTACTCCTTTGACTGATCAAGTTTAAAACTTATGAATTACGTATGTAGGTCAAATTCCATAGCTCGCTTGGCCTCCTTAGGGCTAATTAAGATTAACGACGAAACGTTTTTTTAATCGAACAATTTATGTATGTAGAATTTGTGTAAGGGCTACAAGTAATATTGGAGCGATATTTTCCTTTATTAATACCAAGTTTTTTTGTCTATCAGATATTTTTGAAAATTCTTCCTATGTATAGTAATTTTCGTGAACTCAATAGTTTTAACAACAGATGGACAAACATTATACGTAACAAACTTTTAGAACTTCAGACGACTTCAGAAATCTGTTTTCAGGTTAACTAAATCTAGTTTAACTAAGATCTCAAAAATAGAGCCTAAGAAATATGAATCTTAAACCTCGTATTTTTCCCCATGTAACAATGCCCATGTAGCAATGCCCGTCTGTATAAAACACGCGCACTTCCAAACTACTCAACAAAAAAAGAAAAAAAAATGATTTTTTTTATCAAATTATTTCAAGTTCTCCTAAAGGCGACCGTACACGACATGTTTTTGTCATCTGACATGTCAAATTTTCCACTGCAAAACACATACATGTCGTGTGTTACCTTTTTAACTTTGCTTCTGTAAAAGTCAGACGCAAAGTCATCTGACAAAATTTCAATTAGAGCGTGCTCTATTTTCTTCTGACAAACCATCTGACATCAGAAAGCTATGCCGGCAAGAAACCGGCAGCGGCGTCCACTATTGACGGAATCATTAGCCGGCTGAAGTTAATTTTTTACAATACCGAGATATGTTTGATCATCTTACCATTGAATAGAATTTATGTGAATATATATATAAAAACCGTTTTATTATAAAATCCTAAATTGGTATCTTTGAATTAAAAGAAAAAAATGTTAAGATGGCTGAACTATTTTACGGCGCAAATAAAACTTTTCATGGCGGCAGCAAGTTATTTTGAAACCGAGCACTACTTTGGTTTCTGCAATAACAATGCGAAAAAAACAGAGACAATGTCAGAAGCAAATTACATGTACGTTTGTGACCGAATATTATAAAGCTTATGTAAAACAGCGATTTTGACAGACATACACAATTACATGTGACTTGAAAATTTGACATGTCAGATGACAAAAACATGTCGTCTATGTGCGCCTTAAGCATTTATCGTATTCTGTATTCAAATATCGTTTGAACGGAATGTTCTTCGATTTTTTGTTTATTTCGTTAAAAAAAACTGTGCAAATAAAAGACATGTAAGAGCCTGTTCTTTAATAACGAACGAAGACTTCGTTCGCTTTAATAACATTTAAAAACAATTAAACAGGCAAATTTTATTTATTTTTTGTTCACAATAAATATTGAATTCTAGTTTATTTAATTTATTTATCATTGTTATATTGCACTAAATTTAACTTTTTATTAAAATATTTACAAAAGATCTTAATTTTTAATTCAAATTTTATACGTTTCATAGCAAAACCCCAAATCTTGTCTTCTCCTTTTTCTTTCGATTAGGTTTTTTGTTGGAACAACTTTTCCCCAAATTAATTCGGGAACGTAAGCGAAATGCAGTAGAAGGGTGGGCAAGTTATCTCAAATGCACAGGTATCGTTACCATTGCTAAACTTATTTATTTTTTTGAGTGTATTGTAACTAAGAAATCAAATGACGCACATCAAGTTTGATTAACTTTTATGAAATGATTTTTCTGTTTTATAACAATATTGTTATACAACGTTTTGCAAAGGCGTAAAATGTTGTTGAAAGAAAATATGGCTTTAAGAAATTTTAAAACTATTTGTTTTAGTAGTTAAAAACAGGGAAAGAAGTAAATATGCAATTGCAAGTTTTTCTTTGTGCGATTAATTCATGCAGAAACAATATATTTATCCGTTTTAGATCTTTTTATGAGTTTTGCCATCGATTTATTAGTGCATATTTTAGCATCTGTCGAATCTGTCGAACAAAAAACGAAAATTTGTGTGCAACTTTTCGCTTTTTGAATTGGTTTAATGAATCAGATGTAAAAGCAACAGTTTTTTTGGTTTTTATACTTTGACTATGATGGAAAATTTTGTTGTACATCTTTTCGATGCGAGAAGTTCTCACCAAAGTTACAGAACATGGACACAGGTTGTCGTTAAATAAAAATGTTAAGATAAACTGTAAAATTTTAAACATAAGCAACATTTAAGGAAAAATCAATAACAAGTAATACATAGAAATCTAGACATACATATATCTATTAGTTTATTGATCGACTCAGAATCATGGTTGTGTGTTCATGTAAACCTTGTGCGCAAAGTAAAAGTTGCAATTTTGAAGATAATTTGATAAATACGGTAAATACGACGCGAATCGGTCTATAGTTTACATAATCCCCATATAAACTTCTTTCCGAAATAGACTTTTTGTGTTCATAAGCCTTCTAATTATGTTCGATTTTAGATTAAATTCGCCCCAAAAATATAAGACTGCAAATTCAATTCTTTTTGGAAAAGGTTTACATTTGACCATAGCTCCCATCCGTAAATAGCTTAAAATTCCTTTAAATGTTTATTTTAATATAGAATTTTGCGACTTAGAGACAATCGCCTTATGACAAAAAATCTTATAAAGATGGTGTATTAAGATAATATTCAGCACAAATAACGCTTATATGAATTTCAATCTCATAATATAACTTTTGTTGAACCCTTGACAGCCTATCGGTTTCATATACAGTGTAATCTTGAAAATTCGTATGTATATACTATGGTGTATGGCCTTCACCGATTATTATTTTTGACTTGATTTTTTTTTTAAAGCGAATATTATTAACCTATTGAATATTTTTTTTTTTTTCAAATAAGTAGTTTTTCGATTTTTTGGACCATATTTTCAATAATTTTTAGGACCTATTTTCAAGTTTTAACTGCATATTAAAAGCGCGTAAAATATATTTTATACCCAGTAAAAACTTCGCATATAAGCTTTTGTCAACTAACAAAAGCTTACAGCTCAAGAAAGTGAATTTTTGTTTACATTTTTGTTTTCGTTTATTTATTTTTTAAATAACCCCTGAATATGGTCAACAAAGTTGACCGAAATATTGGAAAATAAAATAAAATAGAATTTTTAAACAAAATATGTATAAATTTTTTATTTAAAAATTTGTTTTAACTCATTACCTAATGCCGAACAAAATTAACTAACAATATAAACGATTTTCAATTTTATTATTTTAAATTATTGTCATTTCGGAAGATGTTTTGTGCCACAATTTATTACAAAATTCATAATCAGGGTTGTCATAGAGTCCAATATTGCCAGAATTGGTTTTAAAACCGGCAAGAAGAAATGCTTCGGTGTCATAGAAACCAATGTTATTGGTTTTATGTTCGAACAAGAATTAGTGTCGGTTTTAGGTGTCACAGAAACCAATGTTATCGGTTTTTTATTGGAAATAAACCAAGTCGCTTACAGCTCTTGTTTTTTTTATTGGAAATAAATATAGTTGCTTAAAGCAATTAAAGCCATTTTGCATGTTTTCGGTAGTCTCCGGCAGCGGGCTGCTGCAAAAGTCTTCTTTTCACTTTTTCTGCTAACAACAAATATGCAACAACAGCAGTGGTCACTTTACTTATTTATAACGTTAAACAACGAATTTGTTAATATTTTTAATAAATTCGCTTTATAATTACATATTTTTACAAAACAATAAAATTACACAAATTAAAACAACAAATGCAATGCAAGATCATCTTCCAATAACAAAAATGCTACAACTGCTGATGTCATTTTATTTTATTTATAAGCACTTATCACCTTTTAATTATTTGATATCAATTATTTTCACAAAAAACACTTTTACTGATATTTTAATGAAAAAAATATAATATTTTGTAAATTTTCTGCAAAAAAGTAAAATAAAAAAAAAATTAAAATTGTAAACAACATCTGTTTCGATATTGGTTTTATTTACATTCGAAATTTACAAAACCAACTTGGTTTCGTGACCCCAAATGAAACCAATATTGGTTTTCAAAACCAACAATAAGCAAAACCAATATTGGTTTCTATGACAACCCTGAATGTTTTAACTTTATTGAATAGTCTATTTTATTTTATAATAAAAAAACGATAATATCACTCTTTCAAATTCTTAAAATTTAGTCATATTGTAGAACACTGTTAAATCATATTTTGAGGGTCTAATTGGCGATTTTCTTCAACTTCAGAAAAACAACGGTAAATTTTTATAACGGTAAAGTTATTGTTTTCAAAAAAATTGGTAAAAGTTATTAAGTTTGTAGTAAGTAAGCCGTATATAATATAAATAAGAGCATAAGAAGATGGCAAAGAAAGTGATTCTGAGTCGACCAGTATTATTAACTTAAATTTAAAAATAATTTTTTTGTTTCCCTGGAAAAAATGTTTTCACAGAGGAACAAGCATTTACAAAAAATTTAAATTATCAAAATACGCTTCAAAAAGGTTAAATATGTTCTATAAACCTAAAAAATGCTGCAAAAATGCTCTTTTGAGTAAAATATGCTTAAAAGAGTAAATCATGCAAAAATATGCACTTATAAATCGATGCGAAATTTCATTTAAAGCTTTAAAATGGATAAATATATCCACACATATTATGCAAGTCGACGCCAACGGAACAATAATTATATTTCCTAGTCGTTGTTGACAATAATCGATTAGTATTGACAGTCACTTGATACTTTAGAGGCGCTTTAAGTCGACATCGATTAAAATTGACATCGATTAATTCGACAGGAAATTTTGGGACCACTCAAACTAAAGTTTAAGAAATTTTAGTTAGAATGTTTAAAATAAAAAATGCAAATTCAAAAGATGTTGTGGGCAAAAATTTTAATAGGGATTGTTAAAATTTAATGTACACAAAATTCATTTAAGACTTCGGCCAAATGCCCACTATGGATAAGCAATAAAATAACTTAGGCCATTATGGTAAAAAATTTACGACAAATGCCCCAAAAATTACAAAGCCACGCGAAAATTCCGAAAAGTTTACGACAATTCGCGAACATTCTTTATTTGCTACGATTGACTCAAAGAGCAACAAAACTACACGAAAATTCGGTTAAAATTTGCTAAAATAGCGAAAATTCGCGAATATTATATTTAAAAGTTTTTTTTTTAACAGGCTTTATTTAGGATTGAAAAAAGTCCCCAAAACTACAAGGAATCGCAAAATTTCGGTTAAAATTGCTTTATTGCCGGAAATTGGCAAAAACTTGGTAAATTCGGCATGATAACTAAGTTAGATATTTATTAATAATCGTTTTAGCTGTAAAGAATCAGAAAACTTACAGGAAAAAATCGCTTCTACAAACATGGCGAAAATTCGCTAAAAATAGTAAAGAAACCCTAAAATTTATATAATAGTGTTTTTTTTTTTTTTGTCAAATTTTCGATAACTGGTCGACCGACGTCCACACATCATTCTTATAAAATACCAAATTAAGGTCGAGGTGATGTAGCCGTCGACTTGATATGACAACAATTTAAAGTGGACGTCGACAACGACTTACATAATGGTGGTGATTGTTTCTGCCTTCATTGGTTGCACTATACAAAAACGTGCAATTGCATATTTACGGTTTCCCATATTGTGAATTTTATTTATCCAATTCTACTTTGGTACATAACATACATATTTAATTGTTATTATAAAAAAGTTAATCTTTATTTTTAAACAAAAATAAAACGAGTAAGAGTGTTTTATTCGGTTGTGCCGAATTTTTTATACCCTCCACCGAGAGTTAGAAGATGACCTCACAGTTGCATAATTTTAATAAAATATCACGATTTGTTTCAGAAATGTATATTATTAGGCGTGTTAAAATGATTTTCAAGAGGGGATTTTATATTCGAGCTATCGTAAATTATATTTAAATAGTTAATCAAAAAATCGGCTGAGTGATTTCTAGTATTACTAAAACCTAAATTAGACCAAATTTCAATACAGTAAATTATAATATAATGCTTCTTAAATTGCCTTTCAGAAGGCCGCTTTAAATGGGACCTATGGCAAATTATGGATCGATTTTCACAAAATTACATGGTGTCGTTTCTAGCCATACCAAACATGGGACCAAATTTTACCACAATATCTATATTTGCTACGGTTTTAGGCGTATTTAAATAATTTTACAGAGTGATATATGATATGGCTTAATATGAGGCCTATGGCAAATTATGGAGTGATCTTCACGAAATTTGTCGGAGTGGTTTCTTAACTTGTATAAATATGACCGACTAAATTTAATACCATTATACCAATTTTTTTGAGAGGTTGTTCAGCATTTGGTTTCTTGACTCTTTTTCTACTAAGCCGATTGTGCTAGGTTTTAGCCTCAAGCTGCTAAGAACGAGTTTTACACTAATTTGGTAAAAATATGAGCTCGATGGGTTAAAAATTGCCGTGCCGCACGCACATTGAAGTCTGTGAGATTGAATTGCGGGCTAAATGGAGAGAAAAACGCCCGTAACTACTGAGGAGTCACCCCTAGAGATGTATGAGCAACCCCCATTATTTTTACATCCCCAATATTTCTCTAAAACAAACTTATCCTCCATCTCCAGCCTTTCAAATGGTCCCCATACAAAAAATTTAATTTTCACGAAATTTTACCAAAATGGAGAAAAAATAGACAATTATTACAAAAAATTTTAATTGCTTTATTGATGTTATTAATTGCTTATTGTCAATGATTTATATTAAATTGCTTTTTTCAAAAGTCGGATATTTTGTTCGATAATTACCGACAACTTGAATCAATTATTGCCTCTCCTCTTCATTCCTGCACAATATTTTACTGTACTCCTCCATCATTTTCACGTCTCTTTCGGCGGTGTCGTTAACAACTTGAATTTTCTCAACAACTTTCAATGCTCGCTGATAATCTTCTCGCTGTGACCAAACTAATGCGGCAAATTGAAGCGTTTGAAAATGTTTTTTGTTTTCGAAGTTACGAAAGCGCTCAAGCCATTCGAGAAAAATTGCTCATTTACTTCTGCAAAACTAACGTTAATTTTTTTCTTGCTACGGATAGCATCTTCAACATCGGCAGAGCCATCGGAGCTACAGTCGTCATTATCTTTTTCTCCAGTTTCTTCTACAGTTTTTTCTTCACTATCTAGTTCGATTTTCTTTTCGTTTTCTACAAGGACTTCTCCACGATTGCAGACTTTTTTCGCGTCGGAATTCGAGCTTTATCCCAGAAAACGAGAACTTCGTTTACCACCATTATTTCACTTTTTCGCACTTCAAGTTTTAGAGTACAAGTGTGGAAAAAATAAAACGCCAAGAACTTTTTCATTATACGGCAATTTTGATCCCAACAGCTGCGGAATAGCATTTCCAATCAAATAAATGTTAGACTGTTGCGATCTCAAATTAGTTCTTGTTGTAGATGATGCCATTGAAAATCAAATGCGCACCAGTTTTATTAAAAATTTAGTTTAAAGATTTTAGGTTTAAGTGTTTTATTTTAACTTTTACTCAACATTTCCACGGCTTATGTAAATCACACGTCTAAACTGTAACGCTGTTTCAAAAAAATTTAATTGCGAAAGTCTTCAGAATGAGTGCATTTTAATGAATTTGTCTAATTTTTTATTACTTATAATAATAAAAATGAGCCACCTGATATTTTGACAACAAAAATCACATTTAGTATTACGTGCGCATTACAGTATCGAAAGGTATCATATGATAGTTGGGTATGTAATATACCGTCGGAAAGGTTAATTTGTCTTGTTTCTCTGCATAAGTTTTATTTTTAAGG
This sequence comes from Pollenia griseotomentosa, assembly GCA_963931875.1. Taxonomy (NCBI): domain Eukaryota; kingdom Metazoa; phylum Arthropoda; class Insecta; order Diptera; family Polleniidae; genus Pollenia; species Pollenia griseotomentosa. The sequence continues at coordinate 96,988,315 of OZ007561.1, read as the reverse complement.
TTATAGAAACACTTTTTTTAAGGTGGTTCTCTCATAAGTCCGCCATTTGTGAACCAATTTGAAAATTTTTTGCTTTCAGTGGATTGGATTACATCCTAATTGGTTCCGTTTTTTTTAATCTTGGACTTGATGTGCGTCTGGCTGTCCGTCCGTCTGTTCTAGAGTCGGTTTTCGAGAAAATTAAATTTTTTTGTATTTGGACCATATGAAGGGGTGGAGATAGAGGATAAGTTTGTTCTAGAAAAATATTGGGGATGAAAAAATAATGGGGGTTGCTCATACACTTTACATCTCTAGGGGTGACTCCTCAGTAGTAACGGGCGTTTTTCTCTCCATTTAGCCCGAATTTCATTCTCGCAGAATATTAATTTTATTTTACCCTAACCTAACACAAAACTGGTCTACTCTTCTGAAACAGATAACTTTTTAAATTCTGCCAAATGCCAAACTTAATATAGGCTTATTCCGCACGTGGTTGTGAAGGGTATAAAAACATCAGCACTCTTAATTGTAACCGAGTGTAAACAACTGTTCCTAACGGCCTTTGTTAAAATGTGTGACTTGATAGTATAGGGTAATTTTAACGTAATCATATTGCCGATTTACACGTTATTGTGCCTGCATACGTATGAGCAATAGTTAGTTATAATCACATTCATACGTAAAGATTTTGCGTATGGGGGATTTCGTGTCAAGTGACCCAACTTTTGAAATCGATGTCTTCCGAATTGCATGAAATGTGTACCAAGGTATGCTCTATTGTAGCTTAATAAAAAATAAAAAAAAATTTTAAATTAAAAAAAAAAAAAAATTTTTTTAATTAAAAAAAAACCAAAAAATTTTTTTTCCGATGATTGATAAAATAGCTACCTGAGCTACTTGGGTCAAGTTTTGCTAACACTAATAGGTAATAAGTTACATGGATGAGTAAGAACACCTGTTTGGCGAAAATGTCAAATTTTGAGGCCCTCTAAGTCAGAAACTTTATGATCGATATTATTGGTATAAATTCCAAATCGGAAGACATCGATTTCAAAAGTCGGGCCACTTGATATTAAATACCTCATATGCTAAACAATAATGAGCATTCGGACAATTAAACTATGGCAATTGTGTTTTTTGTATGATTAGCTTCGTACACATTCAAACCTTCATAATAGACAGTAAATAAGAAAAAGTTTCCAGCCGATACAAAACAGAACTGAGAACAAATCGAAACTAAAAACATAAGCAATAAAATTGAATAACAATAATAACAATGATTAACAGAACGTGCTGCACATTGTCAAGACACGTGAGTTCAGTGGAAACAAACAAAACATACAACGAATAGTGGATGAAAAAACAAAACGTTTTCCTTAACGTGCATTAGCGAAAGTGGGACAACTGGCATTCATAACAGTACAAAAGACAAGTACAGAGCTATACATTTTGAGCTTTTTCCACTTGCAAAAAAAGCTTTTCGATTGTGCCGGCTTACGAACCACATCCAGTTGCAATGGGCCCAGCTGTAAAAAAGTGCAAATGTGGATAAGAAAGGTTGGGTAAGGAAGGTTGGGGTTCAAAATCTTGTAAACAGAGACAGACATGCAGACGCAGAAATCATTTACTTGCATACACGAAGAAACACTTGAACGAATTATTTGAATCATTCGCAGCTGAAACGACCAAGTGAACGGATGTTTAAAACGGATTAGCTCTTAAAGTAAATGATCATAGAGGAAAATTCTAAAAGTAATTTATGTAGTATAAACAAAAAGAAATGTTTTAAAACTACAAAAATAAAAATATTTTTAAAAGCTTAAACAAATTTTGAATTATAAAATTTTTTGCATTAAACTAATATTTCATATACTTGATAATGGAAAAATTTATCTGTTGTATGCCAGAAAACGTGACTTGTTGAATAATAATTGACATAGTATATCGAAAACAACAACAACAACAAGAAAAAGTTTTACAAAAATAGAAATCACGTTTAACATAACTAATTAAACAAAATAATAACACAAATTAAAACAGAAAAACAATGTTTCACTTTTAAAGAAAAAATACCACAACTTGTTAATTAACATTAAATTTGTTTCTAAAAAGTGCAAAAATTGTTGAAAACAAAATAAATTAAACAAAAAGATAAAGATTAAAAAATAAAGCTCATAATAGAATAGAATAAGAAAAGCTTTGTTTTAAACTTGGAAACAAGAATAATTTAACAGTTGCATTAACAATAATAAAAAACATTTGGTGTAATTCACTAAATAAAAGTGAGATTTTGTGAATTCTAGCAATTGTCTAAAACTATTTTGATTGCCCAACTAAAAAGCTTTTAAAAGTTGCTTTTAATTGCTGTATATTAAAAGACGACGTGGGATATTGAACATTTTATTTAATTGAAATAAATAAACTTCGGATTATTATTTTTTTTCTGATAACGAAAGACGAAAAAGTTGGTAAGTCAAATATATTTATTTATTAGATTCCTATTCGGGAGAGGTTTTTTTTTTGAAATTCCCGAAATGTTTTTTCATTGACTTAAAAATGTCGAAAGAAAACTTTTTTTAGGAAACATTTTTCGACTGAATCAAAATAAAGATTCATTATTTTTATATTATTAAGTTTTAAAATTTTGACTTTGAGTAGCAAAATTTTATAAACAGTGTTTGAAATAATAATAGGAACGATATCTTTCTTCAATATAACATGTCATAGAAAATTATCCAATAAACTTTTTTTGATTAAACTTACCGCAAAAAATCCTTTAAAATATTACCTCTGGAAAATTCTTAAAGTAAAATTGGGACGTATAAATCGCCAAAATAAGGAGTTAATGTGGTAAAAGTTTCAAGAAGCATGGTTCTCAATTTTCCCGATTACCTGCGCCTATCTCGTGAATCGAATGAAGCGGAAATGCGAAGAAGTAGTTAAAAAGAAATGAGCTTCTACCAAATCTTAAAATAGTATTAGAGCTTGATAGCAAAAAGTAACAAAATTCAAATGTCCCTATTATTTTTTTCCAGAAACATTTTTTTAATTACATAAACTTTTCGGATACAGCTGAACTTTAATTTGTTATAGCCTTCGCCATCACAAGCGAAGAATGAGGGCATACTTATATAGTTTGGCATTCCGTGTGAATTTTTTTTTTATTATTTATCTCAGACCCCATAATATACCTTATATTTTGGCTTCATGAGTAATTCTTAGTCGATTTAGACATGTTCATCTGTCTGTCCGGCTTCCCGTGTGTCCGGCTGTTCATCTGTTGAAACACGATAACTTTCGAAATACTTTAGTTATCCTCAACAATTTGGGATTGAAATCCAACAAAATCGGTTTAGAAGGATAAGAGTTATGAATCCAAATGTGGATCAACTACGTTGAAATATTAATAATTTTGTTACAAAAACTAACATAAATGATGGTTTAATGAACTAATTCATATACGATTTTGCACAGATTCGTTCTATATGACTAGCAATCATACTGTTAAATTTCGTAAAGATCGGTCCATAATTTACCATACGCCCCATATAAAGCCTACTCTCGGAGTACAGTTTAGTGCGTGTAACTCTTATATGAATCTTAACATCATAACATAACTTTATTCTGGACTCACCAGAATTTTTTGTTTTTTGGGCATATATTTTTTAAAAAAATTTTTAGTGCATATTTTCAAATTATTAACATGTCAACGTGGTTGCATTACATGCTGCGTTGTTGTAAAATAGTACTGAGGCAATTAAACAAAGGAAATTTAGGTGTAATTTTATTTTGGGAGTTTAATTTTTAAGGCAATTAATCGAATTGGGTAATTAAGCGTAGGTCAATTAAACGTGGATTTTTGTTTGAAAAATGGAAGAAAAAACTCAAGGTAAATAACTGTGATAGGCATTTAAGCGTGCGGTAATTAACCGGGTTATACTGTAGAGATGAATTTTTTACACAATATAATGAAAAACATAGCGAAGAATTCTGATCACTAACTCCAAAAATAAATTTTTTGAGTTGTGTCACTATTGAAGTAAATGAGCGATATGTATTTAAAAGATTTATTATTAGAGCAGTAATTTTCCAGTGTTGTTAGTATCGGGGCTATATAAAATAATTAAGCAATTTTTACCATTTGTTCTGGGGCCAATAATTACGTTTGTACCCAATTTTGTACAACTATCATTTTGAATTATGAAGCCCTCTTTGTAGCAACAGTACAGACGGGCACACAAAAATGATTCCGATGATACAAAGTTTTTGTTAATCATACAACTTTTTTATACTTTAAACCTAATTACATAATTAAATTCAATTAAAACAATTTTGTGTGAGACATAAACTCGGCTTATTTTTTTAAGTGTTGAAAAAACTCCAATAAATGCTTTAAAACTGAAAAACTAATTAATTTTTGAGTGTTTTTATATAAATTTTCCTACACGTTCAGTTACTTGTGTTGTGAAAACAGCACATAAGTCATAACATTTATAATGGGTGTTTTCTAAGCCCGATAGAACTGTAACAGGTTAACTGTTAAACGAACTGTCATCACTGTTGCCAATTTGACGGGCTTACTGCGATTCTAGCGGTTTTATGTGCCTATCGTGGTACAACTTCCGTTTTGACGGTTAGCCTAGATTTCCCGCTGTGGTTTTTTTTAGTAGCATTATAAAATTTATGTAAAATTTTTGTTTTAGGTATTTGAAAATATAAATTTTTTTACAAAATAGAAATTTCAAACATTTTTTTTTCAATTAAAGTTATGGAGTGATAAGAAAATAATTTTTTAAGTTGAAATTTAAAACATCTTACAACATATTTTTAAGAGATTTTATAAATTGTCACATAAGGTTTGTTATTCTGTCATGGTTTTGTTAGTTTTGTAGTTTTTATTAACTGAACATTGGTTGAGTGTAATCAGCATAATCAACGTTCAAAATAAAAAAAGCTGGGAGTAACAACTTTGATATGTGATTTTAATTGACTTTAGCGAGCTTATTTCAAATGTTTTATATTGATTCTATCACGTCTAGTTATTTTTTATTGGCCCGAAATAAGGCTTTAAATCACCATGATAGTCATCTTTATCTAAATCTATTAACAAACTTTTAATCATTTATGTTGAACGGTTGAAGTCATTTCTTTAAAAGAAACCGTGACTTTGGTTCAAAAGGCTGTGCATTTTTTATCAATAATATTTAAAATGAAATAAATCACTTTAATCGAATCTTGATTTTATTTGGGTAATTTCAAATTACACATGAAGTCCACCTTAAGGAAATTACCCACGCTCTACCCACGACAGTAAAAATTACACCCATTTTGGGTAATTAATCTAAAGTGGCAGCACTGATCGTTTAGCATTTTGTACTTTCGTTATCTCAAGATTAACAAAAGTTTACAATAAAATTTAGCATACTTTATGGCATTTATGAAAAAGATATATGCCTTCTGTATTCATACAAATATTAATAACACATTGCAACACAAAAAATAACCATATACAGACAAGTCTATGTGATAAAAGACCAAAAAAAAAAAGACCAATGTCTCCCAGTTTTTCCCAAAGTCATGCACTTTTTTTATGGGCCCACAACGATTTGGGGACTCGGTGTCATTTTTGCAAAAAAGTGATCATTTTCTCAGGATCATATCTTGCAAATCGTTTGGAATTTTGATTTACCCCCTGAGACAAAGTTGTAGCTTTTGCCATAAAGAACATAAATTGTGACAGTCTAATTCATAAAAATTTCTTGTTTCAGCTTTAATGCTTACATTAGTTATCAAACACTTTTTCTTTTATAAACCATTAATAAAAACTGTAATTTATAAACGCTTAAGGCTATAATACACTATCTCACAAGTCTTACGTATTCCACAATACTTTGTGAGATAGAAATCTAATGAGTTTTGTTGCGACTGTCAAAAAATCTAATTTAACATGACAGTTTGTGTTCACACCATCACACAAAGTAAAACACTCACACATGAAATAAAATGCAACCCTGATCCAATGAAAAGTATTATTGTTTAGAAATTTTTCAAAAAACGATGAAGTCGTATGGGATGTCATACTTTTTTCATAATACTTGTCATTTTCGTGACACATTGCATTCACACTATCACACTTTGTCATATTACTTGAGTTTTTGACATGTATTAATACAAAGTATAATACAAAGTGTAATCTAGCCTTTAATAGAAGTGGATTAAAAATTAAACGTTTATATTACTTTTGTATTTTTATGTTGGCAGCAACATGTTATTTTAATTGTAATTTTTGTAATAGTGATGCATACAACTAGGGATAAAACGATACGAGTGAATACAAGAATCAAACAAATTTCTGTTTTGTTTTCAATTTGAAATGAATTTCTGTTTTTTAAAACGTAATATTTGAAATAATTTTATGTTTTTTTGTTAAGAAAATACATACTATTGAAATAGAAGCGAAATATGTATATTACACTGCTTTACAAATTTTTAATTTGGAAAAATACCAAGAACGCCACATGTCTGGATAAGTTAATTGGGACCTCCTGAACACGAAAAAGCAAAAATTTTTTTTTTAGTACCGTTTTTAGATAACGGTACTTTTGTGTTTTTCGGTGTATGGTCCGACTTAAGACCTTGTGGAGCCCAACCGAAAAGTCCGATCGAGATAAATAAGATATCGTTGGAAAGGTAATTGAATGCCTTTTCAGTCGATATGCTGCAAATTTCTATCTGAGAAGAAGTGGCTGAGTTATATCACCTCCAAATTTGCCTATTTTTTACGTTTTGTTCAAAATTTTTCATTTTTATTTCGTATTTTTTTTCTACGTTATAGTAAAGATCTGGAATGTTTTATTTTTTTACCAAATAGTTTATTTAATCGGTTGGGCTCCACAAGGGCTTAAGTGGGACCATACACCGAAAAACGTACCAATAACGTCTGGGAAATTTTTAAATGTCTTGAATTCTCAAATTACGATTGCTTCCTCTATAGTAGGGTAAAGGCTACAATAAATATTTCAAATTTATGAAATGTTTATTTAACGTTTAATACGCTTTTAAACATTTATAAATACTCTTTTATTGACTGTTTTGCTTGTTAATGACTTATAAAGCTGCAATGATGCGTTTATGAATTAGACTGTGAAAATATAAAATCAAAAAAACTTTATCTTCAAGATCAAAATCGCAAAAAACTTAAAAAAATTCGATGTTTTTTTTACCTTTTTTCCCCTGTTCAGGTCCATAGTTTGCAAACCGTTAAAAGTTCAAGGAAACAATCTGCTACAAAAATGTACCTAAAATCTCAAGAAACAATTTTCTAGAGCATACGAACTTCGTAGGAATGATTTTTAACACCGTTTAGGTAACGCTTAGGTAGCCGCAGAAGTGAAAAATTTCCCGAAATTTTTTTAATTTCATTTGCTACCTAAGCGCTACCTAGACGGTGCTAAGAATCATTCCTAGGAAGTTCATATGCTCTAGAAAAACACAAAAAAAATTTCAATGGAAAATTAAAAAATAAACTCTCACTCTCTAACACATTTTCTGTAAATAAAACTTAGGAAAGTTGAAGTTACCACAATAAAAAGCTTGTTAAAGCTAATAAAATCAAGTTATAAAATGTTAAATTGAAATCAATATAAATATTGTCCATTAACAGGAGTTTTATCAATAAAAACATAAGCCCTATTCACAATATTGTGAAAATGATCGTAGCATTTGTAAAATGGCAGAGTACGTGATAATCAAATTTGTATGGCAGATTCCAATTCAGCGCACCCAGATTAGATAAAAAACATGCTTCGTTTCCGCAGTCAATTTTTTTTCCAATATTTTTTTGTAGACCAGTGTTATTATCCATTTGACGTGTATGTAGCTTAATATACCCAGAAATGTTATTTTAAATTTTATTGAAAATCGGTACATAATTGGCTATAGGTCTCAGAAAAGCTTATTTACGAAAAGTATTTAAGTGCAAACTAAATCATTTTATTTTTATCGGCATAACATGACATTTTTCCAACAAAAAAAAATTGGATTTGACAGGAAACAATGTTATAAATATTTTTTATTCATGTCCATATGTCCCATTTAATAAAAGGAACTCTTAAGCCTATAAAATCGTAACGATAAATCTATATGAAGTAATGGTATTGTCTTTTTTTATAATTTCCTAAGATAATTCCGCCAAGGTCTACGCTTGTCTGCAGGAAAGAAACCAGAGTCTCTGGCGGGAATCGAACCCGCAACCTCGGCGCTGATATAATAGCTCACTACCAGCTAGCCTACTAGGCACTTATAGAACAGCTAAGTTTTATATGGAACTCGCTTAGCCCGGTGCCATTTGCTATCCCCACTGAAACAAATTTAGTAAAAATTTTTTTTAAACAGTACCCATATTCTGCAACTTTAGTGAGAACTTCTCGCATCGAAAAATGTGCAACAAAATATTCCATCGTTTCTCGAAAAATGAGAAAAAAGTGTCTGTAACGCATGTCGAAAATTGTCAAAAGAGATAACGCCGTTACGTTATAAATGTCATAATATTCCACTCGAAGCGGATTTGAAATTGCAGACGTTGAGAACGTCAGTAACACATATCGTTGACGGCGACCAAAATTTACTAAAATTGAAAAATTTTCAACAACTGCGGCGAAAATATAATCGTCGGCTTAACCAAATAATGTAAAGTGCGACTTTAATGCAAAGTTCGAAAATAAACTGTACATTATTAGGCGTTCGGCTCACACACCTCACAATCACTAACAAATAGATATCTATCACTAACAAATAGATATCTATTTGTTAGTGATTATATAGACGAACCCAACTTTTAATAACGTTCGTAACTATTTTCAAGAAAGAGCCGAACGTTATATATGGTTCTGTTTTTCGTTAAAAAACAGAACAATTGTAGTGATACTGTAGACAAACATTATATTTTAATGTTCTAATGTTTCTTTTTTTAGATTGATAAAGAAATGAACAAACAAATAATTTAGCAACTACCGCACCACGAACAGCTTGTGTGTATTGTGTATATGTTTTGTTTGTGTAAAATTATTTTGCTGGCTTTTTGTTTTCTTTTTCGTATGTGTATTTTGTTTTTGTAAAAAATGTTTTGTTTTTTTTTTTACCAGCCAAAAAGGAAGAGCATTAATGAGCCGAACACTTAGATTAAAAAAAACCGAACGGAATTAAATGTTCTCATCTTTAATTGAGTTAAATAAAAAAAGTACATATTATTTTTGTGTTCGAAAGATGACTAACAGGGAAACGTTATTTTTTTTAATGAATTTCTACACAAACACTATTAGCGTTTGTGTTTTCCACAAATCTACCGAACCGAACATTAAGGAGCGATATGTAGTGTTTATTTTCGAACACTGCTTTAATGTTTGTTGTTTACAAATTTTCTTTGAAAACATTCGTATGTTTTTCAAAAATGTTAAAAGCAAAATAATTAAACAATGAAAAAATCTGCAAAGAGCAAAATATGTACTTACCTCTTCTGTGTAATTATTTATTACATTTTGCATCTCACCTTCTTTTTATTCGTCAGTTTATTTGACAGTTTAAAGCGGGAACTTTCTCACAAAAAATTTACAGACACAATTTTTCTGTTAATTGGCAAAAATTTTACAGACATAGAAAAACAGTTGTTTGTTTCAATTTATGGCATTTTTGTTTCATTTCTTAGATTTCAATCAAAAATTTCTCGACGCGTGAGTTACAGAACGTGGGCACATTTTCTTGTTTTGATAACGAAGCAATTTGTACCAAATTTCAACTTTCTACTATTATCCTTGTCCTTGTATGCAATTACATTTTTAGACTGATCAACATCTAACATCTATTATGAATTTGTGAAGATGTTTACATCTTCCCATAAGAAATACATAGGGCTTAAAATCAACATCTTTACAAGATGTTCCTATCTCATTTTATTCCATTCTACATACTATTTCTATTATTTTAGTGTCATCACTAGAAAAGTGGCAACAAGTTCTATTGTTATTGTGGCATCAATGACAAAAAGGCGTTTGCTTGAAAGCGGCGTTACCATTTGTCAAGTACACCCTTTTTTGCCAAGCTAATTAGACGGTTGAAAATTTATTATTAAAGAAGCCTATATTTTGCGTTTTGTTCAGCCAATTGACGCTGGAGTCCCACAAGGAAGCTTCTTGGATCCTCTTTTATACTTTATTTATACCAACTTCGGACATGCCAACCAATAACTACAACCAAACTTCTGCTAATGATATAGCTATTCTAAGCATACACGAAAGCCATGAAGCATCTGATTGCTTACAGGATCATGTGATTCAGCTTAAAATGTGGTTAAAATAATGGAAGATAAACAGTGTGTGCATATAACATTCACTTTGCGTCGGGAATCAATGATTAAATAAAACCTCAGCACTCACATGTGAAATAGCTCGGTACACAGAAACAATTCTCCAAAATTTTTCAATAATTAAAGCATTAACCAAAAATAAAATCAGTTTTAATTAAAAATTTAATCAAGTGAATTTAGCGTTTAATCAAGTGAATTAAAAGCTTAATAAATTTAATAAAACGTTTAATTGATACTACATATTAATCTGTTTACTGGTGCAAATTTAATTAATTTTTTAATAAATATCACAAATTTTTTTTTTTAAATCTATTTTTATTTTTTTTCTGTGTATGCATGTAGATCGGCATTTAACGTGGAAACGTTATGTAAAGGAAAAATCAATTTAAATGAAACTAAAATCAGTGCAAATTAATTGGCCTTTTAGGAGAAATTCTGTCCTTAGTCTCGATTGAAAACTTCTACTTTACAACTCTATCACAAAGCCAATCTGTTGCTACGGTTTTCAGTTATTAGGCACTGCCTCGGCCTCAAATATTGAAAAAATTCAAGGGCGCAAAAATAAACTTTTTCGAACAATCACAGCCGCTTTCCTGGAATGTTTAAAACTCAAATTTTTACAAGGATTCCAATTAGTAAAAACAATGCACCCCGGGTGATGGTCTGCGCCTTTAAGAGGACGTAGTTAAATCATTTTGGGAGCCAACCCTTTTTGTGTTACATCAACTGGGGAAAATTGGATTGGTCAATGTATAAACCAAGCTGAATGAACTGGCATTCTTCGGAATCTCCTACATTTTGAAAACAGGTGCATGCAACCTGGAGTGCAAGAATCATTCAAATGGCAGAGGTCCTTGAGGTCCAATCTGCGTTGGGTTTGTAGTTGCACCTCAGTTCTACGGGTGTCAGTAGCCCCCGTGACGCGGCACCGATTTGACTATTGGTGAGGTCTTTGTTAGTATGCTTTCTGCAAGAAATGCTTTCCGTCTTTCAGAATGATTGCCTCTGAAAAGATACTATCGGGGAGTACGTAGTGTTTGTGGTTTAAGCCCAAAGTCGCTGGTAGGAAAAGTTTGGTTTGTGGAGGGATCCCTAGGAATGCAACAGCAGCTTCTGGGACTATGAAAAGCAGTGAAGCCTAGATAGCTTAAGCCGTTAAACAAAGAGCGGCTGTATCATTTTTGGTGGATTATACTTTCGAATTGACACCTGTGTGTTCAAATGATCCCTGACTTACACAGGAGCATGTGGAAAGTGCTTAATATTAACAAACCATGTGTTTTAGATCCACCGTTAAGTTAAGTCGCAAGACAGGTAATCACGTAAATCAGAAAGTCACCGTAAAACTTTGTCGCGGAATATTCGGTAAAATATTTAAAAATGCTTGAACGCCAACCAAATCCTCTAACTCAAAATATTATAAGCAATTGGCCACTCCCACCTAAGGAGAAGAGATACCGAACAGAAGAGCGCTAAACACCTACATATGTGAACAGAAACCGTGCTAGGGAAACTTTTTTCCGGCCCTGGCAGGTCATACAAAATAGTTAGAATAAGATTTGATAAATCATTGTTAGGCTATGAATTATATATGAACATCTAATAAATAAATAAAGAGAAAAAATAAAGAAAGCTTTTAAAAGTGTATCAAACAATCACTGTTTACTACATTTTAAAATAAAGTTTGCTTTTTCTTTTCAGATTTAAAACGGTCTTGCTTTTTTGCCGTTTGCTTCTTTTTAAATTTGACAATATATCTCTTATATTTATTCCTTATGCAATGTTTTTATATAGTAAAATGTATGCACTTAAAGTATTTTTTTAAAATCCAAGATTTAACAACGGTACAATGTATACGTACAGATAGATATACATACATATGTAACTTTATTTGTAATGCAAAATATTTAAACTCAATTTGACTTCCGTCAAATGCAAAACTATCTTTATCGGCAAGTATTGATAAATTGTATATGGGGGATTTCATGTCAAGTGACCCAATTTTGAAATCGATGTCTTCCGATTTGGATGAAATTTGCACCAAGGTTAGTCCTATTGGATAGTAGTTTAGACACAAATTTTCAACAAGATCGGTCTAAAAGTTTCTGAGTTAGTGGGGGTCAAAATTTGACATTTTGGCCATACAGGTGTTCTTTCTTATCCATGTAACTTATTACCTATTGGTGTTAGCAAAATTTGTTCCAAGTAGCTTCGATAGCTATTTGATCCATCTTTTGAAAAAAATTTTTTTTGTTTTTTTAAAAAATTTTTTTTATTTTTTTTTTTTAAATTTAAAACTTTTTTTTATTTTTTTTTTTAGCGGGAATGTTTTTTTTTTTTTTTTTTGTTCAAAAGAAAGCTTATGTCTTTTCCTTTAAGGTAGTTTTGGTCCCTTTTTGGGATGCGAGCGGCTTATGTATAAAAAAAATAATTTCTAACTCTAGACAAGGGTTTTTCAATTTTTAGCATATGCAGTGTTCTTTCTCATCCATTTAACTTATTACCTATTAGTGTTAGCAGAATTTGTCCCAAGTAGCTTCGATAGCTATTTAATCAATATTCTGAAAATTTTTTTTTTTGTTTTTTTAAAACTTTTTTTTTTAATTTAAAATTTTTTTTTAAATGTAAATTTTTTTTTTATATTTTTTTTATCCGGAATGTTTTTTTTTTTTTTTTTTTTTTGTTCAAAAGAAAGCTTATGTCTTACCCTTTAAGGTAGTTTTGGTCGCTTTTTGGGATGCGAGTGGCTTATGTATAAAAAAAATTATTTCTAACTCTAGACGAGGGTTTTTAAATATTTAGCATATGCACTATTTTGAATTTTTTCCTATTTGTGTTTAAGTGTTTCTAAAGCCTTAAAAATAAAACGTTTGCAAAGAAACTAGACAAATTAACCTTTCCGACGGTATGTTACAAACCCAATTATTATTTTATACCTTCGATACTATAATGCCCACAATATGTTAATCCCAGGAATAAAATCACTTTTTTTCTGTAGAAATGTTGACAAATTAAATTCTTTTTATTAATTTGTAATAATAATTAAATTAATATATAATTATAATAATAATAATTTCTAATAATAATAATAAAAAGATAAAGATAAATAATTTAATAAAATTTATGTAGGAAAAATTAAAAAAAGAATTATTTGTCAACATTTCTACAGAAAAAAGTGATTTTATTCCTCGGATTAACATATTGTGGGCATTATAGTATCGAAGGTATAAAATAATAATTGGGTTTGAAACATACCGTCGGAAAGGTTAATTTGTCTAGTTTCTTTGCAAACTTTAGAAACACTTAAACACAAATAGGAAAAAATTCAAAATAGTGCATATGCTAAAAATTTAAAAACCCTCGTCTAGAGTTAGAAATAATTTTTTTTATACATAAGCCACTCGCATCCCAAAAAGCGACCAAAACTACCTTAAAGGGTAAGACATAAGCTTTCTTTTGAACAAAAAAAAAAAAAAAAAAAAAAACATTCCGGATAAAAAAAAATATAAAAAAAAAAAATTTACATTTAAAAAAAAAATTTTAAATTTAAAAAAAAATTTTAAATTAAAAAAAAAAGTTTTAAAAAAACAAAAAAAAAATTTTTCAGAATATTGATCAAATAGCTATCGAAGCTACTTGGGACAAATTCTGCTAACACTAATAGGTGATAAGTTAAATGGATGAGAAAGAACACTGCATATGCTAAAAATTGAAAAACCCTTGTCTAGAGTTAGAAATTATTTTTTTTTATAGATAAGCCGCTCGCATCCCAAAAAGGGACCAAAACTACCTTAAAGGAAAAGACATAAGCTTTCTTTTGAACAAAAAAAAAAAAAAAAAAACATTCCCGCTAAAAAAAAAAAATAAAAAAAAGTTTTAAATTTAAAAAAAAAAAATAAAAAAAATTTTTTAAAAAAACAAAAAAAATTTTTTTTCAAAAGATGGATCAAATAGCTATCGAAGCTACTTGGGACAAATTTTGCTAACACCAATAGGTAATAAGTTACATGGATAAGAAGGAACACCTGTATGGCCAAAATGTCAAATTTTGACCCCCACTAACTCAGAAACTTTTAGACCGATCTTGTTGAAAATTTGTGTCTAAACTACTATCCAATAGGACTAACCTTGGTGCAAATTTCATCCAAATCAGAAGACATCGATTTCAAAATTGGGTCACTTGACATGAAATCCCCCATATGTATGAAGACAATTTAACTTACGAGAACTAAGCCAACCTCTGGTATAGACAGACCCGATTTTTCTATATAGTATTTGAGAATTAAATTTTAACTGCAAAAAAATCATCAAAGAACAATGAAAGAAAAACATGGTAATTTTTGAGAACATTTTCTTTAAAAAATTTGATTTAAAAATGAATCTTGAATTTGTTCAATGAAACTCGATTATTTACACATACGAGGGTAGGTTAGATGCAATATGTAGTTGCAAGGTGGCAGTGAGTCAATCCAGTGTTCACCAGATTATTCTCCAGGCATCACTGCTGCCTCGAACCTTTCCGATTCCCCGCAGAAAAGATAAATCGACGTTAGTATTACATTAGATAGTGCATCCAAGCGAGGCAATTCTGGTCTCCTAAACTGCTTCACCCTAATAACCCTGAGACCGGGCCATTAGCAGAGAAAGTAAAACAACGTTTTTTTTTTTTTTTTTTTTTTTTTTTTTTATTTTTATTTTATTTTAATACCTATCACAACAAGATATAAATCTTATAATTTACAGTGATAGTAAGTTACATGGCAATTAAACATATAAAAATTGAATTATTAAATTAAGTTATACTATGCGTTCAATAAAATAAATAAATAATAAATAAAAACAATTAATAATTAAATGGATATAGATATATTTAAGCTATATTAAAGATTTTTAGAATACTTTAATAATTCCTTCTTAAAGGCCAAAATGTTGCTTATTGTTTGAAGACGTGATGGTAACTTGTTCCAGAGACTAATTGTGTAGTTAAAAAATTGTCTCGAAGAGATAAGACATCTATATTTTTGAGAAATCAAATTTTTACCGCGTGGAGATTTGGCAAAAATAATTCTCCTAAATAAATATTCGGGCTCCTGTATATATATTGTTACGTTACTGCCTTTCAATAACGTTTTGGTTTATTTCCTTTATAATAAACCGTTTCGAGTTCTTTATTGCAACTTTAATAAAAATAAATAAAACACAAACACTTTAAAAACTGTTTACAATTTACTCAACTCTATTTAGTACTAAGTCTTTTTAACAACCGTAATTTATAGCTTTTATTCACAACCAACTATAATTTTCTCAGCGTTATGCGTTATTGACAAAGTCTGAACTAAGAATGAACTAATTACGCTAGTCGCCGCTAGTATTTATACAGCAATTTGGTGGTCTAGAACATTCGAAATGTTTTTCGAAGGTTCGAGGCTTTACTATTTATTCACCACACTTTAATTTGATGTATGGCAGCGCTAATGTTTACATAATTTTACCTCTTATACTGATGAAGCTTTTTTTAACGGTCATTTCTAGGTCTTTCTGCACATTGGGATTGAAGTGTACTAAATTATAACAATTTTGTATAACAATGTAAACTAATAAAATTAACTAATAAATACAAGATAACTAATAAATTCAACTAATTCTTAACTAATAATTACAACTAATTCTTAACTAAAGTTACTTTCGTAACAATATTATCTTATGCATCATGAGGAGGCTTTTAAATTTTAGTAGATTTTTAATGCTCATGTCATAAAGCTGAAAGGAGTACGACGAAATACTATCAGTTCTCCTACGGTTAAATACATATCTAGCTATATTATTATAGGTTACCTCAAGTCTATGAAAATCGGAGGTGTCGCAATTGGCAAATATTTCACATCCATATAGTAAAACCGGTATTAGATAAGTTTTAGCTAGTAACAATCTTATATTAAATGGAGTGAAAGATTGAATAGCCCATAAGTTCCTAAGCATTCCGTGTACTTTTCCTGCAATACTACAGATATGGTTAGACCAAGAAAGTTCAGAATTAAACGTAATTCCTAAATTTGATGACGATGGCACAAAATCGATTTTATCGTTGTTGATTAATAATGAAGCATTATTATTAAGTGCTTTCTTATTATTTTTGGATATGAAAATGCATTTAGATTTCGATGGATTTATGCACAAACCATGAATGCACGCCCAGTGATGAACTTTGTTAAGATCATGGTTTATATGATGAATACAAGAACTTACACTGTCTATTTTGGTACTTAAGTACAATTGTACATCATCAGCATACATTTGTATTCCACAATGGGTTAATACATCTGGCAGATCATTTATATACAACGAAAACATGCACTCTCTTAGCTATATGCGGAACCCCTCTGTTAACTTCAAGGCAATTTGACATTAAGCCATTCAGGAAAACGGTTTGCTTCCGATTAAGGAGATACGAAAAAATCAGTTTACTAGCTGTAGGGGAAAAATTGAAGAACTTTTGGAGCTTAGATAGTAAGATCTGATGCTCAACAGTGTCAAAAGCCTTACTATGATCTAAGAGTACAAGAAAAGAAACCATGTCATTGTCCAGTTTAGACCTAAGTTCTTCCACCACGTCAATTAGAACAGTAATACAGCTCATTCCATGTCTAAAACCAGATTGATAATCAGTTAATAGCTTTTGTTTACTCAGATATTCACAAATTTGACTTTTCATGATATTTTCCAAAGCTTTTGACAGGAATGGAAGTATTGCAATGGGTCTGAAATCATTGTTATTCTTGGAAATTGGAATAATTTTGGCTTTTTTCCACGTATCAGGAAAAACTGACTTAGTTAATATAGAATTAAACAAATATGTCAAAAACGGCAGGAGTTTATGAACAACAAGCTTAAAAAATCTAGGATTTATGCCATCTAGACCCTCAGCATTTGATTTAATGCCAAATACACTTTTCTGAACTTCCGCTTGATCAACACATCTGAAGCAAAAACTGTGTTCAAATGGCACGATGTTTAATTGAGCATACTTATTTACTGTTTGTCTTTTAACTGGGACATTGACAAATTTGTTGTTTAATTCGTTTACGTCCACATTTAAAACAGAAGTAGTGTTTCTACTCTTTCCAATACCTATTTCTCGAATATTTTTCCACTTTTCTTTGCTTCCTAAGGCCGATGAAAATTTCGATCCATAATACGTAGACTTCGCAGTAGTTATGCATTTAACGACATCTTTTCTTGCAGATTTAAAGATCGCATATAATTCTGGGGTTTTAAATTTTTTCCAACGACTGTAAGCTATGTCCCGAGCATTTATTAAGCGTTTTATGGTTGAAGTAAACCACAGGGGCTGTTTAGATTTTACAGTTTTAGTTTTTACCGGCACAAATTCATTATATAAGTCAGTAGCATTATTTTGAAAGAAAGCGGTTTGATCATTCACGTCTTCGATGGTATAGATGAGATGCCATCCGATACAGTCAATACGCTGGTTTAAAATATTATAATTAATGTTCTTAAAATCCCGGTAACTATAACAAACATCTTCAGTTTGGGTAAGGGCATCATATATAATGAAAATAAGGTCGTGCCTTGAAAAGACTGCAGCAGATACTTGATCATACAACAATATTTTCCTTCTGTTGTTTACGAAAAAAACGTCAAGCAAGCTATTTGCACCATTTGGATAATGTGTGGGAACAACACTGTTCACTGGCAGAAGCCCAAGTGCTTGCATATCAACAGATAACGAATTGTCATTAAGTAAATTGCTGTTTAGATCGCCAGCAATAATAACATCATTGTAAAAAAATGATAACGATTCAATTTCCGTCATTAGGTTTGTAATATCTATGCTAACATGTGGTCGATAAATACAAGCCAAAAGAATTTTTTTCCCGTCCCCCATTACTAATTCCAGAAAAATATATTCAATTTGACTAGAGTAATTGGATTTAAGTTTTATTCTAGCGTTTATATCATGCCTGACATATATTGCCACACCTCCAGCATGAGTCAATCTATCAGCTCGAAATAATCTAAAGCCTGGCAAGTTAAAAATGGAGTCAATTATTTCAGAGTCAAACCAAGTTTCAGACACACAGATAACATCCACAGCAGATGCCATGAAAATGTAGCGAAATTCTTCAATCTTTTTTTTTAAACTTTGTGCGTTAATATGAGCTATTTTAAGTCCGGTTTTCTGTTTGGAAAGAATTCTAACCATGGCAAAAGACGTTTCAACGTTTTCTCCTCCTTCTCATCATGACAACGTCTGCAGTAGTTATTATAATTAAGGCCCATCCTTATCGCATGGGTTGTCATCTTATAATTGTGAGTTCTTCTGTAAACAAAACGAGGAAAAGAGCAATAAAGGTAAAATAAATTTATGTGTGCATGGGTAAGTAAATAATGAAATGAAATTCTCTCTCTGCGTTCTCTGGAGTTAAGTGTTAGAATCAATCAATCTCACTTTCGGATTATTTCAAGTACAAATTCGGGATTAAATCAACTTACAAACTATTGAATCAAGCGTAATTTGAGATCAAGTTTTTTTTCACTTTTACTTAAGTCAATCCCGTTTTCAGATTAAACAGGGCACTTGTATAAATCGTACTTTTCTCAAGCAATCTGTACTTGATTTATCAACAGGGAGTTTGAGGTTCCATCATGTCTACCGAACGTCTGGTGACCCGTTAACACAAACTGCGATTTCAAAATGTCCCCACGGATGTTCTTCAGGAGTTGCATAGATCTAAAGCAGGTCTAGTTCTGACTAGCTTGTCTGCTGGTTTAATACTTTTATAATAATTAAGGTAATGCCAAATAAACGGCCCGGCAGCATGCATTCGACTTTGAAAATTTGAGGTTTTTAACAAACAATTTTAGCAAATAGAATTTGGAAATTTTTAATAATATGTGTTATTTTTCTTGCAGTGTTGTTGTTGTTCCGACGCAAGACAACCAAATCGTTTTTACCTTCTCACATTAATTTTGATTAATTATTGTTAGTTCATATTTAGTATATGAAGATTCAATAAATAAATATTGAAAAAAAAAAACATTTATTAACAAAGATGGACTTTGTCTTATATGATTTGAGTGAGTGCCTGGATATCAAAAAATATTTTGCTCATACCACGAATATTCTAGTCACATAGTGCTCTGCATACTTCTCTAATTGCCATTATTTCAGCTTGAAATAGGCCGCAGCTAATTTAAGATCTTTTAGTGTTTGCCCTAGTGCTATGTTCATTAGTAAGGACTCCACTGCTTTATTGCCGTCTTGACGAAAATACGACTGTGGTATTTTAAAGTCGGTATGGAATGTCATATAGCTTAAATATTAAATAAATATTTTACAGCCCACACTTGTACCACAAAGTGTTTTCTAAGCGGATTTCGCTATATTTTGTACTTGAACTGCTTGAACATTTTGACGCCAAATTAATTTTATTCTGTCAAGTCGTTCGGACAAACAGGCAGAAATCGCAAAATCGACTTAAAGTTACTTAGTATCCGGATTATACAATTGGGGGGTTCACAAGCTAGTCATAAGGTTAAATGTCTTTAAATAATAAAAAGAAAAAATATGAGTGCTGTGAGAAACCCGTCATAATTTAGATTTCTACTGTGTTGTTAAGACAAAACAATAAACACAGCTCGAAAAGTCTTATTTTTTTAAGATTTTTTTGGTTGAAACACGACAATAATCTTTACTATTTAAACATTTTACGATATTATGACAACATGACTTGATAGCACACCTTATGAATCCCCCATATATATTTTATAGAGTCTTGATAAATATTTCATAGTGTTACAGACGGAATAAATAAACTTATTACACGTTTATCCACCACTCGGTGAAGAATTGGTTTTATTTTCGTATATAATTTGCCTTCTTGAGGTTAAAAACTTGATGTGTATAAGATCTTGTAAGAACCACAAGGTAGAAAACCTCTAAATTAATTTTAGCACATAAAAACCTTAGAAGTTCTGTCATCCTATAAATATTAAACACACTGTGTGTAGGTGCATACTTTTCCACACTCACACACGTTTCCTACTTGCAACATCAATTCCAAAGAAGAAAACTTGGATTTTATGTAACATCAATTCTTATAAAAAAATAATGTCACATGTACTAGTCTTGGGTTTTTTCCTACAAATACAAATGTTTTTTAACGTGACGCAAATTGATTAGATGTGAATCTGTTGAATCAGCCACCTGTCGCAACATTCACAAAAAATAAAAGAAAAAAGCTTTATAAGGATATTTTGAAAGGTTTTATTATAAATATGTTATGGCTTTGGCACAAAAGGTCTAACAGAAGAGATTCTTATAAACAGAAATGTATAAATGAATGTGAAATGACTACACTGCGTTGTCTAACATTTTTTGGAATAAGAAAAAAAGGTGTGTCGCCTCTGTTTATTTAAATTGTTTTATAACCAATCATTCTTATATATATTCTTTTAAGTCTCTTTGTATGTTGAAACTTTTGTGTATAGAATGTGCATAGAAACCTGATGCTGTATATCGTGACCAAAATCAATCACAAAGTACTGCGTATAATTTGAAATCCTTTCAATCTGCTTATACAACTTTGTAAACGAAAAAGGATGCATGCATGCTTTTTTGGTTAGTTAAAGATAATTGTTTTCTAAAGTAAACGATGTGAAGCATTCCACTGTCTCGTACAGACATATTCAACTAAAATTTTAAAAATTCATTAAATATTGTGAAAAAAAACGTGTACGTATTATGCTAGAAACACAACTGGGACGAACGACGAATTATTCGCAACGAATATTCGTCACCAGAAATAGAACACATTGGTGTACACACAATCATTGCATAGACCAAAATTCGTCGTGCGTAACGAATTCTGCGATAGATTTATTTCTCTTTCTTACGCAGACGAACGACGAATAAATAGGGACAGGGACAGCTAAACGCAGCATGATAGCAAAGTCTTATATTTATTAAAAATCGTGAAAGCTGTAAAGAATCACAGGTAAAAATCGCTTCTATTGCGAACTTGGCTAAAATCGCGAAAAATTGCAAACTTTTAAACAAACAATAATATTTATTTGAACTCGCTAAATGGGTTTAAAAAAAATTGCAAAAATGGCGAAAATTCGCGAAAATTTTTAATATTTCAAACAATACACAAAATTGATTAAAACACATTAAAACTTTAAGGAATGGCAAAAATTCGGTAAAAATTCCTAAATTAGCGCAAATTCGCAAAAATTTGCTAACAGCGGCATGATAGAAAAGTCTAATATTTATTATACATCGTTAAAGCTGTAAAGAATCAGAAAACGTACAAATAAAAATCGCTTTTATCGCGAACATGGCTAAAATTCGCGAAAAATTGCAAAATTTGAAACAAACACAAAAACTAATTTGAGATCGGTAAATCTGAATGCAGTACACAAAAAATTCTAAAGTTATCCACTTTCCACGATTTGGCTCATCATTTTATCTCTCACAAGTCTTTTGAAGGCTTCCTCTACACTGAAAAGACAACTCAATCCATCCTTAAGTAAGTAAGTACAGATTTCCTTAAATTATGTATCGATTGTTCAAGTGCCCCGTTGTACTTGAGATAAAAGTTAATCTCAAACAATACTTGATTCAAGATTTTGTAAGTTGGTTTGAAGCCGAATTCGTACTTGTAATAATCCGATAATTCAAACCTAAACACTTAACTCCAGGGAACCCAAATATAAAAAATACTATTATTTACTCATCCGTTACACATGTTTTTTTATTTGTGTTGTATTCTGCTTTTTGTTTACAGAAGAACTCTCAATTATAAGACACAAGCAGTATGCCCGATATAGTTTTAGTAATCATTCGACTTTGAAAATTTGGTGTTTTTATTGAATTATTTAAATAAATAGAATTTGGGAATTTTTGCTACTTATTTTGTTTTCTAAACACGAAAATAATATATGGGCATTTCCACAGAAATGTCAACCGCAGCCAAAAAATTCAAAGTCTAAAAAAGTATGTTGTTTTAACATATATTTATAGGGAATCTATCAACTTTCAATAATATAAACAAATTTTACATTTATTTATTTATTTATTTAAGAATTTCTTGCTTATCCTACACAACAAGATATAAATCTTATAGTTAAAGTGCAGGAATTATATAAGTTTTAAAATATAATGGGGTAATCACACTCAAACGATTAAGTTTGAAAAGAAAGAAAAGAAAAAAAAGAACATTATAACAAAATGGAAAGGAAATAAACATTTAATTTAAAGAAAGATTAAATTTTAAATTGTAAGTTGACTGATTGTAACATATAAATTATAGATTAAGATAAACTAAACTAATTAACTAAATAGCTTTGATGGCAAAAATTAATTGGTTTAGTTTTGTTTTATAAGTTTTATAAGTTTTGGCTTATTAAATAATTTACTAATTGACTTTTAAAATTGTTCACATTGTTGTTTGTTTGAACATGATTGGGCAGTAGGTTCCAAAGACGGGCAGAATGAATAAAAAATTGATATTCAGATAACAGGCTGCGGTGTGTAAAGGGAATTATCTTATTTCCCCTGTTAGACCTTGCAAAGGTTAATCTGTTGTACAGATATGGAGGATTCTTCGTATATATTATTTTATGTAGCATGTGCAATACCCTCATATCTAAAAGGTTTTTAAATGTCATGCCATAAAGTTTATTTGTGAACTGGGATATACTATCATATTTCCCCAAACCAAAAACATATCTGATTATATTGTTATATGTTTTCTGTAACACATTTTTGCTACGAAAGTCGCAACTTGAGAGCAACTCGCAACCATATAAAAGTCGAGGCATTAAGTATGTTTTGGCGATAAGTATTTTAATTTTTAAGGGCGTAAAGTATTGGGTTGGTTAAAGTTCACGTAACCGTAGGTAAATGTTTGATGCAGTTTTATTAATATGGTCAGACCAATCTAAATTATTATTGAATATAACACCAAGATTTTTTGCCGAGCGTACACATTCAATTTTTTCATTATTAAGCATAATGTCAAAGTTTATATTAAAACGGATCGTTTTACGGTGAATGATAAGGCATTTGGATTTGTGGGGAATTATTAGAAGTCTATTAGCGGTTGCCCATCTATAAACACTTTCTAAGTCCTTATTTAATTTATGTACGTTGTCTACAATATTTTCCACAGAACCGCCAATGTAAATTTGTACATCATCGGCATATAAGTGTAATTTAGAATATGTTAAAGTTCGGGGAAGATCATTAACATACAACGAAAACAAAAGTAATCCCAAAATTGATCTCTGTGGAACACCTTTGGTGACAGGGAGTGCAGACGAGTAACTACCGTTAATAAATACTGATTGGTAACGACTACCGAGATATGATTTAAATAGCTTATTTGAGGTCCCTGATATACCAAATAGCTTTTTAAGTTTGAGGCAAAGCAGAGAATGGTCAATTGCATCGAAAGCTTTGGAGTGACCCAAAAGAACTAGAATATTAACTTTCCCGATATTTATATCATATCTAATATCCTCACTCAGATTTATTAATGCTGTAACACAGCTATGCTTAGTTCGAAAGCCAGATTGGTGTGGCGTGAGCAAATTATGCCGATCAATGAATTCATTTATTTGTGTATACATAAGTTTTTCCATTATTTTGGAAAGATAAGGCAGAATTGCAATAGGCCTAAACTCCGAGTTATTTTTAGGGACCGGAATAATCTTAGCATGTTTCCAGCTACTTGGAAAGACATTAGTAGTAAATATTGTGTTAAAAATGTGGGTTAAATAAGGTAGTAATCTTGGCAACAATAATCTTACAAATCGAGGGTCTAAATTGTCATATCCGATTGCATTTGATTTAACAGACTTTAAGCAAGTTAAGACTTCATCATTATAGACACATCGAAAATTAAATTGGTCGTCCGCTGATAAATTGCTGTCAATATTTTTGGTATGATTACCGATTCCAATATCGCGTATAGTTCGCCACGTTGTTTTACTGTCAATAGCACTTTTAAATCGTTCAGCATAGAAAGTCGTTTTTGTTTTTTTTATTTCCCGATTAACTTCCATTCTAATTCTACGAAATTCATCGTATAAAATAGGGATTTTGAAACGCTTCCAGCGAGAATGCGCAACATCTCTTTTCTTAATTAAATTTTTTATGACTAGATTAAACCAGGGCCTAGTATTATCTTTGACAATTTTTGTTTTGATTGGAACAAAGCGTTCATATAGATCAGAAATGTCATTCTCAAGAAAAGTGGTTTGCTGATTTGGAGATATCATATAAAATATATTATCCCAATTTATGAAATTAAATGCAAAGTCGAACAAGTGCAAAAGTTCTGTTTTGAACATTTCTATTGGACGTTTTGATCTTAATGAGAAACATTATGCATTGACAATTGCTTTTTAAATCTCGGTTTATATTCAAACAATATAAGAAAAATTAAAACGCAATTTTTTTCTTTGCTTTACCGCATATTTCGATGTAGCACGCACATTGAAAAAGAACATTTGATATCAGTGCGTCGAGGGTTTTTGTACAATGCGTATCAAATATTAGTAACAAACAGATATTTTTGTTGCAAATTTAATAAAAAAAATTTTGCTGGAAAATAATCAGTGCTTTTCTCTTGGTACTTATTTTAAATTTGCAGCGTGCGACATCGTAAGTGTAAAATGCATAGGTAAATTCCAAAAAAAATTGTTTTTTTTCTAAAATATCTTTATTTGCGATGGCCAACAACTACAATCAGCAAGGACGGCTTATTCCATTAAAAAAAAAACTTTATTTGAGACTAGCAATACTATTTTCAGTTAAAGTAGTTTTTGTTCTATACTTGTATTTTTCTTTATTGAAGAAATTTTTTTAAGTTTATAATTTTTGTTCGGAAAATAAATATATTGAATGTATTTAACATTATGTAGAATCATCTTACGCATGTCTTATTACATAAAAAGTAAAAACATAAACATAAAAGTATGATGGAACAAAATGTCGCATTCAACATGTAGCGTGCGACAGTGATTTAAATTAAATTAAAAATAAACAACACAATATTTTTAAATCAAATAAAAAGCATTATTAAGATACATCAATGCATAGCATTTTTAAATTAGTCGCATTTAAATATTTCATCAGGTTTCGCTGAAATCAGCGTTTGAATTGTTTGCCTTAAAGGCGACTTCTGTTTTTGTCGCATGCAAATGCCTTGGTTTTTTTAATTATCTTGAAAACGAACAATTGCTCAACGTCAACCTTAGCACAAATTATGGTGCCAATCAAGAGCTATAACCCAGTAAAAACTTCGCCTACTTTTTCAAAATGAAGAGCTTCTTTAACTCATTATTTAGTAGCTTTCTGCTTTAACTACATCTATACCAACTTCAATAACTCCTTGTTTCTGGATGTATATAGGTAAAAAAATAATGACTTACTTTTGAATGCGTTCATTTTGGGACATCCCATGTAAAATTCATTGGTTCTTTCAGTAGAGTTGTAAGTAGTGCTCTTATGTTTTTCTGATTACTCAACACATTATTTTGTAGGCGAAGTTTTTACTGGGAAGTTTTTCCTTTTGTCAAAAAAAAAAAAAAAAAATAATGTTTTGGTGTATGTTTTCTTTTCACTTTTAAGGCGTTCGAATGTCGCATCGACATTGGAGATGCCCATATGTTTTTTTTTCTTGTAGTGTTGTTGTTAATATTTGTACACAAAACAAGCCAATCGTTTTTACCTTCTTCTGTAGCGTAGTTGCTATATCTACAACAAACTTTTACAAACACCCTATTCTTAAGTCAGTAGCATTTAACTCACTTTTCGAAAGATTTTCGCTTACGGAGTTCACATATATTTTTGCTTTTCTATCGGTGCTGTCAGGATCATTCGCCTTACGCTTTTCGCGAAGTTTCCGCATGCGACTATCAACTTGTTGAAGTTTGCTTATCAGCCATTGTATGATTAACAATTGAGAGCTTGCAAACACCATTAAAATAGAAGATATTAGATTTCTTATTTCTAGGTGCCACGTACAGAAACTTTTCACCAAGTATTAAATATTAGTAAAGCCTAAAAACCTAAATTGAATCAAATTTCAATACAGTAGTGTTTTCAGAAGGCGGCTTTATATGCGGCCTATGGTAAATTATGCACTCATCTTTACATAACTTAACTGTGTGATTCCTAGTCCGGCGAAACTAAGAGAGAGCAAATCTTACCACAATAGCTTTAGTCATTTCAGTTTAGGGCGTACTAACTTGTTTTTAGAGAGGGAGTGTTTTCTGGGAGCTATGGTAAATAATGGACCAATCTTCACGAAATTTGGCTATATGATTCTTAGACATATGAAACTATTACAAATTAAAATCACTACAATTACTTTATTCATTACGATTAAAGGCGTACTTAAGTGCTTTCCGGGAGTGGATTTTAAAATCATCACGAAAGTACTATGATTTCTAGTCAAATAAAACGAGTTTGTGAAAAATTTAATAATAATCGGTGCATTCCGCTGGCAATAAATATTAAAAAAGTTTCACACTGAATGACAGACTTTCATAATTTAAAAGTCGTAACAACTATTAAAAAGTAAAAGCAACTTATTGACCCAATATTTTTTTTACTTACACCTGTATTTAAATAAATATGTATGTATTTCATCTATTTAAAGTTTAAAAAGCATTACCATCCCTACTCAATAGTGAAATTCTGTTTTTGTTATTATTATAAAACTAATTATTTGTTTTACAATTTATTGCTTTCAAATTAATCTTCAGTTGCACAGAGCTCACAAACAATTGTGTGCAACATTAGTAAGTGAGTCAGTCATCCAGTCAAGATTGATGTGGCACGCCTTATTTACACGTGGATGTGTTTGCGAAGCGAAAACGTTGTTTTCTGTTACTGCAGCAATGAAAAGTAAAAGTGGTTGGCATTTTTTGTCTTTGCATTGAATTCTTTTCTTCAAGTTACGTAAATATAAAGTATATTTGCCATATTCCAATACCCCTTG
Organism: Pollenia griseotomentosa; assembly: GCA_963931875.1. NCBI lineage: Eukaryota > Metazoa > Arthropoda > Insecta > Diptera > Polleniidae > Pollenia > Pollenia griseotomentosa. The sequence continues at coordinate 96,960,937 of OZ007561.1, read as the reverse complement.
TACCTTGAAAAAACAATAGCGAACTATGTATTTGAATACAACTTAGAATCGATACAAAGATACAAGATGTATTGTGAGTACTTTAACTGCATATAAATATAATATCCTAAAGCTTTCATTCCAATCCCATTCTGAAACATTGTATAACAGCAACATTTCCTAAAAAAAAAAATACAAGCAAAGAGCTAAAATAGTCTGAAAAGCCTAAACTTTTACTTTATGTTTGTAAGATTGAACCAATCTCCAAATGCGCTTGATTCAAGTATTATAAAGATGATTTTTATCTCGAATTCGTACTTGAAATAATCCGAAAGTTAAATTAGATTGATTCTAACCTAAAACACTTACCCCAAAGAACCTGAGATATCCAGCCCAATTATGAATTAAAATTCCTCGGCAGTTTTTTCCCTTTTCTCATTTTGACAATTGAATTTACATAGGAAAAATGGAAGAAGGGAAAAACTCCCGGGGAATTTTTATTCATAATTCGGTTGGTAGAAGGAGATTGTTACTATCAAAGACTTACATCTTACAGAATTCCAATTATAAAACACAAGCATCATGGTTTCTACTTTAAACGTTTGACTATGTAAATATAAACTAAATGGGAACTTTTGCTTTTTATTCTACTTTTTAAACATGAAAATAATGTATGTTTATCTTTTTGTTCTGTTGTGTTTGTTGTCTCTACACAAAACAAGCAAACCGCTTTTTTACCTACTTGTGTGGTGTTGTTGTAGTTTCTACAACAAACTTTAATAAACACACAAGTATGCACGCATATAGAATGCAATGCTAAGGGATGAGAATAATAAGTTATATGAGATTAAAACGTTAACTTTGTAATTTTACTCTCAGAATGGCACTACAAATAAAAATTCAAATCTTTTGTTTACTTGGTTTAAAAATTTTATACTTGTTTTAAGAAATTCTGGGAAAGTACATAATCCCATTTAGGATTGTTTTAAGTACGTTTTAGTGTTATTCCTACTTAAAGTTTTAAGTACGACTCGTACTTAAGGTAATTAAAAAAAACTTAATTTAGCCCGAGTGTTTTTTTCTGTGTATTTTCATTAAAGTCAACATTTATCTTGATAGGTAGTTTGTGTCAATTTAGAAACTATCGGAAGTGGCAATTGTGTGAGACCATGGATTCTTAAAAAAAAAATTTTTACATAATTTGGTTACAATATTAATTTTTACACAAAACAAAACTTTATGAAGTTTAGATAAGATCTTTATAGGATTCTTGCATTTTAAGGCTTTGTTGTTTTTCTAATTAAAACATAATAATAAATTTTATCTTACGAATTTACTGGGCTGTATTGTTTATCATAAATATAAGACCGAACTGACAGACAACTTGAAAGTAATTTGGATTTCAGATTCCATTTTCTGTTGCTATCAAGATTTTCAGAAGGCCTTAATCATCCCTCACGTATGGACTAACTATTTTTTTTTTTTTTATTTTTACTTGAACTTAGTTTTTGGCTAACTATTTGAAGTGATGTTGCCAGGTTATCACACAATTTTTGGAGCCTCATCCACAAGTTAGCACTCACCTAAATCTTTGTATAAGAAAGCGAAAGTTTCCAGAAACAGATCCAAAATATTTTGGTTTTCACCAGTAATATGATTGAGTTTTATAAGGTACTCCACCAGTCACGTTGAGTTATTATTGGCTCTCCACCAGACAAACACCTTTTTTGTGTGTCAGATTATAAACGATTTCATATGATTGATATTAAAGCGGTACAGTTATACGACGTGTGACATGAAGTATAAACGTTGGTCTTTAAAAGCTAAGGACAAAGACTCGCGAGCTGCTTCCCTGCCCAGAACAGTTTTATGAATACCGGAAAAACTAAGAAAACTGTTGAGTCTTTATTGAACTTATCATCTCGTTTGCATGATATCAACACAATCTTGTAGATTTTCATACACTTTATTTTCGGTTACCCTAGGTTCAACACGAGAAATAAGAGAGAAAAGAAAACTGGCACAAATAGCTTCAATATCAATAAAATTTATTTGATGTAATAAATTCACTAAAACTTTTCCCCACTCTCAAAAGAAAAATCAGTCCATCCGTACTTAAATCAATCTGAAGCGGTATTAATAGTACGGATTTTCTTGAATAAAGTATAGAAAGATTGATTCAAGTGCGGATTTTTAGCCGCGAAATACTTAACTTATCCATATTCAATCCCCAATTGGTACTTGAAATAATCCGAAAATAAAATTAGTTTAAGTAAAATTTAGATTAAACCAATCTCAAAATGCGTTTGATTCAAGTTTTATAAAGTTGGTTTGATCTCGAATTAGTACTTGTGAAAGTGAAATTAGAAGTACAATTTATTTATGATTGATTTACTTACCCGTTTTACACCTTACAGAATTTCAATTATGAAGTACCAGCATCATATATAACTGAAAAAATAAACTAAATGAGAAGCAGAGTTCTGAATTTTTGATTCTACACACAACAAGCAAATCGTTTTCAACTACTTGTGTGATGTTGTTGTAGTCTACACTTAACTTTGTGAAGTTAAATGAGATTTAAACTCTCACTTTGTAATTTTACTCTCAGAGTGGCACTACCGACTAAAAATGTAATCTTTTTTTTCCTTGTTTAAGAATTTTGTACTTATTTGAAGAAATTACGGGGTTGATTTTCTAAAGTAATCCCATTGAGGATTGTTTTAAGTATGTTTTATTGCTATTCGTACTTGTGTTTTTGAGTACGTAAGTATAAAAAACGTAACTTATCCCGAGTGTTTTTCTTTCTGTGTAGGCTGAAGAGTTCGGACTCTAAGGAGCTTTCTCCAGATATCAATACCCATAAAAAATTTCATCATTTTGCGAAGCACTAATGGCATATTTTAAAAAATAAGCGCACTATTATGCGCTACGCAATAAGACATACAGAAATTTAGTAAAGTTAGTGAAAGAACTCTCAACAACTTTTATAAAAAAATAACATTTCAAGTGCCACGGCATTCCCTTACGACGAAGCAGGTTTGCAAGGGAGAATACTAAAAAATAACTGTATCAAAACAATCAGTGTGTAAAGCTAATCGTTACATCCAACAATTTTTATATGCGCTGAATAATGCGCTTTATGTGTCAAAAATGTATTGCTTCAAAGTGGGAACTCACCATATAAAATTCATGTCTTCCGTAAGCGCAATGGTAAGCGAAACTTTTATGTTTCTCCCTTACAAACCTGCTTCGTTGGAAGCTCCTTTTTTTATTGGGTAGCTACTTAGATGTCTAATATTAGATTTGAAATTTTAAATAGGGCAAGACAACATTCTCTATTCGTGGCACGTTCGCTTAAAAAGCATTTCTTTTTGTTACGATATATTTCATTATTATTAGTTATTACGATATTATAAATAAAGCTTCAATGCAAAACTTTCAGAATATTATCTTTTTCATATCGAAATGTGTATTCCTTCTATATTGGGGTCTTTCGGAAAATTTTTTTATGAATTCCCGAAAAGAAAATTATGGTGATCGATTTATATTTATTCTGTATGAAATTAAAGTCTTTGTTCGTATTTATGAACATTTCACTCGATCTCTCTTCTGCTGATTGAAATGTACTAATTCTTTAAGATACATTTGATTTAGTTACTTAAAATATCTTTTCACGAGATTGTCGATTTGGAATGCAAAACCCACGTTTATATTGTAAAAGGTATAATAACTAAGGTTTATATATCAATCAAGCAGGTCCACATAAAACAAATTAGCACATTAGCATTAAAATCCAGAATACTGAAAAAAGAAACTAATTACGATTTGCAATCAAACTTGAAGAATTGTAATTAAGTATGTTACATAAAGGACCAGAAGTATCCATAATATTCGACCACTCTCTTTTTTATTTTTTAAAGGATTTTTTTCAACTCTATTTCACATGTATCTAACGCATCTTATTATATTTTTATTTTCGTATTCCATTTTTCTTTGCTTTGTTTGTATTGTAATTGTTTTTTGGCTTCCCCGCCCCCCCCCCATTTATGTGCTTTCACCTATGTGGTCACCTTTCATCAGACCATGCATTTCGAACTCATGTTGCACATTGCACATTGTTGAACAATAGTTACGACAACTACAGCAACAGTACGTTACTGATGCTAACTTGTGCCACGAACTGTGAGTATTCAACGTGTGTATTTCTCGTGTTTTCGCATTCATATTCCATGTTTCAATATGTTTAAAATTATTTAGAAATTTAGTTGCGAAAAAGAAGTCAATAGTTGCGGTAGAGAAAGAGTTTAGACAAGAATAGTAAAGTAAATTATTTAAATACAGGCGGGTAGTTATCTACAGTAAAATTTAAATGTGATTTTTTTTTTATTTATGTACATAAAAATTTGTATTTTTATTTAAATTCTTTATTAATTTTAATTTTCTTTAATTTTAGGTTTCTTTGATTTTAAAACAAATTTATCCAAATGAATTCCACCGATGAGGATTATAAACTACAAACGTAATTTCTTATCAATTTTGTAATGGACTGGTTATTAACAACACCACAACTTTATAGTGCTTTCTCATCATTGGGCTCCCTTGAGGGAGATGCTTACGTTGTTAGCGCTAACGCATTAGGCAAGTGATAAACCCGTCTAAGAGATGTTCAAAGCTAATTTTAAAATCTTTAAAACCCACTATCTTACAGCCATACTGGAGGAAATAAATTATAAACTTACTTATGAGGATCAAACCTTACGAACCTTTCGAAGAGCTATCGGGTTTGGACAAAATGTTCGATCCGATTTAATACCTCTGCTGGAAAATACCAAGGATGAGGAAGTTTTGGATTCGGTCATACGTATATTGGTAAATTTAACCGTACCCGTTGAGTGTCTCTTCTCGGTTGATGTCATGTATCGCACAGAAGTGGGAAGGCATACGATTTTTGAATTAAATAAGTTACTGCACACAAGCAAAGAAGCTTTTACCGATGCCAAAAGTACAAAGTCGGTAGTTGAATACATGAAGCATATATTAGAATCGGATTCAAAATTGACGCCGAAAAAATGCGATCAAATCAACAATTGCTTATTGTTGTTAAGGAACATTTTGCATATACCTGAATCGAGTGCAAACTATTTAATGCCTTCAATTTCCCACAATCAACCGGGCGGCACACATCCAGTATCTATGCAAAATGCAATTCTATGGAATCTATTCATTCAAAGTATAGACAAATTACTGTTGTACCTTATGACCTGCCCCCAGAGGGCATTTTGGGGTGTAACCATGGTGCAGTTGATAGCCCTTATTTATAAAGATCAACATGTAAGCACTTTGCAGAAGTTTTTGAATTTATGGTTTGAGGCTTCGCTATCGGAAAGTTCGGAGGACAATGAGAGCAATACCTCACCGCCAAAACAGGGTAGTTGTGATTCCAGCCCCATGTTGACTTCAGATCCCACCTCTGATTCCTCTGATAATGGTAAGTGCAGTGAAGCAGAGCAACTAGGCAGGCCGATGTCATCACATTGTTGTTGGCATATAGGTAGACTACCTTCACTTAATTCGGCTCGTTCTTTAACAGGTAGTGCTGGTAGTAAAAATGGAAACTCCGAAGATCGTCGTCAAGCTTTGCGCGAAGAAACCGAGGCCACCTTACAAGAGGTGAGTCGTAAGGGTCAGGAATATCAAGACTCGATGTTAAGAGTACACGCCGACAAGGTTGATAGCTCCGAAGGAGCTAGTGATGTGGGCGCCACTGATTTTGAAGATATTTTTACTTTAAAACAAAGTCGACAGGCTTGTGAAGTTATGAAAGCGGGCGATGATAAAGAAGCTGCTCGACCGAATGGCACCGTTGTAGATCCCTCCAGAAATATTTACGAGCCAAATTCGGCGGCCGAAAAACCCTTAACCACCCCCAACAAAACACAACAACCAGCTGAACAAGATTCTAGCACTTCCAATTTGGCCGATGCTGCCAATTTTATGCCACCACCGGCATTGCCACTTAAGACCTCAACAGCGACGAGCAAAACACGCGTCATTGACTCAGAGCTATTGACAGCAAGGTCAAAATCTTGTCAAAAGTTACCTAACTCTGGACATGTCAAATTAACAATGGGTAATTGTGGTCCTCACAAAAGAGAGTGTCCTTCTTCACAATCCGAACTTTCAGATTGTGGCTATGGCACCCAAGTTGAAAATCAAGAATCAATTTCTACATCCAGCAATGACGACGATGGCCCGCAAGGCAAGCCCCAGCATCAGAAGCCACCGTGCAGTTCCAAGGCCAGAAATAAGCATAGAATTGTCCTGACAGCCATCGACAAGAAAGAACTGAGACGCAAGAAATTGGTGAAAAGAAGCAAAAGTAGTTTGTAAGTACATATCTCTAGTATTCTAATGCGGAAAAGGTCAAATATGTTACTACATATGTAAACCAAACAAAACAAAAAAATAAGGTTCCCAAAGGAAGTAAATGGGGATTGTTTCAACTTTGCTTTTGATTTATAAATTTGGGCTTCAAATAAGATTATAAAAATGTATTTTTACAGATAGACACATTAACGTTAGAGTTGGTTTAGGGCTATGGATTCATCAAATTCAAATTATTAATTTCGATTCTTTTATTTAAATTTTTTTTTGTGATAAATTTCGTATTTGAACTTAAAAAAATCTGGGAGCTTTATTAAATTGAAACGCAAACAAGATTCATTTAAATCCATAAAATTAATCTCTTTAATTAATTCATTTTCGTCTTAGAATAAATATGAAAGGTTTAGTACAACATACGCCCACAGATGAGGACATATCCAATTTGCTAAAGGAGTTTACCGTAGACTTCTTGTTAAAAGGCTATGGTTACCTTGTGGAAGAATTACATTCTCAATTACTAACAAATCTAGTAAGTACGACACTTTAATCTAACCCCGCGACCACCTAAAAAGTAATTTAATTTTTTATTCTTCCTTTCAAAAAGAAAATTCCCATTGATACGTCTCATTTCTTTTGGCTGGTAACGTATTTCCTTAAATTTGCCGCCCAACTGGAACTGGATATGGAACACATTAATACCATACTAACCTTTGATGTCATCAGCTATTTAACTTACGAGGGTGTCATGTTATGCGAACAATTGGAATTGAATTCGCGCCAAGAGGGCAGTGATCTAAATCCATATTTGCGACGCATGCATTTAGTCGTTACGGCAATACGAGAATTTTTGCAAGCAATAGAAACCTACAAAAAGGTGACACATTTGAGCGATGACGATCGTGAACGTTTACGAATACTACAATTGCAAATTAGTAGTACCGAAGAGTTGCGGAACTTGTTCGTTTTGCTTTTACGTCGCTTCAATCCCAGTTTGCATACGAAACAATATTTACAGGATCTAGTGGTTACAAATCATATATTACTGCTAATTTTGGACAGTGTAACGAAATCGAATAGTAACATACACATTAAAATGATTGAGCATATATCACAGTGAGTATTTTTATAATTTGGATTTTAAATAGTTTTACTAAATTATGTTTTAATAATAAGATATAAAAGCAGAAAAAGGTCGCATACACTGATAAAAAAGGCGTCATAATGCTGATGTATTTTGACATCAGTACTATGACAAGTGTCTTCGTTTTTGACCCCATGACACTTGTCATCATTGTGATGTCAACCTTAACATCACTTGCCCAAAGTGTCATCACTGGCAAAATTAAATTATGTCATCAATCAGATGACACATCGGCATCACAGAAATGACGAACATGTCCTCAGTGCGATGACGCAGTAACATCGGAGAAAGGACACATTAGCATCAATTTAATGACAGTTTGTCATTAAGTCAAAGTCAGTGGAATTGACTTAAGTCAAAGTGAGAGAATATTATTATTTATTTACCCTTTGCATATGTTTGTTTCACGTTTGTTGAATAACGACCTTCGTTTATAGCAGAACTCTCAATAATAAGACACCAGCACCATGCCTCATATGGTTTTCGTAATCATTCTACTGTAAAAATTTCATGTATTTAACTAAATAGTTTAAAAAAATAGATTATAGGAATTTTTGCTTCTTATTATACATTGTAATCATGAAAATAATGTTAATAATATACAAAATGTGGCATCGAATTGATGTCACTATAGTCATAAAATAGATGACACGTTAAAAATTATAAAATTGTACGAACACGTTAGTCATTGGATTGATGTTACTTTTTGCATCATTGATGCCATTTGTAGTAACATTGATGTCACAATTCTGATGTTAGGGCATCATCAATATGAAGATGCATTTTTCTATCAGTGTACAAGCAATCGATCTTACCTATTTATTAACAATGCCATAGATTGAATAAATAAATAACTTCCATGTTAGAAAAGCAAAACGCTTAAGATTATTTTTGAAGTCAGATAGTCAGACCAGTCAGATAGTTAGTTAAAGTGCTATCCAGGCTTGTCAGTTTAGCACTTTTTGTGCTAGATTAAGCACATTTTTTTCTGATTTGGCACTAAGAATTTCGAATAAACTTCTAAGTGCTAGTTAAGCACATTTTAAAAATACTTTTTTTTAGATCTCAAAACTACTTAAAAACTCACATAATCAATTCAAGTAAAGTATTAATTTTTTAAGTGTATCAAGAAAAATATTTGGCATATAACTTTTTACAATTTTTGCAAATAGGAAAAATTGCATAGCATAGTCGAATAGAGTATATTTTTTGTTTTTGGAAATCACATAAAAGTTTTCGCATCAAACGAAATTACTTTTTTTTATAAGATTATATAGCCATTTGATTTATCAATAAATTTTAATAAATGTTATTTGTGAAAAAATGTTTAAAAACTGATATACATAATATATTTAAAAATTATTATTTTCCCTATAATAAAATTAGAGCAATCCCCAGCACTCAGTAACGCTCGTTGGAATTCTGGCACTTTTGTCTTTTATACTTATTCCGGAATATCAATTGCAATTATTTGCGATTTGTTAATTTGTATATGATGCTTAGACCGAAGTCTGGTTTTCTGATCATTAATAATTATTAATAATTTCGCCACACTACAAAAATCATTGTCCGGCTTTAGAGAAGCAAATGAATGTTTTCTCAGACATTTGGACAAAAAACCATCAGCTTTTCAGAAAGTTCAGCGAGGCAACCTCCTATTGGACCAAAGACCTATTGGATAGACCTTGCTGCAAACTAGAATGAAGCACAGAACTATTATGTTCAGTTATAAAAGAAGGTGCAAAATTAGACAACGTTTGTTGCCACACTTTAAACATATCGGACGATTTGGAAAAAAATGTGTTCATCTGAAAAGTACCAAAATGAGTTGGTATATGAGTAAGATGAAAATGACATAATTGAAATTCTAAACAGTTGTAAAAACTTTATTTTAAATATATTATAATGTAACATATAACAAGTGTTTATATTAAACAAAATGAATATGTTAAAGAAAAAAAATTTCAAATGTAAATTTTTTATTATATTCATAAAAATCAATGTTACAAAACTAGCGCTTTTGTTTTTCACTGTAGAACAATTTAGCACTTTTTTTTTTGTCGATATAGCACTTTTAATTTGAATTCTTCTGGCAAGCCTGCTGCTATCCTGTATCAGAGCTCTAAGCAATCTTGGGAAACACAATGATTAAAGTTTGTGTTGGGTACACGGCCACGATTGCCATGTGGTCAATTTAAGGGCAGACTGCTTGGCCAACAGGGGCTCCGATCGCCTATATAACGGCTCCGAGACTTTCTTCGGTATCCCTGTAGGCAACATCAGCGAGAAGATACAATAACGTGAATTCATTTACATATGGACGTCCATTTCCGTGGTACGTCAAGTAGGCCACTTCTGCTTGAAAAGGAAGAACTAAGCATACCTACTTACATGTTTACTGGGAACTGTGGTCTGAGATACCACCAGTTTACACCAGCAGCCGTATTCTGTAAAGTTAATTTAGCGGTTTTTGGCTACGAATGCAATACTGTAACGTGCATTGCTAAATTTGGCAAGGCCAGTTAAAATTTATATACGAGTCCTTTGTGCCGAATATTATCTAATTATCAACATCTATATAATATTTGTTCGTCTTCAAGCGATTTTAGAAAGGAGGTTTATATGGGACCTATATCCAGCGCTAGACGTACCAGTAAAAAATTTAGCAATGATAGAGTAGATATTAGGGTATTTATTCGGTTAACCGTTAATCGGTTAACCGATTAATTACTACCCGATTAACTGATCGGTTAATTTAAAATTGGCTTTTTTCGATTAACGAGTAAACCGGATAATTTCAGTCGCTTAACCGATGTTACAAAATTTCGAATTTTTTGTTGTATTAAACCATATTTTTTTGTGTTTTTAATTATGGGTGAGTTCCAAAACTTCGGTTGCAAAGCAACTCGTTTTTTTAAATGCATTCTACAATGCAACCATGTAGAATTTAACAATATTATCTATACCAAAAAAGTTGTGCTTAAACATTTTTATTAATACAATGAGCTTTGTCAGGATAAGTAAGATGATGACCTGACAACAGAAGAAACTCTCGATAGTAACACAACAACAGAATTAACCGAAACAATTAGAAGTTCTAAACATTTAAAAAAAAATTATACAGGACTCTAATGGCAATTTTGCCAGATGATTTATGTTCCAATAATACATTTTTACATAATTAGATCGTTGTAGGGACGCTATGCGAAATTATGCCATTTCGATTTGGATTCGTCTTTATGGCAATTAAAACATACATATCGCACACTTAGTTTAAAAGTGACCAACTCAAAGTTTAATGTTTTCTTGTTTATCTGTAAAAAAAATATCAGTGTATTTTGTTGTTGTTTGGTAAAAAGTTGCAATTCATAAAAGTGACTTGTTTTTAGGTGTTACAAAATATATCATGGTTGTATAACCCTACCGTTAAGGGCTAAATAGTTCTTATTCGAATTTTGACACTTTCGATAAAATATATGTCAAAACTTGAAAAGAATTCAGCTAAAGTGCAACAACTTAAAATAGTTCAGTAACTTGTGCAAATTTCTTCTAGAAATACATTCATCATCAAAAATGACACAACTAAAAATTGTTCATTATCTAGTGTATAAATAATTAAAAAAAACTCTTTAGATCAGAATATGTATGGATTTTCTACTAATTGGTCCAAAGATTTGTTTTTAGTTATTATTTTTTTTAGGTAAAAAACAGTTGTTTTCGATTTCCAAAAAATTGAGTTTTTTGAATTGAGTCACTTTTGAACTAGTTGTGCGATATGTACCAAATTCAAACAAATGATCTTCAAAATTGCGACCTGTACTTTGGGCACGAAGTTTACATAGACCAGCCAGCCAGCGAGCCAGCCATCGACGCGCAGCTACGCGCAGTATGGATTATAAGTTTAAATTGAGTGAGATAAATTTTAAGTGTACTGCCGCTACACGGGAGTGCTCCAACATATACACAATTTATTCTCGCTTTTGTTGAGGGAATTTGTCTTGCGCAAAGTTGAGGACAGCAGGACTAAACTTAATCATCACTTCTTAAAGAACTTATATTGTATTAGATCTTTAAATATAAAACTCTGTAGTAATACAACATTACAAGTCATAAGTGCAAAAAAGCTTAGGCGACAAAAACATAATTTTACAGGAGAAGGTTTTTATTATTATTTTATTATTTTTTTATTTATTAAGGTTGTCGCTTACTATAAAATTGGCTTCGCTATAAAATCGTAACGGTACCTTATGTGACCATGACATTTTAGGAGATGATTGCAAGTGTTGCCAATAAAGTAATTTTTAAAAAAACCAAAATTGAAAACGATGTCGCTTAAGCTGTTTGCGGTAACGGCTAGATTAAGCCCATAAAAATAATATTTCTGGAGATCTTTTCTTTATGTTTAACTTTTTTTTCAATTTGTAATTGAGAAAGATTTATAAATTTATAAAAATCTTTTAACATTCTAGATTTGCCACATTGGAAATAATGCATTACTATGGCATTCTTCTGGATGATTTCAATAACAATGGCGAATTTGTGAATGATTGTATATTCACTATGATGCATCATATCGGAGGCGATTTGGATCAAATTGGTACTCTCTTCCAGCCGATTATATTAAAAACCTATTCACGCATATGGGAAGCTGACTATGAGTTATGTGATGTTAGTTTCTGATAAAAATTTATTTGCGATTTAAAAATATAAATCTAACTGTTTTTTAATTTTAGGATTGGTCTGATTTAATTGAATATGTTATACATAAATTCATGAATACCCCGCAAAAAACTCCCCTGACTTTGCCCTCCACTTCGCTGACAGAATTGACTAAAGAACACAATATGGAAACTACAGTGTGGTAAGAGTCTTTGTTTTCCAAAATCTTTTGAAAAATTAAAATGCAAAAACACCCAATACTTTTACAATATTTTTCAGCCAATAATGCTTTTTTTCTGATCTTGTTAGTTTTTTTTTTTTAATTTAATTGAGATTTTTATTTAAACAATAATTGGTGGGTTAAACGGTTTTAACTTAAATTTAAATATGTGGATATTTAAAGAACAATTATTAACAACAATTTTAATCATCTTACATAAAGTTTTGATTTTGTTTTGAGCGAAACAATTTTTGTTCTTTTTGAATCCATGTCATGTAATTGTGCTCTCAAATACAATAAATACAAAGATCGTTAAGTTTTTAGCACTAAAATAAACTGCTTTTACAGAAGGAATCGCTCGTTTTTGGATTTGCAGCTCTTCTTCCTTAGCATTTTGTTTTTGTTTTTTGAAGGTCCCTGATGTTTAATACTGGATGTTTATTTGTAGCAGACATTTCCATTTTAACTGTCAACTGCCTGGCTAGTGCAAAAGGGGTTCCCCTGGACTTGGCGTTCTCATTTTTTTAACTAGAAGTGGCGTGATCATGTGTTTCATCGTCGCTTTTTAATACCAATAAAAATTGTTTTTTAAATATGGTCTGAAATTAAATTTTTATTATTTTTTTTTAAATTTATTAACTAAAGAAAAAATTTGAGTTTAAATTAATTTTTGTTTGCAAGTGTTACTTGTTTAAATTTTGTTTAAAATATTTGTTGTTTAAAGCACTTAATTAATAATTTAGTTGAAAAAATAATTGACTTAGGTTAAAAAAAAAAAAATATTGTAAAGAATATTTGTATTTCATTAAAAATGATTTAATTGATTTACTTTTTTGTATGGATATTTTTTAATTTAATTTTTTATTTTAATCTACATTAATAACGTCGTTGTCTCAAAACAGCACTTGGACGCAAGAGGAAATGGACACCCTGTATTGGTACTATGTTCAAAGCAAAAAGAGCAATGATATAGTGGGAAAGATTGTTAAGCTCTTCTCAAATAATGGCAACAAACAAAAATCCAGAATATCAATTATCCAGCAATTATTGCAGCAAGTAGGACACAAACTTAATACTTTTAACTATTCTTGAGATTTAATAATAAACCTTGAATTTAATTTTTAACCCTTTAGGACATTATTACTTTAGTGGAGTACGATGATTTAATGAAATTTGAGGATGCTGAATATCAGCGTACATTGTTGGTCACGCCCACTTCGTGTACAACTGAATCGGGTATTGAATTGAAGGATCCACCCAGCAAAGGCAAATCTTCGGATGATGTACAAGTAATTTATTAGAATCTTATATAAAAATATTGGTTTAAACATTTTTTCAATTTCAGATTCTTCGTGACCTTATTATAAAAGAAAATAAACAACAACATTTAGTTTGGTTGCAGAAACTTTTGCTCGAATGCTGTTACATTAAATTGGTTTTAAAGAATCATCCACTGAGAGAAGATCATCAGAATTTGATTTTTGTCATGGAGCCAGTGGCATATCATTGTATACGTAAGTTTCGTTTTTTGGTTTAAGCTATAAAAACCATAGTTGTTGTTGTATATTTTTATACGATACATATGAATGGTGGGCCAAAAGTCCCCATGGGGTTTAAAAATTTAATAACTTTTTGGCTTATATATTTTTTTTTTTAGATCATAAAATATATAAAATGGAAATGTATGGAAAATAATGTCACTGTAATGACCCCCGTTTTCAGCATCGTAATTATGGGCTCGTTGTGGGGCATATTCCTTAACAACTTTCAAAATTTGTGGCTGCGCTCGAATTTCTGCAACAATGTGTGCTTTGCGTTCCAGGGTTGTCTCTGGCTTGTTTACATATACCCGCTCCTTCAAATAACGCCAAAGAAAATAATCTGCCGAACGCGCTAGCCAATTAATTTCCGAATTATTAGCTCTCTAAAAATCTGAAATTCACTTCCAAAATGAAGATTCAATAAATAAATAATGATAAAAAAAAAACTTCCAAAATCCAAAAATCTATTTATAACGAGCCCATAATTTTGAAGCCCAAAACGGTGGTAATTTAAGTGACATTTTTTTCATTCTAAATCTGAAAAAAATTCCAAAAGGTTATTTAATTTTTAAACCCCATGGTTACTTTTGGCCCACCCTGTACTTGAATTCAAGTTCGAAAAGATTTATCTTTGTATTTAAATACACAATTTCCACCATATTCCATTAGATTAATTTTGGAAATTTGAGAAAAGTATACAAATTAATTAAACACGTTCTATTCTAAATAAAAATTTGGTTCAAAACTATTTGAATCTGTAGGTCTCTTAAGGATCTTAGCTCCTGTCTTCGATTAATTCTTAACTAACGATTTCTTAAACTATAAAAATCTTATTTAACCACCAGAAAACTATTTGGTAGTAGATCTATAGTTTTCACAGAAGGTCTCTCTTCTCAAAGTTCGCCAATATTTTATTTTGCTTAGTTCAAAACAGATCAAAGGTCAAGCATAAGCTCCACTTTGTGAGTAAGTGTTCAAACAGAACTTCGTCGACACCACATTTCGCACATAAGTTGACATAAAAATTAGCCGTAACGTTCATGGACGTGTGAAGGACGTGTCATATGTTCCATGGACATGGACATTGGTTCATGTATTGTCAAGCTCTAGGACGAAAGATCTAACAAAATAACAAATCTATAATTTGGGATAGTATCAAAATCCCAAATGTTTTTAAATCTCGAATAAAAGAAATCTGAATCTCCAAATCCGGCACTTTATAGTCCCGAATTTTAAAATCCTTACCCCCGTATTCATAAACGATTATTAAATTTAACAAACCTTTATTGAGGATAATTTCCATAGTAAATTTGTTCTTTAAACCTTTATTAGCGTTGAGGAGAAATTCCTTATAAAGGGTGTGCAAAAATTTTAGGTATCATTTTAATTTTAATAAAATAAAGATTGATTTTTGAGATATTTAAAATATGGCTTAATTTAAATTTGATTATTTTTAATTAGGCTAAAGTTTATCAAGTTTAATTTTCATTAAATTATTTTTATGAAGAAAGAAATTTTACAACATAAAATTAATTAAAATTTATTGATAATTTTTTATTCTTGACTGAACTGGGAATCGAACCCAGGCTTTCACGAACAGGTTGCCCTTCGATAGTTACTCCACTATCCCTTCAGAGAGGTTTGCCATTTAACACTTACCGTCGTTGACGATGACTGGCAGTCCATAGTCAAACATCAATCTTTAAACCAAATGGTACTGTGATGTTAATTAAACACATTTATTTATATAAAAATATTTTAATAAAATTAGTTCTTTTATTCACAAAAATAAAAATTAGAATAATCAAAAAATTAAAAATTTAAATTATTAAATCAATGAAAGTTTGATAAAAATGAAAAATACAAAAATTTAAAAATAATTTTAAACAAGTACATTTAAAAGAAGTGTTTCTCCACAGTACTTTAGCTAAAGTTCATCAAATTAATTTTTCATTAAATTATTTTTATGAAGAAATTCCTTTCTTACAATATGAAATCAATTAAAATTTATTGATAATTTTTCATATTACATATCCATCCAAGTCTCGGCAGGCTCCCAATCTTTTACTAAAATTCTCAATCACGTTTTTCAATAAACTGTTGATATCTGCTCGATAATGTTGTTTTTAAGCTCTTGAACTGTAGTCCCACAACAGTACACTTCGGTAGGCTAGCTGGTAGCGAGCTAGTCTATCAGCGCCGAGATTGCGGGTTCGATTCCCGCCAGAGACTCTGGTTTCTTTCCTGCAGACAAGCATAGAGCTTCGCGGGATTAGCTTAGGAAATTTAAAAAAAAAAAAAACCCAAAAAAATCTAAAGGTGTCAAATTGCCCGATCTGTTGGTCAATTAACTAATACTCCATTAGAAAGAATGATTATCCTCCCTGTAGCGATTTCCATCGCCCGAAGATACCTTAAATTTGGACACCCTTTGAAACAAAAACCGTCTTCGATAGCTTAAGCTTCTTCGCATAAACGGCCTTCGAACGGGCACGGGGATTTCTACTCTTAGGCTTCGCTAACTGGAGCTTCTAAATTCGGTAAAAAATTAACATAAGTAGAGAGAGGATGTTAATGAAAGCAATTTAAACTTTAAACGGACTGCAGATGTCCTACTGATGCATTACTGATGCCATGCAATCAGTAAAAATTGCTCTCTTTCTGTTGTAACTGTTTTTTATATCCCTAATATTTATTAAGGTATGTTCACATTAAACAAGTATTTGACGGAAATCATGACCACTAAATTGATCAACATTTCACTCTCTTTTTAAACGTTTTTGTTGATTTATTAAACTTTATTTTAAAAAATTCATTTATTTATTTAAAAAACCATCGTAGAATTTTACGAATATATTGGTAAATGCTATACAAAGATCAAACTAATGTTTAATAGAAACAGTGTCTAATATTTGTTAAGTTAAGCTACGGTCAGCTTTAGTCTTAAGGAAAAGATGTTTGTGATATATTCTTAAAAGTTCAAAGTTTGTCCTTTTTACATTAAAATTTGTACATTTCTTTTAAAATTAGCCTCTATGAAATTTTACATCACCAATATGGCTTTTTTAATATTCAATGGTAGCAGGCGGCGGTGAAAATTTTTGCTTTGTCCAGGTTTAATTTCATATCATGATCTGTTCTCTAAAGGGAACAAATTTTATTTGAAATTTAATTGGCGATAAGAAGCCACTTTATTTTTAAATTTCTTAACTTGGTAGCATTCTCTTCCTCCTTTTTTTACAGTGAAAAACAAATCAATTCCTGTGGTCCAATGGAACAATGAGCAGGCGACTACAATGATGTATCAACCATTTGTCTTACTATTGCATAAATTAGGTTTTCAATTGCCGGCTGATGCAGGTTCAGTATTTGCTCGTATACCAGATTTTTGGACACCCGAAATGATGTTTAACTTGGCCAAGAAATTGGGACCTTTGGAAAAATGTGAGTTAGAAATGAAGATTGAGAAATAATAATGAAGAACAGATCACAAAAAAAAAAAAATTGTAAACTATTGTCGTACAAAAAAGTGTATAAAGTAAAAAATAGATTTTTTGAAAAAATTGATTTAAATTATTATAAATTTTGGTTTAAGATTTTTTGCAAAAAAAAAAAAAAAAAGATTACGAACTAAATGTGACGATTTATCTTTATTTTCATTATTTTGTTTTATATGATGTTTGTTGTGTTGCTACCTTTTTGCGCCTTGTTTCTTTTCTTCTTCTCTCTCTATGTGACATTTTCTCCTAAACATGCAGTGTTCATCAAATTCGACATTCATCAATTTGATGTTTTTAATGATTCGGAATTGCATCACTCCTCAAGATGTCATTATGATGCATCTGCAGCACGTAATTCCTTTAGTTCAATATCAAGCCTTGAAGTCGATCTAAACGAGAGTGAAGAACTGGCTCCGATACCAGAAGTGGATGATGTATTGGAAAAAACATCACAGGCTTCAGAAATCTTTGCCATGCCTAATGCGAAACAATGTAATTCGATAATCAGGTAAAGAAATTCTTGATTTATGAATAAAATGAAAAACATTCAGTGGATTTGTTAAACTATTACTATTTAATTAATTGAACGTAATAAGTTTTTAAAATAGCTAAAACCTGAAAATACTCTGATATATTGATTAAATATTTAATAACAGTTTTAATTAATCGATTAAATGTTAACACCATTTTTTATTGTAATTAAATTTAAAATACATTTTTTGCAATAATATCTTTATCATTTTATTCAGATATACACCTGAGCCAACAACAATGCCCACAATTCCCAATTGGCTGCAACTGGTAATGCGCAGCAAGTGCAGCAACTCCAATAATACAACAGCAACAAATGCTGCTGCTGCAGCAGCCAGTTTTGCTAATTTAGCAACAAATGCCTGGTAAGTTTTTTTTTTGCATCACACTTCTTATGGATTTTTTTGGTAATTTAAATTCGAGTTACTTTTAAATAGCAATAACGTTATAATTTTCAATTACATCGTTCATTATTTTTATATAAATAGTTAAAGTATCTAAGACAATATCTCTTTGGTCAGATTACAGTTAATGCAATTGGATAAATAATAAACCAACATGCCTATTTTACATTAGAATTGCTGACCAAACAGTGCTGTTGTTGTCATTCTTAGAGCGATCATGTTAGCATTTAACATGCTGATAATGTCAGATAATTGTGTGCGGTAGAAATCTAAAATAAAGGTGGCCAGAGTTTGAATGAGTTTTAATGCATCCATAATATATATATCCACATAATACAGATACATACAAATCTGTTACCGATTTGCATTTTTATGCCCTACGCCACAATAACTCTTCCTAGTTATGGTGGTATAGGGTTTGACACTATGAATTGTGTTTCGAATCGTGTTTGTAGAGCCAAGAAATAATGGTCCCTAAGTCGTCTTTTAATAATATAATCGATTGATGGATTTAATACATTTTGAATATTGTGATCAAGTTATTCGAAGAGGAAAGAAATATAACTCTTAGGTATGGGCATTTCCACCGAAAAATCAACTTTTTGTCACGTTACGCCACCAAGCATTTATATTTGTTTTTCAAAGAATAGTTTATATAAGTATATTATTCACTTTTTTTGTATATTGGTGTAAAGTGAAAGAAATTAAAAATTTAAACAACATAAGTGACCATATGCAATAACCTAAAAGTTATATACATACAATCGTCCAGAACCATAACTTCAATTTTGGCCACAAGAAGTCCGTTATCATCTCGAGATAGCGAACAGCATTCACGGTAACTGCTTGGCCGACCTCATTTTCGAAGAAGTACAGTTCGATGACGCCGCCAGCCCATAAACCGCACCAAACAGGTGTTTTCACATTTCCTACAGACCCGGTTTGCTGAAATTTTCGAAGAATTCTACTGATTGTTGATACATTTGGTCGATTATGCTGACCAAAATAATCTCGAAGTGCATTTTGATTTGAAAGCCCATTTTCGTAAGTGTTCAATAATCTTAACGCGCTGCTCAATTCTGTACCTCTACATGATTGAATTTGTCAAACACAATTAACATCGTGCATTACGGCTTGAACGCCCTTTATTTCTGTTAGAAAAACCAACAATGGTGGCGGCTTGCACCAAATAGTATCTCTCGGCTTATATGACAAGATACCACTAAATTACGTTTTGATCGGTCCATAATTTACCAGAGGCCTCATATAAAAACTACTCTCGGAAAACACTTTAGTACGCCAAAAACTATAGAGAATAATAATATTGGGGTAATATTAAGTATGTCATGGATTGGTATATAATTTACCATACGCCCCATATAAAGTCCCCTCTAGGAAATCATATAAAGACGCCTTCAACCGTAACAAATATAGATATTGCAATAAAATTTTGTCTAATTTAGCTTTACATATCGTCGTGCGGGAGTTTATGTGCTCTATCCGCCATTTTACACATTTCGAGTTAATTATGCCACTTTAGGTTTTCGACCCCAAGTTTTTCAAATATGTAATCCGTTTTCGGCTTTCTCATAAATTTTATCTCAGAAACTAGATGAGGAAGCCGAAAACGGATTACATATTTGAAAAATTTGGGGTCGAAAACCTAAAGTGGCATAATTAACTCGAAATGTGTAAAATGGCGGATAGAGCACATAAACTCCCGCACGAAGATATATGGCTAGAAATAACACCTTGCAATTTTGTGCAAATCGGTCCATAATAGGTCGCATATAAAGTGGCCTTCCGAAAAGGTCTTTAAAACGCTAAAAATCTATCTATTATACTACTGTATTCAAATTTTTTTCCATTTAGGTTTTTTAATATCATCTTCGAAATTTCGAGATAAACGATTACTCTACCCAAGTAAATATCAATTCATAATTTACCATAGGTCCAATGTAAAACACCCTGCTGAAAATGATTTTAAATCAGCTCAAGGCGAATTCAACAACAGGTGGTGTGGAAACGCCATCTGATTTTGACTTTTCGAACCATAAAAATTAAACAATGCAATGCAAAAACCCTATTTTATTCCTGTTGTTTTTGGATTGTTGCAGTATCGACACCACCTGTAGTTGAGTTTGGCAGCTGAAACTGTTAAGAATCATGAAAATTTATACAAATTAGGTCAAATCAACGAAATATTATAATGTGTACTGTGAGATCAGTTTTGATAACGATTAATGGTTGATAATTTACAGATCTCATAAAAAGCCCAATCCTGAAATATTCCAATTCTCGGTGGAGGGTATCATAGCTTCGGCACAGTTAAATATAGTACCTTTAGTTGTTTTTTAATAAAGGTTTATTTTAATTTTAGAAGATATCATTCACTTCAAACAGAATTGTGGTATCATTTTAAGCCTGACTGACAACTGTACCAAATATTTGTCACAAAAATCTTTGTTGACATACATACAACTACAAATCAAAACTAAAAACAAAATGTTTTATCGTATCCTTAGGTTTGTAGACACATGAGTAAATACCAGTAGAAACATAAACAGATCAACTAAACATAAATATTAGGTTGGCTCAAAAATTTTTTTCCCACTTGTAGGTGAATTTGCCAGCTGAAACTGAAATTAAGTTGTGTGGTTGTCTTAATTAAAAATCTGCAATTATTATTGGTTTATTTTAAGCAGGGCTGTGGAGCAGTCAAAAAGTAGGTCTGACTTTGACTCCAACCGCTGAAATTTTTTTAATCCGATTCCGACTCCTACTCTAACCTTGATACTAAATGTATACAGGACTGGTCCGTTTTTGACTTTAAACTCTTTTGTTTTAATGCAGTACCTTTTAAATGGTTAAATATAGCAAGAAAATCTATATATTAACTCTAACAAGTGCCACATTGAGCTTTAATATAGTTATTTAGATAACTTAAGTATTAAAGTTTTGGAGTCAGAGTCGCAAATATTTTTGTCGACTCCGACTTCGGTAAAAAAACCTAAACTCCGACCATACAGCCCTGGTATTAAGTGTAACATCCCGCGCTTTAACCTCAAAATTTGATATAAATTTAAAATTTATTAACCATATTTAATTTTTTTACATGAGCGTCTTTTTGCTTCTCTAATATAGTTTGTTTAAGTTAATGCAATAAACTTTGCGAAATAACGGTATATCTTGAAAACACCACTAAATTCAGGTGCCCCGCTTGTCGGAAAAAAGAGTCCAATTCGAGCACTGTGTTATTATTAATAGTTTAGGCTTAAGACAACATAATTTTGCTTAAAGAATATGATTAAGTAACTTTTATATTTTCCCATACATTAGCGAACCACCCTAATAAATATATTTAGTAGATCTATGTTAAATGAATGTAGTTATGTTGTACGTCGTACGAGGTACATATAAGCAAAACTTATAATCTATTACCGCCAAATAAATAAACATTGTTAAATAATTCAAGAAAAACAAACAGGAAAAAATAGAATAAATATAAAATGTATGTATGTATATATGTAGAAATTTGAACCGAAAATATAAGTACAAGAATCCGATACCATTTTATTTTTAAGAGTGGAGTAAACAAGAAAAAAGTTTTCATTCGGTTAAGTCGATTTTTTTTGTACCCACCGCTAGCAAGACATAATTTTATCTATGCAGAAAATGTTAGTTAAAATTGTTCTAGAAAAAGTCTTATATGCAGGGCTGCCAGGTACTTTTTTCCATTATCCCCAAAAAATAAAAAATTAATCCCCAAAAAACCCCAAATTAAAAAACAAAATGTTAAAAGTTAGTATTTTTTTTTGTGTTTTTTTCTGACCAAATTTAAAATTTTTTTAAAAATAAAAAGAAAAATTATAATAAGAAATCCCCAAATAAAAATGTTTAGCAAAACAAATTATTTTATTTAGTTTGTAGCGACTGGTTTCGGCATGTTTTTAAAATTCGGTGAGGTATTACAAGCAGTACAATATGCTGCTATTGAAAAAGAATAAGCCAATTTATAAGAATTTGGAGCTTGTTCAATTGGTTTTAGCCATCCTTATAATCAACAATAAAAATACAGATATCCGTCATTTATTTAATACTTCGGTGCATTCTTTTTCCCAAACTTTATTATGTTTGCTTAAAAATTGTCTTTAAAATATTAAAAATTTAATGTGCTGTCAACGGTTTTAGATTCTTTTTTTTAAAACACTCACTCAAGAATAATAACATAAGTTTGTTAAGTACCTTTTACACACTCAACAAAAATTGTTATCTTAATTAGGACCCTTTACACCATATTCATTGTTGATAGGAGTAAGATAAAAGTTTTGCTACTATTGTTTTAAATTTTATATACGAAACAAAGAAAAATAAGCGTAAATAATTAAAAAAAAGGGAAAATATATTGAAAATGTGTAAAATCCCCGAATTTTTTTTTAAATCACCAAAAAAAACTTTAATCCCCAAATGACTTTCCTTGTCCTTTTCGCACGCATGAAATCCCCAACTTTGGGGATAAATCGCTAACTCTCGTAGCCCTGCTTGTATGGTTATAATTTGTGAAAAAGTATTTTCCCAAATTTTGATTTTATACACTCATAAAATTATTACATTTACAGATTGTGGGTCATTAAATTCGTTTTCCGTACTGTTAAAATTTAATAAAAATATAGTTATTTACGAATAATTTTAGTTTTTCACATTTATGTTTGTTACTCAAAAAAAAAAAAATTACAAAAAAATAATGTTTTTTCGTATATATTTTGTTATGTAGTTTGATGTTTGTCGGTTAAAATATATTTTTTAAAAGCAAAAACTATTCAATTTTAAGGAATATGCAGTTAATTAAATAAAAAATTTAAAAATTAATGTAAAAATTATTGGTTTTAAATGAAATATAAATGATCCGTTTTTCAATAAATTTTAAGTTGTTTAAAATGAATTTTCGTTTGAATTTAACTACATAATATTTTGAGTGTGCCCACCAGAACCTTAAAACGATCAACTCCATTTACTTCCCTGGTTTATTTAATAATGTTCTCGCTTGTTGGCATGACTGGCCTTGTAAATAAAGAACATGTTGATATCTTAAAGAAATAAGTGATTTTCGCTTAAGGATGAGGCGTATTCCAATATGTGAAAAGGACAAATTTGACAGGGGTTACTTTTTCGTGATCAATAAAATCTGTATATCATTTCTTTGTTATAGACAGGGCTGTGGAGTTAAAGTCGGAGTAGTAGAGTTGGAGTCGAGGTTGAGGTTTTTGTACCGAAGTCGTAGTCAAAGTTCCTTAAAAACTCGCGACTCCCACTCCAAAATTTTTCGGCATAAGAAATTTAAAAAAATATTCTAATATTTCCAAAATAAAAAAAAAATTCTAAGAGGGTCTACTTTGAAAATTTTGAAGACCAGTCTATTTAAATAACTATATTAAAACTCAATGCTGCACTTGTTGGAATTAAAATGTTGATTTGAAATTTTTACAGAACTATTTTTTTGCTATAAAAAAAAGAGTTTAAAGTCAAATAAGGACAAGTCTCATATACATTTAGCATTAAGGTTAGAGTAGAAGACGGAGTTAAAGTCGGACTTAAAACATTTCAGCGGTTGGAGTCGGAGTTAAAACTTTTTTTGAAGACTTCACAGCCCTGGTTATAGGTCTAAAACTGATATACATATATATGATATATATATGATATCCAGCACAATCGGAGGAATTTCAGACCCAAATGTGGAAGAACCATCTTAAAAAATTAATATTTCTGTTAAAAAACAAACATAAATTGGGGGCGAAAAGAACCGATTTTCGTAAATTTTGCACAAATCCGTTCTGACTAGAGCTCATATTACTAAATTTCGCTAAGCTTTGCCCATAATATACCATATACACCTTACTCTCAGAAAGCACTTTCGTACGCATGAAGCCTTTACAAATAATGCTACATATTGTTGGGTTTACTTTTTTTTGTTCGATAAAGACATTGCTAAAATATCAATTTTCCGAGACAGTTTTCAATGGTTAAATTGAATTAAAAATTTAAATTAAAGTTATTTTTAATAATTTTTATTCCGATTTAGGCAGTTTAAAAAATATTATGCAACTGAAAGCTTTGGGGAAGATCTCTCTAGAATGTAATTGACTGATTCTAGAGAACTACCGATATCTACCGATTTATAAAATACATATTATAAATGTAAAAGTATTGATGTTTGGATATTTGCTAGTTTGTGGCTCAGTCACGCGAAAAACGCTTAATATCTATCGTACCAAAGTGCTCGATTTTCATAAAGCTCTGCAGGTTCTCTCAATACGATTTTGTTATAAAACCAAATTTAATTTGTAATGACTATGACAGTTTTCATTCAGAAAGATAGAGCTTATTGGTGAGAGGGGAGAGAAGAATAGCATGTTCTCTTAGACTTTCTGAAAGAAAACTTTCATAGAGTGAACCCAGACTTTAAAAACAAACTAGATATTTGTTACAAATTTAAAGACGTGTAAGGTATTGACGAACACCAGTAGCTCCAAAAAATAAACATTAGCTTCATTAATAATATAATTTAGAAATATGTTTGTTTGTACATTAATACTTTAAATATACATTTGTCATTTAAAGTTTTCACGATGTCGCCATACTTGGTGGGGAGACGTTGCGAAAACTGCTAAAATAAAAACATTTTGTGACACATATGGCCTGGACATGATCTTGATAGGAGTATGTTTTACAAAAATAAATATGTATTTGCTTCATTCTTAGTTCTATTGCTTACTTTGGTTTTTATTCTCATAAATGTATGACTTAAACAAGAGATAGTAGTATTGTCGTATTTCAATAATTAAATAGTTATGATAAGCATATTAACTTTATTATTTTATTTATGTAAATATTTGTTTTAAATACTGTTTTGGTTCTGGATTATTGTTATTATTATTCCATATAAAATGACA
Organism: Pollenia griseotomentosa; assembly: GCA_963931875.1. Lineage (NCBI taxonomy): Eukaryota > Metazoa > Arthropoda > Insecta > Diptera > Polleniidae > Pollenia > Pollenia griseotomentosa. Next base: position 96,935,625 of record OZ007561.1, on the reverse strand, counting down.
TTTCGATTAATGTTGTCAAATGTATCTAATTATGTTAAATGCTATAATATTGCAAATTTCAAGATACAAAATAAAAAAAGATGTATACATAACATGTTTCTCATATGTATAACTTCTTCAAAGACATCTACAGTAAAGTAAAAATTTTGGTGTCTTAAAAAAAATTTAGTAATTTCACTCTAGTAGAAAGATAAATCTAGAAATTTTAACAGGTATTTAACAAAAACGTATTTCAACCATTCTCTACAAAAACGGAAATACATTGTACAAGCTTCCTAAAACAATCTGTCATTTGTAATAAATCTCTTATGATTCATGAAACTAAAAACCTTTAAAACTAAAGTTGCACAAATTATTTATAAAAAATATTCTATAAATATAATTTATATTTTTATTTTCCCTGTGACCTTCTTAAAGTTTAACAAAAACTAAAAAAAATGTATAAAGCAACTGGGTTTGGTATAAACCACGACAAAATAAAACTGCTTGTTTAATAATAAAAAAATGTATATTTTTGTCTAAAAGTTCAGTTACTAAAATGAAAAAAAAAAAAAAATTCTTTTGGCCAAAACAATGGGCAATTTCATGAAGTATGAAATGTATTGTAGTGTTAAAGCCCAAAACAATGTATCTTTACTACCTAAAAAAGTTACTCATATGGAATTAAAGGTGTACAACAGGGCAAGTATTAACTATCATTGACTTCCAAAATGTGAACCAACATTTTGTGGCAGCAATAATAGGAATAGTTGGTATGTTATACAATGAGTGCCTCGTATATTATTGTAACACCTTAAGAAGTGTCTATCAATCAAGGCATAAATCAATTTAATTAATTTTCTGTAAACAACCAACAAATAAAAAATACAGAGTTAATTACACTAAAGCCATATTTAACGTGGAGGGAAAAAGATAGGAATATAATTTACGAACAAATTCTTAAAAAACTCCTTGACTTTACAGGGTTATATAAATATATATATATGTATAAGAATTTCTGCAGGTTTCTTATACATATATATATAACACTGTAAAGCTTTAGTAAGATCTCGGGTAAATGTTAAGCTCTTTTAAACACATGACAAATGATGAGCACCTTCCGCTTGGCATAACACACTCAGGGAAAAAAGGTGAAGTCGACCTCCTTGAAATTGACAGATCTCCCTGAGACTTACGAGTGCCCGTGTTTCCCTGTTTATGATCTTTCGAACACAAAAATAAAACTGTTCTTATCCAACTCAACAAAAACCACAAATTTCTTTGTGCTTGGTTCATCTCAGTAATTTTCGTTCGTTTTTAATGGGCGTAGCGCCCTTTTGGCTGGTAAACAAACACCAAACATTTTTTACAAAAACAAAATACACCATATGAAAAAAAAACAAAAAGCTAGCAAAATCATTTTACACAATATACAAAAGCTGTTCGTGCTGCGGTCGTCGTGAAGGGCACACACATACTATCACATTTATGCTTGTGTGGGAAGCAGCAGACAACGAATGACGCTCATCAACGAGAAATGACAACAAAGCAACACAAGAAGAAGTTTATAGTGTACATGTGTCGACGTCACACAAGCAGCATTTTTATTCCTACGCACGCGTACATAGGATTTTTAAAAGTGCCCTTCACTGGTCTACAGTATCTCTACAATGTTCTTTTTTTTTACGAAGAACAGAAAACTATATAATGTTCGGCTCTTTCTTGAAAATGGTTACGAACGGTTTGAAGGGTTGTGTTCGTCTTCACGAACACTTAAAAAAAAAGATATCGTTCCTCAGTGTGTGAGCCGAACGCTAAATATTATTCTGTTTATTTTCGAACACTGGTTTTCGACATTAGTTACAGACCACTTTTTTCTCACTTTTCGAGAAACGATGGAATATTTTGTTTCACATCTTTTCGATGCGAGAAGTTCTCACGAAAGTTACAGAGCATGGGTCCAGATATCCTTCGCCGGTGGCTTGTAAGGATCATCTTAAGAATAGTCACTTTCTGGTGTTACATACTCCGGGGAAATCAAGTGCAGGCAATACGTCTAATTCGGCAGGCATTCAAAATTGACAGATTTCTAAAGATCTAACGATCTCTGAAGATCATGGCTGATCAAAAATCCTATCTGGTATTACGGAAGCCAGTAGCCCCTGCTTTTCGCCACGGAAAGATTACTAATGCAGGGAGCAACCTTCTTGAGACGAGGTGCTCTCGTGCTCGAGGAGATAGTTTCTGTGCGAAATACATATATTAAAGTAATTAGAATTTGTGACAATGGTAGAAGTTGAGAAGACTTGGTATTTAAAGAGTGAATAAAGGATTGAGGGACTGGCTTAAGGCCGGTGATGGCTTGGATACTGTGAGGGAGCTAAGAGTTGAGGAATCACTGAAAAGTGGATTTGAGTTGTGAAGATGAGTGGATTGGAGTGAAGTGTTAAGGGCCAGCGTTTAAAAAACTGCAGTGAAAATAGTTGCTTTTACTTCTGATTCATTAAACGTAAACAGTCGCCGTCAAACCAACTCAAAAAGCGATAAGTTGTACACACATTTTCGTTTTTATGTCGACAGTTTTTATTTTCGACTGCAGTTTTTTAAGACCTGTTTATGGCTGATTACACTGTGCAACAAAAAAAAACCAGCCTCAAAAGTTTTCTAAAGCGTTTCTTTTCTTAGAATATATAAACTCTCTAACACTCATTTTAAGGGGTAATTGTTGTCCTTTTTTAACATCCACACAAAAGTATACTAAAACGGCACTTTAGAGGGTTAAAATCGACAAATTCGACAAATATTTCATGCATCAAATTTCACTAGGGGTCTTCTAAGTCCAAAAAATCGTGTAATGTATGTAAAACAGATTTTCGAAAAATTCAAAAATTTCAATGCCCGAAACTGGTAAATAGGGGAGAGGGTTGAAGTTGGTTTGAACGAAGGGTTAAAAGCCTAGGAGAAGAAGAAGATGATTACTTTCATAGATTACTTCACAAAGACCGCTCCCTCACGGACGGACACCCTTGGGGAAAACGTGATGGCTGTGGTTAAAACACAAATCGCGATAAGAGAGAATTCTTAATTGCAAGAGAGCTTTCCACTTGTGGAAAGTTCGTATTGTGAGGACGGGTCATCTCTGTGTGCTGTTGCTTACCAAGATATGTATGCTGCTGGCTATCCCTTAAAGCCACGGAGGTTAGATAGCTCCAGCTCGTAAACAAAGAGCGAGTGTATGTTTCTGCCGGTTTATAGACTCAGTTACTACCTGTCTGCGCTGGTGGATTTAATACACGGGGGCGTTTGGCGTTTTTATCCGGTGGTTAAGATCCACCATAAGATAAGGCCAAAGTGCTCAAGTAAATCTATTCTACATATGACAGACATCCTGGAAATCTAAAGAAAGAAAAGTTTGGCCTTCTGGCGGATGTCTATAGGTGCTGTTTAATGCGGATTGTAGTGATTTTCCGATTAAGACTTACATAATTATACAAGCTATGACTAGAGAAAAAATTAAGGAGAAATATGTTGATAACTTGAAGATTTTTGATTAAATTTATTTTTGGGAACACATCCTTTTTCATTAATAAGATTTTGTTTGTTGTGTTTAATTCCGAATTTTCATTCTTCATAAACACACTGAAATTTATTGTTGGAGAATAAACTAGTTCCTATGCATATTTCATTGGTTGCTAAGGTCAGACCATCTGGAAACATTTCAGAAAAACTTTAGAAAAGCTAAAGATATTATGCAAATAAAACTGCAGAGTGAATGAGAATTACAAACACTTAAGTCTTATTTGCAACGATATCAAAACTTTAACAAAATACCACCAACAAACAGTGAGTTTATATTTTCTTACATTCCACACTACAATTGGTTGTATGTGGGTTAAGATTTATTTCTTTTTAGTTTTCGTTTTCTATTCTAGAATTTAAAAATAGATAATGATGCTTATATTATTATTTGTGGTCATGATTTTGTAAGGATTCTAAAGATTTTTCAGTATTCATAATTAAATACGATCACCATAAAATTTCGCATTTGAGTCAATCCCTAACATATCGGTTCTTTGTTTTCTTATGATTTTATATTTGTAGCGTTAATCGAGTCTGAGTTGTATTTCATTATACCTTTAATAATAGACACTTTTGGCATTAAATGATTCTAGGCAAAGCCTCTACCAATATCAATATGGTTTTAGGGAATACAAATTATACGTTTATTTACAAAATTTTTATGGTTTTTTAAAAGGTCTCATTCAGTTGTTCATGTTCTCTTAAGTTATAACACTTTATTAGCACTGAAAACAATGTTTGTAATAATTAAGGAGGACATGTTTCCAAAAGGCAGTTAAAATTTCCATAAAATATTTGCTATAATATTATACGTATCAAATGGTTTCTTGTCTATTTTGTTTTTTGCTTTGTATTTATCCGCAATCAACCCACATTCGTGGTAAAAAAAGCGAATGTGCAAAAATTATGCAAAAAAAAAAAAAAAAAAAAAAAAATATTTAACAGAAAACTTGTCGTATTTATTTATTTATAAATTCCATAAAAGTGAACTCATCTACATTTTTGGTATTTTATAGATGTTAGATTGTGCCAGTGCTGCCAGAAAGAATTTTCAATACTACTTTCACAGTCTGTAAAAATCTAATTTTTCCCTACAACATAGAAAAATTTTATGGAAATTTTATACAGAAATATTTTAAGCGCTTTAAATTTAAAGATCTTTTAAAAAATTAAATAAAAATTATCAATATTTTTTTTTTTTTTAATTTTTTTCAAAGATCGAGTTGTAGAGGCCCAAACACAAAACTACAACTTTTTGCTTTGGAAAATACAAAAACACTGTTTTTTATAGCAGTTTCTTGTGTGGAAAATGTTATTAAAAATTGAAACAAATACCTATAAAAAATTTTCCACACGTTACTATTTAAGACAAGAAATTCTTTTTCCTACTTCTGGCAACACTGGGCTGTGCACATATTTTTAATTGGGTTTGTACTTTTTAAGGTTGAAGTTGGCTATAAAGTTTGTAATTCACCGAAATATGACCATAGGGAGCAAATATATGGCCATCATTTTGGTTCATCTGCAACTTAACAGTATGATTTTTAAATACTTTCAGTTTAGTTTTAACATTTAATTAAGTTTATTTTTTACTTTTTTATCTTTGATTTGCGTAAACCTGTTGCATATTAAATTTACGTTTAAATTTATTTTATCTAAATCTTAAGACGGATTTAGATAAAATAAATTAATTTTGGGTTTTAGTTGGTTTTACTTCCAGTTGATGGGACTGTATTTTTGCAGTTTATTAAGATTTCATTGGAATTAATTAAAATCATCCTAGTAAATTGTACATATACAGTCAAAGCACTCATAAGCTGACACCATTCAATGTGTATTTGAAGACAAAGTGGTGTATCAGTTTATTGGAATAGGACTTAATTGTAAAAATCGTTTGCATTAAATTATTGGTTACTTATGAAAACTGTTCGTTAAGAGAGTTTTTATTGCATCTGTATGTTAAAGTATTTTGCAATAGCTGACACCCTGGCACAGTACAGTTAATGTTGGTTACATGCTTAAATTAGAATTTGAAGATATTTAAGGCCAATTTCACAAAGTTCAGTAAAAACTAACTATAACTTTAACTTCCAGTTAATAATATGTTTTTGACAGTTATAACTGATAGTTAATTATAGCTGAACTTGGTTAAACTGGCAGTTAATAACATTTTTTTATTAGTAATACCTGATTCAGACATTGTGACATGTTGCACAGAAATTTTTCATTAAACAGAAGATTTGGTCAATGGATGTAAAGACGCTTGCGGAGTAAACAATAGATGGACAAGCCCGATTTTGTAATACCCTATACCTTGCAATCAGAAACGGAGCAAACTTGTTTCTACGCACTATTCTTTTTATATAGAAATACTTTTTGGATTCTTGCACCAATATTTTAGAAAAAAACAAAAGAAATGCCAAACTTTTAATTTCAAAAGATTTTGTTATTCGTGCTTAATTCCCAGTTTTTATTATTGATAAAAACACTTGAAACTTATAAAACAAACTTATAAAACAAATGTTCCATCTGTGGTGGAGGGTATACAAATGTCAAATTTCCAATGAAGATTTATGGTCAATTATGACTCTGCATAAACGAAGGTTAAGAGATATTTATTTAATTTGAGCCAAATCTTATATCGAGACTTTATAAGAATAGGTCCCTTTCTCGCGGCTTTGTTAAATTATCGCAATATTATAATAAGCTTGGGTAGAGAAGTAACAGCTGCAAAATTTTAATTTGGTTCCAAAATGAAATGGTTTAAGAAATGGGACCAATGTGGGAGCTACAATTAATTGTGACTCTTACAAAATGAAAGTCCTATCAACACTAAAACTAAAAGCTTGGCCTATGACCAAACATATATTGAACTTCCACCTATGTTGCTGTAGGGTGTAATCATAACATAATTCCCACTTTTTTAATTAGATTTCACTCTGAGACAGTAAAAGGCTTTACAATATTTGATGTTTGTAAGTAACATCCCGAACTAAGAAGATTACGTACACATGTAGCAAGCATTAACGGGTAATAAATGTTTCTACTGGCATCTAATTCTATAAGTCATACATCTTTGAAATTTCAATTTCAACTTTAACTTTATAAATATGTATTTGCAACACGTTGCAATTAACATTTAACAAATGCTCCCCACATTTTCTAAAATTTTTTTTAGTTACTTAATTTTTTGTGGAATCCAGTTTTTAAGTATAGGTATATTGCAAAATTAAATTTACGTTTCGTTACCTAAGACGCAAAACGTCCTAACTGACTAAAATTTATATATCGACTTTTTCATTGATTTTCATGTTTTGCATCAACACAAATATCTACCAAGAAGTTTTGGAATCTTTCGATTGAAATTTGTGATTTTAGCAAAAAACAAAAGGCCCTATCTTTAAAAGATTATATGGCAAATGCTAAAGGGCCTAACCAACAGTTTGCATAATGTGCAACATTGTCAAAACAACTGGTAGGTTTTACAAGAAAAATAGAAGGACAAAAATATAAACAGTTTTAGGCGATTTATCATTTTAAATAATTTTTGCATCTCCAGTAAAATGTTCATAATGTAAGATAATGCCTTTTGCGTTTTTTGGTGACGATATATTTTTTTAAACTTTATTTTATAAATTGTGAAAACAAATACATAAACAGCAATAATTTCACATCAATATAGGCGACGTATATTTTACTGATTTTTAAGTAATTACGCAAATTAATAATAACAACGAAATAATAAATGAATACGTCAAATCAATTGAATAAATTTAACTTGAATATTAATTAAAAATTATCAGTACAAGAAGATGCCAAATGATTACAAATAAATAAGCGGCGTTATTTCAAATTGCTTATTTTTTTTTTGTTTCGCTTAAAAATTAATTGGGAAACATTAACCCCCATTATGGAAATCGATACAAGTCAACGGCAACGGCAGTCACTTGATATCTTCTAAATCACATTTAAATAAGACGACCACGATTAAAATTTAGTCTATTTTAGTCGCAAGACGACCCAAATTTAAGTTTAAAAAAAATTTTGTTGAAAGCATAATTTGCACTAATTCCCACACTATGAAGTAGTTGTGTTAGCATGGGTTATGCAAAAAACACATTTTTTACCTAAATTTTGGTTTGTATTTATTTAATTTATAGACAAAAACCAAACTTTTTGTTAAAAAAGTAATTAAGGGTGATATTTTTCCCTTCAAATGTTCTTAGAAAATACTAATTTAACGTTTAGGTTATGTTGTCGTCGTTTTCTTGGGACAACAATCTAAATTTAACGACGACATAATAGGGTGTGATTAACTAACTTGTATTGGGAGTATAACTTATACCGATCGACTAATAATAACTTTTTGAATAGATCTAACTATGTCCGTCCGTCTGGCTGGCAAGCTATCCATGTAAGCCATCTGCGTAAAGTACAGCTAGCACTTTTGGAAACAATTTGATTAATTTTGGCAGATAGGTTCTAATTTCCACCAATCATATTGAAAATATTGAGAATTGGTCCATTATTTCACATAACTTCCATACAAGCTTATTTCCGAAATAGAGTCTTTGTGCCCATTAACCATCTTATTATGTTGGCATTAAGATTAAATTTGTTCTGTACTTATTTTAATGTAATCTTAATCATCTTACCAAATTAAATTAGAGTCGGTGCATATTTGACCAACGTTTCTTTACAAATACTACTGCCGAAAATACCTTTAAATGCCATAACTTCCTTATAAATGTTGGTATTGACCTACAATTTGGCGACAATAAATTCGACGATAGCTTATATGTCGTGTCAAAATTTTGTGTTGGTAGGTTCAGATTTGAACTTAAGTCCAACATAAACGCCCTCCCTTAAGTCACTTAAAGACAACTAAAATCTAACATAGATGAAGTTATCTTAACAATATGTGGCACAAAGAACTTTTACATGAATCTTAACCTCAAGGCATATTTTTTTTGTTTTAGCGGGTCCAAGATTAACCCTTGGGTTCCAAATAGGATACAAGTTCGATAATTTGTCATTGGTTTCTCGTGCCGGGCTTGAACACGACTATACTTCCTTACTTTTTTTAGAACTTTTTTTGTTGACCTTGGCGGTATTTGTTTCTACTTGTCCAAAACACCACTTTTGAGCAGCAGAAACCATCTCTTGGTCGTTTAAAATACAGGGTGGCCCAAACTTAACGAAGGGGATTGACTTCGTTATAACTTTTTAATTAAGAAATAATTATTATTTTTTTTTTAATACAGTTTATAAATGGGGAATATTTTAAGTTTACCTATAGTTATGAAAAATAATATCTCGCACGTGGTGGCCATTTTCTGCTTCGCAAATTCGTGATCTTTCTAACACATTTTCCATAACCTTTCACAGAACTTCAGGTGTTATGTTGTTTATTTCGTCGCGTATATTGCTTTTGAGTTGCTGGATGGTTCTAGGCTTATTAATGAGGACTTTTCCTTTCAAATAACCCCATTTGCAACCAGACGGTTTATTGTTGACGCTGAGGGTCCAACCCGCACATTTAAATAACGACGATATGCACGCTGAGTCAAAACAATGGATCGTTGATTTGAAAAATAAAGCTCAACAATTAGGGTACGTTGTTCAATTGAGTACTGCTCCATTTTAAATTCCCCAAGCCTGCTTTACAAAATACTCAAAAGAAAAGAAAAAAAAAAATATAAGAAAAGAGTTATAAGCAATTCAAACCCCTTCTTTAATTTTGGGCCACCCTGTGTTGGAACAAATTCTTGAGTGAGTAATCAATGTGCTCCAGCTGCTCTGTTTTCATTAATAAAGTAATGCAAAACTTCACGCAAATAATGCTTTATTTACAGACAATTCGACTTTTTTGAGTCAAAAAATTACTTTGTTGTTCACATTATTTCGTTAAATAATTAAGTGTGAAAATATAACAGATATTTTCCCTACAAAAACTTAACTTATGTATAAGTTATCAAAGACACAAACCATATCCAAAAGAAAGCCATCTCCTTTTAGTATGTAAGTAATGCATATTTCGCTCCACCAATAAAGATTGATGTTTGATTATAGACAAGCAGGCCCCGCAGTTGCGCAAACGGTAGAATGGCATATAATTCTGAAGATAAAAATGCGTTTATTTTCAAAACATGTAAATTCGACCCGAGTTCATTCCCGTGTTCAGTCAAAAATAAAATTATTAAAAAAAAATTTCAATTCATTTCATGTTGTAAATTTCTTTCTTTAACCTGGTACTCTGTTCAACATTTCACGTGAAATGCTGTCAAAACGCATATAAAAAAACTTGTGAGGAATATTTACGAAATAATGTTGAAAGAGTTTTGCTCTGTTCATTTTGTGAAAAAGTTCCGAAATGTTTCTGGCAACATTTTTTTACAAAGTTATTTTTTGGGAGTACAAAATTTTTTTTACACCTGCGAAATTATGCAAGCTTCACTTATTCCACGTGGAATTTTAAGCAAAAGCAAAAAAGTATAAACTTAATATTAAATAAGAAATAAAAAATTTAAATAACACCAAAGTTATTTTTTGGGAATACCAAATTTATTATTAATCACCCCTATCGTGAATTACAAGTGGAATTTTTGTTTCCATGAAATTTTCATTCCCCTCGATGGGTAAAAAGCAATCGTAAATCTCATGAGAAAAAATTTTCACGCTATCAGTTCCAGTGAATGTAAAAAAAGAATAAAGATTAGAAAAAATTAAAAATCAATGAAATTTTTGTTTGATTACAACGTAAGTTTTTGCACTTTTTGAATTTACGTAGTAAAATAGTTTCCAAGATCCTGCCACCACGTCTTTCACAAATCCGGCGGCAATCAATCTGTTGTTTTGCATTCTGTTGACCAATATATCGGTTTGAGCCTTATTAACTGATCTAGCCCTTAATATTTGATTTATAGGAGGAACTACTCACAAACATGTTCTATTCCCTAGCAAAAATAAGGTGAAAAAATCTAAGGAAAACGTGAACAAATTACGAGGGAAAAAACTTTTCATAATAAGGGAAATTTATTCCCGTGAACAATTTTTCACGTTATTATTCTCCTTTGAATTACTTTTTTTAATCGGAGTTGTTCATGATCGCAAATATGTGAAAAGGGGAAAATTACGAGGAAAAAATTATTCACGATAGGAGTGAATCAGATATCTGTATGACGTGCTAAATTCGTAATTTTTCATATTCGATAATTTATTGTTAGGGAAATGCTAGCTTCCATACGCATTACACTGTTTGCTTATGCCAGATCATCAGGAAACCTTTTCCAAAGAGTTTAGAAAACCTAAAAATATTATACAAATAAAACCTTAAAGCGAATAAGAATTATAAACACTCAAAGTCTTACTTGTAGCTTGATATAGCTTAAACAAAACACCAACAATAAACAGTGAGTTTATCCTTTCTTACATTCCCCTACAATTGGTTGGCTTTTTTCCGACTCGAATTGTGGGTAAGAAGAAAAAAAAAAATTAAAAAACAAATTGCTCCATTTTATTGTTTTCTTAAGAAAACAACAAAAAAAACAAATTTTCCAGTTCAGTTGTTTGCACGGGCACATGCAAATATATTATCAAAGTTATTTTTTGGGAATACAAAATTTATTATTAATACGATTTCTGTATGACGTGCTAAATTCGCAATTTTTGGTAGTTGATAAATACACTGAAATTTATTGTTGAGGGAAAGCTACCTTCTATGCGCATTTCACTGGTTGCTTAGGTCAGATCATCAGGAAACTTCATCCAAAGATTTTAGAAAAGCTAAAGATATTATTCAAATAAAACTGTTAAGCGAATAGGAATTATGAACACTCAAAAGTCTGACCCGTAATAATATCAAAACACCAACAACAAACAGTGAATCTATCTTTTCTTACAATCCCGACTTCAATTGGTTGATTTTTTGTCAACTCTAATTGTAGTTGTAAGGGGAAAGCAAAACGAAAAAACAAAAATAAAAACAAATTACTTTATTTCATTGTTGCCAGTTCAGTTTTTTGCACTGCCACTTGCATATTTGTTATCAAAGCTTTTCTTGGAAGTCAAAAATGTCATTAATAATATTAAGTTTTAATGTGCTTTATTGCCAATTCTTACTATTGATAAACTGAAAGTTCCCTTTCTGCACTTAGAGATTCAAATAAAAATGAATCTTAATAAACTGAAGTAATCCAAATAAGCACAAATTAATTCTTTAATTTTATTATGGAAAAAATAGAAATAGGGTTATTTTCTACCCAAAAAAAAAAAAAAAAAATATCCTCATATTTCAGTTGCCGGATCATTATACTAATTATGTATATTGTAAACAAAAAATTTAGCTCTGATCGCAACAAATAACAGAAACTTTAATTTCAATACTTTACAAAATATGTATAATAAAAATTAATAAAACTTTGTTTGTCGTTCTTAAATAAAAATTTTCCAAACACCATTTAAACGTAAAAGTTCGTATTTAGGCTAAATTAAAATCATTAATTTTAATCGAAAGTGCCATTAAGAAGAAACAAAAACAAACCCAATCTCAAAATTTATCACATTTGATATTCATAAAAATTCCCAATAACTAGTTTTGCATCTTACGAATGCGCACAAGTATATTCTGGCATCTTAAAGTTTGTTTATCTCTCCGATATTCGTACCGTGTGTGGATTGTTTATTTATTATACTCTTTTTGTTTGTTTTTTGTTTATTGCTTATTGCTAAGACAAACAGGCAGACAGACCGACCAACATTTTTTTATTTAATGTCTATGCTAATTTTTTTTTTTGCTTTTTGTGTACGAAATCATTATGAAATCAAATTAGAATGTGGTGATAACGGTGTCCAATCTGTAACTAACGAATAAATATTTGAATTTTTGTATAAAGTTTGTTGTTGATAGCACGTGCTTTTTTTTGTATTGAATTGATAGATATATTTTGGGTATTTGACATAGAAAACATTGGAGATAATTTACTTTAATGTTTTATCCATAATTTTATTGAAATGTTGCAAAATTATTGGGCACAACAAGCAAGATTTTCAAAATCGCAAATTTACGCAAATCTATGACGTACAAATAATTTTAGTTAATACACTCGTACGTTAATAAATTATGCGAGAATAAATTATATAAATATTTTTATTTTGGCACTGCGGTTCAGAGAAATATGAGCTGAAGTAAAATTATTTTTAATTAAGTTCAAAATTTTGTTGTTAACAACTTTTCCTTTTCTTTTGTTATTTGGCGCGAAATTTTGTGGGCCTTTTTTGCCTTTCGTAGCCAATAAATATTTTTTAGAGAGCAAGATTAACTGCCTGTTTTTAGAATACAAGAGCTAAATTCGTTCGTTTAACTTCCAAAAAAAAAAACAAACTCTGAAATTTTGTTTTTGCTTAAAATTATAATTTTGATTTACACTCTGCATGGACATTGCAGTGGAACGACTCGGGACGAAGCAGTTCCTTATTTAACCCAGACGATGGGATAGGACCATTGATTTTGATCTTCCATGCAAAACCTAGTGCAATTTAAGCCACTTACGCACATCCACTGCCAGAACTATGGATTGCCATAAAAAAGGTTTTTTAAGGCGCGTGCAACTGTATATACAATTTGTCCAAGGACAATCATCCATATCCTTTTTTTAAGGATATTCTCTAAAAAAGAACTGTTTTTTGAATTTTTTGTTCGGGGTTGTTTGTAATAAAAATGCCAAATTAACATATTTTAATCTTTAGTCGATTTAATTAAATACGGGTCTCAGCTTTTATTGAAATTCGTGCTAGTTCGCCTTTTGACAAAAATGCAATGTTTTATGCCTCCGTTTTAAATAGGGCAATATGGGTATCAAATTTTTTCTTTTGCCAAGTACATCTTCTTTGTATGTAAATAATTTAGATTTTTGCAAATTAGATGCATTTTACACTGTGCTCTGGAATATATATATATATAAATGCAATTTTGTGGTAACTCTAATATGATAGCGGATTTAGTTTCTAGATCATGTATGGATGAAAATAGGACTAAAGAAAGAAAAAAACAAATGATGCACGACTTTTTGCCGGCATATTTTTTTCGCAAATTAAAAAAAGTTATTTAGAAATTTGCCGGCAAAAAGACGTGGATCATTTCTTTTTTTAACGAAGAATTCAAGTGTTAACACAAATAACAAATTCTTGGAATAATCTGAGCAAATTAGTCTTTTGGCATTTTTAATGCATTTTTTAAAACAAATTTCGCTATTAAGATACATATTTTTAATATTATTTTATATAATCCTATAAACTGACATTTATTGTTTTTAATTAAACAAAAGTTAAAGAGAGGCTTCATGAAACGAGTATCGCAAGTTTGCACAAATGGCAATTTTAAGCGATTTCATGAAAATCCTTATTAATATTTTAACCGGGAAGTTGACGTTTTTTCTCAACAGAAAAGAACAAGGCAGGTTGAGATTGAAATCCAGAAAAATCGGTTTAGTAGGATCAGAGCTATGAATCAAATTGTAGAACTCCCACCCTAAAAAATTGATAATTTTGTTACAAAAACTAACATAAATGGTGGAATAGTGCACGGAATAAGATTTTGCACAAGTGTGTTTATACGACTGGAAATCATACTGTTAAATTTCGTGAAGATCGGTCGATAATTTACCATAGGCCCCATATTGAACCTACTCCCGGAAAATAGTTTAGTACGCCTAAAACCTTAATAAATAATACCCTCATAATAAATTTTGGTACGTCACAGAGTTAAGCGATCAAAGTCTTCGTTCGCAAATAGTAAGACAGGCAGTAAGTAGAAACTTTTTCGATGTTTTTTCAAAAATGTCAGAAATCAGAAATAATAACTATTCAAAATTCGAAGCCACAAGTTTAGAATCTTTATATAAATGTTTTTAATATAATATGTATCTAGCTGTTAAATACGATTTTAAACCGAATTTCGAATTTATATTCTCAAAACAAAAGATAATATAATGCAAAACAAACAATGTTTAACCGGCTTTACCAGTAACGTTTGGTTAAATAATTGTGGTTCCCCATATTCGGCGTCATTTTGTCGAATTAACCACGTTTCGCTTCAATTATTTTTCATCTAATCCACTCCTTCTTAATTTTTTTTTAAAGTCACATTTAATTAATTGCATTTAATTTAATCTTATGCTGTTAGTAGTCATTTGTCTTAAAATGTTCATTATGGCTTCGTTGCTACAAAGCCAAATGTTGTAAATTGTATTGTTAACTACATGTTGTAGTATAATACTCTATAGACTATAATATTTATGTAGTTAAAACGTAAGTAAACTGGTGTAAAGTAAAGATGAAGATCTTAACAATTTTGATATTGTTCGGATTTTCATTGTAATTAAAGGTAAATAGATATTTAGCAGGTGGTTTTTGATTGCAGATATATGTGGTATATCATAATTAACAATTAAAATTTGACGTAAAAATTATCAATTTATTACATTTTTATTAAAATTTAAACAAGGTTGAATGTTTACACTTTATTGTCAAATTGTCAGCTCATTATTGTTTTGACCTACCGACCATTTAAAAAAAATTAAGTTTGGTATGGGGTATACTATATATTTCGAATACCCCTTTTCTGAGTCCAAAACCTGTTATGATTTCTGAGATATTAAGCATTATTTTTGCTCCAAATCAAATATTTTAAAGCTTTTTAAGTATTGTTTTGCTCTACACGTCACTGTATGGCAATTGCAGAAAATTCCTCATACAAAAACGTACAAAATAAATTCCACACCTGCTTTGCTTCATTGTCGTAAGAAAAAAAGTAGTTTAAGCAAAACCAAAAAAAAATGTCAGCAACTTAAAACACAGCAGCAAGTATGCGTATGCAGCACAAACATAAATTGAGAATAGTGGCGCATGCGGTACAAAGTTTTCACTGTCAAAAAAATACTATTAACTTCTAAGTTCTTTCATGAACGTTCGCAAATAGTAAGACAGGGATTTTTCTTCGAAATATATGCCGGAAGCCGTGGCGAAAATAAAAAAAAAAAAAATATATCCATATTTTCAGAAGGTTTCATGTAAACCTCTATTGTCGTTTTTCTGTACTACGACTTTTTGGCATATGCGCCAAACCAATAATCAGCTGACGAAATATTAAATCAGAGTTTTAGACAAACAACGATAAAGATTTATTTATTAATATAACCTCCCTAATAAAAAAATTTTCTACGCATTTTTGAACAGATCTTTCAATAATTTGTATACTCTTCACCAAAGGTAAAAGGGTGTATAATGAGTTCGTCATTCCGTTTGTAATTTCTACAATTTTAAATTTTTGACCGTCTATAGTATATATATTTCGGGTCCTAATGAGTAGCAGTAGTAGAGTTAACAATGTCCGTCTGTCTGTGTGTATATTAAAATAAGTTTTCCAAAGACCCCAAAAAGGAAAAAACTACGCCTGCCTCTAATTTTACCCATAAAACGGCACAAACGAAAGTTCTTAAATCTGGCACAAGCATCTTGGTTATCAAAAGATAACATCCGACTAAATGTGGGCTGAATTGGAAAAGTGGTACGTAGTACAAAATGGATTTATTTATATCAAAAGAACGGTAAGAGAAACATTGTATAAATTTGGAACATATGGCTTATCAAATACTACCTCTAAATTAAATGGACGGGATAAGAGAAGTGGGCATGGAACCACCTACACAAAGACAACATATATTGTTGTATATCTGGAGAACGGTAAGAGCCAAAGTTTCTAAATTGGTTACAAGCATCTTGGTTATCAATACACAGCAACCGACAAAATGTGGGCGGGATTAGAGAAGTGGGAGTAGTACAAAAAAAGAAATAACGGTATTTTTTTACTCTATTTTCTTATCGCATGGTGAACGGTATATAAGATTCGGCATAGGCGAATATAGCACTCTTAATTGTTTGTTTTATATTTAAAATTAAGATTTCCGCCGCAATAAACTGCACTTTAGTGTGTAGGGTACTCCATGTGAAAAAAATAAAACACATAAAATGGTAGAGTTTACTTTTAAGTTTAATTGATCTATAAATTAATGCCATAAACTATATTAGGTGTAAAGTTTTTGTGGTTGCAAATTTTATGCACACTTGACCTTAAACATCACCTTAATTAAATGTCTACTAGTTAGTTGTGATCTTTCAACCAAAACAAAACAATAATATTTATTTCTTTTGATTGTTTTTTATGTTTTTTATTATTATTTAAATTACAAAAAAATAAAATTTTCGAAAACATAAAGTTTTTAATTAAGTAAAGAGATTTACTTGCGATTAAAGTGCGACAAAGATATTTGAAGTTTAAACTATAGTTAAAGAAATATAGTGGTTTATGTTCCAACCTTATTTTATGTGACTTTTTGTGCCAAAACTTTCGTACATGATCCCTTATGATCACTAAATCTTAAACAATTTCCACTAATGTCTAGATATTAATAAGTAGGCTGGGTGTAAGCTTAGACGATTTCGTTTTCTTAGCTCGTTTCGTGTAGTAAAAATTTTCCCACAGCAGTCCGACATTCGTAATTTCGCATTTCGCATTTTTCAATGACATTTATTTCTGTAGGCAAGGCACCACATATGTGACATTTTGCAAATGAAGCTTCCGTAGGAGCGTTACAAGCTTTGCCGTCAACCGTGGTCAGTTTTATGTCATACGTATTTTATGTTTTCTTTTATTTATTTTGGTGGAAGGAAGTGCAAAAATTTTTACTCTTTACTCATATTCCTAAAACGAAATAGTACGAAACAAAATTCGATTTTTCATTATTTTTCGTTATTTTTGTTTTAATTTAAAGAGTGGTTAAAAATCTACAATTGTATATAAAAGAAGTTGTGGGTGGATGAGGGTCAAATAACTAAAAGTCTACGTGAAAAAGTAGTTTAAAAAACGTGTGTTTTGATAAGGTCAAAAAATTATTCTTCAGGGATTTTTTAAAGGGCTTATATTTTTGCAGCCTTAATTATTTTATTTAATAAGAAATAAGTTAAAATTTAATGTTTGTAGGGGTTTTTGAGACATTTGCGCCAGTATCATGAATAACTTTTAGATAAACTTAAGTGGTTTTTTTAATGACTTTGCAACTACAATATATGCAATATAAACATACCTCCACTTTCAACGGACGCAAACATTAAATAAAGTAAAAAAAAACAACAAAATTTGTTACATTCATAAAATTTGGAGTGTTATCAATATATTTAGTGCAATAAAGCTTAGAAAAAACCTTAATTTTTTTGGTTTTTGTTCCATAGCGGAAACCGCTGTGCAATGTCGAATTGCTTAAGGCTAGTTTACACTAGCCTTACATGTTAAAACTCAAGTAGTATGTACAAGTCTGATAGTGCGAATGCATATGTGATGAAAATGACAAGTATTATGAACGACTTAATCGTTTTTTGAAAAATTTCTAAACAATAATACTTTTCATTGGATCAAGGTTGCATTTTATTTCAAGTGTGTGTTTATACTTTGTGTGATGGTGTGAACACAAACTGTCATGTTAAATTAGATTTTTTGAAAGTCGCAACAAAACTCATTAGATTTCTATCTCGTGAGATATTGTAAACTAGCCTTTATTTATATGAGATTTGTTTGCCTTGAAGTGATTTAAGTAAGTAGGTTATATTGTTGCCTAAAACACAAAAGGCCCTAACAAACAAAAACTTAAAAATCGACTTTTTCATTAAATCTGATGGATTACCATCAACACAAATGTCCACAGTCGAAAGTGAGAGTAATTTTAACAGATGGATATACAGACGGACATGTCTTAATCGACTTAGAATTAATCAAGGACCCAGAATATATATACTTTATGGGGACTTAGACAAACAACTAGTTGTTGTGGAGGGTATTAAAACAAATAGCCCTATCTACAAAAGATTATATGTATGATCAACGCTAAAATACCTAAAAGGACCTCTAGCAGGAGTCACTAGGGAGATCGATGATTCTACTTTATTTTAAAAACCAGTTTTCGAATATTCCGAATAGCTGATTTTTTAAAAAACCCGGTTTTCGGTTAAGCATTTTAAAAATATCCGGTCCTAATTCGAATACATAAAAATACAAAAATCAAATTAGTTTTTATAATAGAAAGTTAATTTGAATAAAAACAATACAATTCGCGAAGATAAGGAACCAACAAAATATAAAGATATGACTTAAGGTATGTTCAGACCTAACAAATATTTGCCGATAAAATCCAAAAAAAAAATCGTGACCAGTAAATTGATCAAACTTAAGCTTTATTTTCAATAATTTCTATTTATTTACTAAGCTTTATTTCTAAGATGATAATTGTGTATAAAATGTAATTTAGAAACTGTTAAATAATGTTTGCTCTAGCAAAACGTTTTGCAAAAGCAAACAATTCTTTAAGAAAACTAGTGGTTGCGTGTAGCACGGCAAATATTTAATAGGTGTGAATATAGCTTTAGAATTTTTGAAAAACTTGGGTTTTAAATAATTATTGCATTGTAAAAAATTTATTTTTTCCCAAATTTATTTTAAATGAGTTTTAATTTGTTGGTGGCTTAGCATGTCCATATGAATCAGTAGACTTCAACCATCTTTTTGAAAAGCTGCAAACAAAACCGCTTAGCCAGGATTATATATTTCAAATTATTTTGTTTCGGCATTATCGAAACGAATAGTAATATGAACATGCTTTTTGTATAAAAATCTGTCAATTCGTCGATCACATTTAAATACCTTCCATGCCATTGTTTGATTCCTTCAATTTTGTTTTAACTTGTTGGTGTTTTAATAAATAAAACTGATGAATTTTCCCATATCGTTTATTACGCCGGTATGTTGTAGTTTTAAGCATGAAGATATGCTAGAACTACTTAAGAGTTTTCCATTTATTTTTGGCAGCATATTTTAGTAAAGTATTATTTGCAGTCTCTTCAGATCTACTTGGAACAGAGTAAAGTTTTACTTGGCGTATATTTATGTTATGTGAACTAATTAAAGGTGATTAATAAGTCGTGACGTTCAAGAACCTTGGAAACTTATTATTTTAGGGCCTTTTAATATCTTTGTCTTTAACAGCAGTTCGAAATATCACCAGCAATGACATCTTTATAAAAATTTATATAATGCTAAGAATACTGTCAAATTGCTAATTCTTTTTTAAGCTAAACATTTTTTTTGTAGTATTTTGAATTGTTTTTGGTTTTTGTTTCAAGAACACACGCTTTTATAAGCGATTTTGTCACATTTTGTTTTGACATTCTTCATAAGAAGTTGAAGTTTGCCCAACATTCAATTAGAAAAAAACTTAAATAACGGATACATTAATAACAGAAGTAAGGAAGACGTATATAAATTACACATTACTAAAATAATTGGTTTATTTTACCAAAATAACATAAAATGGACATTTGAAAATATTCGACTTGGGAAAAAAACTGAGACATCCGGCTTAAACCTGTCGAATACTTACCGTTCGTTCGATCGCCTTACGCCCATCATGCCCTGATCCAAATGGCCGTGATAATTATCACGGTTATAACGATTATAATCGTTTCCCATTACTGCAAGATCTTGAATTTGAAAAAAATGAGTCTAAATGGTGGTAAAGAAAGTGCCTTTTTTACCCTAGGTCTACACTAAAGACAAATATCTCAGCAAGTTGGCAATAACGTCGGCAGAATAATAGAGAAATATTTTTTATTACTCAGCTTTTGTTAAAGGCATAATTTTTAAAAAATCAAGGAAGAAGGTGCAGTGTAAAAACTGGCGCTATCTTGCAAATTATTTTTATTAATATAAATTCTTTCTTATTCGACTTTATTATTTAAATGTTTATTAATTTGTTTAAGCTTGAAGTCTTTTTATATAAAAATATTAATTTTTATAAATATAATTTTTTTTTGTTAAAATAAAATTTATATTTTTATATAAAAAAGAACTCAAACTTAAACAAATTAAAATAAATTTAAATAATAAAGTTCGAATAAAAAAAAAATTATGTATATTAATAAATATAATTTTTGCAATTTTATTTTAGTGTTTATTTAATTCTTTAATTTAAGTTTTTACTACAATTATAATTTGCTACAATTTCACAAACTTAATTTCTTTCCCACACAATTTGCTTCTTTTTATTTTTTTTTTGATTTTTTTTCAATTGACAACCAAATTCGACGTTTTATGTTAGCAAATATTGTCAACGAAAATGGACTAACAATTATTGCAACATAAATTGCCGGCAATAAATATGTACAAAAAATTGCTGTCTACATTACAGATAATATAATTTTGACATTTACTGCAATATATGTGGCAATAATTTTCTCTGGTATAGAGGTGCAGTTAATAACATGAGAATTACGTCTTTATTAAGAAAATCCTTTTTTTAGGAGTTCTGAAATTCATTTGTTTTTTTATTTACCAACACTTTTTTATAAACTTCTTTAATTTAAAACCCTATTTGAATGGTGAAAGTGTTCATTCAACAAAATTAGTCATAAAAATTCTTTGTGTCAATTTTGCTTGGTCATATATTTTATTTTCTGTTCAACGACAACTGTATATACAAATTTGTTTTTATCAACATGTTTGAATTTCAATTGCCTTTGCCCTTTCTGAAATAATAAAAATTTATTAAATGCATTTGTTTGTATCTTTATTTATAGTAAACTAACAGAACGGAAAGAGATGCAAATTTCAAAAGTATTTGGGGAAATAAAATTTTAAAATAAGCATTTTTAAACTTGTGCCAAAGACACTCTGAAAGTAGTATTTTGCTATGGTTGAATTAATGTCTACGAGGGGTGATTGTGGAAGTACATACGTCACTTGCGTGCTCCTGTAATAAGAAGAAACTCGTTTAGACTTCAAATAATACTAATAGATTAAAAAAAAAAGTAAAAAATCGATTTATTTCAAATCTTAGATCTGATAGTGGCTAAAAGAGAATTTTATACAATTCAGACGAACAGTTCTCGAGATTTTTTGAAATAGCTAAAACAACTGCAGCAAAACACAATTTTTGCGAATATTTCGAAAATGTTTTTTTAAAATAAATCTAATTATTGAGGTTAATTTGTTTGTGGTTTTAAATCCAATCTATAGTGTCCTGAGCGATAGCCTGATTTATATAATAATTGAGATCTGTCAGCATAATTTTTTAATCTTATTAAGGAGTTCCTTCAAAAATAGTACACTTTATTTGAATCGATTAAAATTTATTACGAAATTCTATTCAAAAGTGCAATTAACATAAAAAACATTTTTCATTTGCTTAATTTTTATTTATTTCCAGTAATGAGTCAGACATCTGGATGTCCAATAGCAAAACTCCTACATTATCAGTCAATAGTGCTACGGCAGCATCGGCAACATTAGCAACCACAACAAAAGTATCTTGCAGTAATTCGGCCGAGACTAAAGTGTCTACAAACACAACATCAACACTTGCGATGGCAGCAGCTACAAGTGCAATCTTACATCCAACAACAGTGCCAGCAACACTGTTACCATGTCCATCAGTCAACCAAATAATTGGCCTACAACATGAAACTGGCCACAACGAATGTGCGAAGTTACCGGCAACAAAACAGAAATTGACAATTTCAGCATCATTAAATACACTGACAACAACAGCATTGAGAGTGGCCACAACAACAATAACAACCACTGCACTTGCCATACCATTATCGACAACATTATTAACACCATCATCAACAACGGTGGCAGGAGCAGCAAAGTCACCCTCATCATTGGTAACAATAGCAACAATGCCAGCAATTAATAATGCAGCAGCCATAACAGAGACAGCTTCGTTGGCTGTCAGTTTTAAAGAATATCAACAACAACAACAGCAGCAGGAATTGCAACAGCAATCACAACACCAGCAGCAAAATAACAACTCTTATAATAATCTACAATCCTTACAACAATTACAACTGCTACAAGAGCAAATACAACAACA
Organism: Pollenia griseotomentosa; assembly: GCA_963931875.1. Lineage (NCBI taxonomy): Eukaryota > Metazoa > Arthropoda > Insecta > Diptera > Polleniidae > Pollenia > Pollenia griseotomentosa. The sequence goes on along the minus strand of OZ007561.1, from coordinate 96,913,090 downwards.
GGAACAATTGCAACAACAGATTACCTATATCAATCACAGTGATGATGATGATTCTGCCATGAGGTCGTTGGAGCGTAATAACTCGTCAGCCTCGTCTGGTTTCTATACACGCAGCGGCAGTGGCAATTTGGAACAAGAGTTATGCGCTATGGTTGCATCAGCATACGAACGAGAAAATGCCAAGTATGTTAAAACTTAAAAAACAAACAAAAAACAAATTAAGTTTTTTACTCTCCATATTAAAATTTGTTTTAGAATTTTAGGTAACTCATTTTTTTTTTTTTTAGTAAAGGAGAGTGAAATAGTAGGGAGATTTGCTTGTACATTCTACAGTTCAGGCTCCTAAAATTTTAAAATTCTTTTTTTCAAAGAATACACTGATAAAATGTCCATATATTAACTTTTATGCTCATCAGATTATCGCCAGAAATATGATGTTTATACACTAACGGTACTTGTAATTACGTCTGTTTATTTTAAGCGCAAAAGGATCTTTAAGGGAGGACCTAGGACGATTATAAGGGGAGAAAATTTAAAGCAAATAGTTACAATCAAATTTTCCGCAGACGGATACCGATCTTCGGCGCAATTTTGTCTGTCTTCGGGATCTTTGGTTTTGAAGTAATAAAAGAGAACTTAGAAAACTATAGGACTTAGAAAATCGTCCGCCTATTTGAGCTGTTCGAATGAAAGAGCTGGCCGTGTGAAGAGGTTACATTATATACAAAATATTTAATCATTTTTCTTAATAACAATTTGTGAAACCGATGGGCGATTTTACCTTTTCTTTATTAACAAAACTTACAAAATACAAAATAGTAGTTGTAAATGAAATCAAAGTTCACAAAGAACAAAGGGCATCCACAAATTCTCATCACTTTACTCGTTCATTAGCTGTGATCTTTTCTTGGTTTCAAGTCTCACTACTAGATTGAAATTCATTTCTCGTCATTCGTATCCATGTTTCGAGGCCTTCCAGATTTTTTATGACCCTGTGGGTTCTACTCCTGTACATGTCTTGCGATTTCGTCAGGTCGTCCTCGCAAGATATGACCAATTGCGGTCCCTTTGCGCCTGTAGATTTCTTCAGTTGTTCGTTGGTCACCCAATCCGGCCAAGAAAATCGCAGGATTATTTCAGGCACTTATTAGAAGTAGAAGGATTGCAATTTCCTGCATGTAAATTGTGTTTTCCTCCAGATGCTGCATCCATACTTAAGTGATGAGATACGAGGAAACAATTTTACTTCAGCTGAGACGACGGAGGTAGACGGAGCTAACTTCTTTTTTTCCAAGGAAAAAGTGCAAACGCGCAATTTGATAAGATCTTTTTAATTCGCTCATATCTAGTAAACTACATATGCAATCTAAATGATTTGTATTACAATTCATTTCAATAACAAATTTTTTGTATTACAATTCATTTCAATAAAAACGGCATTAAAATTTAAGCAGTGAAAATATCTTTCACGCATAAGCTGTGTAGCTTGCATGCAAATTTTCATTCGTTTTCGTGGTGAAATATTTGATTTAAATTATTAGATTTTTTCCAGCATAACATGCTACTTTTTACGAAAACTAATAATGGATTTATCTATAGAACTGCATCATTAGATTTTTAAAAAGTCAAAGAATTGTTTTTTTTGCAACCAAGATCACTTCCGAAAAACACCAAGGAAATTGTAACGAATATATGTAATGTATTTATTAAGGCCCAAATTTACAGTTATTAGTTAGCTAATAACAATGGCTTAACCAATAAATTATTATTTTATAATTAGCACATTTAAACGAAACTTTGTTAATTAATTTTTTGAATCCCAAGAAAAACTTTGATAACTAATATGCATGTGGCAGTGTAAATAAAACTGAACTGGCAAAATAAAATAAAGTAATTTGGTTTTTATTTTAGTTTTTTCTTTACCCACTGACAACTACATTTAGAGTTGACAAAAAATCAACCAATTGTAGTCGGGAATGTAAGAAAAGATAAACTTACTTTTTATTGTTGTTGTTTTTGTTTAAGCTTTGATATTGTTACCAGTAAAACTGGGGTTTATAATTCTTATTCGCTTAACAGTTTTATTTGTGTAATATCTTTAGTTTTTCTAAAATCTTTGGATGAAGTTTCCTGACGATCTGGCCTAAGCAACCAGTGAAATGCGCATAGGAATAGCTTGTCCCTTCAACAATAAATTTCAGTTTATCAATAGTATGAAATGGGAATGTAGCACATTTAAACGAAACCTTGTAAGTTATTATTTCCAACTTTTTGTTAACCATTAGTTAAACCATTCAATGTTATTGGTCAACTAGTAGTTAGATTAAAAATTATTATTTAAAAATATTTTTTTTTTTATCTACATTTACAAAATGAATAGTCAGTCCACTTGCAACGCCGCTAAGTTAAAAAAAAAAATAAAAATTGTGTAAAAGTCGGTATTTTATTCGTTTTTTAAAATTACGTCCTAACCTATTTTAAATCTTGTTCAAAACTCGGTACGTAACGCTCAATTTCTGGTTAAATATTCAATATTCTTGCAAAAGTCTCTAAATTGCTTGGAATTTCACTTTTAAAAAACTGTTTAATTAAATTTTCTCAGAATTTTGTTTTTTTTTTCACTAAGCACTGTTTGCAATTGGACTTGTACTTCAGTCCATTAAAGTTAAACATACCAGAGTCTGTGGCGGTAATCGAATCCGAAACTTGCGCACTGGTAGACAAGCTAAACTATCCAGTCTGCCGTGGTGCCCAACAAAAATATAAAAGAGTTTATATGAATATAATACGGAATTTTAGTAGGACCGATTTATAGATCACATGGGACTCTACGCATGTTAAATTTACCCTATAAAAAGCCGTTAGCAGAACCACTTTAACTATTCTAATACATATTATAAAGCTGAAAAGTTTGTATCAAAGTTATTTTGGAAATACAAAATTTATTATTAAGATTTCTCTATAACGTGCTAAATTCCCAATTTTTAGTTTCTATGTGCATTTCACTGGTTGCTTAGGCCAGATCATCAGGAAACCTTTTTCGAAAAAGGTAAGTTTATCTTTTCTTACATTCCCGACTACAAACCAAATTACTTTATTTTATTTTGCCAGTTCAGTTTTATTTACACTGCCACATGCATATTAGTTATCAAAGTTTTTCTTGGGATTCAAAAAATTAATTAACAAAGTTTCGTTTAAATGTGCTAATTATAAAATAATAATTTATTGGTTAAGCCATTGTTATTAGCTAACTAATAACTGTAAATTTGGGCCTTAATAAATACATTACATATATTCGTTACAATTTCCTTGGTGTTTTTCGGAAGTGATCTTGGTTGCAAAAAAACAATTCTTTGACTTTTTAAAAATCGAATGATGCAGTTCTATAGATAGATCCATTATAAGTTTTCGTAAAAAGTCACATGTTATGCTGGAAAAAATGTAATAATTTAAATCAAATATTTCACCACGAAAACGAATGAAAATTTGCATGCAAGCTACACAGCTTATGCGTGAAAGATATTTTCACTGCCTAAATTTTAATGCCGTTTTTATTGAAATGAATTGTAATACAAAAAATTTGTTATTGAAATGAATTGTAATACAAATCATTTAGATTGCATATGTAGTTTACTAGATATGAGCGAATTAAAAAGATCTTATCAAATTGAGCGTTTGCACAAGTAATACAAGTAATACAAGTAATAATGTAAAACGAATGAGAATTACAAACGTTCAAGTCTTACTTGCAAACGATATCAAAGCTTAGACAAAACACCAACAACAAACAGTGAGTTTATCTTTTCTTACATTCTCCTACAATTGCAGCGCAGCCGCGAATAACGTTTTAAGTTACAAAATAATTATTTTTCAGGAGAGCAACAAAACGTTTTTAATAGACAAGATTATTAATTTTTTATTTTTTTTCTTTAGATTATTAAAAATAATGATAATAAAAACTTTTATGCAAAATATTAAGAAATTTAAAATTTAAATGACATGCAAATTTACAATTTTTAAATTTGTTTGTATCATTTTGTAAGTAACTTACAACGTTCTTCCACTATTTGACTCTTTGTATGTCATTTTGGAGGCGTTAAGGGGCATAAATTTGGGTGATTTAAGGTTAAAACAGTGTAAGAGAGTAATGTTAACGGTTATCTGCAAAGAAACGGTTTTTGCAAAAAATGGCTTTTGTAACGTTTTTTGCGGCTGCGCTTCAGTTGGTTGGCTTTTTTCCTACTCGAATTGTAGTTGTAAGTGGATAAAAAGAAAAAAACAAATAGCCCAGTAAAAACTTCGCCTACAAAATAATGTGTTGAGTAATCAGAAAAACATAAAAGCACTACTTTATTATTATTATTTTAACTACATACATCCAGAAAAAAGTTATTGTAGAACTCGTTAAAGAAGAAAGCTCCTAAATAATGAGTGAAAGAAGCTATTCATTTAAAAAGTAGGAGAAGTTTTTACTGGGAGCTTCATTTTATTGTTTTCGTAAGTAAATGAAAATAAAGCAATTTGCCAGTTCAGTTTTTATGCACGGGCACATGCAAATTTATTAGCTTATATGTTTCTATGTTCGTATGTTTGTAAGAGATATTCTCCGGAACTGCCGGTCCGATTTTAATTTTCTTTTAACAAAATGAAGAATGGAACCTCATAACGGACTCATACTCTCGAAAAACCGTTACAAATAATGCTACTGTAATAAAATTTGGTACGCCGCAGTTTTAAAGGATGAATATCGGCAAAAGCTTGGGTTAGTGGACTGTATGGTTCGGTGCAGGACACTGCAAGTGTTGAAAATATCTGGTATAAATAGAATTTCTCATCATTAAATGAAATATACAAACGAAAAATTGTGATAGTTCATAGAAAATACTCCTGGAAAATATTGAAGGAATAAGCCTATTAAAGTATAAAAGCTTTTGAGGATTGTAATTTGACTTAGAATACACATTCGAATAATATGAAAATTTATGAGAAATAATATTTACACCAGATATTGGTGTTATATTTAAGTTTTCACTTAAGTGCTTAGGATAGGGTCCAGGGGAGCTAAACCTTCTTTACTCAGAAATTACTAGTTATCTATTAAAGCAATGGTTTTCGTACTCAAAATAAAAACTAAGCTATTTTATCGAAAGTTTGCTGTTCACCCCCTCCATTCCGCTTTCGGTCTATCTGTCCGCTGGACAATCTCCTGACCGAATGCGAAAGTGACTTTTGCGTTTGCTACGCTTTAATAAAATTGGATATTTAAGCTGTTAAATTTTTTAAAGTAGGACCAAAAGGGGGACATAGTGAGAACTACTTCCTCACCGAATATATCGATCCAATTTTGATGAAATTTGAATCATAGATAGATCAGCGATAATAAAATACACAGGCTTTATATTTTTTTCAAAGCTATGTATATAAAGGGACAGATGGGCAAAATCCTTTTAAAAAATATGTGTACTGATTTTTAATTTTACTTTTAAAATTAGTCAAAAATCAACTCAGGGCGGGCAAAGCCACGGTCACGGCAAGTTACATATACCATTTTAGGTTATAAATAGGTAGAAGTAAATAACACGCGTTAATTCGTCGAAGACTATCATGCGTTAAAAAACTTTTGCGCATTTTCTTTTTTGTTTTTGTGTAGGAAGCCTTTTTAAACAATATTGTATGTTTTTAACCACTTCAATAAGTTTTTCCTCCATTATTCACAAATTTGTTAAAACTGCTCTTTTTCATTGTCAGCTAATAACTTGTCAAAAAGACACAACGTGAAAAAAGCTCACTGTTAAGCAAATTTTTGCCGCAAGCGAGTCAAAATATTTTTTATGTAACCTTTTTTAGGGAAAAGCACTAGTAATTCTTTTTTGACAGAGGTCTAAGGTGCGCTTGCTTACTAACGCGTGTTATGTACTTATAAGTTAAAGGATTTTGATGAGGATTGCTTCACAATTGGGTAAATATCCCAAGATTAGGAGCAACCATAAACTGTGTATTCTAAATAGCTTGTTATTTAATGACTTTAAATTTTATTCATAAAATATAATTTTTAAATTACCCTTAATTACCCTTTATTTCCTATTTTTTTTCTCTTTTTCTCCTAGCAGTGATAGTGCCTCTGTTGCATCCGATCTAACACGCATGTACGTCAGCGACGAGGAGCATGAATATCGTGTGGCTCACTATCATTAAAGCCAGCCAGTAAAATATTCAACATATACATAATTTGATTGTTATTAATGCCGGGAGAGACATTGAAAATGATTGGCCTTCAAAATACACAAGAAAAACTAATGATAGATTTAAAATTGTTAGATTTAAAATTGTTTTATTCAAAATTTTAAAACAAATACTATAGGAATTACTTACATATATCACATAAATATATTTTTTTAATTAAAATATAAAATTAACATTACAAAACTCACAAAAAACGTATTTATTTAACAAAAAACTAAAGATAAATTTACAACTACAAATATATAAATAATATATATTTACAAAACGTGACCCCCGCCCAATTAGCGTATAACCCCGCCCACAACACGACCACAATTGGACGAAAATCAATTTATTGAAGAAACTGTGATTGACAAGATTAATTTATAACTTTCCGTTGATATTTTACACATTTACTATGGCTACCTTAATTTATTGTTTATGATTAAAAGCATTAAGATATTTAATTTACTAATTGGCCTTTTAAAGTATTATTGGACTTAAGAAGAGAATATTGACTGTTTGTTTATTTTAAGTTTATTTTTTACTTGTAAAAATAAAATTCGAAATGTTGCTGAACCAAAGTAATTTGAGATCAAACAGATAAGACGGAAATTCCTATTTCGATACAACGGCTTCCTGAAATTTTAAACGATTACAAATGCTATTTCGCCTACGTAATGGACCTTAGACTGCTACTAATGTTTTAAAATGGGCTGGGCTATACCTCAAATTTTAAGTCGCTACTTAACGATTGTTATACAAATATTTATTATGCTTTAAATTTAACATTTTTTTTTTCTCAGTGTAGGTATAAGTGTTATTTTTTTGCTTGGTTTTTTTTAGTTCTTTTTGAGAATCATTAACTAGAATAACTTATCATACATTTTTGTTTTTCAAATAAACAAATAAAATTTGAAAAATAATATTAAAAAAAAAATAACTCAATAAACAAACATTTATATTATTAATGGCCTGTTCGTCGATTTCGAACGAACACTTCGTTGGTTTAACTTACATGTAAAACAAAAACAATATTTTATAATTTGTTTTTGTTTGAAATGTGAGTTAAGCGAACGAAGTTTTCATTCGAAATCGACGAACAGGCAGTAAAATCCTTTAATAAAAAGGAAAATAAAGCCTAAATAATTTAAGTTTAATTTAAAAATAATACAACATACAAATAAAGTTTACTTAAATCAAATTTATAAGCTACTTGGAAAAATTGTTTTAATTTTATTTTAATAAGAAGCTTTGAATCTGGAATCGATACCGTTAATAATACCGATTACGCCTGCGGGAAATTTGTGTCAATTGTTCCAACAGACTGGTTGTGGGACTTGTGAAAAAAGAACAATTACAAAAAGAAACAAATGACCAGGGTAGTCAGATTGATTTTGTACTTTTTCGCCAAGTTTAATGTAGAAAATCGTCAAAATCGCCAAGCCTATATTTTTTAGTAAAATATATATTTCAAAAATTGTTCTTAGAAATAGCTATGGCACAAGCTCTAATGTTTACATTTGTACTTTAATTTGTACAAATTAAAATGTCGACGAAAGTGGACAAAAAAACATAATAAACAAATGTATTCAGGTTTTCAAGACAAAGTCTTGACAGAAAAAAAAATACGAAAAAAAAGAGGAAAAAGGAGGCAACATGTAATTTGAAATTTAAGTGATAATAACAGCAAACTTCGAACCACCAGTACTACTGGTTAAAGATTGATGTTTGACTGTTGGCTAACGGGCACCGCAGTGGTGCAGTGGGTAGAACACAAAGATCTTCTGACGATAGAAAGTGGTGTTTCTTGAAACATGTAAAGATCAACCCGGGTTCAAATCCCAGCTCAGCCAAGGAAAATTATCAATAAATTTTAATGAAAATTCCAAGTTGTAAAATTCCTTCCCTCAGTGAAAATAATTTAATGAAAATTAAATTTGATGAACTCGAGCCTAATTAAAGAATATCAAAAATTAAAAATTAACAGTTCAACTAAAAATTAAAATTGTTCTTAGATATAGCTATGGCATAAGCTCTAATGTTTACATTTGTACTTTAATTTGTACAAATTAAAATGTCGACGAAAGTGGACAAAAAAACATAATAAACAAATGTATTCAGGTTTTCAAGACAAAGTCTTGACAGAAAAAATACGAAAAAACAGAGTAAAAAGGAGGCAACATGTAATTTGAAATTTAAGTGATAATAACAGCAAACTTCGAACCACCAGTACTACTGGTTAAATATTGATGTTTGACAGTTGGCTAACGGGCACCACAGTGGTGCAGTGGGTAGAACACAAAGATCTTCTGACGATAGAAAGTGGTGTTTCTTGAAACATGTAAAGATCAACCCGGGTTCAAATCCCAGCTCAGCCAAGAAAAATTATCAATAAATTTTAATGAAAATTCCAAGTTGTAAAATTCCTACCCTCAGTGAAAATAATTTAATGAAAATTAAATTTGATGAACTCGAGCCTAATTAAAGAATATCAAATATTTCAAATATTATTAAAAATATTTAATTAAATTTGCCAAAAATTAAAAAAAAAAAATCGCTATATTATATAGTTTGTTTAATTTTTATTAAGAACAAAGTAAAAATTATTAGTGAATACAAAAAAGGTACAATGTTTGATATAAAAAAGTTTATAGTGGTCTTCTTAAAGCCACAAAAAGAAATTTTGCAGTTAATATTGAACAAATATTGAATATACATATGCATCTAGTTGGAGTTCTATTATACATGTATCAAACCATACCTGTTAAATATGGATTACGATTAGTAATCAATTAGATTACTTTTTAAAAAGAATCGTAATGATTATTTAACTCTATAAGAAAAAATTTCTGATTACTAATTGATTACGATTACAAGTAATCAAAAAATAATCAGAAGTACCGGCTATTACTACAAAATAATCGAAAAAGAATCAAAAGTAATCAAAAAGTTATTCGAATTTTTTCAACGATTATTATTGATTCGTTTTGATTAGTTTCAACAATTGTATATGCATTTGCACTAAACTTTTTTCGAGAGAGTTGATAACCTGTCTAAAGTTTTCTTAATCAATAAATTTTAATATATGTATTTATTTTAAAAACAACATTAACAACAGCACATAATTCAAAATAGGTGAAGAAAAATAGCGTAATTCTAATCATTACTTTACCCTTAAAAAGAAGTAATCTTATAAGTAAATATTACTATTACTAATCATTACTTAATAGCTGTGTCTCAAACACGCTCTACTCCCTTTCTGTCCTCGTTTTTGGAACACATTGTAAGAGAATTAAATTTATTTAACAAAGTAAGAAAAGAAGTGCAGCATTTACTATTTACATTATAGAGTGTAATAACGCGTCTAAAATTTCGTATCTCATTTAACTTCGAAGGCGAGTTTAAGTAAAGTTCTTTATTGAAAATACTCTTTCAACACAGGCGTTATTAGTTGGAATTACCAGCATATAAAGAATAGCCAGAGCAAGTTCTTCAAAATGGAACGTACCTGCCGTATCCTTATAGCTATATAGCTATGGTCAATACTGATTTAAATTTGATGGAATGATGTTCCGCTATTCTCCAGCTAGGGAGCAAACGGTCTCAATTAATGACATCCAACGGACTCTGTTGTGGGCTGTTCTTAATGCCTCGTTCCATGAAAACCCTGCAGTTGTCAGCTCACGTATGGTTGCGATGCGCCAAATGGTTTTGGACGTCCACGACGCCGAGAACCCTGGGGGTTGTACTGTAGCGCTGCCTTTGCTACCTCGTTATCGGATCTCAGTGTATGACCAATCCATCCAAATTTCCTTTTAAGGATGTCGTGCTGGATTTGATGGAATATAATCAATACGGTACAAACGGTAATTTTATCCATTGTGTTTAACAACAACGAGTTTTGCTTGTGATAATAAATTGCCACATTTTTTAATTGAAAAATCTTCGTTAGCTTAAAATACGTATAACCATGTTTTAAGAATTCTATTTATTAATTCTTTCAAGAGCATTTTAAAATATGAAAAACGATTTTCTCGAAGATTTTCAATATCTTCATTAGCCATTTCAACATTACATAATTTACAAATTTCATACTAAAATTAAAATAATAGAATTTTTTCGATTTGAATTTAAAGAACTTCAAAACAAATTCATGGCCCATCAAAAATAGCCAACTTAATCGCCAACAATTTTATAAATCGCCATGTCGCCAAATCGATAATTAGGTCGCTAAACAGGTTTGAAAATCGCCACTTTTGGCGAGAAACCACCACATCTGACAACCCTACTCATGACCAGTGAAAGGAAAACCTATGATTTAACTGGTATTTAAAGATCAAAAAGGTAGAAAAAGCAATGAATTTAATTTTTTTTGTGACTTTCTAAAATTTGATTCTTAAAATTAGTTCTAGGATTTGTTTTATTGAAATAATACTACAGCACTTTTTCCTTAAAGTCCATTCCGCTTAAAATCAAAAAAAGAATTTAAGCCAAAACTGTCATATTCACTTGCAGATTTTTTCGAATTTCATATTAGTTATTTGTTCTAAGCAGGGCTGTGGAGTCGTTAAGAAATAGTTATAACTCCGACTCCGACTCCTTTTGCTGAAATTTTTTAAGTACGACTACGACTCCAACTCCGACTCCGACTCTAACCTAGCATTATTTAAGAGATTAGTTTTTATTTGACTTTAAACTCTTTTTTAATTTAGTACCTGTTTAATGGTTAAATATAGCAAGAAAATGATTCTGTAAAAATTTCAAAACGATATTTTAATTCTAACGTGCCGCGCATTAAGCTTTAACCTTCCAGTTACTAACATATGAGTAGGAAAGCTGCAAAATATTTTATTTGGTTTTTGGAAAAATGTAAAAAACATATACCGCCCGATTCAATAGACCAAATGAGTTGAACTTTTTTAATTCTAAAGTGTTATGACATTCTTGACTTATAACTCAACAGTTGAGAAATTTAAACCAACTGAAATATAGAAAAATAATGGATTTAATTTTGGAACGAACGAGTTTTGATACAAACTTTCGAAAGAAACGAGTTTTGCTTCAATCCGTATGGGATCATTGAACTTTAGTATATTTTAAAGGTTATATTAATTTATTTTAATTATGCAAACATTGCTAAAAAATGTAAACATAGTTCTGTAGGGGAGAGATAAACTACACCAATTCACATCTTTTTCAAAAAACGTTTTTTATACTGTTGGAATTTATAGATGTGTGAATTTCCATAAGTCCTATCTAATGTAGCTTTCGAGATAAAAAACAATACCAAGTCCAATTGGCTAAGACGTTAAAGGCATTGCATTTTTCCGTTCCTAATTCAATATTATTATTGTCCCAGACCGAAATTTGAAATTGCAAGTCTTTATTATCTCTCTAATTTTCCCTAAAGTGAGTAGATAAAAGTATTCTCAAATCATTTTTCGGGTTAACCCCCACATTGATGGGAATTATATCTGAAACAATGTCATGTATTTTTCCGAGTTCCTTTTCCTTTTGTTCTATTATAATTCACCTTGAAGGTTGGAACTTAAAATGTAGTTCACTTAATGCTTTCACCACTGGAGCGACAGCTGATTTCAAGCCATATTCATGAACATGGCTACAAAAATATTTGTTAATATACGATAAATAAAAAACAACATCTTTACAAATTTAATTTTTAAATTCCTTAATTCGGCTCTATTTCATTAACGATATCTTGGCGAAATTCAAATAGTGAATCCGCTGGTTTTTGTTACAGAAATTTGAGGTCACATTAAAACATAGAAAGGACATGCTTCGATACAATCTATATAACTATTCTTATAAATTGTCAAAATAAGATGTTATCTCAATTTTTAATTTTTGATATGAAAAGTATACTGGTCCTTATTTTCTGACTTCACAATTTCAAAAAGCAGACCCTCTTATGGCGAATTCCACTAATTTATTATGTTTAAAATTTGTTTTTTTATGTCAAATTAATATAAAATTATAAGAAAAATTATATTTAAATATGAATTGATATTTGAAAAGAATTGGAGAAATTGGTCATTAAAATTTTTTATTTTGAAAAATATTGGAAAAATTTTAATGCAAAAAAGTCGGAGTCGGAGTCGCTAGTTTTTGTGGGTACTTCGACTCCGACTCCGACTCCGGTACAAAAACCTCAACTCCGACTCTTTAACTCCGGTACTCCACAGCCCTGGTTCTAAGGTCCATTTCGCTTGTAGTCCATTTTCGTTTCGTTTAGTATGCGCGTGTAATTCTTTATGCAAAAATGTTCGCTGCAAGACCTCTCTATATTTTATATTTTTTTAACTAAAATATTTTTATTAAACTTTCTGGCAACTTTATAAATGTAAAATTTCGCAATTTATATTTCATAACATGCAGTCTACAGCTGATATGAAATGCTTAGCATTAACACTAATATGATGTTAGTGTTAAGTATAGACTCATCATATTAGAGGTTTTCTCATGTTATAGCACGGTTGTTAATGCAAATGTTTTAACAACGCTTTTATAACATCACGTTATACCAGCAAATCATGTCAGCTGTAGACGGGAGTAAAGAACCAAAAGATTTTTGTTTTAACTATTTATTTAAATTAAATATATATATAAACAAATATTTTATATAAACTTTTCTTTTGTTTAAAAAGAGTGGTTTTATGGAAAAACATAATTTTAATATAGTCCAAAATGTGAATTATGCTAGAATTTACTTATTATCCCTAAAATGGCTTATAAGAAAAATCGGATAAAGTCTTAATTCGCTTATAGTCCATAAAAGCTGTGCAACTATAATAATGGACTATAAGCGAAAAGTACCGTACTTTGTATGGAGCGTTATAGTGTCCACACTTTGACACTTGACATACTACCTTTAAAGACTATAAAAAAAAGATGTCGTCAGCATGACTACTGTATATTAGTGTGTTCAAAAAACTTTTTTGGGGCCAAGCATAATTTAAAAGCTTATAGGGTAAAGTATTTTTGAGATTTTTTTTTTAGATTTATCGGAAGAGGTTTAGAGGTCGCTCTAGTCTATAAAAGCGGTTGGATAACTACAAAATTATTAATGTAGCAGTTGCATGCGCTACGCTAAAAACCTTTCTAGTTCATAAGTAGTACTTTACCCCAAAATTGACTACCTTAGCCTGTTTTTGATGATCATATCGACACCAAAACATTGAGTTGAATGGCAAAAACATACGACAAGTAGCGAGAACGATGTAGATAATTTTAATAGAAGACAACCTTAAAAATAAAGAAATTCAAGGATTCATTTCCAGAACCAATCTTAATTTTATCTGAAGTATGCAATATTTCAATTGATTTTTTAAAAACAGATCCAGAAAATTGGGAAGCCAACAAGTCATTTCAAGTTGCAAATAACAAAGCTCAAAATTTAAAAGTAGTAAATGATGTGGCAGAACGAGGTGTGGCGGGCCTTGGCTAACACTTACTTCAATCTAACAACTTCTGAAACTGATTTTCGAATTTATTGCTGAGCATAGAGCTACGTCGTAAGAACCCCAATAAATGATTTTTAAACAAAGCAAAACAAACCGTTTGATTTTTAATAGTTTGTTAGGTATGAGTAATAATATCATAAACTGGGTACAAAGCTGAAAACCGGTAAAGGTCATGAACAGTGAGAGCAAATTCAAAAATATTTCGTTTTAAATTATTTAGAATGAATTAATCTTTCAAACTGCATTGTTGGTTTGTTTCATTTTCACAAAAATTTTAAAAGTTATAAAGCGTTACTTACAAAATTTATGGAAAATTTACGAAAAATTTTAATGTAGGGTACATAAATGAGCAAATGCATTGCAAAAACTTATAGTCTTTGTAAAGGGTGGTTAAATTGTAAGGGCCGATGTTGAATGTGAACCACACCTAAACGCCAAGTTTTTTTTCCGAATTTTATTTGACATTTCTCTATTTCAGACTTACTCAATTTGAACCATGGAGAGATACACAATCCAACAACGTGTTAAAGTTATCCAGACTTATTATGAAAATGGATGATAAATTTCGAAGAAAATCATCTTCAGTGATGAGGCACATTTTCACCTCAGTGAATTTGTCGATAAGCAGAATTTCCGCATTTGGGCGAATAATAATCCAAGAGTTATTGTCGAAAAACCAATGCACCCACAAAGAGTGACTGTTTGGTGCGGTTTATGGGCTGGCGGCATCATCGGGCCGTATTTTTTCCAAAATGAGGCCGGTCAGGCAGTTACTGTGAATGGTGTTCGCTATCGTGAGATGATAACGAACTTTTTATGGCCCGAATTGGAAGATATGGATGTGGACGATATGTGGTTTCAGCAGGACGGTGCCACTTGCCACACAGCTAACGAAACAATGGCTCTTTTGCGCAACAAATTCAATGGCCGTGTTATCTCACGTAATGGCGATGTCAATTGGCCGCCAAGATCATGTGATTTGACACCGTTGGACTTTTTTCTTTGGGGTTATTTGAAAGAAAAGGTGTACGTCGATAAGCCAGCAACAATTCAAGAGCTAAAGGATGAGATAATTCGGCACATTAACGGCATAGAACCTCCATTATGCCTCAGGGTCATCGAAAATTTGGACCATCGGATGGAGGTGTGCCGCCGTGGTCGCGGCGCCCATTTGGCCGATATTTTGTTCCATACATAATTGAGTAATACCAATATATCATAATAAAATAAAATTACAATAATTTCCTAAATAGTTTGTGTTTTATTCAAAATCAACATCGGCCCTTGAAATTTAACCACCCTTTACATTAAAATAAAGCTTGGATATTTTTCTTTTAAAATATTTCCTTTAAAGTGAAGAAAATCGGGGTTTTTGACAATCTTATCAAGAAAACTAAAAAAAAGACCGACAGACCCGATTTTTGGCAAAAATTCGACTTGAGCGACCTCAATACCTCTTCCGAAAAATCTGAAAAAAATCTCAAGAATACTTTACCATATAAGCTCTTAAATTATACTTGAGCACCCATCTTGGGACACACTACTTTATATAGTTTTCCTCAACATTGCAAAATCACTCTTTAATAAATCTATAAAATAAATTCTGGGCTCATAGGTGAATATTTCATTATAGCTCCCATTAACAAGCTTGCATTACCCCTACATTTTTTCATGTAGTGTAGGGTATTATATGATTGGACTTATCCCATTTAACTATCTTATTTATTTCCTAAGAAAAAGAAAATACCAAAACTTCGACTCTATATAAAGTCTTCTGGAAAACTTTAAAACCGAATTTGTTTAAAGTCAAATTGTAATGCTTTTGGACAACACAAAAATTCAGTAGCAAAAACTGAACAACATTGTTGTACAAACTAATGAACATGATCATTGAAATCTACAAAAAAGCAAACAAATAAAACAATAAGAGTACAACGTGTGTGAATGTCGAAAACGAGGTTAAATTTAAAAGTTATAATTCTAAAACTACTAAAACTGATCTTCACAATTATGGCAAAAATAGCAACAAAAAAAAGTAAAAAAAAAAATAAGACAAACAACTAAACATAAAAAATAAAAAAGAATAGTTTTACTTTGAGTACATACTTATTTCATTATGTAAACAACTCGTAATGCGGTAAAAGTGAATTTCAGTTAAAACGAATTTTTTATAACCTATAATTAAATAATAATAAAACATTCATTTATGCATTTACTTTTTAGAGCTTAAAAATATAGTTTACCAAAAAAGATTTTTCTTTTAAGGGGAGGAACTTATTCTTTATTTTAAAGAAAACTTTGCGAGAATTAGTTTGTAATTTACTATAACTAGTGGTTGCCTAGTGGTCGAATTCGACCATATTTTTTATGTAAATATAAATAAACATATGTACATATACATAAGTATATATGAATTTAAATGTTTCGAGCATTTGCTTTATTATTAGTTCCATTATATAAAAAAAAATCAGAGAGTACCAATTGAAAATCAAAAAAGTACCAAAAAGTCTCCTCTTATACTTTCTCAATCTGCATGTTGAATTTTATGTTTCTAGTTCATTATTAATGAAGCTCAGATAGTACCAGTTAAAGAACGAAAAAGTACCAAAAATATTCCTCTTACAGATTCTTATTTACTCGGGACTTTGCATATTTAATTTTATATTTCTATATTCCCATACTAACGGAAATTAAAACGTACCAATTAAAGCACAAAAAAGTACCAAAAAATTAACTTTTACAGATTCTCACCCATTCAGGACAATATTAACGGAAATAAAAAGGTACCAGCTGTGGAACGAAAAAGTAAAAAAAAGTTCCTTCTTACAGATTCCTTTTCAATTAGAACCATGCATTTTAAGTTTTACGTTTCTAGTCCCAAAATTAACGAATCTTAAGCTATGTTCACACCTATTAAATATTTAAAGTCCTATTCATACGTAACTACTAGTTTAAATAAAAAATAATTTGCTTTTGCAAAACGTTTGGCTAGATCAAACATCATTTTAACAGTTTCTAAATTTCATTATAAAATTATCTTCTTACAAATAATTTTAGTAAATCAGTAGAAATAGTTAAAAAGAAGGCTAAAGTTTGATCAATTTACTGGTCACGATTTTTTTTTTTTTTTTTTTGAGTTTTTAGTCAAATATTTGCTAAGTCTGAACATACCTTTATAGGTTCTCATTCACTCAGGACCCTGCAACTAAGTTCTAAGTGCAATGTTATAGAAAATTATAAGTTAGCACGTGCATCACGGAAAAATTAAAAGAAAGAAGTTAATTTTCCCGTATTTCCACTTTTTGATACTTTTTTCCCCCCATTGAAGTATTAAAATATTCTAGTTAGAGTCCATAATTTAATACGTTACGAATTTGGTATAATCTTTATTTCTTTGTTTATTTGTTTAAAAGATAGATGGGTAACAAATAAGTCCCAAAAGCGGAATTTCAAAAAAGTACCAGACATCTGTCCGCTTATGTTTTCTAATGACCATCTATAAGTTTTAAATTTTATTGCATCTCTTTTAGTTTTGAAGATATGAGGCTACCGAATTCACCCGATTTTACGCTTTTTCATCGCCTCAGATTTTAATATCATATTTATTGTCCGTAAGTAACTACCTTTCAAATGGTGTATTTTTTGTCCAAATCGGTTAACAAACAGAGGAGGAAACTGTTTACTGTTTTGAATGGTTATTGGTGAAGCTTCGGAAATTATAGCGGAAAGGAAATTTAAAATATGTCAGCATTAAGGACAGATTTTTTTGTGAGGAATTTCGGCCTGGTGCCGGATCGTCCATGATGCTGTTGCTTATCAAAAGAAGCTGTTATATTTCAGCAGGGAAGGTAAGATAGCTCCAGCTTTAATGTAAGTGCAAGTATCGGTTTCTGCCAAATCAATACACCTAAAAATGGCACACATATTGGTAAAGTTACACTTACACATGGTGTGCACACTTTTTAATTCCAGTTTTTAAAAACGCCTTGGGTTAAGACCGACGTGGCATGCCTGCCGGCAGGTGATTACTGGATTTGACAACGTATTGGTATTTTTATATTTTCCTGACGATTTGACAAAATTTTGTTTTGGGTTTGATAACGTATAGCACTTGATTTGAACGTATGGTATTTTATATGTTTTCTTTGAATTTGACAATATTTTGTTTTTGATTTGACAACGTATAGTAGTTAATATTTTCTCGCTTTCGCTTTGACCACTCTTCGCTCTAATAGTGTCAAAAATTTAATGACGTTTGGTTGTAATTTTTAAAACAAAAGTTAAAATTTTTAAAACGGTTTTTTTCGCTTTGTGTAGCCTGACAAAATTTGGTACAAATATCACTCCCATAAATCGGTACCATAGCAAGCTTTTTTCAAACACAATCACTAAACAAATACACTTCCTTTTTAGTGCGCACGGCTCTCCATAAAGACAACAATAACACTTAGTACCACAACTACTTACTGTTAATATAATAATTGGTTTTAGAGTCGATTGTTATTATTATTTTCATTTGTTTTTGTAAGTTTATAGTAGCAGATAATTGCAACATGCCACAAAATTGGTAATTGTGCCAAAATACCCTCCACCACCTTCACCGGCACTAAAAAAAAACATAAAAAAGCACTACGAGACTAAACAAACTTGGGATATTTTTGAACAAACGTGTGTTAAAAAACAACAAATACAACATAATTTCATTGCAATTTTTGGTCACATTCTCCAACAATAGAATCAAGTCCAAGTCTAGATTTGTACGTATTAATTTGCTAAATGGAATAAATGAATGTATAATTTTTAATACCTGATTTGATTCATTTGGCCAAAACAAAATTTAATACATAATTTTTAAATTATTTGTCGGTTTGATAATTTAACATAATTTAGAAGCTAATTTTTTTATTGTTGCCCGTTTATGGATTTAAGGGGTGGTACAAATTTATGTCAAGTTGTCATTTTAATTATTCTAACGGGTTAGCCATTTTTCGGTTTCAAAAGTAAAGTTTAATAAAATATACATAAAGCTTAATTTTTATGAAACTTGTATTTCCATATAAGGCTTGGCCCTTTCCGTGACGTATGAAATATAATGTCATTGAAATGACCTCCACTAGATTGGTTGCAGCAGTCGATCCTTTTGAAGTAGTTTCCGACCACTTTTCCACACATTTCGGGTGGTATCACGGCAATAAATCGACTACACAGAAAGAAAAAAACTCGTACTAAGCTTAAGTTTTTCTCCTTTTTTTAGTACGAGTCTTACTCAAAAATTCAAATACGAATAACACTTAAAAGTACTAAAAACAATTCAAAATTGGATAAACTTCGAAGACCAATATTTGCGCATATAACAACACTTCAAGAAAAAAAATATACACACAGAAAACAAATTGGTTGGGAAACGGTTGCAGTAATAAAATATTGATCAAGTAACATGATTTATTATTGCAACTATTAAAAATGTATAGTTCTAACTGATTTTTAATTCTCTTGATAATTAAAACGATGTTCCAACTGAAATATGATTCCTTAAATTCTCTTATTTGTTATGATAACTAATTTAATTTAGTTCTAAAAATTAGTACAAATGGTTAGAATCACAACCGAATTTAATACAGGGCAATACTGAATATTGGTCATTGCAATTAATAATTTAATTTCGTCAATAAATTTTGTAATATAAATGGTGATTCATTTATTGCAGCTAATTATTGATTGTTGGAATAGTTTCAATTCGAGTACAACAAATGAAAATATAATTATTCGGAATTCACAACCAAAAAATAGTTAAAAGCCCCAATTGCTTGCTAAACTTTCTGTCAAAACATTTGATAAATTAAAATAATTTTTAATTTTATATTTAAAAAATATATTTGCGGTCCAACAATGGGAAATGTGCAAAAACTTAAACCTGGGCTGGTCCAATGTAATGCAAGTAGGGACCATGGTATAATTCAGAAGAGTTTAGAGTGAAACGACATGTCTTCGTTTTTTAACGACATGTTTTCGTTTTGAAACGATTTCAAAGCAAATCCTCAGGAGTATACCATGGAGTAGTTTTAAGACTTCTCGTTTGTAATGCAAGCTGGATGGGCCCTAGGACATCGTACAGTAAAATAAGCCATTTTTCTATTAACTATTCTATTCTATTTACTTTGGACAAGTCCTTGCCCCTTATGGGCTACATTTGACCGGTTCAAAAAAAATATATTTATAACGACAATCAAATCTCTGGTTATGAACACCAATTATGTGTTAATTCAGTTGCAGCTATCATATATTCGGGTATAAGCACAATTTTGTTTCTAATAATCATACTAACAACTAACAATATCTGTTGTTATGACTGATAGTGTACTAAAATTCAAATGTTGCTATCAACAATATTATACTAAGCAACGAAATTTTCAGTAATTGGAACCGAATTGTGTGATCGTACATGCAACCGACAAAATTCGATTGGCGCCAAATTCGGTTGTGATCACGAATCTGTTTTCTCTGTGTAGATTATTTTAATGTTCAAGAAGAAAAACAAGAAGCAGTATTAATCAAATATTAATTTAATATGTTTTTCGTAAACTTTTAGACTTCGGGAAAGCTGCATATTTCAAATATTTTGAAATTAAAATTTCCAAACAAGTTAAACAATAGGTGCTAAATACTGTTTGACAAGACTGCGCAGTGTCTTTACGGCGATGTGTAACTGGCAAGTGACCCACTATTTAATTTGAGACGCCAAGGATCTGGAAGTAGTCAGCCTGAAGTTTATTATTTTTGGTACTGTTTAAAACATGTTGGGAATTAGATAAAATGTGAAAAGGTTTAGAAAACCTAAAAAAATTTTCAATTAACAAGATTTTGTTTGTCGTGCCTAATTCCCAATTTTTATTCTTGATAAAAGCGTTGAAATTTATTGTTGATGGGATAAGCTATTCCTATGCGCCTTTTACTGGTTTCTTAGGCCAGATCATCGGGAAACTTCAACAAACAATGGGGGACACAATTGGATTTTTAAAATTTTTTAGGAGTAAACTAAAAAAATATAATATTGAACATCCTTGCACTACAAGTTAAATATCCTGATATACTCGCTTATATGATTCTATTCAAATGAAAGAGATTTTTGTGAAGATTATTAATCCAGAAAATATTTGTAGGGGCGTTCGTTTTAAGCCAATAATACAAAAAATGGTGTTAATTATGCAAATATTAAATGTCTCTATAACTTTAAAACTAAAGCTGCTAGAAAAAAAAAATAATAATGCCATCGTAGTCAGCACTCTCAATTTAACTAAAAACAATGTGGAGAAGTCAGGAAACTTTTGATGTGTTGAGTTCATATTTTTATATATAGTCCGTCTCATGTAGAAAGGCCCTTACTCGACTTTTTTCGAAACTGAGTTTTTTAGTGATTCCAATACATTTCCCACAAATAAACCTCGTCACAAGAATTTAATAAAATAGCATCAAAAATATCAGTCTTACAAGCAATTGAAGAAGCCCTTTTACGTTATGATAAATACAGTTTCTATTATGTTTTTGCTTCTCCTGTAAAGTTGCAATTATGTGAGTTAGGATTTTTTTACATGAGTACAACGATAAAAAGATTAGAGGTTATTCCGTTTATTATAAAACTTAAAACTTAACCACTTAACACGATTTTTCTAACATCCGACCACGTGGTAAAAATGGTAAAAAATTGCATTTTTTCAGAAATTAAACGCAAATTTACAAAATTTTTGCGAAATATGTGAAAGTTGGTTTTTCAAGCAAAAAGCAAATAGTTCTCAAGTTATGATAACATGTACATATTAGCATAATCGCCTTAAGGTAATTAAGTAATTACTGTGAGCAAAACATTAGTCTAGCCCATAAATAAAACTATTTAAATAATGCGCCTTTAAATCTAATAGTTTTATTTAAAACGTGCTCCATAGAAAGAATAAGGCTTTCAGTAATTAAAAAAAGTCTAATACATTGCGAATGTTTTTATCTATATACAAATCGGCTAAGGCAAAACAGTTAAGAACACTTTCCTCCTCTGTACCACAAAGTAGTCATCTTGGACCATTGCTGTTTAACCTTTTGTTATCAATGATTTTCCTAACGTAATTAAATTCTCTAACGTTTAAATGTACGCGGATGATGTAAAAATTTTTCTAAATCTTCGTACAGAAAGTGGTAAGATCTTAAAATGTTGTAATTTTTCTTTCAATGGTGCCATTGTCAGGTGCATTAATTTTACACATTTACCAAATGAAAATGAGCTTACAATGTTCACACAGTTGAAAGACATTTTAATGCAATTTTAATGACAAAATTGTAAGATCTGACCACCGTCTGTACGAAGCTTAAGTTTTAAACAATATGCAGATAACAGTCTACTTTAAGAAGACTGGGACTCATTTCTAACATGGTGTAATTTAAATTTCATAGAGCTTTACTAGAAAAAATGGGAACATATGTCTGTCTACAGAGGAAATCATATAAATGTATGTTATTCTTTGGGATACTATCAGCTAGAACAAGTTGGTACAATTTGGGTTTTTTATTATTTGCCTTAAAGTTTTATTTGTATAATATTTTAAGCCTTTTTAAAATCTTTGGAAAAAGTTTCCTGATAATCTGGCCTAAGCAAACAGTTAAATGCGCATAGAAACTGACTTTCCCTCAACAATAAATTTCAGTGTAGTTATTAAAAATAAAAATGGGATTTGAGCACGCCATAGAAAAATCTTAATTCTTGGCTAAAGAATTTAAATACCCATATGTTACAAAGCAACTTTATGTTTCCCTCGTGAGACCTGTCCTAGAATATGCATCTATAGCTTAAGATCCTATATATATATGACGCACAACAATAACATTGAATCTGTACAAAAGCAATTTTTGTAATTTACAGTCTTGCTCTAATCAAACTTTCAAATCTTAAAAACCGAAGGACTATGTTGAATGTGTCGTTTTTATTGTATTTAATTAATAGTGATATTTCTTCAGATTTCCTGCTCGATAACATTGCATCTAATGTTCCTCATCGTCCATCGCGACACTTTGAATTGCTGTAAATTAAATACTTCAGAACAAATTACGCAAATGCTAATCCATTTAGAAGGATTTAATAAATTTTAGAAAGTTGTCGATTTTAAATGTAAAATTATCGTCTCGTTCAACAATCAATAATTTTGTATTCACTATATGTTATTTTATTGTTGAACTGTCAGTAAAGATATGATATCCTAAAGCTAAGATCCCACTATCGGCTCAAATAGCACAATCTGTGACGATTTTTATCGTGCTATATCGGCGCACATTTAAAAACATTGCACAATTTATTATTGGGTGGTCCCATTATCGTCGCACATTGTGACAAGTTTTTTCGGTTCATATCGGCCGAAACTCAATTGCGACAATAATCGGTACAATGCGGTCACACTATCGTGCTATTTGGGCAAATAAAATCATATGTTTTTGTTTATTTGCTTTTTTGCAGACATAATTTTACTTCAGAAATTCGCAAAATTCTCCGTCTGAATATTCCATTATGTTTCCTAACAATTTTAAATAATATTTTAATATATAATAAAAAATGTATTCCTTTTTTTGTAATTATTGTTTTGTAAACAAATGTTTACAAGCCAGGGATGGCAACATCGATACAACTGCAATGTTTTGGTTAAAGCGAACTGTTTTCAATCATTTAACAGTACAAATGTACTATTTAACGTTTTAATACATAAATAAAAGATAAAACGAATGTAATTTTAGTACAATTAAGCTCAAAAAAGTAAAATTTCAGTAGCCAGTTGGTGCAATTTAAAAATTTCGTTTTGCCATCTCTTGTATCGGTGCTGATTGGCGACTGTGATCGGCGCACAAGTGGACGATAAAAATCGGTACATATTAAAAAATTTGATTGCTGCACATTGTGCAAAAGAGTGTTCACATTATCGGCGCATCAAGGTTAATTTTGATTGTCCACAGTCAGCACAATTTCGGCACAGATTGTTGGATATAAAAAAATTTTGACCGTTCACACTATCGGCACATGAAATACGACAAAAATTGCTACATTGCGCCGATAGTGGGATCTTAGCTTTAGACAAAATTGTAAATAAATAAACAAAAAACCTTCCGGGTCTTTGATACCCTCCTCCGACCGCTGGAATATTTCAGGAGTGGGCTTTACATGGGATATATGGTAAATTAGGGACCGATCTTCACAAAATTTGACGGTGAGATAGAAACATCTTTTTAAGATCAGAAAGATGTTGATTTGTAGCCCTGTACGATTCTTCCGAGAAGAAGCGAACATCTTTGCGATAAAATGAAGTTATGGCTGTTTTCCTAAACGTTTGTTCACAATGTATCAATACCGTGTTGATGCATTGTGTACTAAAATTTTTACCTACGTTGTATTGTATATGTTTATGGTTTGCATCTACTATATTTTAACTGCTTTATTTGCTTTTCTCTGCGCAGTGAAAACTACAAAGTTGCATTTCGGAACTAAATGCATCGTCAAAATTTTTATGGTTGCGTTTAGAAACATGTTGCCATGTATTACTACAATGCAATAGGCGTTTAGGAAAACAGCCTATCTTATGGGAAAATTTAAACATTCTCGCCAATTGATGTAAGATTTTGGCAGGTATGAAAAGGATACAAACTACAATTTATAAAATGTGAGGTCAATTTTTACAAGAATTGGTTATAACACGGTGATCGTCGAAAAAATGAACTTCGATGAATCCTTTTCGAACTATTTGGGGGGAGTCCCCTGAGTGCAAAAGTACATTTGGAAGGGTCAGATTGACTCCAGTTTTTGAGAAATCGGTATATATCCATTTTTTCATGGATATTGCTAAGTCTGCGCTATTGAAAAAAATTGTATACGACTGTATTAGTTTTTTTTTTGCCTTCTTAACTTTCTTTTACGGAATGTTTTTACTTTTTTTTTAAATTTCCCGTAATTTAATCCATTAATGTCGATCAAAAGTAACGATTTTTGACCATTTCTAGCCATAGATAAACCTTAGTCTGCGCAAATTTTCAAATCTGGTGTCTATTTATGTCCTTCTTATAAGTTGTTCTAACAACAAATACTAAAAATTTAAAAATAACCGTTACATATCTCGCTAATCTTCATCATCCTACTCGGATTGTAAATTCCAGCAAAGGTCTGCTAAAAGATCTTTTTCCACTATACCAATGCTCTAACTGAGCTAAAACTTGATAAAATCGTTCACCATGCTCATCTGATTCCGATGGCAATTGGCGATCGAAGCCATCTTGGTGGTAACGAAGAAAATGTATTTTTAATGACATGTTGACATTAATTTTTTCAAAGGATTGAAGCATGTTGTTAACCAATGACTTCCAGTTATGTGCTCGAAAATGTCCTATGGCTAAAAAGGTCAAAAATCGTTACTTTTGATCGACATTAATGGTTTAAATTACGTGAAATTTTGAAAAAAAGTCAAAACATTCCGTAAAAGAAAGTTAAGAAGGCAAAAAAACTAATACAGACGAATAACATTTTTTTAAATAGCGCAGACTTAGCAATATCCATTAAAAATGGATATACAGTCAACTCGCGAATACGTGAACACTCGAACACATGAACGACTCGAAAACGTGAACACTTTTATTTTTACATTGACTACTCTAAAACGTGAACAAAGTCTGAAAGCTCTAAAACGTGAACATAGTTTTCTGAGTTTTTTTGGTTTTATTTTTTGAATTTACTTTTAATTTTGGGAATCCCAAAACTCATTTTACTGTTTACGTTGATTGTTTTCACAAATACTAAGAATTACAGAGAATACCCACACAGAAAAAATTATTGGCGAATTATTTTCAAACAACCGCTTGTTTGAAAATTTTTTTAATTTCTATAAATATTTTTACTGATTCAATCAATATTTTTGTTTGATTTTTATTTAACCAACAAAAATGTGGACAACTCTTCAAAAATAAAATAAACGCGTTATTGGTGTCAAGTTTTCATAATTTTGTATGAAATATTTAACGCTCTTTAATGTTGTCGTCTTTTTGCATTTTTTTATTTGATCGTAAGCAACACTTCTTTATGTGAAATATAAGAACAACAACAAAAAACACACTCAGTCTATTTTTGGACGCTTTAAAAAAGTGCAACTATAAGAAAAACAATAGCAGACACGACATTATAAGAAACAAAATCCCGTATTCAATTTTTTAAAACTGTTTGGTTAAATACATCAAATACAAAAATAGAATGATGACGAAAAACATATCGAGTCGGTCTGCTGCCGATTTTGGTTACATTTCTTCTTTAGTAAAGGAAAGGATACAGAAACAGAGAGTGATAAAGAAAAACATTGTGTTGTGTGTATAAATAAGACTTCGTTCAAAAATTATTCCAACAAAAAAATGTGTTTCAAAGCCAGTCGGCGGCTCTGCTTTGCCGTCACCTTCTCATACAGTGCTTACTTGTGTGCGCGTCATTGCTTGTGCAAAAACTTTTTTTTTTTTTTTGATTTTGAATTTCAGTAAACTATTTGTTTGATTCAATTAAATTATTTGTTTGAAAAAATCAGGGTTTTTTTTCAATAAAAGAAATGCAAATAAATTGTTTGAATATGCAAATTTGTTTGTAGGACCGATTTCAGACAAAAAATGTTTTGATTCTACAAATTTTTTGTTTGAATTGGAAAAATAATTTTTTCTGTGCAGCTGGCATTTTGTATTATAATCTAATCATTAAGGAATCAGCTTCAAGAGCAAAATAACCGTATATGAGCTCATTTTTCAATCATAAATTATACTCTCGTTGGGAGAAATTGGTACCCCACCGATGAATAACCTGGAAGAATCATTTGTGATACAATTTTCTGATTCCTTTTTTTAATGGTAGTTTTTATTATCATTATTGAGTCGTTTTCGACTCATCTTTCAATCGTAAATTATATAGTTTTCGATTATATTTCATATAATTTTTAGCTGTCATGTTTTTTATTTTTTCTCCGATAAAATCAGCTCCATTGTGGCTTTTGATTAGTTGAACTAGATTTATTTTAACCAAACAAAAGTTATCGGTTCATAAATTGTCAATAATTTTTGGGCTTCTTTTTATTTGGCTAACATTAAAGTTTCTATTATTATTTTTTCATTTCATCATTATTTAAATATATAAATGAATCATATATGAATCCTTCTTCAATCACTGAAGTGATAAATCAGTTTTTAATCATCAAAACTGATCTGAAAGAATCATTTGAGTGATTTTTACAAAAAATAATCAGCCAAATGCTAGCTGGTACATACATATGTATTTTTAATTAGAAGTGAAAAAGTATAAATATTTAATTTTATTTTTGTAAAGTGAAGAAACGAAAAATAAAAATGTTTGTTTGAAGTTATTATTTCGAGCTTAACTTTTTCTAAAATTTTCACAATCGAAAACGTGAACAAATTTGAAAACGTGAACACCCTTGGTAAAAATTAGTTCAAGTTTTCGCGAGTTCACCGACCGATTTCTCAAAAGCTGGAGCCAATATGACACTTCCAAATGTACTTTCGCACTCAGGGGACTCCCCCCTAATATTTCGAAAAGGATTCATCGAAATTCATTTTTTTGGGCTCAAAAATAATTAAATATTTGAACTTTCGGTGGAGGGTATCAAAGATTCAGCACAAGCGCATATAGCCCTTTCACTTGTTTTATAACAATATGAATTTATGGTCTATATCATAAAAAAGAAATAAATTTATTTTAATATAAATAAATTTTTTAATAATTATTGTTAATAATGATCCTCTTCTCAGAGTATCACTTGTAGTAGTAATCAATAAACAATAGAATTGTTATTGGTTGCTTCACATGACACGCGAAAAAATAAACAATTATTTTCGGTATTCAAAAAAATAAATATACATTTGTAAGGCATTTTACAGCCACGATAATAAAATGGATTATAAGTAAAAAAAAGCCACTAAAAGTGCTTTATTCGGCTGAGTCGATTCTTCGACACCCTGCATAAAGAATAAGAATATTTTAGGATTGGGCTTTTTATCTAAAAATTTTAAGCCAATATTAATAAAAACTTACCTCGCAGTACTTAAATTCGTTGGGGCTGTAGGCATATTAAAGTCTTTTTACATATATTGGGCTTATGGTAAATTATGAACTAATCATTGCGAAATTTAGTAGTGTGATTTCTAGGCCAATGAAACTATGACAGATCAAAGTTTACTTTAATGGCGTTATCCGTTACGGTCTTAGGCGTCCTAAAGTGTCTTCCGATAGTAAATCTTAAACCGGTCTTCACAAAATGTTGTATTATAATTTCTAGTCACATAAAAGAATTTGTCCAAAATGTGGGATATAAATATTTAACAGAGGTTTTGATATGATATGTAATTTTTATACGGAAAATTTAACAATTCCATAAAAAATAATTTTTTTTTTTAATTTTGTTCACAAGGCCTCCAATTGTTAAGTGGTTGGTTGTTAAAATATAAAATTTGACAATATGGTGTAAATTGTATTGTATTTAGTATATACAATCAGCGTTACCGTTGAGATACTAAAGTATCAATTTGACCCCTTTTCGACGGTCTTGATACCTTTTATGACCCTTTTTTAAATTATCCTTTTTTGTCATTTGCACATATTTTGTGCCTCTTTTTGACCCTTTTTGGAAATAGCACTCATATTTTGTTTTTTTTTTCTTTTTTTTTAACACTGCTGAACGCTAGTGCTAAACAAATGTTTTCGATATAAGTGGAATGGACGGACTTCAAGTGAAGATTTGATTCCAAAACATAGAACGCACATTCCTAAAAAGTACACTGAAAGAATTTTCTTCGCAATACCAATGAATTTTGACATTAATCCCATGAAAAATTGCATTAAAAACGAACCTATGCAGCGCTTCGTTGGATCAATGAAACCTGTTTCATTAAAATGTATTTAATGAAACATTACATTAGATCTATGAATATTATGCATTTTTTTATTTATTTTTGTTTTTTTATTTATTTTTTTTTATTTTATTTTTTTCCTGTCTCTGGCGGGAATCGATCGCGCAACCTCGGCGCTGATAGACTAGCTCACTATGTTTTTTACTCAATTAAGAGCGTAAATATGAGATTTAATTGTCCATAACAACAATAACAACGTTGATTGAAAGTGGATTGAAAGTTTTTGTTTCATTACTATAATAACATTTTTATTGTCATAATGAAAATTTAAATTTATGAAGGCAATTATTGAAATACATATGTTGCTTCAATAAAAAAATTTTTGATTTCATATATTAAATGGCATATAACATTAGATGTATGAAATAATTAAATCTTACATTTTTAAATTAACAATTAAACATTTTTTAATTTTTTTTTTTAATTTTGTATTAATTTATGAATATAGTTATGTTTGTATATTGTTTTTTTATGTTCACAATTAAAATTTTTTGTTTAACTTGGACAAACTTAAGTTTTCATATATCCAATGAAAGTTTTTAACGTAATTACGAAATCCAATGAAGCAATTTTAACGAAAAGACTTCATTATAACTATGAAATTCTATTTAGATAATGAAAATTGTCATTTAACCAATGAACATTTTTTTATGAAAATGATTCATTAAATATATGAAGCATTTTTCTTTCAGTGTATTTAGTATTCGTTAAAAGTTTGTGTTAAGATTTTTTACGGCTTTTAAACTAGATTTTCGATAGTAAAGTACAAATTAAAGTACAATTTCCCTAAAAGCAAACATAACTTATGTACATATTTTATATTTTTTATTTATTAAATAATAACCTTTGTACACTTGCATACATTTCGGAGGAACGCATAGAATATGTTGAAAATTTGAAATACACGTTCACACTTGAAACATCTAACATCTACTATCAATAAAGAATGTTACCATTTCTGAAAAAAACTTTTATTTTTTTAAAATACTTTTTTTCTACAAAAGTGCCAACATTTTAAAAGATAACACCAAAATTTATTTCTAATTCATTTTGTTTAATAATTTTAGCAAAATTAAGCAAAATAAGGCTTGCAAAAAAGGAAAAACTTGAGAAATGGTAGCGCTGCTTTCAAAGCAACTTCCATTTAGTGATGCCACAATATTTACAGAATTTATTGCCAGTTTTCTAGTGATGACACTAAAAGAATCGAAAAATGTAAAAGATTCTTAGCCCTATGTATTTGTTATGGGAAAATTCCAACATCTTTGCAAATTTATGTTAAATGATAACAAGTGTGAAAAGGCTATTACTTATGGTGGTTTCTTTTCAAAAAAAAAAAAAAAAATGTGAATTTTTATTTAAAAAATGCAATTAGGTGTTCGTTTCTTAAAAGTGTTTTGCTCTCTTGAAGAGTAGCAAGTTTTATGCTAAAACATTCACCCTTAATGATGGCATAAGGCATTTAACTTTTCGCCCCCTTACTGCCCTGTAAAATAGGTGACTTTGGTTTAGGTATGGCGCTATTTTTAAAACGGGTACGGTTGCCTCAAATAGAAACAAAGCAACGCTAAAATTTAAGAACTCGAAAAAGTTTGCAAAAATAGCGACATAAAATTAATTAAAAGTTCCTTAAACTACCAGGAAAGAAAACATTCGGGAAAAATTGCTACATCAGCGGAAATTCCCAAATATTTATTAAACATAGTAAAAGTTTTAAAGAATCAAAGAACTTACAGGAATAAATCGCTTCAATCGCGAACATGGCTACATTTCGGGAACGTTTGAAAAATTTAAAACAAACCCTTAAATTTATTTGAAATCGGTTAAAAAAAAAGAAAATATCGGAAAATAAGATGAAAAGCATTAAAAAATTAGCTATAATGATAGCTAATTTTTGTCAGGTGTTAAAAACAGGACAGGGCATTCCATACAAAAATTAAGTTTTTTGAGCACTTCCTACCTGAAAAAAATATTATTTGTTTGTTTATATTAGTATGTTCATTAAAGTAAGAGATACTGCTTATAAAAAACTTGGGCCTTTTTTATGGAAATACCCCTTTTTCTGGAAAATCCCCTTTTCGAAAATTTCCAACAGTAACCCTGCATACAATGTGCTCCGATTTTCTTATTCGATTTTAGAGCAAAAAGACTTAAGAACAAAAAAATTTTATAGAATATTTTTTCACCTTTTTCTCGAAAATATAAAAAGCCTACTTTGTTTCATACATTTATCTCGGATGTGTTAGCGTCCCTGATTCTCTAGCGTCTGCTTGGAGATCCATCTCGACTTTAACGTCAGTAACTCTAATTTCAACAACATCAGCGCTTATTTCCTAAATTAAGTGAAAGGTATACGATACAACCTTGTACTGAAGTGCGGCGATTTTAAGATAATCCCTAAAGCCCGGTTCTATTTAATTAAAAATATGCAGAAATTTAGTATGCGAATG
Source organism: Pollenia griseotomentosa (assembly GCA_963931875.1). Lineage (NCBI taxonomy): Eukaryota > Metazoa > Arthropoda > Insecta > Diptera > Polleniidae > Pollenia > Pollenia griseotomentosa. The sequence goes on along the minus strand of OZ007561.1, from coordinate 96,881,967 downwards.
GCCCCAGAAGTGTAGCTTTAAATACCTTTTAATCCTTAGTACAAAAAACCGCTGCGACCTCCTCGAAATGTTGCATTTTGCAAAGCAGCCACGTGGGCCAATTCCGGCCTTAGGTTCGTGCGATGCCTTAGAAGTAATTTTTTTCTCATAAGCGACTGCGCTCTTATTAGGGATTGATATACGCTTTTAGATTAAGGGGGTGAGTAGTTCCTTGTTACGTTCTCCTTAATAGCCACTGTGGCATAGGAAACCATACCAGGGGTTACAGCCATTTTGGTTGTCACTTCTGCCAGCATGTTCTTTGCAAGTCCTCGCACTTAAGCCTCTGCAGCGCGACAGGATGACAACCGGTCCGTCTGTTACACCAAGATGTACAGGGTGGCGCAGATTATTAATTTATTTTTTTTGTTCTTTGATAACTAAGCTAATGTTAGTTTTCAAATGCTCCAACATTTTTGAAGCAGCTCTACAAAAAAGCCTCACGGCATCAAATGGTCAAATGATCTTGGTCGGCAAACCGTGAAATTACTCGTTTTAAAAACTTCCCATGCAAAAAAGCCGGAAACTGTCGTTTTCTAGGGGTCTTGGTACCGTCTTGTTGAAACCACATACGTCATAATGAGCCGTAAGATATGCCCAATCGCTGAGAACGTCTTGTATTCGGAAAATTCGGACTATCCGCCACACTTTTATTAACAAAACCCATATTTTCGACAGTGCGCACATTACCATGATAAACAAGCCTTACTACATCAATAACGCTACTAGTATCTTCAAATTTCTTTATAATCTTGCCAATTCCTGGCACAGTAGGTCTATTATGAAGACCGTGGAAACCCAGTGGAAAAGTGCCCACGTTTGAAGCAGCTCTTTTTTAAAGTAAGTTTTAACTATTTTTACACGTTCTTCGGTTGTTAAGAGATCCATTTCCGTTAATAACAAACCTTTTAGTAAATGAATGAAACTTCCAGAAGTTTTGAAACCACTAAATATATAACCCTGTACCCGTGTTCTGCACCTATGGTGGGAACTACTCGCATCGAAAAGATGTAAAACAAAATATTACATCGTTTCTCAAACAAACAGTGAGAAAAAATGTGTCTGTTAAACCCATGTCGAAAATTATGAAAATAGTTTACGTCGTTACGTTATAAATGTCATAATATTCTACTCGAAGCCGATGGGAAATTGCAGACGTTCAGAACGCCAATCACACATATCGAGCATAAGACCAACTTTCAAAACCGCCACAAAAGGGGGCGCGGACGAAAGCTGTAATTTTACGATCTCCTGGGTCCAATTTTAGGTTTTTTAACTTTCGCCGACGTTAAAAGTTGCATTTGCTAAGCAAAAGTATGGAAAAACTATAAAAAAAATTTATTTTTCAGAGGTTGGATTAGTTCTTCTAGGGCGAACTTTTTCCTCCTTGGTCCGATTTTATTTATTTCTGAGCTTTTCCTGCCTTGGACTAGAACACATATTTCTACCAAGTTTCATCAATCTAGGAGCACTCAATAACTTTAAGAAGCAATAGCGGAGAAAAATCAACCGTGGTTATACCAAATAATGTAAAGTGCGACTTTAATGATTGTTGTTTACAAAATAGCTTTAAAAACATTTTTATATTTTTTTTAATTGGTAAAAGCAAATTAATTAAACAATATTATTATTCATTGCATTTTGCATTTTCATGCATGAGCTTATTTGACAGTTCAAAGCGGGAACTTTCTCACAAAAATTTTAAAGACACAATTTTTCTGTGACAACTATTACTCGCCAAAAGTGTTACGCACGCCTTTTCACACTTGTCAACATTTTACATCTAACATTATTTTGCGAAAATATTGAAATTTTCCCATAAGAAATACATAGGGCTAAAATTCAAAATTTTTCAACGTCATTACAAAATGTTCCTATCTCATTGTATTCTACACAGAAAAAATTATTTTTTCAATTCAAACAAAAAATTTGCCGGATCAAAACGTTTTTTGTTTAAAACAGGACCTACAAACAAATTTGCATATTCAAACCATTTATTTTGCATTTCGTTTATTGAAAAAAAACCCTGATTTTTTCAAACAAATAATTTAGCTGAGTCAAACAAAAAAATTGACTGAAATTCTTAAAAATTAAAAGCAAATCATTTACTGAAATCAAACAAAAAAGTTTTTTCTTTTTGCACTGAAAGCAGTCGATGTCTCTCTCTCGTTATAGCTTAGTTGCACACATTCACCGTTGGTCTTATCCTTTCCTTGGGTTAAGAAGAAGCAATCTCAACTAAAAACTGCAGCAGAACGACCCGATATGGTTTCCGTCATCATTATACTGCAAAAACTTTATGTATTTAACTGACAAAATTTAAAAAATAGAAAACGGGATTTCTATTCATTCTTATTTTACCAACTTTGAAAACAACCAAAAATAAATTTTGTTTCTTATGATGTTGTTGTTTCTCGTCACGCTATTTTATCATCTTTCTTATTATTGTACTTTTTTAGGGCGTACAAAAATAGACTGCATGTGTTTTTTGTTGTTGCTCATTTGTTTTACATAAAGTAGTGTGGCTTACGATCAAATAAAAAATTGCAAAAAAACGACTACATTAAAGAGCGTTAAATATTTCATACAAAATTATGAAAACTTGAAACCAATAAAGCGTATATTTTATGTTTTAACAGTTGTCAACATTTTTGTAGATACAATTAATTTAAATTAAAATAAAAAATAAATTAAATTAAAAAATTTTTGAAACCAGCGTTTGTTTGAAAATATTTTAGCAATAATTTTTTCTGTGTATTCTACATTTTCCGACTATTTTAGTGTCATCACTAGATAAATTCTATTGTTATTGTGGCATCACTGACAAAATGGCATTTACTTTAAAAGCAGCGTAACCATTTCTTATGTTTTTCTTGTTTTGCAAGCCTTATTTTGATTATTTTTTTTTTATATTATTAAACAAAATGAATTCTTGATACATTTTGGTGTTTTCTTTTAAAATTTTGGCACTTTTGAAGAAATAAGGTATTCAAAAACTAAAAGTTTTTTTTCAGAAATGGTGACTTTTTTATTGATAGTAGATGTTAGATGTTTCAGCGTTCCTACAAAAAGTATGCAAATGTATAAAAGGTTAAAGGGAGATTAACAGTGGCTTGTTTCAATCCCGAAAAGATTCTCGACGCGGGAGATACAGAACTTAAGCTGGAGGTCGCCTCCACGCAGTGCATGCTTTTCTAACCTTTTTTGCGTTCTAAGTTTCAAGTTAAATGCAGCGCTTTTTATGCAGCAGCAGCACAAGCAAAAAAAAAATTTAATTTGTCAAGATCAGCTGACTTGTTCTCACGCTGCTTGTGACGCTTACAAAAGTAGAAAGTAAACCTACTTTTCGCCTCAAGGCATCTACGCTTTTGTGTATATCACTTACTACGAATAACTACGCAGATTTTACTTTTTTGACAGCTGCGTATGCAGCAAAAAAGCGAGTAACGTGTGGTGTGGACATCCAGCTTTAGGCTCTTTACGTCAAAAATATAAAAGGGTATTACAGATTCGACAAAGGCGAGCAATAGCATTCTTACTTGTTTAAAATATATTTGTTCATGGTTTTTACAACTGTTGTATGATCGCTGTAAATATACAAGGGCATTTTCGATCACAATATGACGATTCAAGTACTTTTTTTTAATTATTGCGTACATACTCTTTGTGAGTTTCCTGTGAACATAGCAAAATTTGTTGCTCTTTTCAAATATAGCGATCAATTTGCATCAGTGTAATTTTAAGTTCTTGTGAAATTTGAGCATATTTTATTATTTACGTAAAAGAAAAATCAAATAACAAATTCGAAGTCGATTAAATATCAGTCAAAACGTGAATTTACAGGAAAACGGTATCAAAAATATTTGTGCTTCAAATCTTAAAAAGCTATTAACTTCTGCGTTAAAATTAATTTAAAAGAATAATAAAATTTATCCAAAATAATAAAAGTTTTTGAGGATGAAAGAGTGACTTTATCTTTTAATTTTTCTAGCAGATGAAGTACGCAATTTCTTCCTTTAAAACTCAAAAAACTCCAAGAAGATAAAACATGCGGAAATAATGTCAATAATAAATTTTTTGTTTTCACTCGGTGTGGATTTTGCAAGTTAAAATAAACAAATTACAGTGATTTTCGGGAGTTAACCATTAACAACTTTCTTGAAGAATCTCTTCTGAGTTCTCTGAAATCCAGTGATGATTTGTAATGATTTATGTAACTTTCCAAATACATATCTTTGATCTCAAATATTTTAAAAGCTTGGCAAGTGTACACTGTTATTTGGAAATATTTATTTAAACTGTGTACATTGTGAAGTTTTGAAAATATTTTGGGCAAATGGCCTCAATAAAAAGTGTGAAAGTTCAAATGTCTTTAAAACTTCTTGTGTAAGTGATATAATTTAAAAAATTCTAAATATACAAAACTCACTTAAAATAAGTAATTTTTTAACGAATGTCGTGTAGAGAAAACGAAGCATACTCTTATAGCCTTTTTACACTGATCAACATCTACCATCAATTTGCCACAATTTGCGAAGATGTTAACATCTTTCTATAAGAAATACATGAGGCTAAAAACCAACATCTTTCAACATCTTTAAAAGATGTTCCTATCTCATTTTATTCCATTCTACATCTTTCGACTATTTTAGTGTCATCACTAGAAAAGTGGCAATAAGTTTTATTATTATTGTGGCATCACTGACAAAAAGAAGTGTGTTTTGAAAGCAGCGTTACCATTCGTCAAGTTTATCTTTTATTGCAATGTTTTTTTGTTGAGTATTTTTTATATTTTTAAACAAATTGAGCTTCAAATACTTTTTTGTGTGTGTTTTTTTTTTAATTTTGGCACTTTTGTGAGAAAAAATCATTTTTAATTTAAAAAAAAATTTTTTTTTTCAAAAATGATCACATTTTTGTTTGATGGTAGATGTATAGATGTGAGCAATGTAAACGAGTGTTTCATATTTTCTACATCTTTGATGGTAGATGTTAGATGTTGATCAGTGTAAAAAGCCTATTACTGTTATCCTTCTCCAGATATATATAAATTTATATTGTCCTTGAATTAGGTGTGTTTTACATATCGCACTGGTCCCTCTAAAGAGAGCCAGCTCAAAATGTATACATTTTCGCTTAATGAAAACAATCGATGTACAGTACCCACTGTAAAAATCTTATATAATTTTCTCTACACAGAAAAAAATTTTGCACCAGTAAACGCATTAATCAAAAATAAAATCAGTTTTAATTAAAAATTTTATCAAGTGAATTAAATGTTTAATCAAGTGTATTCAACGTTTAATTGACAAAATTAATTTTTAACAGTAAACAAATTAATAATATCAATTAAACGTTTAGTTTACTTAATTAAACGTTTAATTCACTTGATTAAAAAATACAGTTGTATCCCTTTTCTTCAGATAACAGTAGCTTCTCTAGAGTCAACTAAAGAAAAATATTTTAATATTTTTAATTTGGCTAAAGTTCATCAAATTAAATTTTTATGAAGAAAGGAATTTTACAACATGAAATAAATTAAAATTTATTGATATTTTTCATTCTTGGATGCCGCGGAAATTGAACCCAGGCTTTTTTATAAATTAAATTTAATTTAATAAAAATTAAATCTGATGATCTTTAGCCTAATTAAACATTTCAAAATTTGGATTAAAAACCATAAATAGTTCAACAAAAAACACAATAAGTAAAAATATTTTAAGTTGTGCTAGTGTTTATGTCACAAAGGTTTACTTTGATGATGTTTTATTTTGTGTTGCCTCTTTTTTAGTTGAAATTACATTACTATATAAATGAACAAATTTCACATAAAGGGGAACAACTCAAAAAACTCGTTATTTTTCGATAATCACTGAAAAAATTACAAGAACAACTACCGTTGTATACTTCTTGGTCGTACTTCTTTACAATGACACAATTGTTTTTAACTTTAAATATTTTAAATATCTAAAAAAACAGTTTTTTGCGTCTACTGATAATTTGTAACTTTTGAGTTGACTCTCTTTAGAGAAACCAGTGCGATATATTGATATCCAAGATATTTATTAAGAATTAAAATACTCTTATTGCTAACATTCACGAGATATAAAAAATCTAAAGTGTGTTTGTATGAAGAGTGCCACACCTACTTTTTCTATTGAGCCTACTATTAAACTTTTACTATTACCGTTTAACAGATACATATATAGAAATTTATAGAGTCTTTGTATCGGAAGAGCCCACCCCAACCCTCTCAACCCACCCACTTTTTGATAGATGTTTTGTATTGATAAGCAAACTATTTGTTCCAAATTTGAATACTTCAACTGTAACCGTATGGAATTTAACAAATATTTTTTTAAAGGGACCGCGGCGACGAATTCATAAAAAAGCGAATTAGTCACTGGCAAAAACCAGTACAAAATGTAAACAAATAACAAATTCGCCTTGCTTGACTCTAGCCATTATCACTAATGCAATGTTCATACGACATCATAAACCACTCGTTTCGCTCTCTGAAACTAGATTGCCAAATATGCTGTTCATATGACTCATTATTGTTTCATTTTGACATTTGTTATTTGTGTTGTTTCTGTGATTTTATTTAAAACACATTTAAATGTATGTAAAAATTATAATAATATACTTTATTTAATACTTTTATTAATTGTATTATTTTATAATTATCACTTTATTTTATTTAACATCAATTTTTATTTTTTTTTTATTTTTTTATTTCTTTTGAGAGCTAGTTCAGATAAACTAACGATAATTGTTATCAAAATTGGAGATGATAGTACATTTTTGCTGTTTCGCAGCATGTTTTAATATGAAACGACCTGTTTCGCTCTCAAAATTTTGTTTATTTTCATCTCAATAATTTATTTCTAGCATTTTTACCCGCTAAGTTCATTTCTTAATGGGGCTCCCATACATAATTTTCAATACAGACTAGAAAAATATTGAAGAATTATTATGCTAAAACGCCATGTGCCGGCTTGTCTAAAAAAGTGTCAATTTCGAGCACAGTGTATTTTTTATAAACATATTTATATCCACTTCTTAGGAGGGCTAAAATTTTATTAAAATATTTCGTCTATTGGGAATAAAATCAAAAATTGTAAACAGGATTAAAGGTCCAATTAGACGTGACGTAGCCATAACAAAACTGTATTACCATCACCACTGTATTATTAAAACGACATAAACATACCATACAAACCAATTCAATTTTGGTTTCTAAATTCGCCGTTACGGCTGTGGCAATATGGTTATGTCACGTCTAACTGGATTTTAAATCATTTATTTATGGCTTATTTTGTTTTGAACTTTGTTTTCTATACTTGTAGAAGAAACTAGAAGCAATGTTGCATTTTTCAATTTTGTATAAAAAAACAAAAATTTCGAAATTTCGCAAAAAAAAAATATATGTTTTTAAAACGACTGCGCATATTAGAAAAAGGTTTTACTTTACTTAAAGGTTATTTTAATGCGGAATTTTTTTAGTTTGTTGAACAAAACCGTTTTTGAGTTACGCGAATAAATGTTGTGCAACCTCCTCCATTTTTGAAATAACGGTTTGTCTCGAAAATAAGAGCAATCACAATCAGAGAAACAATTTCGTTTTTTCTTCTATCTTTTTTCTTCCTAAAGTATTTTATATATTTTCCTTTCATTTTTAGAACAAAAATGTAACTAAAATTTTTTTCAAAATGTAACTAAACTAGAACTTCAGCAACAATTTGTATGAAATTGTTTCTGACGTTTAAAATAATTTTATTTAGTTTCGAATGAAAATTGCAACAAAATGTTGTACAAAATAATAATAAATGCATAATATTGTTGTGGCTAAATATTGCAAACGGTTTCTTAATGCAAAATTTGTGTGGTTACAAAAGAAATTGTTGCTCTATTATGAACACCAAGTGAAAATGTTTTTTTGATTGTGAACGAAGCTTAAGAATATATCTAACCTACTTTTTGGGCCGATTTTTCGGAAACTTATGTCTATTTATTGTAAACAAAATTATTTATAAAAGAGAATTTCGAAAGTCTTTGAAATTAATTTCAAGCTTTTAAAAGAATTTACATAAATTTCATGAAGATTGTAATTTCGCAACGCTTTCACAAACAGGGCTAAAATATGTACTAAGTACCTGAAATGAAAAATATTTTTAGAAACCCCTCTTTTTTACCGAGCTTATATTTCATTTTGAAATACCTTGGAACGCATAAAGTCATTTTAGGGAAAAATTCAAACATCAGCAGCACGATTACTGCAATAATATATTATAATAGGTTTATTAATATTTGATTATATAAAAAAATTCACAATATAGTGTCATTGGTACTAAAAGCTAGTTGAACTTCATATAATTATAAAACTGAAAAATGTTGTAAAATGGCAATTTCTATATATTCAGCATATGCATGTCACTCGTTTAAATCTAAATTATTAAACATATCAACTGAAAGCCCACCTATTTTGTTGTTGTCTTTAATCGAATCCGGCTTGCAGCAAAACATAACGCCAGCAAATGTATAGCGAAATGCTTTATAGATTTCCTGTAACCAGGGTATCTCTGAACAGATGTCAGGGCAAAAGATTATATTATTTGGCGTAATTAGCTGAAAACTAAAAATAGTTCAAGCAATATTATAACATTTTATTAGGGCATCGAATATAAAAGTTACATCTACAAAGGGTGAATTGTACGCAAAAATAACAAAATTTTCATTTCGACCATCTATGGACTTAACAAAAGACCAAATGTAGGCTGGTATAGTTAAATTATTCGTCTCATTCTGAAATAAAATATTTTTTTATATAATATATAAAATTAGAATTTAAACTCATACCTATTACCTTTAATTCAAATATTTTACTTTGATTATGTGCTAAATTAGTCGGTACTTTAACTACGCCCGACGTTCCTGTCAATATCTGAAAACTATTATTCTGAGAATAGTTTTCCAACGTATCAATAAAATTTTTCCAATTTCCCAAACGTAAATTACGCCACCATATTATATCCAAAATATCATTATATTCCTGAAAGAAGTTTGCATACGAATGACCCTGTACGATAGGTGCTACCTCATAGTTGGCCAATGTGAGCAGAAAATTTTCCTTCCCAAAGCCCAATAAATTTTGTTGCAAAATTTCATTACTGCAATACAAATTGAATTAATTAGTAAAAGGTAATGTTTTATTCAGTTCAGGTTAGGGAATGGTAAATCGATTTCGATTCCAATCGAAAATCGATTTTGTGGTAAAAAAAAATCGATTTTTTGCAATCGAATTTACGTATGCGATTTTATACTGAAATCGATTATTGGGCTTTTAAAATCGATTTTTTATTTATATCAAAATTTTGGCAATTTTTAATTGTAATCTTAATTAAATCGATAAATTATGGGCATGCACAATAAAACTTATTTTTTTTGTGCGTGTGTACATACATACGTCTGTAGGTATGCTTATGCAGTTTTCTAAGTTTAAAGTTGTAGTTTTACGTATTTATCTATTAGTACCATTGGTATACTTCCAACTTTAATATAAGGTCTCTTGTTCTTCAGAAATTAAAGTCATCAATGGACAGTGAACAAAACAGTACTTAACATATCGTATCGAACCAAACACTGAAAGTCAGCCATGGCCTTCCTGTGGAAATATGCTAATTTGCAAACAGACCAGTGTGTGAGCGATATTTAAATCTTGTTATAAACAGAGTGAAAAAACAAAGTGTTTAATTTATCCTATGAAATACGAAATTACAGGAAAGTATCTCAGTCGCCACCGAGCAGGAACTATTGTCATAATCCTTTGAAATACTAAACATACATTCAGGTTTGTCACATATATCAATTCCCATCAAAAGTGATTTCGTTTTCTGTGAAGCAAGATAAAAATCACTTCCACTTTCGATCGGAATCAATTTATGTGACAGGCCTGATTGACTACACAAGAATACAATTTGAATCTATATGTGCAATGTGCATGCACTTGTTCTTCTAAAGGACATCTCAAAATTTACACATTTTCACTTTTTACAGGAAAATTGTAAAAAGTAGTCATATCTACCCACTGTAAAAATCTCAGTTCAATTTCTCTAGTAGTTTGCCAAAAAAATGCTGGTGTATCCCCCTTTGTGATATAATGTATAAGATTGCAAATTAGTCTTAAACGATTTTGAAATCGATTTTAAAATCGATTTTGACGTTCGATTAATCGATTTCAAAAACCGTAATAAAAAAAGTCGATCGAAAAATCGAAAATCGATTTTGGAATCCATTTACCATTCCCTAGTTCAGGTGTGGGATAAAAATAGGGTTGCCAGTTTTAAAATCAGTTCATGAGAGAAAAAAACAGTGTAATTGAAAAAAAACAGTACACATACTTTTTTTAATACAAAATTATTTTTTAAGCTTCCTTTACAAAGGTAGCAACAATTTTATTGTTTCTTCTTTCTTCCCAAAGTATTTCATATATTTTCCTTTCATTTTTCGAACAAAAATGTAACTAAAGTTTTTTAAGAAGTTGAGTCCACTTCTACTTCTACTTCAGCAATTATTTGTATGAAATTATACATGACGTTTTTAATGATTTTATTTAGTTTAAAAAACCAATTTTAACATTATGTTTTAAAAAAAAATAAAAAGCACGTAATACTGTTGTGGGCAAAATTTGCAATCATTTTCTTAATTGAAAGTGTGTGTGCTTGCGAAAAAAGCTTTAAAACCATAAAAAGCTTTTATCATTTTTAAAACAAAGCTGGAATTCATTGTATAGCTTTTACCTTGACAGAATTGTATTAATAAAACAGAATTTTTTCAAAACAATAACTTACTTCTGTATATCGTTAATTTTATTATAATAAAATGAATGTTTAAGTAATGAAAACACCTGTCTCCCGTTGTTTTGCGAAATAAACCTCACGCAGGGAAGGAAATTTCTAAAACCTTCCAAGAAATTTTGAACCGCGATGAATTGTAAACCGTAGGAAAATTTTTAAATCTAAAGCAGTGGATAAATTCCCAAATAGAGTTTAAGTGATACTTATATGTACAAATATCAGGTGTATATTTTTTAAAATTTCCGCGAGATAAAATAGTTGTTTTAATACTTCAACCCGATCCCTGCATGAACTTTTAACAATCCGAAAAAAGTATCATATTATTCTTAAAGTGTTATGATACTTGCTATTTTTTGTATTTTTTCTATATTGGAGAACAGTGCAAAAATATTTGCATAGGAAAACTGGCTAAGTGTAAAAAGTATGATTATATGTGCGTTCGTTTACTTTTCCAGTAAAATCCAGTAGGTGAGTAATATGAAAATTTTACAAATTTATGTGTACGAGAATGCATTTCAGTAAAATCCAGTACAAATTTTGGGGTAAACAGCTGCGTTCGTTGTCATAAAAAAATCTTGATATGCCAAACAAGTATACGTGTGCTATCGATAAATAGTCTGAGACTGTGAAAAAAAAATATAAAAATTTGTAACTTAAAATTGACTTTTCCAGATTAAATGTTAGCACTGTTGCCAGTTTTTTTTTAGTTTTTGATCGAAAGTAGCGGTTTTAACTTCTTTTTGCGATTTTTAGCTTTGTTTGACCGGTTTTTGTGGAACCAAAAATTGCGCAATATTGTTTGTTATGTTTACATTTTATTTTGGAATCTCAAACAATTTTTTTTTAATACAACAAAACTTAATGCAAATAATGAAAAATATTGCGAATCACATCGTAGTATAGGTATTCTTTAATAGAAAATTTATGATTTGGAATCCCATATGAAGGGCACCTGCTTCATTTCATTAATCAAAAACCAAGCTTTTTACCTTTTTTTTAGTCAAAGAAAAAAATATACATGAGGAATGTCAATCAGAAAAAAGGGTTTGTTTACATATTGTATTTCTTGATATTCAATCCTTAAGAAAATCCAATACAAAAAATAGCAAGTATCATAAGGGCTTTAATAACTTTTAATGTTATACACGACTATATTATGCCGTTTTTGATATTCGCAAAAAATGTGAAAAAATTAAAGCCCTAGTGTTGATGTTCCTTATCAACAGATTTTTTTGGGTAATTGTTACAGAGATATGAAATATAAAAAAATCGAGTACAAAATAAGAAAACTATGCTCAAGTAAATTCTCATAACTTTTTCCATATTGGTCCAAATAGAATAATTATTTTATTTTTGTATTGTTTATTTTTTGTCTACTATCCAAGAAAAAATATAAAAAAATTTTGCACAGTGGGCTTGGATGCGATTTTCGGGACTTAGTATTTTAAATACATTTTTTTAATTGGCGTTTTAACCTAATTTGGGTACGCTGAATCCAGTGGTGCTAGCCATTTTTTTAGGTTAGCTCTGACTTTCGAGATATACCGTTATTTCGAAAATGGAGGCAGTTGCACAACATATGTTCGCGTAACTCAAAAATGCTTTAGCTTATTGACAAAAAAATAAAAAAACCGATATTCTGCAATAAAGATAACGACACGTCTGAAAGACGTATGCTTGTTTCTATCCTTTAAAGGATATCACCGAAAATAATATTGATCAATTTTATTCTTGAAAACATTTATTTATTCTATTTCTTTTAAAAAAATTTCATTTTTAAACAGAAAACTATAATAAAAATAAAATTCAGTTAGCATTATTAAAAATCAAAGAGTTTTTATAAAGGAGTTTAGTTCGGTTCTAAAATCTTAAATAAATATTTTCTTTGTACTTTGTGCAGATAATGTTATCTGTATTAACTTATATAAACAAAAAAAAAAAATAATAAAAACATTATGTGCAAGATTTACAAATATAAGTTTTGTGGTCGCCACATACAGGTATACCGCATTTGACACATAACATTTTGGACATAATTTCTGATATGCAGAAGCCACCGTATTATCTCTTTTTTGATTCAGGCTGTTCTTCACTACAACCTCAATCATAGCTTTCTGCACATGGTATAATTTGTTCAATGTTATCGGTCAAAGTTTTCGATAAAATAGGAATTTCTAGCCTTAAAATTAAACAATTTATGGAATTTATTTCGGCACTGGTCCATTGAACAACTTCCGAATTTATTTCGGCAGTAAAAAATATCGAAGCATGAAATTGGGTCATACAGTGATTTGCAATTCCGAGGTGGCCCTCTTGCCGTACGAACAGAATCTTGAGGATTTTCCTGAATCGGTGGTATATTCTCGGCAGGCTGAAGAATGTCAAAAGCTCATTTTCTACATCACTTTGAAGACTATCCTCCAATAATTCATCTTCCGATTCGCTCATATTTTCCACTGAAATCGAGGTCTCCAACACGCTTTGCAAAAGAACTCCAATTTCTGCATCGTCCAATCCGCGCTTACAACACATTTTTGAAACAATACCTTAAAATTCAACCAAAACACAAAGTTATCTTCGCTACAAAAGTTGCACTAAATATAACAATACTTCTCTCAGACAGTTGTTGTGTTTATTTATGTATATTTCTCAAAAGATACATAACTTACAACATAAAAACTGCCACCACCAACTAGGTACTGCTAACAACTGAGATAATTGAACGTGAGAAATTTGTATGTTAACAAATGTGAAAGTAAGAGCACAAAATTGAAAAACGTACTGTTTTATAATATGTCGTTTTAGAAATATAATTGAAAAAAAAAATTTTTCCAGAGGTATTAAAAACGAAACTGCAAACAAAACAAGCCGTAAATGTTAAAAATCTGTTAGCAACTTTTGATTATTTATTTTATTCTTCAATATATTTCTAATCTGTATTGACTATTTTGTATGGGAGCCCCCTTAAGGAATGGAGATAGCGGGTAGGTATGTTAGAAATAAATGATTGAGATGAAAACGAAGTGGCGTTGGTCATACATTTAACCCATCTAGGGGCATCCATGGCACTGCAGCAGCAAAATTTAAAAATGTTTACCATACAAATATGGCGTTTTAATAAAATCCTTAAATTTGGCCCCTGCAGCGCGTAGCATGCTCCTTGATGGGTCAATTGTATGACCAACCCCACTTTATTTTTCATCTTAATCCGTTATTTCTGACATATATACCCGGTATCTCCATATCTTAAAACATACTTGCCATATATCTCCCCTTCTTAGGGGGGCTCCCATACAAGTATTTTGTTTTATGAAATTCTTAAATTAATTAAAAGTATTCGACTTTTGTGAAAAAAATCATAAGTTGCTAATAGATTTATATACATTTATAGCTTGTTTAATTTGCAGCTTTGTTTTTAATACGCCTGGAAGCCTAGCTGCATTTTCCAATTTTTTATGAATTTTTTAAAAACAAAAATTTCGAAATTTTGATAAAAAAAAATTAAGTTTCTAAAACGACTGCGCATATTAGAAAAAAGTTTTACTTTTCTTAAAGGAAATTTTATTGCGGAATTTCGGTTTTTCAATAAGCTAAATCATTTTTGAGTTATGCGAACATATGTATGTTGTGCAACCCAAGAAATAACGGTATATCTCGAAAACCAGAGCTAACCTAAAAAAAAGCTGGTAGTACCGTTGGATTCAGCGCACCCGAATTATGTTAAAATGCCATGTGCCCGGCTTGTCTATTATTTTTAACTAGCACAGTGTAATTGCTAAAAAGTTTTCTTCATCAAAAAAGCCCACTGTTAAAAATTTTTCTATTCTTGTATAGTATACAAAAAAATATAAAATCTAAAAAAATAATTATTTTATTTGGGGCAATATTGAAAAAATTATGAGTACTAATTTGAACGTTGTTTTCTCTTAACTCGATTTTTTTAATATTCGACATCTCTGTAACCATTAGCCAAAAAAATCTGAAAATTTGCTGAAATGTGCTGTTGCTAAGTAACATCAACACAGTATATAGAGCAATTCCATATGAAATAGATCAAAATTGACAAATTTTTGGACGACCCCTCTCCGATTTTAAAATAAATAGTCTCAATCGATTGCCCAGCAAAAATTAATGTACCTACATATTTTTTTTTTTTTTATAGTGACTGGCTTAGTGGCGGTGTACACCACTGTCATGTGACAAAATTGAAGAATTCTTCATAAGGGACCTCATTGAAAGTTGTTCAAAAAAAAAAACTACTAAAGCGATCGCAACGAGTGATAGCTCGTTGGAAAGGTATTGAATCAGGCTTTAATTGAAAAATAACATTTTCCTAATTTTTCTTAGAAATTTACCTTTAAATTTTCCCATGAAACTTAAATTTTCCGATTTTCCACAGAAGCTCCTAAATTTTCCGGCTAATTTTTTTTTTCTGGATTCCCCATAATTTTTGCTTTAAGAATCAGCAATAAAAAAATGGGCCCCGACTCCTTGTTTGGACAGGAGAAGAGCATTTAAGAGACCACCTTGTTAAAAATACATTTTAAAAATTACACTGTGGATGAAATTGACACTTTTTTTTCGTGACAAGCCGGGCACATGACGTTTTAACATAAAAAATGCAGCTAGGCTTCTAATTTTTTGCAGACTTATAAAAAACGAAGCTACAAACAAAACAAGCCATAAATGATTAAAATCTGTTTGCAACTTTTGATTTTATTCACAAAAGTCGACAAATTTTTCATTAATTTAAGAATTTCCCTTAGGGGGCTTCCATACAAATATTGCGTTTTATGAAATTCTTAAATTAATTAAAAAATTAGAAGCCTAGCTGCATTTTTTAATTTTGTATGAATTTTTAAAAATCAAAAATTTCGAAATTTTGATAAAAAAAATTAATTTTTTTTTCAAAAAAAAAAATTATGTTTCAATAACGACTACTCATATTAGAAAAAGAGTTTTACTTTTCTGAAATGAAATTTTATTGCGGAATTTCGGTTTTTTTAGTAATTTCAATAAACTAAACCGTTTTTGAGTTACGCGAATATATGTTGAGCAACCTCCTCCATTTTCGAAATAACGGTATATCTCGAAAACCAGAGCCAATCTGAAAAAACCGCGGGCACCACTGGATTCAGCGTCCCCGAATTATGTTAAAACGCCATGTGCCCGCCTTGTCACAAAAAAAAAGTGTCAATTTTATGCACAGTGTAATTTTTAAAATGTATTTTTAACAAGGTGGTCTCTTAAATGCTCTTCTCCTGTCCAAACAAGGAGTCGGGGCCCATTTTTTTATTGCTGATTCTTAAAGCAAAAATTATGGGGAATCCAAAAAAAAAAAAATTAGCCGGAAAATTTAGGAGCTTCTGTGGAAAATCGGAAAATTTAATTTTCATGGGAAAATTTAAAGGTAAATTTCTAAGAAAAATTAGGAAAATTTTATTTTTCAATTAAAGCCTGATTCAATACCTTTCCAACGAGCTATCACTCGTTGCGATCGCTTTAGTAGTAAAACAACTTTCAATGAGGTCCCTTATGAAGAATTCTTCAATTTTGTCACATGACAGTGGTCTACACCACCACTAAACCAGTCACTATAAAAAAAAAAAAAAATGTAGGTACATTATTTTTTGCTGGGCAATCGATTGAGACTATTTATTTTAAAATCGGAGAGGGGTCGTCCAAAAGGTGATCGCTTTCATATGGAATTGCTCTATAATAATTGATATATATGATTTCAAGAATTTTATAAAAATGATCGTGGAAACAAACCTCATATGGAGAATGCAATCTATAGAAAATTCATCGCACTCTTGTCGACTTTAAAAGACGATTAACTTCTTAAAGCGATTGATTTTCATCACATACCTGATTATTTTTAATGTCGTTATACAAGTAACTTACGTAATAATTGAAGAATTTGTTGTTTTTAAAAGACGCAAATCGTCCATGACGGAATGGTAGGAGGTCCATTTGACATCTCTCATGCTTGTGAGCTAATTTTGCAAAAATAAAAAAAGATAATTTTTATGGTACCTATACAAAATTAAAAATAGAAACAATTAAAAAAGTATAATCGGTCAAATCAGACCATATGATACCCCACCAAACAGTATTTACAGACAATATTCCTTGAAAGGAAACATATAAAAAAATGGTATCCTTACCTCTGTACGATTGTTAGGAAATCACCATTTAAAATCGATACGGGCAAACAATTAATTTTTCTAGTATTTTGCTTAATTTTGCTCGTTTAGTTTTTAGTTTTTATTCAAAATGGTGCGAAACGCAACAAGTTGACAACGCTGATCATTACTTACAACATTCTTTTCTCTGATGCACAAACATGTTTTGTACAGTGACAGGCAAAACCCAGCCCAAAATTTTTATTAATATTTAATCACAAGAAATCGTATTGGTTGTAAAACTTGTTTTTTTTTAATAAAATCTGATTTATTTTCATAATTTTCTTCGCCTGTTAACTATGCCAAAAAATCTTTTCAATTCTAATAAAAAGCTTTTTTTTCTTATCAGTGTACTCAGTAATTTAGCTATAAAAATAATCATAGTGCCTCTTAATAACATTTTCCCTATGCCATTCAAATGTTTATTAATATAAAATATGTTTTTAATTCCTTATATAACTATTTATCTTACACACTGTATTTGAACAAAGTTAAACACAGCCGCGCACATGTGCATTCTTCTCGCAAAAAACAAAAACAATTGTTTGCTGAAATAGTCACCAATACTCTGCTCCAAGGCGAATTGACTAGTAGGTGAGGTCATCTCTACAACTACAATGCTTCTGTGGTCGGGTTGTCAAAAATATTGCTAGTAAAAAAATAGGTTTCTTTACATAAAAAACTAGTTTGTATACAAACTTTAACAAGTCGACCACCGAAGAAAATCACCATATGTTGACTTGACCCCACCTTCTACTCAATTCGCCTTGCTCTGCTCCATAAAACATTAGTACACTATTGCATGTTTCTTATATTTCTGCACTCCCGTTATACAACTAACCTTCAAATCTTATTTTTTGGCTCTTTTTTGATTTTATAAAATTTTCATCCGTACGTCCGGATGGCTGTCCATGTAAACCTTGTGCGCAAATAACAGGTCGCAAGTGTTGTTAGGTTCTCAACCATGGCTGCCTGATTTGACGATTTATCGTCATTTTGACTATTTTTTGTTTCGGAATTAGCAAAGTGCCGATTTGCTGATTTTTTTTCTTAAAAGTGACGATTTTTTTCAGTCTCCAAATTCTGAATAAAACATTAAATTTTCTGACACGTTCGTTTTTTAATCTTGGAATGTTTAACAGCCGAACCTTAACAAGAGCGGAAGGGGGAACATTTTCTTTCGCTTAGCTTTTACGCTGATATGCCATACCAACGCAAGGGCTTCAACGTTGTGTCACGAACAGTAGTAATAGCTTTCTTGTATAATAAAACCCACAAATTATAAATAAAAATAGAGATAAAAACGCTAGATTGACCAAAGATTAGCTAAATTGCTATTATTAATTAATAATAGTGACAAACTTCACTATTAAACGAGCTGTCAAAATCGGTTTTTACAATTGCAAAGCGTTGAGGCCGCTCCATTTAAAAACTAAAAAACACGTGCCGCTTTTGTTAAGGTACGGCTGTAATATGCAAGTCTTAAGAACATCTTTAAATGATTATTTTCAGAGTACAAAAACAACAATGTTACACATTGTTTATCTTTCGTCAAACCATCATCGAATGAACCTTTTACGACTCTTTGTATAAATCATATTTTCAACAATCATACGGTGAACATTTCACGGGAAGTAAGACAATATCTACATGCGTCTCATACGATTCTTGACATGAAAGACTCGTTAGATAATTTTTACCCACGTTTTAAACGATTTAAGAAGCGCCTTTCGATGTGCTGTAGAAGAAATTTGGTTGTGTAAAAGTTTTTCCCGTGCGAGGAATCTTTCACGATTAAAAAATGCGGCCATCGACGATTAAAGACGCTTTTCATGAGACTCCTAGTATCTCTTACACGATTGAAAATGTTAGCTGGGTATGAAGTAATTATGTTTTTGTTTGAATGTTTGTTTTTACAAAAATCGAACAAAAAGTGTTAAAAAAAACTATATTTTTAATTGTCCGATTTTTTTGACGATTTTTCTAAACGTAAAAGACGATTTTTTTATTTTTTCTCAGGAAATTAACGATTTCCTCAAAAATTTATCTGGCAGCCCTGTTCTCAACCATTGAAAGTAGTGAGAGCCTTTCACGCCATAATTTTCTCAAGGGGGTTTAAGACGACATAAAGATTGCAGTGGCTTTTTCAGATGTTAAATCAATATGTAATTGGGCACGTCAGTCAAATTTGACAAATACAGAACGTTTTTATTTTTGCTTTCACACGCTAATTTTTGGTTTCATCTGACATCTTATAGACTTATAAATACGGGAACAATTTTTTTGTCGTTTGTTTTTAAGTATCTTATCGTCAACCGATTTTAATGAAACTTATATCGTTTAAAAGGTATTTTTGTGTAGATATGTTCAGTATTAAAGGGTTTAAAAGCGTTTTAAATTTATTTGCAAACACACGCACATACATGTATAAATAGTGGTTGAGTTTTTGTTATTCTCCCAAAATGGGTTTTTTTCATGCATTATACTTCCAAGCAGTGTTACCACCAGCAAAGTCCAAAATAACACTTGAGATGAAGCAAAATTACCCGATTTAAATGAAATTACACCTGATATAAAATGGAAGTTTTATTTAATAAGAGACATTTACTCATTTAAAGAAGATCAATATAAGTCAAACTGTTAACATTCTTATTGTAATTTAAAATAAATTAACATTAAAAAAAATAACATTAAAGACTTAAAAACAATTAATAAAATATAAAATAAAACTCCTAAAATAATGAGTATAACTTCCACATTTGGTTGCATACATCTAGAGAAGGCTCAAAATGCCCATTGTCATTCCTTTATAATGGGTGTTTTTTTTAGCCCGATAGAGCTTACGAAAGGTTAGCTGTCAAACGAACTGTCATACTGCTCGCACTTTTTGCTCATCATCATGAATAGATTCATGCTTGAACAGCGCCACCAAATTATGCTAATTTACTTTCAAAATCAGCCATCGATTTTCGCAACTTGTAGGCGACTTCATGATTTAAATGACGCAACTTATTTTTTCACAAATTTAGGCGATGTGTTGATTTAGAGAAAATTAACTGTCAATAAGACTTCAAGGCCGTGCGATGTGACACCACTTGATTATTTTCGTAGGCCTGTGAAGTCACTGGATTATGCAGATAAACCAGCAACAATTGACGTCTTGGAGGTCAACATTGTTCATTTAATTCGTGACATGGCTGCATGCAATGGTCGAAAAGAGGAACAAAATCATACGTCTGCAATGCGTTCAAATGGAAATGCCGTGTATTAATCTGCGATTAAAATTCATTTGTTTTGTATTTTCTACCATTTTAAGTTTCATGGTCTTAAAAAAAACTCTTTATACCATATTTAGTAAACAAAATGCCTGCAGGGCTTTATACAAGTGTCCCTTTCGTAATTCAGTTTAACAACTGTTAAGGGCGTTAAATATTCTTCAAACTTAAACATTTGAAAGTTTTCAGACACAAAAAAAATTAATTATATGTTGGAATATCGGAAACATTTCTACCCCCAGACTAGTTTGTAGTTTGAATAACTTTTTTATAGTCATATTTATCCATATTTATAGTCATATTTATCCAAATCTAAGGGACAATCTTGCGACATTTATTACCAAACTTTTAAAAAAAGTCATATATATATAATGATTGAAGTCTTTTCCTTAAAAGAAACCAAGGCTTTGGGTCAGAAGACTGCATTTTTTATCAACAATATTTAAAAAGAAATAAATGCCATCACTGAAATCGAATCTCGATTTTATTTGGGTATCTGAAGTAAGAATTTCAAATAACACCTGAATTACATACAGCTAAGAAATTACCCACGCTCTACCCACGACAGTAAAAATTATACCAACTTCGGGTCATTACCCAAAAAGTGGCAACACTGCTTGCATGTATAAACGACGGTTGTGCTCTACGTTGTTCTCCCAAAATGTTTATATTTTCATTTTGCACTTGCAAACACACATGTATAACCGTATTAGGACAGGGCTACCGTTAGACATTTTGAGAAATAAAGTCGCGCAAAAACGTCGTTTAAGAAAATAAAAGTCGGAAACTTTTTTTAATGACTTTAAACGAAGATCTGTGTTTCTATTTTTTTAATTTGATAAACATTCATGAAAATCTTATAAATTAAATACGGGGATATGCACAATATATTTTTTTTTCTAAATTTTTGGAATTAAAGTGATTGAAAAGCGTTTAAATTTATCTTACATACACACGCACAAAGATAGAAGAATAGTGCATTTTGCCGTTCTCTTATTGTATAACGCACAGGTTCTCTCCAAAGTTAATGTCAAGTGGTTGAATTTCGGTAACCTTGAATTGTTCACAGCAGCAAATTATATACTGATTTAAGTATTTATATATATAAGGGTATTCAAACCATAAGCTGTTGTTCGATTAATCGATTAATTTTAGTCGATTAACTGTTTGAATAATTTAAAATTGCTTATTTTCGATTAACAAATAAAAGTAATATAATTACTTATGTCAATTAATCGATTAATCGAAAATTTGTTTATTCACAGTATTATTTTTTTTTCTTTTTGTAAAAAAAATTAGCCGGTACGTATTCAATACCCTTTTAATTGTTTCTTTACTCAGGAACATTTCCTTTGAGTAACAATTTTTAAAAATATAGTACAAAGACTGGAACCAATGAGTTTGGTAATAATTTATTTTTAAGAATGTTTAGTCTGTACTAGTCTTTACCGCTATGATTCAGATAAGGAAGAGGATTTTTTTGAGACGAATGAAAATAACCTTCTACCAGACCTTAACAACATTATTTAAAGTATCAACATTTCAAAAAAAAAATCAAAAAGCGATTCAAGTGGTATAATGGAAGTCTACCAATTTTTAGAAAAGACAAGAAAAAGAACAGAGAAATGGATATTGGATATATTCTCCAACGTCAACAATAAAGAATCTGAAAGAATTTTTTCTAAATCAAGTTTCACCAAAAGAAAAAAAAAGAAATCGTTTGAAACAAAAACATTTACCCCCGTATTCATAAAAGATTATTGAATTAAAGAAACGTTTATTAAGGAAAATTTACAAAGAAAATTTGTTTTGTACACCTTTATTAAATTTAAAATTTTTTTTATGAATTGATGTTACTTTTTTAATAAAATTTTTATGTTAAAAAATATAATTTTTGGTCTTTTTTTTAAACTTCTAAGCTTAGCAAAATTACAATTTTATTCGATTTACCGAATAATATTAAATTGTTCGATTATTATTCGATTAAATTTTTACTTCGAATAATTATTCGCGCAATTAATCGATTAATACAAAACATTGATTAATTGAATATATAATATATATTCACTTTTAATTCTTTAATTAAAAATTTTGTTTTTTGAAGAATATTTGTAAATTAATAGATTTTAATATGTATATTCGAGCTGACATTTAGAGAACCAAATTTCCTTTTTGCTATACACGACATGTATGCATGCACTTCGCAGTAGAAAATTTGACAAGCACACTGATAAATACATGTCGTCTAAAACCACTTTTATAAATGTCGGTTTTGACATAAAATTTGGCGAAAATAAGTTTTACGATAGCTACTTTGTCATAACGAAATATTGTGCTCCCATATAAGCCCCCTTGCTAAAATGATTTTAAGGCAAACAAATTGCATATGGATGAAGATATCTAATTAATATTCGACACAAAAACTTTTAACAATATTTTGTTCTGCTGGGTATATTATTGCCCATGGGTTCCAAATAGGGTACACCCTCAAAAATTCCTTTTTAAATATTTTAGCTTAGGGTATCATTTGGTTTTTCTGTCTTTTAATTGCAACTATTGGGGGTGAATATCACAGATTCGGCGATGCCGAATTTTTTCTTCTTAATACCGGTAAATGTTAATAATTTTTTGTGAGTACGTACTATTTATTCTTACCATTTCTTGATTCGTATTTTTGGCATATTGAACATTGTAATTAACGGCTCGGATTGAGATGTTTACAAAGTCGTAGCATACTCTGGCCAAAATAATATTGACGTCATTCACCTTTGATGTCATAAATAATGTAGTCGAATTTGAGTTATTATCACACCATGAAAATTGAACATCCCTCTTATAAGCAATAATCCAATTTAATCGGACACACTCTAAAAATGCGCTACTTTTATAACTGTGTATGCATCCTAATCCGGTTTTGGTACCACAAGGAAGTCTTAAAGATGTTTGACGGCGGCTAAAACATCTGTTATTATAATATTCATACTCGAAATATCTGTAAAAGAAAATCAAATATTTATGCATACGTAAGTAAATAAGTACATGTGTTCGTATACATATATGATAAATAAATAACTATTTTTTCTTAAAAAATACTGATTAATCAATTAATTATTAATCAACATTTCTGATCAATCAAAATTCTGATTAGTTGAATAATTTAAATTTTGATTAATCAAATTTCAATTATTTTATTCATAAACTAAAAAATAATAAAAATGAAACATAATTGAATTACTGTACACTACTGCTTGGAAACTATAGATATTTTAACCTATGGATACTTTTCGATAGTTCATACTTCCCTATCGAAACTATCGACTAAATGTTTATACTTGAGTATGAACATTTTTTTTGCAAAAACACAAACATTTAATTTTCACTGGCAATTGAAAAGCACCTTTCTGAAGGAACTGAAGTAGCAGGAACTATAAGATATTTTATTGCAACTATAAATAATAGGAACAATTTTGATTTTTTTGCTGAGCTGGGATTTGAACCCGGGTTGATTTTAACATGTTTCAAGAATCACCACATTCTATCTTCAGAAAATCTTTGACTTCTAACCACTGCAGTGCCCGGCAGCCAACAGTCAAACGTCAATCTTTTAACCAGTAGTACTGGTGGTTCGAAATTTGCTGTTAAAATTACATGTTGCCTCCAGTACTACTTGTTAAAAGATTGATGTTTGACTGTTGGCTGGCGGGCACCGCAGTGGTGCAGTGCTTAGAACTCAAAGATTTTCTGAAGACAAAATGTGGTGATTCTTAAAACATTAAAAAATCCACCAGGGCTCAAATCTTAGCTCAGCCAAGAAAAATTATCAATACATTTTAATAAAAAATCCAAGTTGAAAAATTCCTTCCTCAGTGAAAATAATTTAATGAACATCAAAAAAAAGTAGGTTTAAATAATGTTATAAATTGGTTTTGATTCTCCATCCAAAAGGTAAGGGGTATAGACACCTATTCCTCTAATGGTGGTTCATTGTATTTCCTTATGCTCGCGATTGCATTTGCTTTTTTACAAAAACATTTGTCTCTATGTAAACATATACAAATTTGTTCAGTCTTTATGTAAACATATACAAATTTTGACAAAAGGTCCTCTTATTAGCAGTACAAAGAAGCACAGTTGAGCTATCGATACCACCAGCTATCAACACGAATAACAAGAGAGTACACTTTGTGAGCTCATGTAATTTATTCTACTTTGCTTAACTGTTTTTTTTAAAGAGGGAAAAATTTTTGTGCTTACATGGCTTTGAAATTTTTGTTTATAAATTTTTCGGAAATTTCATTATTTGATTTTTTTTTCCTTTCAACGATAAAGGCTTTAATAAAACTGGAAAAAATAATAAATTTTATTAAGATCTTTAAATTTAAAAGTGCAATTAGAGACATATTGGGGATATTTTTATAATTTTAAGATTTGGTGCAGATCTGAAAAGAATATAAAGGTATTTATTGTAATTTTAAATGTGTTTGGTGAGAAATTATGTATATTTTGTTTTTGTATTTCAACAGTCTCTGGGTATTCGCATAAATTTTAATATTGTGGTCGTAGAAGCGCAATATAAACCCATAAAAACGGAATCCAATTAATCTTAAAAGTTTGGTTTCTTGCAAAATACTTCAAGACAAATTTCCGGACTAAACAACTAGATTTCATCGAAGGGGAGAACGATTTTTCACGTACGGAACTAGATTCCTAATGTGGCATCATTTGAACCATCGTTCTTACACTTCTTCCATTTTACTTCCATACTATTTTGCTTACCATTATACTTACCGTACCATCTGATTTGCCATAACCTAAATGGACTAGACATAATAATTATTTGATATACATATATTTACTTGACATGATAGAACTATTAATAGCCTTATTTATACTTTCACCTAATTCTTTTCAATTTAAATTAAGGATTAATTTTTCTTAAATCTAATTTTAAATTAAATTCACCCTTAATCATTTTGTTTTTTTAATTAACCAATTTTTTTTAAATGTATTAAATTATAAATTAAAACTGTAACAAACACCAAAATACCATACATACATACATAAATATACCTAGTAACCAGTGTTGCCAAAACTTGGTGACCAAAAATGGCTAAATTTACGGAAAAAAAATGGCTAAAAATGGGCTAAAAAATGGCTAAAAGCCTTTTTAAATAAAACACATTAAAATGCAATAACAAAACAGAAAAAATTCATTTAAAGTTGTTTACGATGAAATTGTAAGTTAAGATCACTTTGTTGAAAAAGAATAAACGTAAATTAATATTTTGATAGATATTTAAAAAATTAAATCATCGATAAATTCGTTATTGTTTATCTCATAGGAATTAAATAATTTAAACGTAAATCATAATCACGACAATAGTTACCCTACCTTTTGAGTCCAGATCTACAATAAAATACAAGTAAGAAAGTATAGTCGGTCAACCCCAACTATAAGTAGGGTATCATATTCAAATTAGAACCTTTGTACCAAATTTTATCAAATAATCTCCAAAATTGCGACCTGTACTTTTTGCACAAGGTTTACATGGACAGCCAGCCGGACAAACATCGTTAATTCGACTCAGAAAGTGATTCTAAGTCAATCAACACAAGCGCATAGTACCATCTCTACTATTGTGGTGTTGCTATAAATATTTTATTGTTATGTTAAAAATATTTACCTAATTGATAAAATCGAATTAACGGTTGCTAAATGTAACCTATTTCTCAAATTACTTGTAACAATATTTACTTGGAAATGAGAGCAACTTTATAGTCAATTCTGAAATTTCTAAAAAATTTTTGTTGTCGCCTGCATCTCTTTATTAAATTCCAGAAAGAACCACCGACGTTTGTGTTGATCCATTTTATAGATTTAATATTGGAATAGTTTTCCTTTTTTTTGAAAGATTTTTCATAATCATAGTTTATAGCGATTTTCAACATTGTAAAAGTTGTGATTTAATTTAAAGGCATTTTAATTGTTAAAAATGTTTATTTTACTTTTATAAATTTTTATAATAAAATAAAAATTATTCTTTTAAAAGAAAAACGGCAAAAAATAATTTTATGGCTAAACAAGTTGAAAAATGGCTAAAAAAATGGCTAATGGCTAAACTCATTTTTTAATGGCTAAACAGGGTGAAAAATGGCTAAATCTAGCCACTAAATGGCTAAATTGGCAACACTGCTAGTAACAGAAAATACGCTTAAATACTAAACAGACATTCATACAGATACTTAAAATAATATATCTATAGGAACTACTATAAAGACCCCGAACTTCAGGCCTGCAGTCATCGTGGGAAGTTTTTATGGTAAGTCTATTTTGTTATATTAAATACATAAGACATCTAAATTAAGTTAAATATGCATACATCCATATTTGATTGATTAAAAAAAAAAAATATAATATTAATAATCCAAAATATGCATATATACTACATTATCTATACATACTTTATCATATACTATAACTATACTATATAACTCTATACTATATAACTCTAACTCTAACTACTATATAACTCTAAGTCTTTTTATAATTTCTAAATTAATTTGATTGGTTAAATTTTGTTTAATACATATTTATTTTTTTTTATTTTTATCGGTTAGTTCTTTTGTTTTTATCAAAAGAAAGAAAAATGAAGAATTTAAAACACGCTTTATTATTTTGTTTTGAATAAATTGTGAATTTGAGATGAATCACTAAGTTTTCTTTAATAATTTCGTGAAACATGTAGGCAGTTGTGATTATGAAAGCATAATGGGCTAATTCAAAAAAAGTATACCTTGGATAGCAACGGTTATGGGCGGGTTTAGACAGGGATAGGACGAACACCATCAAGTTCCTATTCCAAACGGAATTCCCTTGCATTCCCTATGATTTTTAAATTTTATTTTTCCTTTATATTTTTCCCCTCTTTTTGTGTGTAGTCGATTTTAAGGTTTGTTGCTACTATTTTTTTATTTTTACAGTAATGGACTACCTTATCTTTAAGAAGATAAAGAATCCTCCCATTTTCCCTGAGCACGGCCGGAACTTAAAGTAGCACATTCTTCTGGGAGATAAGGCACGGCTAGGACATGGTTCGTTACAACTTGCGGAAAAAAACTGTGATTATGGCTGCTGTTATATGTTTTCTGTATTTTAAATAGTAATTAATATCGATATCCATATTTTTCCTATCGATATTTTAAGACTATCGAAAGTCCTATCGATAGTTTCCCAGCACTACTGTACACTGAATCAAATATCCGCAGGTAAAAATAACAAAAAAGCATCGGTAAATTTTAACGAAAAAAAAAATATTCAAATCAACTGGGTTTTCTTTTTTAATTTTATTTAAATTAAATTTTTTAAAAGATCGATATGGATTTTCAACAGTAATACCGATCGATTTATTGTCATTGCCATAAATAAACAGAAAAAATCAAAATTATGATATGACAGCAGTCATATTTTTTCGTGTTGTTGTCTTAAGACATATTACTATAGTTTAAATCTCCCAATATTTTCATTTTCATAAAAATATGCAACAATATGCATAAACAAATCGATGCCATTTTAATGCAAATTTAATGATTCGGAAAGATAATTGGTCGACACCTTCTTAAACTATCGACAAAATATATTCATTTGCATGGAAGTCGCATCCCTATTAATAAACTTACTTATTCCACTCTGCCTTCTTCGAAAAGGTCTTTTATACTGGTTTTTGTAAGATATTTATAAATTCAAATTCAAGATAAGGCCTATCGAAATGGTTCTATTAGTAGTCATGTTGAATGTGTAGCAAGTTTAGTTATTAATTTACTGACTTCGCATTATTAGCAACAACAATTCGCGGCGACCTTAGGACAACAAGGTTTTATTTGCACCTTAACTACTTGTAAGATAGAACCTTCTTGTCCTAAAGTCGCGAATTACACTGGGATAAAATATTATTCTTAGTTCTTAATTTTTTCGAACAAAGTCACATATAAATTTTTTTGTTTGCTCATTCCTCATGAATATAAAAAATAACAATTCAGTTCATTTGACTGAGTTTTAAACTCTAACAACATCAAGTTGATTCTGAGACTTCGAATTTCTGAGCGTCTACTGTATTATAAATGCTAAATTTCGCAATTTATATTTCATGACATGGTGTCTTCGTCTGACAATTTTTTGTTAAATAAACGTCCAACTTCATAAAAAAAACGCTAATAAAAATAAAAGAGTTTTTTTATATAGACTTTGACGTTTGGTATAACAAAAAACTGTCAGGTGGAGACCCCATGTAAAGATCCTATGAAATTGATATTTATGTTGTGTTTGATTTCGTCATCCAAAGAATTAAAATGAATCTCATACGCATTTGTTTTTATTGAAATCTTTTAAAGCATTTGAATTAATTAATTAAAAAGATTTTTGTTTTAACTATTTATTTAAAATAAATCAATATTTGGTTATGTTTTAAATAAACTTTTCTTTGGTTTAAAAAGAGTGGATTTATTGAAGAAAATAATATTTATATAGTCCAAAATGTGGATTATACTAGGTTTCACTTATTATCCATAAAATGGCTTATAAAAAAAAATCGGTTATAGTCCAAATTCGCTTATAGTCCACAAAAGTTGTGCAACTATAGTAGTGGACTATAAGCGAAAAGTACTGTATTAGACACCAGCAAGCTAACGAATAGTGGGTACCAATTGTTACACCTTAACAATTTCGACCCGGACGGTACATATGTGTACCACTTTAAGTTTAAACATCCCTAACAGCTACAAATTTAATGTTGGTGGGTTGCGAATTGAACCTTATGGTCTTTAAAGTCTCCTGACCATTTCTTGTAAGTTACAATGCTACCAAAGTGAAGTGCATGGCATGGTTTTTGCATGATATTATGCGCGAAAGTTAATTTTACCGGACGGTTGGTACTTATAACATCCCGAATGGTACACCGATGTACCACAAACCCAACAACCCGGACGGTTGGTAATTGTTTGTACCAACTATGTTCCACAGCCCGCAATTATTGTTATATGTTTGGTTTATGCGTTTAACCAATTTATAAATAAAGTAGGCCTGGTGGTTTTATTTTATATTTTTTTAATTAAATAAACAAATTTATTTCAATTTTATTTTACAAAACTAAACTTAATTTCTTACAATTAAAAAGCGAATTCACAACGCGTGTAGGCAAAAGAATGTGTTTTTTTAAAGGCAGTTCTTGTATCAAGTTAAAGAAACCGCGTATTTGGTACAATAAAAAGTATTCAGTATTTAGTATCTGATTGGGTATAGTTGAGCACAGGGTGCCACATTACTCCCCGCCTAGAGGAGGTTCACCTGAACCTTAAAGGGATGACAACCCGTCTACCACTTGCAGTAGTTTTGAGTTTTGTTACATTAGGCGAAAAATTTGATGCCGAATTAAAATCCGTTGTTGCAAGGTTTGAGTTGGCATCAGTTGGTGAAGTATTAGAGTTGAGATCGTTGTTTCCTGGAACTTGTTGTGTTGTATTACTAACGGGTAAATTTTTTGAATTTACTTTAGGTGTGTTGATTGCTGTAGTTGGTGTTTCTTGAGTTCTCGGGTTCTCATTAAGAGTATCGCTCGTGATGAAAGCAGGTTTTAGCCGGTCAACACTAATATTATTTTGGCGACCTCTAATCAAAATGGAGAAAAATTTTTCGGAACGTTTTACAACCATGCACGGGCCATCATATGGATGCGTGAGCGACGGTCGAATAGAATCATTGCGGACGAAAACATGCGTCGAGTTTTGTAGGTCTTTAGAAATGAAAGTTCGTGGCGTTGTGATGAGCTGTGTTGGTTGGCTTAAGTTTCTGCAT
This sequence comes from Pollenia griseotomentosa, assembly GCA_963931875.1. Lineage (NCBI taxonomy): Eukaryota > Metazoa > Arthropoda > Insecta > Diptera > Polleniidae > Pollenia > Pollenia griseotomentosa. The sequence continues at coordinate 96,851,765 of OZ007561.1, read as the reverse complement.
TGCTAGACGAAACTCTGATATGTAGTCGTTGCTCTGATTAGAAATTTCCCTTGGTTGAAGAAACTCTCCTGGTATTGTTAGGGTTGAACCGTAAACCATTTCTGCAGGTGAAGCGTTTATGTCCGGTTTGAAAACAATTCGTAGTCCTAGTAAAATAACTGGTAGATGATGTACCCATGTTGCCGAGTTATGGCACAAAATCGCAGTTTTTACCGACCGATGAAACCTTTCTATGATGCCGTTCGATTGGGGGTGATACGGTGTGGTGCGTAGATGTGTTGAGCCTATTGTCTTCATCAATTCAGCAAAAATACCTGATTCGAATTGTCGACCTCGGTCGGATGTTATTCGTGCCGGAACCCCAAATCGAGAAATCCATTGAGTTAAAATCGCTTTCACAACCACTTCGGCAGACATGTCGGGAATTGGAACAGCCTCTGGCCACCGTGTGAAACGATCGATTATGGTAAGGCAATAACGTTGCCCTTCACATAACGGAAATGGGCCGACGATGTCAATATTGATATGCAAAAATCGCTCTTTCGGGGGGTCATATCTAGCGATTGTTGACCGGGTGTGCTTTTGTATTTTAGTCCTTTGACACTGCAAACAACTTCTCACGAAATTGGCACAGTCCTTACGTATGCCTGGCCAACAAAATCTACACGAAACTAGTTTTGTAGTAGCACGTACACCGGGATGTGACATGTTGTGTAGCGTTTGCAAAATCTGTATGCGAAATTCCTTCGGAATGTAGGGGCGAACGTGGGACGTTGATGTATCACATATAATTTGATTGCTGCAACCTGGTATTGAAAATAGCTTCAGTTTTAATGAACTTGAGTTGATTTCGGGGCTTTTAAATGCTTGTTGGAGCTCTTCGTCGCTGTGTTGAGCTAGAGCTATGCGGTTGTAGTCGATAATTTGGTTAATCGAATCTATACGGGAAAGAGCATCTGCTGCTGCGTTCGCTAGTCCAGGCGTATGGCGAATGTCAGTGGTGAACTGACTTATAAAATCGAGCTGCCGTATTCGGCGAGGCGAGGCCTTTTCCAATTTTTGATTAAACGCAAATATTAGGGGACGATGGTCCGTCACGATGTAACAATTACGCCCTTCTATCATGTAGCGGAAGTGACAAACTGCTTGGTACATAGCTGAGAGTTCACGATCGTATGCTGAATACTTTGTCTGTGATTTCGTAAGTTTTTTTGAATAAAATGCCAGCGGCTGCAGATACCCGTTGACTTTTTGGTGTAATGCTGCGCCTACTGCCGTATCAGACGCGTCTACGTATAAGGCTAATTGGGATTCAGCTGCAGGATGAGCCAAGAGCGTAGCATTCATGAGCTCATTTTTGCAGCGTTCGAAAGCAGCTTCGGCGACTGGGGTCCATGTTAAGATTGAGCGATCATTTTTCTTATTACCGACAATTAGTTGCTGAAGCTGCATCTGGTACGCAATAGCGTGTGGCAAGAACTTTCTATAAAAGTTTACCATGGCGATAAATCTTTTAAGTTCTTGAGCCACTTTAGGCTTTGGAAACTCTTTTATCGCAGCAACTTTTTCTGGCAATGGACGAATACCTTCAGCATTGACTAAATGTCCCAAAAACTTTATTTCTGTTTTCCCAAACTCACATTTTTGTAGGTTAATCGCTAAGTGGTTATCGCGTAGGCGTTGGAAAACCTGCACAAGGTGGGAGCAATGTTCCTCAATCGAGCTGGAAGCTACACATATATCGTCGATGTATGGGAAAACAAAGTCTAACCCTCGGAGTACCTCATTTATTAGCCTTTGAAACGTTTGAGCAGCGTTGCAAAGCCCAAACGTCATGTACTTAAATTCGAAAAGGCCGAATGGGGTACTGATAGCAGTTTTCGAGATATCGTCCGGGTGAATTAGCACTTGATGAAAAGCTTTCTGTAAATCTATCTTAGAAAATATCTTTTTGTTTCGCAAATTTGTCGTGAAGTCAGTTAAAAAAGGCAGGGGATAGCGATCAGGCAACGTCTGCGAGTTCAATGCCCGATAATCGCCACATGGGCGCCAAGTTCCGTCGCTCTTCTTTACTAAATGCAGCGGGCTGGACCAGTTACTTTTGGACGGTTGACATATACCAGCTGTCAATAAAAAATTAAATTCTTTTTTTGCTTCCGCCAGCTTTTCCGGACAAAGACGTCGGGGTCGACAAAAAACTGGTTGCCCTGTCGTTTCAATTCTGTGCATTATCGTAGACTTCGTCGTTAAACCATAAGGCGACATTTTAGTTATTTCGGGAAATTTGTTTAAAATTGCTCTAAAGGGTGTGTCTGCATTAAACGTTTTAATGACAGATTCCTCGCTAAAAGTGACTGACGTGAGTTGCGATTTAATTCCAGTCGTACTGTCGATAAGACGATTGCGCCGTAGGTCGATTAGCAAATCAAAGTGTTTGATGAAATCCGATCCGATTATTGGTGACGTAACGTTTGCGATGATAAATGACCAATGAAAGTCACGGTGCAAGCCGAGATCTAATTTTATTCGTTTTTCACCAATAACCTTTATAGGGGACCCGTTGGCGGCAAATAGTGTAATGGGAGTCGGGCGAACGTCAAGCAATTTTGAATGCAAAGGCAAAACAGAAACATGTTTTTGGGAATACTTATCTTTAACCTGAAGGCGAAATATTTGACACTTGCTTGGAGGGCCTTCGCCAAGTTCCTCCGATGACCGGATAAGTCAATCCGATGATGAGGCGCTTGTAGACACCGTGTTTACCTGTTTTTTATGCTTACAGGGGCTACGGCACTTTCTGGCATTTGCGGCATATTTTTTGTGATACCAGCACTCATCACCTCTTGCATCAGAAGCGTAAGCGGGACGGCTTGGTGATCGATTGCGAGTAGTTGTAGGTTTACGAGAACGTGAACGCGATCGTATGGAAAATCTTTCAAACCGTTTGCCTAGTTCTATGATTGCTTCACGTTAATCACTTATATCACTTGCCGGTTGTTGTTGTATTCGATTGATTCGGTTGGAAGCCATTGCGTCTATAATTGAGTCGGCGAATTTTGTAAACTCGGATGCGGTACCGGTTGAAGCAGCCACAACGGGTTGAGCGAATTCTGGAAGACGTTTAGTCCATAAATCCTTCAAAGCTGCGTCTCCCAGGATGTTTCCAGCTACACGTTTCATTTCGATGTAAAGATCTGAAGGCTTCTTGTCGCCGAGCGGAAGTTCCGAAAGAAAACGGTTGAGGCGGCGTTGTTCGCTGTCAGCAAAATGTTATATTATTTTTGCTTTCGTGTATTCATACCTATCGGTAAGTGGCATGGAAGCAATAACATCGGCCAACTGCGAAATTACATTAGGGTCGAGCGCCGCCAATATAGTTGCGGTTTTTTGCTTGTCGGCCACAATGCCGGACGCGGTGAACCAAAAGTCCATCGTGGTAAACCACGCCTCGATGTTGGTGTTCGACACCTGTGGAACTGGTAATCGTGCGTAAACGGCGGAAACGTTCTGTGTGGGACCTTGGTGCTGTGGTGAGCCAGCGGTTCCGTCAGTTGCCATTGAGGTACAATTGCCACTATCGTTTGCGTTATGCATCAAGAAAAAAAAATATGGCGGACAGATTGTTCTTAATAATTGTTGAAGTCGAAAACAAAATGGCCGAATCGATTTTGTTGCAGGGAAAAATTTAATTGTAAGACACCAGATCACGTCGGGGTCACCACTTTTGGTTTATGCGTTTAACCAATTTATAAATAAAGTAGGCCTGTAGCGCGATTCACTAACTTTTTTAACGATAATCGTATCGATAAAATAAATATAACGAAATTTTATCGAATATGGTATTCAGTAACATTTTTAACGATATTCGCTGTCGTTTAAAGTCAGCTATGCTGTCGTTTAAAGTCAGCTGTTAACTTAAGCAATTGTTTTGTCGTTATTTTAGCGACAATTATTAGGTTGTGTTTATTTAATCGATAAAATGTATTTTATGTTTAAAATAGCTTCCATACATACAAAGATATATTCATATGTAAATGTATGAACAAAAACAAAATCCTAAACTTAACATTTACAAAAAAAGCAAATTAAGAACAAAAACAAAATTCTAAATGTAAAGTTCACAAAAAAATATAAAAAGCAGGGTTTAAAAAGCTGCAGTCAAAATCAAAAAATTGCTTTTTCTTCCACTTTCTGATTTGTCATTGTACAAAAATAAACCGTTGACTTTACTTTTGATTCATTAAATGAAAACAGTCGCAGTGAAGGCAAAAGCAAAAAACGAAAAGTTGATCGCAACAACGAACATCGGCAGTCGACATGTTCGGAAGTGTTTGGTTTGACCGACTTAAACTTTTAATAAATCCCGAAGTTAACGAAGATGGGATGATGTGTTTTTGTTTTTTTTTTATTTTTTTTTTATTTTGCAGTTCGAAGTGCGTTTTTCTATTATGTCTGTAATCACTTGTTGGAAGAAAAAAAGAAACGGTTGTTTGATTTATGTATGTTTGTATGTATAAGTATGTATTTTGTTTTACTGCTATTTTTGTACATACCAAAAATTCTTTTGTTAGTGAAATTAGATAGACATTATTAAAATTCAGAGAACTTTTAAAATACAAACCTAAAAAACCAAATAAATAACAAACATATGTATGAAAACGATAATGTAATTTAAAGTTTTATTTAATTTCAAAAAATTAAAAAGATTGTTAAGCATTAAAATAAATACATTCATACAAATAAAAACATACTTACATATGTATGTATTTATGAACGCATGTGGTAGGTATTTAAAATAAAACAAAAAAAAAATTTAAAAATTAAATCACAATTCTGGACTTCAAAATGATATTATAAGTAAAGACTGTTGTAAAGATTAAAAAATATAATGAAAACATGTTTTGGTAATAAAATAAAAAAATACTAATATTGTTCATCTTCTTCTTGGAATGTGGCATATTTTCTATAGCAGCATCGAGGTAATTTGGATTCAGCTTTACTAGCAATATGTTTTCAAGTGTTTCCTCATTTAAGCGGTTCCTATACTCCGTTAGTACTGTCTTTAGCGCAGAAAATGCCCGTTCAATAGTTACCTGTAATTAATAAAAATTATAAAGTTATTACCTAATAACAGTTTTTATAATTTTAAAATTAAATATAGTATATTAAGACCGCTACGGCATTTTGTTATGAGGAAAAAATTTAACATACCTGAGTGGGTGGTATTGCAAAACAAACGCTGCTTAATCTATACAGCTCGGGATCAGTAAACTGCTTCCCCTTCCAAAATGTTAAAGCGTTTGTATCACTTCTTAGAAATGGAAGCTGAAGATTTTGAATTTTTGTGTATACATCGACTGTATTATCAACATTGGCTTCAACTCCTCGCGAAATATATTCGTTTAACATTTCTTCTTCAGGGTCAAAAAACTGGTTGAAGGGTTGAAATGCAATTAAGTTCGGTGTTGAAGTCAGGGAACCATCCGGGTTAATTTCATTTGTTTTATCCCATATTCTTTTTAAATATTTTGTTGCTTCGAATTTCTGCTTTGCTGTTAAGGAATGGTGAAAACGAGGGTCTAGATACAAACACGCTGTTAAACTGCACATTAAAATTTTGGTTCTTTTCTCGAAAGACTGCAAAATCTGTTCACCAATTGTTTTAACTAATGGTTGGCTTTCATTTTTTATGATATTTTCTGTACATACAGTGGCCGACAAAAGTCTACATACGACCCTCATTTCTTCCACCTGACGAGACCAAAAGCATTATAAAAAATGTAATGATGCAGGTTTGTTTGAAATCTGGTTTTATAAATAGAAAACGAAAGAAATAACATCTATCAATATACACTTTAAAAAATATTTACAAAAAACGAAAAAATAGTATTGACAAAAGTCTACATACGGCCAACATGTCATGCTTTGTGTTTTGCTTGTTGCTGGATGATAACGGCTATGTACCGTTATTTATTTTTTAATTTACTTTTCTGCAAGTTTTACATTTCAAATCAATTGCATTCGGTTGTATTCTGGACAGTTTCCAGCATAATTCAATTGTAACAATGGCCTCGCGAAAAGAAATTTCAACTGATGTGAGAAACTTAGTCGTAAAATATAGAAACGAGAAAAAATCGTTCCGGGAATTATCAAAACTGTTGAGTTTAAGTAAAGCAACAGTTCAAACTGTATTTAATAATTTTAAAAACACTGGTTCTATTGAAAATAAACCGCGTAGTGGTCGCCCTAAAAAGCTTAGTCGCAGAGATGTCAGCTTTATAATGAAAGAAGTGGAAAAAAATCCAAAAGTGAATGCCACAACGCTGGCCCAAGAGCTAACAATAAGATCAAAAACGGTTCTGCATCCACGAACAATTCAAAGAACCCTAAATAATAATGGTTTCCACAGCAGAAATCCGCGCAAAAAACCCATTTTAAGCAAAAAACCGAAAACTTCGCTTGGAATTTGCCAAAGCATTTGACATCTGGAAACGAGTTTTGTTTAGAGGTGAGTCAAAATACAATATTTTTGGAAGTAGTGGGAAAGCGAAAGTTTGAAGAAAAGCTAATACAGCGATGAATCCGAAGCACTTAGTACCTACTGTTAAGCATGGGGGTGGCAACGTGATGGTTTGGGGTGCTGTCGCTGCATCTGGTGTAGGAAATCTTGTATTTGTCGAAGGTAATATGGATCGGTTTCAATATAAGTCTATTTTAGAACAAAATCTGGGAGCATCGGTCAATAAATTAGATCTTGGTAAGAGTTGGATTTTCCAACAAGATAACGACCCGAAACACAACGCTCAAGTTGTAAAAGAATGACTGCTTTACTATGCCCCCGACAATTGCACACACCATCACAAAGCCCGGACTTAAATGTCATGGAACACGTTTGAGAGATTTTGGAACGTAAAATCGGAAAGCATCATATTACTAGCGCTCCAATGTTGACAAAGATGCTGAAAGAAAAATGGCTAAGAATTACGCCGATTGAATTGGAACATTTAGTTAATTCAATGCCCAGACGCTTACAGGCTATTAAAGATGCCAATGGTAGCCCAACCAAATACTAAATTTAATAATAAAAATATTATTTAATGTTTCAATTAAGTTTTTTATGTTAGCTTACAAGCCGTATGTAGACTTTTGTCAATGCTATTTTTTCGTTTTTTGTAAATATTTTTTAAAGTGTATATTGAAGTAAGTTGTTTTTTTCGTTTTCTATTAATAAAACCAGATTTCAAACAAACCTGCATCATTACTTTTCTTCACAATGCTTTTGGCCTCGTCAGGTGGAAGAAATGAGGGTCGTATGTAGACTTTTGTCGGCCACTGTATTTTGCATTTTAGCCATTGTGCGTAAAAGCTACCGTAATGTAAATTCTCCGCTTGGAATATTTTTATGGCTTTTTGCAAAGGATTGAAAACAATGCAATAAGCATCAATAAATTCCCAAAAAGTGTCATCTATCTCGAAATTTTCGTCTTGTGTCTTGGTTTTTAAAGATTCAATTTTTGCCAGTGCGTCTTTTGCTGCCTTCAAATCTTCTACCATTCCGTAGGTCGAGCCCCACCTAGTTGGACAGTCTAATTGGGGCATCTTTAAATGTTTCAATTCGAAAATATCTCGATACCCATTTGATGTTTTTCTAATATACTTGGTCAAATTACGGCATGTAAAAAGGTATTTTGATAAAGATGAACATTTTGTCACGCCGAGAGCACAAAGCTGCGCAGTATGAGCAGCACAGCGACAAACTTGAATGTTGCCCAATAATATATCCGGCATTTCCTCTACGAGTTCTATCTTTCTTAGATATTCTTCATTTGCGCTGTCTGCTTCATTTTCTTCAAGATCTTCTTCTGATACAAATGATAGTATTTTAGTTGCTTTAAGCATATTTGCACCATTATCTGACGTCACTGACACTATTTGTTTTAAAGAAATTTCATATTTTTTTAAAACTTTTATGATTTCTACGGCTAGATTTTTGCTTGTACTTGATGCAATACCCTTTAATTCTATCATCCCTAGGATGTGTGATTTTATCTGGCCACCACTTATATATTGAGCACTAATTCCAAATATATTTCGGCATAACCGCGTAGCACTGTCGATTTTTAATGATAGCAATCTATTTTTTAATTCTATAGTTATGCCGCTTTTTATATTATTTGCAACTAACTGCAAAGTTTTTTTGCAGTTAGACGCATTTAAGGATATTTGTCTTCCGTCGGCAACTCTAAGACCTTCACAAATGGGCATCAAAATGTTTCTCGTATTCGGCGAATTCAAAACATTGAAAGAAATAGAATCCTCTGTGACTAGACCAATATATGATCTTAGTAACTGCTTCTTATTAACTTCAATTTTTATTTTTTTTTTTGCGAATCACTTTTGGAAAACTTACCGATAAACTTTTACAGGTTTCGATATTACTGTTAATGTTTATATTATGCAGTCTCTGTAAATGGTTTTTTAAGTTTGATACTCTACTATTTTAAAGTCTAATTTTACATGTTTTACATATAGCAAAACCCTCATCCTCATTATTGTCAAAATAGTTAAAAACTTCATTTGGCTTATTCCGCGGCATTGTGCATCGTTTTTAAGTATTTCTTAAACTAAAGAAAACCACAGAACTGAGTAATTTACAAAATAATAAAAAAAAAAAAACAAACAAACACAACATCCCATCTTGGTTAACTTCGGGATTTATTAAAAGTTTAAGTCGGTCAAACCAAACACTTCCGAACATGTCGACTGCCGATGTTCGTTGTTGCGAACAACTTTTCGTTTTTTGCTTTTGCCTTCACTGCGACTGTTTTTATTTAATGGATCAGAAGTAAAGTCAACGGTTTATTTTTGTACAATGACAAATAAAGATGTCGAAGTTACAGCACATTCTTATGACTTTTACTATCTCAACTGCAGCTTTTTAAACGCTGATAAAAACCATAAATTAACCCTTCGTCTTACTCATGAGTCTGGCCAGACTTTTTTCAATGCATTTTGAATAAAAAACATGTGTAACACGGTGGGTTAATAACAATTTCATTTGTTTTTATTTTATTCTCTTTTGTGCTTTTCGTTTTTTTTTAATATTTTGTAGACAGAGATGTTACAAAAAAACAGCTGTAAAAAATCGTTAAAAATAAGTTACTGAATCGCACTATCGTTACTGCAAGCGAATATTGGTGTCGACAAATATAACAATTGTCGGATCGTTAAAAGTTAGTGAATCGCACTACTGGTGGTTTAATTTTATATTTTTTTAATTAAATAAACAAATTTATTTCAATTTTATTTTACAAAACTAAACTTAATTTCTTACAATTAAAAAGCGAATTCACAACGCGTGTAGGCAAAAGGAGAATAAAAAAGAATGTGTTTTTTTAAAGGCAGTTCTTGTATCAAGTTAAAGAAACCGCGTATTTGGTACAATAAAAAGTATTCAGTATTTAGTATCTGATTGGGTATAGTTGAGCACAGGGTGCCACATATGTATTACTTAAATAATCGGTTCCAATCAAAAATTTTGTTTTACCATTGCTATTCGAAAGCCGGGTCGAAAGGGTTAAGGCGTCTGGAAAAAGCGATGTGTATGTACAATGTGACATACACCATCACTAGCGCCATTGGTGTATAGAGTGAAAATGCCAACCACTAATGGCAATGGTTCTTTCTTATACCATTCGGATTTTATTCAATGTTGAAAGATTTTATTGAATTGAATATTATTTTTTTGTTTTTGTTAAAACTTTAATAAACATATTCGGGTAAAATTTATTTTTTATAACTAATTATTTTCTTCTATTTGAATGACAATAATGCTTAGGGATTTTTGTAGGGGAAATTTGTCAACGTGTAGGAAAAAAATCAGATTTTTTTTAGCATGTGTAGGCATTTTTTCGAAAAATCCACTGGCAATAGTGACCTATAGTGAGCTTAGAAGAACTAAAAAACAAAGTGGCACCAAAATATTGCTTTTTTAAGAAAGTGAGAGTGATTTCAACAGACGGACATAGCTAAAAAAAACTTATAATTGCTCTAGGACCTAGAATATAGATACATATGTACATTATACCGACTAAAAAAAGTTGTTGATGTACTCCCTTCAAAACTAACTTTGACATATTTTGTGAAGATTCCCAAAATGTTTTGTCTCTAGGATAATCTTCCATGAGCTAAACCGCGTCAAAAAAGGGTTCAAAAATGGTATTTTTTATGAATTAAAAGTTCGGTAGAATATTTTTTTGTCCATTGAATGACCAAAAATAATAGATATTTAGGAATTCTTTGATTCTCCATTAAAACAGTTTAAAACTCTCACCACAGTCTCGAGATTCCGAGATTTTGATGCTTTTCTATTCGATTTTAATGAAAATTTAAATAACTTATTCATTTTTTGTCAGATTCTCATTTTCAATACGTCGTTAGAAAGGTGTTGACCACCGCTAGAGATTTTATTCAAAAATTAACCCTGAACTGCCTATCTTACATGTTTATAACATTTATCACTTAAAAATCATTTTATAACCACAAAAAGCATATATTTGCCCAGGAAACACGTCTTATAAATATATTAAGCTATTATTAAATTAACCCGTTCATGACCAACATTTTTAACATTTAAGTCCAGTTGTATACTAAACAAAAAAATAATATAATATATAATCAAGGCACATTAAACAAGACACCATTAAAAACCAGCTATTTAACTACAAAAAGTGTATCTCGTTTAGGAAACAAGTTCATTTAATATCAAATTGTGACACAATTTAACCCTTTTATGGCCAACATGCCAACAACATTATTTAAAAGGAATTAACAAAAAATATCTTACGAAAAATCTTTACGCGAAATGTGTTCAGTATATTGCATAAACATACTTGCTAAATGTGCCTTGATTGCAGTTTTATTATTTTTTAAACATTCAACAGGGGTCTTATTCTACACGCAAAGAAAACACATGGTTGATACAATCACAAACGCAAACTATCATTATTGTTTGCAGTTATGATTGTGTCAAACACGTCTTTAGTAACAATATATGTTCAAAAATAATGTTTATAGCTAATTATTGTCTCAAACATAATATTATGTTCAGAAGAAATACCCAAACGATTATTCAAACAATGTTTCTCTTTTTCCCAACACCATGCAACATGTCTATTTCAACATGTTATATGGTTCTCAGAATAAAACAAAAACATTTAATTCCAAAAATTTATATTTTATTAAAATATAATAAATATTTGCTAAGTCTGCTTTCACACGTTTCATCTTTTGATGCTCAACTCTTATGTTTTTAGGTGAGAGAAGAAAGAAGAAAGGGGGTTAGTACGGAGATGCCTGTACTCGGTCAGTACGCTTTGTGTTTTTATTCGTTGGTATATGCACAACGATGGCTGCATGTAATTTTTTTCTTTTCTTTTTCTCTTTGATTCGCTGTTAATAAAATTCTTCTTGTTTTGAACCGAAAAAAGTTGAAAGCGATTGCTGCGTGTGATTATATTGGCATCTTTACAAGGGAATTGAAAAAAGTTGAGCATCAAAAGATGAAACGTGTAAATTTAGACTAATATTAATAAATAAAATGTTGCATATGTATATTTAAAAATAAAATTAAATAAATACATTTAAGATACATTTAAGAAAAGTAAAATAAAAGATAGTACAAACATAGACACATTCCTTAACCTGTATCAGTATACTGTAGAACAGAAATTAAAAAAGTTTGGGGCTAACGACAAAATTTTGTGTCAAAATGTCTATGCCCGTTTCGATGTTGTTAGTTTTTTGGGCTGCAAGACAGACAACGCAATATTTATATATTTTTATAATTGTGTATGTATATATAAATAACTTACCTGTCTAAATAAACGTATAATAACTAATTTCTTTCCTTAGTTTTGCAAGGCAACGTTTTAATTATTTTGTAATTCATGTTTCCCGATTAACTGACGCTCGCGGACGGAAAATGACGTATAAACACACACTGTATACTTTGACAATAAATGTTTGCTCCTCTAGAGAATGTGTTTTAAAGCAAACAAACATTATGGTATTAAACATACCTTTTGTGGGCAACTAATATTATTATTATAATCTTATAGTTGAAAACATTTCACATAACTTACTATGTTTAGCTAGATCAAAGTAACTTTTAAGGTGTAAAACACCATATAATATTATTGTAGTGATTTTAAAAATGTTAAGGCCAAAAAATATTTTTTCAAGTTATATAAGGACTATAATAAACTTATTAGGGTAAACATACTAACCAAATATTAAAAATAATATTCGTGGTGACCACTCATTAATCATGTTTTTTCTCTGCGTGTAGCAGTCGTGATCGAGTACTTTCTCGATTCGAAAGCAATTTTATTTATAATTCTTTCAGTCGATACCGAACGAATCGAAATTATTTTTTCCGTATTGTGAAAATTCAAATTAATGCTTTACAACACTGAAAATTGAACGTGATATTGCCAAACAAACGAAAAGGTTAAATTGAAAGCAATCTCGTGGTCAATTTAAAAGGCGTGAGTGTGTTAGTAATATAAGTGAGAGTGTATTGCAAATTAAAAGGAATTGAAAGGCAAAACTTGATTATGTGGCCTCCAAGTTAACAAATAAGACCAAAATGTTCTCCAGAAAAAAAGAACAAGTGTGCTACATTCGGCTATGCTTTATCTTATATACCCTTCACCATGGCGCGATAAGAGCAGAAAGAAAAATACCATTCTTTAGATATAAATTAACCTATTTTGTTCCACGCCAACACATTTTGTCGGATGTTGTGTATTGATGACCAGTCAATGCAGTCGTGTTTTTTTTTTTTTGCTCATATCTGAGCCATTATGCACGCATCAGGCTGAACTTTAATAGTAATATTAAACGGAGCATATGTGACATAAATATACCAACCAAGTCCCTTTTATTTCTGGGGGTTTCGGAAAGCCCATTTCAACAAACAGATGGACCGACGGACATTGTAAAATCAACTTCTGTACTCATAACGACCTAGAATAGATCTGTGGCATTTTTAAAAAAACAGCTTAAGTCAAATTTAAAAAGTTGAAAAAATTGTTGTTAATCATACGAATTTTTAATCAAATAAAAATAATGTTTACGTTATTAAAGTTTTGTATTAAAAACAAAAATTTTCTTCAATTTTGGTTTATTTTAATATTTAGTAAAAATTATCAAAAAGTAATTTAAATTTTTGGGAATACAAAATTTTAATTTCAAAAGATTTTGTTATTCGTGCTTAATTCCCAGTTTTTATTATTGATAAAAACACTTGAAATTTATTGTTGATGGGATAAGCTATTCCTATGCGCATTTCACTGGTTGCTTAGGCCAGATCATCAGGAAACTTCATCCATAAAGATTTTAGAAAAACTAAAGATATTAAACCAAATAAAACTGTTAAGCGTATAAGACTTATAGCAACAGTTCTACTTGTAATAATATCAAAGCTTAAACAAAACACATCAACAATAAACAGTGGGTTTATCTCATCTTACATTCCCCACAAGCAACCAGTGAAATGCGCATAGGAATAGCTTATCCCATCAACAATAAATTTCAAGTGTTTTTATCAATAATAAAAACTGGGAATTAAGCACGAATAACAAAATCTTTTGAAATTTAGTAAAAATTATTTTTTCATCGAGTTTTTTTTAAAACTTTTTTGCTTTCTTATCTCGACTTAAGATGTTTTGCCAAAATGCCACAGATATATACTTGATAGGGTCTATCATTAATATTGTAGAAATAACAAACGAACTGCTAAACTTCTACCTACGTGTATGTATTTACCATTTTACTTTCGATGAAGCATATAAAAATTGGAATATCAGAAAAATCTTATGCAATACTACGAATATGTATAAAAACTTTTTTCAAATACAGTACTTTTAGTTAACAGTCACTACTGTTTTTAATTAAATTAGCGATATAGTCAGTTTAATCAGTATTTTCTGCCGTTAAAAGTGAATTTATTAGAAATGATTAACGTTATATATAAGCAAAATAAACTAAGTTCTTTTTAGTTTTCGAAGCCAAAAACCATACAAAAGAAAAAATAAGTTTTTGTCTTTTTATTTTGTCAGACGTTGTCGTTAACAAGTGAGTCGGTTTTGTAAAAGATTAAAGTAACACGCAACCTGTGTTCGATTATTCACCCTTATCGTGTTTGGCGTATTTAAAATACGCCTACGACTGTTTGGTAATAGATTAAAGGAAATAAGTTCACGTTCTCTTTAATCTATTACCAAACAGTCGTAGGCGTATTTTAAATACGCCAAACACGATAAGGGTGATTATTTCAAATTTTGTTTAATACAGTATGCAGCTCTGTTGCATAACCATAAGCCTGAATTGATTATATTCGAATTCGTTTATATGCCCCATAGTGGCGTATATGTATGTAAATTAGACTTATAGTCCCTTTAGCGATAAAGTCCACGATTTGTCTGAAACTAAAGGATGTGACTATAAGAAAAAGTTCTGTATTCCTAGTATTTTTGTTAAAGAAAGTGGGAAATAAAAGCACTTGGTTTTTCTCACCTGAAGTACGTATCACAAAATACTATCACATCATCATCAGATGCGATTTCAACTTTATACTCGTATTGGGTAATATTCGCCTCAAGATAAGTACTGCCAATCAATTTTTTAACTCGTGGTGTTATTTTCGGATCAATTGAAAGTTCTATTTCGCAATTACATTGTACAGTTGGGCAATTATAAAGAATATATAATTTAAGCAATATTAAATGTTTAAGGCCAATGTTGAACATTTCACTTTAAAGTAATTTGTAGTACTAAATAGGCTTTGAACATGGTGGAGATTTAAATAGGACACATTAAAAGTGAACGTATCTGATTAAGTCAGTGTTGTTTTTGTTTTTAATGTAAGTTGAACGAACGAATTTTGCGCTCGTCATCTAAAAACAGGCTTTTAATTGGAAAATAAATAAAAAATTTAACAAAACGGCAACAGAGAGAGATGTTTGCTAGGCAATACCTACATACACAAGCTAACACCATGGTGTTTACAAAGTAGAAGATAATTTATATGTTTAAAATTAAACAGAGTGATAACAGAGAAAAATTGAACTTTTGACGATGTGTTCCATATACCCCTCCCGACTCGAACTATGCTGTTACAAAGTAGGACACCTCGCATATTTTTTTTTTTTTTTTGCAAATAATTCGATTTAAAAAATTTCTCGTAGGATTTTCAATTAAAAATAATTAATAAATTAATATTTTTATATTATTGTTGCAACTTTATACAATGTTTGCCAGAACACACAAATAAAAATATTTTTGTATAACGTAAATCCTTATACACCTTGTTTTTATACCCTCCACCACCTCTAGTGGTGTGTCAAATTACTATGCATGCTATAGGCACCCGCGACC
The DNA here is from genome assembly GCA_963931875.1 of Pollenia griseotomentosa. Taxonomy (NCBI): domain Eukaryota; kingdom Metazoa; phylum Arthropoda; class Insecta; order Diptera; family Polleniidae; genus Pollenia; species Pollenia griseotomentosa. Next base: position 96,836,324 of record OZ007561.1, on the reverse strand, counting down.
GAAAGAATTTTTATGCAGAAAAAATAAATTTTAACCATAATGTACGATGTTAATTGTGAGTCACACCTTAACGACAAGTTTTTTGCCCAACTTTATTTGACAGCTCAAAGTTTCAGTGTTTGATAAATTCAATCATTTGAAAAATTTTTGAAAAAGTTACCAAATGTTACCAAATATAACCAAACTTAAAATGCCTTTTATAAATTGAGAAAATCATTAAAATTTATTTTAAGTTGCATTGTAATACAAAGATATTTGCACTTTAAAGTAATATAATAATTATCAGCCTGTTCAACGATATCGAACGTTAGCGTTTGCATAGAAAATTACATTTAAACAAAAAACAAACTTTAGAATTTTGTTTTAAATTGTTTTAATTGTTTTAATTTCACCAAGATCAGTTAAAATTAACTATAACTTTAACTTCCAGTTAACAATGTGTTTTGACAGCTTATAGTTTATTATAACCGAACTTGGTGAAATTGAGGGTAAAAGTTTTATTTATTTGAGACTTTTTTCGTAAAAAATATTTTTATTTTATAAGAGTTAAATCCGTCAAATTTCCATACAAAATTCAGTATGTATATTGATAGTCAATAAATTGAATATTTTTTAATATGTCGTTTTAAATATACGAAAATTGTACTTCACAGTTCAAAATAACAAAAAAAGGAAAATTGTTTTCCGCTTTTTAGCTGTCATTGACAGGACTGTCAAATGTGGCGATTTTGTAATCCTTTTGTCGATGGAAATTTAGGTTTGGCGATTGTTTTTTCGAAATTGAAAACGATTGGCGTTATGCGAAATGCATTTTATGTAAATATTTTCTAATTTACATACATATATGTATCAAAAATATTATAAAAACTTTTTTCTCGTGTTTGTAAAATTTATTTCAAATTTATAATTCTTATTATTAATAGCTGTTTTAAAATTGTTCTATTTGATACATTTTGTGAATCATTGTAAGATATTATGGCGAATATAAGCAAATTCGCCTTTCGGAGCATACATTAAATGGGGAAAGAGACAGTCAAAGGTTTTTTTGTAAATTAAAAATATTGCCAAATAATTAATAATCTTAAAACATTAAATAAATAAACATACCGACAGGTTATAAACAAGTTATAAATCATATATTTTAAATCAATGTATTTTTGAAAAATCTTTAAAATTCCTATGTGTATTTTCAAATATGTATTTAAATATATATACTTCTGGAAATAACCTAAATTTAGAAAATTTAACTTGTATTCATATTTTTAGAAACACTAAAACGACTTTTGTGTAATTTTTCAGTCATTTTCTGAAATTTATTCCGCATGTTTTTAAATCTCCATCGATTAAAACTTCATATGTTCTTGAACATGGCCGTTTTTAATATAAAAATCAAAAATGGCAATATTTTTCTTAACAAAAATCTTAAAAATATTATTTGTTGGCAGTTTTGAAAGGATTTTTTGTTTTCGATAAAGTATAAAAAACAAATAATGAAAAAATCATAGCACAGTATAAATTATTCGAGTTGGTGTATCAAAAAAACATATTCGTACGTATTATTATTTTAGAAAAAAGTAACCAAATTGAAAAAAATATTCACATCTCCACATTGAAAAAAAATATAACCAATTTTGGTTAGAAATAACCAAAAACGGCAGCTCTGCACATGATTGTCATAGATCCTTCTATCATATTAAGCTAATTCTCTGAAAACTTTTCGCTATCTTTCTTTGCCGCTAGCAAGTTCTACACCACCGTTACCGATTCAACAGCAAGTAGCCTTGTGCTGATACAAACTATCGCCATGTGCGGAGTATCGTGTTGTTAGTGACGTGTTTGCATCGCAATATTCCACGGTGGAAAGCACTTAAGAGAATTTATATATTTTTATAAATATTTTTTCCACTATATTTATTTTAAATTTGTGTAAAAATCACTATTTCTGCTGTAATTTTAACAACACCGGTTTGTACTTAAACAAAATACGGTTCTCTGTTCTTTACGCTACATCTCCACGTAGCATTTTTTTTTTTGCTAAGCACAAGCGAAAACGTCGGCAGAACAATTGCTAAATTAATCCTGATTATATTGTTGGAGAACACGTGAAATTGCTTTGCCATTAACAAACATACAGAGAAATGAAATCTCAGACAAATGAAAACTGATTTGACAGCAGATGGCTAAGCAATAATTGCTTAAGCAATCAGAAGAGCAATCATTGTGCAATGGATTGAAATCAAGACACGCCGCAAATTTAATGGAGCAGTCAAAATTTACGTTTGCCGCAATAAATATTGCTACGTGGAGACCCGGGGTTATCCGCATTGATAATACGATTTGACATGACACAACAAAAACTTACGAAACGATTTAAATTTATCAGGGGTGTGCTGGGAATCGAAAACGTAAAACGCAAGAGTTTGAAAGTTATTTTTAATACACTTTTAGTCTTATTTTTATAGTTTTTATTATAAAAGTCTGTTTAATAGAAAAATATTTGTATAATATTTGTCTTGAAATTATTTAATTTCAGAAATCTTATTAAAACAACTACTGTTAAAATTCTTGCGTTTGACATTTTCGATTTCCACTCGCAGAGAAAAAACATGATTACTAGGTGGTCACTACAAACATTTTTATTCATGTTTGCCTATTATGTTGACCGTAATAACTTGATTATAGTCCTAATAAAACTTGAAAAAATATTTTTCGTCCTTAACAATTTAACAAAGTATGTAAACAAACATTTGTATTATTAATAAAAAATAAATTTTTAAAAATAAATTTGTTATTGTTTTTATTTTGAGAAACATATAACATGTTGAAAAAGACATTTTGCGAGGTTTTTGGAAATATAGCAACATGTTTGAGACAATAATAAGTTAAAAACATTATGTCTGAACATATATTGTTACTTAAGACGTGTTTGACACAATTATAACCACAAACATTAATGATAGTTTGCGATTGTGATTGCATCAACCATGTTTTTTCTTTGCGTGCAGCACACCTTTGTATGTTTATGCTGTTGTTTCTTATGAACTTGACATCTGAACATACGATTTAAATAAGTATAAACGGAATAATAGTAAAGTAAGTACCGATTCCTCCGTTAATTTTGTGTATAACTTTTACTCGGGCTAATAACAAAGCCTATTTACCCAGACGCCCTATGAAACGCATGACCCCGAAATGGCTTTGTCCAGCAAAAATCGTTTAAAATATTTTTTGGTTCATGATTAAGCATGGCGTGTGTAACTTTTACTTAAACATTACCAGCATTACAAAATTTCGTTTAGATATCTCCTCTCATATGATCCATTCCAAAAACGAGCTTTAACCCACTTAAGGCCTTAAAAAATTGATAGAACCGACACAAAATTCATTACTTAATAACTTTAAGAAAATATTAATAGCTATATTAAATTTCGGGAAGATGAGTCCATAACTGACCATGGCCTCCATATAAGTTCTTTTCTTGAAAATCACTTAAACCCAGAAAATAGCGAAACAAATCAAATTTGATGACCTTAATTTATATTTTACTAGCTAAACTAAATTAATGGCAATCATCTTTATATAATTAAGGCCCGTTTTCACAACTTACCGATAGCTAAAGGTAGGATTTTATCGGCCTTATAAAAAGTGTTTCGTTATTAAAACTTTACTTTAACCTTAAGTGAGCGATAAAGTAAATTAAGGTTCAGCCTACCTTGTAGGTTAACGTAAAGTTGTAATAATAGAACTCTTTGTATACGGCCGATAAAATCCTAACTTTAGTTGTGTAAGGTGTCATACAGTTGGAATTGTTCAATTATATGTTCTTTCTTGTTTTATTTAAAAAAAATGTTAAAGTTTAAGTTTAATTTTAACTTTTTTAAAATTTAAAAACCGATTGCTTCTCCTGATCCTTCTTGTAACTCTATTAAACTCTCAGTCCTTAGTTCAATGTTAGCATCAAGAACTTGATTTTGATCTTGGCTTTTTGCACCATAAGAACCCCAAAAAGGCATCTTTTCAATTTGCATTACATTTGATGACTTGGGCAGGGCTCGTTCCTCTAAAACATCCATGGGAAAACCATGTAAATTGTTTGACTGCTGGACAAATTCGGGTGAACAACAAAACAAAATGCCCGCAGTTGCATAACGAAATGACTTAGAGATTTCTTTAAGCCAGGGAATTTCGGAACATATATTCGGACAGAATACAACTTCGCCAAGAGAAAGAAACTATAAGAAAACATAATTGAAAAATCAAATAAAATTTTTGTTATCATAAATTTGGCACAAACCTCGGCATAAGGTGAGTTACAGCCAACAACTATGAAATCTTCATTCTGATTATCAGTCGATGTCAAATAGGTCCAAATATAGGCTGGTACTGTTACGTTAAAAAAGCCATTCTGAAACGAATTCAAATAAAACAAATCTACATTTATTAGGATATTTCCAAAAAATTACCTTAACTTCCAATATTTCAAAATCTGCCATATTTCTCGATGGAACCTTAACAGCCCCAGATGTTCCCGTATATAACTGAAAGCTGTTATTGTAGGCATAGTTTTCTAACGTATCCATAAAGAGTTTCCAGTTTCCCAAACGTAAATTGTGCCACCATATTGTATTTAAGATGTTATTATATTCACTGAAATAATTTCCATAGGAATTCCCCTGAACAACTGAAGATATTTCAAAGTTGGCCAAGTTAAGCCATGAATTTGTTTCAATCATTTCTGCTAGTTGTGTATTAAGATCAGTTTCCCTAAAAGAAAATTAAATTTAGTATTATGTGTTTGAGGTCTGCAGCGAATACATTTTTGTTGTACTCGTGAAGTTTTTTTTTCGCGTTACACAAATACTTTTTATCTTTCTCATCACTCAAACATTGATATATCTTAATAGATATTGATACATCTTAATAGATTTTTTAAAGATTGAACCGTTAAATATGTGAAAATATAAATATATTAACATAAGAACTGCGAAGATTTTGTGCAATTCATATGGTAAATAAGTATGTATTTTCAATTCATGTAAAAATGGACTATTGTATGTACACAGAAAAAAATAAAAATTGATTTCAATTTAACAATTGGTGATATACATTAAAAAATTGATAAAATTTGCACCCCAGTAAACAAATTAATAGTATCAATTAAATATGCTTTGATATTAACATTTTCAGCAGTAATGTTGTTGATATAAGTAAACATTTAATCAACTTTATTAAATTTTTAATTAAAACTGATTTTATTTTTGATTAAAGATTAATTGAGAAAAAATTGGCGAGAATTTTTTCTGTGTAGTTATGTACACAGAAAAAATTATCAGTAGTTTTTTAACGATTAAAAAAATGTTTTAAAAGTATTTCAGTATAACTAATGTGATAATTGAATCAATTATTTTTTTGTTAAAAGAAAATTAAAAATATAATTTTGATTTTATTACCATTTTAATAGTTTTGAAATACATTTTTAATTAAAAAATAAAAAATCTTAATTAATTTTTTCGTGTAAAATAAAATAATTTAAACTTGTAGAATTGTTGTTGGGAATTGTCAAAACCTGAGCTTTATTTGATTAAATCAAGTAACACATTGTTTAAAACGATAAAGTTCTTTGATCATTTTTTTAATTAAAATTAAAAATAACATTTATTGAAAACAAATGTTCATAATTTTTAATTTTTACAATTTTTAGTAATCTAATTTTGGTAATAGGTGCAAAATCAACTAATTGTTTGCTTGATTCTATGAATTTGATGATTAGAGAAGATTTTTAATTTTTTCTGTGTACCTACCTTCTCTTCGTAATACTGCGTAATACAAAATTCGTGTGTCGTGACGAAGGCCAATGCGAACAAATTAATTACTCTGTGCTAGTTGCAAAATTAGACAAGCCAGGCACATGGCGTTTTGGCATAATTCGGGTACGCTGAATCCAATGGTGCCCACCGTTTTCGAGATATACCGTTATTTCGAAAATGGAGGAGGTTGTACAACATATTGTTACGAAAGTAACTTTAGGTTAGAATAAGTTGTTAAGAATTAGTTGTATTTATTAGTAATCTTGTATTTATTCATAAGTAATTTTATTAGTTTACATTGTTATTAAAAATTGTTATACATCATTATACATACTTCAGCCCCAACGTGCTGAATGCTCTAGATGTTAAAAAGTCCGTTAAAAAGGTTAAAGAGTAAGTGATGCAACTATTTATCCATAGATGTCGTTAATAAGTTTAAAATTCATAACATAATTAATGTATTAGTCGTTAACATCAAATAGTAAAAGCTCGAACATACGGGAAACATTCTGGAGCTTTCTAGATAAATGTTTTTGAGCATAAATGCTTTCGAAATGACGTTGACAAATGAGTTTTACTTTAAACGTTTAAGTGTGCAGATCATTAATAGAGGTCGCAATAATCAATTACGGTTGTTAAAGTGACTAAGTACTAAATAAAGTTGTGTACATTTAAAGTGCAATAAAGAACTCGAAACGGTTTATTATAAAGGAAATAAACCAAAACGTTATTGAAAGGCATTAACGTAACAATATATTCGCGTAACTCAAACACGGTTAAGTTTATTGAAATTACTAAAAACCGAAACCGAAATTCCGCAATAAAATTTCCTTTAAGAAAAGTAAAATAAAAAAATATTTTTTTTTATCAAAATTTCGAAATTTTTGTTTTTAAAAATTCATGCAGATATATAAAAAAAAGATGCAAACAAAACAAGCCATAAATGATTAAAATCCGTTTACAACTTTTGATTTTATTCACAAAGGTCGACAATTTTTAATTAATTTAAGAATTTCATAAAACGCAATATTTGTATGGGAGCCCCCCTAAGAAGTGGTGATAAGGGGAAAGTATGTATCGAGAAAATGTTAAAGACAAAAAACTAAATGATGTCGGTCATATATTTATCCCACTAGGGGCAACTCCTGGGCATTTATGGGACTTTTTCTTCAATATATCTCTAGACTGCATTGAAAATTTTGTATGGGAGCCCCCTTAAGGAATGGAGATAGCGGGTAGGTATGTTAGAAATAAATGATTGAGATGAAAAATAAAGTCGGGTTGGTCATACATTTGATCCATCTAGTTGCATCCTAGATCCGGTATATCTCGAAAACAAGAGCTAACCTAAAAAAACGATGGGCACCAATGGATTCAGCGTACCCGAATTATGCTAAAACGCCATATGCCTAGCTTGTCTAAAAAAAAGTGTCAATTCCGAGCACAGTGTAACTAATTTATTTTATTACGTTTAGCGGCACGCTTTGATTTTTGTTAAAAATAATTTTTTACGTATGCGGAGACAAATTTCCATTTTTGTTGTAATGTTAAATTTGTTGCCGTGGCGATGCCACTTGTATTATTTCACCGTGCTATGAAGTGTTTAGAGTACCTTAATACGACATGGATTTGTGAAGTTAGCATTATATGATCTCCGACGGTACATATAATAAGAAGAATATGTATTTTACTTCACGAAGAAGAGAAATAACACAACAAGTTTTATTCTACAAATTGTAGTTCTCAAAACTTTGTTTTTTCGCTGTTTTGGTCAATCAAAACTGTACTTCCCGAATACAACTATATTTGTACAGATCTCTAGTATGTATATTATAATAGATTAAAGCCAACATCAAGAAACTTACGTAAGATCAAAACTTTTAGTGGTTTTCAAACTCCAGAGATCATCTCCCAATGATTGAAATGTTTGTAGGCCGTTTTTTGTAATATCTCTAAGCTGAAAAGGGAATACAAAGTTAAAGAAAAAATTTTAATATTTTACTTGTACCGGACAAAGGGAAAGGTGGATACTAAAACGGGAGTCAGTCCGTAACAGATTTCCTGGGTGTCAGCAAAAAAAAAAAAAAAAAAATAAATTACAATTATCCTATTTAAAAAGTGTTCTAAGGTGCTAAGTAATAATCCCAATAAAAAATGAAGCTTCCAACGAAGCAGGTTTTTAAGGGAGAAACATAAAAGTTTCGCTTACCATTGCGCTTACGGAAGACATGAATTTTATATGGCGGGTTCCCACTTTGAAGCAATACATTTTTGACACATAAAGCGCATTATTCAGCGCATATAAAAATTGTTGGATGTAACGATCAGCTTTACACACTGAATGTTTTGATACAGTTATTTTTTAGTATTCTCCCTTACAAACCTGCTTCGTCGTAAGGAAATGCCGTGGCACTTGAAATGTTATTTTTTTATAAAAGTTGTTGAGAGTTCTTTCACTAACTTTACTAAATTTCTGTATGTCTTATTGCGTAGCGCATAATTGTGCGCTTATTTTTTTAAATTCTAGGCTTCAGTTGTGAACAGCCTGGTGTAGTATCATATGACAAATAAGTGGAAACGTGTAAATAAAGACCTATAAACTGACAAAACAATTAATATATTCAGATTCAAAACAAGATCTAGTGAAGAAAGCCACAATTTTTCTAAGTATGCATAAATAGACACACCCAACTCTTCTCTTATAAATTATATGGCTGGCTCCCAAAACGTCAATTGCTTTGTATTATAGCAATGTATAATGTTTTATTTTTATGCCAGATTCGACGATTTCTTGTTCCGGAATTAGCAAAGTGCCGGTTTGCTGATTTTTTTTTCCTTGAAGTGACGATTTTTTCAGTCTCCAAAGTCTGAATAAAAGATTAAAACTTCGTTCACAATCAAAAGAACATTTTCACTTGGTGTTCATAATAGAGCAACAATATCTTTTGCAACCACACACATTTTGTATTAAGAAACCGTTTGCAAAATTTTAGCCACAACAATATTATGCATTTATTATTATTTTTTACAACATTTTGTTGAAATTTTCATTCAAAACTAAATAAAATTATTTTAAACGTCAGAAACAATTTCATACAAATTGTTGCTGAAGTTCTAGTTGACTCAACTTTAGTTACATTTTGAAATAAAATTTTGTTCTAAAAATGAAAGGAAAATATATGAAATACTTGAGGAAGAAAAAAGATAGAAGAAAAACGAAATTGTTTCTCTGATTGTGAACAATGCTTTAATTTTCTGACAAGTTCGTTTTTAAATCTTGGAATGTTTAAAAGCCGTACCTTAACAAGAGCGGATGGCTGCCATATGCCATACCAAAGCAAGAGCGTCAACGTTGTGTCACGAACAGTAGTGATAGCTTTTTTGTTTAATAAACCCCACAAATTATAAATAAAAATAGAGATAATAAGGCTAGATTGACCAAAAAATAGCTAAATTGCCATTATTAATTAACAATAGCGGTAAACTTCACTATTAAACGAGCTGTCAAAATCAATTTTTCCAATTGAAGCGCTCTATTCAAAAACTAGAAAACGCGTCCCGCCTTTGTTTAGGTACGGCTATAATATGCAAGTGTTAAGAAAATATTTAAATGATTATTTTCAGAGTACAAAAACATCTTTTATCTTTCGTCAAACCCTCATCGAATGAATCTTTAGCAGAAAGAAAAAAGTAGTGCTTCCAAGTGGGAATTTGCCATTTAAAAATCATGCCTCTTGTAAGCAGGTTTGTTAGGGGGTGTTGCGCTTCTCTCCCTTACAAAACTCTGGTAAGCTGGGATACGATTCTTGACATGAAAGACTCGTTAGATAATCTTTACCCACGTCTTAAACGATTCCCAAAACGATTGAAGAAGCGTCTTTTACTGTGCTATGGAGAAATCTCAGTCGTGTTACAGTTTTTCCCATGTGAGGAATCTTCTACGATTCAAAAATGCGGCATCGACGATCAAATACGCTCTGTATGAAACTCCCAGTAACTCTTACACGATTGAAAATGCTAGCTGGGTGTGAAGTAATTATGTTTTTGTTTAAATGTTTTTTTTTTATAGAAATCGAACAAAAACTGTTTAAAAAAAAACTAAATTTGAAGTTGTCCGATTTTATTGACGATTTTTAGAAACGTGAAAGACGATTTTTAAATTTTTCTCAGGAAATTGACGATTTCCTCACAATTTTATCTGGCAGCACTGCTGTTAAGTATAAGTTACGCAGCAAAAAAGCAATCAGAGCATCGGTTTTAAAGTTGACGCTTTGTGACATTTAATTTGCAAACAATACAGATTTATTTTTAATATTATACATTGCATCACTTCGTGCCGGTTAACTCACGTCAAGTTTTACTTGTCAAGTCTTGAGCTTTTAGGAGAGCAGGGAAAAGAGAATGCCATTTATTTTCCCCTCTCTCCTACAAACTCAAGACTTGACGAATCAAACTTGACGCGTGTGAACCGGCACTTACATTTCAAAACGTTGGAATAAACAAAACATATAGTTGCATTGTTTCGGCACCATGTACATGGTTAAAATACAGTAGTAAAACTGTATATAAATGTATATAAATTTTGTATAGGACCAGAAGGGGTCCTACCAACATTTTTATGAAATAAATTTTTCTTATATAAAACTTTTAGAAAAATCAATTTATATAATGGCTAAATAAGAACATAAATTGAAATCTTAAAATTAACTTTGAACTGATCCAAACTTATCTGTCCAATTTCGAATGTTGCTGCAATGTTTGCTCCTTTCACTTTTATTGTACGTTGGAGATGGGTAATAAAAATTCGTCATAGTCGAAAATACTTAGAAATAACACTTATTTTTATTTTTTATTTCATTAAACATCTACTTACCATTTCAATATTATGCCTTTGAGCTGGGTTAGTGACATTATAAGTGATTGTTTGTAAAGACCACTTATTTAAATTGAAGCAAATTCCAGCCAACATATGATAATATTGATTGGATTTTACCGCCAGTGAAAAGGTTTTACCATTCTGATCCTTCTCACACCATTCATACGTTTCATTTGCATCATAAATGCTAAATTTTAGCTGGTTGCACTCCAAAACGGTTTCTTGCAAAAATGAATTATTAAAGTAAAGTCTGTTATTTAGACACTGTAAATTAATGGATGTTTGGTTTTTTAAAACAACATCATAACTGCGATAACGATGATGATAGCCATTACGCTTATTCTCGGAGTAAGTATAAGAAATTGAACTGGAATTAGAAAAAAATATATTAGAAAACTAAAAACAATATAAATAGGTGCCGGTTTTCTCCAAAAATTCATAAGATATGTAGTTATTCATCCAAATCACGCTTTTTGCTTCGCAAAATTGTCGACTTGCTTGAGCATATTATCGCATATTTTATTGAAAAAGCTTTCTTTTACATATGAGGCTTACAAAGGATGATATAAAAATTTTTGTGGTTTCTATAATACATAAAAAAAACCTTTATCTTCAAAGATAATTGCATTGGTAATATGTATGATGTTTTGCTACTATGTGCTATAAAACAGTTAATAGAAAAAATAGCTGTTAATATACGTTTATGAATACAAATTTTTAAAATGAGTTAAAGAACCCAGAGCGCTTGCTAGCTATTATATACTTTAAACTTAAAATAAGTCAAAAACTACTGATAAGCATCTTAATGGGAAATTGCTTCTTTTGCTATGCTCCAATACCAAAATACAATTTTTTTCCGCATTTTTTGAAAAACTGCAAATTTTTTTTAATGATCATGTTTTGCTACTATGTATTTGCTATTTAATAGTAGCAAAACATCATATAACACAGAAAAAATTCTCCAAAATTGTTCACCAATTAAAGCATTAATCAAAAATAAAATCAGTTTTAATTAAAAATTTAATCAAGTGAATTAAAAGTTTAATCAAGTGAATTAAACGTTTAATCAAGTAAATTAAACGTTAAATTAATACTATTAACTGGTTTAATTGATACTATTAATTTGTTTACTGGTGCAAATTTAATTAATTTTTTAATTAATATCACAAATTTTTTAATTGAAATCAATTTTTATTTTTTTCTGTGTAACGAATGCCAATATTTTTGAAGTAAATTATATTTATTACAGAAACAACAAAAATTGAGATAGCAACCTCTGTTTCTATACCCCTCAAATATCTTTAATGAGGAAAGTTCTTGTCTGGTAAAACACGATCTTTATATTATCGAAAACAATTTCTACATACAGGGGACTTTCTGGTCATATTTTCTATTTTAACAAAAGAAAAAATTCTACAGAGATACACTTCTATTATCTCAATGCAGTAAAAACCTAGTAAAAATAATTAGTTGGTCAAGCCCAACCTTGCTATACCCTAGATATTCAGGGGGCTTATTCTGGAAGTTGTAATCGAATACTTTTTCGACTCGAAAGCAACTTTGTTTCTTATGCTTTCAGTCCATCTTGAACAAATCGAAATCATTTTTTCAGTGTTGAGAAAACTCAAATAAATGCTTTATAACACTAAAAAAATTATTTAGATTCGTTCAGTATCGTCTACAGTTTTCGATCACGACTACCAGAATTAGCCCCCACACTGAAAGAAAAATGCTTCATATATTTAATGAATCGTGTACATAGAAAAAATTTCACTGGTTAAATGAAAATTTTCATGGTCCAAATGGAATTTCGTAGTTATAATGAAGTATGTTCGTTAAAATCGATTCATTGGATTTCGCAATTACGTTAAAAATTTTCATTGGATATATGAAAGCTAAAGTTTGTCCAAGTTAAACAAAAAATTTTAATTGGGAACATAAAAACAATATACAAACATATTCGAAAAAGCATGCCTTCATATGTTTAAATTTTCATTATGACAATGAAAAATTTCAATATAGTAATGAAACAAAAACTTTCAATCCATAAATACGTATGTTTTTAGTTTTCTTTAATATGTACATACCTAAATACATATAGTAGGTATGTACCAGAGAACTGAAAAATAAACTATTTTTGTTGATTTATTCATACGCTTAAATTTACACTCTATAACTGCAAAACAAATTTCAACTTTGGTAATTTTGTCATCGTTTTGTACACATTTGATTTGTGCATGTGTGAGTTTTTTATTGAAAGTGCTTTGTTTGCATTTATTGTTGGCGCACGCAATAACACAAACTCCTCTTAGTCAAAAGGCAAACATTCTTATGCTTTTGCATTCACGTAGTCAGATAGTACTATCGATACTATCGATAGTCTTAAACTATCGAAAATATCGATAGGAAAAAATTCAATATCGATATTATTATTATTTAAAATACAGCTGTAAAGACATGTTGCAGCAGCTATACACACACAGTTTTTTTGCCGCAAGTTTTTACTTGCTATTATGAATACAAACAACAAGAATGGCAGGTGCTATGGATTGCTTAGCTGTGCTGTTTTTACTACAAACTTAAGGCCTTTATGCCGAAATTTGTGTGTGCTTACATAGGGAATGAAATGTCATAACAATTTTTAAAAACTATCATCTAAAATAACGTGTGTACATACATAAGTCTCATACGTTCATTAAAGTGATAAAAACAACGAATTGTAGCCTGATAAAAAAACTAGTTAAAGTTTTCCTACTTTAGTACAAACATTCAGTCGATAGTAATATCGATATATCGAAAGTGAAATCTTACTTTTTTGAAAGTATTCATCCAATGAATAACATTCATAGATCTAATGTAATGTTTCATTAAATACATTTTAATGAAACAGGTTTCATTGATCCAACGAAGCGCTGCATAGGTTCCTGTTTAAAGCAATTTTTCATGGGATTAATGTCAAAATTCATTGGTATTCTGAAGAAAATTCCTTCAGTGCAGGAATAATAATAAGGCATAAAAAATTAATAATTAAAAAAAGTGCAGGAATAATAATAAGGCATAAAAAATTAATAATTAAAAAAAAAAACTGATATAAATAGTGGCAGAATGCACATATCGATGTCAGATTTTGCACAAATATATTAGTTCTATGTATCTAGAAATCATACCACAAATGTTCGTAAAGATCGGTCCATAGTTTACCATAGGCCCCATATCAATCTCACTCTTGGAAAACACTTTAGTGCGCCTAAACCGTAACGATAATTGTTATCAAAATAAAATTTGGTCAGTCGTAGATTTACAAGACTAAAAATCCTACAGTCACCTTTCTTGAAGATTGGTCCATAATTTATCATAGGCCCCAAAATCGTAACGAATAATGCTGATGTAATAAAATTCGGTCTGTCACAGCTTTATGAGACTCACACTATTAACTATTAACTTTTGTAAGATCGGGCCATTGTTTACCATAAGCCCCATATAAGGCCCACTCTCTAAAAACACTGATGTTATGTATGATAAAAGAAATGTGAAGAAACAGAACAAGAAAAAAAATTTGTTAAGCTAAAAACGGAAACAGCGTTATAGATATTTAAAGTCTGTTGACGTTTTGTTTTAGGAATTATGAGAAAAAGAGAAAGGACAATATTTGCATCATTTAGCTTTCTTATATATTTAATAAAATAGGAAAAATTTTACGCATCACCAATATTAAGCACTATTCGCATTAACAAACACTTTAGTACGCTATTGCAATAATATTGGCCTGTAACAGTTTTATCAGACTGAAGATCGGTCCATAATCCCATATAAATCCCACTCCGGTTATATTCTAACTGTAGGTAGAGGGTATCAAAGATTCGGCGCAGCTGAATATATCATTCTAATTTGTTTCTTTTTTAAATCCGAGAAGTGGGATAAGCATTGGTTTAAAAGACTAGTACGTAAATAACTATTCATAGTTGTTGCATTGCAAAACCGGATATGACCAATTAAAATAAAATTTTTCTAACTTGGATAGGATAACTGTGTTTCTTTTATTTATAAATAAAATTAGCATACGCTGTTCTTACTAAGTTTATTGTAAAAATTTCGCAATGGGATCTCCTTAAGCTTAAAAGGTTTGCCAATTTATAAACAAATTTAATATTTGTATGGGAGCCCTCCTAAGGGGTGGACTGAATTTAAAACGGGTTTCGACAAATTCAAAAATTTCAAGGCCCAGAATTTCGAAAATCCGTTTTACATACATTGCACGATTTTTTGGTCTTAGAAGAGCCCTAGTGAAATTTAATGCAAAAAATTTTCGTCGAACATTTTAACCCTCTAAAGTGCCGTTTAAGTATTATTTTGTGTGGAAGTTAAAAAAAGGATAAATATGACGCCTTAAAATGAGTGTTAGAGGGTTAATATATTCTAAGAAAAGAATCACCATACAATTCTACTGAAGCCATCTGATATTATTTTTTAGCTCAGAAGTAAATTCAATATATTTTTTTTGACTTATACCAAACGCCTTTTAAAAAAATTCAAACCCCTTTGGCGGATTTGCTCTACTAGTAGTCTACTTTAATTTTGCGTTGCAAGTGTTGAGGCTGGCGGCGATGACCCGAATTTTGTTGCACTGTGTTATAAGTATGATTTAGGCTAATTTCAGATTAAAAAAAAAATTGGTCTATGTTACAAAAATTGGAATTAAAAATTATCACTTCCGGCTTAGAAGTTCTTTTGCCTGTAAAGAAATCTACTTAACTCTTATACTCATGGATATCCCATTCTCAAACTTTTACAATATAATAAGGACACCTTAGGCTCATTTTGGTAAAAAAAACTACAAAAAAGGTACTAAGTTCGAAAAATTCTTATTTAACATTCATATCTACTACAGCCATAGTTATACTAAATATTAACAGCCTGTTCGTCGATTTCGAACGTTAACGTTCGCATAGAAAATTATGTATATATAAAACAAAAACAAATTTTCGAATTTTGTTTTTGTTTTAAATGTAATTTTTTATGCGAACATTAACGTTCGAAATCGACGAACAGGCTGTAAGAAATTTCGGGCAAAATTATTTTCTGCTATGTCCGTTTCGCTACCCCACTTGAAATAAAATTGGTAACATATTATTGACAAAGATCTGGTTTGATTACAAAGTTATTTGTACCAAATTTCGTAAATTTTAATGTTACCGTAAGATATATAGAAATTTATACTGTCTTTGTATGGGAGGTATCACGCCCACTTCTTGCGTTCAGTCCAATTTTTATGTTGTCTTTGTATTGCAAGATTGGATTTTGTGTATAGAAAACCAAGTTTAAACAATTTTTCTCCTAACTGTCTACTGATACAGTCAAATCCCGATAATTCGTACCCCGATAAATCGTATTTCCCGATAATTCGTAATAAACTGTCGGTCCCTTGAAAAAATCTCGTTAATTCGTAAAATTTCCATACATTTTGGTCCCCTCGCTAATTCATAATTTTTTTTTTTTCAAATAAAATCTTCTTTACCTCTTATAAATCGTAATTGTTTGCTAAAGCTTCGTACAGACGGTGGTCAGATCTTACAATGTTGTCATTAAAATTGACTAAAAATGTCTTGCAACTGTGTGAACATTGTAAGCTCATTTTCATTTGGCAGATGTGTTGAATTAATGCATCTGACATTGGTGCCATTGTGGCATTGAAAAATGACAACATTGTAAGATCTGACCATCGTCTGTACGAAGCTTAACTCGAAGCATTCAGCACTTGATGTATATTTTATAACGCAACATAGAATATTTTTTTTTTTGTTTTAAAATAAAAGGGTTTTAGTGACAATATAAACCAAATTTAGATATAGTGTGCAGAAATATTTTCATGCGACTGCCCTACTTTAAGTGTGAGTCACTGTATGTGACTGCGCCTGTTCATATTATACTTACGGACATGTATATAGCTACCCTAGTTTTTATGCAAATTTTACATAGATTTTATTAACTATATAAATGAACTGCAAACTGGTAGATATTACTCTATCAGGCCTGTCACACATTCCGTTTGAAATGGTTTCAATTCCGTAGTTGCAATTCCGATCGAATTTGTTGTACTTCTACTTTTGATCGAAAAGGATTTCTGTGACATACCTTTAAATAGAAATTATCCCAATATGAAATTTAACTTGTGCATAATCGGTTTATCCGGCCTGTCACAGAAATAAATTCTGATCGAAAGTGATTTCGTTTTATGTGAAGAAAGATACAAAATCACAGAAATAAATTCCGATCGAAAGTGATTTCGTTTTATGTGAAGAAACCACTTCCAGTTTCGAAACTGTGACAGGCCTGTATAATTCAAAAATAATTTATGAGCAATAATTACTTTTGGGACTCTTGAATCAAACATCTTAGTAAAATTTTAATGTGCGCGTTTTATATTCTCTTATACTTATCGTAGCATAAAAGTCTCTCCCAAATTTGATGCCGCAATATTTAAATTATTGCAATAATAGATCTACAAACTAATTGTTGTGTATTTTTGTGACTCGTTATTCCTGAAGATGACATCCAAAGGATGTCGAAATATTGAAAAATAAAGAATTAAAAAAAACTGACCTCAAGCTTGAAGAAATTATTTATTTTTAAAAATTATAATTAAAAAAGGTCGAATAATTAAAAAACTTAAAAAGATTTAAATTTTAATTTTAATTATAAATACATAAAATACTATTACCTGAAATTTGTTGCACAAAATGCCTCGATTTTTTCGCCTTCATTAAGTTCTATAGCTTTACCGTTATAAGGTAATTCAACTCTATATTTGCCAAATACTTTCTTATAAAGAGGCGATGTTTTAACATTTTCTGGATATTGAATTACACAAGCACTTTCAATAAATACAACTTGAATAAGGCTTAAAACGCAAATGCTGATTAAGTACTCAATTTTTAATAATTTCATAATCAGAAATAAATTAAATAAATTTCTTTAGCAGATGAATAAGAAAATTAAGGCAACTGTTCTAGCTAAATGACTAGAAATAACTAAATTGATTTTTAAATACTTTTTTATTTTTAAAAAGCAGATGAATTGCTTAACTGATTGATTGTTTTGATAAGCTTTAGGGTATTTATAAATTAAGGAAAACTCGGATTATGAGGAAATAAAACCGAATATTTTTTAGCCCGACATTTATAAAAAACGTTATGGGAATTTAAATTGATTTTCGGAAATAATTTTTTTTATTTTAAATTCCGCCGTATTTAACGATTGGAGGATCACCACTAAAATTTTGTATTAATACACTTAAGTAAAGCTAAAACTCACATGGGCAGGGAGTAGCGTGAATCCTTGAGCTTTGGCTAAATATTTTGGGCTTTAAATCGGGCAGCATTTAAATCTGGTTTTCTTTCAGAAAGTCTGAGTTAATACTTCCTGCCCATGTCAGTTTCAGCTTAACTAAAGTTTTTGTTTTAGAAAATAGAATTTTACTCCCTAAAAGGCCGACTTTTAT
Organism: Pollenia griseotomentosa; assembly: GCA_963931875.1. Classification (NCBI taxonomy): domain Eukaryota; kingdom Metazoa; phylum Arthropoda; class Insecta; order Diptera; family Polleniidae; genus Pollenia; species Pollenia griseotomentosa. The sequence continues at coordinate 96,818,143 of OZ007561.1, read as the reverse complement.
ATTTTACTTTTTTTATGACAAGCAGAATCAGCTATAGAAATTTATACATACAAACAAAAATTTAGGATCGCTATATTATATGAAAAAAACGTGCTTATAAAAAGTACCAAAAGTACGAATTCTTACCCTTTTTTGTCCTTTTAAGTTAAAATTTTTTAAATCTATGTAAATTTTACCGAATAAATGACCGATTTTTAAAAAAAATTATATTTTGTGTGATGGCGATGCAAAATCGTACCAAAAATAGAGGGTATAGGGTAATTCCATTCTTCTCTTTTTTGACCATTTTAACCTTTCCTGGTTCAAAATATAGCCTCTAACAATTTCGCTATAATATTCTATGCTGCTACCGAATTTCATCAAAATCGGTTTAGCCGTTTGGGCGTGATTGCGGAACAAACAAATAAACTTACACCTCATTTTTATAACATACTAGCTTAACCCGGTGCGATACGCTACCCCCGTTGAAATAAAATTAGTAAACTTTTTTTTTAAACTGATCTCGTGTTTTGATAACGAAGCAATTTGTACTAAATTTAGATAAATTTACAGTTACCGTTTTCCCGACACCCAGAAATCTATATTGTATTTATATTGAAGCTGCCATGGGTACTTTTTCAATCCAGACTTTTCGTAAAGAAAACCAAATAATTTGATCTGGGTTCGAATCTCAGGTCAGTCAGGAAAGAATAATTATCAATAACAATTTTAATTTATTTTCATGTTGTAAAATTCCTTTCTTCATGGGAATAATTTAATGAAGAATTAAATTTGATAGACTTAAGCCTGATTAAGAATATTAAAATTTGGATTAAAACCATAAATAGTTCGACAAAATATCCACAATACTAATTAAATTTAAAAACTTTTACTTTAACTGTTCGACAGATAGATATATAGAGAAATTTATTCATTCCATTCATTACATATAAATACTGAATTCTAGTTTGGTTCATGTCCACTTCTACAATCCCGCCCATTTTTGACAGATGCTGTATATTGAGAAGCAGTCTATTTGTACCAAATTTAGGCAATTTTACACTTACAGCTCTTCACATATACATAATTCTATTTTGCACCACGCCCACTTCTCTAATCCGGCCAACATTTAGTCGCAGGGTGCGTATTGATAACCATTATGTTTGCACCTAATTTGGAAACTTTGGCTCTTGCCACGCCTAGTTCTCCAATCCCGTCTATTTTCTTTTGGAGAGGTTGTGTGGTTATAAGTCGTTCTTTAGATATAAATAAATTTATTTTGGGCCACGCCCACTTCTTCAATCGCGCCCAAATTTTGTGCATTAATAATCTAGATGCTTGTATCAAATTTGGAAACTAAAGCTCTTGCCATTCACCAGATATACAGAAATCTATATTGTCTTTATAGGGGATGCGCCACGCCCACTTAAAATTTCAAAAATATAAAGCCTATAACTGCTTTCAGACTATCTTTAATATACTGTAAAAGTTTCATAGTGCACATACATAAATTTTGACATGTCTATTCTCGCACTTAATCAACAAGAACTCAAAATTGTTTATTTTTTTGTCTGCAAAATAGTCCGCTTTTTGAAATTAAACGTTTGGTTTAAAACAAAATTTGCATATGCCTTTAATATAAAATTGAAAAGTATCTACTGAAACTTTTTTAATACCGAGTTAACAACCTCTGGTTTATCAAGTGCGATATATTTGAATAATACCCAAACTTCATAATATCTCTCAATTCGGCGGTGCATCTTGTGCCAAAACAGGGATTTGTATTTCCCTTAATATTTTACATTTTGTCTAATGTAAGTCACTACACAGTCCTTCCAATTAATCATATAAGTAATCGGTTTGAAGTATTCGTCATATTTATATCAATAATACATGAAATCGTTATCAATGTTTATACAAAATATATTTTTTTACAAAAAATTGCTAAACAGCAAATTGTATGTTTGTTGTTTTTACAGTTCATGTGATACCCCGTAAACAAAGTAAGAAAAATTGAGCTTCATTCAACACAAATAATTCCAGAAATAATAATCATAAAAACAAAAGGTTCTCAAATAATTCTAAGGGGTTCGGCGATGCATTAAACAGTTAGAAATTCCTACCCATCGACATCATATGGGAAAAATATTTGTCGAAATAAAATTTTATCGCTGGTTTTTCTCGTTAGTATGTGCATCATATTAAGTGCATAATTTTCGACTTGTGGTGTAGTCTTAAAACCGGACTTAGCCCGACTTAACTTTCTTCTTGAATTTTTAAGTCGTAGAAAAATCTTTTTTTTTAACAAACAACAAACACACATATTTCATTAATTCTATGGTTGAAAAGAAAATCCTTTATTTCGTAAAATATTTACTTTAATACTTAATCAAATTTTATTAAATTAATATTTCTATTAAATTGCAAAGCCTCGGCTGTAGTTGTTTTAACAAATGGCTCGATATTTGTTGCTTCTAAGCCCTCCATGGGAAATCCTTGTAGGTAATCAGTTTGTCTTATGAAATCGGTGGAACAACAAAACATGATGCCTGCATTGACATATCGAAAAGATTGCGAAACTTCGTTTAACCATGGAAAAATGAAAAAAATATGTGATTGCTTGAATTACAGTTTCCCCAAGAAAAAGCTTTTTTATTTGGTTACGGGTATGAAAACAATTTTTAACCTAAAATTTTCTAACTTACTGTGGTTACTTAAGCGATGTTATTGTCAACCACATTATGTGTAAACCTGTCCATCAAAAGATCTCCCGGGGGATTTGTGGAAATCATCTTATGGATATTTCCACTTCTGGTGTTACATTTTTTGAGGAAATCAGGTGCGGTGAATCACTGAGATTCGGCAAAATTCAATATTGACAGATCTCTTGAGATCTTTAGGATTTCTTGCGATCGCGGCTGAACAGAGATCCTATCTGGTACCATGGGAGTCTGTATATCCCGGTGAGCAGGCACCACACTAAGTATTGGTTGAGCCCTCCATTAGTATGGTTCTTGTGGGAAATGCTTCCTGTCTTTCAGGAAGATTGTCTTTGCTGACGTTTTAATTTTCTTATAATTAGAACTTTTATGGTTTACAGATGGGGTGCAAAGAATGGATGCTGTTTTGATGAAGGGATGCTTTCGGGGACCTCTTAGTGGTTGTGGATAACTACCCTGAGGAAGGATTATCCCTAGGTGCTGTTGCTATAGATGCTGTAAACAATTTTCCAACAGCAGCGGAGGTTTAATTGTTCCAGATCCTAAGCAAGTGCTAGTGTATAATCTTGCCTGATTATGCACTCAAATTGCCAACTGGGTATGTTGCTTGCTCTCACTCTCGGGGGCGGTATGTAAATGCATTGTTTGGCACCCAGCGGTTAAGAGTCCTAAGACAGGTATCCATGTAAATCTATTCCACAGTTGTCTTTCAAAAGAAAACATTACCATATTATGTTTGCCTTCTACAATGTTATGGTGAATCAGAATATTTATATGTTCACTACAAATAAATTAATGGTTGCGTATCATCCATAACATGTTGCTCTTGAAATACGGTTGAATGAGAAAAATGTTATGATTGATAAACAACCTTAAAATTATTATTTCAACATGATTGTAGATAACCAAACTAAGGTTATAACTTCTAATGGAGGACGGCTTTAACCACAATATGGTTGCAGGTGGCAAAAATATTTTTAAAGTAATGTAAATTATTGTAAAAACTGTTTTGTTAGCTTTGACCAAATGGAAAAATAGCTTTTTGATGCGTGTGGGTTAGAAGTACAAACCTTAAATCCGAAACGGTGGTAGTTTTAAAATTCCATAGATCTTCGCCTAAATCTTCTGATGGTATGGTAAACTGCTGAAAAATATTATCAAAGAATTTTTATTACAAAATGATTAAATAAAAAATAAATTTATTTGAGAGTTATATTAAATTTAGGATATTTTAACTGACTTGCAATTACTGAACAACTTATTTTTCAATGAATACTTCATACCATCTGCATTACATAGTTGTAGCTTAGTAATGGCTGACATATAATATGATACATAAGTACTTGTTTATGAGTTGATTAACGAAATTTATAATTTATTCATAATAAAATGCATCTAAGGTTTTATTTATTTATTCATATCGAATAGAAATTGATTTCAAATATTTGTTCTTACAATTTGTTTTTTTTTTTATTTTTTATAAACGAAGAACAATTTATAATTTCAATATGAAAGATTAATGACCCTATTGCGGTTCTCCACTCAACTCACTTCGGTCGTGTAAGACTAAAACCAACTTACGCACAACCAATCTTGACTTAGAGGAATTGTGTTATTGCGTGCGCAACAATAAATGCAAACAAATCACTTTCTATAAAAAACTCACACCTGCACAAATCAAATGTGCACAAAACGATGTTAAAATTACCAAAGTTGAACTTTGTTTTGCAGGCATAGAGTTAATGTAAATTTAAGCGTATGAATAAATCAACAAAAATAGCGGATTCTGCAGTTCTCTGGTATAGATGCGCTACGTACAAAGATACAAATTCGTGGTGATTCTAACTCTCTTTAAGTTCCCAGTGGCAAGTTAGAACTTCCAATAAGTAATGAAACTTTCTTGTGCCTGATTAGTTCTTCTTCTGGTTGGGGTAGCTGTTGGCTAGTCTGCTGGTTGTATTATTGGTTCAACTGACTAAGTAAATTTGACACTTGATGGTGGAATATTTTCAACATCAAATACTTGACCGGACTTGCAATACAAGACCTGCGAAACAGTATCCACAAGGCTATATAATCGAACTTTTTTTTTGTGATAGGCCTCCCCCTGTCGCTTGAGTGTTTCTTTTATAATTGGCAAGTTTTTTCTTTATACTTGCCTTGTAGTGTATCCAAAACTGTGCCAAGAATATCACAATCAGATTAAGAAGATTATAAATTTCTAAGGAGTTCTTGTCGTGGTCCCAAGCTATTTAACTCCACTATAAACTCTTCCCATAACTCCTTACATGAATTTATCATCATACCAAACTTTGGTGTTTTCCGCGAGCAATTTCTAAGTTTTTCTAAATAAGCTGGACAAGCCGCTCAGTTTTTAAAAGTTTTCAAAAATAGGGAAAAAGTTATTACAAAAATTTGTACATAAGATTTCTCCATTTTGTTTTAACACAACTACTTTTTAGCAGTTGTGTCGATTTAGCATTTTTGTCCACCAAACTTTTACAAAGTTGAAAACGGCAATACCACGAAAAAAAAAACTGATACACAACTGAATAGCCAACTGCCGGTTGAGTTGAGAATGGCAATGTGAATTTACGAAACACATCCAAACTGTTACAAAAGTGGAGAGCCGCAATGGGGGCATTAAATACTAAATTGATTTTGATTTGTATTTTAAAATTAAAAATCCAGCCGATATTATAAAGGTATCGTCTAGCTGTTATAAACTATAATATGTGATATCGATTTTGTATCATAAACGATAGTATTTATTTAAATTGTACCATTCCTTTAAATATTTTTCTATGAAAACATCATATCGTTTTTGCAATCATATCGTTCTCTTGCTTATTGGCTATGAATATGTAAGTCCTTAATGCAGGGTAGTCAAATTTTGCACTAAAAAGTAAATTAAATTAAAAACACATTCAGTTTTGTTGATACCAATGTAAAGTACCTATTTTTAAGCTAATGTGGTAGTGACTTACTGAACTCCATACTTGTAAGCGAGGGCGGAAAGTACTTGCCTCCAATGGCATCACCGTGTTAAAATAATGAGTTAAAATGCCATTATATAAGTAATGAAGAGTATAAATAAGGATCAGCTTTTTAGGGACTAAACCAAAAGCACATAATTTTTACCATTCTTGCAATAACAGTAAGATATCCCGATATATTCAATGAAGTGACTTTACTTAACTGAAAAAGATTTTTGTGTAAGTTAATAATGAAGAAATTTTAAGAATTTATGGAGCATTGGTGTAAATTTTGCATATAATACTAATAATAATGTTACTATATCTTTAAAATTAGAGCTGATAGGGAAAAACTAATGACGCCATCGTCATCAGCAGATGAATACGATGATGAAGGAACGATCACTTATTTTTATTTCAGAAAACTTTAGAAATCTCCATTGTGCTGGACTGTGTTATACAGTAGTTCCCGCTTAAATGATAACCCCTCTTAAATGAGCAAAATGTGCTGGTAAGCAAAATTTTTAACATAATAACATGAACAAAATCCCGTTTAAATGACTTCGCTTAAATGCGTTCCCCGTTTAAATGATTCATTATTTTTTTCCGAAATTACAAAAATTTGAGCAAAATAAATCGCTTAAATGCGTAACTAAAAAACTTGCTTTTTCTAAATATCCGGCAAGGCATTTATAAAGTAAGTAATAGTATTTTTGTACTTATATGTAAGGTGTTGACAAATATTTAAAACGGCAGTTGAAGTAACAAAGTAAATTTCTCTTGAATTTCGAAAATCACAGAGAATAATTTTAAAGAGCTCCAACTTATTCTCAAGTTTTAAGTGCAACAAAATAAATGCACTAATGAAGTTGAAACCATGGAAGGAAGACATAATAAATGGTTTTAATAATATAAGCACGGCGTTAACATTTGCCAGTAATTGCAAGACGGTAAGCAATACATGCAAACTTTTTCACATATCCATACACACTTTTTGAAACGTTCTGTTTCCTTTAGTGTTTGGTTCGGTAGATTTGTGGAAAAAACAAACGCTAGAAGTGTTTGTATAGAAAATCATTAAAAAAATAACGTTTCCCTGTTAGTCATCTTTCGAACACAAAAATAATACTTTTGTTTTTATCAAATTCAAAAAAAGATAAGAACACTTAATTCCGTTCGGTTTTTTAAATCCACAAACTTCATTGTGTTCGGTGCGGCTCATTAATGTTCGTCCCATTTCGCTGGTAAAAAAAACCAAACATTTTTTACAAAAACAAAATACATATACGAAAAAAAAAAATAAAAAGCCAGCAAAATAATTTTACACAAACAAAACATATACACAATACACATACAAGCTGTTCGTGGTGCGGTCGTTGCTAAAATTTTTTGTTTGTTCATTATCAATGTAAAAAAAGAAACATTATAGAACATTAAAATATAGTGTTTGTCTACAGTATCACTACAATTGTTTTGTTTTTTAACGAAGAGCAGAACAATATATAATGTTCGGCTCTTTCTTGAAAATAGTTACGAACGGTATGAAGGGTTGTGTTCGTCTACACAATCACTAAAAAAAAATAGATATCGGTCTTGGGTGTGTGAGCCGAACGCTAAATAATGTACTGTTTATTTTCGAACACTGGTTTATACTGTCTTGCCAGTACTGGCAAATGTAAACGCCGTGCTATATTCAATCAAAAAATACCGACTTTTTTAAGCGCTGTTAATAAAAAAACATTTTTATCAAGTATTAATAAATTGTCGAGCTTGAGTTCTTTTTTTAAAAAACTTTAAATGTTTATTCGAACCAATATGTCTGCACTTCTTTGAGTGCCTTCTTCAGGGTTTTTTTTTTCTTATCTTATTTTATATATTTCCCAGCAAAAACTGATGTTTCATCAGAACCAGTAATGTAAGGGAGGATTCGGATTGAAGCGCTTACACTTACTTCTATGAAATATTACATGATTTTTGCTTGGAATTCCTCGCGCAGAAGCTCTGCTGTAGAGATCTGAAGAACGCTTATTTCACGTTTTGAAAACTGACATGATTTATGTTTATAAAGTAAGTGAAAAAAATTAAGCTTTGAAAAATTGTTATTTCAGCGCTTAAACATTTTTTTACCCTAGGTCTACACTAAAGATAAATATCTCAGCAAGTTGGCAATGACGTTGGCAGAATAACAGAGCAATATTTCTTATTACTCCGCTTATGTTAAAGGCATGGGAAAACGTAGTTATGTTAACTCATAGTTTGAAAAAAATCAAGGAAGAAAGTGCAGTGTAAAAACTGGCGCTATCTTGCAAAAATTATTTTTATTAATATAAATTCTTTCTTATTCGACTTTATTATTTAAATGTGTATCAATTTGTTTAAGCTTGAGCTCTATTTTTTATAAAAAAAATAATTATTTTATTAATTTTTTTTTTGTTGAAGTAAAATTAATATTTTTTTTATAAAAAAGAACTCAAACTTAAAAAAATTAATATAAATTTAAATAATAAAGGTCAAATAAGAAAAAAATTATATTAATAAAAATAATGTTTGTAATTTAATTTTAGTGTTTATTTAATTCTTTAATTTAATTCTTTTACTGCAATTATAATTTGCTACCATTTCACAAATAAAATTTTTTTTCCTCACGCAATTTGCTTCTATTTTTTTCTTTTTGCTTCTTTTTTTCAATTGACGACCAAATTTGACGTTTTATGATAGCAATAATTGTCAACGAAAATGGACTAACAATTATTGCAACATGAATTGCCGGCAATAAATATGTACAAAAAATTGCTGCCTACATTAAAGATAACATAATTTTGACATTTGCTGCAATATATGTCACAATAATTATCTCTGGTATAGACGGGCAGTTATAAATCTAAAATATTTTTTTTGAACAAAAGTTTTATAGTAATTATGTATGATTTTTGTAAAACTAAGTTAAATTTTTTTATTTTTTATCAAAAGAATAAATTATTTCACTGCTTCAATAAAGCAGTAGAAAATGTAATCTTTAAAAAACAAAAACACAGCGATTCTCTTCTAGTATTAAGAACCCCAATTTAAGAATTGTAGGATTGTATGCCTTATCTTACAGCAGTAGATTAAGGCAGTAATTTTTAGAAGCAAATAAGGAATCGGTTATGATGCAGTTTACGTGTTTATTGCTTCCAAATCTTAAAAAATTTTTGCTGGGTTACAAATTGTAAGAAGTGCCGAAATATCGTTTTAAATAAACATTTAAAGTTTTTTAAAAAAAGACCTCAAGCTCGTCAATTTATTAATACTTGAAAATAATAAAGGTCGAATGAAATACATAATTTATACAAAACATATTTATATTTTTAATAAACATGTATGTGCAATGCACATGCACATTGTGCATATGTATTTATGTAAGAATGTTTATTGAATTAGCTTAAGTTTTAATATTATATTTAGCTAGCGGACCCGGCGAACTTCGCCTCGCCACAATTTTAAGCCTTCAGACAAACTTTAGAGTAATAATACAACACAAATATTTAAATTTTCGATATGATTTATTTGAATGGAATCAGTAGAGAGCGATTTGATGAACAATGTTTTTCGATTTGTTTTCTATCGAAGACGGTTTCCCAACACGCGAACATGCCAAACATTTCCAAAACTGACAAAAAATTTTACAGAAATAATCCCAGCCGTTCACATTTTATGAATTACTATAAATTTTTTACACCATTTTTATATATATAGATTCCGTATGAGAACTAGGTATAATAAATTTTATTTTCCCTTATAACTAAAAAAGTACTTTCAAATGATTATTGAGTTTTTTAAGCGAGGTTTTTATAAATGCGTTGATTGCGCATTTAACCGGGTTATCGGTTAAATTGTTACCCGTTTAAATGCGAAAACTAAACATTTTTCGATGCGCACTTAAGCGGGAACTACTGTATGATCAGTTTCAATATAAGAGGGAGTTTACACGGTGTCTTTTCAGACATGTCTAACAAAGACGTCTGTTTTTTTTGTAGGCGATCGAGGTAGAGAAGAAAGAGGGGTTGCCAAACAGACACGAAATGAGTTTTCATGTTTGTTAATATGAATTTTCATGTTTTCAATTTGTATGTATATGTAAATTAGACTATTGATATGAAAACACCAATGTTTGGAAAGACATCGTGAAAAGACAAAAGATTTTTGGTAGCATGTTCAAAACAGAATGTCAAAAACAGACATGTGTGGAAAGACACCATGTGAACTACCTCTAAGAAGCGTAGTTATTTTCAAATTTTATTTGATCTTTTTTTTTACTGAATCTTTTAGCATCTAATTAAATCAAGTTTTACATAAGGTTTCTTTTTTTAAGTCCTTTGTTACGGTGTCACTTCTCCCGATTTAAATTTAAAATATAACCGATCAATGATCACTTTGCTACCAAGGACCGTCTTGGTATGTATCTGTGTTTTCATAAAATTTAGGAAAAATTTGTAATTTATAATTAAAAATCATGTTGTAATAGATTTAAATGTATGTAACGAACAACGATATTAGTTTTATATGGTTAGAAATTACGATATTGTTTAAGGGTCGATAATTTACGACATGTACTTTATGAAGATCAAAGCCGACATTTATCGTGCATAAAATTGTTATGATATATTAATGCAATTTCTTTTACTTTTGAATAATTTTAATTTATAAAACACGATTTCCGGATTGGCACATTTATAATTCGTTATAGCTAAAAAAATCCCACTTAAAACGTCCCAAAAATAGCAAACAAAAAATCGTTCGGGAATTACTTTAAAAAAAACAACAAATTTTAAAACAAATTTAATGTTATGATTCATCCATTTTTAATTATAGCTTTAAAAGGAAGCCCACAGCCGAAAAGCCTTCATATTCCAAAGGGTGTTTTTTTAAGCTCGGAAGCATTATTTACTAAATCACGGAAAATATGGCTTGAACCAAGAACATTTTGCATGATCTTTTCCATGCCAAAAATGATTTATTCTTAATATGTACATATATGTGTGGGTTCTTTCAAGCAAAATGTTTCTTTATTTAAGAAAATTTTACTTAATACGAAAGAAATGAGCTAAAATCAAGAAAATATTATGGATTTTCTTGTTTTAAGAAACGAAATCGATTACTTTAGAAAATAAATTTTTTTCAGTGTAGAACTAACGAAAGGGTTAGCTGTCAAGCCAAATATAATACTGCGCTCACTTTTTGACATAAATGATCATCTTGAATAGATTTACGCTACAAAAACTCTTACATATTATCTAAATTTACTTTGAAAATCAGTCATCGATGCGCTTATATAGATGACTTCGTAGCTTTAATTTGAATGTGTTTATTTGTAAACAAAACATTCCCACGTGTAGTGAGACCAATCGACAATAGAACCTACAGACTGAAATTCATCCAGGAAAATGCACCGTTTAATGCGTCATACAAGCTGGTGGCATCAAAAATGAATCCGAAGCTTTCGTTACTGTCAATGTTGATTGTAATCACGACATGATCAAGTACTTTTGCAAAAAATATAGATAACATTGATCCGGGTGCGATGTGATTGCAACAGAATGACGCTACGTGCTATATCCTACATGCACTTATGTATCGATTATTGATTGCAACACAACTAAATTTTAATTGACAGTAGCGTAATTAGGCAACGCCGCTCATGTTAAAATATAATAAATAAAATTTTATATTTGAATATGAGCGACGTTGCCTGATTTCGCTGCTGGCAACTTAACTTCAGTTCAATCGTCATCCACATCCGTAATAGACACAAAAAATAAAAAATCAAAATTGGCCTCCAAAGTGGTTTCATTTGACAACTCACGATTATATCCAACGGATGATGAAGTCAATGATTTGCGCTGATAAGCCAGCAACAACTAAAGCCTTAAAGACCAACATTATTCAATAGTGACTTTAAATTAAACGTCCAAATTGCGTTTTGTCAAGAACAGCCGCTTTACTAATTTGCCCGAAATCATTTGTAAATGTTAATGAGATGTGAGGCAATATGCTCCTTTTAGGAGTCAAAGGAACCAATATATATATATATATGTATATAATATAATGCCATGTAATGATCTATTAAATAAAATATTGTTTGATTAAAATTGAGTTTTTTAAAATTTCAAATTTAAAAACACCCTTTAGTTTAAAAAAATTCATGGGAATAATGACCGGTACTTTAATAGAACTAGTGTTCGCCTAATGGTCAAAATTCGACCATACATTTTTATGTACATACATATGAAGGAAACATAGCACATCTCAGTATATATGAATTTCCATATTTTGAGCATTTATTTTTTCCGTTTTAGTGGATCGATTTGGCGAGGAACCAACCTTCGTTTCATATTTTATCTTCTACGTGAGTTAATTTAATTTTGTAATTCAATATAAAAAATATCATCAAAGTTATTTTCGGGAATACAAAATTTATTATTAATAAGATTTATGCATTCGGTGTATTTGTCAAGTGTGAGGGATTGGGAATTTAGCACGTCATACATAAATCTTATTAAAAATAACAATTGAAAAACAAACAAAAATCAAAAAGTCTCCTTTATGGATTGTCATCCACTCAGGACATTGCATCCTTAATTTTATGTTTATATGTCTAATATTAACGAAAATTAATCAAAGTACCAGATGTTAAACGAAAAAGTACCAACCAAAAAGCTCCCCTTACATGTTCTTATTCCCTCAGTTTAATGTAAATTTTATCTTTAAAGGCCGAATATTAACGAAAATTCAAAAAGTTCCACATTAAAAACAAAAAGTACCAACATTTTTTATCTTATATTATGTTTCTAATTTCAACATAATAAAAAATTTAAAAATTATTACATGCAGCACGGAAAAGTAAAAAAAAAAAGAAATTTTATTTCCCGTATTTCCCCTTTTTGATTCTTTTTTCTCACCATATAGGTTCGGTTGACAAACAAAGGAGCAAAGCGTTCTTAATTGTTTTGCCTGTGCCGATTTATACATCAGATTCAAATAGTCGAAATATTCGAAAACCCTATTTTTAATTATCTGATAATTAAAAAAAAAAAAAATCTATTTTTGTGTTCTGCATATGTGTTAGAAGCAAATTTAAACACTTATAACTCTAAAATTATTAAACAGATTTAAATAAAATATATATTGTGCACTTCGGTGAGTAAATACCTTTCAAATGGTGTATATTTTGTTCAAATCGGTTGACATACAGAGGAGAAAAGTGTTCTTAACTGTTTTGGCTTAGCCGATTTATATATAGATTTTTAATAAATTCGATATTTGTTCAAATGATAATTATTTTACAAAGCTGCAATATTTCCTTATATAATAAAAAAAGTGTTAGAGGGCATTAATACGATGTCTTTTCAGACATGACACGTTTGTTTTGTTTAAACGAGGGGTTGCCAAACATACACGAAATGAGTTTTTATATTTTTAATATGTATGGGTATGTATATAAGCCCTGCAAATAATGTTGGACCACCTGATCCATTTTGATTAAATGGACTTCTCCATGGACTGGTCCGATGTAATGGAAGCATGGACCATATCATTGTTAAAAAGTGAGTGAAACGACATGTCTTTGTTTTTTAACGACATGTTTTCGTTTTTAAACGAAGTTAAAACTAATCATCTGAAGTATACCATGGAGTAGTTTTACTAGTCCACTAGATTATGTATGAACATGGAGTAGTTATAAGACTACTCCTTTGTAATCCAAAGCTGGGTTATATGGTCCTGCCCTAGGACATCGCAATGTTAAATAGACCATGTTTTTTCCATACGTTTGGGTTTCTTTTGGACTAGTCCTAGTCCCTTATTCGGCTACACTTTACACGCGTGTTTGGACTAGTCCTATTATTTGCAGGGAGACAATTAGACAAGAAAACAGACATGTTTGGAAAGACATCGTACAAATGCAAAAAGTTTTTGCTAGCATATTCAAAAGAGAATGAGTAAAACAGACTTGTCTGAAAAAATATCGTATAAATGCCGCCTTATAGTATGTTCACATTTGGCTTCTTAAACGCGTTTAAGCAGTTCGAACGTGATTAAGCTCTAATCACTTCAAAATCGAAATGATTACCCATACATTGAAGTGATTTGTTAATCACTTCAAACTGACATGATTACAACTAAATCACTGCATAAATCACATAGAATCCACTGAACATACCTCAAATGTAGAATCGCCAACATGATCGTGTACAACCGGCCAAGATTTCTGCTTAATGTTTTTATTTTTTTTCCTTAAATAATTCATAAATTTTCACAATTTCATCATTAAAATGATTAAAATAATCTTCTAATAACTTTATAAAAGTGTTTCTATCCATTTTTAATACTTTAAAGAAATATAAATTTGTTTGTTGTTTTTTTGTGTGTTTGTTGTGTGTTTTTTTTCTTAAGCATCTGTCATCTTAATCATCTCAAATGTAATGTGAACGGCTTTGATTAGCTAAATCAACATTTTGCTTAAACGCGTTTAAAAACCTAAGTGTGAACTTAGCATTATTCTAATTCATTGTGTTAATCAAACATTTATTTCTTCAATGCTAATTTGCTATTGACGCATCAGTAAATAGTTAATAGTTTGTTAAACAAAGGACGTAAATTTAAAAATGTTTTCAATATAATTTTAGTTACTCACTTGATTCAAATAATTACGTTGCAAAGTTGTCGTATTATAGACAAGAGTTTGTAGGGATATTTGATCCATATTATAACAAATGGCCGCTAATAGATATTTATCTTGTTTTAATTGAGTCGCCATTAAAAATGTTTCGGAATTTTGATTACTTTTGCACCAACTGTAGGGGTTTTTTGCGGAGTATATATTCCAGCTTAGGGCCGTGCAAGAAAATTCTTGGGGCAAAAGTTTTGTTTCATTGTAAACTAACTTTTCATTGCGACACTGCAAAACAATCGACGACTGCTTTGAAAACGACTCGGTTTTAATCGTTTCCCTGGTACCATATTGATAGGAATACTCAGGAATGTCTTCTGTCTCATATTCGATGGGACTAAACAAATTGAAAATACAATTTTAAAAAAATTTAACGTACTCAAAGTTCAAGTTTTTATTTTCGAATTAATACAGTATTTATCGGTGACATGCATTTTATTATTTGCCAAATTATTATTTAAATAAACCTTTTTTTCGTTTTTATAATACCTATTTAGCAAATTTGATTTTGATATAAAACTTATACAACAATTTTCTGTGGTATTGTAATGCAACAAATTTTGTCCAATAGAAATAACAAACTGTAAAATGGAAGCGTTAAATGCTTATAACCGGTGTGCACACAAGCAATAAATACTGTACATTTC
The DNA here is from genome assembly GCA_963931875.1 of Pollenia griseotomentosa. Taxonomy (NCBI): domain Eukaryota; kingdom Metazoa; phylum Arthropoda; class Insecta; order Diptera; family Polleniidae; genus Pollenia; species Pollenia griseotomentosa. The sequence continues at coordinate 96,803,115 of OZ007561.1, read as the reverse complement.
AAAAACTATCTTCAGCATTTTAATAAAAAAATTAATTTGTTACCTAAAATATGTCTCACATACTCCTTCTATTTTTTCATCTTCATACAATTTGATAGAATTCGAACTAAAAGGTATTTGCAGTTTATACGATCCAACATATTTTGCATATTTCGGAATAGTATCAGCATCACTGGGAAATTCAATCACACATTCACTTCTAATTTTTGGTAAATACACAAACAAATACAAAAACTTTAAAAAAAATTTCATTTCTAATTAAAATTACTGAATAGAGCCCCCAATAGCAATCGAACAAGTTCAATACTAATTGACTTTCTTCAACAAATATCGACTTAAATACTTTTGCAAACCATCTGTTAACAAAGTGTGAAAACCGCACCAAAAATTCTTGTGAAAACAGAAATATACTTTGAGCGTTAAATTTAAGTCACCATCAGCAAAAATTCTGTACTTGTTTTTTTTTTAATAAATAAGGCATTTCTAGAATTATTAGGCGTGTAACACTGTGTCACAAATGCAAATATCTTTAAAAATTTTAAACGGATTATGTATCTCTTTTTTTTTAGTGAGAGATAATAAGATTACTATAATAACCATGGGTCGTTTGTGAAGATAAGTCAAAAAATGACAGAGTTACAGTGGATAAAAGTTCAAACTTCATAAAAAATTTTATGAGTTTGTTAAATTTTGCTCTCTTTAAGTTATTGTTTTTAAACCAAGCACTAAAATATTTTTAAGTTTTATCATTTACGACGTTAGCCTATCTATTCAATACGAACATTTTGTGCCCAATAGGATCCAGATCGGTGCAAAAATGACAAAGTTAGAGAAGATTACTTTTGGTGTACACACAATGCAAAGGAACGTGCAAGCCGTCTACAATCATAAAGTTTTGTTGCTTATAATAAGTGTCTGAATCCTCTGCAGACGAAGGTTCGATTTCGTCTGTTGCATCCTCCGACGAAAGCAGCAGAGACTTGGACACCGAGTTTTTGAAGTCAAACTGTGAGATAGGATTCGCGTTTTGCGAAGCTGCTATGAAGAAATGCAGTTTCCACGAATTGACCACAGCGCTACCCATGCATAAGACTTAGAACGGCTACTACCACTTTTTTCCACGAATGCCGATAGAGTAATTGGCAACCCTCCATTGCCATGTAAATCCAAGCCACTCATATGCCCGTTGTTATTTTTGATGGCGAGGGGCTGTTGAACACGAACTTTTTTCTTCTCCTTGATGTATCATTGCACTGTTACCATTGGATCGATTGCGTCGTAATTATTTGCGAGAGTTACTTAAGAATTATCCGTCCAACGAGTTACCATAACGTTATATCGAATGCATAATCGGTATTGTGCTTTTCCAAGGCCTTTTCACCAACTCTTGAAGCGATGCCGGTATCCTGATTGTGCCTCTTGCGCGGAATACTTTCCCTTTCAACAAGCACAGCAAGTAATGGGAGGTAAAACAAATTGTCAAAGTAGATGGTACGTTTCATTCGATGATCACAATGTGATAATAGCTCTATTATGCGAATGCATCGAGGCCCAAACTCTTATTGAAAATACCGGATGTACGTGAATGGGACAAACTGAAAAATGTAGCCATTGTTCAAGCAAAGCGCCCACAGTTTATATCCGAAACAGATTGTTTTCCACGTATCCGAATCACCGACATTATTATCGGGGGCAAATAAATAACAGTTTCAATCGCGGACGCTCTTTCACCTTGATGTTCATGTTCATCATCTCTCCAGTAAGGTACGCTTGGCGTGACATTTAAGCCAATCTGACTCTTAGTTACAATACAAATTAAATAATTTCAAATTAGAAGAATAAGTATTATGGACAATTGAAAAAAGGACGCAAAGAAAATATCTGTCAAATCAATCTCACTATCAGGACCAACGTGTGGTGAAACACACTCTGGTATTTATTGCCACCTAGCGGCACATATATTTACCAGTATGATGGGCAAATGTCCTTAGGTAGCTTTTTGGAGATTTGGTAACACACGACAATACATATATATAACTAAGATTTTTTATATATATAATATAATTCATTTAAAACGAGTCTATTTTTGGACACTTTTTAAACCACCTCTTTTCAAAGGGGGAGAGGCTTGCAAAAATTTTCAAAAATATTTTTGTTTGTTGATAAGAGACCAAACTTTAATATAAACGCCACATACATTATGTTTTTTTATATTTATCTGTGGTTTTTATTTACTCAAAGTTAAGAAATGATAAACATGTGTTCAAACACACGGCGGTAAGAAATGGGTTAAAAACACATATAACGGTTATTTTGGAATATCTTTAAAACTGTTCATTCTTTTCACAATTCGGATTCAGCGGACAATTTTACATTTTTACAGATTCATTTGGTCAAAAACTGTCGCGTAGTGTTATAAATTTGAATTTTTATATAAAATTAAATTAATAAAATAAACATGAAAGCTTTAAAAATTCTTTGCAATTAAAACTTAATAACGTATTTCACACTCATTAAACACTAATTAAAGCTCAAATTAGAGGTGGGTGGCACAACCGTATCCATACAAAACAGCTGTTTGAACCAACCTTGTGGGTAACACTGTATTTAATTATAGGTGACTTACCATACAAACCAATTGAATTTTGGTTTTTATGGTCATCGTTACGGATATGACATTAGGTGTGATCCCGTACTCAACGTTAGAAGCCCGCGGGATCCCAATCTTGCCGAAAACGGCTTCCGTACTTAAAGTTTAGTAAAGTGAGAGATCTATTCGGAGAAAAATAATCTTCTTCTTCTTGCACGAAGTTGCCTGATTGGGAAAACTGTTAAATAATCAGCTGTCAGAAAATAAACAATAAAAACTACAAACAAGTATGTATTACCAAAAGAATTAAAATAAAAAATAACAAAATAAACAATAGAAAATATTAAAACATGTAATTTTTATATATGCTAATGTGCCATTTATTTATTTATTTGAACGTTTTCATAGTAACGTTTTCTTTTGGGGTAGAAATTTTACCGAACTTTACCCAAAAAGTACGGGATCGCACCTATTATGTTTAAGTCTCATGCAATTGGACCTTTAGTGCGTTAACTAAGATTATTTTTGTGGTGACAATTTAACCGCAGTAAAAAGGAATGTGACGTTATTGTCAATGTTGACACTATTTTGACGCTGAGTGTAGATTTGCCAGAAACAAAATACAGTTTAAAGTTTGTTTATATTAAAACTATTTATTTATCTACTGCTACCCGCTCTGCTTTGCTCTTTGTGCATTATTTTCAGTGTTAACAGAAATCTGCGTCCGTGTTTTTCTATATAAATCCCTACAAAGTTCGTGTTATAAATAAAACAAAACAACTAAGAGTGCTGTAATCGGCTATGCCGAATCTTATTTACCCTTCACCATGATTCGAAAATAACAGAAAGTTATATAAATACCGTCGTTCTTTAAATAAAAATAATTCAAATTTGTTCCACGCCCACTTGTCTTATCCTTCCCAAATTTTGTCGGATGTTGTGTATTGATAACCAAGATGATTCTACCTAATTTGGAAACATTGGCTCCTGCCTTTCTCCACATATGCATAAAAAAATAAAAAAAAAACAACAACCAGGATTTTTGGGTAAAATTAGAGGCAGTCGTGGTTTCTTGCTCATATCTCAGACATTTGTGAAACGATCAGGCTTAATTTCAATAGCAAACACTTCCGGACTTTATGTGACAAAAATATATAATTTCTAAGTCCCCATCAAATCTGGGGTCTTCGTAAAACCCATTTCAACGGACAGATGGCCATCGTTGAACAAACTTCGCCACTCATAAGGACCCAGAATATATTCTACGCGGTTGCCCACAGCAGTCATATATATTTCTTGTAATTATTTTACAACTTTATGACTACCTTGTAAATCCCCCAATTAAGAAAAAGCAATTTTTGGCTTGGACGAGAATAATGCAATATTTTCTAGGTTCAAACCATATTAAGTTCCTTGTTTGTATTGACATTGCTATGTTGGCGTTTTGTTTTTGGTGCTGCCATCTTCTGGTGGGTGTAATATCTTTTGCTGTCTTTGTATGAGACGTGCCACGCCGACTTAAAAGTTTAAAAGAATCTATAGAGAACAAACAATAAAGAAAAGACACAAACAAACATATTTTCATTTTTATAAATAAACAAGTAAGAGTGCTATATTCGGCTATGCCGAATCTTATATACCCTTCACCATGATGAGATAAAAATAAAAAGTTATATAAATAAATAACGTTCTTTAGATAGGTATAAATAAATATTAATTAAATATTAAAAAAAAAACAAAAAAATGTATATATGTACCTGAGCCCGTTTCCTCTTTTGCCAAAGTTGATGTTTGAAATTCGTTTTTTAAAACACAAAAAAATTAAATAAAAAAAAAGAAAAAAAATTTTTTTGGGATTCGAACTGACAATATCATCAGTCTCAGGAGAGAACAGGAGAGAATGGTACTGAAGAGGCGTTAAATTAAAATATATTGAGTCTATGAGTTTGTTTCTTTATTTTGCATTAATGTGTATGTGTATGCGTAAAATTAAACACATTACAAATAAAATCCACCACTTGTAGTGAAGGGTAGAAAAAAAAACAACCAAAAAAACCACATTACCAACACTGTATTACCATAGCCACTGTATGACCGTAGAAACCAAAATTAAATTGGTTTGTATGGTATGTTTACGTCGTTTTGGTAATACAGTGTTGGTATGGTAATGTCACGTCTAATTGGACCTTTAAAGGAAAAAATTTGAGGCAGTCGTGGTTTTTTACTCATTTGTGGACCGATCTTGCTGAATTTCAATAGCAAACAATTCCGGACCATATGTGACATAAATGTATAATAACCTGGCCCCCATCACATATAGGGTCTTCGGAAAATCCATTTTAACGGACAGACGGATATCGTTAAATCAATTTCGCTCCTCATAAGGACCCAGAATATATATACTTTATAGGGTCTAACATCAATATTATAGAAATTACAAACGGAGTGACAAACTTATATAAACCCTATTCACTACCTGTGGTGAAGGGTATAAAAACGCAAGAGAGAATAAAACCCAAATTTCATAATATCTCATAATTCTCATAATATCTCTCAATTCGTCAGTGCTCCTGTTTTTTTTTTTTTTTTTTTTTTTTTTTTTTTTTTTTTTGGTGTAAACGAAAACAAACTTGCACTATTTTCTTAAAAAAAAATAATCTTTTACAGTCTGTTATCCACGACACATGATCCCTTTCAATCGATTATACATATAAATAATCCATTTGAAGTATTCGTCATATTTATATCAACAATATATGAAATCGTTATCAATTTTTATACAAAGTTTATTTTTATAAAAAATTGCTTGTAAGAAAAGATAAACTCACTGTTTATTGTTGGTGTTTTGTTTAAGCTTTGATATTGTTACTTACGAGTAAAACTTTGAGTGTTTAAAATTCTTATTCGCTTTAGGGTTTTATTCGTATGATATTTCTAGCTTTTCTAAAATCTTAGGAAAAGGTTTCCTGATGAGCTGGCCTAAGCAACCAGTGAAATGCGCATAGAAGCTAGCTTTCCCTCAACAATAAATTTCAGTGTATTTATCAAATATGGAAAATTGGGAATTTAGCACGTCATACAGAAATCGTATTAATGATAAATTTTGTATTCCCGTAAATAACTTTGATAATATACTCGCATGTGCCCGTGCAGAAAACTGAATTGGCAAATTGGTTTTTTTGTTGTTTTCTTACGAAGACAATAGAATGAAACAATTTGTTTTTTAATTTTGTTTTTTCTTTTTACCCACTTATAACTACAATTCGAGTCGGAAAGAACCCAACCAATTGTAGAGGGATGTAAGAAAAGATAAACTCACTGTTTATTGTTGGTGTTTTGTTTAAGCTTTGATATTGTTACTTACGAGTAAAACTTTGAGTGTTTAAAATTCTTATTCGCTTTAGGGTTTTATTCGTATGATATTTCTAGCTTTTCTAAAATCTTAGGAAAAGGTTTCCTGATGAGCTGGCCTAAGCAACCAGTGAAATGCGCATAGAAGCTAGCTTTCCCTCAACAATAAATTTCAGTGTATTTATCAAATATGGAAAATTGGGAATTTAGCACGTCATACAGAAATCGTATTAATGATAAATTTTGTATTCCCGTAAATAACTTTGATAATATACTCGCATGTGCCCGTGCAGAAAACTGAATTGGCAAATTGGTTTTTTTGTTGTTTTCTTACGAAGACAATAGAATGAAACAATTTGTTTTTTAATTTTGTTTTTTCTTTTTACCCACTTATAACTACAATTCGAGTCGGAAAGAACCCAACCAATTGTAGAGGGATGTAAGAAAAGATAAACTCACTGTTTATTGTTGGTGTTTTGTTTAAGCTTTGATATTGTTACTTACGAGTAAAACTTTGAGTGTTTAAAATTCTTATTCGCTTTAGGGTTTTATTCGTATGATATTTCTAGCTTTTCTAAAATCTTAGGAAAAGGTTTCCTGATGAGCTGGCCTAAGCAACCAGTGAAATGCGCATAGAAGCTAGCTTTCCCTCAACAATAAATTTCAGTGTATTTATCAAATATGGAAAATTGGGAATTTAGCACGTCATACAGAAATCGTATTAATGATAAATTTTGTATTCCCGTAAATAACTTTGATAATATACTCGCATGTGCCCGTGCAGAAAACTGAATTGGCAAATTGGTTTTTTTGTTGTTTTCTTACGAAGACAATAGAATGAAACAATTTGTTTTTTAATTTTGTTTTTTCTTTTTACCCACTTATAACTACAATTCGAGTCGGAAAGAACCCAACCAATTGTAGAGGGATGTAAGAAAAGATAAACTCACTGTTTATTGTTGGTGTTTTGTTTAAGCTTTGATATTGTTACTTACGAGTAAAACTTTGAGTGTTTAAAATTCTTATTCGCTTTAGGGTTTTATTCGTATGATATTTCTAGCTTTTCTAAAATCTTAGGAAAAGGTTTCCTGATGAGCTGGCCTAAGCAACCAGTGAAATGCGCATAGAAGCTAGCTTTCCCTCAACAATAAATTTCAGTGTATTTATCAAATATGGAAAATTGGGAATTTAGCACGTCATACAGAAATCGTATTAATAACAAAATGTATGTTTGCTATAATAAACAGTTCATATAAGCAGCGGTTTCCAAACTTGCTGATACTGCGACCCACAAAAAAAAAAAAAAAAAAATAAAAAATTGCCGGCCCCGTTATAAGATAAAACAATAAAATACAGTGGTATCCCGGTTTAACGTATACTCAGTTTAACGAATTCGCGATTTAACGTACGATCAAATTTTTGCCATTCAGTACCTTATATTACGAACAAACAACAAATTTTTGTACTCTATATAACGAATTTTTACAAAAAAATTTGGAAAAACAAAATAGAATTAATGCAAACATATTTGCATCTATTCTCTTTTGTTTTCGAATACATATTTACCATATTTTCAGAGCGATTTTACTGAATAAAATGAGTTAAGAGAAGTACTTTCTTTTCTTACAAAGAAAGCAAAGAAATTACTTGCTCGCCAAAATAAAAATTTGTACGTAACAAAGTCATTTTTTTACTTTTGTTTACAAAACAACTGTTTGTTTTCTGTTTCAAATTTTACGTCATTTTTTGAAGTTTTTGTACAGTTGACATCAAAATGCCCACTGTTATTAGTTTTGTTCTCCACTATGTACTCATTTAATTAAAAATGATATGAAGTATTTATTTTTTGTTTGTGTTATGCATGGAAATAAACGAATTAATTTGTTTCATTAAAATATTATTGTTTTGATAATAAAAATTTTAAAAACAAACTTCGGGATTTAACGAACTTTTCGATATAACGAAAGGGCCTGACAATATATAATTCGTTAAACCGGGATACCACTGTAATATAATCACATTTTCAATTTGTAAAAGGTAATGTATTTATAGAGTAAAACTAAACAAAATTTTTGATATTCTTTAATTAGGCTTGAGTTTATCAAATTTAATTTTCATTTAATTATTTTCACTGAGGAAGGAATTTTACAACTCCGAAATTTTATTAAAATTTATTGATCATTTTTCTTTGGCTAAGCTGGGATTTGAACCTGGATTGATTTTTACATTTTTTAAGAATCCCCACATTCTATCTTCAGAAAATCTTTGAGTTCTAACCACTGCACCACTGCGGTGCCCGCCAGCCAACAGTCAACAATCAATATTTTATAGAAAAAAATTGTGTGTGATGGATGAGCTAGTTCATTACCACAAAGTTTCTCAAATCTTGGCGTTAGTGTTAAAATAGTCACCCGAAGTTTTTTCCACTACTAAACGATTTCGATATTTTGATTTCATTGCTGCTAAAGCAGAAAATCCTTTTTCGCATAAATATGATGTTACGAATGGTAACAGGTTTAATATAGCTCTGTCCAACAAAGTGATATAGTACAGAACACCCTTGAAATTATTTTTTTCGTTCCACCCAAAACTGAATTAAAGTTTTACTATGAAATTCTTGGTGCAATAAAGTATCGCATGGTATTTCAATCAGTTGTTCTTTTTTAAAATCAATATCATTAAAATAATGTGAAAAATGTTTTAGTTAACTGTGAAAATGTTCTAAAAAAAGATTTTTGGTAATATTGTTTCTGTTACCGGCATCACTTAAAATTGGAACCACGTCATATATATCCTTTTCTAAATTGGTTATCGATAGCTCCAATTTTTTACAAATGCCGTCACTTTGTCTTTTTGAATCAGAGCATGCATTCGTGGACCTTGCATTGATTTATTTAAATCGCTTAATTATTTTTTTTTTAATTTCAACTACATAAGCAAGTTTAAGAATAAAGTTATCGTTGCGAAAGAAAGATGCCTCATCTTTGTGATTTTCAGCAAGAAAGATCGCGATTTCGTCTTTGAGTTTGAACACTCTTTGAATAAATTTAGAACGAGATAGCCGACGTACTTCACAATAGTAGAGTGATGTATATTCAGCTTCCATATCATCACACAACTTAGTTTACAACCTTTGTAACAATATGAAATATATTATTAAATTCCTCACTCATATTTATTTTTAACCAATGCTTGAAAACCTGCTTTGCGTCCTGACATTGCTTGTATAGCGAATTTTGAAGTATTCATTTGATAAACTAGCTGATCTCAAATATCTTCAGATATATCAGCAATTCTTCTACCAACTGTATTATCAGCGAGCGGTATATTTCGCAACTGCTGAGCATATGATTCTCCAAGCATTGTTTCACCCATATCAATAGCTGCTGGTAGTACCATGGTGGAATGAGCAGGTGGCATCGTTACGGCAACAAATACAACATAACAACAAAAATGAAAATCACATCACCGTTTACGTCAAAAATTACATTAAACAAAAATCAAAGCGTGCCGCTGAACGTGATGAAATAAATACATTTTTAGCTAATTTTTATTTAATTATGGTCAATATCTTATTTATTTTAATTTAAAATTATCAAAAACTTTAATAAAATACAATAATCACAGCACAAAACGTGGACTTTTTGTAAACATAAATAAAACTTTGACATAAACCTAGACAAACAATGCAAGAGCAAAAAATCGTCATCTGGCGTAGTGCTGCCACCTGTTTATTTCACCATGGGTAGTACTAGTGTTTTACTTATAGAAAGGAGTTTTTACATTTTGCAATTCTATAGGAAACTTGGATGATGCAAACGGAGCTTCGGATGGAACAGAAACTGTTTTTTTAAATGTTTGTTTTCTTTTATTAATCTCTTCTAGTCTTCTTTGAAAAATATCTATGGATTTGTCTATATATGAAAAAGGCATAGTTTCAAGATGTCGCCTTAATTTACTTGGTTCCATACTCTCAACAGACAAAACTTTCGTATACGTAGAAAAAAAATATGGTTGGAGGTAATCATATTCTAAGAGCAACATACTATGGTTGAATTTTAACAATGTTCATGTTTGCAGGTTACCATATTATGTTTAAAAATGACCATAGGATGGTTAAAATCAAAAAAAATTCGTGAAATCAACGATAATATGGTCAAAATTAACCATATTTTGGTCAATATTAACCATAACTAACCATATTATGTTCAAAATTAACCATAATATGGTCAAAATTTCCCAGAATGTTGACAAAAGTAACCATATTATGGTCAGAATTAACAATAATATGGTCAATGTTAACCACTTTGTGGTTATTTATTTCATCCATTTTTTCAATTATAATTTTATTTTATTATTTATTCTTGATAGGTGTTATGTTCCACTTTTATAAAAAATCCCCTTTGATTTAGCCTGTGACGACCTTCATTACCATTTTTTCTGTTCTACTAGTTTTTTTCTACGCAAATTTATGTATTTTAATCAATAATTAAAATAAAATGAATGAGAATTTTAAGCAAACCAAGTGAAATACAAACGACCAGAATGTTGTTGCTTTTTAAACATATTATTTTAAATTTTAAATTAAACATACAATGTTTTAAAATATTATAATTTCGATCATATTATTGTTATTAAATATATACCATAGCATGTTTGGAGGCAACCATAATATGGTTATAGCTTTTGGATGGATGAATTTAACCATAATATGGTTTCCGTGATAATAATATGGTTAAGGTAACCATATTATGTTTAAGTGTAGCTTTATGTTATTAAAACATTATATTGTTAAATTCAACCATATTTGAAGTTTCAAGGGAGGTAAACACTTTATTGTTAAACAGAAACAAAATATTATCAATCGTGAAAAAAGTTTTGTTAAAACCAACAAAAGTTTGTTTGTTGCCATTGCAGGGACCATAATATGTTTTTTTAACCATACTTCAACCATGTTTTTTCTCTGCGTGTACAAACCACACACATTGGGTTTTCCAATTTTTACGTTTACCAGAATACTCGTGAATCCTAATGATAAATATGATGAATCGTTTTTTCTTGACTTGGGGGTGTTACTTCTTTGTTCACTAGCGTATTTTTTATTCCCACTATCTTTACTGGTACTAGCATCGTTATCTTTATTATTAATTTTTTTTTTTATTTCCGACTAAAAACTTATCCATTCCATTGATCCCTATCAATATATATAGTATATAAATTCTTAAATTTTTAAGAGAAAATTGTATCTATAAATCTTGCCAAAAATTCAGTTTTATGAAATAAAAATAGGTGTTCACATTACTTTAACTTTAACTTAATAAAAGAAAATAATCAGGTATGTGATGAAAAACGATCGTTTTCAAAATGATCGTTTTAAGCAGGTGTGATGAATTTCGACCAATTTTTTTTTTTTTTAATTTCCTAAGCTTATCCCGCGAAGCTCTATGCTTGTCTGCAGGAAAGAAACCAGAGTCTCTGGCGGGAATCGAACCCGCAACCTCAGCGCTGATAGACTAGCTCGCTACCAGCTAGCCTACCGAGGCACCATTTCTGAAGTAAAGTTTAAATTTTTTTTTTTTAATTTGTAATTAGTATTGTGGTTGTTTTTGTTGAACTGTTTGTGGGTTTTAATCCATATTTTGATATTTTAATTTAATTTTCATTAAATTATTTTTATGAAGAAAGGACCTTTACAACATGAAAAAAATTTATTTATTTATTTTTTTTATTATTATTAAAATTTATTGATAATTTTTCACTCTTGACTGCCGCGGGGCTCGACCCAGGGTTTTCACAGACAGTCTACCCTTACATGTTTCAATCGTAACCACTCAATTTCTTCTGAGGTCCATGAAAGCCCTGATTCGAGCCGCGCGGCAGTCAAGAGTGAAAAATTATCAATAAATTTTAATTATTTTCATGTTGTAAAGGTCCTTTCTTCATAAAAATTATTTAATGAAAATTAAATTTGATTAACTTTAGCCTAATTAAAATATCAAAATATGGATAAAAAACCATAAACAGTTCAACAAAAACAACCACAATACTAATTAGAAACTAAAAACTTTATAACTCCTTTGACACCCCTGTGGGTCGCGGCCCACAGTTTGGAAATCAATGCTCTAAAGCTAATTATGGAAAACTTAGACACAGCCTAACCCAAAGGTTCTCAAATATTTTTAAGGGGGTCGGCGGTGCATTAAACGGTTGGAACCCCTGCCCTTCTACAACACATCGCTTATTTATTGCAACATAGTCATATCTCAAAAAATCAAAAATTTCAAGTTACTCAAGCAAAAGTGTTCTTTTATACTTTCTTTATATGTAAAACAAAAATCAGCATTATATCTCAAACTGAACCGAAGTTATAGAAATATATTTTATTAAATTTAAACTTTTATCGCATTTTTCCAAGTTTGTTTTTTTGTGAGATATGACTATGTTGCAATAAAGGAGCGATATGTGAAAATTATTTGTCTTAGCCCAGCATGTTCAGTGTTAGTTGTATCGACTTTTATTTTTTTTTTATTTTTTTTTTTTTTTTGAATTAGTTAACACTGACAAAGAACAACAAGTGATCTCATTTAAAATAAACCAAACATTATTTATAGTTAGTATTTCACTTTTTCGGTGCATTTTTAAGAATTAGACTTATCGCAGGTTCTGTAGAATTGATATTACGAGATCTTAGCCAAATCAACTAACAGTGTGCATAACGTGTGTGCATAATGCAGGCTTAAATAAAATGGAGCTGCATGTTTTTCTCGTTAGTGTGTGCATCACTATAAATGCATTATTATCAACTTGTGGTGTAGTTTTATCGTCCGAACTCGATTTAACGTTCTTGTAAAATTTTGTAGTCGCACAGAAACCTTTTTTTTAACAAACAACACATTCAAATATTTTATTAATTCTTTGGTTAGAAACAAAATCATTTACATATTTCTTAAAATACTAACGGTTTGCATGATATCGCCTTAAAGTCTCACAATCTGTGCATTTTTACGCCCTCGCCCTGTCCAGAATTGTATGCGTGTTTATTTACACAAACAATTAAGCCTTTTGGCTTTCTTTACATGGCGTTTACATTTGCCAGTACTGGCAAGACAGTATCAATTCATTCAAACTTTTTCACTAATACATAAACACTTTTATAGCTATTTTGTTTTTGCATTGTTTTGCCAACTAATATGTATATGCTTACTGTCTTGCCAGTACTGACAAATGTAAACGCTGTGTAAGGCATTAAAAAAAAAATTCACATTTTAATAACCAATTTCAACTTTTATTTTTATATTTTTTTTTATTTTGATTTGTTTTGTCGTTTTTTACAAACTGACATTAATTGTTTAAAATTACACAAAATTAAAATGGGTCTTCATGAAATTAATCTCGCCAGTTTGCCTATTTGCAAATGACAGTTTTAAGCGATGTCATTAACACCGTTTTTAACTTTAATACTCCCAATCAAGTCTTATCAAATTAAAATTTGTATTAAATTCCAAAGCCTCGGATGTAGTTGTTTCAACAACCGGCTCGATTTTTGGTGCTTTTAAAACCTCCATGGGAAATCCTTGTAGGTAATTAGTTTGTCTTATAAAATCGGTGGAACAACAAAACATGATGCCTGCATTGACATATCGAAAAGATTGTGAAACTCCGTTTAACCATGGAATTTCGGAACAGATATCTGGACAAAATATAATTTGTTCGAGGGCAAAATACTGCAAACAATTTGTTAACAATTAGATAATAAAAAAACTCATTAGATAATTAAAAAAATTACCTCAGTATAGGGGGAGTTATAACCAACGATAACAAATTCTTCGTTTAAATTGTCGTACGATTTCAAATAGGTCCATATATAAGCAGGTATAGTCTCATTTTTAAAGGCCAACTAAGCTAAGAAAAAAATACATGAAAATTAAAAGCGATATAGTTTAAAATGTGATATATTACTTTCAATTCTAACTGAGACAGTTCCTTATCGCATTTTTTATCGGTTGGATATTGAACTATACCCGAAGTTCCCGTGTACAGCTCGTAGTTGTTATTGCGAGCATGATCTTGCAAAGTATTTTGAAAACGTCTCCAATTGCCGACACGAAGATTATGCCACCAAACTATATTTAAAATGTTTTCATATTCACAAAAGTATTTCTTTAATAATTCATCCTGTACAATTGTAGATATTTCATAGTTTGCTAAAGCCAGCCAGCCATCGGTTTTACTTAATTTAGATAATGTTTCCTGCAATCGTTCTTCACTGAAAATATATAATCAATTTATGTGTATTTTAACTTTTTTTTGTATTTTTATTTATTCCAATTGCTCAAATCAATTAACTGCAAAGGCCTCGTTACTCTTACGTAAAACTATACGTTGCGGATAAGCTGTTCCGTTTTCCTTACCATACTTATGTATAAATAGGTTATCTTACGTGAACGTGACGGTGTTTAAGGTTAAAATTTTTAATTTTCTCTGTTTTACGCATTAGCTGTTAAAGTTTTTTATGTGTGTTTACGTACATGACGTTGACATACATGACGTTTTCTAAAAGTTTTATTCAAACGGCAGAATTAATATAAGCTAAAATATATATATTATAAAAATTTTGACAAATTTCGGTTTTCTGTGTTGAAACGTTTACGTGTTTTTAGTAACTACCAAATTAGTGTCAACATCAACATTTACGTATGAGTAACGCGGTCTTTATTTAACTCTTTGAACTACAATATAAGAAATGAAAAATATCGGTTTATATAGTGACGGCTAACCGTAGAAACACAATTGCACCGTATAAGCGTAGTAGAGTACGACGCGTCTACAATCTGTCTACGTTGCGACGTAGATAAGTTTTAAAATAAAACCGTTTATAATTTCATAAGAAGACACATAATATCTGACGGAAACGTAAAAGCATATCCACGTCGTACGTTGAATTAGATCTAATTCTATTTTATACTCTGATTGCAACCGCATTGTCAGAGAGAAAGCAGATTAACGGCCGATTTCACCAAGTTCAGTTATAATTTACTTTGAGTTATAACTGCCAAAAACATATTAAGGGTCCTCATGATATCGCTTAAAATTGCCATTTGTGCAAATGGGTAAACTTTCGAGACTCGTTTCATGAAGAACCTTTTTAATTTTTGTGTAATTTTAAACAATTAATGTCAGTTTGTAAGAAATGTCTATAAAAAAATAAACTAAAAAAGAAAATTCAAAAATATCAAATCAAAAGTTGAAATTTGTGATTAATATGTGAAATTTGTTTTTAAAAACGCATAAAGAAAGCAAAAAGACTAATTTGCTCAAATTATTGCTAGAATTTATTGTTTGTGATGTATAAACACTTGGATTTTTCAGTGAAAACGACGTTAAAAGCATTAAAAAATCTGTATGTATAAATGCACAATTGAACAGCGCAAGTTTACGAGTCAAAATTGTTGGGCAAATTTACCAAGTTTGTGTAAATGAATTCTCATACAATTTTTGACAGTTCATTTACGAGGGCGTAAAAATGCACAGTTTGCACAGATTACGAGGCTTATAAACGATATCATGAGGACCCTTATTGTTAACTGTAAGTTAAGGTGATAGTTAGTTTTAATTGATCTTGGTGAAATTGGCAGTTAGAAATATTAAATTTTGACATTTTTGTGGTTTTAAATTAAATATTTGAAAACACGATAAAAAAAAAAATAAACCAAAATTTATGTAAGTCTGGGTTCACACTATAAAAGTTTTCTTTCAGAAAGTCTGAGTTAATTGGTGAGAGAGGAGAGAAGAAAAGCATGTTCTCTTCCCCTCTCACCATTGAACTCAGACTTTCTGAATAAAAACTTTCATAGTGTGATCCCAGACTAAGAGGGAGTTTACACGGTGTCTTTTCAGACATGTCTAAAAAACACATTTGTTTTGTTTGTTGACGATCGGGGTAGCGAAGAAATGAGTTTTCATGTTTGTTTTTATGAATTTTCATGTTTTTTTAATTTGTATGTATATGTATATTAACAAATAGATATGAAAACAGACATATTTGTAAAGACATCGTGAAAAGACGAAAGGTTTTTGGAAGCAAAAAACAACAACAGACATGCCTGAAAAGACATCGCGTAAATGACTCCTAAATTAATTTGGAATTTTCCAAGGCGAATTCAATACTGGTAGTCTAAATACCCTGATGATAACCTTTTTTTTGGCTTTATAATTGTTGGATGTCAAAATTTTTTTTATTATCTTTGTTTCCGTTTTGTTTTATTTCTGGTATTGATATTGTACAATAATTTTATAAAAACAAATTGCTTTTGGTTGTACTTGCTGTAGTAACGTGACTACCTGTAATGAATTCGCCTTACAATTTTCTGTTTTTATTTTCAAAAGAAAACAAAAATAGTTTTCGACGGAGTTAAAGCTAAACGGAGTTTGTTACGCCCGTCGTTCTTACCACGCACAGTGTTGCTATTTTTGAAAAAGCGGACAAAAGTCTTGTTTTATTTAACCGCCAATTTTTTATTTTAAATACTCATATTAAAGTAAACACCTGAGAACCTCAGAAGCTAAAGAAGCTTCTGCTGACTGAAAAGTGTGATTTTGAAATAAATTTTTAAAATTAAATCGCTAATAACTTTTTATTTCCAAAAGGGATTTTTATGAAACAAACGGTTTTCGTTAAAATGGTTTTTTAGCTTTAATTTCAATGCAGACCACACCATTTATAATCGGTCTAATATTGTTTTTAAAAATGTGTTAAATTTTATATAGATTTAAGGTTTGATGGACTAGAACCTTAGGGAATTCCTAATATTTCCTAAAAAATATAGTACCATTTTAAAGTATGTACTCTCTCTTTATTTACATACCCATTTTTCTTGTTTTGAGCATCGTCAATTTTTCTGACTCAAGTCTGACGTGTATACTTTATACCATCATATTTGTTTTATATTAAAAATTCATTCTTGTAGACAAAGTACAGGTCGCAATTTTTAACTGAAAAGTATGAAATTTTGCATACTACAATTTTGTTTTGCAAGAACGAACCTTGTTGACTTGGACATAAATCGGTCCACTTCTTCGGGTACCCCCATACAAATGGCCTTTCGGAAACCAATTAATCGCTAATAAATGTCCAGCAAAAACAGATATAACGATCAAATTAAGCCAAAAGAACTCTTCTATGAACATAAAATGTTACATTAATGGTGTTTTCTTTTCTTAAAAATAATAATGCATTATAATTGTGTAATATATTTATCAGGTTACACGCACCCTTACAAAGTGATACATTTTTCTAAATTACTAATGGAACAAAATAATAGCTATATTTTACACTCAAAGCTTGTGCTAAGAATCGATATTCACCACGGTTATAGCAACTTTCAACATTAAATTATCTTTGAAACAAATAATTATTAAATAAAAGTAAACCAAAAGAAAAACAAAAAGTTTTTATATATGTACATCGCAATATAACCAAAAATCACAATACAACATAAATTGTACGCAACACAAGAAAAAAGTTAATAAGAAAAATACTTGCTTGCATAAAAAAGTACTTAGCACAGATGCAAAAATAGGGTTTTATCTCACACTCAATTATACCTGGTGGTAAGAAATGGAACAAATTTGCCATTTATTTTTGCAACACATTTAGAAAGGAAAACGACTACTTTTCACATTTTTGCATGCATTTTTTTAAAATAGAACAAAAACCCGCGCGAATGGTAGCATACATGGAACTTTATTGTCAGAAAAGAAAACACCATAAATTGTATTACAATCGGTCCACCCTCATATAACTCCCAATCCCGAAAGGCACTTTAGTGCCATACAGATACCGCGCACAAAGGGGTATTTTGCAAATCTAGCCGGACATTAGGCAAAAAATCTAATTAAAGGTATGTAAAAATTTATATACGCATCTCGACAGACAACAAAATTCTGCATGGTATAGTAGATTTTCAAGTCGTTTACTTGAGATTTGTCGTTTTGGGACACTGTTAAAGTCAGGAAAGTTGACTAAATTGCTTGCGTTTTTATTAATACCATGTTCACACGGACAGCAATATTCGTGTTTGGCTCTCTTATTCCTGTTTCGCGCCCCAAACATGATTGAAACGACTTGTTTCCCCATACAAAATTTTTAGAGCGAAACAGGTCGTTTCATTTTGAAACAGGCTGCGAAACATTAAAAATGTACTTTCATCTCCAATTTTGATAACATTTATCGTTAGTTTATCTGAACTAGCTCTCAAAAAAAATCAAAACAAAGAAAAAAATTTATGTTTAATAAAATTAAGTGATAATTATAACCTAATAATATTAATAAAAGTATTAAATATTATATTTTCAAGTTTTTTTTACTTTTTTATCTACTTTAAAAAAAAATCACACTAACAACACAAAAAAAATGTCAAAATGAAACAAGAATGAATCGTATGAACAGCATGTTTGGCAAACTAGTTTCAGAGAGCGAAACGAGTGGTTTATATCGTCGTATGAACATAGCATAACTTTTTACGGTTTGAGAGGTTTACAATATATATTTTGGAGCTAAACGAATAAAGATTTTACATTGATTTTTTTTCTGTAAAATACTATATTAGCAGCTACGTATAGCAATTTTAAGAAAAATTTTAATTTAATTTTTATTATAAAAAAATTCGTTCGAAATTAAAAAAAACAACGATTTTCTGTTCACTTTTTTGTAAAAAAAAAAAATAAAAGATTATTGAAAATGAAGATAGTCGCGATCCTAAAAATGTTATAAATCACGATAAAATTAAAAATTTGTACTTTTAGACTGAAAAAACGGTTTACGTTTTTTCGCCAATTTTTTGGGTGATTTGTTTTTTAAATTTCACAATTTTTCTGTTTTTGCTCATCTAGCACAGGTACATAAGAGTAAGGTGCCTATTATGAACTAAATTCGATTTTCGACAGCAGTCGAATTAGCTGATCGAACGAATTTTCATTTGGTATTATGGCGCGCATTCGATAAAAATTTACTATTGTGATTTTGTTAATTCACAGTAGTACATTTTCGATCAGCTGTCACTTAAAATAAAAAAATTTTTGTTTACAAATTTAAAATATAAAATTAAAGTTAAACGGGGCCACGGCGGAATTATGGTTGTTTTCAAATAATTTAGCTTCAGGGGGGTTCCATCCCACTTTTTTAGATGCTAAACTTTGCTGCAAATCATTTGGTCAAAAAAGAATTTTGTTCCATTAGGAATATGAGAGTTTCCAATTATTGTTTACGACGTTGGACTTGCATAAAATGAACAAAACTGATAAAGAATATGGTATTTGGTATACAAACACAAAAAAATTTACAAATAGTTACATTTTCAACAAGTTTTTTACATTTATTTGCACCGTCGAAAGCAAATTTGTTTTCGTTGAAAAATTCGATGCACAACGAAATTTTCGACAGTGCTGCCAACTCATAATACCAAATTAACATAGTCGATGTTCGATAGCCAGCGAAAATCGTTTATCGAATGTAACTCATAATAGGGGCCTAAGTAACCCGTTTGTCAGCCATAAAAAGTTGGGCTTTAAAAATTGTTTGTAGATGTTTCTTATTAAAATTATAAAATTTAAATATTTCTAATAATAAAGTTTTTTAAGAAAATTTAACATTATATATAAAATTTTCTTAATTATTTGACAAAAAGATGGACTCAGAAAGTCTTGTATATTATACAACACAAAAAATACTCAATTTTTATATACAAATTGAAAAAAAAAAAATTAATTTCTTACTCAAATTAAGGATGATTATTCTTAAGAAAATAACTATCAATTTTCTAGACATCCTAACTACATTCTGCCGCACCCTAATTTATGAGCTAATATACCAAAATAAAGGTAAATAAGTCACTTTTTTAACAAAACAAAAAAAAAACGCTTTTAAAAATTCCGTTATAGACTTTTGACCGCTATTTTTTAATTTGCCACACTGTGCGACGTACGACCCAATTGTGTTCCTAACATTAAAAAACAAATTTTAACCAAAAAGTTTTTAATTTACTATTATGTTAAAATTAATCCTTTTTTATAGTTGTCATTGACAATGTTATGGTGAATCATAATATTCATATGTTCACTAAAAAAAATTTTATGGTTGTTTATCAGCCATAAAATGTTGCTCTTGAAATATGGTTAAATGATTTTTATGTTAATATTGATAAAAAAAAACTTTACAATTATTATTTCAACATAATTGTAGACAACCATATTTTGGTTGAACGGATTAAAACACAATAATAATGCAGGCGCCAGTAATATGTTTTAAGAAACTATAATATTTTTGAAATTGTTCGTTAAATTAAAAATAGCTTTTCACTACGTGTGGGTTGAAAATACAAACCTTAAATCCGAAACGGTGGTAGTTTTAAAATTCCACAGGTCTTCGCCTACATCATCTGATGATATGGCAGACTGCTGAAAAAAATTATCAAAGAAACTTTTTATAAAAAGAATTATTTTAAAGTTTTATTAAATTAAGCCCCTATATCCTTGAAATTTTGTAGTGGGATGTTTTTATTGAATACTTTAATGAAATTGATGTAAGTAAATGATTTATTTATATGGGGCCATTTTCATTTTAAGACTTAGACGCACCAAAACTTCAACAGATTTATTAGATCTTAAAGAAGTTAAAACTTAAGTGGATTTTGGAAGTATCAATCAGTTCCAATAAAACAAGCCTAGTTATGTTAAAAATTCATTTGGTACCACTGGCTCCTTAAGTAGCTTATTAAATCAAGTTTATGATCACTTAACTACAAAGGACCATCTTGGTAGCATAATATCAATATTTTCATGAAATTTGGAACAAAATAGTTTCGGATAATTAAAAATCATATTGTAGTACATTAAAATGTAAAAATATATACAAATTTCATAGCCAACATTTTAACACGCATAAAATTGTTGCGATATTTTCATAAAATTTGTTTAAACTTTTCTGGCTTTCATATGAAAATCCACTTAAAACGTCCCTATATGACTTGAAATAATGATAATTCACAAAAAATCGTTCGGGACTTATATGGGTCATTCTACGTTAAGAGGTTATCTGATATTAGGAATGGCGGCGTGATAAAAATATTTAAAATAATAACTTTTTTCAATATAATCGTATTTAATCAGGTTGTTTGAATGCATGTTTAATAATGGCCAGTCAAGTAATCTACTTCTACCGGTATTTTAAGTGACCAGGGGAGATACTCTACACAGAGTAAAGACATGAAGGCCAGGACAGGATACCTTACTTTACAGGGAAAATATAAATTAAAAACAAACCTTATTTTCGTAAGAATCAACTTTATGTATTCAATATTTGGTGATAGTTTAAAACAAAAAAAAAATAGACTAAAATTTCCATACAGTCTTCTTTTATGTAACATGGAAAACCAAAATACTTAGTATCTGCTTACATAAACGTAGTCGAAAAAAAGTAAATTATTATTTAATTGTATATATTTTGAAATATATGGTAACAAAAACATATAGAGCATCTATGCTCCAATAAAAACTTTAAACTTAAATAAGAACTTTTACTTATAAAAACAAACATTAAAAAATATAACGATTGATGATAGTAAAAAGTTAGTAAGCACGATTTTTTATAATTTTTTATATTAAATAAGGCATACATTTTTAAAGCGTTAAAACACTTATAACGTATATAGTGGATATGTGTTGGTTTAACGTAAAATAATATACATGAAATACTAAAAAAGAAGTAATATCTCACGTCCTTATCTACCCTGGGCGCAAAATCTCTACCCTGGCATCAGATGAAGCAGGGGAAATACGACAGGGGAGAGATTTTTTCATTAAAAAACTAGCACAATCAGAAAAATATGTATCGTAACGAAAAAACAAACTAGCACAGTAAATTATACTGAAATTAAAATAAATATATATTACAAACAAACTTAAGCCACAAATAACAAGCGAATAAAACTCACCAGGGGATTTACATCAATCACTGACACGTGCGAGCGATCCAAGTGGTGTGGTCGAATTATTGGCCCAATAAGAGTAGGCTAATGGCTCGCTCGATTTTTATTGTTAAATTCACTTCGAAACAAATGTTCTGCAATTTAAATTTGCAGCGTCAACGCATTTTAGCGGCATTTTTAAACGGTCGAAAAATGTGCAGGGGAGGAGACTAAAAATACGAGGGACATAAACTATGTAATTCTTTTTAATAGAATATGAAAGTAATTTGAAAGTTTATTTAAACGACTTTTATTGTTATTTATACTACTTTCGGCCATTTTCACCAAGTTCGGTTATAACTAACCATTACTTAAAGTTCTGGTTACCCATATGTTTTGACAGCTATAACCGATAGTTAATTATAACCGAACTTGGTGAAAATGGCCGTTTATGTAATAAATAACGATTAGTGGTTTAATGAATTAGTAATGTGTTAAATTTCAAAGATTTTGTTACAGAATAGTAAAGGGACAGGCCAGGGCAGATACTTTTTTCTAGGTAAACACGATGTTATGACTAAACTAAGGTAATTTAAGTATTGCAATTTATTGTCAAAAAAGTTTACTTTATTTGTTATTAAACACGTTTGATATTTCCAGAAATTTTTTAATGTAGCCGTAGATAGTACCTCTTAACGTAGAAACACCCATATGCTATTTTCAAAATACAACTCATTGAACATGTAATAAAATTTATACTCAAAGCACTCAAATTTTTTAAATAATTCGTCCACTATTATTATTTTTAGTGTCAATACACACAAAAACCCCTCAAAATAGATATTACGAAACGGTTAGTTTTCAAACCAACCAGCATACTGTGCTTACTTTTTGACATTAATGATCATCGTGAATAGATTTACGCTACACCATAAAATATTATCTAAATTTACTTTGAAAATCAATCATCGATGCGGTTATATAGAGGAATTCGTAATTTTTATTTCAATATGTATATTTGCAAACAAAATTTTCGCACGTGTTGCAAGGCCAATCGACAATAGAGCATACAGACTCAATCACATCCAGGAAAATGCACCGTTCTAAGCGGCCACCAGCGTGTAGGGGCATCAAAAATGAATCCGAAACTTGCGTTAACGTCATGATCAAGTATAGATATGGATGACATTGATCCGGGAGCGGTGTGATTTCAACAGAATGACGCTACGTACTAAACGGCGACCACAACCAAAAACTTATTGAAATCAAAATTGGCCTCCAAGGTCTTGTGATTGGACAAATCTCGATTATTTGCTGTGGATGATGAAGTCAATGATTTACGCTGATAAGCCAGCAACAGATACGAAATGAGTTTTCAATTTTTAATATGTATGTATATGTATGTAAAACAATTAGACATGAAAACAGACATGTTTGGAAAGACATCGTAAAAATGCAAAAGTTGAGTAAACCAGGCTTGTCAAGACATCGTATAAATGTCGTATTGTTCATATTCATTATGAAGAGGTTTGTTTTATTTCTTTAATGATTATATTATTTGTAGTTTTTTATCAATTAAAAAAATTGTTTAAAAAGTATTTCAATTTTATTAATGTGATAATTAACTCAATTGTTTTTTTTTATTTTTTTTTTTTTTTTTTTTTTTTGTTGAAAGAAAATTAAAGATTTAATTTTAATTTAATTAACATTTTAGTTGTTTTGAAATAAAGTTTTAATTAAAATATTAATTAAATAACAAAAAAAACTTTATTGATTTTTTCGTTTTAAATAAAATAATTTTAACTTGAAGAATTTTTGTTGGGAATTGTCAAGATCAGAGCTATATTTGATTAAATCAATTAACATTAAATTAACATTGTTTGAAACGGAAAAGTTTTTTAATCATAATTTTTTTAGTTAGTCTCGAGTTCATTAAATTTAATTTTTCATTAAATTATTTTTTACTGAAGGAAGGAATTTTACAACATGAAATTTTTATTAAAAATTATTGATAATTTTCTTGGCTGAGCTGGGGTTCGAACCTAGGTTGAATTTACATGTTTCAAGAATCACCACATTCTCTCATCAGAATTCTTTGAGGTCTAACCTCTGCACTACTGCGGTGACTGCCAGCCAACAGTCAAAAATCAATATTTAACCAGTGGTACTGGTGGTTCGAAATTTGCTGTGATTATCATTTTCAATTTTATATTACATGTTGCTTCCTTTCTTCTGTTTTTTCGTATTCTTTCTGTCAAGACTTTGTCTTGAAAACCTGAATACATTTGTTTATAAGGTTTTTTGTCCACTTTCGTCGACATTTTATTTGTACAAATTGAAGTATAAATGTAAACATTAGAGCTTGTGCCATAGCTATTTTAAGAATAATTGTAATTTTTTTTTTAGTTAAACTGTTAATTTTAATTTTTTGATATTATTTTATTTTAATAAAAAAAAAGAAATTTTCATGCTGTAAAATTCCTTCCTTCAGTAAAAATAATTTATGGAAAATTAAATTTAATAAACTCGAGCCTAAATAAAAACAAGTAAGAGTGCTATATTCGGCTGTGCCGAATCTTATATACCCTTCACCATTGTGCGAGCAGAATACAGAGCAACTAGACAAAACCTAAATAATTTCTACATAAACATACATATATACAATACATAAAACTTCATTATAAATTAAATTTAAAAAGTTAAAACTGGTAAATATTTTTTTAAATCGTTTCAGAACATAAAAAAATTAAAATAAAAATTTTCTTTTTGAAAAAACAAGATTCGAACCAGGGACTCACAGTTTCTAACCTAAGCAAACCCCCTAGACAACTGGACCATGAAGGAACGTTTAATGAATATCATTAAAAGTAAATATGATCAGTATACAGTTCACAACTCAACACAGTTGACACAGAAACGGACAACTGGATTTGAACTTCGGTTTTCATAAGGACCCAGAATACCCAGAACTTTATAGGGTATAGGACTTTCGGTGAAGGGTATAAAAAACAAACTTAATTATAAAAAGAGTAATTTTTGGGATTTCAATATTTTGGTCATAACTCTGCTATTTCTTAACCGATTTGACAGATTTATATACCGACGTGTTAAAGAAGAAATTTGCCAGTTATTTTGGTTATAAAACTTGGACTCGGGAAGATCTATGGTTCCCGAAAATGGGTATTTTTCAAAAAAAAATTAATATTTTGGTCATAACTTTTTCGTATCTGAACCGATTTTCCCGAGTTTTTCAGAAAATATTTTATATTAAAAATTTGATATATAAGGCGTAACCATAGGTCATATGACAGTCCAAAAAATCAGGTTTTTATACAATTTTTGATATTTTTTGTACGGGAGGTACCACGCCCACTTGTTCAATCCCGCCCACATTTTGTGGGATGCTGTGTATTGATAACGTTAATGTGTGTACCCAATTTGGAAACTTTGGCTCTTGCCGTTCTCAAGATATACAGAAATAAAAAAATACAACAACAACAAGGGATTTTTGGAAAAAATTAGAGGCAGTCGTGGTTTTTTGGTCATATCTCAGCCATTGTTGGACCAATCTGGCTGAATTTCAATAGCAAGAAATGGTGGACTATATGTGACATAAATGTAAAACAACCTAGCCGCTATCATGTCTGGAGTCTCCGGAAAACACATATCAAACGTAAGACGGACAGACGGACGGACAGACGGACGGATATCGTTAAATCAACTTCTCTCCTCATAAGGACCCAAAATAAATATACTTTACAGGGCCTAAGATAAATATTTTAGAAATTACAAACGGAATGACAAACTTATATATACCCTTTTCCACCTGTGGTGAAGGGTATAATTATCAAAAAATTTAAATTAACAGTTTAACTAAAAAAAAATCACAATTTTAAATATTCTATATAATCATTTTGGTAATAGGTGCAAAAATCAACAAATTGTTTGCTTGATTCAATTAATTTAGTGATTAGAGACAATTTTTTATTTTTTTCTGTGTAGTTTTTTATACAAAGGTCGTAAATTTAAAAGTGTTTTCAATATAATTTTAGTTACTCACTTGATTCAAATAATTACGTTGCAAAGTTGTCGTATTATAGACTAGAGTTTGTAGGGATATTTGATCCATATTATAACAAATGACCGCTAATAGATATTTATCTAGTTTTGGCTCAGCTGCCATCAAAAATGTATCGGAATTTTGATTACTTTTGCACCAACTGTAGGGGTTTTTTGCGGAGTATATATTCCAGCTTAGGGCCATGCAAGAAAATACTTGGGGCAAAAGTTCTTGTTGACTAAAAATTAATTTGTTACTGCGACACTGCAAAACAATAGACGACTGATTTGAAAACTTCTTGGTAATAGTCGTTTCCCTGGTACCATAACGATAGTCGTATTCACCAATGCTTTTAATTTGATACTGGATGGGACTAAATATATTAAAAATATGTAACATTTTAATAAAATTTAACTTAAATTAATTATTTAAGGTACTAATAGTTTATTATTTAGTATAAATAAAGTATATATCGGCAAAAGATTTTTTAAAATTAAAACTATTTTAGTTGCATCAAAGTTTAATAACATTTACCAAATTACCTTTGAATGGAATAATTTTTTTTAACTGACTTAAAATAAAAAACTTTGATTAAAAACAAGATCAAATAATCATTTTTTGCGATATTGAAATAAAAAACTGTGAAGGCTTAGACACAAAAACAATGTCCTATTTTTTAAATAACAAACTAAAATTACACAAGTTGAAAGCGTTAAATGCTTATAACCGATGTTCACGTTATCAATAAATACTGTAGTTTAAAAACTTTCTGCAGCATTTCAAAAAAAAAAAATATTAAATTTTTACCTAAAATATGTCTCGCAAACTCCTTCTATTTTTTCATTTTCATACAATTTGATAGACTTCGAATTAAAAGGTATATTCAGTTTAAACGATCCAACATATTTTTTATATTTCGGTACAATATCAATATCACCTGGATTTTCGATCACACAATCACTTCTTATGTTTGGTAAATACACCAACAAACACAAACACATTAATAAAAAGTTCATTTCGAATTCAAATTTCTTCAATACAGTCCTGTTGCAATCGAACAAATTTAAAACTAAATGAATTTTAGCGACATAAATCGTCTTAAATACACTTGAGAACATGCTGGTTATAAAGTGTGATAACAGTATCAAAAAGTTCTTGTGGGAACGGAAATATACAATGAGCGTTAAAAGTACGTCACCATTAGCAAATATATTGTACTTATTTTCTTTTATTACGATAAACATGTAAGCATTACAAATTCTCCACAATTTAAACTCAAGAAAGTATTTCACACCCATTAAACTCTGATTAAGGGCGTTGAAAATTAAGATTAATCTTGTGTTGACATTTTAACCGCAGTAAAAAGAAATGTGACTTTATCATCGATGTTGACTCTGTTTAAACGCTGTGTTTAGATTTGCAGGAAATAAAATACAGCTTTAAATTTGTTTATATTGAAACTATTTATTTATCTACTACCCGCTCTGCTTTGCTGGAACCTCTTTGTGTATTATTTTCAGTGTTACCAGAAATTTAATTTACAGTCAATAAAAAAATCTAAATTTTTTCTTACACGCCAGACTTTTTTTCCTAAATAAATCGCTACAAAGTACGTATAATAAATTTAATAAGAATATACAAATTTAAATAAAAAAAAAACTCATAATTTTCAAAGAATTTTTAGTTTGTACCTTGAAAATTAAAAGTATACACACTAGAGCGACTCAAAAAAAAAAAAGATTTTGTAACCCCTCTGAAAATAAAGATTGATATGTTTTATGATGATTCCCAAAATATTTTGGTTCTAGCGTTGACCATCCGTGAGCAGGACCATTTTTAAGAAAGGTCTTTTTTCAGTTTTTCGATTTTTTTTTTGTACTTTGCTCCAAGACGACATAAAAAAAAATTGGTACCATCGAAAAGATTTTTTGAAGCAGCAGTATTTCCACATTAGAGTTGGGCAAAATCGTTCCTTTTGTGGAATCGTTCCGACCGATCCGTTAGATCAAAGGAACTAGGTCGTTCCTTTCGTTCATCGTTCCTGTTTTTTACTTTGAACAATGAATGAACGAGGAACGATAAAACTTCTATGTCGTTCGTAAACACGTCAATAAACAAATATTTGTTATTGTTTGTTGTCATGTTGTGGCGTAATGACTACATTCATAATAATTATATAATTTCTTAAATGTTTGTAAAAAATAATAACTGTTTTAATCCTGTTTTAATCTGCGCGTAATGCCGCTGCTGGTGGTGAACGAGTGGTATATTGCTAAAATATATTGCTTTGAATCACATCAGTAATTGATTTAATTAGAAATTTGTTATGTGTCACGATCTAAATACACAAAAGTCGGCAACACTGATCAACACACAAAAAATTAACCTACAGAAACACATGTGATGATTCAACGGATTGCAATTGCGGAACGAGGAACGATTAAAAAGGAACTATTGAACAAGTCCGCACCGTTCCTTTTAGGGAATCGTTCAATGGAACTAGGTCGTTCCGGAACGACACAACTCTATTCCACATACTGTTTTGAACGCGAAGCAATAACCTTCGACTTTTATGTAAGGAAATTTTCCCTAACTACATGAAATTGCCAAGAGTCGGACTGCGGGAGCCATTGATAGCTAGCTAGCAGTCGGGCGGGGAGGTTCGGTCCTCTCTTGAAACAGAACGCGGTTTACATACAGAAGTATTTTTTGTAGACTCCCTATTTTTTACTGGATAACATTCTTGCGTATTATATGAACATAGCCCGTTTATAGCCATAAAGATGTGCCTTTAAATAAAAATACTAAGCAAAACATATTATATTCACTATACCCTGGAGTAGCTCTCTTTGGTGAAGTTGAAGAGCTTTTCTGATACCCTCCCAATAACTATGTCCTAATGCTAACGTTTCCATTTAGGACCCCATCATAAATAAATACACCTAATTAATTATCCACCCTCGAAAACACTGGAAAACAATTTAGTTATTCATTTTGTTAACATAAGAATTTATTAAAAGTATAAAGTATTTCAATTTACGAACCATTCCCGAACAAAGTTGATTATATTAAAGTGATTAAATTTCAAATAGAGTTTCATTACTATTATTAACAAAAAACAATAATATGAGCATGAAAATTAAGTATTCTAACCTGAGTAAGCGAAATTACATCACTGAGAATCACTAAAGCTGGGATCACACGATTGCCGCAATGCATCAATTTTCATACTTTTTAATAACCCAATCGTGTGACTGCACAATGAAATGGCTCATGTACCAATCGAGGACAATAATGTGCTTTCTTTTACCAATAAAATGCAACCCTGGTGCGGCAATCGTGTGACCACTTGATATGCAACCGCGCGTCAATAAAAATAACAATAATGTACCAATATTTATTGTGTTCTTGTGCGGCAATCAAACAACACAATACGCGCCAATATTTGCTTTTTTTAACACATTTACCTTTTTGTATTCGTTTTTCATGGCAAATAAAAATAAAATTATATGAAAAACTATATGTACATATGTATTGAATATTGATATTTAAATAGAATTGTTGAAATTGGCCATAAAAATTTGAATAGAAATATCCTCTATTTTTTGATATATTTCAAAATAGAATTTTACTTTGTTTAGTTTTCAGAATTTCATATATATTTCTTAAAAAATTTCAAACAAAACTATAACAAAAATTTGTTAAAATATATGATACAATTTTCTTTTTTTTAATGAACAAACCAACTAGAAATTCCAAACAAATAAAAAATCTACCACAACAGCTGTTTTCGCAGTTGGCACAAGTACGAACAATCGTGTGACTGTTCTGCTGCAATTATTGTACCCATTTCGCTTTGTACCAACTAGCGGCAATTACATTTGTAAAAAACAGGTCAATCGTGTGATTTTAGAATATTTGATTGGTGCAATTTTATTATTGTGCGTCAATAAAGCACAATCAAAATTGTGGCATATTGGTGCATTTGCGGCAATCGTGTGATCCCAGCTTAAGACTTTGATATGATTCGGTAATATTTGCGTACAGATTGTATAATTCCTATCAACATGTATCGGTACAAAGGTACCTATGACTAGAGTTTTTATGAAAACCCGAAACGAAAATATGTATTAAGTTAAATATCCCTATTAAAAGGTCGCAAGTGGTCAAGATCTATAAGATTTGAAGCGTGCTGCTTCAAAAACTCTTTCCGATGATACCAAATTTTATTTATACCAAAAAAATTCGATAAACTGAAAAAAAACTAATTAACAAGGTTTCGTTTAAATGTGCCAAATTCCCATTTCATATTATTGACAAACTGAAATTTATTGTTGAAGGGATAAGCTATTCCTATGCGCATTTTACTGGTTGCTTAGGCCAGATCGTCAAGAAGCTTCATCCAAAGATTTTAGAAAAACTAAAGGTATTATACAAATAAATCTGTTAACCGAATAAGAATTATAAGCCCCAGTCTTACTTTTAACAATATCAAAGCTTAAACAAAACAACAACAATAAAAAGTGAGTTTATCTTTTCTTACAGTCCCGACTACAATTGGTTGATTTTTTGTCAACTCTAAATGTAGTTGTTTTAAAAATGGTCCAGCTCACGGATGGTCAACGCTAGAACCAAAATATTTTGGGAATCATCATAAAACATATCAAGCTTTATTTTCAGAGGGGTAACAAAAACACTTTTTTCGGCTCCATACAAGGTTAGTCGGTCTAATACTCACGCTTCTTATAAATACATTGGAGACAAATAGCTAAGAAAGCAATTCTTCTAATTGGAAAGTTGTCCGAAGAGGCTCAAGAGCAATGCAGCAAAGATTATAGAAGAGACGATCAGACAAAAAGGGGAAAAAATTATTAAATTTGATGAACCTAAGCCTAATTAAAATATTAAAAATTTGGATTAAAAACCATAAATAGTTCAACAAAATAGCCACAATACTAATTAAAACCAGAAGTTCTATATATTCTCTCAGTTCCAGAACATAATGTCAAAGACTCCGATGATGATGACAGAGAAACCGACTGTGAAAGTGATTAGAAAAAAGTTTAATACGAAAACAATTAGTATTATTAGATATTAAACTTTTACTTATTGAAACTATTGTACCCTTCACCAAAGTTAAAAGGGCATATATAAGTCTGTCGTTACGTTTGTGATTTCTACAACATTGAGCTTAGACTCTATAAAGTATATATAATCAGGGTCCTTATGATTAGTGAATTGGATTTAACGATGTCCTTCTGCCGGTCACTCCATGTGTATTAAGTGCCTCGGTAGGCTAGCTGGTAGCGAGCTAGTCTATCAGCGCCGAGTTTGCGGGTTCGATGCCCGCCAAAGACTCTGGTTTCTTTCCTGCAGACAAGCATAGAGCTTCGCGGGATTAGCTTAGGAAATTAAAAAAAAAAAAAAAAAATTTTAAATGGGGCTTCCGAATATCACAGAAATTTATGTCACATGTACTCGGTTATAGCTTGCTATTGAAATGCAGTCAGATCGGTCCATAAATGACGAAGATATGAGCAAAAAACCACGACTGCCGCTGCGTTTTTAAGAAGCATCTAAATGTTAGCGTTGCTCTTTCGGGAGACTTACAAAGGTAAAGTTACTTATATTCGTGGGGCATAAAAATTACAGAATTCTTATAAACTGATTTTAAATGGCTTAAAAAAATAGACAATAGGTAAATCTATTCATTAAATCGCTAAATTTATAATACTGGAAACCTATCAAATTTTTAAACTTATAAAATTACAAAATATTTATGGCCTTTTTTTCGCTTTCAATGTAATTCTTTGGCGTTGCGTTTTACATAATAAGGGCATATCACAATCTATTGTCTACACTCATAAAAAAATGCATCTTCGCATTGATTATGCCCTTACATCAGAATTGTGACATCAATGTGCTTACAAATGGCATCAATGAGGCAAAATGTGACATCAATCCAATGACGAACGTCATCACAAAATTTTTTCATATTTTATGCGTCATTTATGCTATGACTTCAGTGGCAACAATTCGATTCAACATTTTGTGTATTATTTACATTATTTTTATGTTGAAAAAGTAAAATAAGAAGCAAAAATTATTATATGCTATTCGGTTAATTATTTACTTATAATTGAGAGTTCTTTTGTAAACAAAGGGCGGAATACAATAAAAGTGAAAAAGTAAGTATATAATAATATTCTCTCACTTTGACTTTAGTCAAACCCAATGCCAAACTGTCTTAAATTGAGCCTAATTAGCTCTTTCTCCGATGTTACTGAGTTATCGCACTGATGACATTTTTTATTAAACTGATTCCTGTTCGTCATTTGTATGATGCCGATGTGTAATTCCATTGATGACACTCAGCAAAAACTGATGCTTCCTCGAAAGGGAGAATTTTGAGTGAACCGGTCACACTTCTATGAAATATAACATGATATTTGTTTGGAATTCCTCGCGTAGAAGCTCTGCTATAGAGATATAAAGAACGCTTTCTCACGCTTTGAAAACTGACATGAATTACGTGTTTAAAATAAGTGAACAAAATTAAGCATAAAAAAAATGTTTATTTTAGCGCTTAAACATTTTTTTATAAATTTAAAATAGTTTTTAGAATAAAAAGTTATTGTTTTATATTAACTAGTGTTCGCCTAATGGTTAAAATTCGACCATAAATTTTTATGTACATACATATGTAGGAAACATAGCACATCTCAGTATATATGAATTTCCATATTTTGAGCATTTATTTTATCCGTCTTAGTGGATCGATTTGGCGAAGGACCAACCTTCGATTCATATTTTATCTTCTACGTGAGTTAATTTAATTTTGTAAATTCAATATAAAAAATATCAATTGAAAAACAAAAAAGTATCAAAAAGTCTCCTTTATGGATTGTCATCCACTCAGGTCATTGCATCTTTTATTTTATGTTTCTATGTCTAATATTAACGAAAATTAATCAAAGTACCAGATGTTGGACGAAAAAAATACCAAAGAGCTCCCCTTAAATGTTCTTGTTCACCCAGTTTAATGTATAATTTTATCTTTATAGGCCGAATATTTAAGAAAATTCAAAAAGTTCCAGATTAAAAACAAAAAGTGCCAACATTTTTTATCTTATAGGTTTTCATTCACTCAGAAATATTATGCTTCTAATTTCAACGTTATAGAAAATTTAAAAATTATCACATGCAGCACGGAAAAGTAAAAAAAAAATTTATTTCCCGTATTTCCCTTTTTTGATACTTTTTTCTCCCCATATAGGTTCGGTTGACAAACAAAGGAACAAAGCGTTCTTAATTGCTTTGCCTGTGCCGATTTATACATAAGATTTATATAGTCGAAACATTCGAAACGAAAATGTCGAATAATCGACCACCCTATTTTTTATTATTTGATAATTGAAAAAAAAAAAAATTTTATTTATGTGTTTTTCCCGGACTTTTTCGATTCCCGGGAAAGCAGGAAATTTTTTTTAATTTCCCGGGATCCCGCGATCCCGCTCCATATAAATAATACAAAGTAAATTTTGTTATTAATTAATGAAAAAAACTTTTATTAAATAACGTTAGGGAACTTGTTTACAAAGAAAGTAAAAGAAATGGTTCAATACTAAAAAAATAATAGAATATTAAAATAGGAACTTGAATTATTATCACCTCACGCCTTTATTCCCTATTATTATGCTTTTATTCAGTATTATTATGCTCTGGATACAAGATAAAAAGATAACATAAACAACAAATTAATTCATAAAACAAAATAAAATCAAGATAAGGGATCAAAAAGTTAATTAATAAAATAGATAAAATATTTTAAAGAAATATAAAACATTTTTTAACGCCTTAGGAAATAACTTTCTGACACACTCAAAGCGCTTAGTATGTCGTCAAAAAGTATATTCCGGATGTAATTTACTAGTTATCATGTTCCAAAAATTTTCGTTCATTTTTTACCGAGGTTGGACAAATAGCTAAAAGTGCACCGTTGTAGCATGCTTCGGATTCACAATCAGAAGCAATTTTTTCTTTTATATAAATAACGTCTATATCAGTCAAATGTATGTCAAGGTTGATGCAAAAATATCATCAACCTGACTGCTTCTTACAAACCTTTTCATTTCAATAGATCCATTTGTAATCTTTAGGACAATGTGTTTTTCAAGTTGTATGTTGTAGTATCTTACACGAGTTTCCAAAATGTTTCCCCGCACTTCACGGGTATATAAACCAACACAAATTGAAATTGAAAATTTTTGCTTATCACCTAATAAACATATCGCTCCTTCATTGCATCATAGTCATATCTCAAAATTTTAAGTAACTTGAGCAAAGTTTTCCTTCATGCCTTCTCGTATTATATCTCCAACTGAACCGAAGTTATAGCAAAATATATCTTTAAATCTGTACATTTGGAAAACTTTAATCGCTTTTTGCGAAGATCGTTTGTTTTTGTAGATATGATTATGTTGCAATAAAGGAGCGATATGTTTAGGAATCTCCTATTTTTAAGACTTGTTCATGGACAATGAAACTTTACTGCCTGTATCTTATTTTGAATTAATGTACTTTATTAACTCTTCACTTCACTAAATGTAATAATTATCAACTGTTGCACTGCCCATTTTGCTTTTAGTAGATTTATTGCATCAGGAGACATTAATTTAAATACATGTACTCACTTCTTGTAATTGATCTAATCCATAACCCATCCACAGATGCTAATTTTTCAAAGTATAAATAGCTATTTTCTGAAATTATGAGGAATTTTTTATTTCCCGGGATCCCGCAAGAAAAATCCCGGGAAAACGGGAAATAAAATAAATAAAATTCCCGGGAAAAAGCCCTAGTTAGTAGCAAAAACACATAACTCTGAAGTTATTGAACAGATTTTAATAAAATATATATTGTGAACTTCTGTGAGTAAATACCTTTCAAATGGTGTATATTTTGTTCAAATCGGTTGACATACAGAGGAGGAAAGTGTTCTTAACTGTTTTGCCTTAGCCGATTTATATATAGATTATGTATGTAATTACTTGTATGAAAAACTGTTGCCGGTTATGTTATACAAATTTTTCTTATTTTATATAAACTTTATCCTTTTTTTCTTTTGCTTAAAGTCGTCGTGAAATAAGTGCATGATGCCAGAAACATTTCGTAACTTTTTCACAAAATGAACAGAGTACAACTCTATCAACATTATTTCATAGATATTCCGCACAAGTTTTTTTTCATATGCGTTTTGACAGCATTTCACGTGAAATGTTGAACAGAGTACCCGGCTGAGGGCAGTTATTTTTTAGAAGCAAAAAAAAGAAGCGGTTGGTCTGCAGTTTACGTGTTTATTGCTTCCAAATCTTAAAAAAAATTTTCTGGGGCATAGTTATAATTTTGAAGCTGATGACAATTTGGCCGAGTGATGTTAAGACTAACATCACAATGATGAAAAGTGTCATGGGATCAAAAGACACTTGTCATAGAACTGATGCTAAAATACATCGGCGTTATGACGCACAATCTGCCTAGTGTAATCCACGACACATGATCCCTTTCAATCGATTATACATATAAATAATCCGTTTGGTGAATTCGTTATATTTATATTAATAATTCATGAAATCGTTATCAATGTTTATACAAAATTTTGATATTTTAATTAGGCTAAAGTTCATCAAATTTAATTTTCATTAAATTATGTTTATGAAGAAAGCAATTTTACACATGGAATTAATTAAAGTTTATTGATGAACTTTAGCCTTATTAAAATATCAAACTTTGGATTTAAAAACCATGAACAGTTTAACAAAAAATAACCACAATACTATTGTTAATACAAAATTTATTTTTTTAAAAAATTGCTTAAACAACACTGAGACACAGGTAGCTTCTTAAACGTTTTTAAGGGGGTCGGCGATGCATTAAACGGTTGGAACCTGTGCCCTTCGACAACATATGGGGAAATTATTTGTCTTATCCCTGCATGCTCAGTGCTAGACGTTTCGACCTGTTTTTTTTGATATTACGAAATGCTAGTAAAATCAACTAACATTGTGGACAACGCATAACAAATAACATTAAGAATGCAAAGTTAAATAAAATGTCGCTGTATGTTTTTCTTGTTAGTATGTGCATCACTAAAACTGCTTAATACACTATTATCGACTTGGAAATGTCCCGATTAAACTTTCTTACTAAATTTTGCAGTCGTAGAAAAACCTTTTTTTTAACAAACAACACATACAAATATTTCATTAATTTTTTTTGTGAAATCATTTATTTCTTAATATATTAACTTTAATACTCAATCAAATTAATATTTGTATTAAATTCCACAGCCTCGGCTGTAGTTGTTTCAACAACCGGCTCGATTTTTGGTGCTTTTAAACCTTCTATGGGAAATCCTTGTAGGTAATTAGTTTGTCTTATAAAATCGGTGGAACAACAAAACATGATGCCTGCATTCACATATCGAAAAGATTGTGAAACTTCGTTTAGCCATAGAATTTCGGAACAGATATCTGGACAAAATATAATTTGTTCGAGGCCAAAATACTGCAAACAATTTGTTAACAATTAGATAATAAAAAACTCATTAGATAATTAAAAAAATTACCTCAGTATAGGGGGAGTTATAGCCAACGATAACAAATTCTTTGTTTAAATTGTCGTACGATTTCAAATAGGTCCATATATAAGCAGGTATAGTCTCATTTTTAAAGCCCAACTAAGCAAAACAAAAAATAAAAATTAAAAGCGATCTAGCTTAAAATATGATTTCATTACTTTCAATTCTAGCAGTCTCTCCTTATCGCATTTATCATCGGTTGGATAATGAACTATACCCGAAGTTCCCGTGTACAGCTCGTAGTTGTTATTGCGAGCATGATCTTGCAAAGTATTTTGAAAACGTCTCCAATTGCCGACACGAAGATTATGCCACCAAACTATATTTAAAATGTTTTCATATTCACAAAAGTATTTCTTTAACAATTCATCCTGTACAATTGTAGATATTTCATAGTTTGCTAAAGCCAGCCAGCCATCGGTTTTGCTTAGTTTATATAATGTTTCCTGCAATCGTTCTTCACTGAAAATATATAATCAATTTATGTGTATTTTAACTTTTTTTTGTATTTTGATTTATTACAATTGCTCGAATCAATTAACTGCAAAGGCCTCGTTACTCTTACGTAAAACTATACGTTGCGGATAAAACGTTCCGTTTTCCATACCGTTTTCCATAAATAGGTAGTCTTACTTGAACGTGACGTTGCGTTGCGGATAAATGTTGAGACTAACATTTTCTCCGTTTCAACGTATCAGCTTTTAAAGTGGACATACATGACGTTTTCTAAATTTTTTTTTCAAAACCAAAATTTTTGACAAATTTCGGTTTTCTTTTCAACAAGTTTACGTATTTTTAGTAGCTACCAACCAGTGAAGTCAACAGCAACATATACTCATCCGCAACATTTACGTATGAGTAAGGCGGTCTTTATTCAATTCTTTGAGTTACAATTTGAGAAAAGAAAAACTATTGGTTCATGGCTGCTAACCGTAGGAACACCATTGCAACGTATAAATGTAGTAGCCTACGACATGTCGCGACGCGTCTACAATGTACCTACGTTGCGACGTAGATACGTTTTAAAATTAAAAAGTTTAAAATTTTTTAAAGGCACAAAAGCGTATCTACGTCGTACGTTGATTTAGATCTAATACTATTCTATACTCCGATTGCAACCGCATTGTCACACGGACAGCAGATTTACGGCGAATTTAACCGAGTTTAGTTGTAATTAACTTTGCAATTTGGAATTTTCAAAGGCGAATTCATTACCGGCGGTCTTAAAAGCCCTGCTGATAACTTTTTTTCTAGCTTTAATTGTTTCCATTGGGTTTTTTTTTTTGGTTTTGAAATTGAACAATAATTTTATAAAAACAAATTGCTTTTGGTTTTTGTACTTGTTGTAGTACCGAGATTTCCTGTAACGAATTCGTCTTGGGAATTTTCTATTTATATTTTCAAAAGAAAACAAAAACATTTTACGACGGAGTTGTGGGTTAATGGAGCTTGTTACGCCCTTCGTTCTTACGATGACGACCCAATTGTGTTCCTAACATTAAAACCAAAAAGTTTTAAATTAACTGTGAATACTTCTATCATGTTGTTGTCAACCATATTATGTATAAATTAGTTCTTCAAAAGAAACCATATTATGGTTGTCTTTGAACATAACGGTGAATCATAATATTCATATGTTCACTACAAATAATTATATTTTGATAAACAACTTTTAAATTATTAATTCAACATGGTTGTAGACAACCATATTTTGGTTGAATAAGTATAAACACAATATGGATGCAGGTGATACTAATATGTTTTTAGTAACTATAATGTTTTTTAAATTGTTCATTAAAAATAGTTTCTTCAGCCATGACCAAAACCAAAATAGCTTTTCGCTGTATGTGCACGCAGAGAAAAAAACACGTTTCAATATGGTTACCTCCTGCAAACCTATTTTTAATAATTTTTTAATAATATAATATTTAATTTAACTATATTATTGTGTCTCTCAATCATATTATGGTTAAATTTGCACACCACCAAACATGTTATGGTTAAATATTACAAAAATTTGTTTTTAAATTAACAATAGTATGTTCCTCTTTTCTAAGAGCAACATGCTATGGTTGAAAAACAACCATGCTATTATAAGTGTTAAACATATTTAAGTTATTATTAACCCTAACATGTTCGTGGGCAACCATAATATGGTTGTGGCTTCTCGGTTGAGGACTAATTTAACCATAATACGGTTGTCGGGGAGAATAGTATAGTTTGATTAACCATAATATCTGTGGCATTTTGACAAAACATCTTAAGTCGAGATAAGATAGCAAAAAAGTTTTTTAAAAAAACTCGGTGACTAATGAATTTTTATCAAAAAATAATATAAATCAATATTACAGAAAAATTTCGTTTATAATACAAAATTTAAAAAGAGTAAACAAAAATGTTTTTTGAATGAAAATTCGTACGATTAACAACATTTTTTCAACTTTTTAAATTTGAC
The DNA here is from genome assembly GCA_963931875.1 of Pollenia griseotomentosa. Lineage (NCBI taxonomy): Eukaryota > Metazoa > Arthropoda > Insecta > Diptera > Polleniidae > Pollenia > Pollenia griseotomentosa. The sequence continues at coordinate 96,764,058 of OZ007561.1, read as the reverse complement.
TTAAGATGTTTTGTCAAAATGCCTTAGATATGTTTTATATTTTTTAAATAGTTTTGTTGGAGGTGACCATATTGAAACATGTTTTTTCTTTCGATGTGGGTTTAAAATACAAACCTTAAATCCGAAACGGTAGTAGTTTTAAAATTCCACAGATCATCGCCTAAATCTTCTGAAGATATGGTAGACTGCTGGAAAAAAATATCAAAGGAATTCATAACAAAAAGATTAAATGAAAAAATAATTATTTTAAAGTAGTTTGTAGTGGGATGTTTTGATTGAATACTTTTATGAAATTGATGTAAGTAAATGATTTTTAAAGTGGTGTTTATATGGGGGACTTAAATGCACAAAAACTTCAACAGATTTATTAGATCATAAAGAAGTTTAAATTGAAGTGGGGTTTTGAAGCATCAATTAGATGATTAGTTCAATACAACAAGACTAGATATTTTAAAATTTCATTTCATACCACTGGGATTTTAAGTAGCTAATGAAATCAAGTTTTACATAAGGTTTTTTCAAAGTCTTTTATCGATGTAATCCTTCTCTCTTTATGATCACTTTGCTACAAAGGACCAGCTTTAGGGTATTCATTTAATCGGGTTTTTACTTTAATCGGTTAATCGCTCGATTAATTAATCGATGTTTAATCGGTTAATAATCGGTTAATTTTGTTATTGATCGGTTAACCGATTAATAAAGTTTTTTTTATAAGTAAGGTAATTTCTATGAATAAAAATGAAAAATTATTTATTATTTGGAGTTTAGTAGTAAAAAAAACAGTAACAAATCTTGAACTAAAACGAGCAAAAAAAATAAATCATATGTAATACATATTTTTTAATTCATACATATTCGGCCACGTTCTGTAAATCGAAATCGTGACATTAAAATCGATGGAGATTTTAAGTTCAATTTTTTAAAAAAAAACGTAGCTTTTCCTGATTTCAAAATTAGTTTTGGTAAAGATATGTGGTCCTCAAAGTATAAGGTAATGAAAAAGAAATATTTTTATCAATTTTAAACACAGGATAGAATTAAAAATTTGTTCGATTTCAATTTCACGTGATTTTGATTTATGTATTTATTATATAAAAATAAACGGTGAGATCATTTTATTAGTAATTTAAATAGTTTAAGAAAATCTTATAAAATAATTCTTTAGATAAATAATTTGGTTAAAATTTTTTGGATTTAAGCGACTCATTTCTCTAGTTTTGATAAATTTTGACTTGGAAAAAATTCTTTCACTTATCGTAGATTTTGGAGAAATTGAAAGCAACCCATAATACAGAATATTCTCAGTCTTTTTTCTGGATTTCTCTAAACATATAAAATCTTCCATTATGCCATTTAAATCCTGCTTTATTTTTTAAAATTTTTAACACTTCTAATTGTTTGGGTTAATTCTGTTGTTGCGTTACTATCGTAAGTTTCTTCTGTTGTCAGGTCATCATCTAACTCATCCTGGCAAAGCTCAGCACCGAACATTCTGCAAAAAAGTTCATTTGCGAATTCCTTAATTTCTGTTTTTGTACTGTATTTTAAAAATGTATTTATAGAAGGAAATATATTGTATGAAAAATAGTTCTAAGAACAACTTTTTTGGTGCACTTTGGTAACTTTTTTGGTGAATTTTGGTACGGATAACGTTGTAAAATTGTTCATGGTTGCACTGTAGAATGTATTTAAAAAAGCGAGTTGCTTTGCAACCGAAGTTTTGGAACTCACCCACAATTAAAAACAAAAAAAATATGTTTTAATACTACAAAAATTTATAATTTTTGTTACAACGGTTAATCGGTTAATCGACTGAAATTAACCGGTTTAATCGTTAATCGAAAAAAGCCAATTTTAAATTAACCGATCAGTTAATCGGGTTGTAATTAATCGGTTAACCGATCCGTAAATATACAATAGGTCCTACATACACTACCAGTTAGTGTCAAGAAAAAATTGGTTTTTTCTGTCTGCATGCCCGTTTTCCTTTATGGAATATAAATATACAGCGGTACTTCGCAGCATAACCTGGAAAGACTAGAGCATTGTTTTAGAAGGATGGTAAGATATGTGTATGGGCTATATAGATCTCATATAACATCATACATGACAGCACTTCATGGCTGTAACATTCCATGTTTTATTAACATGAGAATCTTGCTTATTTTTGTTATCCAAAATGGATTATGTAATAGGATAAATTTTATTTTATGTTATGTATGCCACTTGTTATATTTTTCTGGTTTATTGGCCCCTAAGGGCTTAAAAACTCAAGTAAATAAATAAATAAAAATATTTTATAGCCGACATTTTAACATGCATAAAATTGTTGCGATATTTTCATAAAATCTGTTTTAACTTATTTTCGAATAATTTTAATTTATAATAAACAATTTCAGGCTTTCATATAAAAAGCCCTCTTAAAACGTCCCAAAAATTGTAAACAGCTTCTATATGACTTGAAATAATGGTAAATCACAAAAACTCGTTCGGGACTTATATGCTATTTCCACAATACACACTTGTGTACTTGTAATAAAATTTATACTAAAAGCACTAAAATTTTTTAAATAAGTCGTCCACTATTATTATTTTTAGTGTCAATATAAAGCCCACACACAAAAACACCTCAAAATCTAAAGGGTGTTTTTTTACGCTGGATAGAAATTTCGAAACGGTTATTTTTCAAACGAACAAGCATACTGCGCTCACTTTTTGACATTAATGATCATCGTGAATAGACTTACGCTACAAAAACTCCTACATATTATCTAAATTTACTTTGAAAATCAGTCATCGATGCGCTTATATAGAAGACTTCGTAATTTTAATTTGAATGCAATTATTTGTAAACAAAATTTTCTTATGAGTTGTAAGGCCAATCGACAATAGAGCCTACAGACTTAATTACATCCAGGAAAGTTTATCTTTTAATCCGTCCACGAGCGTGCAGTGGCATCAAAAATGAATCCGAAACTTGCGTTAATGTCAATGGTGATTGAAAACGCGCCATGATGAAGTATTTTTTTTTCAAAAAATAGGGATGACATCGATCCGGGTGCGGTGCCTTAAACAGAATAGACATATTTAAATCAAAATTGGCCTCCAAGGTCGTGTGACTTGATATTTCTTGATTATTTCCTGTATATGATGAAGTCAATGATGAACGCTGATAAGCCAGCCACAACTGACGCTTTAAAGGCCTACATTTACTATGTTATTCGTAACATACGGATAAAAATTTGGAAAAAAGTGACTTTAAATTATTCGTTGGAATTGCGTTTTGTTTGATAAAAATTAAATTTTTTTTTTGTTATTTTTTACAATTTTAAGTTCTATCGGTCCTAAAAAACACCCTTTACTTTTAAAAAAATTGTAACGAATAATGAACGCTACTCGTATAGAATTTGTAATAAATTTCGCTATTTGTCCAAATGCTAACTGTTTTATTTCGCAGAGTTGCAAAATTTTTCTACATAATAAAAAAGTGTTAGGGGGTATTTATACGGTGGCATGTCATAACGTCCAGTGTCGCAGTGTCTATGGACTTTATGACACTTTTAAAAGTGTCATAATGTCCATCAGAGCAGGACCGAGGACGTTATGACACTTTGCAAAGTGTTATAATGTCCACAACTTAACTTATGACCAAAAAAATTAAAATGTGTAAAATTTGTTTTAAAATACCGTTAAAATTTAAGTGATTACCAAAACTTAACTTAAAAAAATTATTGTTTATTGATAGAAATTTTTTACAATTCGAAGCTTTGGTTTTTCATACAGACTATGAACCAGCTTTAAGGCAGGCTTTAGAAAATGTGTTTCCTAATGCGTCATTAAAAGGTTGCTGGTTTCATTAGTGCCAAGCTCTGAGACGCAGAGGTCAAAAGATAAGCAGGTTTGGAAATTTAATAAAAAGAAATAAAGACTGTGGTAATTGGTACCGAAAAATCCTAAGTCTGGCATTGATTGGCTTCGCTAACTAAAGCTTCTCTGCACAGCCGGCCTTCGGCCGGGTGCAAGGATTTTCTCCTCTATGGTATTACAAGCACCGGCTTCGCTAACTAAAGCTTCTCTGCGTAGTCGGCCATCGTTCGGAAACAAGGCAGATTTTAGAAGCTTTACTTAGCGAAACCGGTACTTGTTATACCATTAAGGAGAAAATCCTTGCGCCCTGCCGAAGGCCGGCTATACAGAGAAGCTTCAGTTAGCGAAGCCACTGTTTGTTATACCATAGAGAAGAAAATCCTTGCGCCCAAAAGTGTTTTCGTTATTTATTTAATATATACACCCAAAGAAAAAGCAGCAAAACCATTTTAAAATTTTTTTTAACCATATTATGTTAAATTTAACCAAATCATTGTCACCGACAACCATATTATGGTTAAATTAGTTTCTTTAAATAGTTTTGTTAGTTGTGACCATAATAAAACATGTTTTTCTCTGCGAGTCTGTAGATTTTTTTTATTTAACTTCTTTAGTAATTTTGGACCTTATGACACTTTTAAAAGTGTCATTTGATACTTTTAAAAGTGTCATAGTGTCCATGGACACTGTGACACAATTAGAAATGGACTACTCCATGGACTGGTCTAATGTAATGCAAGCATGGAACATGTCATTGTTAAAAAGTGTTTGTAGTGAGACGACATGTCTTCATTTATTAACGACATGTTTTGGTTTTTAAACGACTTCAAAACTAATCCTCTTGAGTATACCATGGAGTAGTTTTAAGACTACTCCTTTGTAGTCCAAAGCCGGGTAATATGGTCCTGCCCTACGACATAGTAATGTTAAATAGACCATGTTTTTTCCATACGTTTGGGTTACTTTTGGACTAGTCCTGCTCCCTTGTGGGCTACACCTTACACGCGTGTATGGACTAGTCCTATTATTTGCAGGGGGTTAAAAGTTTATACACAGAAAAAATTATCAGTAGTTTTTTATCAATTAAAAAAATTGTTTAAAAAGTATTTCAATTTTATTAATGTGATAATTAACTCGATTGTTTTTTTTTTTTCTGTTGAAAGAAAATTAAAGGTTTTAATTTTGATTTAATTAACATTTTAGTTGTTTTAAAATAAAGTTTTAATTAAAATATTAATAATATAAAAAAAAACTTTGTTGACTTTTTTGGTATAAATAAATAATTTAAACTTGAAAAATTGTTGTTGGGAATTGTCAAGACCAGAGCTATATTTAATTAAATCAGTGAACACATTGTTTGAAACGGAAAAGTTTTTAATCATTTTTTTTATTTAAATTAAATATATCAGTTATTGAAAAAAATGTTCACAATTTAAAATTTTTACAATTTTTATTAATCTTTATAATCATTTTGGTAATAGGTGCAAAAATCAACAAATTGTTTGCTTGATTCATTCAATTAATTTGGTGATTAGAGACAATTTTTAATTTTTTCTGTGTAGTTTTTTATACAAAGGTTGTAAATTAGAAAGTGTTGTCAATATAATTTTAGTTACTCACTTGATTCAAATAATTACGCTGCAAAGTTGTCGTATTATAGACTAGAGTTTGTAGGGATATTTGATCCATATTATAACAAATGGCCGCTAATAGATATTTCTCTAGTTTTGGTTGAGCCGCCAATAACAATGTGTCGGAATTTTGATTACTTTTGCACCAACTGTAGGGGTTTTTTGCGGAGTATATATTCCAGCTTAGGGCCATGCAAGATAATACTTGGGGCGAAAGTTCTTTTTGGCTAAAAATTAATTTGTTATTGCGACACTGCAAAACAATAGACGACTGATTTGAAAACGTCTTGGTAATAGTCGTTTCCCTGCTACCATAATCATAGTCATATACGTGAGTGACTATTTGATACTTAATGGGACTAAATATATTAAAAATAGCATTTAAATAAAATTACTAAGTGTTATATATTTTAGCATAAACACAGTATATATCAGTAACGTGCATTTCATTATTTAAAATTATTTAAGCTGCTTCAAAGTTGAGTAATAATAACATTAAGCATATTTAATTTTGATAGAGTAATTTTTTGGAACAACACAAAACAATTTCGACTTTTTAAGATAGCCAACTAAAATTACACAAGTTAGAAGCGTTAAATGCTTTTAACCGATGTTCACGTTATCAATAAATACTGTAGTTTAAAAACTTTCTGCAGCATTTGAAAAAAAAAAATATATTTTTACCTAAAATATGTCTCACAAACTCCTTCTATTTTTTCATCTTCATACAATTTGATAGATTTCGAATTTAGAGGTATTTTTAATTTAAACGACCCAACATATTTATCATATTTCGGAACAATATCAATATCACTTGGATTTTCGATCACGCAATCACTTTTTATATTTGGTAAACACACCAACAAACACAAAAACTTTAATAAAAAGCTCATTTCGAATTCAAATTTCGTGAATATAGTCCTGTTGAAATCGAATTAAAAACTAAATTGATTCTTTTGACATGTATCGTCTTAAGTACTCTAGTAAATAAGCTGTTTACAAAGTGTGATAACAGCATCAAAAAGTTCTTGTTGGAACGACAATATGCTATGAGAAATATAATGTTTAAAATTTGTTTATATTAAAACTAGGGTATTCAATAAACCGATGTTTTCTATTAATCGATTTATTGCGCGAATAATTATTGGAGGTAAAAGTTTAATCAAATAATAAACGAACAATTTAATTTTATTTCGTTAATCGAAAAATTTTAATTTTGTCTAGTTATATTTTTTAACACAAAAATTTTATTAAAAAATTAACAACAATTTAACAAGAGTTAATTTATGTAATAAAAGAGGAAAACTTTTTAAAAATAGCATCAAAATTTAAGCTAATCTTCTAAAAAAATCTTTCAAAAAGGGTTTTCAGTTTAACAGCCATATTCATAAAAAGTTCTTATTTTATGCTTATAGTATGTAATAACTATTAAACGCTTTTTGTCTTATAAACCTCTTTTAAAAATTTGTATTCATAAACGTACATTAACAGCTTTTTTACTATTTACTGTTTGCAGCGATTTTCTGTTTAAGTATGGCAACTTTCTTTATATTTGGCTGCCATTTTATTGTTAGTGATGCATAAAACTTCTATTCGGTTTACATGATAGATATTCCATATTTAAATTTTTTTTTAATTGTATGCCTTGAAAATTATTCTTATCAACTAAAACAACATATTACTTTAGTTTCTGAACAAAATGTTTCCGAAAGCTATCAAAAAAACTTTTGTTTGAACCCTTTTTAAATATACGATAAGAAAGTATTCGAAAAAAAAGTTTGCTCACTTTTAATTAACATCACTATTATAATCATTTATTTTTTTATTTTTTTTTATATTTTTGAACAATAATTTGTTGTTAAAAAAAAAAAAAAAACAACTAGTTGCAATAATTTAATCAATAACACTGTGCATGAAATTGACACTTTTTTTTCGTGACCAGCCGGGCACATGGCGTTTTAAGATAATTCGGGGACGCTGAATCCAGTGGTGCCCGTGGTTTTTTCAGATTGGCTCTGGTTTTCGAGATATACCGTTATTTCGAAAATGGAGGAGGTTGCTCAACATATATTCGCGTAACTCAAAAACGGTTAAGTTTATTGAAATTACTAAAAAAACCGAAATTCCGCAATAAAATTTCATTTCAGAAAAGTAAAACTTTTTTGCTAATATGAGTAGGCGTTATTGAAACATAATTTTTAAAAAAAAAAAAATTAATTTTTTTATCAAAATTTCGAAATTTTTGTTTTTTAAAAATTCATAAAAAATTAAAAGATGCAGCTAGGCTTCTGCAGGCTTTTGCAGACTTATAAAAAACGAAGCTAAAAACAAAATAAGCCATAAATTATTAAAATCTGTTTTCAACTTTTGATTTTATTCACAAAAGTCGACAAATTTTAATTAATTTAAGAATTTCATAAAACGCAATATTTGTATGGGAGCCCCTAAGGGATGGTGATAAAGGGAAAGTATAATTTGAGAAAATGTTAAGAACAAAAAACTAATGGAGGCCAGTCATACATTTTATTATCCTAGCATTGAACATTATGTATAGAAGCCCCCTTAAGGAATGGAGATAGCGGGTGGGTATGTTTGAAATAAATGATTGAGATGAAAAATTAAGTGGGGTTGGTCATACATTTGACCCATCTAGGGGCATCCTAGGCGCTGCAGGGCCAAATTTAAGGCTAGGGTTCTACGCATATAAAAAACAAAGTTCCAAATAAAATTAGCTATAAGTGATTAAAGTCTGTCTACAACTTTTAATTTTTTCATAATAGATGACATTTTTTTATTTTTTAAATTAACCAAACTTAAAAATTTTAAAACATTTATTTTTGTTGTTAATTAGTTAAAGTTAAAGTTTTTATTTAGAAATTTATTCTTCTTCCTCCTGCAGATTCCAACAAATATCCCCTAATAGCGAATCAAGTTGTTTGCCGCTATACCAGTGTTCGAGCCTGGCTGTTACTTGGTGAAATCTCTCGCCATGTTTATCAGACTCGGCTGGTGATTGTTCATTAAATTTTTCGGCATGGTAATGCAAAAAATGTATTTTCAATGACATTCTAACGTTTAAGTTTTTAAATGCGGTTAGCATATTTTTGATTAAAATTCGCCAGTTTTCAGACCGATGATTTCCTAATACATTTTCTATTACTGATTTCACACAATTCCAGGCCAATAGCTCGATATCATTCAATGCAACCTCAAATTGATGGTCCTTCATAAGACGACGAATGTCCGGTCCATTAAGAATTCCTTTAAAATAAAAATATTATGATATGAAATATAAATCTAATTTAATAAAGTAGTTACAGTTTATACCTTCTTTTACTTTCATGCCGCTTAGTCGTGGAAAAATTCGGCGCAATTCGGTAAAAGCAACACCATCTGGGCTCAATGCTTTTATAAAATTTTTTACAATACCCAGTTTGATGTGGAGTGGAGGGAGCAAAATCTTTTCCATCGGCACAAGTGGTAATTCAATAACATTATTTCTATTCAATCTGCTTTCCTCACGTAAAGCCCAATCCCGTGTATTGTACTGGTCGCCATCGAAACGCGTATTCCATAAGCACATGAAGCACATATTTTTAGTATAGCCCAATTACATGCCTCTTAAAAGAGCTACCACTTTTAAATCTGCGCATATTTTCCACTTGTGTTCTTCATATTTAATTAACTGTATTATTTTTTTCATTGATGCGTATGTCTCTTTAGTATTTGTGCTTAGTGCTATCGGAATAGGACTTTTTAAATTAGTGGCATGTAGCAAAACTGCTTTTAAGCTGCTTTTGGAAGAATCAATGAATAAGCGCCAATCTCCAGGATTATATTCATTTTGCATTGTTAAAACCAAGCCACGGATGTCAGTACAATACGCGATAGAATTATTCTCAATTGATTTAAAAAAAGTCGTAAATCGTCTATGGCGATTGATAGCCCCGTATATTTGTACACCTGCAGCCGTATTCCGTAATTCTCTAAAGCTAAATCTCTATCGCTAAAAATCTATAAAGTAGATTTAGCAATTTTTGGCTACAAATGTAATTCAGTAACGTGCATTGCTAAATTTGGCAATGCAATACAAATTTAATTCGCCGCAGTTTTAACTTTTAATGTCATCACTGAAATTTTTAAATTTTGTATTCTCTAAGTAATTTTAGCGATCGAGATTTAGCTTTAGCTAAGCGAATTACAGAATACGGCTGCTGGTGCTAAAATATTAGCTCATTTTAGCTCTTTTGTTAAAAGAATGCTCTGTCTTTGAGATAATTTAAGACGCCGTACCATTATATCCAGACGATCTTGCGTGATTTCATTGTGACTGCATGGAACCGTGATGCATGACGGTTCATACATTGAAGTAGCTGGCCCACCCGCTTCAACAGAATGAATTATTGAGGGAATATGTTCTGTTGGTATTTGGCTATCCGGAACAGGAATTTCATCAGAATGTGGCAGCGGTAATCGAGCATATGTTGTTGCAGTATAAGATATATAAGTCATTTTTCTTCTGTTCATACCCGCTGTATAATTTATGCACGCATAACACTCATCTTCAGCATGAACTATGGGATCTCTCCAAATCATTGGAACACCAAATGGCATGGCGTCTCCATTTTTTCGCCACTTGTTTAATTGGTAAATGCAGTGTGTACACACTATTGATGGTGTCCAACTCTTACCATATATAACACTTAGAGAAAAATATGATTCATACAAGGTACTTGTTTCATTACTGATTTTACGGCGACTTGGCATATTTTTATATTTTCCACACACATAACAAAAGTAATTCAACTTTTTACACGCCTCCATCTTAGATATTTCAATATAACTGATTAGATACAAGACTGTCAAAGGCTTTAAACTTCACTAATCACTTTCGCAAGCACTTTCCATATGACAGTGAAGGGGTTGAGGAACTCTTATTTATACTGTAATTGTTTTAATCAAAGTACCTGTCGAGACCTTCATGACCATGTTTTGTAAAAAAAACCAAAGCCAGACCGATTAATTTTTCTACCTGTTCCAGGTATAACAATAGAATATGTTATTTAAGTTTTTTACAAGACCGATTAGTGCGGTTTCGACTGCACAATAAAATACCGTTTTGTGTGGTTTTGTAAGCACATTAAAATACAAGGATGTAAGCATTTATGACTTTATTTCTTAATTCTAAGAATTTTTTAATCGGTAACTGAGGATTTTCCAAAATTCCTACCGCAAAGTGAAAGTGTGGTAATAAAATGCATATTTCTTTGGAATAGCATACATTTGAATATTTGTTTTTTTGTTTTGTATTGTAAATGGCACAAAAACCTCATTAAAAAAATTTTACGTCAAAATGTCATTGAAAATAAATTTTCTGCATTGGCACATTCTTCATATATATGTACATAATTTTGAATAAAGAATTTAAAAATTAAAAAAAATCCTGTGAAATGCTCCATATAAATTATATTCTTCATATATATTGAAGAAAAGGTTCCACAACTGCCTAGGAGTCACTCCTAGTGGGATAAAATGTATGACTGGCCTCCATTAGTTTTTTGTTCTTAACATTTTCTCAAATTATACTTTCCCTTTATCACCATCCCTTAGGGGGCTCCCATACAAATATTGCGTTTTATGAAATTCTTAAATTAATTAAAATTTGTCGACTTTTGTGAATAAAATCAAAAGTTGAAAACAGATTTTAATAATTTATGGCTTATTTTGTTTGTAGCTTTGTTTTTTATAAGTCTGCAAAAAATTAGAAGCCTAGCTGCATCTTTTAATTTTTTATGAATTTTTAAAAAACAAAAATTTCGAAATTTTGATAAAAAAATTAATTTTTTTTTTTTTAAAAAATTATGTTTCAATAACGCCTACTCATATTAGCAAAAAAGTTTTACTTTTCTGAAATGAAATTTTATTGCGGAATTTCGGTTTTTTTAGTAATTTCAATAAACTTAACCGTTTTTGAGTTACGCGAATATATGTTGAGCAACCTCCTCCATTTTCGAAATAACGGTATATCTCGAAAACCAGAGCCAATCTGAAAAACCCGCGGCCACCACTGGATTCAGCGTCCCCGAATTATGTTAAAACGCCATGTGTCTGTTTTTTCAACTAGCATAGTGTAATTAAACAGAATACTTGCATTTGCCCCTGAACATATTCATTTAAATCATATACATTTTTCTTAAATAATTATCAATATAAGTTAAAATTGGCTGTCTAAAATAAAAAAAAAAAAATAGTTAAATGTATTTAACATGTCCGTTGTAATAAATAAAACATTTTTTTCATATTTCACAAAAATTATATCATAAAATGCAAACACCTTTTAAAATGTCATTTTATTTTTGGTTTAAAGAAGGGCAAATCCAACAATAAATTTTCTTACTTTATGAATGGTTTATTAAAGGTTCAATAGACTTTTTTTCGTTTATGAATACAACTTTAGCAATTTTTGCTTAAAAACGGTCAATTAATCATGAATAAGTTTTTATGAATACGGCTGTAAATGTTTTTGTTTGAAACGATTTCTTTCTTTTGTTTTTATGAAATATGACTTAGAAAAGATTCTTTCGTTGGAGAGATTAATTTCTTTGTTCTTTTTCTTGTCTTTTCTAAAAATAATAGTCTTCCAAAATGCCACTTGAATCTCTTTTTTATTTTTTAACAATTTTAAAAGTATTAAAAGTCTTGTTAAGGTTTGACAGAAGGTTGTTTTCATTCGTTTCAAAAAAAAATCATCTTCTTCAACTAAATCATTGTGATAATAGTCTGTTCTAAACATTCTTAAAAATAAAAAATTACATATTCCAAACAAATTTTCGATTAATCGATTAATCGTCATAAATTATTCGTTAATCGAGAATAAGCAATTTAAAATTATTCCAACAGTTAATCGCCCAAAATTAATCGATTGATCGAACAATGGTTAATTGTTTGAATACCCTAATTAAAACAACATATTTATTTATCTTCTACCCGCTCTGCTTTGCTGGAACCACTTTGTATATTCTTTTCAGTGTTACCAGAAATTTGTTTTACAGTCAATTAAAAAAAAATCCGATTTTTTTCTTACACGCCCGCCCGTGTTTTTGCTATATAAATCCCTACAAAGTTCGAATAAAAGTATACAAACAATTTTTAATTAAAAAAAATTTAACTTTTAATTTGTACCTTGATAATAATTGCTGTTACCATATTTATTTATTTATAACTGGATAAAAATATATTTACATATGAATTTCCTATATTTTATACACACTTCTAAACATTTATTTAAGTTGTAAAAGTTAAAACCATTTAAAATATTTATGACTCCATTTTGTTTAAGTTGATGTTTACAAAAGTATTGAAGTCTGTATCCATTATTTATTGAACAAACTCCTATAATGTGGTGCTATCCACTATTTCAGGTTGCATATGGTGCATATTGATGTCGAGTTGTTATTGAAGCATCGACGTTCAGATTAAGAATACCTCCACTTGACTTGATTATTAGACTGGAGATGCGTAATACTGGTGTAATATTGTGGTTTAACAATGATTATGTGTCATAGTACTGTGAGGGAGAAGATTTAAAAAAACTATCCTTCCGTTCTTTAGCAATAAGCAGGCTTATAAGTGATATCCAGTTTGTGCACAGTGAAAGATCAGAATTTGTGGGTGTATATTGAAGAGTTTGTTGTAGACTACACTATTCCGATGCCCAAGACACATTTTTGGTTATAATTAATTGTCATCGCTAGAATAAGGTGCAGGCGATTGTTGCTCGTATTTAAAACTTTGTTGATGTATGAAAAGTGCAGTTTTAGTGTGTATAGTACCGCTGATCTTGATACACTGAAATTTTTTGTTCGAGGATTAGCTAGTTTCTATGCGCATTTTTTCCCAAAAAAATGTAAAAATCCAAAAATATTGACAATTAAAACTGCAGAGTGAATGAGAATTACAAACACTCAAAAAGTCTTATGTGCAACGATATCAAACCTTAAACAAAATACCAACAATAAACAGTGAGATTATCTTTTCTTACATTCAAAATTTTACTAATGAAAAAATTATGTATTCCCAAGAATAATATTTTTAGTTTGTTTTAATTTGCACCTGTTGTATTGGGAATGAAATACTGATCGTTTACAACAAAATATTTTTACAGGAAAAAACACCTACTAGTTTTCGGCAAGCTATTTTAATTAATACCGCTTTATAAGAAGGGAGATGTGAACATGCCATCAAATTACCAAGGATTGTCACTGATAGATACCTTCTGCAAAGTTTTCAACTCTTTACAGTTGAATGGATCGATCGCTACAACGTACTTAAAGAATTCCAAGACGGTTTAAGAAAGAGTTACTCGACCACTGTTAATATTTGTAATCTTACTAACATTAGTAATTTGAACGGCAAAAAGACATACGCATTCTTTGTAAATTTGTCTTGTGCTTTCGATATGATACTCAGAAACTCATTGTTTTACAAAATTTCCTGCTTGGGTCTATCATCTAAAATGAAAAGAATTATACAGGCTGCATATGAAAACAATGAAAGTCGCATTTGGGATGAAAACGATTTCTCCATTCGCTGTCCACGTTGGAGTGAAACAGGGCTGTATATTAAGCCTATTATTATTTTCTCTGTCTGTTAATAATTTAGCTGAATTCCCGTATACAATTCCCTTCTGTCCAGGCGATTTATTAAGTTTTAAAGACATCAGTATGGGCGAAATTTCGAAGAATTTAATTGGTGAGCCTAAGAAGACGTCGGTATAATACGGCAAAGACCAGCTCAATGAAAGTAAGACAGAGAGGAGAGCTGGTACTATATTTTTTTTCTTTATTCTAGTCCCGCGAAGCTCTGCGCTTGTCTGCAGGAGATCAGAGTGTCTGGCGGGAATCGAGCCCATTACCCTCGTACTGATAGACTAGCTCACGACCAACTTGCATACCGGGGCAACCCGAAGTATGCACACGCTACTTATACATGGGAGTCAAGTAGTTAAGGAAGCAATTCTTCCAATTGGAATTTTGTCCGAAGAGGCTCAATAGCACCGCAGCAAAGATTATAGAAAAGACAGAGAGCATCACATCAGCAAATACGATAGAACAAAAAGTATGGAGAATATAATTTACATGTTTCTTATTTCGTCAAATCCTTTTCTTAATAGTTATCGAGTTAACTGGTTGAAACAAATTAAAAAATATCCAGAAGTTCTAAATCTACTCTCAGTACCAGAGCATGATGGCAGAAATACCGATGATAATGACAGAGACACCGACTGTGAACGTGATGAGAAAAACATTTAATACGAAAAAAATGAGTATTTGATATTAGCTATAATATTACAAATTTCAATTATTTTTAAAATTAATTGTTTTTTTATTTTACAAAATTTATTTGACCAGTTATTAAATACAAATTAAGTTTTTTTTCTCTATTTGTTAAAGCTTTGCTGTACTGTAAGTCATAGATATCTTATTCTTTAAAACTTTTCTGTTATTTAGACAACAATGAAAATAAATTACATTGATTACTTTTAGTAAATTATAATCCTTTTTCTTCGACCTTTTTTATTAAATTTTATACTTTATTAAATTATTTAAGCTTAAGGTCACTTTTTTTAAAAAAAATAATTAAAATGTTTTTATTCGATATTTCGATTTCCGTTGGAAATCTTCTTCAGGAAATTTTTTAAAATAAAATAAAATTTGACAAATGGAAAAATAAAATATGGAAAAATAAATTTTAAAATTTCAAAAAACAAAATTATCATAATAAATTTAAAATTCCATTCTACAAACTTTAAACAAAAAGACAAACACACAAAAAAGGAAAACAAAATTTTAAATTTATTAAAAACCTAAAACCTATTTTAATGTCCCTTTCCGTCAATAATAAGCTATGCCATCTGAAATTTATTTCATAAACAATCAAGGACAAATACCTATTTATAATTATCCCTTACATCAACCTATTTATTTTTATTCAATAAATGTCTATAAATTTGAGCTAAGCCCTTAGTATCTTTTTTAAAATTAATCCTTTTCTCAAATGGAACATTATTTATCTGCAACATTTCTAACATATATCTACGTTTCTTAAAACTTTCCGTATTCAAAATTGATGTGTTTTCAAAATCAGGATAATGATTAAAATCCCTACAATGAGTTGATAACGCCGTTCCATGGGCTGAATTATAATTCCTATATTTTTGGTCATGTTTATGTCCAGCTAATCTAGTTTTCAGTTTTGTCCCAGTTGTTCCTACATATATTTTCCTACATTGTTCATTATCATTGCCACCACAATGAATCTTATAAACTAAATTCGACCTATCTGACTTTAGTAATCTATCCTTAGTTTTTGTGAATAATCTCCCTACATTATTAATCACCTTATGTGCCATTCTGTATTTCCCTTTATCATATATATTCGAGTTTTCTAATCTTTCTGAAAACCCAGGTACATAAGTAAATGACTTATAAATACGTGGTGCCGAAATCTCATCAATATTAGGAGATCTATCTATATTGTATTGTCTTATTAATTTGCAAATCAATTTGTTGGGAAAACTATTATTCTTCAAAATATTCCCAATAATTTCCTTATTTTTCCTATGAAATCTATTGTCACTAATTGTTAATATCCTGTCTATTAGATTCCTAGCTGTGTTAATGATAATTCTCTTCGGGTGTTTAGAATAATAATTTAAAATTCTTCCTGATGAGGTTGGTTTTTGATACCAATCTACCAATAATCTACTTCCTTTCCTAATCACCAATGTGTCCAAATATGGAATTGAAAAATTCAATTCCCTTTCAATAGTGAACTAAATATTCTGATCAAAAGAATTAAACGTTGATAAAAGATTATCTATCTCATTATCATTAACTATAACAAACAAGTCATCTACATATTTCGTTATTATCTTTGGTTTAATTGTCAGTTTTCCTAAGCATGTATCTAATAATTTCTCCATAACAATATCAGCAACTATTGGAGATGCTGGAGAACCCATAGGTAGCCCCTTTTTTTGTGCATATATTTTCTTATCAAATTGAAAATATCTATTATCTACTATACAGAACTTTATAATTCTCAAAAATAAATCCTTATTAATATTTGTTAACCCTGAAATTTTATCCCAATTTTCCTCAATAATTCTAATTGCCAAGTCCACTGGAATACTAGGAAATAATGAAACAACATCAAGTGATATTAATTTTTCATTATCATGAATTGTTAAATTTTCCAACTTTTGTTTAAATTGTATAGAATTACTAACATTATACTTAGAATTCTCCGTTATCTTCTTAAGTAAATTCGTAATATATTTACAAAGATTATGTGAGGGTGAATTTATGGACGAACAAATAGGTCTTAAAGGAAAATTGTCCTTATGAATTTTTGGTAAACCATATAATCTTGGTGCTACAGATATGAAAGTTTTTAGTTTGTGTTTTTCCACTAATGTTATCACATATAATTTTAAAAGTTCTTCAATAAATTTATTGTTAATTTTCTCAAATCTGCTTGTTGAGTGAAAACATGTCAAACCATCATGCCGTTCGGAAACAACACCTCTGATTTCAATGAAATTCACCACAACTGCTGTATGTTATTGGACTTTAACAAAACATACATTTTCAGACTCCAGATTCTTTCGGCCTCCGAATAATGACGTCATAAAAGATGTGAAAAATGTTAAAAAATCACAAAAGTCTCCTTACAAAAGGGGATAGAACTTTTGAACTATGCAAGATAATTTAGTTTTTTTGGTATCGTTTTAAAGGTGAAAGTGCACCCTTTAAAATTATATGCATATTGTGTTTTTTTAACAAAAGGTCAAAGGTCATTTTTGGGGTCTTGAGTTCAAAGTTCCATATCTGAAAAAGTATATTTTTTAAAATTCTTAAAAAAACATATGTCAAGTATTAGACCCTCTTCTACATTTCGAGAAAATTTAAAGGTGGAGACTCGATTGGTGTAAAAATTATAGACCAGAACGTGATCCTAAGTATGTTTTGTGTTCATACAAGATAAATATTTTATGTTGGATTTTAAATAAGACATTAAGGCTTTTTATTCTAAATGTATTTCCCATGCGAATTATTTATATTGTATTATTGAAGAAGACATTATAGTTTTCATTTATTTTTTATTACAAAATATTGAACAACACATTAAAATAATTCAATTCATTTTTTTTAAATAATACTGTTTAAAGCTTTCAGTTGAAATTTGTAATGTAAATTTAAAATGTAGTACAAAAATAGTAAGTTTTGAACAAAACAATTATATAATTCAGGTAATTTTTTTGTATTAAATTTATTATATATAATACTACTTAAAACTCTTAATTGGTAATTTGTGTTTTAAATTTTTACGGCCTAATTTATAAAAAATAAAACCGGTTAATAAAGGCTTTATGAAACGGATTTTCATACAAAATCCGTTTAATAAACCCTTTATTAACATGTTTTATTTTTTATAAATAAGGCAGTTAAAATTTATTACAAAAATTGTTTGAAACCTTTAAAAGTTTGAGTTAAATATAACATTTATTCAGAGAGTAAAACATAAATTAGTAACGAACATTTTCAATTAAAAATTCGCTATCATTTGAAAAAATCTTTACTTTTAACTAATTTTCTCCTTCAGGAATGAAACAATGATATTTTTGTGTACCTGGAATTGTGCGTAGCCCAAAAAAGCGTTCTCTTAAAAATTCATCTTCTTCTCTATGATCATCTTCAGAAAGATATATGAAATTGCAATTTTTAAGGTTTGTTTGGCACCAATCGAACAAGAGTTGTGGCGTTGTGATCTGGTTATCTAGTGGTCGTTGTAAGCTTACTTTACGTGCCTCTCTTTTGACTGTGCCTCCAAGGCCGTCACTAGGGCCTTTTCCATGGCTAGTAGCGAAAAAGTGCCATTCAGCATCGCATCCGAAATCTGCCTTATGATAGCACAAATTCACAAAATTTTTTTTATTCTTAAATTGTCCTGCACATCCATCCGAGAAGTATATTATTTTTAGTGGATCTTTTTTAAAGTTATTTTTTAAAAATATATGAAGGTGTTTGTGGAATAAATGGACCGCTACAGTATTATGTACAAGACAGCTCGATATAATTATAAAATTTGTGTTTTTCAGTATTCCATCGGATTTATAATAAATGACAATTGGATACAATGTTGCTTGTGCATTGTTCCAATGAAATCCTTGGACAGAATCTTGAATAGTAAAAGACACGTTTTCAGAAAAATCACAAACAACGACATATTCGTTTTCTTTTAAAGATGATTTTTTGAATGTTAAAAAGGAATTCTATTGTTTTGATATAAAAGAATGTGGAAGTAATTTTTTTAGTTTTTCAGAGAGTAAATCTAAAAAATCATCGGCTGGTTGGATCATCGTTTCCAATTTGTCTCTATCAGTACTTATCCATTGTTTATACTTTATTTCATCAATGTTATTTTCTTCGAATAATTGACGAAGTGTATCTATTAAATTATTTGTTCCAGGACAAAATTTACACTTTCCAATATAGCAGTTTGGAGATTCTGAAGAGCACACAATTTTTTTAAAACAGTCTTTGTATGATTCCATTTCATAATCTTTTAAGTTTTTTGTTAATTTTTTTAAATTTATAGAGTGAAGCATTAATTTAACGTTCTGGTGTTTTATACAGACGCATACATTATGGGTGCCACATGCGTTGACGAGCACTACGTTTTTTGGTCTGAGCTCACAAAATTTAGATAGACCTATTTTGGGTTCCCCATGTCGTTCTCGAAACAAGGCATACATTTCCCGTAAGTTCCCTAGCAAAAGCCTTTTTGTTTTACGAACTTTTATTCCATTTTCCGTAATGGATACAAAATCTTTAATTCCGGGCATGCACCGGCTGATGTCATCGCATTCATAAAACTCTTTAACTGTATTAGCAATTTCACTCGGTAAAGATTTGCCCAGCTTTTCATTCGGGGTACTTAATATACCTTTTTCATCGACAAGTTTTTTCACTTCACGTGCCATAAAATTTGATATGTGGAATTCCTCTACCATCTTGAGAATAGACCAGCTTTTAGGCAAAATAGTAAGTAATTGCATTTTCTCGCTATTTTTCGCAAGTGTTTTAAATTTTTCTTTTAATTGTGTTATTATTTCTGATTCCGGGCATTGGTGTGATGTTGAAGGTGTCGAATCTGGAAAAACAATTTTTCTGATTGTCTTGCTCACATTTTGAAACTTGCTGCTTCTGTACTTTTTATATACCATTTTTCTGGATGAAATTGGAGATTCTTCAAGATATGGTAGCGTCTCATTTAATTTAGAAACCGCAATCTCTTGAATCACCACAGCTTTGTCTTTAGGCAACGATTCACTTTGCTCCAAGCCTTCAACTGAATCTATCTCTTCATAGTCTATTTCTTGTTCTGAATGTAAACTGTTTTCTTTTTGAAGTCGACATAATCTAAGTCTACATGAATGGCATATTTTATTTGATGTTGAAATATTTTTGCATATGACAGTCATCCACTCTTGAGCTCTTCTTAGTCCTAATGATATATATTTATGCCCCACTTTTTGGAAAGGGTTGCAACAATACATTTTTTTATGTGACATTTTAAACACAATTATTAAAATTTTTTAAACTAATTTTTTGCGAGTTTTTTATATAACAATTTTTAATTTTGTTTGACTTAAAACACAAATTGTTCAATACTTACTGTTTTTGTACATTTTTAAATTACATTACGAATTTCAACAGTATTATTTAAAAAAAAAAAAAAAAAAAAAAAATTTATCTTGTATGAACACAAAACATACTTAGGATCACGTTCTGGTCTATAATTTTTACACCAATAGAGTCTCCACCTTTAAATTTTCTCGAAATGTAGAAGAGGGTCTAATACTTGACATATGTTTTTTTAAGAATTTTAAAAAATATACTTTTTCAGATATGGATCTTTGAACTCAAGACCCCAAAAATGACCTTTGACCTTTTCTTAAAAAAACACAATATGCATATAATTTCAAAGGGTGCACTTTCACCTTTAAAATGATACCAAAAAAACTAAATTATCTTGCATAGTTCAAAAGTTCTATCCTCTTTTATAAGGAGACTTTTGTGATTTTTTAACATTTTTCACATCTTTTATGACGTCATATTTCGGAACCCAAAAGGATCTGGGGTCAAATATTTTTTGTTTAATTATACTCTTATAGTGTATGACATTTGTGTTGAATTTCATTGAAATCGGAGGTGATGATGCCGAAAATGCCTTTTTTTCGTGATGGTTTGACGTGTTTTAACTCTGTTGGATCTTTTTCTAATGTTTGAAAAGTAGTATCATCACTTAAAATATTTTCAATTCTAGACATATAATCCCTTTTATTAATAGCTACCGTTGTGTTACCCTTATCCGCTCTTAAAATCATTATTTCCCTATTACTTCTAAGAAATTTTTCACTCAATTTCACCTTATTTATTGTAAATCTATCCCTACAATCTAGTGACATTTTATTTAAATGATTATCTATTACCGTTACAAAATTTGACCTTTCAATTTCCTGTTGTTCTTTATTTTCTACAGTTTCAATAAAATCTTCACCATCACATATAACTTTCATCAATGGAAAATCCCCTTTATCTACTGGAAGTGCGTGTTTTTGTCCTAAAGATAAAATCCATTGTACATCCTCTGGTATATCCCTATCTGTTTTATTAACAAACCATTTCCTATTAAATCTTATTCCTAATTCTTTTTTTTGCAAGTTAATAAGACAATCAAACTTTTTCTTATGTACCTGTTTTTCTTTCTTCATTAATTTATCTGCTAATTTGTCATCATATTTCAAAAAATTCTCCATCTCAACACTATTCAAAAACCTGCTTATAAAATATTTTAAATATTCCATATTTTATTTTTCCATTTATTGTCAAATTTTATTTTTTTTTAAAAAATTTCCTGAAGAAGATTTCCAACGGAAATCGAAATATCGAATAAAAACATTTTAATTAATTTTTTTTAAAAAAGTGACCTTAAGCTTAAATAATTTAATAAAGTATAAAATTGATTACTTTTTACAAAAAATGTCGAATATATAGTTCCCAATATCTGAACTTCACTTTAGTAATAACTTTTAAATAACTTTCCAATAATATTATATAAAACACTAATAATACTATAGTAGCGCGCTACTATTTAAGGGAAGAATAAACGTACACTTAGGTAAGTTTTCTTTGCTTCTGGTAACACTTATGCAAATGGTCTATCTGATATCAAAATATTTTATACTGATGACCACACAAGTTATAACTGTTACGCTCTACAAAAATAAACAAATTTAATTATACAAATGTTTACTAGTGTTTTTCATACGGGATTTCATGGGACAAAAATCGCAGATTCCCGCACATTTTTCGGGGAAAAACAACCCGGACCATTATTGCGGGAATTCCCGGTATTTTTCTGTTCACTTATTGCTTGACTGCTAATATAACTAAATATACATTATGTCAAGAAATATATCTGTGGCATTTTGACAAAACATCATAAATCTCTAAAAAGTTGAAATAAATGTTGTTAATCATACGAATTTTCATTCAAAAAACATTTTTGTTTACGTTTTTAAAATTTTGTATTTTAAACGAAATTTTTCATTGATTTTGGTTTGTTTGACTTTTTAATAAAAATGATTTTTCACCGAGTTTTTTTAAAAAACTTTTTCGCTATCTTATCTCGACTAAAGATGTTTTGTCAAAATGTGTCTAAACTTACGTTTAGACCATATAAATTGATTTTTTTTATATAAAGAAAAATGGTTTAAAAATTTGAAACATGAAATTTTAATTTTTGTAAATATTAATCTGTAGAATAGTGGTCAAATGAATTAAAAACTTATGTATATAAATTTGAATTTATGTAAAGTAAAACTATTGGAGTTAAAGAATTGAAATTTAAAGTTTAAGAGTTAGCGTATTAATGTGTGAATTTGAAATGAATTGTAAACCCTTATTAGTAAAACATTATGCTACAGTTTAAAAGCCTTTGGAGTAGTTGTAATTATCCGTAAGTTGCAATATGCAAATTAATTTTTTTTATCAGGTTAATGGCGGAAAATAAAGTTATGCTTTTTTCAATTATCACTTAGCAACAGGAGCGAGCAGTTCATACCTAAGCCTATCTACCTAAATCTAAATTATCATAAATTTCTTAACCTAATTTATAGACTTATATAAAAAAAATTAACCTTACTTAAAGAATAAAACTTAAACTACCTTAAAACTAAAAATTAAAAACATTAAATCGAACTTTTTAATGATAAAGGAAGGTTGCACACCCTAACCTAATTACCCGCTTTCCGATTCAGTTTGCCCACGCTGGAAACCAATATCCTAACAATCCCAAGGTAATAAGATATAGTTCCATTTATTAGCAATAAGCGCAACTTAGGAAAGAAATAATAAATTCTCTTTTTGTTATTTCTTTTGCCCAAATCCTACAATTATAATCACTCATATGAGTGGTTATAATTACAATCTTCCATTAAAGATCATCCCGCATCTTTAGTGCCCTGCAGTTCTGCAATTAAATCGAAGATTGTTTAGCATTCTGTGTTAATCCCAAGAAACAGAATTACAAAATGCTACAGACATGGCAATTTTCAAGGTTTGATGGTCTGAAATTTCGAACTTGTAAATGAAGTGGACTAAAAATGTAGACAATTTTTTATAGACCCTGATTTATTTTATTTATTCAGATAGTTTTTTGGTTTTTGATGGAATTGATGCGAAAACTGAAAGTGGTGCTCAGAGACTTTTTTGATTAAAACTAGGCTCTTATTCGATTTAGTAAATGCTTATTCTGTACTAAATCGTATTTCAAAAGAAAATTTTGTAATATGTTGTTCAAATAACACAGGTCGACATTGAAAAAGTTTTTTTAATCATCATGTCACATTTAAAAAATAACGGCCCATTTGTGTTTTTCGCTGTATACTTCTCTCTAAGCCGCTATCTAAAATTTTGAATATCAGTAAGAATTGGCACAGCATTTTAAAAAAATACATTTTATATAAACATTCATAAATAAAGCTACGATCTTATTTACTTATTAAAAATTTTCCCAAATAAGCGCAAACACTACTTTTTTTAATAGTTAGCGACATATAACATGGTATTAATATTACAAAGAAAATAAAACTAATATTACTATATTACTACTCCAGACACAGCAAAAAACAGTTTTTTGTAGGATGTAGTATTATCCTCTTCAGACCATGGGTACACATATGTGTACCTTAACTTATTACAAGTTTTAAAGACTAGCATCATCGTGTGACCAATAGAAACAGTTTTATTACTTGCTTTAAGCTACTGCGCTTCAAAAAATATCAAAAAATGGCAGGGCTTAGAAGTTTTAGCCATTATTTTTATATTTGAATTTAACAGTTTGAAAAAACCACACTGCTTGGACATTTTTCCTCAATAACTAATCGTTAAGACCTAAAGTACAGACATGTGCACCTCTTTTTTTACCACTTTAAATAATAAAAATTAAAAAAAAAATAAAAACCGAAATTTTAATTACACCTCATAAGATAAAAAAAATTGTTAATAAGTCCTTTACTCAATCGGTTCAGTTCAAATTTTAAGAAATTAAGGATTTACGTTGAAATTATTCATATTTTAAAACCTGAGGTACACATATGTGCACCAGTAATTTCTAAGAATTCAAATAAAAAATTTAAAAAAAAAATATACAGTTGTCTTATTTGCTCCCGAAAAGGAATAAAAAATATATAAGAAATGTAAAAATTCAGTGGGTTAATGTTCGGGTCTTAAGAGGTTAAAATCGAAATAAATATTGCAATTAAAGGAAAGCACGTCATGTTGATGGGAAATTATATTTTAGTTTGCCTGTGGGCTACGTCTTTTTCGTCCAATATTTGCCAAGTGTGATCGAAATAATGGACAAATTTTTTTTTGGTAATTCCAGATTCTGTCCGGCCGGCAGGCCATATAAAACTTGTTCTAAAATTACCGGTCGAAATTTTGGATATAATTTGCTGAAATTTGGTACAGATGTTCTAGTCGTCATAAGGACCAGGCCTAATGAAAATGTTTGGAAATTTAAATGAATTCTGACCTCATAATATATTATCGTTTTGACGGATTTATAATTGCCCATGGGCCCTAAATGGTGTTAACTCTCGCAAATTTTCCAATATCTAAATACTATGGTGTAGGGTATTATATGGTCCGGCTTGACCGACGATAATGTAAAAAAATATTTTTTTAAATTATTTGGTTACGATAATCAAAATAAGATATGTGTATGTATCGATAATGGTTAAATATTAAGAAATGCAAATAAAGAGAATCTTCCCGTAACCT
This sequence comes from Pollenia griseotomentosa, assembly GCA_963931875.1. Lineage (NCBI taxonomy): Eukaryota > Metazoa > Arthropoda > Insecta > Diptera > Polleniidae > Pollenia > Pollenia griseotomentosa. The sequence continues at coordinate 96,739,145 of OZ007561.1, read as the reverse complement.
TTTTTCTGAAAAATAATAACATTTATTTTCAGTTCCTTCAATAAATCATACATATGTATGTGTGTATAATACATTGTTGTAACTTATATTTTGAAAATAATTTTTTTTACTGATAAGAACAATGTGTATAATACATTGTTGTAACTTATATTTTGAAAATAATTTATTTTACTGATAAGAACTTTTGAGCAAAAAAAAAAAAATTATAATTTTTTTTATAATAAAATAAAATTTAGTTCTTCCCCCAAGAAAAAAACATGAACATAAATATAATTTTTGTATGAACATATGTTTATGTGTACAGTAGCCCGGTGGCGAACGTCAGGATGATTCATCATGAAACATACTGACAATGTTAAAACATCAACGACACATGCTGAATTTTCTTTGGCGTCATACATGAATTTTTTAAGCAATTGTCCAAAATATCATAGATCAGCAGAACTGATTTTGTTCGTTTGGCTTTTGCGTCTTAGTGAGTCCTAACAGGCAATGCCCAGCGGGAAAAAGAAGGAGTAGGAACCCTTCTAGAAGGCCTGAAGTAAGTAGGTTTTCTGAGTTTTCCCGCTGGGTGTTGTCAAGTTTCAATATAATTCAATGCGGTGATAAACAAGAAAATAACACACATATTTACATTTAATAATCCGTTATTCAACCATTGACGAATAGCAGACAAATTTTAGCAGAGTTCAGTTTTATATCGAGTGATAACAGACAATGTCGATTTCTATCAACTTTCTTTCATACAGTGAATCTCTCATAAAAATGTCTGCAAAACTGTATTTAGCAGTGCCGTTGTCGCGTACTTTCATCGACATTTCGATATTTTTATAGAAATTGCGCTTTGAGACCCAGTTTGTCAGGAGGAATCATAGATGAAAATATCAATTCGACAAAGTCACTCAAAAAACGCCACCGGGAGGGTGGCACTAAAGTGTATGAACGAAATTTTATTGCTGAATTTTAAAGAAGCCCAGGCGGGATATTGTTTTGATTGGTCTAGACAATAAATACAAAAAGTTTGAGCACATTGGGGAACTTTAATTGGTGCCCCAAAGAGGTCAAATTTCAGTAAACTCCATATTTTCATTAAGTATTTATAAAGAGTTGTGGCTGTTTCTTCCAGGCTCGGCGTGAAATTCGTAAAATTTATTGCTTCGTGTGATATAAGCATTATTATTATATTATAAGCATGTTTTCCTAAATTAATAAATTATATAATTTCAAGGATACTTTAGTTATAATCGCTTCTTAAATTTCGTAAATAAGCTTCTTTTGGAAATTGATTTCAATACTATTGTACGGCCTAAGATAGAAAAAACAAGTTTGTGTTAAATTCTCAACTTTAGTAAGAAATACAACAAAATTTGTATTACTTTGAATAGATGTTGCCTCTGATCATCATCTTGGATAAGCTGAATTCCTCTTTCGGCGCAGTCGTTTATTATTTTTAAGTTCTGAATTATATTTTTTGCCCTTCGATATTCGGGTTAATGATTCCATAATCTTGTTTCCATTTTTAAAAAATCTGTAGAAATTTTAAAAGTTTGCTAGTATTCTTGGAGAACAATTCCTCCAGAATTAATAAATTATCTCTGCTCATGAAGCATTCGAGATTTTGATGTTAAAGCCTAAGTTTTTCGGAATTTCTTCATCTTCGTACAGATTATCTTCTGAGACATTAATTTCCATCTTCGTAACAAACTTGGCTTTAGTTTCAAAATCTATTCTATCATCGCATAACGAAAAACCTACACATTCTTCATTCAAATAGTAAAGATGGTTAAGAAATTTTGTTATTGCTTTATCTGCTATATTTTGGTTAAATTTTTTGTATATTTCCAAATTTCTCAAGAATTCAATGTCGTTCAAAGGAGCTTGGTCTGCTTTATCAGCATTAAACCAGAATTGCGAATAGCACTTGACAACAAATCCAGCAACTTCGATTAAACCTTTCACTTCAATTTCGGTAAACGCAGGAAATTGTTTTCGAAAAATAAGTATTGTCAAACCATAAATCGCCTTTGCCATCTATCTGGCTAAGTGCATAGCTCCAGGTTTCGTAAATCAAATGCCTTTAGGCAGACTTCCTCCTAAGAATATTATTATTATCAGTTCTAAAAAGTCTTTATAGTCATTGCGTGGAAAGTCTTCTAATATATTCTCATTTACAAATCTTAAAATGTTACCTCCGCTAAATCTAAAATTTCATTGAATCTTGAATATGACAATCCTGTCAAAAAAGAACATCCTATGGCTTTTTGCTAGCTTTAAGTTATTTTTATTAATATTTGAAGAGCATTGCACTTTATAATGTAATTTACCCATTATTAAAAATAAAAAATTAGCAATATATTTTAACCCAATATAAAAAGGGCTACACTCATAATAAAAATCAATCCATCCGTACTCAAATCAATCCGAAGCGGTATTAATAGAACGGTGAGTACGGATTTTCTTGAATCAAGTACAGACAGTGTTGCCACCTCACGTGTAATAACACATATCATGTGTAATTTCTTTTTTCATGTGTAGCCCATGTGTAATTGACTCCATGTGTAATTTAAAATTTTAACGTTTTGTTGCACTGATTTTTGTTATTATTTTTTCACAAGAAGTAAAAAGGTTTATCATTCTTAGCAAAACTTAAAAATGTTATTAAAAGAATGGAAGCGTTAAAAGAGCTGAACTAAAAATGGTTGGATCATTAACTACTAACCATTTGGCACTTAGATAGCTTTTGCCACAATTTTTTATAACGACGAAACTTCCTGGGTACCTACATTATTCTTTTTTTATTATTTAAAAGAGAGTCGATCATCGACTGCCAAAGAACAATTATAATGCACAATTATAGAAAAAGGGATTCTTTTTGAAAGTCTAGTTGGATTTGCATCAGATACAGCTAATGTTATATTTGGACAGTATAATTCAGAAGTTAATTTGCTAATAGACGAAAAGCCAGTTATTATTTTGATAAAATGCTCGTGCCACCTAATACATTTCGTAGCGTCGAAGGCCTGTCTGAACCTTCCAACATATTTGAAAGTTTTACTTTGTAATATTAGATCTTGTTTTATTAAAAGTAATGCTTCGCAGATAAAACTTAAGGAGTTTCAAGAATATTTTCGAGACAACATGCACTCTTAAATTTTGAAAAATTTTAGCTTCATAGTAATTTGAAGGCAGAATATTATTGGAAAAAGGTTTTTGAAATAAAAATTCTTTTGGAGACAGATTATTTCCTACTTTGCAAATAGTTATTTTTGTTTTAATCTTTTAAATAGTAAAATGAAAATATTATCTTTTTGCATTAAATATAGCAACGATACGATTGTTGTAAACAAATATGCAAATAAAGAGACATTTGAAAAATATTTTTGTGCTGGATAAGTAAAAAATATAAAAAAGGCCGGCATATCCAATGTCGCAGCAATAGAGGAACTGAATTAACATTCCGTTGAAAAATTGAGTCGCCAACACTTGAACGATGCATCAGATCATTTATCATACCCAAATAAAATGTTAGTTATATATTGTCACCTAAAATGCAAAACTGCTTAGCAACAAAAAAAAACTTCGAAATAAGAGTTTTTGATTGAGTTTTGTTCGTTTATTAAAAAAAATTTTAGATCAAAAATGGCGACTTTATTAAACAAATTCAAGCGCCAACTATACCTTGTTGTTATTGATTTTTTAAAGTTTTTTGCTTCTCCTGTAACAAAATAAAAAGTGTCGTTACGCCCTTTTGCATTTTAGGTGACGATATTTATGTTTATTTGTTTGCAAACAAAAATTCTATACATTAGTATTATCGCTTTTAGAGTCAAAAATTTTTAGTGGTTTGTACAAAATAAAAAGGTGGCAATAATAAGTTTTTTTGGTCTATATGCTGCTTAAAATATCAATTCCATTTAGAAAATTTAAATTGGTTCACGTTTTATGAAGAAGCCAAATACGATTTTAGTTCCACTTTTGATCGAAATTTGTTTCTGAGACATGCGTAAAAAGATAGCATGTGTAATTCGTATTTTCATGTGTAATTTTGGCATGATCCATGTGTAATTTAGCCTTTCGTTGATGGCAACACTGAGTACAGAAAGATTGATTCAAGTACGGATTTACAATCGCAAAATAATTTAATTATCCATATTCAATCCCGATTTCATACTTGAAATAATCCGAAAATGAGATTGATTTAAGTAAAACTAAGATTGAATCAATCTCAAAATGCGCTTGATTCAAGAATTATAAATTTTTTTTAATCCGATTTCGTACTTAAAATAATCCGAAAATAAGATTGACTTAAGTATTATAAAGTTGATTTCATCATGAATTCTTGCTTGAAAAAAACCACAAAACCAACTAGAAAGAAAAAATTATTATGATTGATTTACTTACAGAATGATAAAACACCAACATCATGACCGATATGGTTTTTACTAGAAATAGAAAATTAAAACATGCGTATGCCGGAGAGTTAAACACAACGAAAAGTTTAATCTTTTTTTTACTTGATTTAAGAATTTCATACTTATTTAAAAAAATTCCGGGATTGATTTTCGAAAGAAATCCAATTTAGGATTGTTTTGAGTACGTTTTAGTGCTATTCGTACTTGAATTTTTGAGTACGACTCGTACTTAAAGTAATCATAAAAAACTTGATTTATCCCGAGTGTTTTTCTTTCTGTGTAATATTCTTAAATTTGTTTAAAGAACTTACTTTTCAAAAAGAAAAACTTGCTGCATATAAAGGGTTGTATGCGTTTAAAAAATCGGGGCAAAATGAAGGGTTAATTTTTACAAAAAATATTCACAAAATATTCTAACCACTCTTCATAAAATTAATGAACAATTTTCGTGCCAATCCAAGAACAACCAAGAAAATTCCTAATAAAATTATAGAATTATAGAAAATTATAGAATATACTTAAATTTGACCTTTGACCTCTTTGTGGCAGCACCTTAAGTTGTCCGATAAAGCTGAAATTTTTCGGCACAGTATTCCGCCTGGGCATTTGCGAAAATCGAAAGTTAAAATTTCGGTGCCACCCTAATGTACAAGGTATACTTTCATAAACACTTAAAAGTATTTAAAAGAAGTCAGTTTACTATAGAAAGATCTACCTTATATCGGAATTTACATTATTTGGAAATTATAAGTGATTTTTATGAGATTTTCAGAGGTGCATTTTATAGAATTATGCTGCAACACAGAAATGTTGAGACTAACCGACGGACAAAAAAAAAAAAAATATTATTAAAAAAAAATGGAAAATTTGTGTCAATTGTTCTTAAAGAACTTATCCCTTATACTAAAATGGAACAAATTGTGATAGGTGAACAAACCATATTACTTAACCGGTGATAAAGTGTTTGAAGTGTAGGTACTCCAGTGGAAAGGCAAAACTGGTCCCATGATTGAATTCTGTGCTAGCAGTGGCTGACTCTATCTGGTTCTATGCCATTATATGAATGACAATATCTGAGACAGGCATTATTTTACCGAAATCTTAAAGACTCTATTAAGGTTATTTTAGTAAACTGTTACAAAGTATCTAAAAGGTGTCAATTATTACCCTCCCGGGACATAAAGATGTTAAAGAAAAAGTCTCCTTCACAAAAAGTGTTAGAATTAAAAGCGGTCCGTTCCACTTAAAACCTGTCACGTGACAAGTTTGGTGTTAGTTCCCTTTCCCCTATGGATATTATACAAATTCCAATAAATACATACATTAGAGCGACTCACCAAAAAAAGTGCTCGATGTACCCTCCTAAAAATGAACCTTGGACTTTTTTAAGATACCATTTTAAATATTTCGGCTCCAGCTTTGACCTCTCGTGAGCTGGACCATTTTTAAAAAGAGTCTATTTTTGCATGTTTTGTTAATTTGAGAATCTGTTTCCTTACCAACATATACAAATTGGGTATCATAAGAAAGGTTTTTTTAAGGCGCGTCCAATTTGTCCAAGGACGATCATCCATATCCTTTTTTTAAGGTTTTACTGTAAAAAAAACGGTTTTTGAATTTTTTGTTCGGCGTTGCTTGTAATAAAAATGCCAAATTAACATATTTAATTCTTTAGTCGATTTAATTAAATACGTGTTTCAGTTTTTTGGAAATTCGCGCTAGTTCGCGTTTTGACAAAAATGCAATGGGGTGGCAACCCTTCATTTAAATATAGCAATATGGGCATCAAATTTCTTCTTTTACCAAGTACATCATCTTTGTATGTAAATAATATTATTTTTTGCAAATTAGATGCATTTTACACGGTGCTCTGGAATATATATAAATGCAATTTTGTAGTAACTGTAACATGTTAGCGGATTTAGTTTCTAGATCATGTATGGATAAAAATAGAACTAAAGAAAGAAAAAAAGGAATGATCCACGACTTTTTGGCGGCATATTTTTTTTGCAAATTAAAAAAAAATTTAAGTCGTAGATCATTTCTTTTTTTCTTTCTGTATATGTTCGTAAGGAAACAGATTCTCAAATTAACAAAACATGCAAAACTAGACTCTTTTTAAAAATGGTCCAGCTCACGAGAGGTCAAAGCTGGAGCCGAAATATTTAAAATGGTATCTTAAAAAAGTCCAAGGTTCATTTTTAGGAGGGTACATTGAGCACGAATTTTGCTTCCATACATTTTGAGTCGCTCTAACATACATATATCCAATAAATTCCTATTTAAAAAATTTTTTGGGATAAAATATAAGCGGATACAAAAGGGTTCCATAAATGCAACTTTATTTTAACCTACCAGATAGAATGAATCTGCCTTTAGCTAATCGCTTACATTGGGTTAAAGAAAATTTGTAATTATGGCACACTTTTTATACGACCAATAAAATACTACCTTGAGGCTTTATATAAGATTTATTTATGCCGAATTTTATCTAAATATCAAAATCTGTGTTAGGTTTTTTTTCGTTTCAATAACATTTCTGGGAAGGGGCTCCTGTGGGGCTGTCGAGTAATTCTTGGTCCACCGGATGGTATCTTTGACTGTTTGCAAAAGTTTTCGGTTGTCGTATATATATATGGGATCAATGTCCAATCAAATTTGGTAATGTGGTTACGGTTGCAATTTAATACATCCGGTCTTAATTAAAAGAAAACAATTAGACAGTTTACAAACAGAAATACACTACTTCGAGAGGACAACTTTATGGAAGCTACGTGAATTTATCAGCCGATTCTCGCCATTTTCAATAAATACTTAGATATGGGTTAAATTTCACATGGTTTACATGGATATAGAGGCAGCCAGTCAGATGCTATTTTGGTTCAGCCTACCCCTACCCCTACCCCTCCCCCAACAATAGTGTTACAAACTTAAATTTTGCGGGAGAGTACCCGATTTTAAAATTTTCATTTTATTTGTTATGAATATAACAACATTGTTTGCTATTTTTTCTTCTGTCGTTATCAGCAAAAAATTTTATTCACTTACCCACTATAGATGCTAGAGGTAATATGCGTTTGTGATGCTGTTCGTAGCGCCTATAAAAATATAACTAACAACCCAACCTGATAGAATTTGTTTTTGAATCGTGCTGACCATGCCAGTCGGTCTATATATATATAAACATAGACCGATTTAAATAATATTTTTTAACCAAACCGACATTCAGCAATTGCTTCGTCCTTACCATAATAAAAATTTACATACCACATTTTACCAAATCATTACGTGCATATGCAAGTATCTACAAGTATGTATCTAGAAGTGGGTCTAGATACTTCTAATGTAGCAAGCATCAGTGGTGGTGTAGCGTATAATTAAATTCATTTTAAACTTTCATTTAAACCATTTTTGTCTGAAACAATTTTAATCACAGTTTCTTTGTTCCCTTGACATCTCTATAAATGTATGTATATGTGTATAAATAAATGTATGTAAGCATGTTTGTTTGTTTGTAAGCCACTGGACAGATATTTATGAAATTTTCCGCAGTATGTTTCTCGACATCACAAAAGGCTTATACATGTCTAAGACAATTTTAGCAGGCGTGGCACCTCCTAAACAAAGTTAACAATTTGTCCTTTATTAAAAAAACAATTTACGCTAAAGGTTTATGAGCGTAATTAAAGTTCCCGACTTCATTATCAAGCTTAAAATTATTGTGATAGAGACAGGGCGAACGTTAACTGCCGTACAAAGTAATCATACGTTTAAAAAAAAAACTGTCTCGATAGGAGCAGGGAGGGGAAAAATTAACTTCTATTGTTTGCTAAAAAAAACTTTACAACATAGATATTTTAAACCTTTTGACGACCAATAGAGTGTCAGAGGAAGTGTTCTTATAATCAAAAATATATACTTTTAACATCTTAATTCTGTGGCATTTTGACAAAACATCTTAAGTCAAATTTGAAAAGCGGAAAAAAATGTTGTTAATCATACGATATTTCATTCAAAAAACATTTTTGTTTACGTTTTGAAAATTTTTTATTATAAACGAAATTTTTCTTTAATTTTGGCTTATTTTATTATATGATAAAAATTTTTTTTTCACCGAGTTTTTTTTAAACTTTTTTGCTATCTTATCTCGACTTAAGATGTTTTGTCAAAATGCCATAGACTTATTTGTTTCTAAACTTGAGTTCCATTGTTTAAGTATTTTGGTCTAAGATTTGACGAAAACTGATTGGAATGGAGCAAAGAAAAGTGCAACACACTCAAAAAATATTAATCTATGGATCTGTTATGGCTAGACAAATCTAAAACGTGTAATACAGGAGAAGGCACCTCAACAAAAGTATAACTCATGTTTGTATTATGAAGATTTTAATAGTCAACATTAAACATTAAATTAAAAACTAAAAAAAATAAATATAATAAAAGTAATATTACAAGTTATATTAAAAATAAAAAATTTAATACAATATATAAAACTTAAACAAAAAATATAGATATAACAGCATTTAATAAATTTATCACGAAATTTTTGGTTTAAGCTAAGCGAAAGTTTAGAATAAAAATTTTCTAAAAGGAGTTGCGTTGCTATTTGTTTGTTGGTTGTTTGGCACATCGTTCCAAAGACGAGCGGCATATATGAAAAATTGTCATTCCGGCATAAGATATTTAAATCTAGGTATAATCATGTTCTTACCCTTGGTGGATCAAGCAAATTGTATAAAATTATATATGTATTGTGTTTTTTTTTTTGTGTCTACAACTTTGTGCAGAAAAATAAGGACCCTAATTTTAAAAAGGCTTTCGAAGGACACTCCATAAGGATTTTTTCTTACTGATGGAATCACAGTTAGCGAAAAGTTCACAACCGTAAGTAAGACTAGGAATCAGATAAGCCTTTGCAAGAAGCTGCCTTATTCTTAGTGGCGTAAAGTGTTGTGTTGCCCACAGCGTTCGAAGTTTGACATACGTTTGAACTACGAGAGTATTTATGTGGCTTGAGCATGTTAAGTTGTTGTTGAACACTATGCCTAAGTTCTTAATTCTTTGCACCATGTCGATTTTTTGATTATATATTAATATGTCATTCCCAATAAGTGGTGTAATGGGTTTTTTTATAAATTACTAAGCATTTCGACTTTTGTGGATTAAGACAAAGGCCATTTGCTACTGCTCAGCAATGTATTTTGTTCAGATCATAATTCAGTTTATAGACATTTTCCCTAATAGAGTTTGCAGGACTACTTAAGTACAACTGAACATCATCCGCATACAAATGTATTTTACAAAAGCTAAGTTGCTGTGGTAAATCGTTAGCATAAACTGAAAAAAGGAGGGGTCCTAGAATCGATCCCTTTGTGATCGATCCTTTTGTGAGTGTAATTGGATTTAAAATAGTGTCATTAACGTATACAGATTGACTTCTATCAGAAAGATATGACGATATTAATTTAGTTGATGAGGATGAAAAGTTGAAAAAATGTCTCAATTTCATGCATAAGGTTTCATGGTTTACAGTGTCAAATGCCTTGGAATGGTCGAGAAGTATCAGGAAATAAGTTTTGCCATTTTCTAGTTCGCGTCTTATATTCTCAGACACGTCAACCAGTGCAGTTACACAGCTGTGGTTAGGACGAAACCCCCATTGCTTATCAGACATTAAAGGATTTTCATGTATGTGGGCACTCATTTGCAAATGCAAAATTTTCTCAAAACTTAGAATTGCTATTGGACGATATTCCATGTTAGACTTTGGTAGTGGTATATCCTTTGCGTGCTTCCATTTTTTAGGAAAGGAACTAAACGTTTTAATTGAATTAAAAAGGTGAGTTATGAATGGCAGTAGTAATGGTAAGAGAATTTTAATAAAATAAGGATGTATATTGTCGACCCCAACAGCAACCAATGAAAAGCAAGACAAAACCTCAACCTGGCTAACACAAGAAAACTGGAAAAATTTTCTCGAAAACTCGAGTTATTATAAAAAGAAGTAATGTTTGGTATCACATTATTTGTAGAAACCGATTGTATATTTGTGAAGACATTATTGAGTTCATCAGCATCGATGGTACAGCTATTAGTTTTAACAGCTTTCCCGATACCAATGTCTCGAATGGTCTTCCATGTGTTTCTAGAGTCAATGGCAGAACTAAAACGTTTAGTATAATAGGGCATTATGCTGGTTTTTTATAATTGAAATTGAGAGTTCCTTCAGTAATGTAAACAAGGGGGGATACAGCAGAAGTTAAATATGTATAGGAAAATAAATAAAATAATATATAATATACTCTCTCTGTCTGGTTCTGGTTGCTACTTGTAAATGTTTGAATATATATTCTTGTCAATTTTGGATTTTATCCTATGTCAAAGAAATATACTAAAAAATATTCAATCGGCTATTGAAAATATCAATACACTTACAAAAAAAATTTTAAACGAAAACAGCAATAAAAAAAGAGAAAAAAGTCTGGGGTGGGCAGAGGTCATTATGGTTTTCTAACAAGTAAAATTTTCATAGAAAATTTGTTTTTTTTTCTAATTAAATTTAAAATATTTTTATGAATACGGAATTTAGTTTTTAGGAAAATGTTGATTTTTTTCATTTTTGCTTATTTCTTAGCCATTTGTAAACCGATTTGGCTGATTTTAAATAGCAAAATTCTAGAAAGCACTACCGATCGATCTATACATAACACATATATTGGCGTTGTGTGAAGGCTCAACAAACTTGATTTCAACCGACAGGCAGACAGTCAACAGGATTTGAATTTTTCTTGTCATAAGGATCCAAAATATGCATACTTTAAAGGGTCTAAGATCAATATCGTAGAAGTAACGAACGGAATAACAAAGCAACAACTATTTAAAATGATAAATCGCCTTAAACTGTTTATAATTTTTTTTCTTCGATTTTTCTTGCAAAACCGACCAGTTGTTTTGACAACTGACAATGTTGCCTATCGATCCCTAACCGCGAAAATAACGTAAGCGCCAAAAATCTAATTTTACAGGAAAGTTTTTTTTCACGGTTTGGACTCGATATTATGCAAGCTATTAGTAAGGTCTTTTAGCGTTTATCCTATAATCAATTTGGTTTTTTTGTTGGTCAATCAAACGGTCTTATCTCCATTTTATGCATCAAGGCATTACACAAATAATAAGATTTAGTAAAGCGGATCGGGTAATGATATGGTAATATTATATACATACAAATTTGTTCGTATGTTTACAAAAATTGCTGAATGAACAATAATTCAAATAAATACAATTTTTAATTATAAACAAAGTTCAATTAGATTTCAAACAAAGCGTTCTTTAAAATGTGATGTTATTTTTTGTGAAATTACAAATATATAATGCATATAAAGTAAAGCGTTCATCTAATACCGCCAAATTGCGAAAAATAAAACTCGATATCGATATTATATAAGCCGCCATATCGATAAAATTAAAATAAAAGGAATCATTTCTAATTTAATTAATAACAAGTCTGTTGATTTGGTGGCACTTTTCAGATCTTCATGTTCAAAAGTACCCATGGCACAGTGCGACTTTTTGTACTCTTACCATACGTTTCCACATGCAAGTAATTACTTGCAAGTTGTGTATACGTATTATCAACGAAAAATCGAGGAAACAGCCGATTGGCTAAAAGTACAAAAATGCTTTAGAGTGATCAAGTAGAACTTAAAAGTAAATCTTACCATCATCAAGTTCTCGCCGTATATTCTCCGAGACTTCAACTAAAGCAATTACGCAGCTGTGGTTGTGACGAAAACCTGACTGTTTAACGGATGATAAATGATTACCATAAACGTAGGAACTTATTTGGCGGTGTAAAACCTTTTCCAATACTTTTGATAGAAAGCTAAGAATAGTAATTGGTCGATATTCGGTGTTCGATTTTGGAATTGGAATTTTTGTGCATGTTTCCACTTTACAGGAAAATTACTTGTAGTGATGATGGTGTTAAATAAATGGGTGATATATCGTCAGCTCATTATTGGTTTGGCGCATATCATGGTAATTTCACCATGGTATGAGCTAAACCAATAATGAGCTGACGATATGGCAGGAGAACTGGTAAGATGACTTTAATAAATTTTGGATGAAGATTATCATATCTTACAGAATTAGATTTTATTTGAATGCAACTGGTAAAAAAATCAAGCTGGCTAACGCATGATAACTCAAACATATTTTGCTCAGACATATTGTTGCTGCTGGTGTAAAATGTATTGTTGACGAGTGCTGTGTTGCTTGGTGTTACCATTAGACTATTAGCAAAAATATTGTTGAGGCCTCGATATAGGAGATTATATTTTTAACAGGATTACCAATTTCAATATCCTTAATAGTTTTCCAAATACGTTTGGAATCACGAGCAGACTCACATGGCTTGGAATAATACTCGGACTTTGCGATTCTTATTTGGTAATTGACTTCCTTCCTCGCAGAACGAAAATTAGCATTTAGACCTACTGTCTTAAGACATTTCCACCGTGGGTACACTAAATTCCTACGTTCATATAATAATAGTAGCACTGAACCACGGGTTGTTTTTTAGTTTAATAATTTTTGTTTTCAAAGGTACTGTTTCATCATACAGTTGTAAAATATTATCCTCAAGAATGGACAGTTAGTTCCTTATCTAAAGATGTCATAATATGAAATTTTTCGTTAATATAAGTAAAAAAAGTTTAAAAAGATCAAATTTAGTGTAAATTTGAACATATAAATTTTAAAGAAAAAGTTATAAATAATATAGATGAAAATAAAGATTTTAGCATAAAACAGCGACATGAAGTTAAATAGTATGTACCGGTCGGCTGGATAAACTCATCTTTAATGAAACGAAAAATACACACTTAATAGTGCATCTAAGTTTTCAACATAAAATTGCAGAACTTTTTGCTGCTACAGTTGGGAGTTAGAAAAGTTTGGCATTTTGGTTTCTTAGTATTTTTTTTTTTTTTTTTTTCTGTAATTCTTAATTATTCACGATCAATTACGTGGTGCGGAATCTTATCAAGATCTTAGGAACCAACGGACCAATTTAGAGTTTCTGCATTTATCAGCCTATTACACTGATAGAAAAGGGTTCATAAGGCTGATGTATTTTGACATCAGTACTATGACAAGTGTCTTCGTTTTTGCCCCCATGACACTTTTCATCATTGTGATGTCAACCTTAACATCACTTTGCCATATTCTCATCAACGGGATGACACATTGGCATCGCAGAAATGACGAATCGGAGTCAGTTAAATACAAAATGTCATTAGAGCGATGACTCAGTAGCATCGGAGAATGTCCTCATTAGACAGTTTGTCATTAAATAGTGATAGAATATTATGACTTACTTACCCGTAACACGTGTTTGTTTCACTTTTCTTGTATTTCGCCTTTTTGTTTGTAGAAGAACTCTCAATTATAAGACGCAAGCAGCATGTCCGATATGGTTTTCGCAATCATTCTACTTTGAAAATTATATGTTTTTAAGTAAATAATTTAAGCAAGTAAAATATGGGAATTTTTGCTGCTTATTTTGCTTTTAAAACATGAAAATAATGTTAATAATACACAAAATGTGGCATTGAATTGATGTCACTGTAGTCATATCATAGATGACGCATAAAATATGACAAAATTTTATTATAATGTTCGTCATTGGATTGACTTCAATTTTTGCCTCATTGATGCCATTGTCACAATTCTGATGTTAGGGCATCATCAATATGAAGATGCATTTTTCTATGAATGTAGAGATTTTTCTTCAAAAATTATATCATGAAAAGTTTGGCTATATGAAAAGTTGCGCCATATTTTATAAAGTTTAAGATACAGGCTAAGTTAAGTAAAGAAAAAAATATTTTTCTACATCTGTAAGTAATTCTTTAGTAGCGACATTCATATGCCACACTTTATATAAAGATTAATTTAAAAAAAAAATAAAAACATTTCATTTCTATCAAAAAACACATCATTTTTAAACCCATTTCTTACTACCCGTTTCCTAGTATAAAAGTACAGATGATTTGGCGATTGCAGTCAAAAGCATTTAACATATTGGGCAAACACAATGTTCTCAAAAGCAAAGATATTTTTTGAAAAAGTATTATATATAGTTTGTATTATATCCGTCGTAAACGGTCAATGTATCATACGATTTCCTAAAGATCCCTTGTTAAGACCGAGTTTTTTACTAAAAATCGGTTCGCGAAAAGTTGATTTAGTGTTAAAAAACAACAATGATCATTTATCACTTTTTGTGAACCAAGAAATAGAAGCAAAATGTGACAACACATTTGAAGAGTAAGTAAAAATAAAAGTTAAACTGCAATATTCAATTATGTAACTTTTAATTTAAATAACATTATTAAATATTGTTTATGTCGTTAGTCGTGAAGAATTTAAGAATAAAATTTACATAAAATGTCTTTACGATTTACAAATAAAGACAGATGAAGAAGGATATGAACGGATATATTCAAGTGGTTATGAATTAAAGTGTTCATCACAAAAATGGAATTTATATGAGACAAATCAAAATTTCGTTTGGTGTCCATCGAATACGACATCGTATTTCTTAGCCAGACCAATGGAATTAAGAGGAACGTACGAATATTTAGCTGGGATTTGTTACGACACCTTTAATCTATCGCTTAAATCAATCCACTACACTTTAACACCGAAACATTCCAATCAATTGGTAAATATATATCTGAAATCAATTTACATACAAAAAATACACATAAGCAACGTCAGGACTTTCCTTATACATATACAAAATTGGGTTGTGTGTCTTTAGCGTTTCATTTATGAGATTCTTACCGTCTGAACTATTTCATAAACGAAGTCGCCACAATGAAATTCCCACAATAAAATTTAGTATTGATAGATTCGGAGCTGATCATAGGGACCCCTATAAGACAATAAGCTGATAATCATTTTAAAAGCCATCATAAAAGATTAAATTAGTATGTATCGATAAAATTAGGGATAAATATTTTAATCAAAACAAACACAGAAAAAATTCTCCAAAATTTTTCACAAATAAAAGCATTAATCTATATAAAATTTTAACGTTACTGGCTCACTGATTCATCATCGCACAGCCTAAACGCCTGAAGCTAAAAACATAAACCCCAAATCGGTCCTCTAATACGGGATTTTTGGAAATTCGAATGTTTAGGGGGTAAAAAGGGTAAATTCGGAAACCTTTCATCTCCAAAACTAAAAGAGATACAAAAAACTGTAATACTTATCGTTGTTCTTTTAAAAAATATGTGGACAGGTGTCTGGCAATTTTTTTTTAAAAACCTTTTCTTTAGCTTCACTTCGGAAAATCAAATCTTGTAACGTAAATTTAACCGCCTTATACTCAATGTAAATGGATGAAACTTTGCAGGCATACATATTCCCGATGACAATACACGAATACATGGGCGTAGCCAGGATAAAATCTATGGGGGGTGGGGGTCAAAAATTTTTTTGTTTTTAGTAAAATGCTTTTTTGACCGTCTTTTACTCAATGCAAATGGATGAAACTTTGCAGGCATACATATTTCCGATGACAGTACACGAATACATGGGTGTAGCCAGGATAAAATCTAGGGGGGGGCGGGTAAAATTTGTTAAAACCTTTTCCTTAGCTTCACTTCGGAAAATCAAATCTTGTAACGTTAATTTAACCGCCTTATACTCAATGAAAATGGATGAAACTTTGCAGGCATACATATCCCCGATGACAATACATGAATCCATGGGCGTAGCCAGGATAAAATCTAGGGGAGGGGGGTTAAAACCTTTTCTTTAGCTTCACTTCGGAAAATCAAATCTTGTAACGTTAATTTAACCGCTTTTTACTCAATGCAGATGGATGAAACTTTCCAGGCATACATATTCCCGATGACAATACATGAATTCATGGGCGTAGCCAGGATAAAATCTAGGGGGGGCAAAATTTTTTCTTTTGGTAAAATGCTTTTTTGACTGCCTTCTAATCAATGCAAATGGATGAAACTTTGCAGGCATACATATTTCCGATGACAATGCACGAATACATGGGCGTAGCCAGGATAAAATCTAGGGGGGGACAAAATGTTTTTTTTTTGGTAAAATGCTTTTTTGACTGCCTTCTACTCAATGCAAATGGATACAACTTTCCAGGCATTCACCAGGATAAAATCTAGGGGGGGGGGGCAAAAAATTTTTTTTCATAAAATGATTTTTTGAATGCCTTCTACTCAATGCAAATGGATACAACTTTCCAGGCATTCACCAGGATAAAATCTAGGGGGGGGGGGGCAAAAAATTTTTTTTCATAAAATGATTTTTTGAATGCCTTCTACTCAATGCAAATGGATGAAACTTTGCAGGCATACATATTTCCGATGATAATACACGAACACATGGGCGTAGCTAGGATTAAATCTAGGGGGGCAGATACTAATCCACGTGTGTAAAGTTTTATTATATGAATATAAATTTTTTTTTATTATATGAATATAAAATACAAAACATGTAAAAAAATTTTCTTATTTACCATGGAAATTGTAATGTATTAATTAAAGCTATTCGTTACTAAAAAGTAGAAAATAAATAATAAAAAAAATAAAAATTTTAAGAAACGCTTTTCTTAATATATTGATAGGTTGTGAACACAGAATAAATATGAATACTAAAAAATCGACTAAAAGTCAAAAAATAACAACATTTCAAACAACATAAACTTTTAAATCAAAATGGAAAAAAACTCACACATCCCTTAAAGAAAAGCGTGGGGCGCGTTGTTATGAAACAAAATGCTCAATTATTGATTGGTTGTATTTCTTTCGGTCTGAAATATTAAAATGTACTCACGGCAGTCATGTTTTTTTTTTTAAGTTCAGGTTGGTAGGCCCCACGCTTTACTTTAAGGGATGTGTGAGTTTTTTTCCATTTTGATTTAAAAGTTTATGTTGTTTGAAATGTTGTTATTTTTTGACTTTTAGTCGATTTTTTAGTATTCATATTTATTCTGTGTTCACAACCTATCAATATTTTAAGAAAAGCGTTTCTTAAAATTTTTATTTTTTTTTTATTTATTTTAAATTCGGCTCTTTTAGGTTGAAAACGGGTAAAACCTGAATTTTGGTACGTTTTTGTCAGCCCATCTTTCTTTTGAACCAATAAACCTAGAAATAAAGTTTATACCACATTCGAAACTTATCAAAAAAATACGAATACAAGTTTGGTTCTTTTTTGAAATTCGAACGTTAAAGGGGTGAAAATCTTAACTATTTTTGGTACTATTTTACAAAACATTTTGCTTCATTCATTGACATATTCGTACTAAATTATGGGCACCCACTAAAATACTGCAATTTTTGATAGTACCAAAATGGGAAATACGGTTCTACAACTGGTATTTTTCTTCAGCTTTTTGGTTCTACAACTGGTGTTTTTTAATTATCGTTAATATTGGACCTTAAAACATAAAATTCAACATGCAATGTCCTGAGTGGATACGAATCTATGAGGGAACTTTTTTGTTCTTTAACTGGTACTTTTTGAATTTTCGTAAGTATTGGACATAGAAACATAAAATTCAAGATGCAATGTCCTGAGAAAGTGAACGCGTACAACCTGTACATATTTTGGAATAATACGGGAAATTTACTTTCTTTCATTTGCTTTTGTGTTCTACGAGTGGTACTTTTTTTTATTTTCTATACTATTGAACTTAGAAACACAAAACTATAGATTAAATTTGTTAAATCCTAGGAACATAACTTTTGGCATATAAATATGTTTCTGAAAGAAAAGGCCCGATAACAAAGTAGCGGGTTAAATGCTAGAATTTAAACAAGTTAAAACTTGGAAAAATATACTTTCGCATACAGATATGTCCACGTAGAAAAAGGAGACGCTAACGAAGTAGCGGGTTAAATGCTAGTTCAGAATAAAATCAGTTTTAATTAAAAATTTAATCAAGTGAATAAAACGTTTAATCAAGTGAATTAAACGTTTTATCAAGTAAATTAAGCATTTAATTGATACTATTAATTTCTTTACTGGTGAAAATTTGATTAATTTTATAATCGATATCACAAATGTTTTAATTGCAATCAATTTTTATTCTTTTCTGTGAACAGGGCGCGTTTAGCAATAATTTTCAGTTCTGAGCACTGTGGGTATGTAAAAATAAAGTTCGTACTTTTAATTTAATTCGAACCCCCATCGATAGATATTGGCCTATGATTTTATCTAGCCTCAATACAAATCATCAACGACCCTATGTTTTAAGTAGGAACTACGGAAATATATGTATAGAAATCATTAGCCGGAATAGACATAAAAATAGGGGGTTTATATACTTGTTCACCTTCTGACGAAAATATTCCAAAATACAGGATTTACCCATTTACTCAACAAAAGGGCCTATTTCTAAATGAAGTTCCAGACACCTGGCGGCTTATTTTTTTTGTATGCACAACGATAAGATTTAAATTTTATTTGTATCAATTATTAGTATTGTGGCTATTTTATTGAACTGTTTATGGCTTTTAACCGAAATTTTCAAATTTTAATCAGGCTTTATTTTCATCAAATTTAATTTTCATCAAATTTTATTATACTAGTTTTTAGGTCCCGGCGTTGCTCGGGATTTTCCAAATTATAATAAAAAATAAAATACTGGTGAAATCATGTCTGAAATTGGTCATATCAACTTATAAACCTTCGCCGGCTCATGCTCAACAACTTTGCTAAGGATCATAGCATCGTCAAATGCAGAGTTTACGATTTAATTCATACTAAGTAATTTTCAATAGCGCCACCTATTTTAGAATTTTTTTGCTATTCTTCTTACTTGGTCAGAGACCATTCCGAATTGGTACGAATCATCGAAATCGGTCCAGCCGTTCTTTAGTTATAAACGTAGTAACTAACGCCACTTTCTTTTATATATATATAGATATCCTCCCCTTTATAAAACAATAGTGTAAACATTTTTTGCCATTTAGAAATAATGGAGTTTAAAATTGTTGTGTTATTAGACATCTGGAAAAACAGTAATATTTCAGAAAATAAACGATGTTTTTAAGTTGTGGTCATTTAAATATGAGGTGGAATAATCAGGCTACTATTCGATGATATTTCATTAATTAAGAAGTGCTTTAATTGCAAATAAATTAGATTCAAAGATGTCACTTAGGTAGGCTTGCCATTTCTATTTTGAGAAAAATAGGACGCCAGCATAAAAAATGTAGGACATTTGTTCGAAAAAAGAGGACACTTTCTAAACAACCTAATATTAATAAAATTAACGACGGCACACAAAAACTTAATTTGGGTAATTCCATGTCAAGTCGACCAAGCGTGGGACTCGACCCATTTCGATTTGGATGCAATTTGGCGAGAGGGTTTATTTGATCCCATAAAGAACACATATCAACGAAAAACAATTTTTTAATTTTTTTTTTCAAAAGTTATGTCATATTCAATTTGTCATAATATCGCCGAATAAGCCGAATGTGTTGAGTTTATTCTTTTAATATCTCGAAAACTACTTTACATACGAAGATGATTTTTGTCAGTTTAAGGAGAACACTTGAGGCTACAATAAATATATTGAAAAAAATGTCTATGCAAAATATCAAATTTTAAAAATGGACTAAGTCAAAACCCTCTTTTTTTGCTGATTTTTTTTTATATAATACTTCAAACTGTTTTTTAAAAATCCTAAAACTTTGAAAGATGTGCTTTTTTAAGATATGATGTTTTTTTCTTTCCAAAAATAGTCTTAAAATAAAATTTTAATATAATCATTTGAGCAATAAGTATTTATTTCAACAAAAGTAACGACATTGATAAGGTTGCTTTTGCGTATTTGTTCCATTTTTTTGGGAGCTCCATTTTGGGCACATTCAAAGAAAAGTACTGTTTTTGTCACGTTACGTCCCCAAAAATTAAATCATACCTATCTTAAAAAAAAACCCGAGTACCTAAATCTTTTTAATGAATTTTATGAACTGTGATTTAAATCCAGGAACAAATTTTCAATGAAGGTGTAAAAAGCCGGACAACCCCGGACACTTGATGAAAAAGAAGTAGGACTGCCCCGGATACCCAAAAAAGAGAACGGTGTCCGGGGAAAAGAGGACGGATGGCAACCCTACACTTAGGCTATTTTATTTGTTTTATTATATGTATGAAAATCATTTTACACTATTTTATTTTGTATGGTATACACTATTTTATTTGAATCTTTTACACCATTTATCACGAAATAATTTAAATAGGCAGACGAATGTTCATGCAGTAAAACAAAGTATTCGTGTTTAACAATCCATTTTATTCATAATTCACAGTCATTTTTTGGTATTTCAATGACACGTTGTTAATTGTTTTGCAATACAAATTTTACACAGTTTTGATTAATTAAAAAAACATGAATAAAAGGCAATATTATTCATCTACGGAAATATCCTCCTAAACATTAGGCTCATCCAAGAAATTTTTATTTCCCTTGGGTTGAAGATTAAGATAAAAACAAGTAAGAGTGCTATATTCGGCTGTGCCGAATCTTATATACCCTTTACCATTGTGCGAGCAGAATACAGAGCAACTAAATAATTTTTACATATACATACATATTTACAATACTTAAAACTTCATTACAAATGAAATTTAAAAAGCGAAAACTGGTAAATATTTTTTTAAAATTGTTTTGGAACATAACAATATTAAAAAATATTAAAAAAATATTCTTTTTAAAAAACCAAGATTCGAACCAGGGAACTCACAGTTTCTAACTTAACACACCCCCTACCATGAAGGAACGCTGTTTAAATATCATTAAAATGAAATATAGACCGTTTACTGTTTACAACTCAACACAGTTTTTTGTTTGTTTTCTTTTTGTAAAGGCACTGTTGTCATTTTTTATCTCTTTTGGCGAGTTTAAGTAGTAGCAAAAAAACACAAAAATTCCTAGTTTCTATTTGTTAAAATTATTTCGTTAAATAGATGAAATAATAAACGAAAATCATATTGGGCATTATGCTAGTATATGTAAACAAATGCGAAGGGGGGGGAGAGATGAGACGACAACCGGATTTGAACTTCGCTTTTCATAAGGACCCAGAATATATATACTTTATAGGGTGCAGGACCTTCGGTGAAGGGTATAAAAAACAAACTTAATTACAAAAAGAGTAATTTTTGGGATTTCAGTATATTGGTCATAACTCTGCTATTTCTGAACCGATTTGAAAGATTTATATACCGACGTGTTAAAGAAGAAATTTGCCATTTATTTTGGTTGTAAGACTTGGACTCGGGAAGATCTATGGTTCCCGAAAATGGGTATTTTCCAAAAAAAAAAATTAATATTTTGGTCATAACTTTTTCGTATCTGAACCGATTTTCCAGAGTTTTTCAGAAAATATTTTTTATTAATTAAATTTCCGATCTTTTGATATATAAGGCGTAACCATAGGTCATATAACAGTCAAAAAATTCAGGTTTTTATACAATTTTTAATACTTTTTGTATGGAAGGTACCACGCCCACTTCTCCAATCCCGCCCATATTTTGTGGAATGGTGTGTATTTATAACCTTAATGTTTGTACCGAATTTGAAAACTTTGGCTCTTGCCGTTCTCCAGATATACAGAAAAAAGTAATAAAAATACAACAACCACAAGGGATTTTTTGGAAAAATTAGAGGCAGTCTTGGTTTTTTGGTCATATCTCAGCCATTGTTGGACCAATCTGGCTGAATTTCAATAGCAAGAAATGGTGGACTATATGTGACATAAATGTAAAACAATCTAGCCGCTATCATGTCTGGAGTCTCCGGAAAACACATATCAAACGTAAGACAGACAGACGGACGGACAGACGGACGGATATCGTTAAATCAACTTCTCTCCTCATAAGGACCCAACATATATATACTTTACAGGGCCTAAGATCAATATTGTAGAAATTACAAACGGAATGACAAACTTATATATACCCTTTTCCACCTGTGGTGAAGGGTATAATAATGAAATTCTTTGGGAATGACATTTTTGGTACACAGCCCAAGATCATTGTACTTTAAGAAAGATACGGTTAGCTGCTGCTTAAATTTAGGGCACAAAATTTCGGGTATCACAGTTATAAGTGGTTGATTTCTTCCTTGTCAATTGTTTGCCAATCGGAGTCCCAATTCTCTTTGTAGAGCAGCAAATTAGGATAAACTTTCTTCACTTTAATTTGCTTAATCTGCTTCGTCCGTTGTACCATAATCATTGAAGAATTCTTCAGGGAAAATAGCCCTTGCCTCCTCATACGTCATTTTTCAATTTTATTTTGTTATGAAATAATAAAAATAGTGAAAAATGAAAATAGTGTATGCTTTTTATACACTATTTTTCTTTGCAATTATATTCAGAGTAACAACTAATTAAAACACCATATCTGCACTTACACAATTATTAATGAAAAAGTTTAAACACGCAATTATACTCTAATGTTTCAATTGTTCTTTTGACCCACTTTGTTGAAGTAGAATTTCACCAAATTTTGACCACATTTAGAATCAGTTATGTAGATTCTTATTTTGCAATAAAAAAGTAATGGTGTACCTGCGTATACACTATTGTTTTATTGAGGGGACGATATATTTTTTATGAAGAAAGGAATTTTACAATATGAAATTAATTAAAATTTTATTGATAATTTTTCATTCCTTACTGACCGGGGAATCGATCCCACGTTCACGGACAGGTCGATTTGACATATTACGATAGTAAGTAACCACACTAGCTCTTCGGAAATCTTTGCCGTTTATCACTCACCTCCATTGACGACGGCTGGCAGTTAATAGTCAATCATCCATTTTTAAGCCAAATGGTATTTTGTTTGTATCTCTTTTTTTGGTGAAGCGATTTGGCGAGAGACCAATCCACTTTTTAGCTTCAGGCGTTTATATATCTTTATATTGCCCAATTTATAATATATTTATATGTATTTTTTTGGCATTTTCAAAATTTACGTTTAATATAAAAAATGAACAACTTTAAGAAATTTTTATGATTTTTAAAATAATATTTCAGCACCCAACCGCATTGACCGATTTATATAAACCCAGTTTGGAAGTAAAATACATTAAGGAAACCTTTGGTATGAAAAGGTAAAGAAAAGAAAATTTTAAACACATACATATTTATTATTAAATTTCTGTATTTTTTCACACATCTTTCAAGTATAAGAGACAGCGATTATGATAATCACGATATTCAAGATTGGATCAGATATTCTCGGTATAATTATAGTTCCATAATACAAAATTCCCTTCTAGCAAATGAACTGAATCAGCTGGGTTCCTTAGTTGATTTGGTTTGGTGGCCCAATCTACGTTTGGGCAATTGGAGACGTTACGAAACCGCCCTAACAAAACATATCGAAAGCCAACATCAATCATATGACGTACTTTCGGGTGTTTCAGCTTTTGCGGCAGTACCCATTCAAGAAGCCTGTGAAACTAATTTCACCTTTAAGGAATTAACAGACTATAGAAATCATAAGATACCGCTATATGTTTGGAACTATTTACGCTCGACCAGCAATAGTTCGGACAAAATTGTCATCATTGGCTTTAATTCACCATTTTATGAGGTTAGTATAGAATTTACAATATCTGCTTGTTAATAAACAAACAGATTTTTTATTTTTTTTTAATATTTTCAGTTTTATCAGGAAAATGATGTTGTATTTTGTCCAGATAAATGTCAAGAAGTTCCTTGGTTAAAAAAAATCTCCACAACTTTTCGTTATAGTGCTTTGGGTGTTATCTTTTGTTGCCAGACCGAGGATGTTAAAGCATCCAAACGTTTAGATGGATTTCACGATCTGGCTGTAGATACAAGGCCACAGAAACAACTGACAACAACTGAAACAAACCCTTTCTTAAAAATGATCGAAGAAATGAATAAAGAAATCCATGATGAAGAAATTATTAATTCCCGCTGGGATTCAGACATGGATTTAGATTAAACTTTAATGACTTTTTTTTAATAATAATAAACACATCGCACTTGATCATAAAGAATGTATTAACTCAAACTTCTTTTTTTACTTTTTGGAAAAAAATCGAAACGTTATATTCATATCCACCCGCTATAAATTACCGTGCTATTTTGTCGACTTTTTGTTAATGAAAATGTTTGTTTAAAAATTCTTTTTCATATGCCTTTTATGTTAAGTTAAGAATTGTTTTAAATGATAATGTTAAAATTTTGAGTTAATATCCCCTTTAAGGCCAAGTGTGATATGTTTATTATAATATTCTTAAAATAGTATATATTTTTTAAGTAAATTCTAAGTTTTTAAAAGTTTAAATATCAGATACAGGCATCCGCATAAAAGCACGACAAGCAAAATCTTGTAAATTAAAAATTTTGTATTCCCAAAATTACTTTGATAATAAACTGGCAAGTGCATGGCTTAAAAAAACTAAGCTCTGGCAGCAAGCTTTATTTTTTGCGAAAACAATAAAGCAATTTATTTTTGTTTTCTCTTAAGGCCCAACCATAATATGCATAGCCGTTCTTAACCTACTGTCAAAAATTACCAAAAAAAAGTCTCTCAAATGTATTTAAAAAAAAAAAAAAAAACAATAACAAAATCAAAAAGCATTTGATTCCGTACGGAAATAGAGCTGGCAAACAATCGATAGTACTATCGATAGTATCGATAGTTCTCTTTCCATTGGACTATCGATTGTTTATTTTCGATAGCGATACTATCGTTGAAATCTTTTTTAAGAAAATTATCAATAATTTTTTGTTTCTATCTGGCAACAACAAACCAGTTGTCGTTGCCGCCCAGCTTAGCAAGCTGCGGCGCACACTGGTTCATATTTTGAGAAGGCGGCCAAAACTATTTTTTTTTTTGTTCTCCGATTTTAAAATTTTTTTATTCATGTGAAAGTAAATACTAGTGAACCTCGGGAGCCAAAAAATTTCAACCCTATTTCAACTATTTCATTGAGAACAGGGTGGTCCGAAATGGACTTTCTCAATATTTGGTTATAGTTTTGAATTTCTGAGTCAATTTGTGAAGTTGAAATGCTCATAACTTTTTTGTTTTTTAAGATTTTTTGACAGAATAAGTTTTGTGTATTAGTTTATTTTATTAGCTATACGTAGTTTAAAGCATTAAACTCTGCGACCTCTAGAACTATTTAATTTTTTTTTTTTTTTAATGTCAAAATTTCCCGGAAATTTCCTACTTTATAGAGCATAAGTCCTGAGCGTCAAAATGCGTCAAAAAAAAATCTATACTATCTTGTAGTCCAGAATCTAACCTACATTTCTATACCCCATTGTACACACATCTGGATACGGCCTTGCGAACTACAGCAATTTCTGTGACCCAAGGTAAGATATTCGGTTCAAGAAATAAGTCCTGCAAGGAAACATTACTGAAATTAAAGAAGGTGAATCTTAAAGAATTTTCGACAAATAAAGCAGTTCAGGCCACATAAATTATCTAGCACGTCAGGTTATCAATTAATTTGGAGAAGGTAAAGGTATTGCCATTGTTATGAACTTATTGTGGGTGAACGGATGCTGCAAAACGACTAGGCGACATAAATAGACTAACACGTTAGATTTCTAAATAAGTTAAAAGGTTAAACATTAGTAAATAGCCGCAACATAAACTACATAGTTTAATTACCTGAAAATTGCAACTTAATTTAAAAAATGAAAGAGCAGGTAAATGGTAAAAAACTAGCACGCAGTTATATTTTACGTGAAAATTACCTTCATGTTACCTGTTAATTTATTGCCGGTATGTTATCCTTTTAAAAAGTGTGAAAACAGGGGTTTTTATGTTTCAAAGAAGTAGTAACAAAAGATCATTTAAAAAAACTTCTATCAAGAGTATAAAAGTGCATGCATTCATAATTTTACCTTAATTATTGTTTAAACAATGGCTAAGTTCAGTTATTAAGTTCTCGCAGATATATATTTTCAACAGAAAGATGAAAAAGATAATGAATAATCCATTCTTTAAATTATGCAACGAACAAGAAATCAAAATTCATAAGATAAAAATTAAAAATTTTTCATTAACATTAAGAAAACGGTACCTTAAATGTTCTAGAAACAAGAAAACGTTTTACTTACGCAACGAAAAATGGCTAACAAATTATCTGATTTTTAAGAAGCTGTCAATAACCGGTAAGGAAACTGGAAAAGTGGGTCTACCCGCAAAACAAATTGACAATTGCAGTAAAAGATCACGAAGACGCAAGCTTGCAAATATCAATGAAGAAATTTCTCATAGTATGATAAAGGATTCATTTCTGCATCAAATTCAACCAACGCAAAATAAGAAAACAAAAATTGCAATAATTGAAAAAAATAGTGGAAGCGAGCCCTAAACGCACAAAGAGGATTTTAAAAAGTATGCCTACACCAACTGAAGAAATGAAATTTACTCCAGAAGAAGCATTTGCACTATTTTTGGATTTAAAACTGACAAAAAATCAGTATACAGAACTGCGAAAGCGAACCAATGAAAAAAATTGTGGAATCTTTCTAGGATATCGAGATTTAGTTTTTGTCAAAAAAGAGTGCTTCACAATCGGCTATTAGTGTAACTTTAAGTTCAGCAGAAGTAAAATTGCAGGCTCTTCTCGAATACACTGCAGAACGATTATTAAATACACTTGATGCTGACTGTTTAAAAAAACTTAAAAATTGCAGCATCACTTTATTTTCTAAATGGGGATGTGATGGAAGCTCTGGTCAGAAACAATACAAGCAATGTAATTCAGAAAACTCATCTGATGGTAACAAGAAGCTAAACAACTTCTGGAAAATGAAACCCAAAGCTATATAGAAGAAATGTTTACTAATATTGTTTAATTTAAAATAGTTTATAGATTATAATTTGTTTTTGATTTAAGTATACATTTGTATTAATATATAAAAATAAAATACACATACATCTCAAACCAAAAATAAAAGTTGAATTACCTAAAATGTTATCGATAGCAAAGAATGCTATTTGGGCATTTTTCAAAATATTCCTTTTCAGTTTTATCCTTATAACAACTCGTCTTTCCCAAAAAAGCCAACCTTTGGCCCCTGTGAATATTGGGACTAAAAAATTTACAGGGGCCAAATATTGGCATTTTCTGACAGGATCTAAGTTCGACAATAAAAAATAAGTATCAGTTGTAAAATACAAGAGAAATAATGATAAATTATAAAAAAATCATATTTGAAATATTCATCTTTTACACTTAAACTCAACAAAAAAATGAAAATGCATTTTGAACTCCCCATAACTTTTGCTCCTATCAGTCGAATTTTACGTTTTATAGCGCAAATTAAAGCCTAACATCGCACCTATCGAGCAAAAAAAATCGCATAAAAAAATACTGATCCAGTCAAAAGTTATGGAATTTTGACCGCCTTCTCGTAAAATTTCCCACTGTGCGGCGGTTATTTAGTTGGCTTAAGGACCAACCATATTTGCATAACCATGCTTATCCTAATATCAAAGCAAAAAATGTTACATATGTACCCGGGTTCTCAGATTATTTTTCACCTGAATCGCCAAATAGTTTATCGAAAATCGCCAATATTTTATATATTTAGATTTTAGGTAAAACAGATTTTCCAGAAATCGCCAAATACGAGTTTTTATAAAAAAAGTGCACTAAAGTAATTTTACCTTTATTCTATATTAACTAACTGTTTTTCAAACTAAAATAAAAATTTTCGTTTACAAATTTATATTGAAAGCAAAAACAAAGTTGAGTTGTTTTATTGTTGTCTCAATATACATATTTTCCAAAACGAATATTTTTATTTTATTTTGAAATATTTTGAAAAAGTGATTTACTTTCAATACAAATTCAATTTTTTTCCATACTATCCAGTGAACATTATTATTCGTAAAATTTTGAAAATTCAACTTCATATGCAATCGAAAATCAATTGAAAAATGTTACTTTTTTAGTGAAGATCCGAATATTGTTGTAAAAATGATATTTACCCGAATTATTGCATACTGGTTGTATATTTCAATACATATTTGAAAAAATTATAGCTTGTGATAAGGAAAATGGCTGAATATCTAAGAATGAATAAACTTAGTTCCAAATTTTGAAAATTGCATTTTTTTAAATTGCTACATGGAAACGTACGGTAATTACTTAAAAATTAAATTAAGGAATTCTACAAAGAATTCGATAGTATCGATAGTATCGATAGTTTGTCAACAAACTATCGAAAATATCGAATGTTGCGACTATCGATAGTTTGCCAGCTCTATACGGAAAGTGCGATCAGTTTAGAACTTTGCTTTTGTTTAAACTTTGATATTGTTACAAGTAGAAGAACTGTTGCTTAACAGTTTTATTTGGTTTAATATCTTTAGTTTTTATAAAATCTTTTTGGATGAAGTTTCCTGACGATCTAGCCTTAGCAACCAGTGAAATGCGCATAGAAACAGCTTATCCCATCAACAATAAAATTCAGTGCTTTCATCAAGAATAAAAATTGGGAATTAAGCACGAATAACAAAATCTTTTAATAATATTTTTTGTTAAAAGAAATAACTTTTGCGGATATAGACAATTTCGCAAGTTTCTCAGATGCAACAGGACCAGTGTGACCCTTTTAGCATTTTCACTGCTAAATTTAGCATTATTTATTTTGATTTAGCAGCGAATTTTTCAAATTGCATTTAGCATAATTTTTAGCATTTCTCTAATAATTTTTTTAGCATTCTTAAGCATTTTTTAATCTTATAAATTTTGTATATTGCTATTTCACAATATAACTAAACATTTCTGTCAATCTTTATCATTGTGTTCTGTCATTTATACGTTCATACAAATGTTTAATAATAGCAGCCCTGTAAACACCAAAAAAAAAAAAAAATAAAGAAGAAATGGTAGATTTTACTACAGAAGAAATAACGGTTTTGGAACAGCAATGGCAAAAGCTGAATGCACGCGAATGGATGAACCAAAGCTCACCTATTAAATTATGGATAGGTGTTTATGAGTACACAAATGCTTTAAAAGAAAATGATTTCAACGAGTTAGCTTCTTTTGCTATGAAGTTTTTGGTTTTGCCATTTAGTAACGCGAAAGTTGAAAGAATTTTTAGCGTTATGACGCTTATAAAAACCAAGATTAGAAATAGGATGGTATTGAATTCATTGATTTACGTTAGATGTGGACTAAATAAATGTTGCATAGAATTTATCATTACTGTTGATCTTATAAAAATGTGTGACGAAAACAGATCATATTCTAATGGTATTTTGACTAACACTTTGGAAGTTATAATTTTGACATGTTACCTATCTTGCGTGTTTGTACAATTTGACGTTTTAATTCTTGTAAAGTATGCGACATTGTTTTGCGTATGTAAACAAACCCCACATGTATTTTACTAAAATTTATTTTTTTTTAATAAAAAAAGAAAGTAAATATGGATAAAAACTGTTACTGGTTGTGTTACAATAATTTTTTATTTCTTATTAAATAATACGCTCATATTTTTTGCCTTTGCTTAAAATTCCACGTGAAATAAGTGCAGCATACATTATTTCGCAGTTGTAGAAAAATGTTGCCAGAAACATTTCGGAACTTTTTCACAAAATGAACAGAGTACAACTCTATCAACATTATTTCAAAGATATTCCGCACAAGTTTTTTTCATATGTGTTTTGACAGCATTTCACGTGAAATGTTGAACAGAGTACCAGGCTTTAAGGAAAACTATTCATATAATGATGTGTTTAATGTGTAATTAATTTTATTGAAAATGCTGTTGAATAGACTTTTATGATTTCAATGACAATTTTTGTTTTTACTTATATTTTGTATTTAATAATATATATCGTTGGTCTCATGTAGAAAGACCCTGACTCACATAATTGCAACTTTACAGGAGAAGGCAAAAAAAGAATAGAAACTGTATGTATCATACATAATGTAAAATGGATTCTTCAATTGCTTGTAAAACTGATATTTTTGATGCTATTGCATTAAATTCTTGTGACGAGGTGTATTTGTGAGAAATGTATTAGAATCACTTAAAAACTCTATTTCGAAAAAAATCGAGTTAGGGCCTTTTTACATGAGACCGACTAAAACGCAAAAAACCCTTTCTAAAATTTTGGAAATTTTACTGGAAAAGCAAAAAAACTATTTAAAATGATAAATTTATTAATCGCCTTAAACAGATTATAATTTATTTTTCTTCTACTTTTTTTGTAAAACCTACCAGTTGTTTTGACAGTTGACAATGTTGCATATTTTGCAAACTGTAGGTTAGGGCTTTAAGCGTTTATCATGTTATATTCTGTAGATAGTTTCTCTTGTTTTTTTTTTGGTTCAAAATTCGCTAACTTTTGTCAAACTCTTTCAAAATATTGGTGAACATTTGTGTTGATGCAGTATATAAAAGAATCAATGAAAAAGTCGATTTTTAATTTTTGGTAAGCTAGGGATTTTTAGGGATATGGAATTTTATAATAAATTTTTTTAAATATTTTATGTACAAATATTATATTGTGTTTGATTCGACCTTTAAAATGTATAAATAAAAGAACTTTTTTCCTTTTGAGCTCGAGGTCCTTTATTTATATTTTATATTTTATGTACCATAAATTTTCATATTAATTCGAATGTGTATTTTAAGTCAAATTACAATTTATAAAGCTTTCATACTTTAATAGTCTTATTCCTTCAATATTTTTCAGGAACATTTTCTATGCACTATCAGAATTATTTTATTTTTACCTATACATTTGTAAAAAAGACTGAAAGAAATATTTGCATATTATATGCAAATACATCAATTCACATGTATGTAAAAATGTATTTAAATTACTTTCCATCTACCTACATATGTATATTCATTTTTATACCCTTCACCACAGGTGGTGAATAGGGTATATACAAGTTTGTCATTCCGTTTGTAATTTCTATAATATTGATGTTAGACCCTATAAAGAATATATATTCTGGGTCCTTATGAGGAGCGAAGTTGATTTAACGATGTCCGTCTGTCCGTTAAAATGGATTTTCCGAAGACCCCATATATGATGGGGGCCAGGTTATTATACATTTATGTCACATATGGTCCGGAATTGTATGCTATTGAAACTCAGCAAGATCGGTCCACAAATGGCTGAGATATGAGTAAAAAATCACGACTGCCTCAAATTTGTTCCTTTAAAGGTCCAATTAGACGTGGCATTACCATACCAACACTGTATTACCAAAACGACATAAACATACCATACAAACCAAATCAATTTTGGTTTCTACAGTCATACAGTGGCTATGGTAATACAGTGTTGGTAATGTGGTTTTTTTGTTGTTGTTTTTTATACCCTTCACCACAAGTGGTGGATTTTATTTGTAATGTGTTTTACTTTACGCATACACATACACATTAATGCATGTATATGATATGCCGCTCAAATAAAGAAACAAACTCATAGACTCAATATATTTTAATTTAACGCTTCTTCAGTAAAAGCATTCGTAGCTGAATTGTTAAGTTCTCTCCTGAGACTGATGATAATGCCAGTTCGAATCCCAAAAATAATTTTTTTTTCATTTTTCTTATTTAATTTTTTTATGTTCTAAAAAACGATTTTAAGATTATAAAACGAGTTTCAAACATCAACTTTGGCAAAAGAGGAAACGGGCTTAGGTACATATATAAATTTTTGGTTTTTTTTTATTCTTCGGCATGACGAAATGAAAAGTTGGCGTGGCTCAATTAATAAAAGGTGTTTTTTTAAGCCCGATAGAACTTGAAATTGTAAAAAATAACACAAAAAATTAAATTGTAATCAAAATATTCGAAAGATCAATACATGACATTAACATTTGAAAATGATTTCGGGCATATGGGCACCGCGGCTGTTCTTGACGAAGCGCATTCTGGACGTCCAATTGGGCTCTAGACCAGTTGGCAACTGACCCGTTGTTTTATCGCAAAATTGTGTTCAGCGATGAGGCGCATTTTTGGCTTAACGGGTTTGTTAATAAGCAAAATTGCCGCATATGGAGCGAGACCAATCCACAAGAGACCCTACAGACTCCATTACATCCAGAAAAATGCACCGTTTGGTGCGGTATTCACGCTGGTGGCATCATCGGACCTTATTTCTTCAAAAATGAGGCCGGAGCTCGCGTTACGGTCAATGGAGATCGTTACCGCACCATGATCAATGATTTTTTGTTTGAAAATATGGATGACATTGATCCGGAGGAGATGTGGTTTCAACAGGATGGCGCTACGTGCCATACGGCGAACGCAACCATCGACTTATTGAAATCAAAATTTGGCGATAAGTTGATTTCGAGAAATGGACCTGTTAATTGGCCTCCAAGGTCGTGCGATTTGACACCTCTCGATTATTTCCTGTGGGGCTACGTGAAGTCACTGGTTTATGCTGATAAACCAGCAACAATTGACGCCTTGGAGGCCAGCATTGTTCGTGACATACGGCCAGCAGTGCTCGAAAAAGTGGCCCAGAATGCGCTTCGTCAAGAACAGCCGCGGTGCCCATATGCCCGAAATCATTTTCAAATGTTAATGTCACGTATTGATCTTTCGAATAAAAAAAAAATTTGATTGCAATTTAATTTTTTGTGTTATTTTTTACAATTTCAAGTTCTATCGGGCTTAAAAAAACACCCTTTATTTATACCTATCTAAAGAACGTTATTTATGTATATAACTTTTTGTTCTTATCTCATCATGGTGAAGGGTATATAAGATTCGGCATAGCCGAATATAGCAATCTTATATCAATCTTATAATTCATTCATTATAATGATACAAATATTTAAGAAAATGTAGCATTTTTTTAAGCATTAAAAAAAGTTTTTTTTTTAGCATTTTTAGCATTGTTTTAAGCCCCATTTAGCATCCAACTTTTTTTTAGTTGTGGTAACACTGAATATGACTAATTTGAAAACTTAAGAATTTCTGCGCTTGTTTTTAAGTTTGGTTGTAACATGTCATAGTCATATAGAAAACTAAATTTTTTGATCAAAAATATCTAAATAGTATTAATTTAATCGCTGAAATCAAATCCTTACATTATTTGTTTTAAAACAAAAGAATTTCAAATTACACCTGATTCACACCTAAAAGAAATTACCCGCGCTTAACAAACGACAGTAAAAACTGCACCCAATTCGGGCAATTGCCTACAAGTAGAAACACTGGACTGAACATAACTTAAGTATTTTTATTTTTCTTTTTTGGTATATAAAAAATTTACGATTTCTGTTAATTTGTAAGCATGAAAAAATTGTTCCCAATTACTAAAGCTTCGTACAGACGGTGGTCAGATCTTACAATGTTGTCACTAAAATTGACTAAAAATTTCTTCCAACTGTGTGAACATTGTACGCTATTTTTATTTGGCAGATGTGTTAAATTAATGCATCTGACAATGGCACCATTGTCAGAAAAATGACAACATTGTAAGATCTGACCATCGTCTGTACGAAGCTTAAATTCGATAGTTTCATCTGAAATGTTTCAGTTCATCCAAATTGAAAGTCAAGCTAGATTCTGCTCTGGGGAAGTCTAATTCTTCGTTTACGACTATAAAATATTAGGTGGCAAAGCTTAAACAAGTCCATACGAGCTGTCAAGGCAAACACAATAGTACTCGACCAATTGGAGTGTCAACGCTAGAAGCGATTTAAAATATTCTACAAATAGTATTGAATGATCGTCCGCTAAAGCTGCTCTGCTAGTAATTTCAAAAAGTGCATATTGACCAAAAATTTTATGATAAGATAATGCACCAGTTCAAACATCCACTACTATGATGGACAAAAGTAATAAATCAACATTAGGATGGATTCATCACGTACCTTATTCGTCAGATTCCCCTTGGATTATTTTGAATTACCAAATAAAATAATGGCTCAGTGATAAAAATTCAATTTTGTTAGAGTTATGACAGCGAATTTATATAGGAGATTTCATGTCAAGTGACCCAATTTTCAAACCGATGTCTTCTGATTTGGATGAAATTTGCACCAAGGTTAGTCCTATTAAATAGTAGTAGACATAAATTTTTAACAAGATCGGTCAAAAAGTTAATGAGTTAGAGGGGGTAAAAGTTTGACATTTTGGCCATACAGCTGTTCTTTCTCATCCATGTAACTTAATACCTATTGGTTTTAGCAAAATTTGACCCAAGTACCTTAGATAGGTATTTGATCGATATTTTGAAAAAAAATTTTTTTGTTATTTTTAAAATTTTTTTTTAAGATTTAAAATTTTTTTTTTATTTTTTGTAATCCGGAATGTTTTTTTTTTTCTTCAAAAGAAAGCTTATGTTCCTTTAAGTTAGTTCTGGTCTTTTAGGAAAAAATTCAAAATAGTGCTGCATATGGGAATTTCCATGAGAATGTCAACAACGCCTCAAAAAATTCAAACGCTTGAATTTTTTTTAATATATGGTAAAAAGAAATAAAACACCCAAATTTTATTATGCAGACGTACTTAAAGCTTATTACAGTTTTTAAAAAGCAAAAAATAATAGTTTTAACTGACTTTCTCTTTCATTAATTTTTAGTAACTGCAGTCAACAATTTTCAATTTTCTTCCAATTAAATACAGATACTGGCAGCATAATTCCAGCTTTAAAATTAATCAAAGTTATTCTTGGGATTCAAAAAATTAATTTACAAGGTTTCGTTTAAATATTCTAAATTCCCATTTCATACTATTGATAAACTGAAATTTATTGTTGATGGGATAAGCTATTTCTATGCGCATTTCACTGGTTGCTAAGGCCAGATCGTCAGGAAACTTCGTCCAAAGATTTTAGAAAAACTAAAGATATTATACAAATAAAACTTTTAAGCGAATAAGAATTACAAGCCCCAGTTTTACTTGTAACAATATCAAAGCTTAAACAAAAACAACAACAATAAACAGTGATTTTATCTTTTCTTACAGCCCCGACTACAATTGGTTGATTTTTTGTCAACTCTAAATGTAAGTGGGTAAAGAAAAAACAAAAATAAAAACAAATTACTTTATTTTATTTTACCAGTTCAGTTTTATTTACACTGTCACATGCATATTAGTTATCAAAGTTATTCTTGGGATTCAAAAAATTAATCTACAAGGTTTCGTTTAAATGTTCTAAATTCCCATTTCATACTATTGATAAACTGAAATTAATGTTACAATAACAATGAACAAGATCCGTGAGGAAAGACCAAATACATTTAAAGTTCGATTAGCGGTATATTTTTTGGTTTGTTTCGGATGCTATTCTATTGTCACGTAGGTGGTGTAAAAACAACATTTGTCTTTGTCATTTCTATTTGGCCAGTCTTAGGTGTTTCAAAATAAAAGTTCAAAGCAAAATATTTGCTGCAAAAAAATATTGATCGGAATTTTTTTTTAAATTGGTATAATCAAAATTGTATAAGCTTTTAAAGCTCGTCACGTAAGATATTGTAAGTACTTAAATGCAACTAAATGCACCATCTTATTATGTTGGTATTTAGTTTAAATTTGGTCAAACCTAATTTTATTACAATCAAAATCATCTTACAAAATTTTTTTGAAATCGGTCCATATTTGACCACAGCTCCCACACAAGTGCTACTCCCGAAAATAGCTATTAATGTCATAACTTCCTTATAAATGTTGGTATTTACATAAAAATTGCCGACAATGACTTTTGTGATAGGTACTATGGTATGACAAAATGTTGTGGGGATAGGTACAAAAATTAACCATAGGTCCCATATAAACCCCCTTCCCTAAATCAGCTAGGGGCAAACAAATCTCATATAGATGGAGATAACTAAATAATATTCGGCACAAACTACTTTTATATAAATCTTAAGCTACGGTCAGACTTATCAAATATTTGACGGAAAAAAACGGGACCAACAACCAAACTAAAAAATCATTTCGCTTAATATCAATATTTATTTTGATTAAAATACCACATCTTACAAAAAAACTGTTTTTTGCTATGTCTAGTAATATAATTAGTTTATTTTGTAATATTAAGACCATTTTAAATCTCACTAACTATTTACAAAAGTAGGGGTTACGCTTATTTGATCAAATATTTAATAAGTGTGACCGTAGCTTTAACCTCATAGCATAATTCTGTTCTAGCGATCTGGATTGGCCATGGGTCCCAAGTAGGGTACACCCTCAAAAAAATTTTTTTTTAAATATTAAAGTGTAGGGTATCATATGGTCGGGCTTGACCGACTATACTTTCTTACTTGTTTGTTTTAAGTTTTTATATACATATATGTATTTACAAAAAATATATTTCATGCCTTGTAACTACTATAAGAGAAAAATCTGTCACGTACGGTATGTCACGAACGATATTACAGTTTGTTCATTATAAAACCATCCAAAAAAAAATTTTTTTTTCCAACTACAGACTATAAAGTAACAATATGTGGTTAAGTGTAATAAATAAAAAAGAAGAAAAACCTCCCACAATTCGCAGATTTTCGTACTTATTTACATTCACCCCAAAATCACTTCCGTTTTATATCACGTACGATATGCACTTACTTTGCTCGATATTTTGGATAACAAGGCTCGGAATTTAATAATAAAAAAAATTTCCAGGTAATACTATTTTGTCAAAATTTCTATCTCTCTGAAGGCGTACAAATGTCACGTACGATGACATGGAAATGCCCATATGCTAAAAATTTAAAAACCCTCGTCTTGAATTAGAAATTATTTTTTTATACATAAGCCACTCGTATCTCAAAAAGCGACCAAGACTACCTTAAAGGAAAAGACATAAGCTTTCTTTTGAGCAAAAAAAAAAAATATTCCGGACAAAAAAAATAAAAAACAGGTTTAAATTTAAAAAACAAAAAAAATGATTTTTCAAAAGATTGATCAAATAGCTACCTAAGCTACTTAGTACAAATTTTGCTAACACCAATAGGTAATAAGTTACCTCTAACTCAGCAACTTTTTGACCGATCTTGTTGAAAATTTGCGTCTTAACTGCTATCCAATAGGACTAACCTTGTTGCAAATTATCCAAATCGGAAGATATGGGTTTAAAATTGGGTCCCTTGACATGAAATCCCCCAAATATATTTAGTGGCCCAAGTACGTACGGTTTGAATTGCGACATTTCTATTCAAATTAGTGCAAGTCTTTATAATCCTCTGTACATTAACATTTGCCAATAACAAGATCTTTATTGGAGGGTGCTCCACATTTGTTAGGAATGACATCTAGACCTGTTTTTTAATGTCATCCCTCTGATAAGTTTTTATTCTCTGCAAACAATTTACCTCTCTTTGCTCTAAATAAATCCAGTTCAAGTGTGCATTTGTTTTTTTTTTACCAAAACAGAAACACAACTACAGCCACAGCAACAAGTAAAATTTCCAAAAAAAAAAATACATTTAGGTATTAAATTTTGTTTAAAATATTTTTTTTAATGCTGGCTGCTTCTATTGCTGTTGGTGCTGGATTGTTGTTGCTGTCAATGAATTTTTGAGCAGCTTTTTCTTTAGACGATTAGACTACATTTACAGAGTAATGCAGCCACTGTGTTTCAGTGCATTCGAAGACATCGGCGCGTTTAAACTGTTGACGGTTAAATTTAAAATACAACAAAAAGACATATTTGAACAAAAAAAAATTTTAACTTAAATAAAGGATTAATTTAATCAAAATTTTTGTAAAATAGTATTTTAGTTAAAAAAAAAAATTGTGAGGTGAGTGCGTTATTGAAAAGTTCAAATTTTTAATTTGAATTCGAATAAATATTAAAAAAAAAACAAACAAGAATAAATTAAATGCAAAGAAAAATTCTGTGTATAAATGCAAATATTCTGGTAAATTAAAGGAAAATATATATTTAAAAATAGTTCAGTTAGGTCTTAATGTTTCAAAAAGTATTTTGTGTATTTTTTTTTAAGTAAATAAAATTTGAAGAAATTAAATAAAAAAAATATTTTTTTTTAATACGAGTAAATAAAATTAAATTGAAAACTATTTAAAAAAGTTTAAATTTTTCAAAATGTTTCTTAACTTTAATAAAATCTATGAATTTGATGAAAACAAGTAAAAGTACTTTAAACGGCTGTGCTGAATCTTTAATACCCTTCATTGACAGTAAAAATATTTCAGGAGTGGCCTTTCTATAAGATATGTAAAAAGCTTGCCAATCTTTATACAAACTGGCTCAGAATTATAATTCATTGCAGTATACTCCAAAAGATTTATATTGGGCCAATTATCATATCATTATATCATAGACCGATCTGTACGAAATTTTTTGGTATGCTTTCTATAGTTCAATAAGACAAACTCTTCTACAATATCATTATTCGCTACTAAAGTGTTTTCCGAGAGTAGGCTTTATATGGGGCCTATGGCAAATTATGGACCGATCTTCACGAAATTTTGTAGTATGATTTCTGATCATATAAAATGCGTTTGCGCATAATTTTATAACAACCAGTGCATTCCGCTACAAATTTATGTTAGTTTTTGTAACAAAAATATGCATTTTGTTGCGGGGTTATTCCACATGTGCTGGCTTTAAATTTCAAACTGCTTAGGAGAACTAGAAACAATAAGATACAAAAACTGATATTTTCGTTAAAGTCCTTAGGAACTGATTGTGGTTTCAACAGACGAACAGGCAGGCGGTCATTGCAAAATCGACTGAGAATTGTTGAAGGACCAAGAATAAATTAATTTGTATGGCCCTAGATGAATATTAAAAAAGTTGCACATGGAATGACAAAGTTTGTCTTCATTCACCACTAGTCGTGGAGTGAATAAAAATACTGAAATTGTAGAAGGTAATAAATCCGGTTCAAAGCCTTAATTTCTCGTAAAAACACTAGATCTTTGGACTCTATATGAAAACTACAAAAAAAGATCTAGTTTACGTAAAGCCTAAATTTTTCTGTATTAGGAAATTTTATTTTTTATTGAACATATGCCCCCGTATTTATAAATGATTATTAAATTTAACAAACGTTTATTAAGGAGAATTTTCATACAAAATTTGTTTTGTAAAAGGCAATGATGTTTTTGAATTTCTCTACCTTATTTAAAACATTAAATCGGGTTGTGGATCCAATTTTTGTAACACCACTTTCTGATAATACTCCAAAAGCATGTTTTTCAATTTTTAACGAAAACTTCGCTCGCGTAACTTGCGGAATCTATGAACAGGCAGTGATACTTGTATATAACAGTCGTTTTGTCTGACTGGTATTTTTCGTAATAAAAAAATATTGTGTATACGTC
Source organism: Pollenia griseotomentosa (assembly GCA_963931875.1). Classification (NCBI taxonomy): domain Eukaryota; kingdom Metazoa; phylum Arthropoda; class Insecta; order Diptera; family Polleniidae; genus Pollenia; species Pollenia griseotomentosa. The sequence continues at coordinate 96,699,370 of OZ007561.1, read as the reverse complement.
TGATAAAGTCATACTTTTTACTAATGCCAAGCTGTAATAATGGCTCTTAGTTTGCTAAAGTTAAAGTGAGAAAATAAAGCTCAGAGCATATAAGAAGACTTTAAAAAATTAAAGTTTTATATCTTAAAGTCAGAGATTAATGTATACATTAATGTCTTTGGCTCATATCTCTGCCTTTTGTAGACCGATTTGGCTGAATTTCAATAGTAAAATTTTTCGGGTACGAGTTACTAAAACTCAAGAGCCGCTGGACCGATTGCCACCAAACTTGGCAAATAACTTCGTTTAGTCTGGAACCATGCTTCTGTTCAGTTTAGTGCCGAAAATTGGCGCTATTGTCGCGATATTTTAAATTATCGTACGGTTTGGCAAAAATTCACAAAATATATACATATTTATTAAATAAAAATTTATTTCCTGATGAAAATAAAAAACCAGTATTATTATTTAATCTTAAACCCCTAGCAGCGCCGGGGCCAAACAGCTTGTGTGATATACACATATATAACATATATAACAGCCTAGTCCCGTTCCAACATACACATGAACGGACGGACGGATGGACGGACATCGTTTAACTTCGCGTCTCAGAAGGACCCAGTATAAATACAGACAATACAATAAACTTATAGATACGCTTTTTAACTGTAGTGAAGGATACAAAAATGGAGAAAATCGGCACATTTTCATATAAATCCTTTAAATTATCAGGAGTATATCTAAAACACTAGTAGTTTGTTTTCGAATTCCACAAAATTAAGAACCGTTTCATAGTTGACTGTTATCTTTTTAATGAGCGACTCCCCAAAATCATTTTTAATTATTTTCATACAATTTTGTGACGATATACCCATATTTTTCATAGCCACCGACCACAACAGAAGAAATTTCTTTACATCGAATAATTCCGTTTAAATGTTGATGCTAAAATATAACTCGGTAATATTTTTTTTTAACTTAGCCTTCATATGGAGGTTTTAGCCTCATACTGAAACAAAGTGTCACAATGGCCGTAATATTGAATATTTATACCAACACTTCAATAGTGGAGAGGGTTTTATACGTTTGAGCTAGGGTTTCTTATTTGCCGGACTTTTTCTATTCCCGGGAAACGAAACAAAAAATTCTTATACCCGGGAATCCCGGGATTTTTGGAATAAAAAAATGATTTCATTAAATGAGTTCAAGACAAAAGTTTTTACTTTTTTTAAAGGAATATATACATATGGGGGATTTCATGTCAAGTGACCCAATTTTGAAATCGATGTCTTCCGATTTGGATGAAATTTGCACCAAGGTTAGTCCTATTGGATAGTAGTTTAGACACAAATTTTCAACAAGATCGGTCTAAAAGTTTCTGAGTTAGTGGGGGTCAAAATTTGACATTTTGGCCATACAGGTGTTCTTTCTTATCCATGTAACTTATTACCTATTGGTGTTAGCAAAATTTGTCCCAAGTAGCTTCGATAGCTATTTGATCCATCTTTTGAAAAAAATTTTTTTTGTTTTTTTAAAAAATTTTTTTTATTTTTTTTTTTTAAATTTAAAACTTTTTTTTATTTTTTTTTTAGCGGGTATGTTTTTTTTTTTTTTTTTTTTTGTTCAAAAGAAAGCTTATGTCTTTTCCTTTAAGGTAGTTTTGGTCCCTTTTTGGGATGCGAGCGGCTTATGTATAAAAAAAAATAATTTCTAACCCTAGACAAGGGTTTTTCAATTTTTAGCATATGCAGTGTAATTTCTCATCCATTTAACTTATTACCTATTAGTGTTAGCAGAATTTGTCCCAAGTAGCTTCGATAGCTATTTGATCAATATTCTGAAAAATTTTTTTTTTGTTTTTTTAAAACTTTTTTTTTAAAATTTAAAATTTTTTTTTTTTAAATGTAAAATTTTTTTTTTATATTTTTTTTTATCCGGAATGTTTTTTTTTTTTTTTTTTTTTGTTCAAAAGAAAGCTTATGTCTTTTCCTTTAAGGTAGTTTTGGTCCCTTTTTGGGATGCGAGCGGCTTATGTATAAAAAAAAATAATTTCTAACTCTAGACAAGGGTTTTTCAATTTTTAGCATATGCAGTGTTCTTTCTTATCCATTTAACTTATTACCTATTAGTGTTAGCAGAATTTGTCCCAAGTAGCTTCGATAGCTATTTGATCAATATTCTGAAAAATTTTTTTTTTGTTTTTTTAAAACTTTTTTTTTAAAATTTAAAATTTTTTTTTTTTAAATGTAAAATTTTTTTTTTATATTTTTTTTTATCCGGAATGTTTTTTTTTTTTTTTTTTTTTGTTCAAAAGAAAGCTTATGTCTTTTCCTTTAAGGTAGTTTTGGTCCCTTTTTGGGATGCGAGTGGCTTATGTATAAAAAAAATTATTTCTAACTCTAGACGAGGGTTTTTAAATTTTTAGCATATGCACTATTTTGAATTTTTTCCTATTTGTGTTTAAGTGTTTCTAAAGCCTTAAAAATAAAACGTTTGCAAAGAAACTAGACAAATTAACCTTTCCGACGGTATGTTACAAACCCAATTACTATTTTATACCTTCGATACTATAATGCCCACAATATGGTAATCCCAGGAATAAAATCACTTTTTTCTGTAGAAATGTTGACAAATAATTCTTTTTTTAATTTTTCCTACATAAATTTTATTAAATTATTTATCTTTATCTTTTTATTATTATTATTAGAAATTATTATTATTATAATTATATATTAATTTAATTATTATTACAAATTAATAAAAAGAATTTAATTTGTCAACATTTCTACAGAAAAAAAGTGATTTTATTCCTGGGATTAACATATTGTGGGCATTATAGTATCGAAGGTATAAAATAATAATTGGGTTTGGAACATACCGTCGGAAAGGTTAATTTGTCTAGTTTCTTTGCAAACGTTTTATTTTTTAGGCTTTAGAAACACTTAAACACAAATAGGAAAAAATTCAAAATAGTGCATATGCTAAAAATTTAAAAACCCTCGTCTAGAGTTAGAAATAATTTTTTTTATACATAAGCCACTCGCATCCCAAAGAGCGACCAAAACTACCTTAAAGGGTAAGACATAAGCTTTCTTTTGAACAAAAAAAAAAAAAAAAAAAAACATTCCGGATAAAAAAAAATATAAAAAAAAAATTTTACATTTAAAAAAAAAAATTTTAATTTAAAAAAAAAAGTTTTAAAAAAACAAAAAAAAAATTTTTCAGAATATTGATCAAATAGCTATCGAAGCTACTTGGGACAAATTCTGCTAACACTAATAGGTAATAAGTTAAATGGATGAGAAAGAACACTGCATATGCTAAAAATTGAAAAACCCTTGTCTAGGGTTAGAAATTATTTTTTTTTATACATAAGCCGCTCGCATCCCAAAAAGGGACCAAAACTACCTTAAAGGAAAAGACATAAGCTTTCTTTTGAACAAAAAAAAAAAAAAAAAAAACATACCCGCTAAAAAAAAAATAAAAAAAAGTTTTAAATTAAAAAAAAAAAAATAAAAAAAATTTTTTAAAAAAACAAAAAAAATTTTTTTCAAAAGATGGATCAAATAGCTATCGAAGCTACTTGGGACAAATTTTGCTAACACCAATAGGTAATAAGTTACATGGATAAGAAAGAACACCTGTATGGCCAAAATGTCAAATTTTGACCCCCACTAACTCAGAAACTTTTAGACCGATCTTGTTGAAAAATTGTGTCTAAACTACTATCCAATAGGACTAACCTTGGTGCAAATTTCATCCAAATCGGAAGACATCGATTTCAAAATTGGGTCACTTGACATGAAATCCCCCATATACAACAGTCTATAAAAATTAGCTTTATTAATTCCACAGAAAACCAGATCACGAATTACTAAAACTTTTAATATTTAGTAGTTATTATTAATAGCAACTCGGTAAAATAAATTTTCTTTTAAGAAAAAAATTTTTAGTATTATTAAAGCATTTAAAAGCTCATCAGAGATTCTATTTCTAATCCTTGTTGATATGTATATTGCCTGCTACCGAAAACGTGCTCTCGCTCCCTACAGACGTTGGTTTTTAGTTAGAAGCGCATCAAACAAAGATTATACATTTGTTGGACCGTTACCCGTGACGTCAATTTCTTTATTTAAGATTTTTTTTACATTTATTTTTTTAGAATTTTTAGATGGTTCATTATCTGGTGTATCGTGTACATTTTCATTTTCTACTTCAAGAAGCTTTTTAGACATTTCATAAGCAATTAAAAAGACTGTTGATGTATTGGCGTAGGAAAAATAGTTCGATTTGTAGGAAGTTTTAAGTAATTTTAGTAAAGAATATATTTTTTATTGTTTTTTTTTTTTTTTTTTTTTTTTTTTTTTTTTTTAACGATGCTAACAAATTAAAATATCAAAAAATTTAATTTGAAATTGCCGGAAAAAATTTCCCGGGATTAACTTAAAAAAAATGTCCCGGGAATTCTTTCCCGCGTAGAAACACTAGTTTGAGCTGATGTGTGTAACACCTGAAAATATTGGTCCAAGTGTAAATAAAGTACATCGATCGACTCAGAATCACTTTCAAAGTCGATCTAACGATGTCCTTCCGCCTGGCAGACTTGCTGGCAGATTGGTCCATGTAAACTCAGTGCGCAAAGTACAAGTCGCAATTTTGAAGATAATTTGTTGAAATTTGGTACACAGGCTCTAATTATCACTAGTATCAAGCCTATTGAAAATTGTGATAAGCGGTCTATAATTTCCCATATCCCCCTTATAAGCTTCTTTCCAAACTACATATACGCACAGTATTGGTCAAAATATTTGCAACGTTATTTTAATGATAAATTTTCAATAAAAACAAAAATTTTATTACTTTAATGTTCTTTGTTATCTAATTTTTAAGTATTATAAAACATAAATTACCTATCGACATCGATTTGTTAGCAACTCAAAAAATAACGTAACATCTCATATTTTACTTACTCATTTGCAATTTATACTACTTAACTTCAATATTAAACAAATTTTGAATTTTTTTAATGACTTTAATGACTTTTACACATCGCCTTGGCCAGTACCGAATTAAAAAATCAATTATATTTATTAAGATGTTATCCCAATGATGTTTTAGGTCAAAATAGAAATGCTTTGGTTTTTAGAAAATTTTAATTCGGATTTTTCTTTTATTATTTCTCAAAGTTTCAATCAATCAAGCACACACAATTTTTAATTCGCTATCCATTGTTTAACCACCCTAGACGTGTGCTAGAGTTTGTTATCGTGTTGAAATATCAAGTGGCATTTGCAAGATGGGTATAGCAACATTACGCCCGACAAAATGTTTTAATAATCCTCTGACGTTATGACTCCATCGATTTTATAAGTCGGCCGAATTCTTTGCCTACAAAACAACCCCAGACAATAATGTTGCCATCACCATTTTGAACAGAATCTTTTGCATATCTTGGGATAAGGCCCGTTTTTACAATTATCGATACTTAAAGGTAGGATTTTATCGGCCGTATAAAAAGTTATTCATTATTACCAATTTACTTTAACCTACCAGGTAGGATTAACCTTAATTTATTTTATCGCTCACTTCAGATTAAAGTAAAGTTCTAATAACGGAACACTTTTTATAAGGCCGGTTAAAGACTACTTTAAGATATCGGTAAGTTGGGAAAACGGGCCTAAGACTTTCAGTCAAGTCAAATTTATACGATTTTCATTTTGAATTTGCTATATTCTTATTTTTTTGTTCCAAATTTTCATGTAAAAATGGAAACGTACCTTTGGTTTTTATTCGCATCTACCGAAAATACGTTGCTAATTGAAAAACCAAATCAAAGTTAATATTGTTAAATAGATATGAGGATTCTATATCATCAAAGCTTTCTTTAATACAGTCTCTAAATAGGATAATACTTTGAAATACTAGAACTCCAGCGTATAATCTTGAAAATTAAAATATCTCCTCCTACGAATACTAATCCACTCATTCATAGCAGGACTATATTTTTTTCGAAATTATTATGGTGCTTTCATGAGGCTCCACGAAATGCCCCCCAATGAAATAACGCCCAGGAAATAACCCCCAATGAAATAAGCCCCAAAAAATAGGAAATAACACCCAAAAACAGTGAATGAAATAACATCGAAAAATAAATGAAATAAACCCTAAAGCGAAAAGGAAACAACCCCCTAATATTTGGGAGTTATTTTATATGAAATAACACGCAATGATGAAAATGAAATAACCCCCAATGAAATAAGCCCCATCAGCAACAAAAATGAAATTATGCCCAAAATTCATAAAAGAGTCAGTTTCACCAAGGATTTCATGAAGTCAATATGGACCAACAGCAAAGTCGCAAAAAATGAAATAACCCCCGAATAACAAATGAAATAACACCCAAATTATGCACGCTATGAAACAAGCCCCGAATCTTAAAAATTTGTTGGGTGTTATTTCATTGGAGATTATTTCATAATTTGAAAACCCCAAATGAGGAATAAAATAATTCCCAAAAAAAATAGAAAACGGCCCAAAAAAATTGGGAGTTATTTTATATGAAATAACACCCAAAAATGTATGAAAAAAATTTGGGGAATATTTCATTTCTCGTTTGGGCGTTATTTCATTGGGGGCTTTTCGTGGAGCCTTTCATGATGGGTCCCAAAAAAGACACACGCTCAAAAAAAGTTGTCTGTAAGCATTTTGGTATATCATCACACTTTTTTCAAATAGATTTAAAAATTATCGAAATATTTAGTCTATATTCTTCGACCTTTTAATTTTATTTCTTCTTATTTTTAATTCAAGCTCAAGGTCAGGTTATGTCCATTGTGGCAGCGAAATATTGGATAAACTTTAAATAAATATTTTTTGCATAACCTGACCTTGAGCTTGAATTAAAAATAAGAAGAAATTATCGAAATATTTAAAATAAATACCTAAAGGAAAACGAAACGATAATTTTCCATCAACAACTTTACTACCGTTCCCAACACCATCTTAAACTAACGTTTCATAAAATAGCTCCAAAAATCGTAAATCTCATTAAACCGAAACTCGCAATGTTAATTACTATTTTTACAACTTTTTTTGTTTTTGTCTTTTATCTCAGTTTCGCATTTTTAGCACAAGATTTTTTTTTTAATTAGCATATTAATACAGTGTTATCCGTTTAGTGGTTTCAAAATAGCCGGTCTGGCAAGGCTATCGGCTGTTAAATATCTATCATCTGAAGTGCAATTTCTGTGGTTACAAGCGATAACCGCCTAAGTCGACTTAAGAAACAATTGAGTTTATATTGGTTTTTATAAAATATTTCTACAATTTTCGTTTTAATTTTTTTAACTTAGAATCTTTGAATTTGAATTTCTTTTTTTCAAATCCAATAAATTTTTTAGAAACGCAAGCATAAAATTAAAGTGCCTTTTCTCAAAAACTGTTTCTACTTTGGCGGTTATTGCTTGTCACCACAGATTTATTAAGTGAAAGTTTTGACATTTACGAATATTAAAGCTTACTAGTTAGTTAAAGCTTACTACAAAAGCGGTGTTTCAAACGTAGCCACTTTTTAAACATTACAGGGCGATTATGGTCGTTATAAGCGACCTACTGGGCAAGGAATTGGCAAGATTATAAGAAATTAAATGAGACTGGAAGCGTTTTAGATCTGGTCAGGCCTGTGAATTATCGAAATGTAAGCGCTGGCAAAAATATCGCTCCTGTTAGTGAAAGTGTGGCGGGACCGTTACCGTCAATTCAAAGCGCTATGGCAGTTTGATAACCGACTTTGTATACCCTCCACTACAACTAGTTGTAAAGATGGTAACTAAGTTTATCATTCCGTGTGAAACTTTTTTAATATTCATTTAAGACCTTGAGTAATTCGCAGTCGATTTAGCATTGTCCGTCTGTCTGTCCGTCTATTGAAATCACGCTCATTTTCTAATGATTCAAAAAAAAAAGAACAATATTTGTGTCAAATTGTTCATAGTTCTCCTAAGTAGTTTAGAATTTAAGTCCAGCCAATCGTTTCAGTAGGAAAAGATTTATTAATCAAAAAAAAATTATAATTGTATTCCCAAAAAAATATTTTTGATAATAAACAGGCAGTGCACGGCTAAAAACTAAACTGGCGACATGCTTTATTTCTTGCGAGAACAATAAAGCAAGTTGTTTTTGTTTTCATTTTGTTTTTTCTTAACCTACTTACAACTGCAATAAATGTTGGAAGAATTCAAACCAATTGTAGTGGGGAATGTAAGAAAAAGATAAACTCACTGGTTATTGTTGTTGATTTTGTTTTAGCTTTGATATTGTTACAAGTAAAACTATTGCTTATAATTCTTGTTCGCTTAACAGTTTTATTTGTTTAATATCTTTAGTTTTTCTAAAATCTTTGGATGAAGTTTCCTGACGGTCTGGCCTAAGCAACCAGTGAAATGCGCATGGGAATAGATTATTCCTTCAACAATAAATTTCAGTGTTTTCATCAAGAATAAAAATTGGGAATTAAGCACGACAACCAAAATCTTGTAAATTTATTTATAATTTTGTTACAAAAACTAGCTTAAATAGTGGCGGAATGCACATATTGATTAATGATTTAGCACAAGTTCGTCCTATATGACTTGAAATTAAACCAGAAAATTTCGTAAGGATCGGTGTATAATTAAGCATAGGCCTCATACAAAGCCCAACATCGAAAAACACTTTGGTGCTCCTAAAACCGTTTATAATTTACCATAATTTACCAATATAAAGCCCACTCTCGGAAAATCGTTTAGCACGCGTTAAACCGTAACGAATAATGATATTATCATAAAAAGTGGCCAGTCATAGTTTTTAAGACTAGAAATCGCATTATCAAATATTGTGAACATCGGTCCATAATTTACCATAGGTCCCATATAAAGCCCACTTCGAAAATATTCGAACTGTACGTAGAGGGTATGAAAGATTCGAAATTTATTTATTTTATTTATTTATTTATTTAAATACAGATTGATTTTTTGAGTTTTTTTTTTAAAGTTTTATTTAAATAAGACAAAAGTATGGTAGCACTACTAAATACAAAAAAATATCATAAAAAAGTATAATTATTTACAAGGTGGTCTCAAAAAACAGCTGATTGTTATTGCTTTGCCTCTTGTTGTTGTATTGTCGTGATATTGAGGCCACCTTGCTAAAATATTACAATAGAAACTTAAGTTGAAATTAAGTGTACCACACCGGTGATTTAAGTTTGATTTAAGTATTTAGTGAAGAAGAGAAATTTGTATTTAAAACGATTTTAAACATAAATGTGTTTTAATATCAATCCTGAAAATTGGCCACGAGCCACACAACAATAATTTTAGCTTTATTATATGGGAAGCTTCCAGAATGCTTAATTTCACTTCAATTAGCTACCACGATCATGCGATTTGATACCGTTAGACTTTTTAACGTTGGCGCATTTGAAAATCAATATTCCGAGCCTTACCGCAATAAAAAAATTAAGCGACAAAAACACAATTTTACAGGAGAAGATTTTTTATTATATTTCATAAACATTTTGTATGAAGGTTGGCGCTTAAGCTAAAATTGTTTTTGCTATAAAATCGTAACGGTAGATTTTAGGAAATGATGCAAGTGTTGCACATAAATTCATTTATTAAAAAATCGAAAATAAACATGGTGTCGCTTAAGCTATTTTTCGGGTAAGGGCTCGATTCGTCAAATTATTGCCTTTAAAGTATCGACTATTGTAGCCAATCTAGAGGCAGTCATTTAAATGGTATTGTATTTCGTACGTAATGGCCAGGTCCAGGCATTTTTATAAAAAAAAAAAGAAAAATAAAAAAAGTTTTATCGAAATCCAAGCTTTATGTTTGTGTTTTATTTAACTTTATTTTTGAAACCGAAAAATGGATAACCCTTTATTAATACAACTAACTTAGTTTTAGCATAAGAATTATGTTTGTTTAGTTGTGTCTGAAAAAACTCTAAAACGCAGCCTCTGTTTTGTTAAATTTGAACGTTTTTATTTCTTTTTTTTTAATTTTATAAAAGTTAAACATTTTATACCTTGTCATTCGTTTGCGGTGGCTTAAAATTCAATGCCATGAAAATTAAACTAAAAAATATATTTGTTAAACCAAATTGATTAAAGTAAAAGCAAAAAGAAACACTTAAAAATACTTCAATAGTTTAGATTATTTTGCTAATGATAGTTTTTAAAAATTGAGTGAGGAAAAAGTTAAAAAGCTCTTATTTTTTTACTAAGTAATGATTAAAGCTAATAAGAACACACGTTGATTGTGTTGTTATAACTATGTATTTCTTTATTTGAAACTAAAACACAGTTATGCTAATGTGTGTAAAGTTTTGCAGGGGTACGCCCCATGTGCATATTTAGTATGTTCGGATCGATGACTTTCTAATCTTGGCTAATGCAGCTCAGATTTTAGTAGCGTCCGTAGTAGCAACATACGTTGGCAAGCTGAAGTTTGTCACTTAATTAGTATTATGGTTATTTTGTTGAACTATTTATGGTTTTTAATCCAAATTTTGATATTTTGAATAGGCTAAAATTCATCAAATTTAATTTTCATTAAATTATTTTTATGAAGAAGGAATTTTACAACATGAAAATTAATTAAAATTTATTGACAATTTTCCATTCTTAACTGCTGCTGGTCTCGAACCTCGGCTTTTACGGACAGTTTACCCTAAACTAGAACCAGAACAAAAATAATGCACCTAACTAAATGATAAACTCTCTTTGTAGGCGAATTTATTTGAAACTTATATAGTAACCATTCCCTAAAGTGTTCTTCTCAATAACCAATCCAAGAAGTGATGAAAATTTTCTAAATGACTCTGATATTTCATCTAAGCATTAGTCAAAATTCTTTTAAAACAATAATTTAGACGTCATAAATCAAAAAAGACTTAAGGAGTAGAAAAGAATTTTACCCAAGATTCTTAGAATTGAATATAAGCAAATCGTTTTGAAAATCAAATTTTTTGTAATGCTAGAAACACAACTGGGACGAACCATGACAAAAATACAGAAGGTAGTTCCACTCTCTCTTTTTGTCGCCATATTAACGTCCTTATATTTATTGGAATTATGAAAATGTGTGCTAACATATTTTATTAAATAATTCCATTTTTCTGTTTTGTTTTATTTTTTTATTTGAAGTTTGGAAAAATTAAATTTAAATTTATATTAAAAAGCTTTAAAATTTGTTAATTTTGAAAATAAGAAGTTACATAAATAAAATATATTTAAAAAAAGTAAAAAAACATTTATCAAACGTTATTTTGTAAGTATAATTTTCGATTTGATGCGGAAGAGTTTGTGCTGATAAAAAAACACATAAAAAATATTGTTTCTAGACCCAATTTAAGTCTATCAATTTACTCATAATCCCTTTCTGAATCGATCTAAAGTGTTCGTCCGTCCGACCGGCTGGCTTTCCATGCACACTGTGTGCGAAAATTTAAAACGTAAAACGAACGCCATTTTAAAGATAATTGAATGAAATTTGTTATATGAAGCTCTAATTGTCACAGGGAAGAACCTTTTTGTACCCACAACACAATATTGATGATATTATTTTATGCATTTGTGCTCATGTTTGTAACTCCTTAAAATATTGGTCCCACCTTTACGTATCACTTTCTGAGTCGATCTAACGATGTCCGTCCGGCTGGCTGGCCGACTGGCAGGCGCCCATGTAAAACTTGTGCGCTAAGTCCAGGTCCCAATTTTAGTGATAATTGGCACAAGGACCAAGCCTGTGGATCGGTCCATAATTTTATATATCTCCCATGCAAGCTTCTTTCTGGAATAGGGTCTTTAAGCCCAAAAAGTATCTTATTATGTTGCTATTAAGATTAAATTTGGTTCAAACAAATTTTATTGCAATTCAAATCATCTTACCTAATTGCATTAGAATCGGTCCATATTTGACCATAGCTTCCATACAAATACTACTCCCGAAAATTGTTTTTAATGCCTTTATTGCCTTATAAATGTTGGTGTTTACATTTAAATTGGCGACAATGACTTTTACAATAGCTATTTTGTCAAAATGTTGTGCAGGTGGGTCAAAAATTAAGCATATAAGCCTCCATCCTAAAATTACGTAAAGGAAAACAAATTCTATATAGATGAAGAAATCTAAATAATATTCGGCACTGAATTACAGAATTTTGTTCTGGCGGGTCCATGATTGCCCATGGGTCCCATATAGACTACACTTGCAAAAACTTGCTCTTTTATTCTGTGGTGGAGGGCCGGGCATGGCCGACAATACTTTCTTGATTGCTTCAGCATAATTTTTAATTTCTTAGAAGCTCGCAGAAGCAGGTGCAATTAAAAATCTCTGGGAAAGAATAAAGCTATAAAATGATGTGGAATACGATGGCCTTGAAAAATGTATAAACTTTTTTCTGAAGGCTTGCCTAACATTTGTCCAAATTAATAGTAATTATTTATATACGGGGCCTAGTTTTATGAAAAAATTATATGTTATTAAAATGAAAATATTATGAAAAGGTTCTTTTTGTGTATAATCTTTTTTTAATACATAAAACAATCCAAAATTTGTGTTCAAAGATGAAATAATTGTAGCTTAAATCTTGTTTTATAAATTTTAATTTCTTTTTAATAAAGATAGACCATACAAATAATGTTTTTTTAATTTTCGCGAATAAAAACTTTTGTATGTATATAATTAGTGAATTATGTACATTGTTTTTTAATTTTCAGCTCTAAAGCAAATTAAAAGGCTTACAAATTCACATTAAATCTGTTAATACAAATTACACATTTTGTCTTATAATTTCCAAAAGGAATTTGTTGCCTTTTTTAATATGTGGCAACGATTTTTTTAATATTTACAAAAAACAAACTTCAAATAATTCCGATAAAATTCAAAAAAATAATTGTGAGAGAGAAGTGGAACTACCTTGTGTATTTGTATCATGGGACGAACGACGAATTATTCGCAACGAATATTCGTCGTCAGAAATAGAACACATTGGTATGTATGAAAATACACACAATCATTTCGTAGACCGAAATTCGCAGACAAACGACGAATAAATTGGGACAGGGTGACCGCCTTTTATTAGAATTTAGAAGTGTTTTAGTAAATAACCCTACAAGAAGTGAATGAGCGAGTAGTCACTTTTTTCACGTTGGTGTTAAGAAAATGATAGAAAGAAATGACAGAGAACTTGATTTCGGTCATTTCATTCTATCATTTTCTTAACACCAACGTCAAAAAAGTGACAACTCGCTCATTCACTTCTTGTAGGGAATGTTAATTTTTCTTAAAAATTGTTTTAATTGTATATGTATTTTTCCTATATAAATTTAATTACCACTTTTTCAATTATAGTTATATATAATGGCCCGTCTATTCTATTTCGACCGAAAGTGGAAGTGATTTCGTATCTTGCTTTACATAAAGGCAGAATTAGTCTTTACTTTCTGTTTTTATTCTCTTCCGTGCCGTTCTGTTACGAAATTGTAATAGTTACTTTTTCTGTAGCAACTTATAAGCCATTTATGACAAATTTATTAGTTTTGCCCCGTCCATTGTTTTTATTTCAATAACTTTAATGCACATAAATTTGAAAAAATTAAATTTTATGAGTTCTAAAAATCAAAAAACAATTTATTTCAATATAAGCATGTATTTTTTATTTTACTGTCACTTACAATTACTTAACAAGTTTTTGATTTTAATAAATTGGACCGCAACAGAACAGAAAAACTAATCGATTTCACAGGTTTAAAAAAAACAAATCTGCTGATTCGTAACAGAACAGAAAGTAAAGACTAAAGGCCCAACCATAAGATGCTTAAGTTGGCTTAAGCAATTGGGCGAATACATGTAAACCATATATGTCAAACCATATTAAACTTACGGAAACTTTTTGTTAAATTTTATGAATATGTCATTTGCTTAAGCAAGGTGCGAAACAAATCGCACTTTCCGTACGGAATCAAATGTTTTTTGGTTTTGTTTTTGTGTTTTTAAATGCATTTGAAAAGTTTTTTGTTATTTTTTGACAGGAGCTTAAGCATATTATAGTTGGGCCTTAATTCTACCTTAAAACAAAATCACTTTCGATCGGATTTGATTTCTGTGACAGGCCTAATAATATTATTTGAAGCAAATATATGTCGATATGTATTTCTTTGTTTTTATTAATAGTTTTTTAAATATACTTGTAAAAAATTATTATTAAATTTTTGTATTTTTCATTTTTAATCAAACTTTCATAGATTTAATAATTTAAATTTTTAATTTTTTTGATTATTCTAATTTTTATTTTTGTGAATAAAAGAACTAATTTTATTAAAATATTTTTAAATAAGTGTTTAATTAACATCACAGTTTTTTATGTTGAAATATGGCCACCCTATGATTTGATAAATGTAAATGTGTTTAAGGCCGTGTCAGATAAAACTTTTGCTTCGCGTTGCGTTACATATACGCTTTGACATTTGAGTTAAATGTACATGTTTATATGGCACTTGTCACATAAACTGCTTTTAACGCAAAGCGAAGCGAAAAGTTGGGCAACTCTCATCTTTTTGCGCGCTTTGACAATCTTCTAGTATAATTTTTTTTGTTTATTTTCTTTTTAACACACAATGTGTGAGTGTTGTCAAAGTTTTCATTGTGACATACACTTTTTGCTTTACGCTTTTCTGTCAAAGTATATGTAACGCAACGCGAAGCAAAAGTTTTATCTGACACGGCCTTTATTTAACATCACAGTTTTTTATGTTGAAATATTGCCACCCTATGATTTGATAAATGTAAACAAACAAATAATAAAAAATAATTTACAAAGAAATTTTAATAAAATTTTTTACTAGTAAAAAAAGATGAAAATGGATGCAGTAAAATAATAAAAGAAGTTAAAAATACTAAATGTTAACATAACCTGGCGACCTTAATTAAGAAAAAAATTTCAGTGACATTATTTAACCTGGGGCCTAATTCTGGCAGTCGTGATCGAGTACTTTCTCGATTCGAAACCAATTTTATTTCAGTCGATTCTGAACGAATTGAAATTATTTTTTCAATATTGTGAAACTCAAATGAATGCTTTACAACACTGAAAAAATAATTGCGATTCGTTCAGTATTGACTGAAATATTTAGATATTAAATTGCTTTCGAATCGAGAAAGTACTCGATCACGACTGCCAGAATCAGGCCTCTGGTATTCACGCGCTTATTGTGAATTTACGCAACAAATTCTTGCACAGAAAGAAAAATACTCGGGATAAATCAAGTTTTTTATAATTCCTTTAAGAACGAGTCGTACTCAAAAAATCAATTACGAATAACACTAAAACGTACTCAAAACAATCCTAATTGGGATTACTTTTGAAAATCAATCCCGGAATTTCTTGAAATAACTATAAAATTCTTGAATCAAGTAAAAAAAAAAGATTAAACTTTTCGTTGTGTTTAACCCTCCATTAAAAAGGTCTGGACAGACACATGTGTACCACAAAGGGTTAAAAAGCAAAAAACAAACAACCAAAAAATAATAATCTTTTGCCGTACTTATTTTGTTACGTAGTTTGATTCTTTGTCGGTTAAAATATATTTTTTTAAAAGTAACAACTATTAAATTTTACGGAATATGCTGCTTAATAAATAAATTATTTAAAAATTAATTTAAAATTCATTTAATTTAAATGAAATGTAAATGATTCGTTCTTTAAATGAATTTTAGTTTGAATTTAACTACATAATATTTTGAGTTTGCTAGCAGAATCTGTTGAGTAGCAACAGCACCTAGGAATGATACTCTCTCAGGTCAAAATCTCCTACAAGCGATGAACGATTAGCCCTTTAGTGGGATTTTCGGGATATCCCTTCCGCTGCTTTAGGTAGTAAGCCACAATCAACATAATCCCCAAAAGTATCCTTTCAGCGGAGAAATTTTGCAAAGACAATCTTCCTGAAAGACAGAAAGCATTTCCCGCAAGAAGCATACTAACGGAGGACTCAGCCAATAGTCAATTCAGTGCCGTTGCACTGGGGCCTACTTTTTTTTTAATTCCCTAATCGCGCGAAGCTCTACGCTTGTCTGCAGGAAAGCAGAGTCTCTGGCGTAAATCCAACCCGGAACCTCGGCGCTGAAAGACTAGCTCACTACCAGCTAGCCTACCAGTGTCAAATTTTCTTTAAAAAAAGTTCGTTGGAGCTGAAAATATTAAAACAGTTTTTTCTCTGCGTGATATGGTTAAAAATGACAATAATTTGTTCTTATATTAACAAAATTATTTTCCTCTTTTCCACGAGCAACATGCTGTGGTTGAAAACCAACCTTGCTATTATAAGTCTTAAACATATTATAGTAATTATTAACCATGACATGTTCAGAGGCAACCATAATATGGTTGCGGCATTTTGATGGGCGACTATTTTAATCATAGTATGGTTGTCGGTGACAGTAATATGGTTTAATTGAACATAATATGTTTAAAATTTTCTTTAAAAATGGTTTTGTTTGAGGTTTTTTCTCTGGGCTTATAAATCCTTGGAGGGACACAATAGAGTAGTATGTATTATATATTAATTTGTTTAGAAAAACTCGTATTTCGAGATTTTAAATAAATTCTTTTAGATTGATTCTGTATTAATAAAAATAATTCAGATTTCATTTTCAATTAATTTTTTTATGATTTCGGCAGATGATATCACATGTCCCCCAAAATCAATTCTCCTATTCTTTTTTCTTAATGTTTTTTATAAATAAACAAAAGAACCAAAATGTATTATTAAAGTGGCCTCACCACTACAGCAATGCAACAACAGAAAAAACAACAGGCATTTTGTTCCTAGTGAATGTCAAAGTGCCTTTATAAAAAATGTAAATAAACAAAACAAAGACATAAAACGTCAGAACACAAAGACAAAAATGTATGTCGTTTGCTGTTTTTGTTGAACTGAGGACACATTATAAATACACTCTGCTCTGTTCGGTTCCAATTTTTGAAACAGATTCTGGGTAATTGAAATCACTCAATTCTTTTTTAATTTAAACACATTTCAGTTCATATAACGGTCCACTAACGGGGAAACCGGTAATATGATATATGAAAAGTGTTTTATGTGCATTAAATATGGAGTAGGAACTTGAAAATACGCCCTAAAAATTGTTAAAAATATGCCCCAAGAAACTCAGAAATAGCTTGCTTGAAAACTAAATTGTAATCGGTAAAGCTCATACAGTCTGGCCATCCCCAAAACAAAGTTCTAATATGTGGTTTATAGAACACGAGCTCCTTACTCGTCCGTTCAATTTACATTTAAAACAAAAACAAAATATCGAAATTTGTTTTTGTTTTAAATGTAAGTTGAACGGACGAGTAAGGCGCTCGTGTTCTATAAACTACACATAATATGAGGTTAAAATTAATAAATTTTAAAGTTATTCGTTCACAATATTTGGCGTTATGATGTGTGTGGTTGTTGAGATCGAAAACATCTTGTTTTTAGAAACATTTAATAGGAAGTTAAAGCTATTAACGGATCGGAGCAATGAGCAAATGTGAACCGATTTCGAAAAAATTTTATATGCATTAAACAATTTTTGGGTCCATAAACCAACAATGGTTGGTTTATGGACACTAACAGCCAAGCCCCCGATGTAGAGCGACAACAAGTCACTCATTATCGTTCTCTTAAGGCCCAACCAGAATGTGAATAACGGGACTTAAGCAACTGAGCAAATACATGTATATCATATGTGTAAAACCATATTGCAGTTAAGGAAACTTTATGTTAAGTTTTATAAAACTGTCATTTGCTTAAGCATGGTGCGAAACTAATCGCTCATTCCGTACGGAATCAATGCTTTTTTATTTTCTTTTTGTTATTTTAAATGCATTTGAGAGGCTTTTTGTTTTCTTTTTGACAGTAGCTTAAGTTTGTTTATGCACATTCTGGTTGAACCTTTAAGCGGCCCATTAACTATTGACTTGTCGGTTGACAGGTTTTACGTTTCTAACGTAATTCCTTTATTTATTGTCAAATGACTGTATTGCCACTACAACAATTCCACAAATAAAATCCTAGTTTAAAACTATAATGAAATTAAGCCATAAAAAAAACTCTGGATACAAACAAAGCAGAAGAGAAAACAAAGAAGTAAACAAAACACAAAGAAAGCAGTAAACAAAAAGTATAGAACATAATTTTATTGAAAAAATTTTAAAAACTTAAGTTGTGTATAATAAGATAAAGGGTAATCACGATGGGTAGTGAAAAGTGTGCAAACGATGCAAATGCGTGCAAAAATCACACATTTGCACAACACAGCAACAAAATGTACAAATGTAATTTGCTCTATTTTACTTCGTTTGCACTAAAAAACCACGAGCAAAATTAGTAGTGCATATTTGCTCAGTTGCAAACAAATGTCAACAATAACATTTGACATATTAAGCGCCATATTGTTTTTAAGGAAACTTATAAATTGAAAATTTTCATGGGCTTAAATATAAAATAGAGAATTAAATTTTTATTAATTAAGAAGAAAAAATTTATTTTAAATTGCTTGTGTATAATGGTAAACCATTGCAGATTTTTACAGTGCTGCCAGATATTTTTAGTGTTGCCAGAATAAATCTTTAGAAAAATAGCACATTTCCACAAAAAATAATAGTGGTATGCTCACGATCAAACATAATATGCACTGCATATTTACTAATTTGCACAATGACCATCGGGATTACCCTTATAATAAAAAAATATTTAGTGTTTGTGTGTAAAGAAAAATGTTGTCAAATATTTTAACAAAATGCCTTCGTCGACAACTACAACACAGGTGACTGATTACACAGTAGCACATTTTTCAACTTCAAAATCTTGAACCAATTTAGACGCCCAAAATCTGAAAGATTATGATGTTAGAAGAAAAACCCTAGCTGGGTTTTGAATTATTAGCTAAGGTTTTTTTTAATTCGCTTTTGAAGTTTTCGACTGGAGGAGGATCTTAGTACAATTTTTAAAAAACATGTACTGATTATTAAGTCTATATCTTGCAAACTATTCGAAATATTGCTTGTCTCTGTTCGGCAAATTTAAAAAAAAAAACAACAACATCTTACTCAAAACAGCAAAACTGTCAAAAAACGTAAAATTTCGTCATACATATATTTTTATTGTTGATGGTGCAAAATATAAGGACATTTTAAATATTCACTTCAAACCATATTGTACTTAAGAAAACATTTTGGTTAATTTTATGAAACTGGCATTTGCTTAAGCAAAGTGCGAAACAGATCGCACTTTCCATACGGAAAAAAATATTTTTTGATTTTATTTTTGTTTTTTAAAGGCTTTTGAGAGGCTTTTTGTTAATTTTCGACAGTTGCTTAAGCCAGCTTATGCATATTATAGTTGAGCCCTTAGAAAAAATTTATGATTTTGAATATCAGGAAGTAAAAATTGAGAAGACGAATGGAAGTTTTAATAAAAAATATGCTTAAGTCATTCCAAGCAATCGGTGTGACCATGATATTAAAACTTTACTTTTTAAATAATCTTTAAGCAGAGTTCGAAAAACAATTGCCAAAAGATTCTGATGAGCAAGGTGAGCGCTTCCACCAAGTAACCATTCCGATGGAAAAATATATGTGGTGCTTGGGGAAGTATGCTGGTCTAGCCATAAGGTATTTTCATACGAAAATTGAGCTAGCGAAACGGTCGAAAACATGTTTTTAAATGACGAGACTAGTTTCGAAAGCGATGACTAAAGTTCAATATATATTTAAAAAGATTTGAAGTGTCCTAATTTTTCATTCCTTATGTTTAAAATCATCAATTTTTTTAAGGCCCAACCAAATAAAATATTTTATTCCATACGGAAAGTGCGATCTGTTTCGCACTTTGCTTA
The DNA here is from genome assembly GCA_963931875.1 of Pollenia griseotomentosa. Lineage (NCBI taxonomy): Eukaryota > Metazoa > Arthropoda > Insecta > Diptera > Polleniidae > Pollenia > Pollenia griseotomentosa. The sequence goes on along the minus strand of OZ007561.1, from coordinate 96,679,457 downwards.
AGCAAATGCCAGTTTCATAAAATTAACCAAAAATTTTTCTTAAGTACAATATGGGTTTCCTCATATGATTTACATGTATTCGCACAATTGCTAAAGCCAACTTAAGCATATTATAGCTGGGCCTTAAGTATCTATTTTAAAATATTTGAAGTGTTCTTATATTCTCATCATTAACAATAAAAATCTATGACGAAATTTTACGTTTTTTGACAGTTTTGCTGTTTTGAGTAAGATGTTGCTGATTTTTTGATTTTATCTCAAGGTAAAATTTTTAGATCTGATTCAGAGCTAAAAATTTGCCGAACAGAGACAAGCAATATTTGGGATAGTTCGCGAGATATAGACTTTTTTTTTAAAATTGTACTTAAACCCACCCCCGGTCGAAAACTTCAAAAGCGAATTAAAAAAAAACCTTAGCTAATAATTAAAAACACAGCTATGGTTTTTCTTCTACTATCATAAGCTTTCAGACTTTGATGGTCTAAATTGGTTCAAGATATTAGGGCTGCACTTTGTTATGACATTGAAAACTGTTACGTTATCGGTCGCTTGCATTGTCGATCGACTTGTCGTGCTTAAAATTATTAGTGGGCCGCAAATCAGCTGTTTGTCATTGAAAATGCAAGCGAACGATAGCGGTTGACATGTTGGGTCAGGCTGTAAAGGAAATCAATCAAACAAAGATTATAAACTGTAAAAATGCCCTTTTAACTAAATTATGCAAAAAAAGCTGCAAAGGGTAAAATAAACAATTACAAATGGATGTTAAATTTTCATAAAAAGCTCTAAAACGGAAAAATAAATTGTTTCTGCCTTTATTGGTCACACAAGGAAAAACATGCAATTGCATGCATTTACGGTATCCCTTGTCATTACGAGCCCTAACTGTGAAAATAAAGTAAGCGCCAAAAATCAAATTTTACAGGAGAGAGTTTTTTATTTTATTGCATATAAATTTTGAATGAAATTGGTCGCTTTCGATAATATCGTTCTTGCTATAAAATCGCAACGGTACCTTATGTGACAATGACATTTTAGGAGATGATGCAAGTGTTGACCATAAATTCATTTATTTAAATAAACGAAAATTTAAAATGATGTCGCTTACGTTATTTTCGCGGGATATTCCTGGCAATGAAAGAAAATACATAGATTTTTTATGGTTAAAATAGATTAAAAAATGTATTCTAAAATTTCAGATTTATAGGTGAAGTTAAAATTCTTAAAGGTGTGTGACCCGACCCTTTGGCTTAATCAAGCGGTACCGGCAATTTGGCATTTGCTTAGTATAGCAGAGTTTCAATTAATAAGGCGATGACTAGGTTATATTTAAAATTCTAGTTTTTTCTTTTAATGGCTGGTATTAAAATGCCTTTTGTTTTTTAGTCACTATGTCAAGAACAGGTTTCTATATATTTTTCTGTGAAATCAAGAGCAAAAAAAAAACACCTAAAATAATAAAAAAACAACAACGCATTAATTTACATACAAGTTTACAGTTACTTAAGTTTTATAACAGATTAATATCTTGTACTTTCATATTTTATTAAATTATTAACATATATATAATTTTCTTATTTGACAATAATGAAATTAAATTTTTCTTTGTTTAAATTTAAACTTGTTATGGTATGTTCAGGCCTAACAAATATTTGACGAAAAAATCAAAAAAAAAAACGTGACCAGTAAAATAATCAAACTTTAGTTTTATTTGTTACAATTTCTATTGACTCAGTAAACTTCATTTGTAAGAAAATAATTATATAATGTAAAATAGAAACTGTTAAATGATGTTATTAAAACTAGCGGTTACGTCTAGGACGTCAAATATTTAATAGGTGTGAACATAGCTTTAGTTAATGATAAATTTAACGCGGGTTTGTTAAGACAAAAAAGATGCAATGGATATATAAGGCGCAGTGCAGATTTAGAAGAAAATTTAATATTTTTGAGCTTAGTTGAGAAAAGGGAGGCACTTTAAAAGAAAGTAACTTCCTGTTTTTAGAAAATAAAAACAAAATTTTGTGTGAGAAACTATATTAAAAACAAAAACAAATCTTCGTATTTTATTGTTGTTTTGTTGTTGTTGTTTTCATTTTCTAAAAACAGGCAGTAAGAGAAACTTAATTTTACGGTTCTCCTTTTATCATTATTGTTATATTAGGCTTTATCGAGCTTCAAACGAAGGAAAGGAAACCTTAGTTTAATTTAAGAATTCTCATTTAATATACATGCATCATTTTATATAAATTATATGAGTCAAATTATCGCAATTTAATTTATATTCACAAAACATAGCTAACATAATGTCTATCCCTTACCGCAAAAATTCTGTAGCTACAAAACACAATTTTACAGTAGAAGAATTCTTTTAATTTATTTCATAAAAATTTTGTATGAAAATTTTCGTTTAAGCTAAAATTTTTTTGCTTTAAAATCGTCCCATAAGGTACTATGACATTTTAGAAGATGATGCAAGTGTTGCCAATAAATTCATGTATTGAATAAAACGAAAATTGGAAATAATGTCGCTTAAGTTATTTTTGCGGTAAGGGCTCAATGTATGTAACTAACCATTTTCTGCACGACAAGTTGATCGACAATACAAGCAAACGATTACGTTCCAGTTTTCATACAAATTTGCGGCCCACTAAGAAATTTTATGCGACCACAAATGTCCAAATTAGTCACTTGTGTTATGGTTGTTCACAGAGGCATATTATATTATTATTATTAAACACTTCAAATGAAACAACTGTATTCCTAGTAGGTACCCTGTTGTCGCCTGCGTTTTATTTATATTTAGACTCAATCTAGAAAAAGATAAAACGTTAATTCATGTTAACATCTTTCGTTTGGACTTAATCAATAAAAAAACAATTCTGTAACGGATGGGGGAGAAACAGCAAAGCTTTCATATGTTCAGTACTAATCGAGAACTATTTTAATTTGGAAAGTGCACTGAAATTACCTATTAAAAATAAAAAGGTTTTTTTGATTATTTTAGATAAAAAAGAAACCAAAAAGTTTATTGTTAAGCTTGTTAAGGAGAGTAGGGAAACTGTTATTCTCCCATATGTTGAGTGATACATATATTATTATTTTCACTTTTCAGGTGACGCACATTGTGTTCAAATGGTTTCAAAGTGGCGATTATTTGATATTTAGAAATAAAGCTTTTATAATAACTTTTGGTTTAGGGTAAAAATAGATAAAATTCTGCATCACTACACGCAAAGAAAAAACATGGTTGTGGTAAACATATTCTAAGAGCAACATATTATGATAAGAATTATGATTGTAGTCACCATATTAAGATTATTATTGAAACATATTATGACTCAATATACTCGTAATATGTCATCATAATATTTTTCCCTTAATCATATTATTATTCTGTTAATCATACTAAGTTAAGAAGTAATCAAATTATTGTCATGTTAATCATAATAAGCTAAGAAATTACTCATATTATTGTCATGTTAATCATAATAAGCTAAGAAGTAATCATATTATCATCATGTTAATCATAATAAATTTAGAAGCAATCATATTATGATACAGCACCTTTCATAGCTGTCATAAAAATACAAAATAAATTTAAATATTTTTGAATCGATTTTTTATTTTGTGGCTTTTTACAATTTTTCTTAATGTTAATCAAATAGCGGAGTTCAATATAAGGCTTGCAAAAGAGCAAATGAAAAATATGTGGTTTTCATGGGCAACCGCGTGTGTCCATTTTTTTGATTTTAAGATGTTGATGCCATATTTCCTAATTTTGAACGCTCTTTATATTTTTTTGAAAAAAGATGGATCAATTCCGTTTTGTAACGTAATGACCAAAGTTTAATATGTGCAATACCTAGACCATAGTTTGATCTAGAATGGGTTTTCGGCTTTCCTGAACAATTTGTTTTAAGACATACGCGGTTGCCCATGAAAACCACAGAAATATTGTAGCACTTTTATAAATTATAACGAAATCTCTGTGTGTTTTGTTGTTGGATTTTACAAAAGCTTATGATATTTTGCATTTTCACTATAACATCACTAATACTTGAATGAACTCCGCTAATATTTTAATTTTTTAATTTCTTTAAACTTATTTTTTATGGAATTTTATCTTTTAATTGTTTAACCGCTCACAAATAAAAAAAACGACACAACTTCTTCAAAATTATTTTACAAATGGCGCTAACATAATATGATTAGAGTAAACATAGTTTGATTGCATCTTTAACATAATATGATAAATGTATAGAAAGTTATCATGTTATGGCTATTAAATATCATGATATGGTTGTGAGAAATATAATATGTTTAGAAAGTTATCATAATTAAGTTGTTAGAAAAATAATTATTTTTCGGTCAACTATACTCAAATTCATAATTGCGATAAGCATTGATATGTTTACAGTAACTATAATATTGTTGATATTAAATAAAAATAACAATTATTTGTGTACGACAACAATATATTGTTACATTAAACATAGTGTTGTTGCCGTAACCATGCCCAACCATATTTTTTCTCTGCGTGTAACTCAGTGAGCGGTCAAAGTTAGCAAATTATTGCTGTTTTTAAAAAAAGTAAAAAAATTGTAAATTTTTACAATTCAAGCGATTAGTATAAGTGTTAAATCTGTTAAAAGTAAATTTTTTATAATGGAACCTTCAACATAAGGTATTAAAGTATAAAGTATAAAGTAAATTTTTTTATTTTTTTAGAAAAATTTTGTGTAAATATATTTAATAATTTTTTTAAAAAAGGTCTCCAATTGGAATAGTTTAGGCATTTAATGGGCCACAAGTATAAAGTTAGTAAGAGTTGGAATAAGTTTTATGGATTTTAGAAGAGCATAGGATATCAGCTTATATTTAAAAACTCTGGTTTTCATTTATGGAAAAAAAAATTGTTCCATTTTTTAAGCTGTGTTTTCATGTATTTATGATTATTCATTACTAAAAAACTATAATATTCTTTTTTGTGCCTTTTTGAAAAAATGTTTACATTCACAGAAAAAATTATTAGAAATTTTTGAGCAATTAAAAAAATTATTTAAAAGGTATTTAAATTTAATAAATGTGATAATTGAATCAATTATTTTTTTTGTTGAAAGAAAATTAAAAATGTAATTTTGATTTAATTAACATTTTAGTTGTCTTGAAATAAATTTTGAATTAAATTAAATAACAAAAAATTATTTCGTTTAAAAAAAAATAACATAAGTTAGTGAAATTGTTGTTGGAAATTGTCAAAATCAATCAACACATTGCTTGTAACGGTAGAGATTTTTGATCATTTTTTTAATTAAAATTAAAAATAAACTTTATTGAAAAAAAAATATTCAAAATATTATATTTTTACAATTTTTAGTAATCAATATAATCATTATGGTAATAGGTGCAAAATCAACATATGTGTTGCTTGATTCTATGAATTTGGAATAAATTTGGTGATTAGAGACAATTTTTAATTTTTTCTGTGTATATAAAATTTTGTGGAACACAAACATTGGATTTTAAATTAAATTTATACTAATATAAATACATATAATAAATTTATTATTTGAATGGTTTTTAATAGCACATTAAGTATGCTTTAGATTCCCATCTTATTCATTAATTTATCGCTTTTCATTCCAAAGTTACAGCATAAATTGTGAACTAAGGTCTTAAAAAAAAAAAAAAAAAAAAAAAAAAAAAAAAAAAAACAATAATGCGCTTAACGGGTTAAAAAAATTTTTTTTAACTTTTATTTTTCTAAAATGCTGTGTTTTTAAGTGCGTATAATAACTCATCAATAAAAAAAAATATAATATTTTAAAACTGCGGCTTCTATGAATTAATCGCCACTTTGGGTACCATCAAACCCACTGTGTGGCGTTGAAACCACAGCGGAGCTATTCAGCCTTATTCCAGTTGTCGTTGTCGTAATCGATCAAGTGGTTTTTTGTAAGAGATTAAAGTAACCCATAGCCAGTGTTCTTTAATCTCTTACAAAAAACAACTTGATCGATTACGACAACGACAACCGGAATAAGGCTGATTATTTTCTTACTTAGATAGAGAAATGGCAAAAGTTTCTTGTGTTTTTGATGTATCGAGCAACTAAAGCAACATTAAAAATACGTTGTTGTTTTTTTTATTGTTGTACTTGTTGTAGTATTGCCACCACCGGATACTTGAATTCACTTTGGTATCTCCCTTACAAAAATACACTTTGAAACTAAAATCTTGCTGGTTAATTCTTTCCCTTTTTTCAAGTTACTTGCATTCCAACTTTGAATGCTGGATTTTCCACGTCCTTTCTTCATCGAAATCTTCGAGTTTAGAGTTTATACGTTCCTTTACTTCCACTTTAATTATTGGATAAGTTCTTCAATGTTTATTCTTTGTTCCTGTTTCTTTATTTGAAAAAAAAACAGCAAGTTTTGGTGCGGACATTGGATAATTATCCTATTATAATAGTAGGATGGTACCTCTGCATCCGGGTATGTTGATCATTTTGCCACACAGGTAAAATATCGTCTGTTAATTAATCAAAAGTCAATTTGGCTTCTGACAATTTTTTCTCTCTTGTCCTGTGGAGACCTTTTTGTGTACAATCTTCTAGGATGTAGGCGAAATAGGGTGCTTGTAATTTTAATTTTATGTTCTTGAAAAAATTGGACGAGTCTGTCTCCACTCTCAGTTCGTTCGCCCAATCCATATTTACCGGTGGCACTCGGTACTGTAGTCTCTCCTACTCTCGCGTTTAAGGTGCCTTGTATAATAGAAGGTTTTCAATCTCAGAGTAGAATTCTTCGATTTCGTTGGAACTTCCATGTTGGGTCGTCAAATTCTTAAAACTTTTATGTGTATCCCCTCTTAGTTTCCTGAGTGGTGAGAATTTTGGGATCTTAATTCGCCACATTTTTACCAACATGTTTCATTGATAACCAGTATGTCTATTTTAGGTCTCTTCATTTCATTAATGGTGTTATCCGGCTTTCCAGCTTCGTAATGACTTCTAACATTCCATGTTTCGATATTGACTTTCTGTTTTGTTTTTCGTTTAGGGATTCTTAGCACCTTCGTTTGGCCGGAGACTGAGGGCCATATGCTATGTGCTCATATTGTATGAACAATACAACACTGAAACTATCCATCCAACCGATGTGTCCAAACCAGTTTAATTAGAAACGCAATTTTGTGAAGATGGTTTTTCACTTTTTTCAAAACTAGGACCACGAGGGGAGTAAGGTGACAATTTCTACCTCTCCGAACCATCCAACAGATTTTAATGAAATTTAAAACATAGATAAATCCCATTAGCTATACACTTTATAAAAAAAAATAGGATCACGAGGGAAGGTAGGGGGAAATATCTGCTTCTTCAAAACTATCTTACAGATCCAAATGACATTTCAAACGTAGGTAGATCCCTATTTAGATAGACACATAAGCTATGAATGTTTTCAAAAATGGGACCACAAGAAGGGGGATAACGTAGTAGCATATGCCGGGTATCCGCTAGTAAGCTATAGAAAAATTGAACTCTACTTCGGCTTAACAGTTTTTATTATGAGCCGATAGTCAATAATGACATGAATATAACGCCACCTTAAATGTCAAAAGCAATTAAGCTGTTTGAAAAGTACGACGGAATAAAAGTTTTTACATACATAAAAACACACAAGATACGAGCAAAAACATAATCCTACCTTGAAAGTCATGTAAGAAAGATGCTGTTAAGCCTTTGTTTGAGAGGAAAGTGAGATTGTAAATTTTTTATATGAACTGAATCAATAAAATCTCCTTAAATGTTCGTAACTAGTTAAAATACATTTATTTGATGATTCCTTATGTAGCTTTAAATAAAAAGCTAAAAAAATCTGATATCCTTTATTATTAATTATAGTAAAAAAAACATAAAACTGAATACGTTCTTAGAGCGTTTATGGCACTTTTATCAACTTATACATAAACGAGAGAAATGCAGATATTTATAAACATCTTTTATTTATCAAGTAAAGAGGAAACCTTCGAATATAAACGTTTTTACTAAAATAATAGCCCCTTGTTTAATCTCTTGATTTATTTGCATTAAACTAATATTGACTGATTTAAGGTCAGGAATCTTATTTTAATCATTAAGTTAAGGCTAAACTTAGTATGCTCTTTATTGTTATGTAGTGTAGTTTCTAATAAGATTATTAACATATCATTATTTTAAATCAAAAAACCATGTATTTAAATTAAACAACAAGCCATAAATAACAACTTCTATAAAATTTATTACAAATAAAACCGTTGGGCATTATAATGAATTCTAAATAATAACTTTATTTTTGTTATGATTTCAGCGCTTTAAGGGAACTCAAAACTTTTTAAAAAAGTTCAATAACATTTACAAAAGTTTATTTGATACGCATAAATCTTTGCTTAACTAAATTAAATCATTTTGTTAACAATTTTTTTTTTCTTTTAATAAATATATTTTATGCCATTCATAAAAGGCAATAGGGAGAAAAACAAATGCGGCTTAAAATATAAAAAAAAAACATAAATAAAAAATGCACAAATTCGTGATAGGCCAGTCAAACCTAAAGTCAGGCTAGAAAAAAACGTGCATAATAATTGTGGCAGCAGACCACATACAAGTTTTGTTATCGAATCACCACAATCACTAACAGTTTCAGCCACAGTCCCAGCCACACACAGCAAAAAAAAAAAAAAAAAAAAGCAGACAAGAAAATAAAAGTTAACATATGATGAGCTGGTTTTCAATAAACAGTGACTAAAACATGTATTAACCATCGAAATATCCCAGGCCATATAGTCAAGAAATAAAAAAACAAATACGAATAATAATACAATTCTAATACAAAGCATCACAATCAAAATGTATTATCTAACTTTAAATACTTGTACTAGAAACATTTATTTATTTAATATTGAATATTAAAATAAACAAGTTTTGGTTACTTTTTTTTGTTAAATCAATAAAAAATAATTTTCTATACAAAAAAAGAATCTTTAAAAATAAAAATCCAGAAAAAAAACCTATTGAAAATATAAAAAAAAGAATAATCGAAATGATAAGAAATCTTAATCGTTCTAGAAGTTCGCAATAAAATAAAAAACAAATAAAATCTCAAACAAGTATGTTTCTTAAGTCTTTTGTTTTTCTAAAGTCATTTGGCCTTTAATATCGCAAAAGTTTTTTTTTTAGATTTTTCAAAAGTGTGTGAATTTTAGTTTGAAAAAAGTTAAAACAAAACTTTGATTTGTGATAAACAATTGAAAGATTTTTATCAAAAAAAAAAAAAAAAAAAATTTGGATTTTGGCTGTTAATTATAGTTTTGTTACGTTTCAAACACTTTTAAAGTATTATAGCGGAGTTAGGAAAATTTTGTAATATAAAATTTTAAATTAGACAGAAATCTAACAACTAAATAAGCTTTATTTTTTAAATTGGAAAAATAGAATTTTAATAAAACTTTTGTATATTTTCTCACACTTTAAGCACAAGAACAAACTGTTATACTATTGTGTTAATTGACCATTTTGGATTCCTTTAATATAGTGTTAAAAAACTAGATTCACTGAAATCGAAAACCTTTAATTAATTTTTAGATCAGGTAAAAGGCCCTTCTGTTCAAAGCTTATGTCATAAAATTTTCCTGCCTAAATAGCTTTTTAGTATAAAAATTTTATGGCACAAAAAATTTTATATAAAAACGGTCTTAGTATAAAAAGCTTTTTATGGTTAAAGCTCTACTAGCGAAAAACTCTTTTTTCAAAAATATTGGTTCAAATTTTTTTTGTATGAAAATATTTATGGCCAAAAGATTTTATATAAAAGAGATTTCAGTGTAAAAAGCTTTTTATGGTTTAAGCTCTACTAGGAGAAAAGCTCTTTTTTCAAAAAATGTTTAGTTAAAATTTTTTTTTAGCATAAAAGAGGTTTAAGTTGGAAAAGCTTTTTATGGTTAAAGCTTTACTTGAGAAAAAGCTCTTTTCTCAAATAATGTTAATTTAACAATTTTGTTTACCTGAAAATCATTTAGTTAATAACACTTCTTCTTCAAAAAACTTTTCGAATAAAGGGCTTAAAAGCTGATATAATAAAAAAAAAAATTAATACTCTTTCTTAAGTTCTTAATGTGTTATTATTAGGTGGTCCTGTAATACGTTTCAAAGTCAAAATCTCATTTAGGTTTAAAAGAAATGGTTTCAGTGAACATTTTATTCTAAAAAAATTTTTTGTAAAAAACTGATAAAATCTTAAGAATTAAAAGAGCTTTTCTAATACTCTACTACAAAATTTTATTTTCTAAAAACAGTTTTTTTGAAAACGAGACTTGGCAACTAAAATGCTTAAGTAAAAAAAATTGTTTATTTTAGACTTAAAGATTTTTATTTCGAAAGCTTTTAATGTTGATTTTTGATTTAAAAAACAAACATTTTTTGTTTTAAAATTTTAATATAATAATCCTATTAATGCATGTTTTTGTCAAAAAGCTTATTGTATTTAAAAAGTTTTTGTGTCAAAGCTTTAACACTAATATGCAAAACTTTTTCAGCTTTAAAACCAAAAACAGTTTGCATGAAAACCCGTTTATACATTCGACATCAAAAGGTATTAATAACTTTTTAATAAAAGTCTTTTCAGAGCAAAAAACTTTTTTTGTAACAAAAAATTATTTTAAAATAAAAAATTTGTTTAGCGAAAAAGTTTTAATCGATTTGCTTTAAAGCATTAACTAAGTAAAATGTTATCATATCATAAACATTTTATGTAAAAGCTTTGGTTTTTTGTATTAAATTTTTGGGTAAAAAGACTTTCTAAAAAAAGTGTAGCTTTAACAAATAAAAAAACCTTTTTTAATAGCTTCATCTGTAAAAAAGCTTTTTTTAAGAATTATTTAGTTTTCAAAAAATATTTAAAATTAGTTTTTAATTATTCATTGAAAGCATTTTTAACGAAAGTGTTTTTAGTTAAAAAAAAATACTTTATTTTAGAAAAGCTTCGCAAAAAGTTTTGCAAAAAATAAAAAAGTTTATATAAGTTTTTTGGCTTAAGAAAGCTTTAATACTTAAAGCATGTCTTGAGTAATAAGAACGGATTGTACTATAAAAAGAGTTTTGGATAAAGAAAATCTTACTTAAAGTTCTAAGGTAAAAAGTTTTCTGGAAAACAATTTCTCGCATTGAAAATCTTTTGTGCTCTTCAAACAATTTTTATAAAATCAATAATTTTTTTTTCTTATTTTAGCAAAAAAACCTTTTTGGTATAGAAAACTTTCTCCCAGATTTTTTTTTGGAAAAACATTATTTTTTTTAATTTGAAATATTGAAATATTTTTTAAAAAAATTAAAGCTTTCATAAAAAGCTTTAATGGCCACAAAAAAAATAATTTTCTGTTCTGAAAAATAATAGGGCATTCACGAAAGGCTGATTATCTGGATATATGATTATGTACTTTGTTAGTGTTAATATAACTAAATAACCATTTAACCGGATAATCAAAGATAAGTTCAATATTTATTTTTTGAAAAAGAAATTAAGACATTTTTAATTTCTTCCCAAATTCTCTTCCTTAACTCGTTGTTTCTAACATAAATTACAAAAACCTCAAACTGTTTTTTAACTTTGGTGTTACTTTTGTTGTTGTTATCAGTTTGACAAATACAGCGTTGCTCGCCTTTTGCCCATCACTGTTTGAAATACTAAAAGGGCAGTTAATCTAAAGGTCAACTTATGTTTAATAGGAAACAGCTAATTTAAATAACTGTTAAGCGGTAAAAATTTTGTTAATGATTAAAAAAAAAAAAAATCAAACAAATTTGTAAAAACAAACTAGACAATTTATTATGCAGTACTACAAGTATCTTACTCTACATAGAAATTTACTAAAGAAATCTAAAAGTCAAACCATGTACTTTATAACTCTCCAAGTCAACTAGCCACCACCTCTAAGTCTTACCACAGAGTGCTTGTAACTTTTTTAAGTCAAATTTACTTTAAACGTAGCTGACTGAACTGCAATTGTTAACTTTCTATTACCTTCGTCGTTTCCCCTTCCAAGGTGTCTAGGAGGACCTAGACACGACTACCATGTTCAAGATTATCGTTTAAAGCTGCTGTTTAGTGGACCTTAAAACAACAGTAACAAAAAATAATCAACATTTGTGGGGGTCAAAAAGATAATTGTATTGATTTTTCAACAACAAGTCAAATGATCATTTGTTCACTTTGAATTAAATTTGATTTTTGTTTAAACAATTTTCAAGAAAAAATTAAAAATAATAAAAAAGGTGCAGTTAAACAAATAATGTTTATGTTAAATTATTTCACACCTCCATTTGTTTAAAGTTAAATTAATCTTCCAAAAAATAGTAAAAGAAATACAACAATATCATTGATTCGATAAAAAAAAACTTCTACATAACTGTAACAAACATTTAATTGTTTTGCTTATCAGGTGTTGTTGGGTTAAACAAACTGTTAATAAAAACCATTGGATCTATTAATGATAACAAGCGGATTACATTTTTTTTTTCAGAACTGCAAAATTGAAATTTAAGTAGATTTTTCTTTGGGATTTTGTTTTTTAACAAAAAACTTTTTTTTTATTTTATTAAATGTCAACATTTGAATAAATTTTAATATAAAAATAAGTATACAAATATTAACATTCACCATGATGCTCCATCGTTTTAATATATTAATAACTAGGGATGCGATTTTCATGCACTAAAAAATCGAAAATATGCACTAAAAACTCCAAAAAATGCATTAAAAAAATAAAAACTATGCACTTAAAACTGGAACATTTTTAATAAAAAAGGGTTGGTTTTTTTAATTTTATTAAAAACAAAAAAAAAAATATTCTATTTATGTTTTTATTTTTTCGTTATTCAAAACTACATAATATAAATTTTTTATATTATCAAAAGTAAACATTTGTCTGTTAAAAAGCTTGCGTACATGGCAAATGATCCCTCAACGCCAACCGAAGTTGGGGAATACTTGAAGGATGTTTTCCAATTCAGATCCCACATATGATACAAGATCAAAAATAGTTGAAATTTGTTTTATTTTTTGAAGTCCTATATTTTTTTCAAAACGTTTTGGATTTTTTTTATTTGTCTTGCTATTCTTCCTTTCATATTGTTAATTTTACTTTTTTTCCAATCAAATTACTTAAGCAGACTATTAAGTGAACTAAGTCCATCCAATTAAGTTATAGTTTACCAATACATCCGAAGTTGGAAAATACAAATGCTAACTGACTTTTGTTGTCTTTTTAATTTAATATTTCTTTTACTTATTTAATCGCATAAGCATCGATAGCAACAAGTTCTTCCATAACATTCTGAAATTGCTCAAATGAATTAGAATAGTATTCTATTCAAATGCTTTAGAATAGTATTCTAAAGCATCTAGCCAGGTTCCCCTTTTTGTTAATACTGGCTCCGATTGTAAGAGATAAATTTCATTAAAAATATTTTTTTCCCGTATGAAACCAATAAATCAATATTATCGAATAGGCTTCTAATTTTCTTTACAACTCGGTGCAACCATTTGCCAAGCAAGTAACATGTAACAGTTTTGGATTAATTGCTTTAGGCCAATTGACAGCCGTAACCATGTAAGATGCTGCATCTGTTAAAAATTGAAGGATCTTTTGACGAAACAGAGCTCCAAAAAAAAAAAAAAAAAATTTAATTGATTTTAAACATTTTATTAGAAAGATTTTTTTTTGTTTGTATAAATTTTTGAAATTTTTTTGTAGAACTTTTTTTATAATTTGGAAATTTAAAAAAACATATCACTCAAAAATGTTAAAGTATGCAAAAATATGCATTTAAACCCAAAATATGAATTTTCACTGAAATATGCAACAATATGCAAAAACAATTCGATGCCATTTTAACGCAAATTTAATGATTCGGAAAGATAATTGGTCGACATCGATCTTAGACTATCGACAAAAAACATGCATTTGCATGAAAATCGCATCCCTATTAATAACAATTAAGAAAACATTTAAGAAATTATATAAGTTAATTAAGATTTGTTGTTAATTTTTAGATTTTTTTTATAATGGAGTTTTGTTGACGCAAATAAGAAAAAATAAGCCTTCCACTTAGAAGAGCGCTGAATGATAAAAATCTTATTTTTTTCATTTCATTATGTTGGTATTAGGAAAAAAGGTTATGAAGAGAAGGAAAGAGGGGGCAGTGTTTGTAAACATTTAATTTGCAGTTTTCCAAATGATAGTCGACTGGTCGGACGGCTAGATCGACCGAGAAACGAATTTTCTCTGTAATGCGTTGTGCGATACATTGGACATTCGACAACGAACGGATGCGAGCTGATGGAAAAGCGAGTACTATGGGCATGCACCCGTGTCTTAAGCTACGTTCACACCTATTAAATATTTGACGTCCTACACGTAACCCCTAGTTTTATTAAAGAATTATTTGCTTTAGCTAAACGTTTGGCTAAATTAAATACCATTTAAGAGTTTCTTAATTACACTATTCAATTCTCTTTTCGCAAATAAAGTTTAGTAAGCCAATAGAACTTGTCAAAAATGAAGCTAAAGGTTGGTTAATTTATTGGTCACGCTTTTTTTGGATTTTTTCGTTAAATATTTGTTAGGTCTGAAAATACCTTTAGGGATGAGTTTGCCCATCTCAGTTGAACACTTACCATGGTAATATCGTACCGACGATGACCCAATGAGTCTATCGAGCTGGATACCCCACTATCATTGATAAGCTTAAACGCTCTCCTTTTCACCCGATCCACAAGGTTCAAGATATATATTGAAGCACCTACCTAGATATGGTAGCAGTTTTCCATTTTCGGTCGGATATAGGCAATATAAGAAACCAAGAACCTTAAACGCTTCTTTCGACACTTGAAAAACATGTTGGTGCCAACGACCATCACATTGGATTTTCATGCCTTCAATATCAACATTGATTCCTCAATAACTATACCACCCATGGATATAGATGACGCTGACTCCATAAGAAGGCTGTGGGTCAACATACAAAATTGGGTCTTACGAGCATTAAAATCGACCCTATACGAAAGAACCAGCTCGGAGATTGTCGTAAGATCATAACTGAGTGTGAGTGAGGTTCATGTTCTGCTTTCATAGCTTCAATCTCAGTAAGGCTTGGTCTGGAGAAAGAACAGAGCCTTGCGATACCCCTGAATTCAAATGAAACTCTTCCGGCGAGGATCCATAATTTTTTTTTTAAGTATTTATCAACAACTATTAGCAAAATGAAGGTTTTGCTATGAAATTTGATATACATTTGTTATAATTGAGTATAAAATATACTACCAACCTTCCTAAAGATCGATCCGCAATGATAACTTAAGCCCTATTCCAAAAATCACTTTAATATGCCTTATAGAACTTGAATACGTTAAGCTGTCAAGCAAACGACTCTTAATCGTCTAAGAGTACATTTTACTTAGTTTTAAGATGGGCTTAAAATCTTCAAATTTTATTTTAAATATGTATGTATTTTTAATTATTTTTTAGGGAAGCGCTTGATGAAAGTCCACAAAAACTCGCCCTCCCCCACCCAACAAAAATAGTTTCAATATTTTAATTAATTGAATTATTTCTTAATTCACAAATTTGTTAAGCTGTCTACCAAATTCAGATTATAAATATTACAAATATTTCGCTTCGTTATTCAAATTAAGATTTCTGGATATGGATAAACTGTGTCATGACTCATTAACAAAAAACTTAAACAGAATTACTAAAAACAAATCCTCCAATCCGTAACTAAATTTTTTATGGATTTTTCCCAAATAAAATCGACGATTGGGAGATAAATCCAAATCTGACATTACCCAGCTCATGGTAGCCAAAATATATATCTATCATATCATTTCTTATGTCTTACATTTTTTCAAAAACACTGGTCACTATTTTAAACTTTAATTAATGCCCAAATTAAATTCCCATTTAATTAATCAGAAGAAACTGCTTCTGTACAATTTCCTTTATTTAAAATCATTAAGTCTGAGTTTTTACATTCAACTCGTTTCACCGAAGTCATTTGTCTGTCAGAAGAAATAAAGTAATTAAAACGAAAGATTCAAGACACATGCGTGATGACATAAATAAACATTTTTTCCTACGCATTCACACACACGCACCCAAACACACAAAAGAGACACACAAATAACTGAATTTAAAAGTTTTGTAAATAATGTTTATTTACGTTTGAAATTATATCAATTTAAACTTTAAGAGATTTTGCAATTGTGAAATGCTGGAATGGCTTAAAATTGTGTTGCAAGCCAAATGAAAAATCTTAAAAGTGGGCTAAATGATTCAACTGGAATACTAAAAATAAGAGATAATTTATCAGAGATTAAAAATATATCTTGAAAAGGAGAGTCTTTTGTATTTATTATTTTAATGTTTTTTTAGTTTCAAGGCTTAGAAGTTGTTTTTTTTTTAATGGTAAAATTATATGACAGATACTTAAAAAAAAAATTCGTAGAACTTGCAAAAATATGTAAATATTTTAAGTCATATCTAGTTAAACATGCATGTATGTACTTGTTTAAATGAAAAAAAAAATTACTTCAAAATATTTTGGCTTAAAGGTAAGAAATCAAAATATTTTTACTTTCAACAAAACAAAACATTAGACACGATTTTCATGTGTGTTTAAAGCCAAAACTACAACCCAGAACTCTGTTACGCATACAATATTTTATTTTTTACTTTTTAGCAAAAAAATATATTGAGCAAAATTATAAAATCAAAACGATCTATATACCACACCTTTTACTGAGTTTTTGTTTGTATCTTTTGCTGTTGTTTTCGTTTTTAAATTAAAATTAGTTGAAATAGGCCTGTAAAACAGCCACTGACTAGATGCAATTTTTTTTTTTTTTTTGCTGTCATACTGGTAATTAAATGTTTATTTTTTTTATTTAGACATATTACAGTGCCACATAGCTTGCTTTATGGCCAAAAGGCTTTTTTTATAGAGAGAACAGGCTTGGAAGTTGGAATAGTAAAATACTTGTAAATGGTGTTAAAACTTCACGTTGCCTTTGAAATGCGTGTTACTCCAAAGGCGATTTATTGTGTGTATTTTATTATTATTTCACTTTATTTCGATAATCTACTCTGAGGAGTTAAAGTTGTATGATTTTGTAATTTTTTGCACGCTACAGTGCATTTAAAAACATTTTAAAACTAATATTGTTACGTTTTTACCTTTTAAAAATTCGTTGGTTTATATCCTTTAAAAACCGAGAGTTTATTTTACATGAATATTGGCTTTAACACTCTTAATTTAAACAACACAGTTCACAAAATACACAATCTTACCGACGCGCACTGTGTTCAAGGCCATTTTCCTCTCCTCAGCTGCAATAGTGAGTGAACAAACTGCATCTTCGAACAAAATTTTGATAGTATCAGAGGGGCGAGGCGGGTATCCTTCATACAAAAAAAAAATATTATTTTGCTTATATCTGAATAACTACAACAGCGAGACACACTAAATGTGCACACTTTTGTGAATAACTCTTAGAACAAAGAGCATGCTCCAACAAAATCTTGGTAGAATAGGAGCGGGGAGACGGATTCCTCCATAAAATGTATTTATTATTTTTCTTATATCTGCAGAGCTACAATAGTAAGGCATACTATAATTCATGTGCGTAGCTCTTAGAACAAACTGCATGCTCCAACAATATCTTGGTGGTAAAGGAGTAGGGAGACGGTTACCCTCCCCCAAACAAAAAATTATTGATAAATTAGTAAACTTGATTTTTTAATCTCACACACTTACGCTGAATAAAACACACATACAACAATGGCAAAAACAAGAGCAACAAAAGTTATAGCAAACCCTTCGAAGCAATTTATGTTGGTAAACTCGACGCATGATGGTACTAATTCGTACATAACTTCTAAGGCGCACCGATGCGCGTCATACATTTTTCTAAAATAACGCTGATTTGTTAAACCTTTAAAATAAAGTTAAAACCTCTGCTTACTTCAGCTCAATTGATAACTTTTTGTCCACTTAAACTGAGAAAATCCATTTTTTGCATTTCCCATTAAACTTCAAAAATTAAGCACAATAATTTTTTTTTACAAATAAATACCTAAACTTGATGGTTGCCTATTTAGATGTATTACTTTTTCAAAATTACTTGTAGTTAATAGAATAGCTTTTTTGCCTAGTAATAATTATAATTAGTATTGTGTTTAATTTATTGAACATTTTATGGTTTTTAATACAAATTTTGATATTTTAATCAGGCTAAAGTTCATTAAATTTAATTTTCATTAAATTATTTTTATGAAGAAAGGAATTTTACAACATGAAATGAATTAAAATGTATTGATAATTTTTTGTTCTTAAATCAACTGAGAATCGAACCCAGGTTTTTACGGACAGGTTGTCCTGACGTTTCGATTGTAACCACACAATCTCTTCAGAGGGGTTTTCCGCTTAACACTCACTACCATTGAAGACGGTTGGCAATCAAAAGGCAAACATAAATTTTTAAAGTAAATGGTATTTTAACTTTTGTAGATCGAAATTTGTTTTTAATGATTATCTATTTTAATTGATTTACATGTTCTTCCTTACTTCTGTTTTTTATACATTTTGTTAAGAATTCTTCTTGAAGTCCAAAGTACATTTTTTTTCTGTTTTTTGTGATTTTTTTGTCTTTCTTTTTTATTTTTCTCTCACAATGTTAAATTTCAACGCGTCGCTACAAAACCACCGTTACAAAATTTACATTAATTTTTTGGCCTAATAATGAGGTGTGTTCGGACATATATAGTAAAATTTTATGGCCAGCATTTTTGTTGAATATTTCATACCAGGTCAAAGCTGGGAAACTTTAAACGCCTTTAAAATTAAACTCCGATGTGATCTTTCAAAACGCCGACACCCGTTTTTTTTTATATCCTCTACCAGAATCCGTTGTCAGAACCCCGTAGTTTTTTTTCGTGTTGAACTGTGTAATCGGTACAATGTCATCACTAGAGATGCGGTTTCCATACAAATGCATGTTTTTTTGTCGATAGTCTCAGAACGATGTCGAGCAGTTATTTTTCCGAGTCATTAAATTTGCGTTAAAATCGCATCGATTTTCTTTTGCATATTGTTGCATATTTTGGTGAAAATGCATATTATTGCATATTTAAGTTTTCAATGCAAATATTTGCATATTTTGACATTTTTGGGTGACTTTTTTTTAATTTCCATATTAAAAAAAGTTCTTAAAAAAATTTTTAAATACACAAAAAAAAACTTCTAAAAAATCTTAAAATCAATAAATAAATTCTTTTGGAGCTTTGCTTTACATACGAGTTTTTCAAGATTTCGACAAAAGAGCCTTCTTTTTCAAACCATACATGATTAAGTATTCCAATGAATTTTTAATTTTATATCCAAAACTGTTACAAGTAACTTGCTTGATTGCGTTGCATAGGAAATTAGAACCCAATTCGATGGTATTGCAATTTTTAATGAAATGTATCCCTTGATTCCCCTTCCACCGCAGCCAATAGTAACAAGATAGGGACCAGGCTAGATGGTTCAGAATTCTATTCAAAAAACTTTGAGTAATTTTAGAATGTTAAAAGAGCTTGTTGATATCCATGATTTTAAATCGACCAAGAGTGGAACCTGACCCCTTTCCATTTTAATGAAATTTGGTGAGAAGGCTCCTTTTATCCTATAAGGAACATATATGAACTTAAAAAAATTTTAAAATTTTTTTCAAAACTTATGTCATATTCAAAATTTCATAATTTCGCCGAACTAGGCGAATGTGTTGAGTTTATTTCTTAAATATCTCGAAAACTACTTTTACATACGAAGATGATATTTATGTCATTTTAGAGAGAATACTTGGGGCTACAAACAATGTATTGAAAAATGTAATATCTGCAAGATTTGAAATTTTAAAAACGGACTAAGTCAAAAATCTATTTTTTTATTTGGCTGATTTTTTCTTTTGTATAATACATCAAACCGTTCTCTAAAAATCCTGAAACGTTGAAGGAGGTGTTTTTTTTTCTTTTTTAAGATATGATTTTTTTTCTTTCGCAACCTTTAAAAAATTGGCTTAAAATAGAATTTTAGTATTCAGCCCAATTATGAATACAAATTCCGCGGGAGTTTTTTCTCTTTTCCTATTTTTACAATTTAATTTACATAGGAAAAATGGAAGAAGGGAGAAAGCTCCCGGGGAATTTTTATTTACTATTGGGCTGATTGTAATTTTAAGCAATAAGCACACTGCGCTAGGTGCAAAAAACAGAGAAGCCAAGCACCTGGCGTTTTAATATAGTTGGGGCACGCTGAATCCAGTGGAGCTTACCGTTTTTTCTCTTAAAATTACGTAAAGTATGTAAAGTATTTTTCGAGATATTGAAGAAATAAACTCAACACATTCGCCTAATTCGGCGAAATTATGACATTTTGAATATGACATTACTTTTGAAAAAAATTTAAAATTTTTTATCGTTCATATATGTTCCCTATAGGATAAAAGGAGCCTTCTCACCAAATTTAATTAAAATTAAAAGGGGTCGGGTCCCACGCTTGGTCGATTTGCAAATTCATTCAAATATTAAAGTTTTTATAATAAAATTTATATGTATATTTTTTTATAATTGTTATTTTGTAAACAGATGTTTAAAAGCCAGGGATGGCAACATCGGTACAACTGCAATGTTTTTGTAAAAGCAACTTGTTTTCTTTTGTTCAATAGTACAAATGATCTATTTAATGTTTTAATATGAATTATAGATAAAAATAAATGTATTTTTGCTACAATTAAGCTAAAAAAAAGTAAATTTTAGTAGCCAGTTGGTGCAATTTCAAAATTTCGTTTTGCGATCCCTTGTATCCGCGCTGATTGGCGACTGTGATCGGTGATGACTGTGATGTGATTGTGCAAAAGAGAGTTCACATTATCGGCGCACTAAGGTTAATTTTGATGGTTTAAAATCATCACAATTTCGGCCCAGATTGTCAAATTTTAAAAAATTGTGATCGTTTACACTATCGGCACATGATGTACGACCAAAATTTATACAAAAACGACGACTTCCTTTTTGCCAAAAATCTCTAATTTGTTTACAGATTAATTTTTAAGGGGTTCTTATAATCTATTAAATTTATTTATTTACTTTTACCTTAAATGGAAATCTCTACAGGGAGATGTTCCGAAGCGACGAGGAAAATTTATGATGTAGATGTAGAAAATATGTAGTTACAACACGATGGTGCCACTTCCCACACAGCAAGAGAAACAATTGATCTTTGGAAAGGAGAAGGAGTGAATTTGCCACAAAGATAGTGCGATTTGACAACTTTAGACAATTGTTTGTGTTTTTTTTTTTGAAATCGAAGTGTACAGCAATAATCAAGAGCTTAAAAACAACAATATTGAGCAGATATCAACCGTTGACGCCAGTTTATTGAAAGACGTGATTGAGAATTTTGATAAAAGATTGGGAGCCTGCCTAGCCAGTTAAGGGGGCCACTTGACCGACATGATTTTTCATTTTTAAAAAAGTGATTGAGAATTTTGATACAAGATTGGGAGCCTGCCGAGCCAGTTGAGGGGGCCACTTGAACGACATGATTTTTCATTTTTAAAAACGTGATTGAAAATTTTGAAAAAAGATTAAGAGCCTGCCGAGCCAGTTGAGGCGGCCACTTGACCGACATAATTTTTCATTTTTAAAAACGTGATTGAAAATTTTGATAAAAGATTGGGAGCCTGCCGGGCCAAAATATTTTTAATATCTCAAAAAAAAAACTCTTTTTTTATTAAAATTTAAATTTAAATTATACCTCAATTTTGGACACCATTTAGAACAAAGCACTCTTACATATTAACGTTTTCAGTTTTTCCATTAAGTTGCTCTTCAACTCAGGGATTTTTAAAGAAATTTGCAGTAAAAGTAGGGTGAAAAAGCGTTGTGAAATTTCTTAAATATTACAACTTTATGTATACTTTTTATTAACACTTAATTAAGAAAATATTGCTTATCAAAAAAATTAAATCGAAATAAATTTTTAATAATTTTCTATTTCCTGCAATTAAGAAAATATTGCGAAGCCATAAAAGAAATACATAAAATACAAATTACGAAAAAGTTTTCAATTATAATTTTAAAAAATTTATTTTCAACCAAAGACACCAACTAACAAATTATCAACCTTTTAAAAAGTCTGAAAAACTTAATAATATTTATTACTTTAAGCCAGCAAACTGGCCCATATTTTGTTTTGCGCAAATAAAAAAAAACCGTAAAATTAAACCCAACCATATGGACCACTAAATGGACTAACACACACACACACAAACACTCCACTTCGTAGATGTCAACATGAGTCTATTTATTTTAAAGTGCCAGACTTCATGCAGCGCACAAGCTTGGAGTAGTTTACGCACTATTTTAAATTTCAATTGCCTGTTACTACTCTCTGCCAAATACCAGCACATAATTTTAACAGGTTTTATTTGTAACACATTCAACCAAAAAAGGTTTCTTATTACGATTTTGTTAAAACATTTTCTTAAAAATGTTGTTGTTTAATTTACAAAAATCATTTTTTTTTTTTGGTGTTTAGAAAACTGAGCAATATTTTTAACAAATTACGCATGCTTGAGATGGTTTAGTTTTTGTTTTTTTTTCTGTATTTAATTTTATTTAAGTGTTTGTTAAAGAGTTAAATATTTGTTTAAAGATTTTAATTTTGTGTTCATGTCAAATGATTCAGCAAAAATTTCTGTTGTAGTGTCTGAAAGTTAAAAGAGCAGACGCTGAATGCAATATGAAAATTATTTGGTAAAGTTTGCAACAGAATTTGTGTCTTAAGTCTTTTGTTATCTGTTTAACTTAAAAACACTGAATTTAACTACAAAATCTAGTGTTTTGTTGCATATTAATCTGAAAAATTTTGTTAAAATGTCTGTTGCAACACAAAAAAAAATATTTTCTTTACAAAGTGTTTGTCTTAAATCTTTTATTTATAAATTGTTTCTTAGAAAGTTTTTTTCTTGAGTCTTTTTTTTCTTTTGAAAGCGAAATGTTGATTTTGATTAAAAACTAGATATTGTGTTGATCTATCTCTGCTAAAGATTTCCTTTCAAAGAAAGTTTGTGTCTTAAGTCTTTTGTTTTTGAACTGAAATGTTGATTTTGATTATACAGACATGTCACAAATTCCGATCGGAATGGTTTTAATTCCGTATGTTCAATTCCGATCGATTTAGTTTTAGCTTCTTCAGATTCCGATCGATTTTGCTAAATGTGTTTTTTTTATAACAACTCTGGTTTTACAATTAGATATGGCAACTTTACATAAAAACCATATGATTTTTGTGTTAAGTATGGCAATGTTCAGCGTAGAAAAACAAAAAGTGGTTTGTGAGGAAAAAAAGGTGGCAACGCAACGTTAAAGAATTTATTATGTTTTTAATAAAATCAATATAAAGTAAAATAAATAAATCAAAAGTGTGTTATTTCTTCAATCTATATCATAAAAAACATTTATTTATCCATAAAAAATAGTTTTAAGTAGTTTTTCCGGTTATAAAATACTGAAACAATCAATTCCACTTAGAAAACCAAAAGTGGTTTCATTCCGAAAAAATTTTTCGTGTTTAGTTTTCAGAAGAAGCAAAATACGAAATTAAAACCACTTTCGATCGGAATGGAATTCTATGACAGTCCTGAATTGATAGTTTTTATATACAAATCAAAAAAACTTTCTGAATATTCTGACTTGGAATCAGGGTTGTCAGACTTGGGGATTTATCCCCAAAGTTGGGGATTTCAAGTGAACAAAAAGGACAAGGAAAGTCATTTGGGGATTGGGGATTTTTTTGGGAATTTCAAAAAAGATTTCGGGGATTTTTTGGGGATTTTACACTTTTTTATTATTTTTTATTATATATGAATAAAAATAGCAAAACTTTTATCTTACTCTTATATAGTGTAAAGGGTCCTAATTAACATTATTATTTTTATCAAGTGTGTAAAAGGTACTTTATAAACTTGTTATTTTTCTTGAGTGAGTGTTTAAAAAAAAGAATTTTAAAATAGAATCTAAAATCGTTGAAAACACATAAAATTTTTGATTTTTTAAAGACAATTTTTAAGCAAATATGAATGTATTCCCCAAAAATAAGTAAATATGAAAAATCATATAATAAAGATTGGGAAAAAAATGCTAAGCTATTGGTTAGTAGTTATGATGCATTATATACAATACAATATGATGGATCGAAGTACTAAATAAATTTGGATATATGTATTTTTATTGTTGATTATAAGGAAGACTTTAACCGATTGAACAAGCTCCAAATTCTTATAAACTGGCTCATTCGTCTTCAAAAACAGCATATTGTTCTGCTTGTAATTCCTCACTGGAATCGCATAAAAAGGATTTAAGAAAACATACCGAAACCAGTCCCTACAAACAAAATAAAATGATTTTTTTGACTAAAAATTTTTATTTGGGGATTTTTGGGGATTTCTTATTAACATTTTTCTTACCTTTTTTTAAAAAAAATTTTAAATTTGGTCAGAAAAAAAACAAACAAAAAATATTAATTTTTTAAGGTTTTGTTTTTTTTGGGGATTTGGGAATCTGGGGATTTTTGGGGATATTTTTTTAATTTTTTGGGGACAAGGACAAAAAGTACCTGGCAGCCCTGCTTGGAATCCTCTTAAATCTTGCCTGATCAAAGTTTGTGTCTTTAGTCTTTTATTTTTGTTATCAATTTTCTACGCACAAACAACAATAATAAGATTTCCCAGACTTTCAAATAAATTGTAGGCGTAAATACTTCATTATTGGATCAAAAACAATCACCTGTCATTTCCAATATGCAGTAACCAGCAATAAAATGCCAAAAGTTAAACTTAAATTAACATTATCTTTCACTCAATCAATTGCCATTAAAGGAAATCAAATAACAAAAAAAGCGCTTGAAACAGTAGCCAAATTATTTTTCAAGTTGTGATTTCTATCAACAGCTCAACTTTAAAGTGTTTGCAAATTTAACCAGCAATTAATTTATAACTTTATTGTTTCTTATTTTTATTTGTATAAAAATTGTTTCTTTTTTAAATTTATTGTTCATGAAGTATTTTATATGACCGCTAGATTTTGCAAAAGGTGTTGGCTGTGAAAATGAAAAAAAAAATATGACTGATAAAATTGTGCTGGTTGAACGCCAACGCTTTGGTTTTTTGTTTCGATGGTTTGCTTTGTCTTTAAACAATTTGCATGGCAAGTAATAGAATTAAGATGTTAAAGTTTAACTTACGAACGTGTTAATTATAAAAAAAGAAAATTCTAAAAACAAAACTTTAGATAAAAGGTTAAAAAGTTCAAGTCATGCCTTGATAAGAAATGAAGGTTTTTTTTTAACAAAGTTCCAATAAAATGCAAATACATAAACCGTAAGTCTAAATAAAACATAAGATTCATATTAACATATAAGAAAAAAACAGAAATTCTTATTTAAAATTCAATTGAGCTAATGTTCATTTGATGAATCCATTTGATTTAGTGGTCTACTGATTTGTTAATGAAATTGTCTGAGGATTGCTGAATTGTTAAGAAATTCTTTTGAGTATAGATTTTCTTGTTATATTTGATGGCATTATTAAGAGATGCTGCTATGCCTGAGCTACCATTTTAAAAACAACGCAAATCGAAATCGAAACGACGTGAAGCGCTTTGCACAACTTTTTGAAGAACAAAAGAAAACAATGAAAATCAAATCGAGGCAAATCGGGGCTTTGGCTTATACTGGCTATCCTTCAATTCGGGTGCGTTCGTAAATGCATCACTGCGGTGCATCAGTGATTTCAAATGGTTATATATTTATCCGTGAATTAAATGTGGACCAAAAAATTGTGAAATACTCCACAAAAATAATAATCACACATTAAAAAAAATTAAAATTATTCTTTTATCGTTTACGAACGTACCTTTCCTTCAAAAAATGCATAGAATAATCCCGAAATAAAAGTCAACACTCTATCACATTAGATTTATTCAAAATTTGATATTTTGTAAAAATCGCCATTTAGTCAATCGGGAATGTTCTAGGAATCGAAATGAAGTGAAATTGAAATCGAACGAGTTTTTAAGTTCAAAAACTTACAAAATGACCGTAGATTCTTCTGGTCTTAAGAGTTGTTATTGTAAAAATAACTGGTACTTAAAGAATGAAGTAGATAAAAAGAAATATTTTTATGAACTTTTATTACAAGGTCCTTTTTTAAATTTGCTCGATTTTAAATCCACTTCATTTCGATTTCTAAAACATATTGCGATCTCTCAAGAGGTTTGATTTATTCGCTTAAAACGATTAAATTTCCTCTGCAAAGGCTATATTTCAGTTGCCATAGCGGACCCTAAGGTACATGCCGTAGAGCCCACTACTCAGTCATAAAGTCCGCTACAAAATGCACTGTGCAGAGGTCATTATTCAGTCGTTGTAGCAGCTTTAAGTCACCCTCCCTAGAAATAGATTGGCTTTACTAAATAAAAAAGTAATCTACGTAAATGTAAGATAAAGATTTCAGTAGCATGTACATTAGGGGTGGAATAGTGTTATATGGAAATCCTTAGCAGCAAGATTTCGATACGCTAGAAACCCCAATTTTGTGAAGTTTGTTAAAAAAAACACATGAGCTCAAAAATTTGGGGGATGGGATGGGCATTAATGGCTCCTCATCGGAGTCAAAGCTAGGGAAAAACGATACAAAAGCCAAAAAAATCTTCACAACTGCCCCTGAGTCGCTCCTAGAGGGGTAAAATGTAATACTGATTCCCACTAATATTTCCCCCCCCCTAAATTTTTTATTAACATACTTACCCCCTATCTGTGTTCCTTACTCCCATACTAAATATTATTTTCTTATAAAATTACCCACCACCGCCCCAAACTAGCCCCAGAGTGCCCCTAGAGGAGTCAAATATATGACGGACCACCAATATTTTTGCTACCTGAGCATTTTTTCAGAAAATACCAAGTCTCCATCTTTAATCATTAGGGTGGTCCCTATACAAAAATTTCGAAAATGGAGGTGTGGCACAACATATGTTCGCATAACTCAAAAACGCTTTAGCTTATTGAAAAAAACTAAAAAAACTGATATTCCGCAATAAAATTTCCTTTGAAAAAAGTAAATTTTTTTCAAATATGTGCAGTCGTTTTAGAAACATACTGCCTGTTTGTAGAACGCGAGCACAAAAGTGACTCGTTTAAATTACATTTAAAACCAAAACAAATTTTGAAATTTTGTTTTTGTTTTAAATATAAGTTGAACTAGTCACTTTTGCGCTCGCGTTCTACAAACAGGCAGATCATTTTTTTTTTTGGAAAAAAAAATGATTTTTTTATTAAAATTTCGAAATTTTAATCTACATAATTCACAAATTTCATTATGTTATCTTTATTTATGTTAAATTTATAGAATGTCAAACCTCAAAATTACTATTTTTTTAACACATATTGAAAGCCCTTTCATTCGTTTACACTATAGAAATAATAATTTTAATGTTTGACATTCCACCAATCGGACATGAATAGAGATATAACAATGAAACTTTGAAGTTATGTAGACCGAAGAGATCTTAAAGTAGTGAAGATGAAAGCATTCCAATTTTTGATTAAAATAACCCCGAATTCCCAATGCCGGAAAAACGCTTTTAAAGAAATGATTTTTTTTACAAATATGGCAAAACTGCCACTATTTACCACTCTATATTGATCTGAATTTTCCAGAAAATCAAAGACATATTAGAAAACATTACTGTTCTAATTTAATAAAAATCGGTGTGTTGAATTACTAGAATTTTTTACTTAAATAATTTTTTTTTGTTTGAAAAATTTGATTTTTTTTTTTATAGGGCATGTGGGAGAATCAAATTGACTAAACATTGCTTCTACAAGCATACTCATAACGTTTTCTTTCCAAATATATAAACATTTTTATTTATTTCTGGAGAAAATAGTGCTTTATCAGCGAAAGAAAGTAGCCATCTTTTGGTGAAACAGTAAAAACATATGAACACACGTATTCCCTTTATACGCATATACATTCGACTCGAACTTATAGAAAAATGCATAAGCATTTAAAAATACAACATACCATTGCTTAAAGTCTGCTTTCCTAACAATATAAAAAATGTTAAACCCATTGTTGATAACAGTTTGATATTAAACATTATCCACCCGATTAAAAAACTAGAAAAATCGTTAAAAAAAAATCAACCCAAAAAATCCGTTTTATCCGAAGGACATAACTTAAAGTTTAAGCATTTTTTTGTAAGTCAGCTTTAGTCTTATTTTTTGCAATCCATAAATACATACACATATTTTTGGCGAATTTTTTAAATACTTGAAAATTCCAGGCTACCGATTTTAGAGGACCACAAGTCACTCTCACGACCCTCTATGGGCCCGTGTTCTTTTAAATCAACTCAAAATCTGCCCGGCTATGACTGTTTCAAGAATAATTGCATTAGTTGCAGAATTATTTTTCAAAACAAAACGTTCGTAAAACATTGTGTTATAATTCAGTAAAATAAAAAGATCAACAAAAATGTTGCGAGTAATTTCATTAAAATTAAAAAAGTGTTCAACAGACAGTTTCAAGCAGTTGCATAAGTATATATGGTGTTAAAGAGGACACCTTCAGCTTTCCGATGGTACTAAAATCTCTTTAACCCTTCTTTGACCCTATCAAATTCTATTCCTCTGAAATTAGGATTTAGCTAAAATATACAACCTGGGAACACTTTTAATAACACATCAGGTATAGATGATACAGAGATGCAACGAACCATTGCTTAAAGACTACTATCCCACTAATATAACAGAAAAAATGTCGACCCAAATCATATTTAGTTGTGATCAAATTTACCAAAATTTAATTTTTTCTAAAACAACATAAAATATTATTTCCAGCAGCATGCCACGCCCACAATTATTAATATTTTGAAGCAGGTTTTTGGATACCTTAATTCTAATATGTTTGCTATCGAATGACAATAAAATTTTTGAATTCGGCGATAACAAAAAATTGGACTTCTGGCCGGTGAAATTCACTTTTCCGCCATAGTGCGACGTGAGCTGTTAGTGGAATCTAACCTAACCTAAGACAATACAAGGTGGTCCCTTACAAAGCAACCTAAGCGTGGCTTTAGGTATTAAAAAATTATCCCTATTGGACTTAATAGCGGTTGCAAGCTGTTCTCTTTTAAGACTTTTCTGTGTTTCTTGGCCATGGAGAAAATTTGTTTAAATCATAAAAATGAAGTTTAAATCTCGCTATAGAAAGAAGCTTTGTGTCGATATAACAACTAAAAAGTGCCTCGCAAATAAGTTAACCTTTTGTCTCTGAGAAGATAAAGTAAAAAATGCTTAAAAAGTCGCTTTATAGCCTTTTTACACTGATCAACATCTAACATCAATTTGCCACAATTTGCGAAGATGTTAACAACTTTCCATAAGAAAAACATAGGGCCAAAAACCAACATCTTTAAAAGATGTTCCTATCTCATTTTATTCCATTCTACATCTTTCGATTATTTTAGTGTCATCACTAGAAAAGTGGCAATAAGTTCCATTATTATTGTGGCATCACTGACAAAAAGAAGTTTGTTTTAAAAGACGCGTTACCATTTGTCAAGTTTAATCTTTTCCTTCAATGTTTTTTGTTAAATATTTTTTATATTTTTAAACAAATTGAGCTTCAAAAACAATTTTGTGTTTTCTTTTTAAATGTTGACACTTTTGTAAGAACAAAAAATTTTTAATTTGAAAAATTTTTTTTTTCAAAAATGATGATGTTTTTGTCATGTTGATCAATGTAAAAAGCCTGTTAACTACAATTTGATCTCTAAGTCGCTATAAAACGTTTTTCTTAAATTGAAAATTGTTCAAGCCAATTTTGAATTGCCCCCCAAAAAAAAAAATAAAATATAATATAATGCGTAGATAATTGTTTTTTATTCACTGCATTTAAATTTTTTTGTTTTTTTTTTTTTTTTTGTGTTGCAGTTGCGTGTTGCAACACATGCAAAGATTTGTATCTAGTTTTGTGTTTCTT
Organism: Pollenia griseotomentosa; assembly: GCA_963931875.1. Lineage (NCBI taxonomy): Eukaryota > Metazoa > Arthropoda > Insecta > Diptera > Polleniidae > Pollenia > Pollenia griseotomentosa. The sequence continues at coordinate 96,649,272 of OZ007561.1, read as the reverse complement.
TTCGAAAAATCAAAGCAAAACTTGTTGTTAAACATTGTTTGTTGTTTTTTTTTCTTCTATTTTACTGCGTTTGAAAAACTGTCAGTTTTACAATCTAAAAAAAAATCTAGCATGGGCTTTGCCAAAAATAAAAAATTAACAACCGACCCATTTTCCTAAGTCCACAGAGAGTTTTATTTATGGCGGCATTAAAAAAGCCAAAAAGAAGTAAATAAAAAATTGAAAATTGTTGCGTTGTACGCAAATTTTTAGTGAAAAGAAATAAATTGAAAATAAAAATGCGTTCACCGAAAATGGATTTTTTTTTAAAGAAACTTTTGTTAAACGATTCGTTGTAGATTGAAACTTGTTGCAGTAAATTTTTTTTTTTTTGTTTTTTTTTTTTATTAATGGACAACTTAAAATGGAGTAGTGGCGTATAGTTTTTATTTTTTTTTTTTTGTCTTGTGACTTGCGACTTGAGCCTTAAGAGATGATTGCATCATGTTTTGCTAGTGCGATTTATTTTCCTTTTGTTTGGGGATTTTTTTTCGCCTTTGAAATTGTTATCAAATCTACCTACAATTTAAAAAAAATGGGGAGATAAATGATTATTGACATGTGTAAGTTATATGATTTGTAAATGTTTTGACAGCTATAAATGTTTTTTTTTGTGTTTTTTTTTTTTGAAACCCGAAAAATGTGATATGACTAAATTCGAATAAGGAAAGAAAATTCATTAGTCCTCGTCCATAGAATGACACATTTGCTGCAAAAACTTTCTTCAATTCATTTTTGAAACTGCATTCGTGTCCATAGAATGGAACATATTTTGCAGCATTTAAGTATTTTGTATGTCCCCTCTCTTTCTTCTTCTTCCTCACGAAACAAAGTACACTTTTACATTCGTCTTTCCCCTTTCATCATCAAACTCAAATATTTCGTAGAAAATGTTTCATAATATGTACGAGGACTTAAGGACTTTAAATCGAATCTTTAGAAACAAGTAAAATCCAAAAATTTCTAACTCTTTCTGACATAAAATTGCCAGTATTCTATTGTATCTATTGCAATTAATTCAGCATGTCACACTTTATTACTTTTCATAAACTTGAAATTAATTTTCAATAATTATCATAATAATCGAATTCAATCAAACACTGATTGTCTGCTTAATAAACAAATTATTATTTTCTTGCTGATTACTTTAAGCGACAAATTAGCACTTAAATTATTTTCAAAAAAAAAAACAAATCCAAAATTCAATTAGACTTTGCCAACCGTATAATTTCTACGGTGGCAGGCATGCAAAACAATTTAATTGCTAAATTTTAAATGTCAAATTATACTGAGTGCAGGCAGACAAACGTTTCGTTCGGTGTCTTTTAAAAATCTATCAGCAACACCAAAAAAAGTAACAACAATTATAAGAGTAATTGCTCGGCAAACACCACAATTATTTAACGTGTGCCTTGTTTTAAGTTTAATGTTAATACATAAACTACATAAAACTTTTGTTACACTGAAGTCTCGAAGTGCGAAAGAAAATGAGAAAAATAGAAATACAGCTCAATTCTTTGTTCTCCATGTGGAGAATTACTTTTTGTTCTCCTTAAAAACAAAATCTTGTTATTCTCCTTATCTAAAAAACTTGTTGTTTTCTGTATAAAAACCAAGATAAGACGCTTTAATGATTGTATGCAGTTTTCTGTGTTGAAAATAACTTAAGTAAGAACTTCACACTACGCGTTCTACGCTTTTTTGCATCCCACGAATATGCCAAAAAAAACTAGAATCTGTGTAGTTATTAGGGTGTTCAGTCGATTAATTCTTGTTCGATTCATCACAACAACTTTAGATGATTAATTGTTCGAATAATTAAAAATGGCTAATTTCGATAAAAGGATTAATCGAAGAATTTATACCGATTAATCGAATAATAATATTAATATATTGGAATTTTTTTAAATGTACAATTTTTTTAAACTTTTTAGTCGAATGAACAAACCAAATGTATGTGTCCGTTGGTATTAAACAAAATAGTAATGTTTAGTAAGTTATTTAGCTTATAATTTTGTTAAATTTTTTCAACACAATTTAATAATTCATTTCATAAAAGAAAAAGCGACAAAGGTATATTAACTCAAAGATTTATATTTATTTATCGGGCATGTTGTAGAAATCGAAATGAAGTGAAATTGAAATCGAACGATAATTTAAATTCAATTATTTACAAAATGACCGTAGTTTTCGTAGTTTTAAGTGTTGCTTTTGCAAAAATAATAGACACTTAAAGAATGAAGAGGATAAAATGGAATATTTTTATGAACTTTCCTTAGAGGGTCGTTTTTAAATCCACTTCATTTCGTTTTATTGAACACGCCCGTGTTTTTTATCAAAATATTTAGTTCATGCGTTTCTCTCTTTAGAATGAGTTTGGTTTACAAATATTGTATGAAGGATAAATCTAATAATGCTAAATGTAACAGGTGTCCAAAAATGTATTAACGAAAATATTCTTAAACAACATCACCACCTTACCACTTACACAGTGACTATAACATAGTACTTAAAGAAGATGCTCCACCAACAAAATCAAAGGGGGCTACAAGTGGTCGAATAAATAAATAATTTAAACAAGATACTTCGATCGATTCTCTAGAGGAAATTATTTGCAGAAGCAAAGCAGAGGATGGAATGTTCGTGAAAAGTTTAAAAAAATCCAATGTTATATTGACTCTTTTACAATTTAAGTGCCCGAAACTGAAGCCACAATTTGGAGCTACATTGACAAGTTTTATTAAAAAAAAAGTTTATATACTCAAGTACTAATTTTTTCTAAAATTATAGAAAAAAATCTCTTAATTTATAAAATTTTTGTATTTGGAATTATTCGATTAATCGATTAATTTTAAAATTTTATTCGTTTAATCAAATAAGTTAAAAATGCCAAATATCGATTAATCGATCAAAATTAAAACCCGATTAATTGAACACCCTAGCAGTTATACGAAGCATGTTAAATGCACAAAAGCGTAGGATGCTTTAACGTTTAAAATAAAAAAGTAGGTCTTCTTTCTACTTTTGTAAGCGTAACAGGCGGCATTCGAACAAATCAGCTGATTTTGACAAATAAAATTTTATTATACCCACAACACAATAGCGAAGAAGGTATTATGCGTTTGTGCTGATGTTTGAAACACCTTTAAATATTGGTGCTAGACCCACCTTTAAGTTGATCGGTCGGTATCGACTTTTTCGACTTCTCGATCGATAAAGCGATATCCAACCGGCCATCCGGCTGGCTGTCTGTTTGTATATAAACCTTGTGCGTAAAGTACAGTTCGCCATTTAACAGATAACTTGATAAAATTTGGTTTATAAGCTCTAATTATCACGGGGACTAAGACTTCTAAAAATCATGAGAGTCGGTACATAATTTATAATAGCCTCCATACAAGCTTCTTTTCAAAATAGAGTCCTTGTGCTAAAAAACCATCTTATTATTTTGGTATTGAAATCAAATTTGGTTCAAACTTATTTTATTGCAACCTTAACTATCTTAAAAAATTTTATTGCAATTGGTCCATATTTGCCAATAGCTCCCATACAAATACTACTCCCGAAAATAGCTTGTAATGCCATAACTTCCTTTTAAATATTTTTACTCTCATTAAAATTGTCAAAAAAACCACTTTTACGACAGCGATCTATATCATGACAAAATGTTGGGCTGGTAGGTCCAAAATGAGCCATATGTCCCATTAAACCCCCTTCCTAAAATCTCTTAAAGGCAAATAAATCTCATAAAGCTGTAGATATATTAATAACATTCGGCACAAAGGACTTTTACATACATATCAACCTCATAACATAATTTTGTCCTGGCGGTTCCATGCTTGGCCATAGTTCTCAAAAAGGGAAAGCTTTCGAAAATTCGTTTTTAAATTCTTTCTTACTTGTTTTATTTGCTGTGTGAAAAGAGTTGCATGTAACTTAAAATGTAGGTGGACGTCTCAGTTATAAGGCGGGCGGCTACCACTGGCATTATCGCATATTGATGAATCTTTGAATATTTACTGATACCAAGGCTGCCGTTGCATCCTTCGCGGGTATATTTACTACATCTAGGTTAACTGCTCAATGTTGGATTTCTTTAAATGAGATTTCGAAACATTCGACAGAAACGCTAATGTGCTTACCAGGGCACGCGGACTACCGATTAACTAGTTGGCCTTCCAATGGCTCACCGTAAGTCACTAATTCAGCGTGAGTCTTAAAGACTAGCACAGTTGGGGTGGACTTATGAATCCACCTACTCCATATACAGGGCATAATAGTCTGGGTGTGCTGACCGGAGGACATGTTCTCTACTTAGGACAATGATCTCGTTGATAGCTGGGCGGTAGGGACTTATGCAAGGAAAATGGTTCTAGAACTCAATGACTCCTAGATAAGTTGTCATGACGAGGAGGTAGAAGAAACTGTATTTAATTTTCTGTGTTAATATCCCAGAATTCAGGACATTATGAAGAGATACCTGGGAAAAACACAGCTTGTCTGTTTGGGCGATCTATCTTTGATAGAATTCTGCAGTTGAAGTCTACGGTAACGCTTATTGAGTAACTGCTCTATACAATGGTCATTGGGGCTGGGTGTCACAAAGAACCACTGAAGCATCCAAGTGAACTGTATCTTTGATTGCTACACTAGGGACCTAACCTTAACCTAAAGTTTAAAATGCAAGTGCGAAAATCATGCAAGGTGTTGATGCAAAACGTGTTAAACTCCTGCTTAAAGTGTCTGTGCTATCAAAAGTTGTTCACCGTATCGAGAATAAGTTTAGCAACTAAATGTTTTTAGTCTAGAGAATAATTTAACCCAATAAAATATCGAGCCACTAATGAAGCAGGCTTGTAAAGGAGTAACATAAAAGTTTTGCTTGCCATATCTCTTACGGAAGGCATGAGTTTTATATGGGGAGTTCCCACTTTGAAGCAATACATTTTTGAGGCAGAAAGCGCTTTATTCAGCGCATATAAATTTAGTAAATTTAACGATCAGCTTAACACACTGAATATTTTGTTGTTCAGTTATTCTTAATTCGCTGCTTTAGAAACCTGGTTCGTAGTAAGGGAATGTCGTGGCTCTTTAAATGTTCCAGTTATTTTTTAATTCGTTTAGAATTTGTTCACTTACCTTTCTGTATGTCTTATTGCGTAGCGCATAAATGTGCGCCTGATTCTTCAAATGTACTTCTTTTGCTTCGCAAAACAAGAAAATTTTTTATTGGGAAGTCACTTTAACTAATTGATGTTGTTCTCCTTGCAGAGAATAACTTAAGTCGCTTCCGCGACTAGTTATGCATTTGAATATAAAAAAGCAATTCTTAATTTTCTAAGATCTAAGATCTTGAGTTCTAAAATACACTTTAAATTTGTTTATAATAAAACGAACTTTGTAAATAATAATGACCAATAAAAATTAATTAAAAAATAAATATTTCATTATTTTAACCGTGGAACGGTGCTTTTATAAAAAAAAGTTTCTAATAAATTTAATGACATTTTTTTATAATTTATTAAATTGACTTTTTTATGTTGTGTGAACTGTAAACAAACATTTTATGACTTTTGCAAAGCATGACTTAAAAGTTTGTTTATTTTTGCAATTTATTGAATGGTGTTTTTATTGAACTTTTTTATCTGTTAAAGCACAACTCAATGAACTTGACTTAATTGTTAAAACAACTATAAATTGTTGGGTTTTTATATACACACAAAATATTTTTTTAGTTTTAGCTTATTTTGTAGGCGTGTTATGTTTCATTGTTTATTTATTATAGTTATTTTTTTTTTTAATTTTTATGTATTTTTTGTTCTCTATTTGTCAATTTTGTTAAAAATTTATAAAGCTTAACTGCAGCAAACGTTTGCAAAAAAAATCTGTATAACAGAGCAGCAACAACATCAGCTTTAACAACAATAATAAAACAGTGGCACAAATAACGACCACCCCACTGTTTAGTGAACGAATATTTTTGTTATTGAGTAGATGTTTTTAATTTTTGGTTTAACATTATGGATTTATGGTCATTGTATTAATTTGTTGTGGCTGCTTTATTTTATAAACATAAATATTTTATTTACTTGTGTGTTTTTTGTTTTCTTTTTGTAATTTATTTAATTTTTATTTATGTTTTATGCCTTTTTTGATTTTCTGGGTTAAAAGATTTTGTTTATAATTCAAATAAAAAAAACGGAAGACACTTTGATCAAGTTAAGCAATTTAAACAAGAGACTATAAGCTCTAAGCTGTGTTTGTTAAATGTATTAGATAAAGATTTATTTAAAGGTTTTCAACGATAAAATACATCTTGTCAATATTTTTGCTAATTAATTGTCATTTATGCAATTGAATTTATGTTAACAGAAACCTTTAGTTATACCATTTCAAAGGTGAAACACAAAATTATTTTAATAAAAAATTGCGAATATTTCAAGGTTTCGTATGTTCCTTTACTGTATCCTAACTCTACTCCAACGCTACTCTAGTTATACTCTTACTGTACTCTAACTCTACCCTAAATCTACTCTAACGCTACTCCAACTCTACTCTAACTCTCCTCTTACTCTACTCTAACTCTACGCTAACTCTACTCTAACTCTACTCTAACTCTACTCTAACTCTACTCTAACTCTACTCTAACTCTACTCTAACTCTACTCTAACTCTACTTTAACTCCACTCTAACTCTGTTCTAACTCTACTCTTACTCTACTCTACTCTAACTCTACTCCAACTCTACTCTAACTATACTCTAACTCTACTCTAACTCTACTCATACTCAACTCTAACTCTAGTCTAACTCTACTCTTACTCTACTCTAACTCTACTCCAACTCTATTCTAACTCTACTCTTACTCTTCTCTAACTTTACTCTAACTCTACTCTAACTCTGCTCTAACTCTACTCTAACTCTACTCTAACTCTACTCTAACTCTACTCTACCTCTTCTCTAACTCTACTCTAACTCTACTCTACTCTAACTCTACGCTTACTCTACTCTAACTCTACCTCTACTCTAGCTCTACTCTAGATCTACTCTAACCCTACTCTAACCCTACTCTAACTCTACTCTTACTCTACTCCAACTCTATTATAACTCTACTCTAACTCTAATCTAACTCTACTCTAACTCTACTCTAAGTCTAACTCTAACTCTACTCTAACTCTACTCTAACTCTACTCTAACTCTACTCTAACTCTACTCTAACTCAACTCTAACTCTACTCTACCTCTTCTCTAACTCTACTCTACTCTAACTCTACGCTTACTCTACTCTAACTCTACTCTAGCTCTACTCTAGATCTACTCTAACCCTACTCCTTCACTACTCTAACTCTACTCCAAGTTTATTCTAACTCTACTCTAACTTTACTCTAACTCTACTCTACTCTAACTCTGCTCTAACTCTACTCTAACTCTACTCTAACTCTACTCTTACTCTACTCTAACTCTACTCAACCTCTTCTCTAACTCTACTCTAACTCTACTCAACTCTAACTCTACGCTTACTCTAACTCTACTCTAGCTCTACTCTAGATCTACTCTAACCCTACTCTAACTCTACTCTTACTCTACTCCAACTCTATTCTAACTCTACTCTAACTCTAATCTAACTCTACTCTAACTCTACTCTAACTCTACTCTAACTCTACTCTAACTCTACTCTAACTCTACTCTAACTCTACTCTAACTCTACTCTAACTCTACTCTAACTCTACTCTAACTCTACTCTAACTCTACTCTAACTCTACTCTAACTCTACTCTAACTCTACTCTAACTCTACTCTAACTCTACTCTAACTCTACTCTAACTCTACTCTAACTCTACTCTAACTCTACTCTAACTCTACTCTAACTCTACTCTAACTCTACTCTAACTCTACTCTAACTCTACTCTAACTCTACTCTAACTCTACTCTAACTCTACTCTAACTCTACTCTAACTCTACTCTAACTCTACTCTAACTCTACTCTAACTCGACTCTAACTCTACTCTAACTCTACTCTAACTCTACTCTACTCTACTTCTTCTCTAACTCTACTCTAACTCTGCTCTACTCTAACTCTACGCTTACTCTACTCTTACTCTAACTCTACTCTAGCTCTACTCTAGATCTACTCTAACCCTACTCTAACTCTACTCTAGCTCTACTCTTACTCTAATCTAACTCTACTCTAACTCTTATCTAACTTTACTCTAACTCTACTCATACTCTACTCTAACTCTACTCCAACTCTACTCTAGCTCTACTCTAACCCTACTCTAACTCTACACTTACTCTACTCCAACTCTACTCTAACTCTAATCTAACTCTACTCTAACTCTACTCTAACCCTAGTATAACTCTACTCTAACCCTACTCTAACTCTACCCCAACTCTACTCTTACTGTACTCTAACTTTAACTTTAATCCATTAGTACTCAAATGATAATCCTACTGACTCCAACTTTTCTCGGCTCAACAAAATCCTAATTATTTTCAAAACTTTTATATTGTTCAATAGAACAAAAAGATTATTTCCAATTATGTATTAAAATCTAATGCTTTTGTATTCGCTTTATTTACAGGAAACATGTTAAAGCTACCAAGCATAACAGTACTTCTGACATTTTACACCTCAATTGTGGCAGCGACTAATATTGAAGGTTACCATTATGAAAAGCCCTCGGTATCACTAAGCCTAGTTTCAGGACCCTCAAATCTACAACATGGTCATAGTTTTGGACCACTATCCACAATACAACCATTACCGCCAGTACCTGCCTTACCACCACTGCCCACACCACGTGCAAAGGGACAATTCATACAAACTCAAACAATTTATCAAAGTCATCCAGTGGCCACCCTTAAAACATTCGAAAGTACTTATTTGCCTTCACCAGGTTCAAGTGTTGGCAAAATAGCACAACAATATCAATCGCCGGGTCTACAGCTACCACCTCCTCCAGCACAACGAGTACCGGCGCCAGCCGCTGCTGTAAGATTCGCTGCCCCGGAAACTGCATTTTCAGCACCTGTGGCTCCTAGCACAGGTTTGGGCTCTAATTTACGCAATCCAGCTCCTGCACCGGCTCAACCTTTACGCGTACCATTTGGCAAACAGGCAGTTATAAGTTTCCCCACCGCATCAGCAAGTGAAAATAGTTTCCAGGCCAGTGGACGTCAACTGAAACAATATGCTGTAATTGAAATCATCGACAATGACATTGAACAGAATACCCAACCCTTCTTGACCTCGCCCTTCTTCGACAGTTATCGTGCACATATTGGAGCCACCGGTACTGGTGCCGCTCCGCCACCACTTGGTGGAATACAATTGGGCTCTAGATCCAGCGCTTCACTCTTAGGACAACAACGTTTAACTCAGGGTCCGTCTAACGATGCAGTAGCCTTGGGTTCCGGTGGCTTGGGTTTCATACGTCTAGCCAATGGCAATGTCTACTTGGGTTCCGGTTCATTGGGTTATGTAAGTGGTCAACAGCATTCACAAGATCTTAATGAGGCCCGTACACGTACGGGAGCACCCCAACCAGATGCCTTACATTTTGGTCATGGCCCTTTGGGCAATCCAGCTAGATTTAACAAATTTGTATATAGATTTAAATGAATAAATGTTTTATTTTTATGCTAAATACATTAATATATAAACTACTACAGACATACACATACATACATATGTATATGTACTTTTATACATACATACACTTATTATTTTTAATATAAAAATATAAATATTTGCTTTGTAAACTATTTACTTAATTGTAAACATTATTAATTTTACAAACGTAGAATACGTCACAGCTCTGTATATACAATTTACAAATAATTTACCTACTTGTTTATAAATTATACGAATGTTTTTTGTTTTTATATGATTTTACTTTTTTTATAAACTGTACATACATACCTAAATTATGTTAATAACGAATATTGTAAATAAAAGGAAAATTGTTAAAAAAAAATTTATTCTTTGCGGTAAAGTTTCTGTTTTTCGGTTTTTTAATACCATTAGAATATAAAATTTTTGTAAGTTTCGTTTGTTAGGATTGTAAATAGAGTTTTTCTTTTCCCGGACTTTTTTATTTTCCGGGAAAGAGGTATTTATTTTTCAATTTCCCGGGATCCCGGGAATTTCCGCTCAATACAAATCGATGCAAAATATTATTTAATTTAATTTATTTGAACAAATAACATTTCCTGAGATCAATTAAATAAGTTTATAAATGCATTCCACTTTTTTATTTATGTGGCAATAAGGAAAAACTGCCAAGGTGCAACTAAACCTTCAAGTCTTCAAGTTCAAAAGCAGCGCTTAAAAAACTGCAGTCAAAGTAGAAAAACTGCCATTACTTCAACATCTTTATTTGTCATTGGCAAAAAAAAACTATTGCTTTTACTTCTAATTCATTAAATGTAAACAAATTTTCGTTTTTTGTTTGACATTTTTTCGTTTCGACTGAAGTTTTTTAAACCCTGTTCAAAAGTACATATGGCCAAAATTTCAATTATTTTGTAGGATTTTTGAGGAAGTTATAGCAAAATTACTTTTTGGCTTTTTGACTTTTTTCAATGTGCAATAACAGTTAAAATAATAAAATCCTATGATGGGCGACATTAGGAGTGTTTAGGAATAAAAACTTAAAAAACTATAACTGATGATTATATTAAATTCGGAGTAAATTTCCAAAAGCCACCTTTAAAGTTTTAAATTGTTCTCCTATAAAACTAAACGAATAGACTTAAGCACTTATTGCCACATAATTAGTTCAAATTCAACAGCATTTATATAAAGCCAAAAAAGATAAATTATTCAAACAAATTATTACAAAAAATTTCTTTTAAAATAGGATTTAAGCTCAGAATATGCATTTACAGAATCTTTTGAAAGGCTATTTCTTATTTTAATCAAGAAGATTTCAATGATAAAACACGTTTCCTTTCTACGGATGTTTGCCTTTATAGTAAAAGGAACATTATATAATCTCTAGACACTTCCTTCCTTTATTAAAATTTGTAATTCTTAAAAAAAAAAAAAAATATTTCCTTCGATTCGAATAATTGTTTTCTTTATTAATAACGTCTGTCATCATTTCTTTGAGAATCTAATCCGACAAATCTTTTATGTAGCTGCTCTGCACATAAAATCATTAGATTTTTTGAAGCAAGTGCGAACAACTTTTTTTCGTTTTTATAAAATAAACTGGGTCTTTAAAATTCTGTACATTTTTACTCTTCTTCTTTCGAAATTTCAGAGCATTAAACATTGCCTTTCTTATCGGATATGAATTGACATCTCTTTGGCGTTGGGCAAAAATGTCTTAATTCAGAAACTGTAGTTTTTCTTTATGTTAAATTGAAAACTATTTGCTTAGTCATAGACTTTTTCCTAAGAGGGGATGATAACGATTAGAAGCAGTTGTGCTAGACTAAAGTAATTTGAATCAAACAAAAGAAAAAAAATTAAATTAATGCTAATCAAAGACTCAAAATGCGTTTTTTTACCTAACCCTTTTTTGCCTAACGTCTAAGATATATTTCATGACACAACTTATTTACAAATTTACATACATATCAGCAGTAAAGTTGCCATAATTCAATAAAAAAATCCCGAAAAATGTGCGGGATTTCGGAATTTGTGTGCCGGGAAATCCCGTATGAGAAATACTAATTGTAAATAATATTCATGCATGATATCCAGTGATGCCAACACTTATGACACTAAACGTGTGAAGGAATATGAAAAATGGGCTAAATTAAGAAATTAACTTTTTATTACATTTTAAAGGATTTTTTTTTTTTTTTTTTGCAAAAAAGTTCAAAAAAGGCACAAATATATTTTTTTTAGTAAACACTAAAACTCTTGAACAAAACAAAATTGGCGGGAAATTCGTAGATTGTACAACAATGAAAAAAAGAGCTAAATCTTGCCCGAAAAGGGCTAATATGCCATCACTGATGATATTTGACATAATCGAAGTGATCATTTACTAAAAAATGTTAATTTGTGTCGTTCGAAAATGACCTAATTCCATTGAACGATATCCTAATAGGAATGGTAAGGACTTTTTAATAGATCCTTTTTAAATGTTCCTCGTGCCGCAATTGCAGTTCGTTGGATCATCACATGCTTTTCGTTCACTTATTTCTGTAAACTTAGAGCAAGGTATTTTTTTTCTGTAGGGATTTTGCCTTCATTTTTATATCGTGACATAAGACAATTTCAAATGTGATCCAAAACAAAATATTTTTTTGCTATAAACATATCAGCCGTTTACCACTATCATCGGCATGCAGGTGGGCGTAGATGAAAAAAGGTACAAGTTTAAGAAATTGTGAAAACATACATACATACTTATATGCGATTTGTTAAAAAAGTTAATATTATGAATAAAAATTTACCGGGAGTTTTTCCCTTCTGCCATTTTTTCTATATAAATTCAATTGTAAAAATGGGAAAAGCGAAAAAACTCATTGGGAATTTTTATTCATAATTGGGCTGATTTTTTGTTTCAAACATTTTAAAAAACACATAATAATTCTTATTTAGCTGTTACACCATAAAGGAAAACAATCCCTAACAAATGTTCGAGAAGCTTTCGCGTTTCTCGTTCATTCATTATTCAAACTAAAAAAGCAGGAACGGTGAACAAAAACGACATTGAACCATTCGGATCGGTCGGAACGATTTCACAAAACAAACGATTTTGCCCAACTTTTGTGTTCATTAACAGGGTTGGCAGATCGATTGGGATGCATAGGCGGAATGCGATGGGCATAACCTATTTTAATGAAATATTATTATTTATAGTATAATATAATGCTCGGTGCCAAATTTTAATGATCTTTAGACTTTGCACAAAAAGGTACTTTTGCCATGTACCAAAAGTTACAAAAATTTGGCACAATATAACAAAATTATACATGTAACGTTGAGCCTTTAAGAGTTTCGAAAAATGTAACACATGTAACCAAACGGCATCCCTAATGGGAACACTTCCTAGTAAAAATTATTGAAATTAAACAATAATTTTCTGTTATTGAGCCACCCTGTGATGTTATACACTTGTTTGAAAAATCCTTTGCCCCCTATCTCCCCTCGTGGGACTACGATTCGGCCCATTTTCAATAGGCTTGGTCCTTGTGCCAAGTAGAACCTATGTAACAAATTTTATTAAATTACCTCTAAAATTGCCACCTGTACTTTGCGCACAAGGTTATATGGACAGCCAGCCAGCCGGACGGACATCAGAAAGTGATACTAAGTCGTTCGGTATACTTTAAGGTGGGTCTAGGACCATTATATTACGGTGTTACACACATCAGCACTAATGCATTATACCCTCTCCACTATTGTGGTGTGGGTATAACTATTGAATTAAATTTTTTTCCTTCGACCATTCTTTTTATTAAAACATTTTTTATATGTTATTTTTTTATCTATCTTCTATATATATAAAAATGAAAAATGTTTGTATGTGTGTTTATTTGTTTGTTTGTTTGTTTGTTTGTTTGTTTGTTGGCTTATAGACTCCTAAACTACTGAACCGATTTTCCTGAAATTTTTACAGATACATCACGTGAGCCCTAAAAATAAAATAGGCTACTTATTAGGGGCAGGGGAATTGGTATCCCCCATAGGATGCCAATATTAATTATCGCATATATTAAGATCCGCTGCACGCATTATGCAGAACTTTTGGTAGTAAGATCTTCTGAGCCCCAAAATTAAAATAAAATAGCAGCGGGGGAAGTGGAATCCCCCATAGGACGCCAATGTTTAACATCGCATATCTAAAGAACTGTAATAGTGAGAATGTTCAAACTTTCTAGAAGTCACTCTTATGGTATACAACACTTTTGAAAATAACAATAAAGCGGGTAGGCGCAGGGGGGGAAATACCTCCCATAGGATGCATATATTAAATATCGCTCAACTGAAGAATTATTAAAGGGAGAGTCTTCAAAAGTGGTTAAAGCTATTAATATAGTAAACTATAAATTTCAATATACAAATGGGCGGGGTAGACGGGGGAGGAGCAGTACCCCTCATATATAGAAATATTGTTCAGTCAGAACAATAAAGATAATTGTTATTTTCTTTATATTGTATTTTGTAGTTCTATTTGTTATGAATTAATTCCTTTACTTATTTTGTGACTCTAACTCGCCCTTGAATTGTTTAAATTTATAAATACATAATTACATACATATTAACATACATTCAGTTCTAACGGGAATACATTTCTACATTCCTACATTTCATACATATTGAAATTTGTTTTTAAATAATAAGTCAGTAGTTCTTGGACAATTGAACAATAAAGTCATTAAGTACAAAGTCAAAATCAGTTCTCGCTCTTGTTTGTTTTCAATTTTATTTTTGCCAAATTTAATGGTTGTTCTCTTTTGCTCACACATAAAATTGGCGACCGTGACAGGACACAGTTATATTAAATAAAACTTTAAGTCTAATTAAAGAAGTTAAATTAGAAATATATATTAAACTGTGTCCAATAATCAAATTAAAGAGAACAAATTATTAAAAAAAAACACACACAAACATCATCACCATCATCGTCTGCGTTTTGTATTCACCAGCTATCTCATCATCATCATCGCCTGCGTCAATATCAGCCAACTGCAACGTCACAGCATCATAGTCATCGCTTGAAGCCCAACAATTACCATCATCGTCATCGTTAATTCCAACATATTTTCTGTCGTCGCTTGCGTCTTCGTATACCACTTCAGTTCAAACCAAACATCATTTCTCTTCGCTGCTAATATAGGATCACACAACCATCTGTACTATCATCGTTTACCATTTGCTAGTCGTCGCCCTCTGCTACAGTTTTCTCATCAACACAGTAAGTTACCTACACTCTTAAACAACAACAGCAAGATTTATTTCTTCGCACATTGCGCTTGCTAACAAGCTTTCAACCAATATACGTACGTACAAACATATGTACAGATTAATTTGGTTGAAAACAGAATTTAAAAATTAGTGTTGGCACTAACCAGTAATTGTAACCAGTGTTGGGACTTTTGAGTACTGTTGGTACTTTTTGAACAACGAGTGGTACCTTTTTTAACAGTGGTTGGTACTTTTTAATTACGGTGGTACCTATTCGAAAGATTATAATTTTTTTTAAATTTTTATCAACTTTAAATAATTAAATCAATTGTAAACATGAACAACGATAACACCGATGCGGGAGCCATTTCGCTTGCTTCTTTAAAGCAGCAACGGGCAACAATGAAACGAAATATAACCCAAATGAAGAATAAAATTGAAAAAGATGGAGGTTCATCGGATTTCACAATTCTCGAGTGCCGATTGCAAATTGTGGAATCATATTTCAAACAATTAAGCCATATTCAATCCCAGATTGAGAAGTTGGACGATAATGACACTAATCGATCCGAGATCGAGGAACTTTTTATTTCAGTCAAGGCGCCATTGGTAAATTTAATGAATAAAAAACGTAGGTCAAGCGATGTCGAACAAAGCTTTTTGAATGTTACTCAATCTTTGTCAACACATCAACACCGTTTGCCCCAGATAAAACTACCTAAGTTCGATGGGAAGTATTCGGAATTTTCGAGATTTTTGAGCACCTTCAATACGTTGGTTCACAACGAATCAAGTATCCCTACGATCGATAAATTTAATTATTTGCTCAATTGTTTGTCAGGGCAAGCCTTAGCCCTTATAGAACCCTTTCAAGTGACCGAGTCAAACTACCAGAAAGCATTGGATAGTTTAATCGAGCGATATGACAACAAATCGTTAATATTTCTTGATCATATTAACTCATTATTTTCTATACCATCAATAACTAAACCAAATGCTACTTCGCTTCGCTCAATTATTGATAATGTATCTGCTCAACGAAGTTCCTTGCTTTCACTGGGGTCGGAGTTAGATGTGATGAATGCCATCATCATACATATTGTTTTGTCAAAAATAGATGAAGAATCAAAAAGGACTTACGACGAAAAACAAGATTTTAAATCTTTGCCATCATGGGATCGTTGCTTCGAAGTCCTTAATCGTCGTTGCCAGTTTTTAGAAAGCCGTAATACACAGGTGGATTCATCTCATCTTCGAGACAATAAATCTAAACAATTTATCAAGCGTACAGGATCATCATTAATTGTATCAACCACGCTCTGTGAGTATTGCAAGTCTAAGGATCATTTTATTGGAAGCTGTCCTACTTATTTATCGTTACCTGTACCTCGTCGATTCGATTTCATTAAAACTTCAAAGCTCTGTATAAACTGTATTAAAAAGGGACATTTAGTTTCTCAGTGTCCATCAAAATCTCGCTGTCGTACTTGCAGGGTTTCGCATCATACGTCTCTTCACAGTTCAAAGGATCAACCAGCCAATAGCACAGGCATTTCTTCGCATCAACACAACACCATTCATCTTCGAATCCTTCGTGTCAACATACTTCTCCTTCGCATTCATCAGCTCAGCCTTTTGGTGCCTCATTGTTTCAACCATCTTTTTCATCATTAAACCAGCCATCGACGTCCACGCACGCTAATTCAGCCTCAACTCATCTTACTCAATTTTCGTCGTTTGTCACACGTAGTTGTCGAATAAATTTGCTTCCTACTGCTATTATATTCATAAAAGATTCGTTTGGTACTCTTCAACCTCTTCGAGCCCTACTCGATTCGTGTTCTGAAGTTAGTCTCATAACACAAGAGGCTGTTAATCGTCTTCGTCTGAAACAGAATAGAACTACTCAAGAAATTTCTGGCATATCTAATATTCGCACCCAATTAAAACACTTCGTAACAGCTACAATTAAATCACGCGTGTCTAACTTTGAGTGGACAACAAGTTTTCTAGTAACAAAATCAATTTCGTCGCAACATCCAGCAGAACCAATTAAAGCATCAAACTGGAACATCCCAAATGGTCTTAAACTCGCAGATCCACAATTTCACGTACCTCAACGCATCGATGTCCTTTTGGGTTCCGAAATTTTCTTCGAACTGATCCTTGACGGCAAAATTTCTCTCGGCAATGGTCTGCCTTGCCTTCTAAATACTTCTCTCGGATGGGTCATAGGTGGCAGTATTAACAATCAACTTCCGCAACGTGCATTAGCGTGTAACGTTATTACTAAAGGCGAGGATCTGGACTCGTTACTGAAAGCCTTCTGGGAAATTGAAGAATTTAATCAGCATTCACCTTGTTTCACTGAGGAGGAGAAACTTTGCGAGGAGCATTTTGTTCACAATACTCTTTTCCATCACAGCGGTAGAGTACAGGTTCGTTTACCATTTAAATCTTTAATCACACAACTTGGTAGCTCATTTGAAACAGCGCGTCGGAGATTTTTATATTTGGAAAAACGATTTTCAAAGGATGAAAATTTAAGAAAAATGTATTCTGATTTTATGGACGAATATATTCAACTAGGTCACATGTCTCCTGTTAGTTTCAATAGCTTAAATTTATCGCATTATGTTATTCCTCATCACCCAGTTTTACGCCCACAAAGTACTACAACTAAACTTAGAGTTGTATTTGACGCCTCCTGTCGTACGTCAACGAATGTTTCCTTAAATGAAGCCCTAATGGTAGGTCCAACGATACAACAAGAACTAATTATAACAATTTTATCTTTTCGTTTGAATAAATTAGCACTATCTGCTGACATTTGCAAAATGTATAGGCAGTTTTTAGTCGACGAAAGAGATCGCAACTATCAATTAATCTTATGGAGAAAAAATACAGGTAGTCCTATCAGTCTTTATAAGTTAAATACAGTGACATATGGCACATCATCTGCTCCTTTTCTTGCTGTAAGAAGCTTGTTTTTTATAGCGGATTTTTATAAAAACGAATTTCCTGTTGGTTCTGAAATTCTTAAGCAAGATTTATACGTCGATGATTTGCTCACGGGGGCAGATGACTTCTCTGAACTTTTAAGTAAAAAGGATGAAATCATAGGAATACTGCAAAAGGCTGGAATGGAACTATCAAAATGGAACTCGAATTGTCCAAATGTTGCTCCTGGAAATGAAGAGCTGCATTTAAAAACAAACAACGATTCTATCACCAAAGCTCTTGGAAGCCTAAAGATGACGTGTTTTGTTTTCGTTTCGATTTGTCAACAATTGAAGGTCCAACAAAAAGGTCCGTGTTATCAACTGTTGCAAAAATATTTGACGTCCTTGGTTTATTGAGCCCTATCGTTATTTCATGCAAAATCCTAATTCAAGAAATGTGGAGGCAAAAGTTAGATTGGGACGCACCACTCAACTCACGTTTATCGAATCGATGGAAAGAAATTGAAGAAGGTCTTCCCTATATCGCGAAAATTGAACTACCAAGATTTGTCGGAACATCGCCGCAAACAAAATTTAACATCCACGGATTTGCAGATGCTTCTCAGTTAGCATACGGCTGTTGTCTTTATATACGTGTCGCTACTCAGAACGAATTCAAGTCAACCTTGCTCATAGCAAAATCTAAAGTAGCTCCAGTTGCTAGTCAATCCTTGCCTCGATTAGAACTTTGCGCCGCCTTGCTATTAAGTAGAACCTGGGATAAAATAAAATCTAAATTCAATCGTTTCAATTATCAAATTTACTTCTGGTCGGACTCAACAATTGTTTTAAATTGGCTCACCAATCATTCATCATCGTACGTTTGTTTTGTCGCTAATCGTGTTTCGGAAATACAAAACCGATCTCACAATATACCTTGGAGATATGTGCCTTCAAAGCAAAACCCAGCAGATATAGTTTCCAGAGGCTGTCTCGCAAACGATCTCGTGAATTCAATATGGTTTACCGGACCTAAATTTCTTTCAGAACCAGAGGCAAGTTGGCCAAAGGGCAATATCGAAAATACAGAGCTTCCACAACAAGAAATGAGAAAATCTTTACTCAAAACCACCATCGTTACCGAATCAATCATCGATCATTTATGTTCTCGACACTCGTCATATCTTCGCATTCTTCGTATTATCGTTTATATTCATCGTGCCTTTAAAAAACAATTCCGCAACCAGTTTATAACACCTGAAGAGCTACAATCATCGTTTTACAAAATTATTCATCACATTCAGCACTCAACATATCAAGAAGAGATCCAGTTGCTCAATAAAGGAGAGAGTTTAACACCAAGTCTTCAAAAGCTCACCCCATTTTTGGGCAACATACAATGCTTCAGTTCAACTTTAGCAATCATTCGTGTAGGCGGCCGACTAGCAAATGCACCACTTTCATTTGAAACAAAATTCCCGGCGCTGCTACCAAAAGATCATAGATTTACAACAATCTTCGTCGAATATCTCCATCGCAAACACTTGCATGCTGGTTCCAAAGCTCTCCTATTGATTCTTCGTCAGCAAGTTTGGATAATAAATGCGAGAGAAATTGTAAGAAAAGTCGTTCGAAGTTGTGTGCACTGCTTCAAATATGACCCTCGTATACTGCAACAAGTAATGGGTAACCTTCCTGCAGATAGATTCAAGGCTCAACGTCCCTTCTTCGTTTCTGGTGTGGACTTTTGTGGTCCCTTCTAAACGTCGTATCGAATTCAGCGAAAAGCTCCTTATAAGACTTATGTCGCCATTTTTGTTTGCTTCTCCTCCAAAGCTATTCATATTGAGTTAGTGTCTGACCTTTCAACTAATATGTTTCTTTTATGTTTAAAAAGGTTCATTAGCAGACGTGGCATACCTCAGACGCTTTATTGTGATAATGCGACAAATTTTGTTGGTGCCAGCTCCAAGCTTCAAGAGTTCAAGCAGCGTTTTTTTGATGATGACAATATTAAAGAGCTCATGCATTCCAGCACCGTCACCGGTTTCAAATTTATGTTCATCCCCCCTCGTTCTCCACACTTCGGTGGCCTTTGGGAGTCTGCCGTGAAGTCTACTAAGAAACTTTTAGTTAAAAATATGTCGCAAACGAACCTCACATACGAAGAGCTTCAAACCATCCTGATCGAAGTAGAAGCCATTTTAAATTCTCGGCCATTAGCACCAAGATCTGACGATCCAAATGATGGTGAAGCATTGACTCCTGCCCACTTGCTAATTGGTTCATCTTTGATGGCACTTCCAGACGAAACACTGATTGATAGTAACATTAAATACTTAAAGCGATGGCAACTTGTAACGTACCTCAAGCAGCAGTTCTGGCTCCAATGGGTCCGTGACTATGTGTTAGATTTGCAACAAAAATGCAAGTGGTTCAAGTCCAAAGAAAATGTAAAAGAAGGAGCTCTAGTTATCATACACGAAGACAATCTTCCACCTCAGCAATGGGTTTTAGCTCGTATTACCAGGGCGTTCCCAGGTAGTGACGGAAAAGTAAGAGTGGTAGACCTACAAACATCCAAGGGGATTCTTCGGCGATCCATCCACAAAATCGCACCTTTCCCAATCGAAGCCAATTAAAAGTGCCTTTTAATGGGGGCAGTATGTTCAGTCAGAACAATAAAGATAATTGTTATTTTCTTTATATTGTATTTTGTAGTTCTATTTGTTATGAATTAATTCCTTTACTTATTTTGTGACTCTAACTCGCCCTTGAATTGTTTAAATTTATAAATACATAATTACATACATATTAACATACATTCAGTTCTAACGGGAATGCATTTCTACATTCCAACATTTCATACATATTGAAATTTGTTTTTAAATAATAAGTCAGTAGTTCTTGGACAATTGAACAATAAAGTCATTAAGTACAAAGTCAAAATCAGTTCTCGCTCTTGTTTGTTTTCAATTTTATTTTTGCCAAATTTAATGGTTGTTCTCTTTTGCTCACACAAATATTAATAAGAGCCACTGCACGCATTTTGTTGAACTTTTGGTAGAAGGATCTTCTGAGCCCCAAAATTAAAACGAAATAGCGGCGGGGGTAGTGGTACCCACCATAGGACGCCAATGTTTAATATCGCATATCTTAAGAACTGTTATAGTGAGAATGTTCAAACTTTGTGGAAGTCACTCTTATGGTATACTTCACTTTTGAAAATAAAAATAAAGCGGGTAGGCGCAGGGGGGGAAATACCTCCCATAGGATACATATATTAAATATCTCTCAACTCAAGAACTATTAAAGGGAGAGTCTTCAAACGTGGTTAAAGCTACTATTATGGCAAACTTTAAATTTCAATATAGAAATGGACAGAGGAGGAGCAGTACCCCTCATAGATAGAAATATAATTTAGAGCCGCTGCACTCTTTTTATTAAATTTTTTGTAGTATGATCTTCTGAACCCCAAAATTGAAATAATGTTACCCCCCATAGGATGCCAATGTTTAATATCACATATCTTAAGAACTGTTATAGTAAGAATGTTCAAACTTAGTAGAAGTCACTCCTATGGTATACTACACTTTTGAAAATAAAAATAAAGCGGGAAGGCGCAGGGGGGAAAACCTTCCATAGGATGCATATATTAAATATCTCTCAACTGAAGAAGTGATTTAAGCAGTGTAGCGAAGCGCACCGGGTAAAGCTAGTAATCTATATAAAACTATAAAAACTATATAATTTACGATTGAAAAATTAAACGAAAAATACTCAACAATAATTTAAAAAACTACCATTAAATCAGTGATGCAAAATGTGGCACAATTGTGCCATTTGTGGCACTTTTGAATGCTTGATGGCCCTGTGGAAATCTATTTTGGCCCTTTCAGGTCAAAATTTAATCTTGCAGAGATTTCTGTAAGAGGGCTTCAAACCTTCAAACAAAATTTTTATAAAATATAGTAAAAAAAACTTCTCCTGTAAAATTTTGTTTTTGTCGCTTAAGCTTTTTTACAACATGAAATTTATTAAAATTTGTATTGATAATCTTTCATTCTTGACTGACCTGGGAAACGAACCCAGGTTTCACGGACAGGTTGCCCTGACACGTTTCGATAGTAACCACACTTTCTCTTCAGGGGGTTTGCCGTTTAACACTCCTCGCCATTGACGACGGCTGGCTGTCAATAGTCAAACATCAATCTTTAAAACAAATGTTATTCCACTTGGTGGATCGAAATTTGTTGCGAATGATTATCAATTTTATCAATTTTAATTGATTTACATGTTCTTCCTTAAAAAATTAATTTTAAAATATTTTCAATTTAATGAGAATTGTAATTATTTTCACAAAAAAAAAAAAAATAATGAAAACCCCACACAACAACTTAGACACATCTTTATGAAAAGCGGACATACAATACGTATATTCAATGTCTGGCAGAAATCGGAATGAAGTCTCTAAGAATGAAGTCAACCAACGTCGGAGTATTTTGCTATCTGGGTAAAAACATAATAATAAAATATATTAAACAATTTTTTGGCCCTATCAGAGCTATTTTGGCCCTCTTAAATCATAAATTTGGCCCAAAACAAAAAAACTCAAAATGAATCACTGCATTAAATTGCTTAAAAATAGATCAGAAAGTTGTATCACAAATAATTCTCTAAGGTGATTCATCGGTAGGGTACCATTTTCTCACATCAACAGTATCATTTATAATCGAAACATTAGCTCTTTACTATTTCGACTTTACTCCAAAACTTTTTTATGGACAATTTTTCTTAACTATTTATTTCTTGCTCTGTAAAATTAAGTTCAAAAGATTGTAGAAGAGATAAGCACAAATTTTTAAATCAAAGCTGAAATGATGGCAAGCGATGACTCAAAAAATTTACCTATAATTTTTATTAACAATTTTAGTAGTATGCTATCACAAATCGTAAACATTTGCCAAACGTATAGAGTTTTTCAACATTACTGAAAAGACCCTTTATTTTAATGATTTCAAAAAATCTGTCCTTTTTCCCTACCGCCATATATTTAGAACAAAATTTCTACGAATAGGGATTTTTTTCCTACGTATAACATCACTGGAGCCACCTATTGTTTTTACTGAGCCAACACGCTACCAACTACGATTTTAGTCAAGCTCACAGGTTTGTAACTATACTAATAGTTGAATAAGTTGAAAAATAATGTGGTGTGAAATAAATGGTGGTTGAGCCGACTTATTAGTTTCATTAATGCCCAATTGCGTTATTTAGTTTAGACACCAACCTGATATTAAAATAAGTTGTTTTAAAAATTAAGCATGTATGTAAACTTTAAATTTTTTACATGGAACACCCAACGCTAAATAGTAAAATAACATATTAACACGAACACAAAGAAAATGTTGCATCTGGCTATGTCAGTGTCTCTTAAATATTCACAAAGGAAGGACAACTTTATCACATTAAAAATCATGTTTTTAGGTAGTACAGGGTTTGCTTAAATTTTTTTGACTTATTTAATAATTATATTGTCTTTGTTAGTTTTTTAGCAGTTTAATATGAATAACTACTATGGTATCCACTCGATTAATCTTTGTTCGATTAATCGAGATTTTTCCGCCATTATTTGATCGAATAATTAAAATAGCCAATTTCGAATAACGAATAACTCGAACAGTTTATGTCAGTTGATCGATTAAAATTAATTTCTTAGAAAATTATACTTTTTAATGTAAAAATATTTTGCTTAGATTTCTAACCTTAAAACTAAATTACATGTTGTTACCTTTTGCATTTATTTTCGTTATTCATACTTTTAAACATATTTTAGTCCATTTTTAGATTTGAGCGTGTGTGACAAATTGTGTAAATCGCTATAAACAGGGTTTAAAAACTGCAGTCGAAACCAAAAACTGTCGAACAAAAAACTAAAATTTGTGTACAACTTTTCGCTTTTTTAGTTTGTTTGATAGCGACTGTTTACATTTAATGAATCAGAAGTAGGGTTTTTTCCCGGTATTTCCCGTCAATTATTTTATTTCCCGTTTTCCCGGTATTTGTTTTGCGGGATCCCGGGAAATAACAAATTGCTCATAGATTCAGAAAACAGCTATTTTTACTCTGAAATTTGGTTTTCTTTTCTTTAAAAATAAGAATCTGTGTATGGGTTGTCGATTAGATCCATTACAGGAAGTGAGTACATACGTAAAGCAATTTCTCCTGCTGCAATAAATCTATTAAAAGCGCAATGGGCAGTGCAGCAGTTTATAATTAATAAATTAAGTAAAGTTAAGTGAATAGTTGATAACGAACATACATTCAAAATAAGATGCAGGCAGTAAATTCTCATTGTCCATGGACAAGTCTTAAAAATAGGAGATACCTAAACATATCACTCCTTCATTGCAACATAGTCATATCTAAAAAAACACATTGTCCTAAAGATTGCAGATGGGCCTAATGAAAAGAAAAGATTTGTAAGAAGTAGTCCGGATGATGCTATTTTTGGCATCAACCTTGACATCAGAAGCATGCAACAACGGTGCACTTTTAACTATGTGTCCAACCTCGGTAAAAATGTGAACGAATTTTTTCGGAAACATGGTAATAAAACAGTAAATAATATCAGAAATATACTCTTTGACGACTCACTAAGCGCTTTAAGACGTTAAAAAATTTTAATATATTTATTAAAATATTTTATGAATTAACTTTTTGATCTTATATCTTGATACCTCATTGTTATGGTTTTTATGAATTAAATTGTTACGTTTATGTTATCTTTTTATTATGTATCTAGAGCATAATATTAAGGAACTTACATATTAAAGCGTAAGGTAATAATTATTCAAGTTCCGCTTTCAATTTTCAATTAATTTTTGTAGCATTTAAGCATTTATTTTACTTACTTTGTAAACAAGTTCCCTTACGTTTGTTTATAAACGTTTTCTTCATTAATTAAAAACAAATTTACTTTGTATTATTTGTATGGAGCGGGATCCCGGGAAATTTAAAAAAAGTTCCCGCTCTCCCGGGAATCGAAAAACTCGGGGAAAAAAACTCTAATCAGAAGTAAAAACAAATGTTTTTTTTGGCCAATGGCAAATGAAGAAGTGGAAGGAATGGCAGTTTTTCTACTTTGACAGCAGTTAAACGCTGACTATAAACGTTAAATTGGTAAAAAAATTCATCAGCAATTATAAATGTATAAACTAGTACTGTCAGATTATGGGTTATCTGTTATTACCGGAATGTCAATTTTTTTATTACATCGTATCTTCTAATCGGCTGGATGTTGACATTTAGGATATCATTAGATCCATCTTAAAAACTTAAGTGTCCTTGTTTGAAAACGAAGTGTCTGATTTTTGTCGTGAAATAGTAATACGTTTAAAAATAAATTAACAAACCTGTAAAGTAGTGTAGAGTAGACTTAAAAAAAAAATTCCTTATATATAGTGCATACGTTGAATTCTTATCTTTACCAGAACTTCTCTTAAAATCAGGGCAAACTACGGTGATTTAAAAAAAAAATCAACTGAGAATCTCCATCGACTTCAATGCAATTTCACTATATTTCCAGGAATAATAAATTGGCTTAAAATGTTTTTCATAACTGGCTGGCACCTCTCTTTTTCTTTTTAATAATAAATAAAAGTATGAGTTCAAATAGTTTTTCCTATTAAATAAAATTATTTGAATTCTTCGAGTAATTCGAGTAATTCGAACAATTTAAAACCTTTATTCGATTAATCGAGCAATTAAAATTCAAAAATTGATTAATTCCTTACTCGAACAAAACCGAAAGTCGAATAATTGGATACTCTAATAACTACACAATCGAACAATGTGCCAAAACAATTGAATATTTCCAAGTTCAACAATCCATTGCGCCGACACAACTTGCATTTGAATGTGCTGATTGAACTCATATGCCCTATTTAATGGCTACGTCAAATAGAAAACTACAGTTTTTGCACTATAAAGAACGCAAAAGCAGTTCATCAGCGACAATTAAACCCACTTAGGTGTACAGTTTGCTGCAATGTTACGTTTTTTTTGGAAATGACATTCGTGTCATACATGAGCGATGTAAAACATTTTTTAGACCAGCTGTGGAAATCCATACAACCTTGTTCTTTCAACACATACTGCAAGGGCCTTAATAGCTTTGGTAAGGGACATATTCATAGAAGTAATTTTTTGCATACAAAATATTTTAACGGTTTTCTACATTTACTGGATTTAACAGCTCCAGACAGTTTTCATTGAGGATATTTGAGGTGAACACGAACACCATCCCCCAAAAAAAAGCAAACATTTGAAATGAACGCATGGTAATTATAGCCGAAAAATTATGGATATATGGAAATATATTAAAAAATCACTTTTCAAAGCCAATCAGAAAAATTCACCAATAATATATGTACTGTACTTAAAAAAACCATAATAATCGCATTAATACAAAGAATTTGTTTTCAAAATCTTTTCCTTTAAAAAACAAGTACAAAAAAAATTCACTACGCATACACTACAAAAAAAAAACCCACGTAAGCTAAAAGTTCACTACGCGTTTAATAAAAAATACAAAACAGATACCATAAAAAACCTACACGTACTCTAAAACAAGATCGGTAATCTATCTTAGTGTTTGCGTTCGTCAGCTCACAGTCGTTGTGTATCGTATTTTATTTGTGTACAAATTCATAAACACAAAAATAAGATTTAGAGTTTGTGTTTTAAAAAAATTCACTGTGTTAGTGTAAAATTTTTATTTATTTTTTTTTTTAGAACTCTTTTTTTCTTGTTTTTTTCAAAAAAAACTAAAAAAATTTTCAATACCGTAAAAACCAGCTCAGAGATAACGCAATTTTGACGATTTTGTTTTAAGAAATTTTGGCACATTCGCGTTCTTGATTCTAAAAATAGTCAACGTCATATAGGATTTAGTGGATTTGAATTATAAGCGGCTAATACCTGATCAGACTATCATGGGTGAGCTGTACCGACATCAATTGATCTCTTAAAAGAGTGCAAACCACGAAAAAAGCCACAGACAACATGATTGTAATAAATAGTAAAAGGCTGTTTAAATCATAATAAAAATTATGACTTCTTTGATTATAATATTTTCGAATTTTCTGAACCCCATATTGATGTTTTTGGTGACCAGATCAAAGCTTATTGCTGGCTTTGTCTGCTAATGTGCCAAGTCCAGTTTTTATGAAAAATGAGATTTTAATGTATTATACAAGTAAAAATAACTCTAAATACATCGTATACAAATATAAAAATAACCTTATTTTTTTTTTGTTGTGTTGTTAAAAACGATAAAAATTTATATTAAAAATACTCGCTTAATCCAAACAAACAAGACGTATTTCAAAGACGGATATTCCTGCTATTAAATACGCTCCAAATAATATTGTTACGTTACTGCCTTTCAATAACGTGTTGGTTTATTTCCTTTATAATAGACCTCTTGAGTTCTTTATTGCAACTTTAAACACTGTTTACAGTTTATAGCACTTATTTATTATTTACACAGCTTTATTTAGTACTAATGCCCAATTTTGAGGATAGTAACTAAATCTTAATTAAGTTGATTTTCATAAAAACTTAAATCGTATTTAAATACAGATTGATTTTTTGAGTTTTATTTGAAAAGTCTTATTTAAATCAGATAAAAGTATTATAGCACTACTAAATACAAAAAAATATCATAAGAAAGAATAATTACCTTGTAGGTGGTTTAAAAAAACAGCTGGTTGTTATTGCTTTGCCTCTTGTTGTTGTATTGTCGTGATATTGAGGCCACCTTGCTAAAATATTAAAATAGAAACTTAAGCTGAAATTAAGTGTACCACATCGGTGAATTAAGTTTGATTTAAGTTTTTAGTGAAGAAGAGAATTTTGTATTTAAAACGATTTTAAACATAAATGTGTTTTAATATCAATCCCGAAAATTGGCCATAAGTCACTTTAACAACCGTTATTTATAGCTTTTATTCAAAACCAACTATAATTTTCTCCGCGTGATGCGCTCTTATCTTCACAAAGTTTAAAATAAGAATGATCTTACTATGCTAGCCGCCGCAATTATTTATACTACCATTTGGCCATCTAGAACATTCGAAATGTTTTTCGAAGGTTCGAGGCTTTACTATTCACCACTCTATTTGATTTATGGCGCTTTTTAACGGTCATTTCGAGGGCTTTCTGCACATTGGGATTGAAGTGTTCTAAATTATAACAATTTTTAATAACAATGTAAACTAATAAAATTACTTATGAATACAAGATAACTAATAAATACAAGATAACTACAAATTATAACTTATTCTTAACCAATAACTACATCTAATTCTTAACTAAAGTTACTTTCGTAACAATAAAATATAAAGTAAGATTCTCTAAAGTATGGATAATTTCACCTCAAAGAATAAATAAAAATTTGGACGCAAAAAAGAGTTTCCGAATTTGGAACAACTTTGCCAAGAAAAAACGAAAATAACATCTAAAAACAAGTAAGAAATATTATAATCAGTCAAGCCCGACCAAATGATACCCTAAATGGGCCGTCTTTCTACTCTCTTGTTTTTTTTTTCTAATACACTCGGCACTTTTCTTACATTTTTCAATTCAATTTTAAAATTCTTTAACACATTCCATGCTGCCAATTGCAATGTATGTGCAGCACTTTGCCCAACTGGTAAGAATCCACATACGTTATAGGATTCAGCGAACATCTGATTTGAAAAATCTTAACTTTTTCGATATCGTTCAGGATAATTTTACAGGAGCTTTGATGTTTTTGCAGCCTTTGCTCCATGATCTGTTTTTACAGAATTTATTTGGCTTAACCCTGTATGGTTACTGTTCGTCGAATGTATTCAAATTACGCTCTTTTTTCAACAACGTTAGCCGATGATGAAAGCTTTAAAAAGTTTAATAGTTTGAAATCAAAAAAGAGTTAAATTCGCATCGAATTTTGCGAGAGAAAAAAAATTTATTTTATATTATTATTACATATTATTTTTTAATAAAATGTTTAAAAATTTTTTTTTGTTAATGTTTTACTTTAAAAATCTTTTCGCTAGAATTTTTTTAAATAGTTCGTCGATTTGACGAAAAGTAACCTTAATGTACCTTCCAGGGTTAAATGTTTATAAATTTTTTTAAGGATACTTAACACTTGTTCCTTAATATACCATTCCCATTGTGTATATCTTAACATCAGAATTTTTATTTATTTTTTGGATATAAACTGCCATTGTACTTCTATCTATTCTACTTGCAAAGCCTAATTTTAGGGGTGGCAAGTCATGACGTCCAGTGACACAGTGTCCATGGACAATCTGACGCTTTTAAAAGTGTCATAATTTCCATCGGAGCAGTGTCGTAATGACACTTTGCAGAGTGTCATAATGTCCACAACATGTTTACAAACTCAAACTCTCCTCTATTTTTTAACAAATACGGCTTCGCTAACTAAAGCGTTTCTGCATAGTCGGCCTTCGTTCGGAAACAAGGCAGATTCTAGGAGCTTTACTTAGCGAGACCGATATACCATAGAGGATAAAATCCTTGCGCAAGGCGGAAGCCCGGCTATGCCAAGATACTTTAGTTAGCGCAGCCGGTATTTGTTAAACCATAGAGGAGAAAATCCTCATCTGTTACGTACTAGGCTTCTGGCTTACGAAATAAATGATTACAAAAGATAATTTTTAGTCAAGTCCTTTCGATAAAACTTAAAAAAAAAGATTTCTAAAAAATACGACCTTGGGTGAAAAGTAATTATTATTTTGCATTTTATTGTAATAAGCCAAATGTTAGTTTAAATTATTCCTTCTTTTAATTAAATTGTTAATTGTATCTAATTATTTGAAAGTGTTTTCAAATATCCCAAGTCAATCGTGTTTAAAGTATAAAAAATGTTGTAATAAAAATAAAAAAATAGCGTAATCGATTATTTCCTTAAATTTAAAGTTCTTTTAATAGACTTAACAAAAACTTTAAATTTTATAAAAGAAATTTAGTACAGAGAGCATGCTGCTCCTTAAAAACAAACACCAGCAACAACAATACAAATGATTGTTGACACATGCCAAGGAAATGATGAGTACAAAAAGATGGCAGCAACTGATTTTTTTTGTTGCAGTTGTTGTTGTATAATTAAAGCAACACAGGCAAAGGATAGACAAGACGCAAATGAAGACAAACAAGTAAAACAAAAGGATACCGAGAAAAAAATCAATATTTTAGGGAATTGAAAAGAAAATTTACTCTAAGCCTAAAAGAGGAGACTAAAAACAACAACACAAAAGAGTAAACATAAATCAGCAAGAAAACAAAACAATAATAACAAAAATAAGAAACAGAAAGAAAAAGGGTTGGAAATCAGAAAGAAACTAAATGTATGTAAATGTGTGTTTATTAGAAAAAAGTAGCAAGCAATCAATCATAAATGTCGCACAAATATTTAAAATATATAAAAAAAACAAGCAGGATAAAAAGCAATAAATTAATTAAAAGAATAAATGACTAAACAAAATAATTCTAATGAAAGTAAAAATTCTTTCTTTAAATTTAACAGTTACGTTTCCTGTTTTAATTGCACATAATCTATAGCATAAATTAAGGAGCTATAAATTAAAGCTCAGACATAAACCTTTATTTATTCAAATTTTTAATATTTAATTTAAGAGAATTGTTTCTTTACTATTTTGTATCAATGCCTGAGAAAAAAGGCGGGACTAAGGTGAAAAAGTTTCTTAGGCATTATGTTTTTTTTTATTTAATGTTACTTGTGCTTGAGTGTGCGTTATTGTTCGCTTTTTTTTTATTTGGTAAATACCAGCATATGAAAATCGACATTGTCAATAATTCAATTAAAAAATTTCGTTGCTGTTGTTTTTATTGTTGCAGTTGTTTTGACTATTTTTATTGCATAAAATGTCATTTTGTTTTCTTGGCATTTTTTCATAAACGAAATTAAACTTTTGCTTGACACCTACCTATTTTCGTAAAGAATTTTAAATGGAAAATGGCGAATGTTTTATTTTAGAAATGTTTAAGTTAAAATTTACTTTTCCATGAGAAAATTTCCAAATTTTCTTCCAGCATTAAGGCTATCAGTGGCCGTATTATGTAATTAAATTTAGCGATGACGATGACAGCTAAAATTGCGGCGTATTAAATTTTTATGACATTGCCAAATTTAACAATGCCCGTTTCGGAATTGCATTCGTAGCCAAAAATCGCTAAATCAACTTTATATATTTTTAGCGCTAGAGATTAAGCTTTAGCGAATTACAGAATACGGCTGCAGATGTGGCGATTTCTTGCCGAATTTGGAGATTTTTTTTAACCTATTTGACGAAGAAAATCTTGCGTTCATTATAAATTTCAAGCGTAGGTATATTTTTTCAGTGAGTAGATAGGTATCAAAGGCATTTGGTTTGATATGCCTATTATTTATTTATACCTATATTTTTAAGTAAACTAGGTATTTTTCATAAATGTTTTTTGTTATGTTTTAAAGAACAAGCCAAACAAAGTAGTGTCTTGTACCTACGAATTTTATCCATTTTGGTTTTGTGAGTATCACCGTCATCGATTCGATGAAGTATGACGTTGACGTCATAAGAATAATTATGATATTCTAAGGTATAATAAAGTTAGAATAAATATAATTTCTGTATCCAAATATTTATTTATTTATTAAATTAAGGCTACAGACTTACATACTTAATATTAAATTAAACAATTGTTCTTTAAACCTATAAAGAGAGTTAGTTGTTTAAACTTAAAATAATAGGTATTATGTTTTATAACACCAGAATTTAAAGAGAAATCTATAAAGTTAAACATTTCAGAAAAACTACAACATAGTTTCGTTGTTTTTAACATAAAGTGGGTAATTGAATCGTAATGTGCGTGTTCAGTTTGATGATAGGTATCTTACTTTAAAGAAAATCGGATAAAACATTTCCATTTAAAAGATTTACAAAAAATTGAACATTAGGTAGGTATAATTTTTCGGCTTTTTTATGATGGCATTCGAATCAAAGCAAGTCGTGATGAATATGATGGAAGTGCAGAATATCCTCGATATGGGTAATTCCATAGTGTTGAACGTGACGGTCGTACGCATCAAAAATGCAATAACATTTTAAACAACCAATATTTTTACGTTCTTTTAACCCTTAAATTAAAGCACTAAGAAAGCACTATTATCTATGCTAAAGTTTATGGGCGGCGCGATTCTAGGTCAAAGATAATCGCAAAAGAAGTAGCGGTTCGAATGTGAAAAAAATAGAAGTTAATATTTGTGGCCATGTACCTACCTATAAAAAGTCGTAATTCAGCGAAACCTGGCACAATTTTTTAGTTAAACTACTCTCAGAATTTTACGTAGCAATGTAACATTAAAATGTCTTTGGTTGATTCCAAAATCTTGTGTATTTTTTTTTTTTGTTTAAGTCAAAATCTGGTTCGATACGTGACATTTCGAACGTGAAATTGTTTTCATAATAATTACCCTGAAAAATGATTAAAATAAATAAAAATTTACCGTTAATCCGAATAACATATTTCTCTTCGAACTCTTCCTTAGATTACAGACCATGAATGAAATTTTTTTGGAATAATTTTCATCAAATAGGTATCACCTCTTTTAAGGAAGATAATATGTATTAAAGAAAACATACAATAAAACATTCTCACAAATAAGAAATTACGTTTGCATAACTTTGCAGTCTGATTGTTTATCTAAGTGAACAAATGTATGGGTAAATTAATAAAATTAGTAAAATCTAAATATTTCTCTATAACAATATTGTAAAATAATCAGATCTTAATAACTTTTAAATTTTCGGTCACGGTGGACCTTTTGACGGAAAAAGCTATTTCTGGACAGATTCGATAAGATCAATGTTAACGTTTCATACAATTGAGCCATACTCTAAAATCAGTCTTACAATTGATGCAAATAATCTTTTAGTGATTAGTTTGATGAAAGCCAAGCTTCCCCGATCTGTATTACCAGCCATCGAAATATGTATGTTGTACCTATGAAATTAAATTTTCCATCTAAAAGCATCACACCTTCTCGAAAAATTCATGTGCTTGCATTTTCTCAAGTTTAGTTCCATTAAATTAAGGTAACACCAATTATAAAAATTATCCAAATCATTTTTCAAAAACTGCAGTCAAAGTAGAAAAAATGCAATTTCTTCCACTTCTTCATCTGCCATTGGCCCAAAAAACTTTTGCTTTTACTTATGATTCATTAAATGTGAACAGTCGCTGTCAGTAAACAGCTTTTGGTAAACTAAACAATCATCTTCAGCGACATGGAAAAACACATTAATAATATAAAAAGGCTTTTGAAAATAAAAAGATGCTTGTTTGTTTCAATTGTTTTTTTGTTTTGCTATGCTTTTTATTAACAAAAAAAAAAAAATAAAATAAAGATGTGCGACTTTTATTTTCTCAAACGACTTTTTTCTGCGTCATTTTTATAAATCAACCTTTTCTGCTAATTTTCAAAAATTCAGAACGCTACCCCTGCTGGAAACATGTTTAGGTTGGAGAAGTGTTAAAACATACCTTATGCCAAATTTGTTCTAAGGAGGGCTGCAAGTTAAAGAACAGTATTTTTGGCACGAACGAAACATAAAGATTGTTTTAAAAATTGCAAAAAGTACTGAGATATTCGATTTTTAAGATCGTTTATATTCTTTTATAACATATACATAGGTACCTAGGTGGATAACGTCTTGATACTCTTTTCACATTCAGTTCATACCTACCTATCAGTGTTTATTTGTTAAAAATCTAAAAATTTTCAAAACATGATACCTAGGTATTATATATGTATATTGTTATGATCGAAACTTTTATCGATAATCTTTGTTATAAAACGGGGTAATTGGAAGAAAATAATTGTGGTTGCCTTATCACGGCAAAGACCATATAGGTAGTACATATTTATGTAAGTATGTACCTAGCTATGTATCAATGTATTCACACCATATTTAAAGTTGATTATGCTACTTGACTTTGCCCTGCCCTCAATTCTACAGTTCCCGATTAGCTTAAGAAGAGTTCATGCGTCGTTATAGACTTCGGCTATTTTTATGTTAACTTAATGCAATGGACTCATTCTAATAGTACCTAGGTACCGACACAATCCATGTTTGTGTGGCTTTCATTGCTAGGCCACTTTTTTGCGTAGGCTTTAAACAAATAGGTAGGTATGTAGATTCCAAATACAAAACTCTATAAATTCGGACTGTCTAGGTACCTATCCGTTAAAAAAAAGCACCGGAATTATTTAAGCTATTTCAGTTACTTACCTTTTCTTCATATACTTACCTACCATTCTATCTATACATATTATTTTAGATGATTTTAACAATAAAACTCAATTTAAAATTGTTTTAAATTTTACACCAGTAAACTTTTTTCGGTCACTGTAAGTACCTATGTAAAAAAAATTGCACCCACAAAAGTCTTTTAAAATTCATACCATCATTTCTTGCTGCAAATTGCATTTTCATTTCTGTTATCCTTAATATTTTAAAAATTTTATTTATCCTACAACTTTTTCTTTATTTATTTGTGTCTCCTACGAAAAAAGTGCTTCTTTTATTAGAATGAAAAACAAACCAAAACAAATACAACAATCAGATATAATAAAATCCCAAATACAAATGAATATTGTACCTCCTTTTCTTATTACTCACACAACGAACGAATGCTGTCTCATTCCCATATTTAGCAAATTAAATACTTTAAGGCGTTAACCTTGTCTCAATCACACAGCAAAACAAAAACAACAGAAATAGAAACACACACACTTTTATTTAAAAAAAAAAAAACAGAAAAAACAACATTTGCACAAAAACAACAAATATCATTCATTTCGTACATTCGTTTGTTTGTACTTTTATTCTTTATTTTTGTTGTTGTTCATTATTTAAAATTTCTTTTCCATTGTTATTTTTTAACAGTATTTATCTAAATGCCTCCTCTGAAAAGAGAGCGAGAGAGTGCATATAATTTAACAGTTTTTTTTAAAAGGAGCGTTAAAAAATATGTTTCATATACCAAAGTGTTTCTGTAGCCAGTGAGTATTTTCCCTTTCATTAAAATATATTTTGTCTCTCTTCAACGGCAGCTACAGTTCCATTTGGTTATATGTAAAAAAATTATTTTTTTTCTTTAAATATGAAATTTATTCAAATTTTGTTTCATTTTGAATTGGTATGTTTTCTATGAATGCTTGTCAGAGTGTGCGTTTGTTATCCCTATTTATTCCTTTGCACTCTCAGTTAAACTCTTATTTATTGTTTTTCATTATTTTTCTTGAATTTTTATATTTTTGTATGATTTTTTTATATTTAAATTTCGTTGTTTAAAAGTTGTCATTGTATCTATGCCGTTGGGAGTAGGTATCACGAGAGTGCAGTTGAGTTTGTAGGCTAGAAGGAGTAATGCGATTTATTTTGTTTCATTTATTTTATTTTCTTATTTGTTTTTCACTCCTTTTGAATGTGTTATTTGCAATGCATTGATGTTGTTGTTGTAGTTTCTATTTCTTATTAAAGCCTCTGTTTGCATTTGTTAGAGCTTTAACCACTGTTGCCAATTCCGAGATTTTCCCGTTAAATCTAGAGTTTTTGAACTGTCAATCGCGGGAAAAAGTACGTTTTAGCGTTAAGCGGGAAATCTAACGATTTTCAAACATCTCTCAGCGGCTCATTTTTGCTACAAAAACCTTTCTCAAATTTTTAATTATCAGATTTTATACTCTTTCTTATTAAGTTTTTTTTTTGTTTTTCTGGCTTAAAACTACTTGTTAATGTTCAGGGTTTTACGTACTTTTGTAAGTTTAGTGAACTGAAGATTGTAGGTATGGGACATTTTTTTCGATTTTAAGTTAGTACCTATTTTGTTAGGGCTGTATGTGAGAGTTCACAACTTTAAGTTTGCTAAAAATTTTGAAACAAAAGTTAATTAATCTAAATTTTATCGATATATCCCAAGCAATATAATTCACTAACTTTCATCTAACTATTTTTTTCTAATTGTTTAAAACGGTAAATAATTTACAAAAAATACCTTATATGTATGTTATAAACTTTTTTGCGTTTTTATAAAGGCATTGGTATACCCTCCACCACAAGTAGTAGTGATAAGGGTACCTATACTAAGTTTGTCATTTCGGGTAAAACTGTTTAATAGGTATTCATCTAAGACCCCATAAAGTATATGTATTCTGTGTCCTTGAGTAATTCTAAGTCCATTTATCCATGTCCGTTTGTTGAAAAAATATGAATATTGGTATCAAATTGCTTCTAGTTCTCCTAAGCAGTTTGGGATTGAAATCCAGCAAAATCGGTTCAGTAGGAAAAGAGTTATAAATCAAAATGTGAAACAACCACCCTAAAATAATTATCATTTTGTTAAAAAAACTAGTATAACTAGTGGCGGAATTAACATATTGATATAAGATTTTGCACAAATTCATTGTATATGGCTAAAAATCATACTGTCACAGATCGGACTAAAATTTACCATAGGCCTCATAAAAAGCCCACTATCGAAAAACACTTTAGTACCCCTAAAACGGTAACAAATATTGCTTTTGAAAAAAATTTTAGTCCGTCACAAATTTGTATGACAATTAATTACACTGTCAACTTTCGTGCTGATCGGTCTATAACTTACCATTGGCCCCATATTAAGCCTTCTCTCGGAAAAAAATTTTAGTACACATAAAACCGTAACGCTCTCAATCTCTAATAAGATTTGGTCAGCCATAGTTTTATAAGACTATAAATTACTTTTTCAAATCTCGTAAAGATCAGCCTAATTTACCACAGGTGTGTTGGGTATCAAAGCGCAGCCGAATACATCACTATAACCTTTTTTTGGGAATAAAATAGATAGGGAGGTTGGAAACTGAGTATGTAACGTAATTTAAGAGTCGTACACCTTTGAAAAAGCAACACATAGGTATCTAGATTAACATAAAACTTAAAAGTGTTTAGGTTTTAGCGGTATTTTTAAGAACATTCCCGCTAAACTAAATATTTAGCGGTTTTGAAGTCCGATTTGGCGGGAAGTGTTCAAAAAAAGTTGGCAACAGTGGCTTTAAACC
Organism: Pollenia griseotomentosa; assembly: GCA_963931875.1. Lineage (NCBI taxonomy): Eukaryota > Metazoa > Arthropoda > Insecta > Diptera > Polleniidae > Pollenia > Pollenia griseotomentosa. The sequence goes on along the minus strand of OZ007561.1, from coordinate 96,612,247 downwards.
CATAATATTTCTTAGGAAACTTTTGTTCTGATGGATTTTTTGTCAAAAAATTTTGATTATGAGAGCAATTTGAATTTATCTTACTACTAAAGAATGCCTCATATAAGGCCTCCCCTTTTTTGTATAAAAGACAAGATACCTACAAATTCAACATTCCCTTCTATGAGAAGGAAGAAGAGAAGGAGTAACATTTTTTTTTTTTTTTATTATTGAATCTTTCTTATCGAAATTTACAATATGTATTCAAATCTTAATTCTACTTGTTGTTTATTAGTTGTTACCAATGTAACCACTAACTACTGTATTCAAATTTTAGAAATGTCTTCTAGTTAGGCTCAAAGTATCGGTTCTTTTTAGCCTCTGGTGACCTTCGAACTGAAGCAGATCCCGAGCGAGGTAGTTAGGGTGGGCCATTAGTTTATCTATGTAGCTAATTGAATATTTTTTAATTTCCTCCTGGATAGTGGGGACGTTGAGATCTCTGTGGATAATATCATTACGTATATACCATGGGGCGAAGACAATTTGTCATAATATTCTAGACTGTCTTCTTTGAAGCTTTTGGGTGTTAGATGCGCATGCAGTACCCCATAATTGGATGCCATATGTCCATATTGGTTTTATGATGGACTAGTATAAGAGAGTTTTGTTGTCTAAAGACAAGTTTGAGTTTCGACCGATTAGCCAATGTAGTTGAGCTGCTTTAAGTTTCATAGCCGTTATTTTCGCTTCAATATGACGAGACCAGGTCAAGCGTCTATCTATATGAATTCCCAAGTACTTCACATGGTTTTCTACCGGAACAGTGATGTTATTTATTTTTACAGCTGGGCACATTTGTCTTCTGAGCGTGAAAATTAAGTGAGCACATTTAGCCGGGTTAACCTTTATTCTCCATTTTTCTAGCCAGGCCTCTAGTTCATTGATGTGGGACTGTAGATTTTGCGATGCGACTTTCGGGTCATGGTTAACGATAATAAATGCTGTGTCGTCTGCAAATGTAGAGGTATGCGTGCTCAGGCTTGTTCGCATATCCGCTGTGTATATTATATATAGTAGCGGTCATAATATGCTGCCTTGGGGGACACCAGCAGTCATTTTCTTGAGGGGGGAGTATTTATCTTGCGACCTTACTATGAATGTTCTGCCTGTTCGATAGCTCTCCAGAAGCTTGTGAGTGTTTTGAGGAAGCATTCGTGTTATTTTGATGAGTAGCCCATCATGCCAAACTTTGTCAAATGCTTGGGAAATGTCTATAAACAGAGCTGAGCAGTATTGCTTTTTCTCAAACGCCGATCTATTGTACCATGTTTCGCTCTGAATCCGAACTGGTGATCCGGGATGAGGTCGTGTTCATTTAGATGAGGAGTTATACTTAAAACGAATATTTTTTCGAAAGTAAAAGGAGTAACATTATTTGTTTTCTTTTTTGCCAAAGCAAAACCAAAAAAAATTATTTTATTTTGATCCAGTTAGCATTCTTATGTAATTGCGAAAGAAGCGAGAGCGGACAGCCTATCGCGCAATGACAACGTGTGTAAAAAAGATATGAGTATGGAATAGAGCGAGTCTTGTATATCCAAAAGAAGAAGTGCAGTAACCTTCTTAAGTCATCCCTACTCCTTCTTTTTCCTGCTGAGGATGGGCATTATATTATTTTCTTCGAGTGTATGCTTTCTATTATTTCTACATAGGTACCTATGTTGTTGTTAATGCGGTTAAATTCTCTTCAATGTGTGTGCTCACCTTCGGAACAAAAAGAAAACGTGCCGCCCTGATTTTACATATCGCAGAAGAAACAAGCAGCGGTGATCGATCCACTATTGACAGAATCATTAGCTGGCTGAAGGTTATATTTGAGAATAATGATAATATATGTATGTTTATTTCAGCATTTGAGAGAAATTATGTAAAGGGTGGCCCAACCAAAACGCAAGATGTTAATTTTAAATAAAGCAAAAAGTTTTCATTTTTCATAACCTATGACAATTATCTGTGAAACAAAATATCGTCTAAATGCTCGCCTCGGCTTCGGTGCTATGCCTCTACCCGATGGTCCGTCCATATTTTTAATGACTCTGAGACATAATTGAGGTTAAATGTGCCGAATTGTTTCATCCTTTAGCTCATGATCGTGGCGGCAAATGAACATCGCCACGACGTGAGATAACACGCCCATTAAATTTCTCGTGCAAAAGAGCCATAGTTTCGTTAGCTGTGTGGCAAGTTGCACCATCCGGTTGGAACCACATATTGTTCAGGTCCATATCCTCAATTTCTTGTCACAAGAAGTCCGTTATCATCTCGCGATAGCGAACAACTATCACGGTAACAACAGCAATATTTTCCTCTGAACGAACTGGGCGAGCATGCACAGGTGTTTTCATATTTTCTACAGAACCGGTTTGCTGAAATTGGCGCACAATTCTCTTTTAAAGGCATTTACTTTTATAGAGATGCAGATATCAGAATAATATTCGGCACAAAGAACTTTTATACGTAATTTAGTTCTGGCGGGTCCATAATTGCCAATGGGTCTCAAATAAGGTACACATGAAAAAGTTAGTTCTTATGAACTGTGTTGTTTCTCAATTGTTTTAAGATGTACAACCTAAAATTCAGAGTAATTGTTTTCCTTGCGTGCGCGACTTCGGGGCTGGCTCGGATGTTGTATATTCTTTAAGTCTAATAATTTACCACTTTCTCAAGCATTTAAAGCCGTTTGTTTTCCAAATATTTTTAAAATTGTACACTTGCAACTCTCTTAGAGTTGCAGATTTGTAGTAAAAACGAATAACACGTTATTACACGATCTTGTAGAGAAATCATACCGTAGAAATGGCGTTATTAAACACGGGTGTTATTTGTATTGGGATTTGTTCTTTAGGAAATCGAATATTTAATGCTTTAAATGACATGTAGAGCTATACTCGGTTGGAGCAATATTTTGAGCAGCAATTATAACCAAGAATTGGTAAGAACTTGTCTTCTCACCATCATTTCTTAATGAAGTTAAGACCAATGCTTTAACAGTTCCATACAACGCTTAAAAAGGGAGTTTTGATGGATTACTCTTATTCCATAATAAAAATTTTAGCCAAAAAGGGCTTCCAACTTGTCATCATTATACCTACTTTTTAGATTGGTCTCCTTAAAGCTCCACTCCCTTCAACAAAATTTTTATAAATTCCCTTACTGAAAATTAAATCCAAAAATCTGTACAAATTTAAAAAATGTGTAAAATATTTTCATCACTGCATTAATAAAGGGTCTTTAAATTTGTGGAAAAGTTATATTGGTACCAAATTAGGTACCTACTGGGTTTTAAATATATTTCCCTTAACTATTTTGTGCTTTAATGTATGTATACATACATACAACATACTATGATATAATTTTTTTTAATTTTTACCTATTTTTATTTCATTCTTCAGTTCACTTTAGCAACAAGAAAACAGTGCAGGAAAAGAAAACCTTCCTGCAATTTTTTGTTGATGCAAAAAAGAGGGACAAAAAAGGGGTTGCCAGCTGTTGTAATTTTTTGTTGTTTTTTTTTCATTTTGTTTTCTATAGTTTAATAACGTTTAGAATTTATTTACCATATAATTATTGAAGTCTGCTGGCTATTTTTCTTTATGAATTATTCCATAATCCACTTAAATTGTGGTACTTCAGTTTCTTTTCTTTCATATTATTTTTTTTTTAAATTTTTTTCCTGTTGCAATTGTTTCCATTATTGTTCTTGTTTCATAATGAAATTGTTAACAAATACCAAATGAAACTATAATTCATATTGCACTCAAACATTGAATAATAATAATTTTGAACATTTTAAGGGTTAGTATAGTTTTCGGAAGATTATTGCTGGTTTGAGGTTGGAGGGATTAGTTTATTCTTGTGTAAAATAAACTATTTAATGCTTCTTAAAATGATAAACGAATGATAATATTGAAATATGGATTTTTAGAAAAATTTTTATTTGATAATAACAATTAGGGTTAGCAGTTGTTGGTGACAAACAAAATTATCTATTGGCGTATTTGATTAGTTGTTAATCCCCCAAACTGAATCGGCTGTAAGTATGGCTTTGAATAAATTATATTTTTAATTTAAAAAAACTTTAATGAATTATTTAAACCAGTCGTACGATTTGTCAAAAAAAAATTGTGTGTGCTCATAAACAAAGTTTGACCTAAAAATGAAGACCTAAGTCTCTGGCGGAATTCGACCCCGAAACCCTCGCCCTGAAAAACTAGAGCACTGTGCCCACTAGCTTACCGAATCACCGAATGTTAATCATTAAAATTGGAATAAATTTTGAAAAAGAAGGAAAAATTTTGCAAAATTTTAACTATAAGCCATGTCACAGAGTACAATTCCATTAGGAATCGAAGAAAACATATTTCTTTTTTGATAGAAAGTGCTTTTTGGCCTTTCAGATACAGAAAACTCTCATTCCGTTCATTCCAAATATTTTTTTCGTACTTTTCTGAAGCACCAAAATACGGAATGAATTCCGTTTCCGAACGGAACTGTTCTCTGCGACTTGGCTGTATATTTTGTTCTTTGTACAGGGCGACGCATAAGTATCGTTATTATTTAATTAGTGAATAAATTTTTTGTTAAACAATTTTTTTGGTTTTTTTTTTTTTTTGCGGAATTTACTTTGAAAAACTTATAAAATTTATGATGAAGAGATTTTTCATAGAACACTGAACCAACGTTGTTGAAGTCGTGATTTTCAAGAACAGTGTCTAGAAAAAAACAAGTTTATTAACAAACCAAAAATGGGCGATTAGGCAAATTTTAACTTCAATGGTGACGTGAAAACTACAGAATATTGGACATCCAAAATCCTAGAATAATTGTTAAACATCAACTTAACCTATTTAAATGCGCTGTATAATGTGAAATAACTTCAGAAAGAACTATTGTACCATGTTTCAAATTTGTACGACAATTTTTATGCTGTAAATTTGAAAGGCAATAAATACCGGACAGGATTTGCAAGTGGCTTAAGGTCAAGGATAAAAATTCCGATAGCGAAATAAATGAGATTTTATGTTTTTATAATAAAAAATCAATTTTTTAAGTAAAATATGAAATTTTGGTAGTGATTACAGATTTTAATCCAATTGGAATTGTTCTTACTACAAGACAAAGCACAAGGTCTTCCCACTTAAAATCTCATATGCAAAATTTCTGAAGATGTAATAATATCGAGTTTTTTCTGACTTTACGGCAACCTAAAGGGAAGGGTGTAAGCCAATAAGTCAAGAACCATCCAACAGTTTAAGGCCAATAATATTTCCAAGCTTTAAATTAACGCTAACCTTAAATTATATCAGAAATATAATATTAATCATATAAAAAAAGGATGCAAAGGATTTTTATATACATTTTATAAAGAAGTTATTGCATTAAAAGCTATTTTCGTGAGTAGAATTTGTTTGGTCAAATATGAACCGATTCCAATAAAATTCTGTAAGATGATTTTGACTCTAACAAACTAAGTTTGGACCAAAGTGATTCTACATAACATAATGAGATGATTTACGTGCACAAATACTCTCTTTTTAGAAAGAAGTTTGTATGGGGTCTTTGTGAAACTATGAATCGATTCTTAAAACTTGTAACAACTAGAGTTTATGTACCAAATTTTATCAAATTATCTCAAATATTACGGCAAGTTTTTTGCTTTTTTCGCACACATGGTTTACATGGACAGCTGGCCAGCCAGATGGATGGACGGACATCTTTAGATCGACTCTGAGTCGATTGGTATACTAATAGGTGGGCCCAGGACAAATATATTTAATGTGGTATATACGTCAGTATAAACGCATATTTCTACTCCACTTTTGTGCTGTGGGTATAAAAAATATACCTGAACGGAAAGAATTATTTACTAAATCACCAGACCAAGCCAAAAATTTCTTATTGTAAACATATGCGTGGCTTGATTGAGCAAAAGTTATGACTCAAAGCGAAATAAAATTTACTTAAATACAGCTAGAAAAATCTTAATTAAATTCTATAGTTACTAAAATCAAGTTTACGTTGCTTATGGGCAATTTTACCAATTCTATTCAAATATTAATTCATATTTAATTATAGTTCTTTATATACTTTTTTTTATGTATTGATATTTAAATAAATTGGTGAAATCGTCCATAAATATTTTACAAAACACGAAGAAATGCCCGAATTTCTTACATAAAAACGTGTAAGAAAAAACGTTTAAGAAAACTTAATATAAAATTAAGAAACTTTTTATTAATTTGCTTAACATGTCGATTCAAATAAAAATTAATTGAATAAACCAAGTTTTCTTGAGCTTTTTCTAAAGAATTTAAGGAAATCCTTTGTTTATTGATGCAAGAAATTCGATTCTATTCAAAGACCAAGAAAACCAGACTAATAATAAATAAATGCAGCTTGATTTCAGAAATATCTTCCTTATTTTTAATAAAAACAAACAAATTTTTTATTTCTTGGTTTAAGAAATTTTTGATCATATACCATACACGTGAATTTTTTGATCATAAGAAAATGTTTCTTTATTTACGAAAATTTTACAGTAAACGAACGAAATATGTAAGTTAAAATCAAGAAATAATATTTGGATTTTGGATTTTCTTGTTTAAAGAAACGAAACTGATTATTTTAGATAATAAACTTCTTTCCGTGTAGGAATAGGTACTAAAGGGCTGCATGGACACCTTCATTTATAAACATACTGAAGTTCGTGATCGAATAAAATTAAGCTTAGTGAACAAACTGTTCTTTTATTCATGCTACTAGCAAACACAGTTTGTTTCACATCATAAACACAAACCCGTTGTTAAAACGGTATTTGTAATGCAAGTTAATGCAAGAATGATATGAAAATTTTACATACCGACCTACCAGAAATTTTATATGACCGATGCGGTTTGACCGAAATGTACCTTTTTTCTCTATTGGTTGGTTTTTTATTTGATAGGTATTATTTTATTTCAAAAACTTTTATCACCCGTTAGTGCTGTCAAAAAACGTTTTACTGCTACTTAAGGCCTTGCTTACTCTACTGTAAAAAAAAGTCTCTCAAATGTAGGTATTTGAAAAGACAAAAACAAACTCAAAAAACATTTGTTTCCGTACGGAATGTGCGATCAGTTTCGCACTTTGCTAAAACAAATGACAGTTTCATAAAAGTTAAGAAGTCCAATATACCTAGTCTGCCTCTTATGATTTACATGTATTCGCACGTTTGCTAAAGCCAACTAAGGCACATTATGTTTGGGCCTTTAGTGAGGCGGGATTCACTATTCTACATAGTCGTACGATTCATTTACACGAAAATTTCACAGAATTCTATCCGACATAAAAAAGAAATGTGTACAAAGTTTGTTTTCAAGACTACACTATCACAAAAAAAAAAAGATTCAAAATCATACCGCACATCTAGTTGAAAACTGACCCAACTCAAAAAAATTAATTTCTCAGAAATCGAAAAAAAAAACGTTTTTGACCTAAAAGAAATAGTTTAAAACAAGTCTTTGGACAATTTAGTAGAAAATCCATACAGATTATGTCTTTAAAGTTTATTTTTAGATATTTATACTCTAGATAATGAACAATTTTTAGTTGTGTCATTTTTGATTACCTATTATATGCACAAGTTACCGATTTATTTTGAGTTATGTCGCTTAAGCTGAATTCTTTTCAAATTTTGACACTTTTTTTCTAAACTGACACAAGTCAAGTTAATATAAACTCCAACAGTGATTTATTTTATCAAAAGTGTCACTTTTATAAATTGCAACTTTTTAATAACAGTTAACAACAATCAAATACCTACCTACACTGATATTTTTTTTATAAATACCTAAATAACTGTATTTTACATAGTTAAGGCGTATAAATCCGAAAAATATGGACCGATTCCAATAAAATTTGGTAAGATGATTTTGATTGTAATAAAAAAGGTTTGGATCAAATTTAATCAAAATACTAACATAGTAAGATGGTTTATAGACACAAAGACCCTACTCCGGAAAGAAGCTTGTATGGGGCCTTTGTGAAATTATGGATCGATTCGGACCGTTGGTGATTGTGTCAATTAGAACCTTTGTTCCAAATTTAATCAAATGATCCCCAAAACTACTTTGCGCACAAGGTTTACATGGACAGCCAGCCAGCCAGCCGGACGGACATCGTTAATTCGACTCAGAAAGTGATACTGAGCCGATCGGTATATTTAAAGGTGGGTCTAGGACTAATATTTTGAAGTGTTACAAACATCAGCACAAATGCATAATACCCTCTCCACTATTGTGGTGTGGGTATAAAAATAATGGTCGACCATTGCAACTCTTCAGCAATTGCAACAGGCCAGATATAAAGTAAAACATTTTAATAAAAATATTAAAAAAAGACGAATTTATAGATTAAGGTTAAAGTAGAAGATTTACTATCTAGTGACAACCATTGTGAAAATCAGTGTTTAAAAAACTGCAGTCAAAGTAGAAAAACTGCCCATTCTTTTACTTCTTCAGTTGTCATTGGCCAAAAAAAAAAAAACTTTTGCTTTTACTTCTGGTTCATTAAATGTAAACAGTCGCAGTCAAACCAACTCAAAAAGGCAAAAATTGTACACAAATTTTCGTTTTTTATTTGACAGTTTTGGGTTTCGACTGCAGTTTTTTAAACCCTGGTGAAAACAAAAAAAAGCATAAAAGAAAAAAAAAATTACTAGGTAGGTATGTAAGTAATAAATGAAATTCCATTAAAAGAAAGCTAAACAACGAAAAAGAAAACAGAAAGAAAAACAAATGTTGACATTCGCGAAAATTTTCTTACAAAAGAGAACAAAAGGAAAATTGCAAAATGGTTAATTTGAAAAAAACACACATATCTACATACTTTTAATTTTGTATTCCTATAGCAAAAACAAGGACTCAAACCAACGACAAAAATGACAAATTAATCATTTAATTAAAATGTTAAAAATAGGTACCTATTTACTAACAAAAAAAACATCATCCTTGTTTGCACAACAAGGATGGCATGCTTAAGAGAAAGAGAAAAAATAACAATAATTCTTTTATTTTCAATTGAAATCAAAATAATACAACAAGAAAACACAATTGTCATTTAAATATGTATGAGTACCAGCAATTCGCAACTAAATGCAAGAAGAGCAAATGAAACAACACCCTCCCTCTTTCTGATATAAAGAAAAGAAAAAAAAACAGAAATTTAAATACAACCAAGAGAGTTAATGCAAGTCAAGAGAGAAAGAGAGAGTTCTTATAATCGAATAAAAATGTATATACCTACTACTGTTTTATATGCACGATTTTATTTATTTACATTTTGTGAATTGTAGAAAAAACAATTAAACGAATACTCATGCAATTGTAATGAAAACGAAGAAAAATAAGAAAAACAAGAAAAAATTTAAGAAAATTGTTAAATTTTGTAGCTGCTGTCAGCTGTATGTGTAAGTACAATTGTGGCTGCTACTGGTATCGTATGCTTGGTGTTGTTGCTGCTGGGGCTGGTGCCGATGACGATTGTTATTGGTGCAACCCACCTGCAATGGCCGTAAAGCAATTGAAACAACAACGACACATATTATATTCCGAATGAGATGGAATGATGTGATTGTGCCTGTTGTGTGAGTAGAAGTAACCATGCGAGTATATAAAACATACAATTGGAAACATTATGGAATTGAATTCGATATGTTGCAAAAGAAAATTCAAATAATAAGTAGAAATTTTGTATTTTTATTGAAAAAGAAAAAATTAAATAATAAAAAAATGGGGGAAAAATATATATACCTACTTAAAATAAATTATAAGATTTGTTAAAATATACTTGCTCTCCGTTTTTTAAGTAATGTCTCTAATGTCGTTTGTTATGCAGGGGAGCAGATACCTGTGGCCCGCTATAAATTAAATGCTGCGAAGTGATATTTGCACATACATTCATAAAAGTTGGTCAATTTGATGGTAAAAATTTGAAAAAGTATAAAAAAAATTACATTTGGACTTTAAAGGTAGTATTATTCATACCTATACGTACATAGGAAGTATCTATGAAAAATACCTATTTGATATTTATAGGTACCCACATCACAGCAGAGCGGAGGATATTATGCATTTGTGCTGATGTGGGTAACATTTAAAATATTGGTCATAGGTATACACACCTTTTAGTATACCGGTCGATCAGAATCACTTTCTGAGTCGATCTACCGATGACCATCCATCTGTCCGGATGACTGGCTGGTTGTCTATCGATGTAAATATGTGTGCAAACTGCAGGTCGCAATTTTTAAGATAGGTACCTACTTTGAGGAAATTTGATACATACGTTTCATTAGGACGAATCCTATTAAAAATAGTGAGAATCGGTCTATAATTTCACATGGCCCCCATACAAACTTCTTAGTGCTCATAAACCATTTTATTATGCTGTTATTTATATTAAAGTTGGTCCAAGCTTATTTTCTTGCAGTCGAAATCATCTTACCAACTTTTTTGGAATCGGCTCATATTTGAAAAAAGCTCCTATACAAATACTACTCCCGAAGTAGCTGTTAATGCCATAACTTTCTTATAAATGTTGTTTGTTATTGACATAAAAATTGGCGACAATAACTTTTACGACAGCCACTATGTTATAATATAATGTTGCGCGTTGTAGGTCTAATATTAGCCATAGGTCCCATGCAAACCCCATTCTTAAAATCCCTTAAAGGCAAACAAATCGCTTATAAATAGATATACCTATAAAGATATCTAAATAATTTTCGACACAAAGAACTATATCATGAATCTGAACTTCATAACATAATTTTGTTTTAGCGGGTCCGTAATTTCTCAGCGATCCCAAAAAAGTGTACCCTACTTTCGAAAATGTGTCTTAATAAACGAGTAGTGAAGGCTTTATAGGGAGTCTAAGATGTCAGTCTGATGTGCCTTGCAAGCCATTTGGCCGGCATCAAGAGCCCTTGTTCCACCTCCTCGAGGTGGCTCCTGTAAACAGCTGGATATTTCCAGTTGGCTAAGGAACAGGGTTAATGTCAGAAAGCTATACTATTCTTCTCAGGAAGGTTAGAAAGATACTTAGAGGACCACTTTTACCTCTTTGTAGCGCATGATTATATTAAAGGGTCCTAGGACCGAGTTAAATACTAACAGGGATCCCCTTTTGGTAAAGACGTGGTGCAAGGTTTACAATCAGGAATTGGTCACGCCTGGATTCCGCAAAGGACCAAAAGGTGGCCAAATATCATGAAACACGGTGACATGCTTGGGGGATAAATTCTCCGTTGCATAACTGTCAATGATTAGAACAAGCTCCAATCGGAGTCTCCCTGTAAGTATAATGACTAATGAATGGATATAATTAAATGAACTATGTATTGGTAACAGTACGCTTCTCATAGACAAGCCGTTTGGAGGTATAAGAAGAAAAGTTGATATCTTCATTCGAACGTTGAAAATCTATGGGAGCGCTGTGGCTGATGCATGCCACAAGGATGCCAGAACATCTTAAATTACAGGGCTTTTGAAGTTTACGGATTTCCTGAGTCTGGGGTGTGCACCTATGCACCCTCAAATTGCTATTTTGGCGGCACGGGAAGTCATATAGCCCCCGGACCAACAACCGGTTGACTCACTCTATGCAGTGGAGACTAGATAGCTCCAACTCCTAAACAAGCGGTGATACTAAGATTCTGGTTTTGTACCTTAATTGCAACCTGTGTGTGACTGATTGATCCTGCACACACAGGGCATTTAGTAAGTGCAAAAATAACTCACCAAAGTGGTTAAGATCCACCGTGATCTTAACTTTCACTGCTTTAACTTACGAAAATTCATCGGCATAACTGAAGATGACGAAATATTGAAAAATAAAGCATACACAGAAATAAAACAGACCTCAGGCTTAACTAAATTATTTGTTTTTTAATTCTTAAAAAATTTTTAATTGTTCTATGCAAAAGTCTGGAGTTTAAGACTTTTAAAATGGACGAACTCATCGTCACAAACTAAAATTTAACCGTTTTTCAAAAAAGTATAAATATGGCTTAGATTTACGTGAGTACCTCCTTTTCGGTTCTGTCTCAAACCATAACTTTTAATGAAAACTCAGTTAAGCATTTTGTTGAATCAACAAGAGTTTTGTTTTAACAATGTTATAATTAAAATAATAAAATAAATTCTTAAATAACGATCCTGGAAAACGATTTTAATTTGGATATATTTTTTGTTAATATGGCAATATTATGCAAATTTGGGCGTCTAAAAAACTAAACAACATTAAATTAATGTTAATCAAAAAAATTTTTTAGGAAAAATAAAAAGATTCATGAAAGTTAATAAAATAAAATAATAACAAAAAAAAATTTTTAATATCAAGGAAAATTTTAACTGAAATTTGATTTATTTAACTTAAATTCCACGAAATGAACATGTTTTTGATTACACCACATTTTATAGAAATATTTCATACTTGATCATTTACCATGATGTCTATGCTGCAAATGCAGTTTTTAAATACCCGTCGGCAGTTCAAAATTTGTACAATTTTAATCTGTGGACAAGTATTAAGCAAATTTTAAAGTTTCCGCTTATTTTGGGTTCCAGAAACTTGTGCGAAACAAAATGCGCTTTATCGTGATATGTTTTTGTTTTAATCAAAGTGATTATTTAAAGATTGGGCTTGCAAGCGGTATTTAATCTCAAATGCTTATCCGAATGTGTCAACTTTTAATTATGTCCATCCAGGACCCATGTTCTGTAACTGTGAGAACTTCTCGCATCGAAAATATGTGAAACAAAACATTCTATCGATTCTCGAAAGCGAGAAAAAAGTGTGTCTGTAACTCATGTCAAATACTATCAAAAGAGCTTACGTCGTAACGTTATAAATGTCATAATATTACACTCGAAGCCGATGTGAAATTACAGACGTTGAGAGCGCCAGTCACACATATCGTTGACGGTGATCAACATTTTATAAAATTGAAACATTTTTAACGATGGCGGCGAAAATACAACCGTCGGCAACAGCAAATAATGTCAAGTGCGACTTTAATGTTTGTTGTTTGCAAACGAGCTTTGAAAAGATTAGTATTATTTTATAAGAATGTTAAAAGCAAAATAATTAAGCAATGAATAATGTGCCAAGAACAAGATATAATTCTTATTATTATTCTTCGCATTTTGCATTTTTAATTGTTTTTTAGTGTTAATATTTTTCTCGCCCCACTTTTTTCATGAGTTTATTTGACAGTTCAAGGAAGGAACTTTCTCACATAAACTTTACAGACACACTTTTTCTGTGAATTGGCGAGTAATTTCCTTACGTTACGGCTTGTACTCGCCAAAAAAGTTATAGACACAGTTTAGTGAGGAAAACAGTTGTTTGTTTCAATATATGGCATTTTCGTTTCATTTCACACTTTTCAATCGAAAAGTTTCTCGACGTGAGAGTTGCAGAACATGGAGACAGAATAGAAATCAAGTTAGGCACCTTACCGGTAAAGCTTATTTAAGTACGCTGAATTCGATGGTGTTAGTTATTTTTCGAAATTAGCGCACGTATTCGCGATTAACAATTTCAATACTAAAGTACAACAAAATAATATTTGTTATACTTTAAGGTTCATTGTTAAATTTAAACCAATCTAACTCTGTCAAGTAATTCTAGCACAGTGTAATTAATGTATAAATTATATTTTAACGATTTTGTTGCATTGCACCACTGGCAACATTATCAATGATAACAACGATGCCATTATAACTTTTAACCTAATATTTTACCCAGTGCTGTTGCTGACATGTAATATAAGCCACACTTTCCACTTGACAAACGGATTATGCATTTTTACTCATTGAAGCTGCTCACTGTAGAAATTTCTACAAGGATCTTCAGGCCTCTACTTAACTTAATGTGCGTAATATTTTAATATCGTTATGTTATAAATATGAGAAATATAAATAGCAGAAAAGAATTCGTAAAACATCAGAAAGAACTATTTTTGCAACAGAAGCGGAAACGGACGATTTAATCTGGGGAAAAGTGCAATAAAATCTATTGCATACATATTAGGATTTCAAATGAGAAAGCAATTGGAGAGTTAAAGGATGTTTCTCAAATTTTGACACATTGAGTTTGGAACTGGGCTACTTTTTTTAATCGAAACACCGTAAAAGTCATGGATTTTAAATTAGAAATTGGTTTACGAGTTAAAGATTCGGTATGAACCAGTTTGAAAACGATAGCGTTTTCATATTTTATTTTAACATTAAACAAGTTTAACTGTTTTTTAAGTTGGGCCAATAACATCATAGCCAAGATCGTCCACAATTGCTTATCTGATTTTCTCTATCAAGAACTCAGATGCGAACTGGCGGGATTTAGATCACGAAAATTATGCGTAGATCAATAGCTTTCTAATCATCATCAAACAATCTGCAGAATATAGATCGCCTCTCTACCTTGTATTTATCGATTTTGAAAAGGCTTTCGACACATTTTCCCACTCAGCCATTTGAAATGCTTTTGCTTGGGTGTACCTAGGAAGATAAACAATATTATTCAAGAGTTGTGTATAAAGAAGTGCAAACTGTCGGATAATACGCTACAACTCTGTGAGTGAAATAGTGAACGTTACAGCAGGTGTACGACGAGGATGCGTACTATAACTTAATGAGAAACACAACGCGTTACGATCGAGGGATCAAGTGGGGCTTAAATGGTCGTCTTTCTGATCTTGACTACGCCGACGATATATGCCTACTCACACCAAATCACTCAGATATGGTAGAAAAAAGGTCGACATAGAAGCTTCAAATAAATATACCAAAAACAATGATAATAAGAATCAACTCTTCATGCAGCACACCGTTCTGCATACAAAATATTATTCTCCAAGACGTAAATCAGTTTTGCTATCTTGGTGGTATCCTAACTGTCACGGCCGGATCTTCGGATGATGTCTCCAACCACACAAAGAATGCCAGACAATCATTTAGCCAGCTAACTACAGTATGGAATTGTTCATCCCTCTCCATTACCACAAAATTTATAATTTTTAATTCCTTCGTTAAGGCTGCGTTATTATACGACTGCGAGAGATATCAAAAACTTGCAAGTTTTAATCAACAGATGTTTCAGAAGAATACTGAGTATCTTTTGGCCCAACACTACTTTGAATATTCAACTATGGACCCGCACTCATCAGGTACCACTAAAAGCTGAAATTCTAAAATGATAGTGGGGCGGGATAGGACATGCATTACGCCGCCCACCTAATGACATGACCCGCAATGCCTTGAGTCGAACCCTCAGGGAAGCAGAAGAATCGGACGTCCGGCTCACACGTGGCTTAGACAAATAACTTACGAAGTTAAAAAAACCGGGAAGAGCTGGAGTAAAATCAAGGTCATATCATCAAACAGAAATAACTGGGGAAAATCCGTTGAGGCCCTATGCTCATTATAGGATCAACAGGAACCAATATATATATATGTATAATACCTATAACTGGCTTATGATTTGTGTAAAAGGTATAAACTAGAAAGGTAATTTGTTTATTACAAAAAACCAGTAAATATGTTATATAAAGAACCTGTTTATTATTATTATTATTATTATCATATTTTGGCCCACGTTATCTAAAACAGGTTGTTCTTTACGCTCTCCTCAAACACAATCACAACCAGTTTCAGCTCTCAGTTCGTTTCTTCAAGCAGTGTTAAAAGTTTTGATTTTTTTCCAATACGAATGTATTGAACAAATTGTGTGAGCATAAAAAACAGGGTTTAAAATTAAAGAAAAAAATAAAAAAAAGTACCTATTACCATTTCATTTTGGGGATACCATTTCTTTTTCATATTTTGCCAGTCACATCTCTGAGTGGAGTACATATTTTAACGAAAGGAATGGTTACAAATAAAGGAGAATAAAAATAAATTAACATTTGTACGGATGTCATTGTGTTGATAAGCCGGTTTTTTTTCTTAAACAATTTCAAAGAGCGAGAGAGAGTTTTGAATTATTTGAATTGAAAACATCATGATGATTTTTTATTTATAATGATTATGATTGGGGTTGCAATTTGAAACGAAATTGTAACTGTAAATTTTACTCTTTGTGTCAATATGTGTTGAATTCTTATTGCCATTTGTCGTATTTTCGTTGCTGTTGTTGTTGCTGTTGCTGCTGTTATTTGTGGGAAACAACCACATAGAGAGTTTTATGAATTTGAATGAGTAGGATGTGTATATAACAAATATTTAGCTTAAGGGAGTTTATTTGTTCGTAACAACAACAACAATTGTATTCCAACATTTAATTTGTTTAACAGAAGAAAAAAAGAAATATATACAACTGTTTCGTATTCGTTTGTTGTATTAAAACAACAACAACAATTCAAAATTCCAAAAACCATCCCCTTTTTTCGAGTGCCGCAATAAACAGTCGAAATACAGAACAAAAAAACTCCAAACAAACACATTTACATTTGCGGCACAAAGAGCAGAGAAAAAACACACAAAACAAATAAAATCATTCGTTTAAATTTGAATCGTAGAAAAAATAAAACAAATGAGTAGCAGAAAGAAAAGAAAAAAAAAACATAAATGTCCTGCTCAATAACGTTTGAAGACGCAGCAGCACGCTGTGCTTAGTAGCAGCAAGAGGTGGAGTACCAACAAATAAATAAAAAAAAAACACATACACATACTCATACTCTTGCAATCGTACCAAGAAAACAAATGTAGGAGCAATAATAAAACACAACAATTGTACTCACACTCTCTTTATTTTGATTATAATTTTTTTTGTCGCTTTGTTTGTTTGTTTCTTGTTTTGAATTCATTTCATTTGTTGTTTTTGTGAGTGTGTGTGTGTGCATGAGTAAATGAATTGAGTATTTGAATGGGAATGTAGAAGTGTGTGTGTATCTATGTGTGTTTGCTGTGTGCAAACAGAGCAAGAATCGTAATAAGAAAATAAAACAGCCAGACCAAACCAACATTTAACAGTTTGTTTCTTTTTTTATTTTTTAATTTTTTTTTTTATTTTCAATGTGGAATTGTGTTTGTGTATGAGTGTATCTGTGTGATTGAGAGTGTTTAACATTTGTGTGTGAGTATTGAAAAACACATTGATATTCGTAGCAATGTTTCGTTTTTCATTACGAATTTGTCATTCGTAAGTGAAGGTACAACATTCACAAAACACACAGAGAGACACCCCGGCTAAATTGGACGTTAGTCTTTCATGCCGTCAGCCCAGCTAAACAACAAAATTACCAACGTTGAGAGCTTTATTTGTGTGTAGTTTGTTGGTTATTCAGTATTTGGCTGTTATTGCAGTGACTGACGTAAACAAATACAAAACGTTTTCGAATACAATTGTCGTCGGATTTAAACGTATGAATATATTTTTTTTTTTAATAAATTAAAAAGAAAAATTATTTTACAAACGCGCGCGCATTTCATTTAAAATTAAATGTGAAAAAATTGAAAAAATTCTTCTTATATACAAATAAATAACCAAAAGAAATACATAAAACAAAAGTAAAAATAAAGAAATAAATAAATACCTATGTACCCTAAAATATATACAAAAGTGTGAGTGAGTCTATGCATCAATACAGCTCGAGTTGAAATGTAATAATAAAAACAAGAAAACAAGGAATTTATATTTGTAAAAGTGTCTTTGCTCCCCCAGTACAATCATTGACAAAGACACACACACCTATGCAGTAATATTTTGAGTGTGTGTGTAAGTGATTTGATATTTTTTTTTTGTACAATTGTGTTATTTTCCATTTCCATTACGTTTGGTGTTTTTCGGTTACGATTGCTTAACGTTTTCTAGCAATAATCATACGTCGTGTGACACGCCGTCGGTTAACAACTTGTTTAAAACGCTTGTCGTTTCGTTGTGTTTCTCGTTTGACGTCGAATAAATAAACGCAAATAACGGTTGGGTTTTTTTATTAAAAACTATATTTCATTTCCGTTTCAAAGAGAATTTTAACAAATAATAAATACTGTCTCACAAATACAAATGAATTTAAAAAATGCAAAATGAATTTGATTAATTGCAATTAATGATAAATAAAATAATTTTAATTAAAATAATATTGAACGTATTTTATAAAAAAATAAATAAAGAAGATTTAAAAGAAATCTATAAAAAAAAAAAATAAAAAGCATATAAGCAACATTAATTTGTTTTCTAAAATTAATTAATAACAAGAAAACAAAACTAATCAAAGTGAAAGGTAATTTAAAAACCTTTAAAAAATTTACAAAAACTACAGTTGAGTTTTAAAAGTTTATAATAAAAGTTAAATTGAGTTTTAAAAAAAAATTATTGGTATGAACATTTTCAATTATCTTATTTGTTATAAATTATTCTGAGTTTATAATTTGTGCTTTAATTCAAAAACGAAATTTCTAAAAATATTCAGTTCTAAAAATGGTTTTCAGAACTGAAAATTTGTATTTTTAAAATTCACTTAAAATAAAAGAAAAATAAATTGAACATTTTTCGTTAATATACAAATTTTGTTTTAAATTTCTCTTAAATTTAGTTGTTCTATGCTTTAATTTAACAAAAATATTACGATATCAGAAATATTTTGTTCCTTTTAACTGATTTAAAAAAAAAATATATAAGAGTTAAATTAACTGAGATTCTGGAAATTTGTTCATGTGGCAAATTACTGCACTCGATATCGTTCGAAATTATAATACAATTTTAATAAAAATTTTAATCGATATCGAATGCCGTAATTCGCCCCTGATTTAAACCTGTTTGAAACAAATTTTATGTCTTTGTTTAGAAACCTTTATAAAAATCTAATTACATATTTCAAATTCAAACTTGCTTTTGACGGTCGAAGTTATTTCAGTTTTTATAAGAAAAAATTGCGAAGTTTGTTTGTGTTTATTATAAAAAAAAAAAAATCAAATTATTTGCAATTTAATTTGAATTTGATGAGCGAAATTATAAATTTTGTTTTGAAAAAAATGAGTTTTGGTTTTTAGTTTATACACAATTTTTTTTTTTTTTTAAATGCAACTAAATTTGTTTTGTAAAATTTTTTCAAAGTTTGAATAATTTAAACAAAAAAAAAATTTTTTTAAATTAAATTTAAACAGTTATCATAGATATTTAATAAAGTCTAATAATCAGCCATGTTCTGAAAACCAAAAATAAGTCAGTGTTTAAAGTACACTAAAATATTTCGTTTTATATATCGTCACCTTAAAAGCAGTCAAACGGTACTACACAAAAATTCGAAATCGAGTTTTAAATTGATTGTGGTGCGATTTATCAAACAACATACTGACGCAAATCAAAAATGGTGACTTTTTTAAAGAAATTCAAACTCCAAGAATTCTTTATTTTTATTATTGATTTTGTAATGTTTTTTGATGATATGAGATATCTTCATCAGAACTATTTATAAAATTAGAAAAATCTACGGTCATTTTTGAAAAAAATTTCACTGGAAGTCTACATTGATTTCAATTTCGCTCGACTTCTATTTTCAGAATATAGCTGAATATCCCTTTAAAGTCATTTAAATTTAAAAAAAAAAATCAAATCAGTTGCATTTTTTTTTATTATTAAACAAGAAACTTATAAAGTTATTTTGGTTAAAGTTAAAGAAATCAAATTTTTATTATTATAAACACAAAAAACCTCGAAAATGTTCAATATTTTATTGTTGTAACTAACAAACAAGTAAGAAAGTATAGTCGCTCCAACCCAAACAAATGATACGCAGTATTAAAAAGCGATATTTCTAGAGTGTTCCCTGTTAGG
The DNA here is from genome assembly GCA_963931875.1 of Pollenia griseotomentosa. NCBI lineage: Eukaryota > Metazoa > Arthropoda > Insecta > Diptera > Polleniidae > Pollenia > Pollenia griseotomentosa. The sequence goes on along the minus strand of OZ007561.1, from coordinate 96,592,390 downwards.
GACCCATGGGCAATCATGGATCCGCCAGAACAAAATTATTTTATGAGGTTAATTTTCATGTAAAAGTTCTTTGTTCCGAATATTATTTAGATATCTTTATCTATGTGAGATTTGTTTGCCTTTAAGTGATTTTAGAAAGCGGGTTTATATGCGACCTGCAGCTAGTTTTGGAAATACTAGCACCACATTTTGTCATGACGTGGATCGATGTCGTTTTCAGCCAATTTTGTTATGGTTATGTCAAAAAACTGTTCTCGGAAGTACTATTTGTATAGGAGCTTTGGGCAAATATGGCCCAATTTCAATAAAATTTTGTTAGATGATTGATTGCATTTAAATTAGTTTCGACGAAGTTTAATATAAATAAGGTTTATAGACATAAAGACTCTATTCCGAAAAGAAGCTGGAGTGGGCGCTTTATGATATTGTGGACTGATTCTAACGATTTTTTATATGACAATTAAAACATATTCATTTACCATACTTCATGAAATTATCTTGAAAATTGCGAACTGTACTTTGTGCACAAGATTTACATGAACAGCCAGCCAGACGGATGGACAAATATCTTTTGGTCGATTTAAATAGTGATTCTGAGTCGATCGGAAAACTAAAAGGTGGGTCATTAGGACCAGTTTTTTAAGGTGTTACACACATCAGCACAAACGTATAATACCTTCTCAACTTTTGTGGTGCGGGTGGGTATAAAATTTATACCGAAAGGTGTTTATGCACCTAATTATTGCTTGAAACTTAGGTTCAATAAATAAAGTTCTTCATGCGATAACATTTTATAAAATAATCTTTAATTATGTGCAGTTTTTACAATACACGTCCTTTTTGGTCATTTAAATCTTCTTGAGTTAATTGATTATCTAAAATATGTACCTACACTCAAAAGAAAAATCAATCCATTCATACTTAAATCAATACGAAGCGGTATCAACAGTGCAGTAAGTACGGATTTTCTTGATTCAAGTACAGAAAGATTAATTCAAGTACGGATTATTCGAGCGCGAAATAATTAACTTATCCTTTTTTAATCCCTAATTTGTACTTGAAATAATCCGAAAATGAGATTGATTTAAGTAAAACTAAGATTAAGTCAATCTCAAAATGCGCTTGATTCAAGTATTTTATTAGCTTATTAAATCTCGAATTCGTACTTGAAATAGTCCGAAAGTTAAATAAAATCGATTTTTACCTAAAACACTTCCTTCAGAGAAAGAAGGAGAATTATGATTGATCTTTTAACCCGTTTAACATCTTACAGAACCAGCATCAGCCAATCAATCATGTAAATAAAATAATTTTTAGGTTCATAACTCTCTTATTACTTAGCCGATTGTGCTGGGTTTCAATCCCAAACTGCTACAATCCAAAACTACAAAGAATTTAATACCAATATTGTTCTCTTCTGTTGAGTCTTTCGAAAGTGAGTGTGTTTTCAACAGACGTACAGACAGACCGATGGACATAGGTAAATTGAATTAGAATTATTTCATAGAAAGTACTTTATAGGGTCTTAGATGAATATTAAAAAAAAAATTTCACAAGGAATGACAAACTTAATATGTATGTATGTAAAGAAAATAACACCTCTTGAAGAAATTCTCTTTTTCTGCCATCGACCCCCTTCCAAATTGTAATAATGAGTTAGCCGATTTACAAGGGCACCAGTCTACACTGATTTTCATGACTTTGAACTAGCAAAAAGGGCTAATTATTCTGTAATATGATTGTTTGATTAAAGGTAAAAAATGTATAACATATTGGAGCCGATTTATACAATGCTGCAACCGTATTCTGTAATTCGCTTTGCTAAAGCTAAATCTTGATCGCTTAAATGCCTTAGGCTCGAATTTACAGTCATTAGTTAATTATTATTAAACTAAAATGGTAACTATTGCTTAACTAAAGTATCATATTTACAATAATTAGCTAAGTAAAAATTTTAATCAGACAAACAAATGGTAACTCTAAAAAATGGTAACTCTATTAAACCCATAACATTTGAGGGTTTACCTTATGTTTAAGAAAAAGCTGGAAAAAATATTTTATTTGTTAAACTGTTGTTATAAGCTAACTAATGAGTCTAAATTTGGGCCTTAGAGAATAGAAAATTAAAAATTTTAGCGATGACATAAAAAGCTAAAATTGAGGCGAATTAAACTTTTATGGCATTGCCAAATTAAGCAATGCACCTTACAGAATTGCATCCGTAGCCAAAAATCGCTAAATCAACTTTATAGACTTATAGCGATAGAGATTTAGCTTTAGGGAATTACAGAATACGGCTGCTGAGAACAATTTTTCAAAATTCATTTATAAGCTTTTCGACTAAATATTAGTTAATCTGGATGCCGTATAAGAGAGGCAGCTACTTCTGTTAATCCTATAGATGTTTGGAATTTAACAACTGTGTATAAAAATATTTTAGCTTACGATTCTAAAATTTTAAATGCAAGGTGTCGTATAAGCAACGCTAGGATTTATATAATAACTTTTTTCTTTGACATTTTATTTAAGATTGGCGTTAATTAAAATTTATTATGATTTAAGTTAATTTTTTTAAAATGGTGCACAAAAAAATTTTTTAACAATTAAAGCATTAATCAAAAATAAAATCAGTTTTAATTAATTTTTTTTTTTTTTTTATTTTTTTTATTTTTTTTTAATTTTCTTAGCTTTTTTTAATTTCCTAGTTAACCAAGTGAATTAAACGTGTAATCAAGTGAATTAAACTTTTAATTCATACTATTAATTTGTGCAAATTTAAATAATTTTTTAACTAATATCACAAATTTTTTTTCCCTCAACAACAAATTTCAGTGTTTTTATCAAATATGAAAAAACTGGTAACTTAGCACGTCATACAGAAATCTTATAAATAATAAATTTTGCATTTCCAATAATAACTTTGATACGCAATCAATTTTTATTTTTTTTCTGTGTGCTAATTGCTTGCTTTGAACTGACGTGCTCTTTCCCGAGTAATTTTTATACCCACACCACAATAGTGGAGAAGGTATTATGCATTTTTGCTGATGTGTGTAACACCTTAAAATATTGGTCCTGGACCCACCTTAAAGTATACCGGTCGACACAGAATCACTTTCTGAGTTGATCTAACGATGTCCGTCCGGCTGGCTGGCTGGCTGGCTGTCCATGTAACCTTGTGCACAAAGTACAGATCGCAATTTTGGAGATAATTTAATAAAATTTGGCACATTGGTTCTTATTGGCACAAGGACCAAGCCGAATCGTAGGACCACGAGGGGAGATAGGCGGCAATTTCTGCATCTCAGATACTCATATAGCCATACACTCTCGCAAAATTAGTTTTCAAATATAACTGTTCTTGAAATAATAAGTGCCAGCGATCCAACTGTATTTCGGCTATCTGCTTTTAGCTGATGGATAGTTCTACTATTAAAGACATGCATCTTTAGACAGCCCCAAAAAATAAAAATAAAAAATCAGGCCGGTTAAAGCAAACATAATATTAAGACTTAGGCAACTGTGCGAATACATGTAAATCATATGAGTCAGACCATATTGAATTTATTTAAACTTTCGTTAAGTTTTATGAAACTGTCATTTGCTTAAGCAAAGTGCGAAACTGATCGCACTTTCCGTATCCAAAGTTTTTTGCTTTTGCTTTTTAATGCATTTGATAGGCTTTGGGTTATATTTTTGACGAAAGCTAAGCTAGCTTATACATAATGTGTTTGGGCCTTTAGCTTTATTGGTATCATGCTTAAGCAACAACCCATGATGTGTTTGGGCCTTTAGCTTTATTGGTATCATGCTTAAGCAACAACCCATGATTGTTTTCTACATTTGGCCATAACAAAATTTTCAACCAAGTCCTAAGATTGCCGCTTGTAAAAAGTTTAGGGGTTTTTCGTAATTCCTGCATTTGCCCGGTTAAGGATCACAGCATTTCATTTAGCACCTGGCAAGCGATGTTTACAGCCTTTTACCTAAAACGCTGTAGAAATCGGCAAGCCGTTGACGCACCATGTGTTTTTCGAGCGTAAAAGAAATTTCAACATGATTAAAAAAGTAAAATAAATTTAAAATGCATTTTAAGAACAATTTGTATGAAAATTTTGCCTTAAAACACATTTCAAACTTATTTTATTTTTTATGAATACGGCAGTAAAAATTGTAATAAAATAGAATTACAAATTAGAAATTTACCAAGTGTTCTATTTAAACAAATTTAGACAATTTTAATTTATGACTAGAAAAATATTTAATTAAAATAATTAAATACGAATTAAATAGTGTTCAACTAATGAATATAAATATTTAAAATAAAGTCAATAAGAAATAATATCAAACGGAAAAAAAGGTTCCTTTGGACTTATAAAGTGTTATTGAAGTAGAGTTAATTATTTTAATTAAATTAATTTAATATGAAGTATGTAGTCTGACAAATATTTAAAAACTCAACTGTATTTGTAAAAATATAAAATACGTCCAAATTATTAATTTAAATTTCCATTTGCCTTATTTGCAGATTTCCTGTGTCTGAACAAAAAGAAAAAAGTTGTTTTATAAAACTGCGTGTAATTTAAAAAAAGAGATATTTATAAAACTAAATAAGTAATAATGTCTTCAGTGACATTTTCAAAATATAATGAATTCAAACTGTGATACAAAATTTCGAAATACCAGTGAAAAGATTTACAACACTAGTGGAAATTCAAATGAAAAGTCCACCACAGCTTTGATAAATTTCAAGCGTGAATATCTCTTTAATGCCACTAAGAAAGCGGCAATGAACAATAATACAACCAACAACAACAACAACAATACAATTTTAAGTAACAACAACATCAATAACAAAAGTCCTTTACATCAAAAACATAGTCCTTCGCATTATAGCAACATTATCAACAACAATAACAACAACAGTCTCATAATGAATTCAGCCACTATGCTGATGCATCATCAGCAACAACAACAACAGCAGCAGCAACAACAAAACGGTGGACGTGACAATAGCAGTAGTCGCGGCACTGACAGAGGCGATGACCGTCCTAATGGCAGATCTTCACACACAGGACGTGGTTCCAGTTGCTCACCTGCTTCTTCTCCCACCCGTCATCCCAGCGCTGTAAGTCCTGTCACTTCCCTTAATCACTCGATGATGCAGCAAATGCAACAGCAGCATCATCAGTTAAGTCCACCACCTCATGTTGGTGGAGTACCCACACCAAATGGTTTACCCGCCGGTTTACCACCCCGTATGCCCCACGGCCTGCCACCACACTCTTTGGGTTTGCTCAATTCCCTTCAAATGATGCATCACGCCTCGCCGTTGGAACTAATGGCCGCGGCCCATCACCATGTACCGCCCAGAACCTATAACAGCCCGCCTCCCATCTCGACTTCAGATCCCAGTGCAAATGAATGCAAACTGGTGGAGTATCGTGGTCAAAAGGTCGCCGCTTTCATTATTAGCGGCGAGACAATGTTGTGTCTGCCTCAGGCATTCGAATTGTTTTTAAAGCATTTGGTCGGTGGCCTACATACGGTGTATACGAAACTGAAGCGTTTGGACATTGTGCCGTTGGTATGCAATGTTGAACAGGTGCGAATATTGCGCGGTTTGGGTGCCATACAACCAGGGGTGAATCGTTGTAAGCTGTTGTGTTGCAAAGACTTTGATGTGCTGTATCGTGACTGTACAACTGCCAGGTAAGAGACGTGTGGTTTTTCTCTTATTGTGTTTTTACTCTTTACTTTATTTACAAGAAAATGTTTTTTTTTTTAAATATGAGTGTGGCAAGTAACTAAATTGTTTTAATATAAAGGTAATTCAAAGAGTTTGCTTGTAAGCAAAACAGTTCATAATTTCGGCGATAGTAGTATTTAAAATCTTTATAAAGTAGACTTGTAATCTAGTATTTTTTTTTGATTTAGCTTAAAAAAATCCTTAGCAATTAGTGCAAAAATGTACTGCTCTTATCTGGATACTATTTTTTCTCTAAAGAACATTATAGGTTTAGTAAGATTCGGGTACTCCCTTTTAGCCTTTCCCTTTTTTATAGTTAGATATTTTTTTTACCAAATCAGTTAATTTTAGTATTTGTACAATTACCAAATTGTAACTTTGTATACGTATTTTTATGTTTAATAACATAAATATGTACAACAGGTTCTTATAAACAATTTTTGTGAAGTTTTGGATTAAAAAAAGTACTAAAAATATTTTTATTCTAACAAAAGCAGTCCTTTCTATCTAAAAGAATTGTTTTCGGAGCGAAGCCATGGCTATCGTGCTGTGTAGGAAATAGCGCAATTTTGTTAAAACCAATTGTCGTTTAGATCATGTGCTTCAGTTTCTGATGCCAAAAAATCCTTTATTTTTACGAAAAACGATCAAATTTTGTGTGCAAGTTTTTGTTAGCTTGCTAGTTTTTTAGATAGTCAATACCGAAAAAAGTAGAATTTTCGAAGATTGTTTGACATTTTTAATGATTTTTTTTCAAAAATTATTGCAAATTAATTAATTAATAATTGAAAATCATAAAAAAACTACTTAAAAATAATAGTTTTTGGGTAAAAATATAATTTTCGAAACTATCATCGAATTTTCGAAATTATTTTCGAATTTTCGAACATTCGCAAAAAGACTTCAATTTCTTGTTAACAACTTTTAATCGGGGAAAATTTAGCTTTTTTATTCAGTTTTTTTTTTTTTTTGATATTTGAATCAAAGGTTTTATTTTGTTATCTTGATTTTTAATAATTTTTTAATTTGTTTCGAATATTTAATATTTTAAATAATCAAAAAATAATTGCATCTTAATGTAATGTTGATAAAATAATAATTATTTATTTAATAACAAAAAAATTTTTTTTTATTATTTCTCGTTAATAAATAATTTCGAAATTATAACATTTAATAAAATACACGTTTTTATTAAAATTGACTTGTTTTCTAATTGTGCACTGTGTTTTCAAGTAAAATTAAAATTTTCGAAATTATGTTTGAATTTTCGAATTTATGCTTAAAAGTTTAGTTTAGTTTAATATTAATTAAAATTAGATTTATTTTGAATTTTTCTTATAAAATCTTTGTTTTGAAATAAAATTTCATAATATGTAAGGATTTCAAATTTTCAACTTTTTATTATTAAAGTAATTTTTGGGAATACGAAAGTTTTAATTAATAAGATTAATAAGATTTAAGCACGACTTAATTCCCAATTTTAATTCTTGATAAAAACACTAAAATTTATTGTTGGGGGATAATCTAGTTTCTATGCGCTGGTTGCAAATAAGACTTTTTGAATGCTTGTAATTCTCATTCACTCTGCAGTTTTATTTGATAATATCTTTGGCTTTTCTAAAAGTCTTTGGGAGAATTTTTCCTGATGATCAGGCCTATGAAACGAGTGAAATGCGCATAGAAATTAGCTTATCCTTCAACAATAAATATAAGTGTTTTTATCAAGAATAAAAATTGAAAAATCAGCACGATAGACAAAATCTAATTAATTAAAAATTTTTACCTTTTATTAAAAAAATTTCAAACAAATTTCGAGTCTTTGAAAATATGCCAAAACTTGTGAATTATTTTAAGTTAGTAATTAAGCATTTAAAAAAAGAAAAAAGCTTTAAGTGAAATTTTAAGAAATCAATATGTATTCGGAATTTAGAACTTAAAACGGTGTTTTTTTAATTACAAAAAAATGTGTTTAAAAACAATCTAATAAATTAAATAATAAGCGCGCTTAAGCCTTCTTGACTTACTCTTTATTCTACTTAGAACAATAATGATAACACAAGCCATTAAATCGTTTAATAGGTCTATTTCGAAAACCATTAGCTGTTCGGAAATCACAAATCCTTTTTCTTTGGAAACGCTTAATAATTCAATTGACTCTAAATTTTCCAGCTCCGTCATTTAGTGCGTTAACACAAATATTTATTAGTCAATTTGTTATTTTAAAATAGAAAAACAATACACTCTTCCGATGTAATTTTTTCTCATTTCCGGTTTCCTGTTTCACGTAAAATAGAAAATTCTACGGCTCTACATACAAATCAATAACTTTTACAAAACTAATCGAAAGAAGGAGAACAAAAAAAACCAATTTTTTTAAACAAATAACAAACGACACAACTATTATTGTTATAAATAGTGGAAAAAATAGTAAAAGAAGGAGAAGGAGTAGAAAAGAGAAACAAAGTACACAAATAACTGGGTGTAGTTTTCATAATCTCTATTCATGACTATGACGAAAATAGAAACTAGTACTTTGACTTGAATGAAAATCAAACTATTGTACCACTAAATTACATTTACATATGTATGTTTATATATTTTGTTACGTGTGTGTGTGGTTTTTAATGTATGTATGGGTTTTTAAGTTTAAAATTAAAAGCAAAAAATTCAACCCGGTTAGATGTACAAGTTGTAAAAGTTTTGTGAATGGTTGAAATGTAACAGAAATGAATTTAAACTGCGTTTAAATTTCCAGTTGCAATTGTTGTTTGTAGACATTTTGCGATGACATTTAACGGAAATACGCAATACAAACCTACGATAAACTTTTTGCAGGAAGAAAAAATATAAACATGTGAAGTTTAAAAACTTTGAATAAATTGAACAGAGTTTGTTAAAAAGGGGCAGGTCAGAGTTTTAGGGACTGAAGTACTATTTTAAAAAAGTACTTTAATTGCTATTTTAACTGATAGCGTGAGTAATTTGACTTTAAAATGATTGATTGTAGTTGTTAAAGCCTCTGTACATCCAAACTTATTGTATTGTATTGTGTCACAAATGCACATATTTTGTTAGAATCCTGGAAGTTAGACAAACTATTTGCTCCTCTGTATGTCTAACTAAATTATCACTCCTTTCTTAGCAAAAGTGCTGGGTGGCATACGACTTCCACGTAAGAAATCCAGGTTCCATTGAGGAGGGTGAGGAGGATCTAATACTATTTTTAATTTTTTCTTGTTTCATTATTACAAGGATTAGCCGAATAAGAAAATTTTTTGTAGAGCCAGATGGAGTACCTAGTGTGCCCTCCAAGTTCAGACCGCAACGCAAAGGCCAATATACTCTTATTTTTTTCTGATTTTGTGCAGAAATTTTTGTAATTTCATGACATTTCTTAGAGTTACGAAATAAATCCCTTAGCCTCTTTCTTTGGCACCTGTTGTAAAAGCACAGTCCCTCGACATGCCCATTAAATTGTCCATTTAGTTCCATTAAATTATATGCATCTTATAACGGTTAACCACTGTGTATTGCTAACAAGTCCAAATAAATGTTTAACCTCTTTCCTTCTAAACTGACCGCTTTAGAGCACTAGGGTCAAATTACGATCGAATTTCCTATTTAACTTGTTTGTAATTTCTTTCGATATCGAATGCTATAATTTGACCCCTGTTTTTTTTATTAATTATTTTAACTGCGTGTTGATTTATAGTGTACCGTTCAATATCTTCTTCCTTACCCTATCAACTCACACTTTTTGTACTTGCAGCCAGTCATATATTACGTCGATTTTTCGTTAATATGACGAATACTCTACTTGCAAGAAAGTACTTCCATGTGTAAATTCCAGGTTATATCACTAATTTTTAGTGTCAATTAGAAATTTTCGAAAATTGGCAAAACCTTAAAAATTTTTAAGTCTTAAATTGTTAATGTGCTGTTTTCAAATGACAGGCAATTGATTGTGTAGTAAAAATTATATGAAAAGCATTAAATTTTTTGCTAAACAATCAATCGCTTGTCACTTGGAAATAGCACTTAAGTTTTTTTTTAAATAACTTGTTCAAAAGCTTGTTTTTTGAAAAAGGTACCTTTAAACGTCTTGGCTGTATGTAATAAGGATTTTTCCATTTTAAAAAGTACTCAAAAAGCAGACAATAGTACCGAATTTGGTGGCCTGTTTACACCAGTAGTCAGTTTGTGGTCTCCTTTTTGTTTCAAAAACTTTTAAAAATTTACTGCCTGTTTTTAAAATAAAATTGCAAATTTTAATTTGGGAATTTAGATTAAAACTCCAATTGGTTTTGGTTTTCAACATAAATTCCCAAACGAAATTTTTTTTTTACCTTCAAAAATCAGGCACTTAAATTTTTTAAGATTATTATTTAGGGTTTTTATTTTCTGTACAACTTTCATTTGGCCATACCCTGTATTCCATGTATTTGCCATAAATTTAATTTCTATTTCAATCAGTTAACTTTTAGTTATGCGTTTAATAATACATACAAATCAAATCAAGCAAAACTTTTCTAATTTAAATATAAAATAAAAGTTTCAACTTTTGCTCTTCAAATAACCTTTTAACTTTTAGCAAAAATGTTTATCATAAAAATGAAATAAAAATTTTAAAAGCAGCAAATTATTAATAAATAATTAAAAGTGTATGTTCCATTTAAAAAAAAAACTAATTGTTAAGTGTTAGACAACCTAACCAAGACTACTAGAGAAGGCTAAATGTGTTTTTTTTTTATAAAAAAGTTAAAATACACTGACCAAAATAAACAAATAACCAAACTAATGTACATATTCGATTTACAAAAAATATTCGAAGGATTCAAAGAGCTGCCACTTAATTTGATTAAAATTAAACCAAGCGATTTATTAGCAGAAAAAGTTATTGGTTCATAATTTATCAAAATTCCAAATGGCCACAACTCAAAAGTTTGTATATAAAGCTAAAGGGTCTAATAAACCATAGAAATGGCTTGGCAAACATGTCAACATTTTACGTTTGTACAAATAGTTTGTGTTGTTAATTGGCGTGTTTGCTGTTTGGGCAAACATTTGAAGCAATGTTTGTAGAAATATTAAGAATTGTTAATATATGGCATCTTTTCGTAAATGTATTTATTTCAGCTAAAACTTTTCAGAATGAAAGATAGGCTTTTAAATAATTTTCAATAGTAAATTAAAATTTTTTTTAGCAGTATTGCTTGCTACAAAAAAAAAAAAAAAAAAAAAAAACAGTTTATTGCTTAAATCACTTTTTACTATAAATTCTTTGCCTCTATTTTATATTTCTTCTCCGTTTTAAGCAAAAAGCAACAAAACTACCGCAGCACTATCAGCATTTATTGAAAACAAAACAAAAATGTTTGTACGAAATATATTTGTGTAGTTTTTTGGCAGACACAAAACAGGAACAATGTGTGTGTGTTTGCCAAGCATTGGTTTGTGTGGTTTATTTTGCCCTGAAAGAGTTGTAAAAATTCTATAAATATAGAATCTACATAAGGTCTTTCATTAATATAACATTGAAATTAAATATCATATAAATGTCTTCCGCGGCTTTGCTGGATGGCGCGCATACGAAATCTCCAATTTCCCATGACTCTGGCGTATAAATAAATCATGCTGAATTTGTACAATGGAATGGGTTATGTTGGCTTTGAGAGCCTCTGTGGTTTGTAGCTTTTTCGCATATATCTTTAACTTTAAAAAAAACACCGCGAGGAAAAATCCAACAGTGTCATATCGAACGATCTCGGTGACAAGATCATATCTCCTCCACATGGGACGACCATGCCCTTAAATCACTCGTGCAAAATGTCCAATGTGGCATGTAGTGCTGTCTTGTTAAAACGGCAGTTAATGTCAGCGACTTTTTTGGGATGCGTTGGAAGCTATTGGATCTTCCGTGGATTGATATAGTACCAAAATCGTCAATTTTGTTTGCTGACGTACCCGTTCTTTCAGAAATTGTTCTTAGCGCTATAGATGATTTTTAAGGAACTTTTAAATTATTCATTTGCAAATGTTGTTAAATATAGATCAGTTCATTGTAATTTGGAAAAACAGACTGAATACGAAACAGGCAATTTGCCAGATGTAGTTGCAACAGTATGGCCGCTATCAACTGTGATTATTCGGAAATCTCCAAGTGAAAAGTACTTTTTTGCAGGTTTCAGTACAATTTATAATATTTTATTGCTTTTTGACACACTTAGAGAAATTTTTAGGGAAAGAGTGAGAGAGAAAGAGAGATGGAGGGAGGGAGGGAGAGAGAGAGAGAGAGAACGACAAATAGAGAATACTTGGCAAATACTTTTTTAACTTTGAGTAAAAACAATATAAAAGTACTTTTTGCATTTAAGGTGTGATACAAGAAAGCATAAATTCGCTGGGTTATATTTAAAATAGTTTTTTGCCTTTTGCAATTAGATGTCGACCTAAATGTGTGTTAAAACTCACATGTTTAAAACTAATAAAAATGAAATTTTGAAAATTTAAGTCTTGTAAAAAGAAAAGAAAATATAAAAAAACCCAAACCCCTGACTATGTCCCAAAAGGGTTGCTAGAAAGGTCAGTTGAAAAAAAGTAAAATTAAAAATTGCAAATGTAGTCAGCTAAAAAGTTTGTTTGTTAAAAGATTTTCAACATCAGGAAAGGAAAAAAAGAGAAATTGAGACTTTCTAAAAAGGGGGCTAATAATTGTGGATAACCCAAAACCTCTGTGGTTGCGAAAAGAAGTTAATAAAATAAAAAAGTTTGATTCAACATTTATTTTAAAAAGCTTAAAGAATAAATTCCTTCAATAGGAAAACAGAACTGTATTAAATAAAAAACTTTTAAAAATTAATTAAAATTCAACAATTTTAATCAATAATTTTTTATTTTTCCTTTTTAATTGCAGATGCTTATCGATCAAACCACCAGAGAGGTAAAATAAAAATGAAATAAAAACAATTTAAAAGATTATTAAATTTAACTTAAAATTACAAAAAACAAAAAATACTTAAGAGTTTTTAGAGCGCAAAGAACGGTTAGCAAAAATTTTCAAAATTTTTTAAATATCAAAGATAAACGAAATTTCAAAACCGGATGTTTATTTAAAATTTCAAGAGAGTATATGAGAATACATACACACACGTTGCACATGCAGAGAATAAAGTGTCGGTTATACGGGTCTAATAGGGGCGTTTAGGTGTTGACAAAAATTATTAAAAGAGGGAGGGTTAAAAATTAATGCAAAATAAATTTAAAGGATGACCAAAAATAAACAAATAATTAGAGCAGAAAATATTCAAAAAAAAAAAAGATAGAACAGTGAAATATAATCATGATGGTGGTTAAGTTATTACTAATTTTTGGTGTAATTAAATAATATGTTCCACATTATTCTAAGGGATGAAAAACAAACGATATTTTTTCATAATTTTTGAAATTTTGAGACTTCTCTCTTGATTGTAAGTTTTTCATTTTGTTTTCAGTAAGATCAAGGCAATTTTCGGATTGTTCTCTTTATATAAAATCCAATTCAAAAGCCAATATTAGAGCTGTGAAAAAGATTTACATACACAGAAAAAAATAAAAATTGTCTCTAATCAACAAATTTATTCCAAATTCATAGAATCAAGCAACCTATTTGTTGATTTTGCACCTATTACCAAAATGATTATATTGATTACTAAAAATTGTAAAAATTTTATATTTTGAATATTTTTTTTTCCAATAAATTATATTTTTAATTTTAATTAAAAAAATTATCAAAAACGTTGCCGTTTCAAACAATGTGTTGATTGATTTTGACAATTTCCAACAACAATTTCAGAAGTTTAAATTATTTTATTTTAACGAAATAATTTTTTGTTATTAAATTTAATTCAAAATTTATTTCAAAACAACTAAAATGTTAATTGAATCAAAATTATATTTTTAATTTTCTTTCAACAAAAAAAATAATTGATTCAGTTATCACATTAATTACATTTAAAAACTTTTTAAATATTTTTCTTAGTTGATAAAAAACTACTAATAATTTTTTCTGTGTAGGTACCTGTCCTAGGGCCTACATTTATTTTATTTATTTATTTGTCCTTCCATACCCAAGACTGAGAGTCTCATATTGCAGCACAGAACTAAGAATTTGCAATTTATATGTGTATTTACTACTGAGTGACAAACAATGCGTTTACCAATCGCCCTCGAGTGTGAGCGCAACCAGCTCATTCAGGGAACTATTTGAGTGCATAGTTTCGCTCCTGTGGCATATGTTGAGTAGAAGCAAGACCTAGGTTGAGTCCTTCCTCGGGCCGAACTCTCCCACAAGAGGTGAAAACTCGGCCCTTAAGTTGAATTTCTAGCATATCGATTCCTGCGACTTCAGGTAGTAAACTACAAACACAACGTGATCCCCGAAAGTAACAACGGAAGAGCGAAACTGCCGCTAGAACAACCTTCCAGAAATACAGAAAGTATTTTACGTAAAAAGCATACTTACGGAGTCAACAACCAATGACGTGCCAACGAAAACGGGGCTTCCTACTCCTGTGGTACCGGAAAGGGTCTCTGTTCAACAGTGTTGCCAAAACTTTATGACCAAAAATGGCTATATTTAAAGAAAAAATGGCTAAAATTTTTTTTTATTAATAAAAACACATTACAATTCAATAACAAAACAAAAGTAATTCATCAAAAATTTTTTACAATGAAATTGTAAATTAAAATCAATTTGTTACAAAGGAATAAACGTTAATTAAATATTTTAGCATTTTAAAAAAATAAGTCATCGATAAATTTGATGTTAAAAATTCTTTTATTGTTGTGGAAAAAATATTTAATAAATCCAAATTAATGGTTGCTAAATGTAACCTATTTCTTAAATAACTTTGAACAATGTTTACTTGGCTAAATACACTCTTCTTCAGCATTAGACCACGGCAGTGAAATCAACTTTATAGTAAATTCTGAAAGTTCTAAAAGTTTTTAGTTGCCCGACCAGGAAGAAAAAGTGTTGCTTGTGTTGATCCATTTTGTAACTTTATTATTGGAATACTGTTCCTTTATTTTAAACGATGTTTCATCATCGTCGTTTATAGCGATTTTCAACATTTGTAAAAGTTGTGACTGAAATTAAATGCGTTTTAATTGTTAAAAATGTTTATTTTACTTACAACTGCTTTATAAATTTTTGTAAGAAAATAAAAATTATTATTTTCAAAGAAAAACGGCAAAAAAATTGTATGGCTAAACAAGTTGAAAAACGGCTAAAAAAGGGCTAAACTAATTTTTAAATGGCCAAACAAGGTGAAAAATGGCTTAATCTAGCCGCAAAATGGCTAAATTGGCAACACTGCTGCTTAAGGCTAGGTTACACTATTATACTTTTTATAAATACATGTCAAAAACACAAGTAATATGACAAAGTGTGATAGTGTGAATGCAATGTGTCACGAAAACGACAAGTATTATGAAAAAAGTTTGACATCCCATACGACTTCATCGTTTTTTGAAAAATTTCTAAACAATAATACTTTTCATTGGATCAGGGTTGCATTTTATTTCATGTGTGAGTGTTTATAATTTGTGTGATGGTGTGAACACAAACTGTCATGTTAAATTAGATTTTTTGACAGTCGCAACAAAACTCATTAGATTTCTATCTCACAAAGTATTATGGAATACGTAAGACTTGTGAGATAGTGTAATCTAGCCTTTAGCAGCGATCGCAAGATATCTTCTAAGATATGTAAATTTTGCATTTTTACCAAATCGCAGGTATTAACTGCACCTGATTTCCCGGGAGGAAGTAACACCAAACGGTTAAATAGCCTTAGGATGTGCCACCGGGGGCCGCCAAAATTACAGAAAATAGGAAATAGAAAATGAAGTCTCTTGTAATATTTTTGTTGGGATTTACGTGCCTAACTTTAAAGAACATAAATATATAAATTTTAATTTTGGCAGGGTGTCCCGGTAGGAAAGATGGTAGTGAGCTAGTTCGAAGCGGAGACTCTCGTATGTTTCACTACAACGGGCTTAATTTCTACTCAGTGTATTTATTGAGAATATGATTTTTAATTGTATTTATTATATCCTAACGGGGATCATTTTAAGAATACCATTTTGCTTATTGGTGTTGCATCCTCCGTAGCATAATTAGGTGTAATTATACCTGAATTCGACAAAGATTTAAAATGGTAGGCCGGCCTCCTGAAGTCTTCGTGATTTGGTGACACCGAAGGCTTACCGAAGATCCTACCTATCTGGTACAATGGGAGTCAGTAGCCCCCAGTAAACACGCCACCGGACTAAATCTTGGCTGAGGCTTTCTTCTGACAGCATACTCTCTTAGGGAGGGGTATACTCGTACTTGAGATAAGTTCTGTGAAAGGCATGTTTTATGAGTTGGTGAAAATTAGTATTGCGTTGATGGTATTAAGACAGAATTAGTCTTTACTTTCTGTTCTGTTACGCTGTCACTTACAATTACTTAACAAGTTTTTGATATTAACAGATTGGACCGTAACAGAACGGAAAAACTAATCTATTTCACATGTTTTTTAATACAAAACAAATCAGCTGATTCGTAACAGAACAGAAAGTAAAGACTAATTCTGCCTTTATGAAGATTTAGTAGTCTGTCTCAGCAAATAATTAGGTCGAAGAACTATCGGTGAAGAGTGAAGTCCTGAAATTTAATGCGGATGAAAGGTTGAGTTTTCGAAGTGTGTTGGTGTGCATTGGTTTTTGACTATTCTCATGAGATGCGTTTTCGCAAGATGATGCTCTTACGCGGGGAGTGATTTCCCTATGGGAATGTGCGTTGGGGATTACTTGGTGGCTGTGCTATATACCCAAAACTACGGGAAAGGAGAGGCCTACATAAATGTCTGATTCTTCACCCTTTTGGCACGTTTTGTAAGATGGTCAAAAAAAGTATGGCGTTGGTCATAATGGCATGGTATATATATATATATAAAGGGTGGTTAAATTTCAAGGGCCGATGTTGATTTTGAATAAAACACAAACTATTTAGGAAATTATTGTAATTTTATTTTATTATGATATATTGGCATTCCTCAATTATGTATGGAACAAAATATCGGCCAAATGGGCGCCGCGACCACGGCGGCACACCTCCATCCGATGGTCCAAATTTTCGATGACCCTGAGGCATAACGGAGGTTCTATGCCGTTAATGTGCCGAATTATCTCATCCTTTAGCTCTTGAATTGTTGCTGGCTTATCGACGTACACCTTTTCTTTCAAATAACCCCAAAAAAAAAGTCCAACGGTGTCAAATCACATGATCTTGGCGGCCAATTGACATCGCCATTACGTGAGATAACACGGCCATTGAATTTGTTGCGCAAAAGAGCCATTGTTTCGTTAGCTGTGTGGCAAGTGGCACCGTCCTGCTGAAACCACATATCGTCCACATCCATATCTTCCAATTCGGGCTATAAAAAGTTCGTTATCATCTCACGATAGCGAACACCATTCACAGTAACTGCCTGACCGGCCTCATTTTGGAAAAAATACGGCCCGATGATGCCGCCAGCCCATAAACCGCACCAAACAGTCACTCTTTGTGGGTGCATTGGTTTTTCGACAATCACTCTTGGATTATCATTCGCTCAAATGCGGCAATTCTGCTTATTGACGAATCCACTGAGGTGCAAATGTGCCTCATCACAAATCACGAAGTGCACGATATGCATTTTGTTTTAAACGCCCATTTTCATAATAAGTCTGGATAACTTTAACACGTTGTTGGATTGTGTATCTCTCCATGGTTCAAATTGAGTGAGTCTGAAATAGAGAAATGTCAAATAAAATTCGGAAAAAAACTTGGCGTTTAGGTGTGGTTCACATTCAACATCGGCCCTTACAATTTAACCACCCATTAGTAGCCGTCTCAGTAACCAGAAAGGTCGAGGAACAGCCAGTGGCCCCTAACATTTAAAGCGAATGAAAAGTTGAGGTATTGGCGTGTGTGGCTGTACTATTATTTGTTCACTTCTCTTATGGGATGTGTTTTCAAGGGGAATGTTCGGCATGTTGCGGTACTCCATAGGTGCTGTTGCTGTTCAATAGGTGCTGCTGGCTATTCCTTAGCATTGGAGATTATACAGCTCCGGCTTCGAAACAAGGGGCGAGTGTATAATTTTTGTCGGATTATAGACTCAAATTGCTACCTGGGTATCAAACTCTTGGGCGTTTGATAAACGCATAGTTTGTCACATGTCGCGGGTTCAAATACGAAAACTTCAATACCCCTCTACTATCAAAGTAAAAATTATGATAATAGGTCTATTTGTCTAAGAAATTATACTTTATTTTTATTATAATTTCCGAAAATTTTCCGTTATGTAATTTCTTTCTCTTTTTTGTCTTTTGCCTGTTTTCGTAAGATATTAAATAAATTACCGAGAAGCTTCTTAGAATTGTTTCAAACTTCCTTCCGAGTCTCGGCGGGTAAATGGGAATTATTAAGGGCCATTAAATGTGAAAATGGAATTTTTAAATTTGATTCTTTAATAAGATCTTTGTTATTTTATATTACATTGACGGCCAATTTCACCAAGTTACTTTAACTTCCAGTTAACAAAATGTTTTTGACAGCTATAACTGATATTAAATTATAACTGGACTTGGTGAAATTGGGGTTAACTACTCCTTTTTTTTATATAAAATTCAATTGCTTAAAATTTTACTGTCCCCCTTCCAGTCAATTCAAAATTAAATCTTTGTCGTGTGCTGCATTTCAAGTTGTTGCATTTTGAAAGAGTTTAAATAAAAATCATTCATCTGATCTGTTTGTTGATCACAAGTGACACATGGCTTGAGGTTCATTTGTTTTGGACCACCATCGTCATCATCATCATCGACAACAAACATTATCATTGTCGTCATTATTGCCATTTAATTATCGTCAACATCGTCATCATCATTATGCTCTGAGACGTCTTTACACTTTGTTAAGTTTAAATGCCGGCTTAAATGTTTTTGTGGTCGGTCGGTCGGTCGATCTGACTCTGTACATAAGATTGGGCATAAATGTTTAAAGTACAAACTTCGTACTGACTGCTCTTGCACTTAACGAGAGTCTTGTTTAAAAAGGTTTTATATTCTCGTTTTCCATTCCTTCTATACCAATGTAATGTTTTTTTGTTTTTTTTTTTTTGTTTTTTGCCAAATGACAAAATACAAAATCTCCGACGGGGTAGAAGCAGAAAAAAACAAACTACAAAAGTGAAAACCGCAATAATAAATATGCAAATTGCTTTTTAAACAAAAAAAAATTTTAAGTTAAACATTAATTGTGACAAATTATGTTTAATACCGATAAATTAAAAATGACAAGTGTGATTTTATCGTCCAATGCGAAATATTTTTTGAGCCAAACACAAAAAATAAAACGGGTCAAGGTTTATCAGCAGTAAAACGCCACTGGCAGTTACATTGTGGAGGCGTGTTAAAAAAAATTCATTGTTTTTTATTCTTTAAGGAAAAATTTCAATATTTTGTTTTTCAATAATGAAATTTAATATTTTGTTTAATTCTTTTTATGTTAAAAGAGTTTTTAACTTTAATATGTTTGAATAAAACTTAAAAATATTAAAAAAAACTTTTTAGAGCAGATTTAAGTTATAGAAAATCGTTTAATTGCTTAAAAAATATACTTTGATTGACAGCTATCAATTAAAGCTTTCATGACATATTAAGGTTGACTTTTATAACTTTGCAATCAATGCTGGCATTAAAATTAACAAGACAAACTAAGGAAGAGAGAGCGAAAGAGAGAGGAAAATGCATTTGATAAAAGTTGATGTTTAGAATCATACTATTAATTCATTTGGGGAGTTTCAATTACAATTTGTAGTTGCTAAGTAAACAACAACAACATGTAATTAAGATTTTTCAATTACGTGTTTAAGTAATCGTATCAAGTTAAGATTTTTCTTTAAATAACCTGTTATAGTAATTGGGAATTTTAATAACAGGTACTGTAAAAAAAAAATACAATTACAAGTCAAATATTGAAATTAAAATTAGATGTAATTAAAAATTTTATTGAATAATTGCACATTATAAATTACTTAATTTGTTCACTTGCAATTAAATTGAATTTTTTATTTTATTAAGATTAATTTTAATTGTAATTGGCTATAGCGTGGTTACACATTACATCTAATTAAAAGGTAATTGATAAGGAATTGTACTGCTATTTTTCGGTACTTAGCGAATGCCATTGAAATATTCGCATGGACCATAGAAAATTTAAAATTGTGCTTGATTATTAGAAAAAATATATTTAAATAAAAGTTTATCTTTACAATATTAAATTGAAAATTTGCTGGACAGTTTCTTCGTCGTAAGTAATGGATAAATCAGTTTGAATAATGGGGGAATGTTTCTGAAGATTTTTCACGTTTTGACCTTAAGTATGCCACCGACACCGTGGCGAGCATATGGCCGACATTTTGTTTGATACATAATTGTCATAGATCCTTCTATCATAATTAAACTTATTAAGATAATTCCCTGAAAACTTTTTGTTTATTTTACAACTAACATCGTGCGTTTTGGATTGGACAACCCTTTATAAGCAACTTTTCTTTAAAAACATTCTAAACATAAGCAAATTTTAAATTAGATTATTTCAACAATTTCCTTTTTAGTGAAATACACTTTAAAAATTTCTTTCCTTTTTTTTTGCTATTAATCTGAATTTTGTTTTTTTTTTTTGTTATATTTTCTATATTCGCCATTTTCTATTACAATTTGAATGTAAAGTCCGTTGAAAAAAAAAAAAATCAAATGTGCACAAAATATAAACTATAAATTATCGACACCAAAAATGAATAAAATCGATAATAATAATTTATAATGCCAACAAAATACAAGTAGCTTTGTAATCATACAGAAAAATACTTAATAATTAAATACCTAAGGCAATATAATTACAAAAATATACAGACAACAGCAGCAATAACAATAACAACCAATAAAACTATAACAATAATAACAAAAAAAAAACAACAACAAAAAACAATTTATAACTAGACCAAGTAATTTTAATTTAACACAATAAATCATAAAAAATAGTGAAATCAAATAAAAAACAAAAAAAATCATGTCACTACTGGTTAAATTTAAACGAAAAGAAAATTTACACTACTTTGGGGCGGTATACGTTTTTTAGTCTCTATGAAAACGCTGATTAGAAAAATCAAAAGAAAATTCTATGAGGAAGAGAAAGAAAGAGAGAGAGAGAGAGAGTGAAGAAAACACTTAAGGACCAACTTGAATATTCTATCTGTGTGTGTATGAACTAACGCTTTGAAATTGGAAAATTAAATTTTGAAAACTGCACGGAAAAAAAAAAAAATTGATTTCAATTAAAAAATTTGTGATATTAATCAAAAAAATAATTACATATGCAGCCGTAGACAAATTAACAGTATCAATAAAATATTTTTCTAAATTGACAACATTTTTGCAGTAATGTTGTTGATATAAATAAACGTTTAATTCACTTGATTAAATTTTTAAGTAAAACTGATTTTTTTTTTGATTAATGCTTTACTTGAAAAATGTTTCTGTCTGTAGTGAAGTAATGGCAATCTAGCGGTTTTATCTCCAGTTTTTTATACCCACACCACAATAGTGGAGAGGGTGTTATGTGTTTATGGCGATGTGTGTATCACCTTTAAATATGGGTCTTAGACCCATCTTTTAGCATACCGATTCAGAATAACTTTTTGAGTCGACATAACTATGTCCATCCGTCCGTTCGTCCGGATGGCTGGCTGGTTGGCTGTCCATGTAAACCTTAATGAAAACTTCTTTTATTGTAATCTAAATCATCTTACCAAATTGTATTGAAGTCGGTTCTTATTTGACCATAGCTCCTATATAAATACTACTCCAGAAATGAGCTTTTAATACCATAACTTTCGTATAAATGCTGGTATTGACATAAAATAAACCGACAGTAACTTTAACAATAGCTATAGAAGGTCTGCAATATTTTTTACCTGTCGTTCGTTCAGAATGTTTTTTTCACCTGTAAATTAAAACTAACGTTTTTTGACTATATCTACCTCAAAGCAATATGGGCTTCATCCGATTATATTTATGGTCTTGCCGGTTAAAGCGCTGAAAACCGAAGCAAATTCGTTCCTTCTCCAGGTATTAGCACACAGACATATTGTTCTTCCATGAGAGGTTCCATTCTCTCTTTTCCAGTTCAGGATGTCTTGTGCATTTGTTCCAAATTTGGATTCTTTTACTCAACCTTTCCCCAGATATAAAAAAATGTTTATTGTCTTTGTTTAAAGGTGCCACGCCCACTAATCTAATTTAGCCCACTTTTTGACAGATATTGTATATTTAGGTTTTTTATTTGTTCCAAATTTGGAAACGTTTACTGAAACACATCTCCAGATAAACAGAAATGTATATTTTCTTTGTATGGGTAATCAGTAGATTGCGGTGATAATTTTAGGAAAATCGGTTTAGTAGTAAAAGGGTAAGAGGTTATGTTCAAACAATTCTAACTCTGCAATAATAGCCGTAGCACTTCAGCCCGTTGTAGAGAAGCAGACTAGAGTCTTCGGAACTTTTACACTAATAGACTAGCTAACAAACAACTAGCCTACCCGGCAACCTACAAATACCAAATAGAACTCAGTTTGTTTTAAATAGTGGTGGGCACATACTTTAATTATGCTGGCCCTTCGTCGACGGACTATCTCTTTGATTTTTATTAATACATACTAAAAGAACTTTAACTTCTATTTGCTAAACAGTTGTATTCTTATTTTTTCAAAGCAAATCTTTTGCTGCTTTACACACACAATCATAAATAAACGGTATCCAAATTTGAGGTATCATCGGTCAATGAATAACGCTACAGGGAGATGCTCCGAAGCTTTTTGGATGATTTAGACGTAGAGAATGTGTGGTTTCAATAGGATGGTGCCACTTGTCACACAGCAAAAGAAACAATAGATCTTTTGAAAGAAAAGTTAAAAAATCGCATTATTTCTGGTAGAGGAGGAGTGAAATGGCAACCATGACAGTGGGATTTGGCACCTTTAGACTATTTTTGTAGGGTTTTTTGAAATTTAAAGTTTGTACAGCAATAATTCCACAACAGTTCAAGAGCTTAAAAACAACATTATCGAGCAGATATCAATAATTGACAACAGTTTATTGAAAAACGCGATTGAGAATATTGGTAAAGATTGGTCGCCCGCCGAACCAGTTCATTTTTAAATTGAAATGATACTTCAAATTTTGGATACTTTGAAAGAATTTCCGTACCCAATCGAAAGTGAATCTCTTTTCTGCAAAATTTCATCAATAATTTTTGATAAAATTTAAAAAAAAAAATCAAAATTACAAATGTATTCAAGATAAAATTAAAGACTAAATTCAAATTATCGATAAAAGTTTGAGAATTGTGTCGCCTCGAAACATTACCCTCTGAAAAGGTTTTCTTAAGCAAACTCTTTTATTTTAAAGAATTTTTTTTATTAAATTTAGCATAAAAATTATATAAAATAATTACATGGAATTTACAAATACAAGCCGTAGGAAAAAGTGTTATTTTTGATGTTTCTTAAGGTGTGAGTTTTTCTGTTGTTTTCAATATTTTCCTTCAAGTATCTCCACCAGTATCTACATATTTATCTAAGCCTTTGGAAAGAATTAATTGAGCAGAACAGCAATTTGGCTGAGATGGCTGTATTATGTTTTTTTTTTTATAAAAAGTACCGAGTAGTAATATTCATTTTGTTATTAGAAATAATAATTATAAAAAATTAAAATTTTTTTCTTTTTGTTCATTTAATATATTAAAATGTATATAAAATAATATAAAAATTAAATTAAAAAATCATATTCCCAGCTGGTTTCAAAACATTTCAATTCATCATCATCAGCATTATAGTCAATAGAAGAACTTGCAGTCAGTAGTCAGTCGTTGCGCACAATTTTACTTCAACAAATTGTGCATGAATTGTTAATATTTTTTTTTACTATTTTCCACGAGTAGTTTTTGAGTTGAGGTGTTGTTTCAATGATTAAATGAGTTACAAGCACGCTAAATTAAATTAGGTTTATTTGATTTTGTTGTTTGTTGTATTTTTTTTTAATAGAAATTATAAGTAAATTGTTTTAGATATTTGTTCATTTGTTTGTTGGGCTTGTAGAGGGTTTGCAACTAAATCAATTATAAAAATTACCTAAAACAAAAAAAAAAGTTTTAAACATTATTATGAGCACAAAATGCCAACTGAAACTCTAATAAAGTTCAATCGACTTTGGATAAACAAAAAAAGTGGAATTTGTTTTGATATTATTTTTAAAATGTATTTGACATCTATCGTTAATCTTAATTCTATTTGCTTTTCATTGCGTTCGACATACAGCCTTAGTGACACATGTTCAAGAGTAAAAGCCTTTTCACACTTGTCAACATCTAACATCTACCATCAATTTGCGAAGATGTTGAAAATTTCCCATAAGAAATACACAGAGCTAAAAATCAATATCTTTATAAAATGTCCCTATCTCATTGTATTCCATTGTATATCTTCCGACTAGTTTAGTGTCATCACTAGAAAACTATTACACTGGTCTGCAAATTTGTTAAAAAAGTCGACTACAGAAATGAAACAAGTTTTTTTTAACTAATCTGGGTGCGCTGAGTTCGGATCTGGCATAAAAATAAGGCTATCTTGTTAATTGTTTATCGCATGCTGGAAATACTGTAAAACAGTCAATACAGACACTACAATTTCACAATTATTTATTTGACAGAAGCCCACATTCATTCTAAATATTCATAAACGTAGTGTATAAGCATGTGAGGGAGATCATGTGTTACTGATTCAAGCTATTTTTGCTTTGTGTGTGGTGAATATTTGGTTGAAAAAAAGGTTAAAATATGATTAAAATATGCATATTTACATTATTTTGGTTTTACAGTCAGAAACTTGGATAAACCGTGGATACCGACAATGTTTTGCATATTCTTTATTCGCATTTAGATTTTTTTTCCAAAAAAAAAAAAAAAAAATTGGTGCAGTGAGCGCGAACAATATTTAATGAAAATTTAAAGAATTTATCAAGGATTTTGAGACAAAAGCATGCTGGAAGACTATTGCTTGACTCTAATACGTGAAACCGAACCAACAAAATACAAACGACGTTCAAATAACGTCATTCACTTTTGAAAATTCATTGATTTTTAAATAAACTAAGTATTTTTTAAGTAAGAAACGAATAAAAACATTTTTTTTATCTCGAAAACCTGACGTGATAGAGAAAAACCAATTACAGATTCGAATTCAGCCAACCAAATTACCCTCGGAAATATGTTTGGTTGCCTCAGTCCAAAACCTTGTTGGCTAGAGTTATTATTGTGGCATCACTGACAAAATGGCATTTGTTTTGCAAGTCATTTTTGGTTTGATTTTTTTTATTTTACTCAACAAAATTCCAAATACTTTTTGCTATTTTTTTTTTAAAAATTTGGTACTTTTGTAAAAAAAAATATTTTTTTCGGAAATGGTAACACTTTTTATTGAGAGTATATGTTAGATGTTTCAAGTGTGAATGCGTGTTTTCTACTTCTTCCATGCGTATGCAAGAGTACAAAGGGTATAACTTGAGTATTTGTCATTATCATAGAAGAAGACAAGAACAGAAAGAGAAAGCACCCAACTTGTATGATTGTGTGGGTTAGAAATGTGTTTATTCTTGTGATAATTTTACACGTACTAAATTTTTAGAGAATTTGTATTCTGTCTTTCTCTCTGTTTCTATTCTATTCGATTTTTATGCCATTATGGCCTTACGGTGCTTTTAATACCAAGTAGACACAGTCACCTCTATTATATAAGTCGTTGTCGATGTCGACGTCAATTTTAAGTTGTTATCGCATCAAGTCGACGTCTACATCACTTCGATATATATTTAGTATTTTCTAATAGCCTTTTTCTGATGTGCGAAAGAATATTTTTTTTAGAATTTGTTTTTGTTTTAATTGTAATTGTTCGAAAGAAAGAATTCTTTCGCACATCGGAAATAGGCAGCAAAAGAATGTTGTGTCAATGTCTACTATTTATCAAAAATTTAATAAAAGAAAAATCCCATCTCTTAATATATTTTTCATCTGACGTTTAGTATTATTTTTTTAATGTAAAAAAAATAAACTAAAATAAATTAAATTAAAACGTTTGTTTTTGGAAAACTAAAAATTTTCTGTCGACTAAAGCAAAGTCAATTAGACTCGAAGTAGACTAAAATGCGCCGTCGAAAATACCAAGTGACTATCAGTGGTAATCGATTATTGTCAATAACGACTCAGATATAAGTTATAATTGTTTAAAAAGAATGCGGGAATTTTCCTTCTTTTTATTGATTTTTAAACATGAAAAGAATTTGTCTAGTTTTAAATTAACAAAAAATTAGCGTTTGTCTTCTTGTAGTGTTTTTGTTGTTGTTTATAGAGCAAACGGCGTCACGTATAAAGCTGTGCTGTCGAAATTTTATAAGCTTTTTAATTTTTCGACGCCTAACAACTAGTAATAAACTAGTGCAAAACCCTGCTAGAAATTATTTGAGCTGCAGGGTAGTGTTATTCAATGGCTAAGACCCTCTGTGGTTAGGCCTACCCGCCAGGTACATGTGTTCTCTTTGTCTCTACTTACATCAGCAAGATTTTGCTTTGTAGCTTCGTTGATAGTTGGAGAAATCTAGTCGATTTCTTTGATAATGAGTAAGCAGAAATCAAATTAGGGGTTAAAAGGTCATTTAATTTGTATTTGAATAGTTGACGATATGTTCAATCCACAGAGTACACCAGAGGTGAAAATCAGTTTGGAAGGCAGCTTTTAAAGAAAGAGACAGATATCGGTTTTTGGTAGTGAAGTGGCAATGTGTAAAAACTGGCCACTACAATCAACACAAATTTTGTGATCAAAACAAATGCAACAAAACGCAAACCACGTTAAACAAAAGGATTAGTCCAACAAACGCTTTCTTTATCATTTACTTCTGTTGTGGTAAATTTAAAAGTTAATAAATCTAAATTAAAGAAATTTGTGTTCATTGTATAAAAGCATTAAAGATGGCGCAATGAAAAATTCAAAAAGGGCAGCTTTCGAAGAAAGAGATCGAAAAAACACAATATTTTTCGTCTCTTGACACCTCTGTGTATACTCTGTGTGCACTCTGTGGGTCAATCGTTGTCATCTAGACGATGCATTGCGACACCTTGATTTTCTTTAAGATGACTAAAGAAATCTTTTAAGTGTATAAAAGTAAAAATAATTTTAACTGACATTTTTTCTAACGGTGCAATCATTCTTGAAAACTAGATGAAATCTGTAATACTTAAAAAAAATGTCAGCCTTTTCTAAACTGTTACATTAATTATTTGAAAACTGCCAAATATTTGGTTTAGCTGTTTTGCTCAAATTTAGCAAATTAACAGTTTTTTTCTTAAATTAAATTAAAATTTTTTTCAACATGTTCAACGTTTAACTTACATAAATAAAATTTTAAAATTCTTTTTTGCTTTAAGTTTTAATAGCCCAACTGCAAAGTTTTTTTTTTTTAATATTGAATATATTTCAGCAACAGCTGCTAACAGGTTTTACAGTAGTCCGTTTGTATTGATTGTGTGGTGGTAACAACACAAATTCATATTTACAAGATACATTTTGCTAGTACAGGGTATTTCTTTTTTTCAATATCGTTGTATAACTAGTAATTTTATTAATTTATTATTTCTCTGAAGCTGTTTGCTGTGTTTTTTTTTATTGTTTTTGAATGTTGCAGTTTTTTTTTGTTTTGGTTATTTTTGGCTTTCAGCAAACAAATTAATGTGGCTGTCAAATTTGACAGGTTGTTTTGTCTTTTCGAATAAGTTATTTGTAATTGAAAATATTATTATTATTTTTTTTTAGCAAAAAGGTGGATTTGAAGTGAATTTGAGACAACTTTAAAAATTAAAAAGAGCAATGTGACCATTTTCCATTATTTCACCATAATAATGCAAAGTCCATGGAAACGACTAGATAAATAACTCTCTGAAAACATAATACAAAATTTTCTTTCAAAATTCCGTACGTGTGGAGTAACAACAACAAAGTAAAAAAATCTATATCTTCTATATAATAAAAATGAAATGTTGTCTGTTGCTGATCGCATAACTTGAGAACGGCTTGACCGATTTGGACGATTTTTCTTTAAAATGATCGCCATGGTCCAACTTAGGTCTATACGTAAAGAAAATTTTGCCCCACCCACTTTTTCGAATTACCTAAAATCAGAAAACGGCTCCATCGATTTGACAAATTTTTCTTTCAAATGGTCGTATTAATCCATTAAAAGTTTTCATCGAAAGAAAAATTTACCACGCCTACTTTAACGCCCACTTTTTCTATTAAGCGCATAACTTGAAAACGGCTTGACAGTTTTGGACGATTTTTCCTTTAAAATTATCGCCATGGTCCAACTTAGGTTTGTACTAAAAGAAAATTTTGCCCCGCCTACTTTGACGCCTACTTTTTTAGATTTACCTAAAATCAGAAAACGGCTCCATCGATTTGACTAATTTTTTTTTCAAATGTTCGTGTTTATCCATTTTAAGTTTTCATCAAAACAAAAATTTACCATTCCTACTTTAACGCCCACTTTTTCTATTTATTTGACCGATTTGGACGATTTTTTCTTTAAAATGGTCGCCATGGTCCAACTTAGGTTTTTAAGGAAAGAAAATATTTCCCCGCCCACTTTTTTCGATTTACCTAAAATCAGAAAACGGCTCCATCGATCATTAGTAATCAGCTACCGAGCGAAGCCGGGACGGCCAGCTAGTTTATAATAAACATGAAATGTTATGTGTTGCTAATCGCATAACTTGAAAGACGAATTTTTCTTTCTAATGATCGCCGTGGTCCAACTAAGGTTTTTACGAAAATAAAATTTTGTCCCGCCAACTTTTACGCCTACTTTCTTCGATTTACCTAAAATCAGAAAACGGCTCCATCGATCATTAGTAATCAGCAAGGAAACCAGAAATATGCTCTAAAAACAGGTTTTATGCGCATTAAATATGCAATAAAGACTTGAAAATATGCCCTGAAAATTGTTAAAAATATGCCCCAATAAATTCAAAAATTACTTATTTGAAAACAAAATATTCAACAACTTAACAACAGTTTCATATAATAAACATGATCCTAAAACTATAATCGGTAAAACCTAAACTCTTTAGTATTTACAGACGAATTTTTGAGATTTTACCATATTTGAAAACGATGAGCAGTTATGGGCACACAAAAACAGAGTTATGTTAAGAGGTTAAAATTCATATAAGAGTTATTTGTGCCGAATATTAATCCGATATTCACATCCTTATGAGATTTTTTTGTCTTAAAGAGATTTTAGGGACGGTCGCTAATTTGTTTATTAATGTTAACATTTAAAAGGTAGTTAAATCTTTTTATATATGGAAGCTAAAAATGTGAACTGATTCTAAAAGAATTAAATTTGTAGTAAAAATGTTTTGGGGCAAATTTAATCTACATAAATACCAACATAATTTAATGGTTTACGTTCACAAAGAGTCTAATTTGGAGAAAAGTTTTAGTACAATTTAAATGTATTTACCAAATTTGATCAAATTATCTACAAGATTGTAATTGCAATTTGCGCACAAAGTTAACATGGACAGACAGCTGGCCAGACGGACGGATGAACATCGTTGTATCACTTTAAAAAGTGATTCTGAGTCGATATACTAAAAGATTGGTTCAGATTTCTATGTATTACACACATCGCCAAAAACGTATATAGCTTTTTCTTTATTTTTGCTTTTATATAAAATTTTAAAGTTTAAAATAATAAAATAAAGTTTATCTTTAACCACAATCTGCTTTGTCGTACAATTTTCGAATAAAAATTAAATGTAGATGGTGAAATTAAAGCAACACGTTGGGTATACCGATATATATTTGAAACGGAAAAGCTGCAAGAACGCTCTTTCAACCAAATTATGCAAAAAAATGCTCCAAACGGTAAAATATGCAAAAATATGCACTAACAAATCGATGCCAAAATGCATTAAAGGCTGTAAAATGGATAAATATATTGGTTTTGCCTTCATTGGTCGCACAAGGAAAAACATGCAATTGCATATTTTTGGTTTCCTGGTAATAAGCTACCGAGCGAAACTGGGGCGGCCAGCTAGATTACTATAAATTCAATCACAGAGTAAGTTTTTTTTGACATATGAGTCAGGGTTACCGTTAGGAATTTTTAAAAAGCCGCACAAAAGGTCATTTGAGAAAAAACAAGTCACACATCTTTTTTTTAACGTTTTTTATTAATTGAAAGAATAGCAAAACAAAAAAAAAAAAAAATTGAAACAAAACAGTTAATTGCTTTTTAATATTTTCAGAAGCTTTTTTATAGTATTAATTTGTTTTTTTTTTTTTGTTTTTTTTTGTGTTCCATGTCGCTGAAGACACTGCAAAAAGGCCGCTTTAATTCCATGTCTAGGTTAAGCCATTTAAATTTCAGTTCCCAGTCTTTCGAATAGTATCACGAAATATTAAGTTTCTTGGAAGGACCTGCAACGATGTTAATTTTATCCGACTCAGACTCCGTAGTTTCTTATCCCTCTGGACACGTATTTATAGCTTCATTTCCTTTTAAGATTTTCTTTTCGTTTTAACAATAAATCTTATTTTAAAGTATAAAATAAATAAAAAAATTTTGTAAAATGAGCGCTGCCAACACAACACAATTTTTTTTTTAAAAGCTTTTTTGCTAAGTCTATTCTTTGAAACTTTTGCGAAAAATTTCTTCAAATGCATTGTATACATAACAAGGTTGAAAAAAGCAATAAAATGGCTGAGAAAGTTACAATAATCTGTGAATTTCTTTTATATTTTGACAAAGTTATTTTGATGATTTTTTTTTTTTTATAAAAAAACATCATAAGAAAATGTATAATTTATTGCAAATTAATAGCCTATTTCCGATGTGCGAAAGAAAATTTTTAGAATTTGTTTTTGTGTTTGAAATGTAGTTGTGCGAAAGAAAGAATTCTTTCCTTACAGGCGATTTCACTTTTCAGGTGGCAAAAGTTGCTTGTGCTTTTAACGTAACGACCAAATGAAGCAACTATCACCCATGTTTTTAAAAACTTATATCGCATAAAATACGCGTTTTCGTTTTAAAAATGTCTCGTGTTTCCACACCGCAAGTGCCTACTTAAATGATTTGTTCTATTTTATTGAAACTGCACTTTGAAAAATTAAAATGAGGCACAATAATGTTAATTACTTTCTTGACTTCCAAGAAAAACTTTGATAAATTTAATATGTTTTCTTTTAATTTGAAGAAAAGCAAAACACATGAAAATCGCGAGGTTTTCTGAATATGCTTAAAAGAGTGTTCCAAACAGTAAGCGATTCTAAGCGCCGTGTTTTACAGAACATGGGCCTATTAAAACACAATGTTGGATACACGAACTCGCCTTGCTAAAGTATTTTTGCTATTCTGTATTTTACTGCTTTACACATACAGAAGCTAAAATCATAGTTTGCGTTCTGCCTACCACTTTTTAAAAAGTAATAATTATAGGAAAATGTATTTAAATTGTTTTTAAATCTTGAGAAAAATGTTTCAGAAAAATTTGGAAAATTTAAAATGCTTTTAATAAAATTCGTTAATCCTTCGCACACTATAAGATCATAAGCAGTCACTGCTTAAAATTTACAAATGTTCAGGAGAGGAAAAACTTTTTGCCACAAGGATATAATTGAGTTTGTCAGCCCGTTTGTAATTTTTGCAATATTAATTTAGAGGAGCGAAGTTGATTTAACGACGTCTGGCTGTGCCTCTGTCTGTGTGTATTTTGAAATGAGTTTGACGAGGACTCCAGAAACGTTGGGGACTAGGTTGTTGTATATTAATGTCACATGCACCTTCTCCGTAAAAGTTTGCTTTTGAAATTCAGCCTGAACGAAATGGACCGAATGCCAATAATTTTACACATACATCCCTTTTTGTTGTTTTTATTTCTTAAATACACAAAATTCGACAAAATGGACGTGAGATTGGAGAAGTGGGCGTAGCACAAAATGTATTTATTTATATCTAACGAATTGTAGGAGACATTTTGTGCACTTAGCTGGTTCATCAATACACAAATAACCTCTTAAAAAGTAGGCAGAATAAAAGGTACAATAATCTTGGTTATCAATATACAATATCTGAAAAAAGGTGGGCGAGATAGCAGAAGTGGGCGTGGCACAAAATAGATTTAATTGTATCTAAAGAACCGTAAGAGAGAAACTGTTCAAATTTCTCTTCTTACCGTACCATGGTGAAGGATATATAAGATATGGTGTACCCGAATATAGCACAAGTTGTGACTCTTTGCCTTTAAGTACAATTCTAAACTAAACGTCACAACCCGAAATAATACCATTTAGGCGAAAGAAAACTTCTAAATTGCACAGTCACAGCTAAAAATAGTACTGTTTAGTTGATGATGATGTACAAGTGACACAATTATCATAAAAAGAACAATAACGGTGTTTTTCCAGTTGAAGAAGACAGTGACGCAAACGAATTTCTTGTGGTCGTTAGCGATTTTGACAAAATTTGTGTTGTGACTGTTTAAGATTAAGTGTAAAATACATATATCTTTGTTTTAAAAATCGTTGTTATAGACTTCAGATTTTAATTAATTTTACCTCTTTGGAGATTTTTTTTCTTAAACTTAAGACTCCAACGTTGAACTTTAGATAAACATTTTTTGTAAAGTATTTACATCAATTACAAACAAAGCAAAAACAACAACAACAACATATTTCTTAAAAGCAAAATACATTGTTTTTATCTACAAAATAAATATTTAGTTATTAACAGAAAAGAATCTTAATAAAAAAGATAAAAAAAAATAAATAAATAAATTGTAACAAATGCCAGAATTTTGAGTAAATATTTTAATAATAAAAGTAAAAATGTAAATAAATTTCAATATTTAATATAAAAAAAAAACAATTAAGAAACAAAAAAGGAAAACAGCAACTTTAATGAAAAGTTAATTAAAATTTATAAACACAAATATGTTAAAGAGCAAAATGATTTTACTTCACAAAAAAATCTTAATAAATTTTTGTTATTTTTTTTTTTTTTTTTGTTATAACAAGGTTATTTAAATATCTTTTTTTTTTTAAATTAATAATATTTATTTATTCAAGTCAAAGAATTTATCTCTTGCTGAGTGTTTTTATGATGAAACATCTTTTAGTACTCGCATAACAGTTATTTTTTTTAATTTATTATATTATTTGTTATAAATTCGTTAACAATTACGTTAAATATTTTATTAAAACAAATATAAGATAAAACTGATGGTTGTTTTTATTTCATTTGAATTCAAAGAACTTTAATCTAAAGAACAATAATTTTTAAGAAAAAATAAAAACATGACGCAGTTTTTTAGGGTAAATATAAAATCACTTAACCTAAGTTATAAATATTGGTATAACCGTTTGTTAGAGGCAGGAATGATAAATGAGAAAACCAATATCGTACCAACAATTTTATAAAATCGTAATTCTTCGACCCCAATAGTATCAAATCATTTTTTTTACAAAAGAAAAAGTCTTTTGTTTCGGTTAGACTTGAAACCGTTGCCACATGTATGTAGTCTATTTCGTTCCATTATTTTCATAATATTTCGGCATGAAAATTTTCTTTCCACATTCGCCGAAGAGCCTGGAATGGAAAATGTTCATTTGGTTATTCTACTAAGCGTTGGAAACATTATCTGATCTAATTCATTTTTTATTCTTGGCACTTTGCACCAAAAAACAGAAATACTTTCGTTTTTAACAGCCTGTTCGTCGATTTCGAACGTTGACGTTCGCATAGAAAATTACATTTAAAACAAAAACAAATTGTCGAATTTTGTTTTTGTTTTAAATATAATTTTCTATGCGAACGTTAACGTTCGAAATCGACAAACAGGCTGTAAGTTTTGTAAAGCATCTATATCCGACAAAGCTAAAAACTCATTATAAATAGAATCATTATTTCCATTTTCGTTTGAAAAAACAACACAACTGATAAGTAGTTATTGAGGTGATTATTAGTAACCAAATATTCAGTAGTGAAAATAATAGAAGCAAAAAGAAGTTACTGAGTTCATTACTAATAAGTACATATTGAAGTTTTCAGAAAATTGACTATTGTAATGATAACTACTTACCAGGTAACGTATGATATAACTACTACCTATTAACATAATTCAAAAAGTATTTCCTGTGTAAACATCTACTATATATAAATATCATTAATTGGCAAATCATTTTCTTCAAATCTTAGCTTTGATAATTCCAATTTGTCTAAAAACTCCCTTTTCAATAAATTGCGCCCCATTTGACGTTGTAAAAATATGTGCATACGAGCATCTTGGGATGTCATTTCTAAATTTATTGTGTTTACAATTTTCAATATGTACTGTAGAAAGAGGAAATATATTTTATAAGCTGGAGTAGAAAGTCCGGATATAATAAAATTAAATTTAGTGCTTGTAAAATCGACTTCAAAATCATTAAGAGTAAAATAATAACGACGTGACAACTATCTTGTGGACGAATTTTTCAAAATATTCCGTTCCAAAATAATCTTGAAATGAAAGGAAGTCGTCTCTTCTACTAGAACTTTTGCTGAAGTGGTTTCCTACAGAAAATAAATTGTGCACCAGTAAAAGCATTAATCAAAAATAAAATCGGTTTTAATTAAAAATTTAATCAAGTGAAATAAACGTGTAATCAAGTGAATTAATCTTTTAATCAGGTGTATTAAGCGCTTAATTGACAATATTAATTTGCACCAGTAAACCAATTATTAATATCAATTAAAATTTTAATTCACTTAATTAAAAGATTAATTCACTTCATTATATTTTTCATTAAAACTAATTTTATTTTTCATTAATGCTTTTACTGGTGCAAAATTTTTTTCTGTGTATATCCTTAAAAAACTTGTCAATATCATCAGAAAATGCAAGCTTATATGCTGCTGCTGATACTTGATTTAGAATGTGCCTTATGCAATGCCCAATAAACAAGTGCAACAAAACTATTCACAATAAAGCAAAGAAAATTTTAGAGAGATCCTCCACTTTATTTAAAAAACACATTTATGATCGATACCACTAATGAGCAGGCAGAATTTTTAGTCTATTGAAAAAACTGAGACTAGCTAGAATATGGTGACGTCACCAGCGAAAAGTATCAAGGAAAACTTGGTAATTATTTCAGGCCTCAATTAGACATGGCAGAAATTAAAATAATAATAAATTGGGTTTGACGATTGTTTGTTCCAACTGAATTTCCACACAAGGGGGGGTTACACAGTTGAATTGATGGTTGGATCCGCCCTTGCGTTATGCATTCTTAAAAAACACAAGTTACTTTTTTAGCACTCATTTAAAAACTAGAATTTATTTTTTTTTTGTAAAATATATTGTAATTTTTAAAAAAATCCTCATAACGTTCTTAAATCTAAGTTCACCAGATCTCAGTGGATGGAAATTGTTAAAAGAATAAGAATGGTTTCTGAACCGAATAAAACTAATGGCTTTCAGCTCATAATATAGTCCTTAAAACCAAAGTAGGGTAAGCTTTGTTTACAATATACAGTTGTTTTCGGGTAATTGAGCCCCGCTTAATTGAGTTACCCGTTACCCGATTTATAGCACTAAAAATCATGGAACGAAATCTAAGTAAAAATACCCGTTTAGTTGAGTTCCGTTTAACTGCGTCACCTGCTGAATTATTTCGCAAAATAAGATCGAATTGTGAAAAACAGGAGCAAATGTTTCGGTTAATTGTTTCTGTCTACTTAATGTGTTTTTGCTCCACAAAAATAAAAAAAATTATTTTGCGGCAAGAAAGTCATGTTTCATGTTTCTTTTATATAAATAAATCTATACTAATATTATAAAGAGGTAATGTTTGTTTTTTTGTTTGTTTGTTTGTAGAAAGTAATCTCCGGAACTACTCATCCGATTTCCAAAATGTTTTCAGCAATGTTTAAAGTGTTCCTCCAGGATGGACATAGGCTAGGTTTCATCGACCACGCCCACTTCTACGCCCACTTTTTTTCAAAAAACGTAAAATTCAAAAATCTCCAAAACCACTAATCCGATTTTAAAAATGTTTTCACCAATTTATACTTGGAACGATCCTTCAGGGTGGAAATGTGTTGGGTTTTATTGAACACGCCCATTTCTCCGCCCACTTTTCGCAAAAAATGTAAAATTTAAAAAACCTATGAAACTACTCATTCGATTTTAAAAATGTTTTTACCAACTTTAAGAATGGTCCTTCAGGGTGGACTCGAGATAGGTTTTGTCGGCCACGCCTACTTCTCGACCACGCCTACATAAAAAAATTTGTGTTAAAGTTATAAGCAAAATTTTAAAATTAACGTTTAGAAAAAGGAATAGGAAAAAAACTATCATAATAAACTTGGCAGCACTTTTTATAATTTCTGTACAATCTGATAATGACATTCACAACATTTTGATAACACCTAACAATTATCGGAGTTAGAAATGTCATTTGTCAATGTCAAATTTGTATGGGGTAATATGTACGCGAAAGCAAAAAAAAACACAGATAATTTTAACACTTCATGCATTCTTTTAAATATGTATATAAAAAGGAAACAGTGCATGCAAGGCCCATTGAAAAGGTCTGCGCAAGAAGCCTGATGATCATTGTTTATGTTCTTTTTAGTTGTCAAAAGTTGTTTACATTTTGCTTACATGTGCATGTATACGTTTGTGGTATGCCACACATACACGTTTTTTCCTTTTGCTTTGTATATGTGGTAGTAAATTTTTGACAACTAAAAAGAATCGTTTTTTGTTTTTGTACAAGTAAGCAGACCTAATAGATGGGCCTTGAGTGCATGTATGTAATCGCATCACGTGAGAACGGCTGGAGCCGATTTGATTTTTTTTATTCGATTCGAAACTTTCAGGGGATGGTGTGTAAAAAAATAAATTTTTTTAAATAATTTTCTACGCACTTCTCATATTTTCTATGTATAAGCCGATTTAAGAGAAAGCGTTAAAAATTTAATAGTTTGCATCCGTTTCACTTCTCATTTTTGTAAATATGGGACAATTTTAGGAGGAAGTGGAAGAACTAAATTTCACTGCCCCTTTTACTTCTAATTTTTCTTAATAGGAGAAACGCGAAGAACTAAACACACTGCCTCCGTTTTACTTCTCATTTTTATAAATATGAGAAAATTTAAGGAGAAACTCGCACAACTAACTTTTTAACATACTGCCTCCTTTTTACTTCTCATAATTAAATAGCTTCCGGGCGAAGCCGGGGCGTTCAACTAGTGTGATATAAAATAAATAGAGAAATGAGTTTTATTTTCTTTCTACACATGGGTGTTTTGCTTTATTGCACATCTTGCTCAATTAAGCAATTTTTGTTTTAATTGCGTCGGCGATTCAATTAACCGAGTACTGCTTAATTGAGTTCCCGTTTAATTGCGTCAAAAGTCGTACATTTTTAGAAACTCAATTAAGCGGAAATAACTGTATTTTAATTTTGTTTTCTATTATATTTTATACTTTAATAAATAATTCAAGCTTAAGGTAACTTTTTTTTAAATAAATTAAAATATTTTTCTATTATCCATTTAATTTCGATATTTTTCTTGCAATTTTTTAAATTGTCTTTTGTTGCAGTCGGGTTTTTGATTTAATAAAATTATTTATTTTACTAAATTCCATTAATAGTTTTCCCAATATTGAGAATCATTACAAATGCCCGATTTCTAAAAATTTTCTTGAACCGGACCTGATTGGCCTAATTCTTTGCTAAAAATTATTAAAAGTTTCTTAAGCCGCCTTTTTACCTCAAGCACAAGCGGTTATATAAAACTTGTTTGATTTAAACAATTTTCTTTGTCACTATGAAAATCTTGTTTTTCTCTGCAATAAGTTGTGAAATTTAATATTAAAATATCTGGGGTTGTTTCCTAAATTTAATATTTACTATCTTAATTATCATAAATAGCCTATCTTATTATTTTTTAATTATGAAACAATTGGTTGCCTTAAAAACTTGACCTTTTTTTATCAAAAAAAATTTTACTTTAGGCAAATAAAGGCGCTTTAACCAAACCAAAAAAAACCCCTCCAGACTTATTGTGAGTACTTTTTTTTTATCTTTTTTATAGATATGAGCCAAAATAAAAAAATAAATTACTGAATAAACTAAACAAATCTTTGTTTATAAACAGTAGTAGTAAAGTTTTTAAAAATATTTGCCAAAAACAAATAAAAATATTTGAGAGCACACATTCTAAAAAAAAAATAAGAAATATAAAATACGACTGGGTAAAAATATTTAAGACCCCAACAATAAAAACGACTTAAGAATAATAAAAAAAACAGTAGCATATTTATTTATAAATTACCGTTTTAACAAAGTCATAAATTTTTATTATTTAGACAAGATTTTTTGTAGTATTTTAATATGAAATCTCTAAATAAATATTACTACAAATTAAAAGTGAAAATATTAGATTAAAAAAAATGTTATTTTCCAAAAAATTTTATCTCTAAATAATAAAATAATATACAAATAAATAAACTATTGGTCGCGTAAATTGAACCTGACAAATGGGGACTACTGAATGTGTCAGTGTGTTTATTTTCATAATTTCCTGCATTTAAATGAATTTTAAAATAATATTTGTTAGTTAAATATAATATAACTACGCGATTGCCTACGTAATTTGAAAGTCAAATAAATAATTATAAATATTGCCTAATACCTTGTTTAGATATGCACCTTAATTGAGTTTTACGCAATAAATGACATAATTGAGCTCAATTAAACTGGTTTACAGCCAAAAAATACCAAGAACGCCACATACCTAGAAAAGTTAATTGGGACCTCCTGAACACGAAAAACGCTGTAATTTTTTTTCTGAGTACCGTTTTTTAGATAACGGTACTTTTGTGTTTTTCGGTGTATGGTCTTACTTACACCCTTGTGGAGCCCAACCGAAAAGCCGGACTATTGTTGGTTCCTCATTCGCGAAGATCCATCCGAAAAAAAAACGCAAAAGTTCAAGACGCTTTAAATTTTTTGAATTTACGCCGAATATAGTGTGTGAGCAATGAAGATGAAAATATTGTCGTTCAACAAAATCGTTAGTAAATACTTTATTTTTCATCCGATTTTCAAATTACGCTTGAAATGTTGGTAATT
The DNA here is from genome assembly GCA_963931875.1 of Pollenia griseotomentosa. Lineage (NCBI taxonomy): Eukaryota > Metazoa > Arthropoda > Insecta > Diptera > Polleniidae > Pollenia > Pollenia griseotomentosa. The sequence goes on along the minus strand of OZ007561.1, from coordinate 96,553,273 downwards.
AAAAAAACTATTTAGTAAAAGAATAACACATTCCAGATCTTTACTATAACGTAGAAAAAAACGAAATAAAAATAAAAAATTTTTAAAAAAAAGTAAAAAATAGGCAACTTTTGAACTTTACTTGAACATAACTCAGCCACTTCTTATCAGATAGCATATCGACGGAAAAGGCATTCAATTACCTTTCCAACAATATGCCATTCATCTCAATCGGACGTTTTGGTTGGGCGCCACAAGGGTTAAAGTAGGTCCATACACCGAAAAACACAAAAGTACCGTTATCTAAAAAACGATACTTAGAAAAAAAAAAAAAAAAATTACAGCGTTTTTCGTGTTCAGGAGGTCCCAATTAACTTTTCCAGGCATGTGGCGTTCTTTTTATTTTCCAAATTAAAAATCTTGTAAAGCATTGTTATCCATACAAAATTGCAATTAATTGCTCAATAAATACGACATTATTATAAACATTGAGTAAAATTTAAATGCGACTCTGTCACAGGTATGTTTAGTGAGCAATACACAACTTGCTAAACAAAGTAATTTGACATTTGGCAACTGAAATTATAACAAAACAAAGGCCCATCCATTAGATCTGCGAAAAAGCCAGATGTTTAATATGTTATAAAAAGAGGACAATTCCCGTATTCTTTTAATTAAAATTAGTTACTTAAATAGTGCATCAAGTTTTCAAAGTATATTGATGACGAAATCCATATCGGGCGATGCTGATGCTTCTGTTGACAAAGGAGAACTCAAAATAAGTGAAACATGTGTTACAGGGGTAAGTGTATTGAATTATTCTTAAATAAATGCATATGTTGTCTCTGAGGCTTCTTCACACTGTTATAACATACTCAAACCAATTTGATTCTACATGAAATTCATGTTGTTTCAACTTGAAATAACTTTCATTCAACGTGATTCGGATTGTTATTTCAATATAAATTACATTTTGCTTTAACTTTACTGCAATGTTAAATTAACATGAATTATAGTTATTTTAAAAGAAAAAAAATGTTGTTCGCAGTTATTGTAAAACCAGGTTGAAGTAACATGAAAAACGTATAAAGCAAAATCACCACCGAAAAATTTTAAATCAACCTTGTTTTCTACGTTTTTAACTTGATTTTTTTCTGTGTGTGTACATTTTTCTTTACGTTGAATGTTGTAAGTAATATTAATATAAGCAATGTATTTTTTAACTGTCAAACGCTAATTAAGTTAGCTAAATTGTGTAGTTATATGTGAACAGAAAGATAATTATGTCAATAAACCGAATATTAATTAATAAGAAATTAAAATATTTATGCATTGTTTCGGGTTAGCGCTGATGTATTTTGACATCAATACTGTGGAAAGTGCCTTTGTTTTTGAACTCTTGACTCTTTTCATCATTGTGATGTCAGCATATTAATGGCCAAATTGTCATAAGGTGGAATTATGTGATCAATGGGATAACACCGGCATCACAGAAATGACAAATAGGAGTCCGCTTAATAAAAATTGTCATCGCTGTGATGACTCAGTAAAGTCGGGGAAAGAACTCATTAGGGTCAATTTAATGACAAACTGTCATTGGGATTGACTTAAATTAAATTAAGAGAATATTATTATTTACTTACCCGTTACACATGTGTGTTTCACTTTTGTTGTATTCTGCTCCATGCCCGATATGGTTTTCGTAATCATTCTACTTTAAAAATTTAATGTATTTAATTTATTCATTTAAACAAATAAAATATGGGAATTTTTGCTTCTTATTTTACTTTTTAAACATGAAAATAATGTTAATAGTACACGCATCAAATTGATGTCACGTAGTCATAGCATAACCGATAACACATTAAATAAGACAACATTTTATGATGACGCTCGTCATCGGATTGATTTCACTTTTTGGCCTTATTGATGCCATTTGTAATAAGTTATTACTAATAACATTGATGTCACAATTCGGATGTTTGGAAAACATCAATATCAATATGCAATTTTCTATGAGTGTGTGTACACCCCTAATACTTTATAAATAACTAGACTAACCCGGTGGGCTTCGCTTTCCTCATTAGAGTAAACTTAGTAACATTTTGTTATAAACAGATCCTGTATTAGCAATACGAAGCAATTTTTACCAAATTTAGATACTTTTACTTTCACCATTCTCAAGATTAGAGAAATCTTTGTGTTTGTATTGAAGGTGCCATGGCCACTTCTCCTATCCTGTCCACTTTTAAGCAAATGTTGTGTTTAGACAACCAAACTGTTTGTTTGCTTTTCCTGTAACAATTCTCCAGATACACGAAAATTTATAGGGTCTTTGTATTGAAGGTTCCACGCCCACTTTTTCAAGTAAGCCTAATATTTCCATTAGTTGTGTATTAATATCTAAGTTATTTGTACAACATAAAAATGCTTTTACTACTACCGTTCTTCAGTTATAAAGAAAAATATATATAAGCTTTTTATGGGAGGTACCACGCCCACTTCAACAATCTACCTTTCTCTTTGACAAATGTTCCAGATTTGAGAACTTGTACTTTAACCGTTTTCCAGATAAACAGAGATATTTATTTGTTTTGTTAATGAGAGGTGCCACTCCCACTTCTTAAATCTGTTGACAGAAGTTTTGTTTTGATGTTTTTGTTCCTAATTCGGAAACTTTTACTGTATCCCTTCTTCAGATACACTGTAATTTATATCGCCTTTTCAAGAGAAGTGTTACGCCCACTTGAAAATTTGCCAATATCTGTAGTCTTTGATAAGCGCGGGGTCATCAGAAAATTACCTTGAAAATTGAAGGAAAAGAGTTTATTAGTTCAGGTCTCTATGGGAAAGAAACAAACGCATTTGAATTTTTTTACTGCAATTCAAACAACAATTTCTAAGGCCCGTTTTCACAACATACCGACAGCTAAAGGCAGGATTTTATCTGCCGTATAAAAAGTGTTCCATTACTATAACTTTACTTTAACCTACCAGGTAGGATGAACCTTAATTTACTTTACCGCTCAGTTTAGGTTAAAGTGAAGTTTTGATAATGGTACACTTTTAATAAGGTCGGTTAAAGAGTACTTTTAGCTATCGGAAATTTGTTAATTTTATTTTAAAATATTGCTTAGTATGTTTTGAAATTTTGGTTAAACGAATCCTTAAAATGCTTTAAAAACTCTTAAGTTTAAAAAAATCAAACAGAATGTTAGGGGTGTTCACATATAGAAGAAACATAAACATTTCATTGTAAAAATAGTTTAAATTGATTTTAGTTTCTTGCGAAAAAGAAAAAATATGGGTACTCAAATTGGTGTATCGAAAATTTCTTCAATCAGTGAATACCCTTAATAAATGTCTTTAACTTTTTCCTAAAAGTAACGCAAATCTGTTTTTGTTGTATGTATTGAATTAACTAATGAAAGAAATAACACTTATTTTGTAAATATTTTTATATATTGTAAGATTGTGTTCCAAATAAAAAAAACTCCTAATGCCTTAATTAATTCTACTTAAAAAAAATCTTTAAAAATAAAATTATTAAAAATATAAATCGGTAGAAAACTTATTTGCGTTCCTAATTTTTTATTAAAACAATTAACTTTAATCCAAACAGTAACTCTCTGCAATTCCGCAGTTCCAGACCGGGTAGACCGCCTAAGCGTGGCCCAGTTGGTTTATCCTTGCCACCCACCCATCTTAGCCAACATCCACAATTGAAAAAGCATCGTCTCGATAATGGCGATTATCCCTATGAAAATGGTCATATAACTGGTAAGTAAAACCTTTTCTACAAATTTAAAAAAAATTTATATCACTGTTAAGATTTTTACCAAAACTTGCCATATCATTTAAAATTCAACGCCTGTTTTTTTTTTATTAAAAAAAAATTAAAAAGACGCCGCTCTTAGTCTTTTATTCGAAAGAAGATTTATAAGAAAATTTAAAAAAAAAATCTCAAAATCAAAACGCCAGTTTCATTTCAAATGCCGCCAAATAGTCTCAATGACTCAACAGATTTTAAATGTGTGTTAAGTAGTAATTTTTTTCTTAACGTTCTTCTTTTTCGTTTATGACTTCTTAAGAACTCAAGCAGATTTTCTTATTGAATTGAAAGAAAATAAATTCTATAATCTTGTAATTTGTAAATCAATAAAAACAATGAAATAAATTGAATTTTAACAAATCATTCAATACATTAGTGTTAAAAGTAACAAAATGATTTGTTCTCTCTTTTGATCAAGCAATTTTTATTATAAAAAAGGGGGCGTGGCAAAAATGTCAAAAAGTTTGATACTGACTATGAAACGGAATAAAAAAATCCATTAAATACTCGTAGTAAAATAGTTTTTTTTTAGTAAATAGCAATATTGTATAAAAGATTTTAATCTATTTTTGGAAAAAAGTAGTAAAAGAATGTAAAAATGAAGAAGTTAAAATATTAAAAGTTTATTGGCTTTTGAAAAAAAATAATAAATCTTTTTCAGATCCAATGTTAAAGCTTAATCCGCGATTAAAACTAGACTTGGGATTTGTATAGCTAGCGATTAAAGCTTAGAAAGGGACAAACTAGGACTTTCCAAAAAACCGCAATAAAAGTTAAGTTAGGCTTTGTAATAAACTGTGATACAAGTAAAGCTGAGACTTCATTAAAAAGCTCAATAAAACCCAGGATTGAAATACATAAAGAGTGGTCCAACCAAAATGCACGATGTAATTTATAAATAAAACAAAAAGTTTTCAGAGAATTATATTTTTTATTATGATAGAAGGATCTGTGACAATTATGTGTAAAAAAATATCGGCTAAATGCTCGCCACGGCTTTGGTGGCATAGTTCTATCCGATGGTTCATATTTTCTATGACTCTGAGACATAATTGAGGTTCAATGTCATTAATGTGCCAAATTATCTCATTCTTTAGTTTTTGTGTTGTTCTTGGCTTATTGACGTACATTTTTTCTTTTAAATATCCGCAAAAAAAGAAGACCAATGGTGTCAAATCACATGAGCGTGACGGCCAATTTACATCGCTATGACGTGAGATAACACGGACATTGAATTTCTCGCACAAAAAAGCTATTGTTTCGTTGGCTGTGTGGCAAGTGGCACCATCCTGCTAGAACCACATATCGTCTAGGTCCATATGCTAAATTTCTGGTCACAAGAAGTCCTTTCCGGTCACTGCTTGACCAACCTAATTCTCGAAGAAGTACGGCCCCATTACGCCGCCAGCCGATTAACCGCACCAAACAATCACTCTTTTGTAAATGCTTCGGCTTTTCAACAACCACTCGTGGATTATCATAAACTTAAATGCGGAAATTCTGCCTTTAAACGAATCCGTGCACGAAGTGCACGAAATGCATTTTGATTTAAACGCCGATTTTCATAAAAGTTTTCAACAATCTCAACGATCTGCTCAATTGTGTACCATTGTGTACCACTCCATGGTTGAATTTTTAAACACTGAAACAAAGAAATGTCAAATTAACCCTAAAAAGATAATGTACGTCTGCAAAACGTACGCTTTTTCAATTTTGTGCTCTTACATTCACATTTGTTAACATACAACTTTCTCACGTTCAATTATCTCAGTTGTTAGCAGTACCTAGTTGGTGGTGGCAGTTTTTATGTTGTAAGTTATGTATCTTTTGAGAAATAAACACAACATATGTCCGAGAAACGTATCGTTATCTTAAGTGTTACTTTTGTAGCGAAGATAACTTTGTGTTTTGGTTGAATTTTAAGGTATTGTTTCAAAAATGTGTTGTAAGCGCGGCTTGGACGACGCAGAAATTGGCGCTCTTTTGCAAAGCGTGTTGGAGGACTCGGTTTCACTGGAAAATGTGAGCGAATCGGAAGTTGAATTATTGAAGGATAGTCTTCAAAGTGGTGTAGAAGACGAGCTTTTGACATCCTTGAGCCTGACGAGAATATACCACCGATTCAGGAAAATCCTCAAGAACCTGAACATTTTAATACTTCTTCCGATATCTGCGTTATTACGATATCTCGACCTACTTTAAGAAGTAAAAGTAAGTGGGCTACATCGAAGGGTCAAAGTGATGGCAAGAGTACCAACTCGGGAATGCAAATAACTGTACGATTCAATTTCATGCTTCGATATTTTTTACTACCGAAATAATTTCGGAAATTGTTCCTTGGACCAGTGCCAAAATTTCCATAAATTGTTAAATTTCAAGGCTAAAAATTTCTGTTTTGTCGAAAACTTTGACCGACAAAATTGAACAAATTTGACCAGATGCAGAAACCTATGATTAAGGTTGTAGTGGAGAACAGCGTGAATCAAAAAAAGAGATATACGGTAGCTTTTGTCCATCAGAAATGAAACTTTTGTCCAAAATGGTATGTGTCAAATGCGGCATACCTGTATGTGGCGACTATAAAACTTAAATTTGTAAATCTTGCACATAATGTTATTATTATTATTATTTTTTTTTGTTTATATGAGTTAATACAGATAACATTATTTACACAAAGTACAAAGAAATTATTTATTTAAGTTATTAGAACCGAACTTAAGTCCTTTATAAAAACTCTTTAATATTTGATAAAGCTAACTGAATTTTATTTTTAATTTTATTTTTATTATAATTTTCTGTTTAAAAATTATTTATTTTTTGGAGAAATAGAATAAATAAATGTTTTCAACAATAAAATTGATCAATATTTTTTTCGGTGATATCCTTTAAAGGATAGAAATAAGCATACGTCTTTCAGACGTGTCGTTATCTTTTCAGTACAAAAAAATAACGTTATCTTTCTAGGGTTAAGTTCGATAAAAAGCTTAATAAGGTGTGGCTCACAATTAACATCGCGAATTATGGTTGGATTATATCCAAAACCTGCAACCTATCCGTGCTGCTATATTGATATGGTTCGTACCGAAAACCGTAAAACTGAAATTGAGTGGGCTCGTAAGCCGTGGTCTCCGCGGAATTCGGAAATATTCTGGCCACGTAAAGTTTCAAACGTGCAACTAAAGATGAGTACAGAGCTTGGAGACCTAAAGATCGAAATCCGTAGATATCAATTTAATTGGGTTGGACAAACATTTCGCAAAGCACCTGAAGATGCCGTGATGCCATAGAACACAACCCACAAAGAAGTAGAAAGCGAGAAAGCCCTAGAAACACCTGTATCCATGTTCTGTAATTTTAGTGAGAGCTTCTCGCATTGAAAAAAATGTAAAACAAAATATTCCATCGTTTCTCGAAGAGTGAGAAAAAAATGCGTATGAACCAGTGTTGCCAGTGATATTTCGAGAAAGATACATTTTAGTTTCCAAAATGATACGAATTATCCCAAAAAGATACGTTTTGAAAAAAATTTGAAAATCCATTTTAACCGTTTAACATTAATTAACATAACATTTTTATTTCATACTTAAATGAATATTGTAAAGAAAATGATTTCGTATAAATTCATTTTTATATTTATTTAAGTCATAAATATTAGGTACATATGTAATTTTTAAAAAATACAGTAAGCAAACTTTTAAATTTATTATTTGGGTGTATCAAAACAAATTCATTTTTCTAAAAATAAATATACTAGTTGAGGCGTTTATACTAAGGCGATTATATTAAAGAGTTCATATAAATTTCCTGAAAATGATAAAGATGTTGATATTTCCTCAGAACAACTTCGCACTACTAGTAATCATCGATTTAGGTGGATCGTTTGTTGCAACCCCTTAATGTTTTCTTTCACCATTATTAAAGCAGCTATCAAGGCGAATTCAAGGAAGGGTCTAGTCAACATATGGTGTTTTTTTCTGTGGTCGACTTGTGTGTATGCAAACTAATTTTTTATGTAAACTAACCTTCTTTTACTAGCAATATTTTTGACAAGCCGACCCCAGACACAGTGTTGTTTGAGTTAACCTCACCTTCTAGTCAATGTGTTTTAATAAGTTTAAGTCGGCTAAAAATTCTCGAATGTTTTGTTTCTGTACATTTGGCGTACAGATTCAAAAAATACGAAAAATGTCAGGATTATACATGATACCTGAAGTACTCAAAAGATACGAAAAATGTATCTTTCGTATCCTAACGGCAACACTGGTATGAACTCATGCCGAAAACTATCAAAAGAGATTACATCGTTATGTTATAAATGTCATAATATTACACTCGAAGCCGATGTTACAATCCAGATGTTAAGAACGCCAGTAAAACATATCGTTAACGGCGACCAAAAACTTACTAAAATTAAAAAATTTTCAACGACGGCGGCAAAAATACTACCGACGGCTATACCAAAAAAGTAAAGTGCGACTCTATTGTTTGTTGTTTTTGCAAACGAGCCTTGAAAACATTCGTATATTTTATAAAATTGTTAAAACCAAAATAAAATGATAAATGTGCCAAGAAAAACATTTTATTATTAATATTCTTTGCATTTTGGATTTTCAATATGATTTTGGTATTCAAATTTTTTCTCACCCCGTTTTGATTAGTTAGTTTATTTGACAGTTCAAAGCGGGAACTTTCTCACAGAAATTTTAAAGACACACTTTTTCTGTAATTTGGCGAGTAATTTCCTTACATGACAGCTAATACTCGCCAAATTGTTACATACGCAGTTAAGTGAGAAAAACAGTTGTTTGTTTCAATTTATGGCATTTTTGTTTCATTTCTCACATTTCAATCGAAAAGTTTCTCGACGCGAGAGTTACAGAACATGGGCACTGGACTAGGTCAACAATGAGTGTTATAAACCCCCAGGGTAAATCAAGCACTTGTATTCTAAAATCATATTTCTTTCCAGTATGTGACCTTTCTGAACTTAAGGCTTGAACCCGCCCTTGACCGAAGGTATCTACTTGGCCTTTCCAATATAAACTCCCTGATTACACTATAATAGTGGCTCAAGCGTAAATATATTAAGACCTACCTGACTGCCAACACTAGTGCAGAACCGCGTCGTGCAAGCTCGTTAATATTTCATTAGGCTCGACATCGAAATGTCCGGCAACACACACAATAGTATGTTAAGAGTAAAAGTATTTTTTCGGTCTCGAACTAGCTGTCAGAGCTTTAAAACTTCCTCTGCCTATCAAGCAAAAAACTTACATCGCGACCCTTCTCAAATTTTCCAGCTTTAAAAACTGTCGGAATTTCTGCCTGAAATACACAATATTCATCCGAAGGTCTGTTAGACTTACGAATGGCTTTATCTACGATATTTACACCTGACACTTTGCTAACATCCATTTTAGACCCGTCTGTAAAAATTGAAAACTCCCCATACAGTGTTACAGATCCTAAAAAAATAATCACTATCTGGGATAACTACCCGTAAAACCCCCATTTTCGATATAGTCGCAACATATTTACCGGTGCAAACCTAGTTATTTTATATTCACTTAGAAAACATAATCCACCAAGTATATATACTCCTTGCCTCCAACTTAAAAATATGATCCTCTATGGGTAAAAAATTTAGAATAAAATCCAGGTCTGCCTGGAGTATTGTTAAAAGTCCCCGAAATCTCTATTGTGGAACATTGCTGCGCAAACATCTTCATAAAACTTATTTTCCTTTTTGCCATCTTTGCCAGTATCAAAACCTTGAAAAGTGTAGTCTAAACCACACACACACATACATTTTATAACAAATTGCCTCCACTGTTGCTTCAAGAATTAAAAGTCTATTCCTACCACTGGCCATATATTTAACAAATCATCATGGATAACTTTTATTAAGAAACATTTGAACAAACAGCTACAAAGAATTAAATATTCCCCAGCATTCGTAAACCAATAATCATAAGAATCCAAAAAAAAAAAAAAAAACAGAAAACGAAATTATTTCAAACTACAATGCAACCATTACCAAGTCAGACAGACAATCATACAAATCATAAACAGACTGACACACACACACATATGGTGGTTCACTGGACTGACGTATTGACTGGACTTTCCAGCGAACTCATTCATACAAATCATAACGATTTTAATGGTGGACTCTTTTCAATATTTCGTTAAACGTTCTTTAGCTGAAATATAATGAAATATAACCATAATTCGGGGGTTTAATGCACAACTCATGGATCCATACAAATTGTACAAAACAAATTCAAATGCAGTTGTTGTATTGAAACAGGAATAAAGTAAAATTAAATAAAAAAAAAATAAACTTAAGAGTTGTAAAGAAATCGTGCTTACATTTACAAAGACAGAAACAGAGAAAAATTAAAGAAAATAAAGAAAAACAAAAAAAAAAAAAAACAAATGGGAAAAAATTGTATAGAAATAATGAAATGTGCAACAATTTGATTTGTTTTGTATTGTTGTTTACGACAATTGTAGGTTATGGTTGCAAATAACTTGTGTAACTTGCAACCATCGTCAGTCGTCATTATCATCCTTTACATTTCAAATCTTCTTTCATACACAATTGTTTGTGGGCTGACTGACTGACTTGGCATTACTTAATATTTTCATTTGTAATCGAATCAATTCAATACAATGCCATGATTTCGAAACTCGTTTCTTTGATTTTCTTAATTTATAAAAATAATTTTTATTGCGATTTGTTTGTTTCATAAAACCCTGGAAAAAAGGAAGTCTTAAGATAATGATTGTTGTAGTGCTTTTTGTGTTGCATTTGATTGGTATTTATTACTTTGAGGCAGTTTGAGAAATCTATATTTGTACGGAATTATTGTGAAAAACAAATGCCAAACAATAGCGAAGGAATTAAATCGATGAATGTTCAAAGGCCTCCAGTGTAAAATCTTTGCAGGCGAATTGTGGTGATACGAGTATGTGGGTTTAAATGATAAAAGTTAGAAAGAAAAAAGTTAAGACCAGCTTTGAAATTGATATTGAGACGCTTCAGTTTTTGTAGCAATTAACAAAACAATTAACAGATAATTTTTGAAATTTTTATAACTTTAATAGAAAATCCTAAATCAAACCAATTTTTTTTGGAACAATCTGGCAAATATTTTCAGGTTTTAGTGAATAAAGTGTTAATTGGATTTTTTTTTTGATTACAGTAATTTTCGCTTAAAGTTCACTACTGAGGTTTCACAGCTTTTGTGGACTATAAGGGAATTTGGACTATAATTAATTTTTTTATACGCCATTTTATGGAAAATAAGTGAAACCAATAGATTATACCACATTTTTGACTATATAAAAATTATTTTCTTTAATAAAACCACTCTTTTTATGCAAAAGAAAAGTTTATTTAAAACATAACCTGTTGAAAATAATACGCAATGGCAACCCCAATTTGTGTTTTTTCTTTACTTGTACTTTGGAAACTGTTATTTTGTCTTCTTTATTTCTACTTATATACTTTGAGTAATTTCAACTTAAAATTTAAGTGTCCATATCTATTATGCCACAAAACTGCAGAAAAACATTTGTTTTTCATCTCATGATCAATAACATACAACTTGTTCTTCCTCTCAAATGTAAAAATAATTTCTCCTTTAGAAACGATACTGGCAGAATTTCTGTTAATATTTGTTTATTTTCTGGCAACAAAAGACCAAGCTTTTGACAAATTTGTGATATTTAAGAATATGGTAGAGCGACAGACGGGCCGAAAGATAAGGAAAATTCGAAGTGACAACGGTGGCGAATTTACTAACAACAAATTTAATAAATTCTTGGAGGAGAATGGCATTGAACGTCAACTCACAGTCCCATATAGTCCACCCCAGAATGGTGTAGCCGAACGTTTTAATCGGACTTTGGTTGAAATGGCCAGGAGTATGCTGGTACATACAAACATGAGTGAAAGTCTATGGGCAGAGGCAATCGCTACAGCGGTTTACATACGCAATCGATCACCTACTAGAGCTTTAGATGGTGTAACGCCTTTTGAAGCATGGAGTGGCAAGCAACCATCGGTTAAACATTTGCGAACATTTGGATGTGAAGCCGTTGCCCTTGACAAGACACAACACAGTAAGTTCAAAGCAAAGGGAAAAGAATATCGTATGATTGGATATTCATTGACATCGAAGGCATATAGGCTTTATGACCCGATTACACGTCAAGTGGTAGAAAAACGTGATGTTCTGTTTAATGAGCCTCAACAGGTAACATATGATGTTGACAAAAGTCTATCGTTTGACTTATTGGCCAATGAAAGTGACAAAGAGGAACATACCGCTGAATAAACAATTAAGAAAGATGATGATGATGATGGTTCTATCTCCTATGAAAATAAAGATGAAGAATGCTATGAAAGTGCTAAAGAGTTAGATGATCAAGTAAAGTTTGATGAGTTAGCTGTTGGCCCAGGCAGACCAAAAATTATACGCACGGGTAAACCAGGCCGACCAAAGAAAGTGTACAATGTTTTGAGTGCTATGGTAAATGATGATGTAACAGTGCCTCAAACTGTGTCAGAGGCGATGAATGGTTCAGAATCGAAACAGTGGCTCGATGCTATGAATAAAGAGTACATTTCTTTGAAAAATAATAAAACTTGGGATCTGACAGAGTTACCAGATGGCCAAAAAGTGGTTGGATCTAAATGGGTTTACACAATAAAACGAAAAGATGATGGCAGTATTGAACGTTTTAAGGCACGGCTTGTGGCCAAAGGCTGCAGCCAAGAGTACGGGATAAATTATAGTGAAACTTTTTCTCCAGTTTGCCGTTTTGCTACAATTCGAATGTTACTGGCGATCGCAGTTGAAAAGAAAATGCATCTTCACCAACTAGATGTGTGTACCGCGTATCTGAATAGTGAGCTAACTGATGATGTTTACATGAAGCAGCCTGAGGGTTATGTTGATAGAACGTGTCCCAATCTTGTTTTGAAGCTTAACAAGGCGATCTATGGTTTGAAACAGTCTGGAAGGGAGTGGAACTCCAAAATTGATTCAGTTTTAAAGAAAATTGGTTTCAAACAATCTGATCATGAACCTTGTCTTTACCAAATGTTGAAAAAAGGTAAATTATGTCTAATTGTTATTTACGTTGATGATATCATTATAGGGTGTCAATCCAAAGAAGACATCCTCCACATCAAAAAAATGATCTCAGACGAGTTTGAATGCGTTGACTCAGGTCAACTTAAATTGTTTTTGGGTATGAAAATTACTCGTGATGGTGAATTGGGAGCAATAACTATCGATCAAACGCAGTATATAAAACAATTACTAAGTCAACATAGTATGAGTGATTGTCGGTCTGCATCGACCCCATTGGATCCTGGCAGTAAACTTAATTGTAATGACGTCGAATGCGGCCGAGTTGATCCTAAAAATTACCAGTCTATGATTGGATCTTTAATGTTTCTTGCGTTGGCGACCAGACCTGATATTTTGCATTCTGTCTCCAAATTAGCACAGCACAATGTAGATCCTCACAGTGAGCATTTTTCGGGTATTAAGCATATTTTACGTTACTTAGCCAGTACCAGTGGTATGAAATTGGAGTACAAGAAAACTGGTGTGCCCTTACATGGTTATGTGGACGCAGACTGGGGAGGCGATACATTGGATCGAAAATCCCATACTGGTTTTACTTTTTACCTAGCTGGATGCGCTTTTTCTTGGGAATCCAAGAAACAAAATTCTGTAGCTTTGAGTAGCACCGAGGCTGAGTATATGGCCTTGTGCACTGCGGCCAAGGAAGCAGTCTATCTCAGAGGGCTTTTAATTGAAATTGGTTATTTGGCAAACGGGACTTCTATCGTTATCTATGGTGATAATCTAAGTGCACAACAACTTGCAAGAAATCCTGTCTACCATTCCCGATCTAAACACATTGACATTAGATACCATTTTGTTCGAGAAGTAGTGGAGAATAGGGACGTACAATTAAAATATGTCCCAACCGACAACATGGTGGCTGATGTTTTGACAAAATGTTTATTAAAGGGAAAACATTCTAAATTTGTAAAAATGTTAGGATTAAAATGATTATATTTTATTTTTATAAAAGCACAAATTTGGTTTGTGGAAGGGTGTTGAAAATAATACGCAATGGCAACCCCAATTTGTGTTTTTTCTTTACTTGTACTTTGGAAACTGTTATTTTGTCTTCTTTATTTCTACTTATATACTTTGAGTAATTTCATTTTAAACTTTAAGTTAGTTCTTAATAAAACTCTGAATTGAAAAGACGTTTTCCGTGTTTCATTTTGTATAGATAGACGTTAACCAAAGAATTATTAACAATATAACCAACGATTGATTTAATTTAAATAAATAGTTAAAACAAAAATCTTTTTTATTAATTAATTCAAATGCTTTTAAAGTTTACAATAAAAACAAAAATATAAATAATTTCAATGCTTCATGAGCCTTAAGTATGATATTCATTATAATTCTTTGGATGACGAAATCAAACACAACATAAATATCAATTTCATTGGTTCTTTATGAAATATAAATTGCGAAATTTGGCATTTTTAATAGTTGCCAGAAAGGTAAATAAAAACATGTTGATTAAAAAACAGAGTGGACTGTAAGCGAACATTTTTCACATACAGAATTTTATACGATATACGTACGCATGCTAAGAAAATGTGGCTTTTAAACGAAAATGGACTACAAGCGAAATGGACGTTAGAACAAATAATTTGTATGAAATTCGAAAAAATCTGCAAGTGACAGTTTTGGCTTAAATCCGTTTTTGGCCTTTAAGCGGAAGGGACTATAAGCGAAAAGTACTGTATCAGCAGTTTAGAAGCTCGATCAATAATTATTATGAAAGAAAAATACACTAAAAAATTTTGCTTGTTTTTTTTTTGTTTGAAAAACGTTCTCTTAGAAAGTGGTCAAAGTGATGTTTTTTTATAAAGCTTTTTATGGCTTACCATTAAAAATTCGATGGTTTTACAAGAAAAATAAAAGAAAAATTAATTATAAACAGTTTAATGCAATTTATCATATTAAATAGTTCTTTCTTCTCCTGTAAAATTTTTAAAATGTTAGATAGGGCCTTTTACGTTTGAGCTGACGATATATAAGTTTGTCATACCGTTTGTAACTTGCACAATATCGATGCTAGACCAGATAAAATATATTTATTTTAGATTCTTATGAGAGAGCTTCAAATCCGGTAGACCGTCTATCCGTCCGTCTGTTGAAACAGGGTTTCCAAAGACCCCAGGAATGATTCGTATATATCAGATATGCTCATTTAAATTTGCATTTTGAAATTCAGCCAGATCGGTTCATAAACGACTGAAATACGAGCAAAAAATTTCGACTGCCTCTAATTTTGCCCATAAATCCTTGATTGTTGTTGTTTTTAAACTTTTTTTTTTGTATATTTGGAAAACAGCAAGTGCCAAAGGTTCCAATTCCAAAATGGGCAGAATTAGAAAAGTGGGCGTGGCACTGCCCATACAAGCACATTATAAATTTCTTTAATTCTGGAAAACGAAACAGCCAAAGTTTCCAAATTAGGTACAAACATCTCGGTTATCAATGCACAACATATTACAAAATGTTGGCAGGATTGCAGAAGTGGGCGTGGCATCTCCCATACAAAAACATTGTAGATTTCTGTTTATCTTCAGATCGCCAAGAGCCAAAGAATCAACAGGCATCTTGATTATCAATACGCAACATCCGACAAGTGAAGGCGGGATTAGGAACGCCCGTTTCCCAAAAAAAAAAAAAATGGTACAAAAAAGATATTTATATTTAAAGAACGATATATACATATATAACTTTCTGTTTTTATCGTACCATGGTGCAGGGTATATAAGATTAGGCATAGCCGAATGTGACACTCTTACTTGATTTTTGTAAAACATATTTTTTTTGTCAAAAGCTTTTGAAGACACAAGAAAAAGCCAATTTATTGCTCTCTTTGTGAATGAGGCTTTATAATTAAATATTATTATTTTATTTAATGATTTTCCCAGAAAAACTCTTTTTGAAACTTTTTCTTTAAAATATTTGAACTCAAAAAACCTTTTTTGTGGATTTAAGCAATAAAAATTCTGAAAGCTTTAACAAGCCAAAAAGTTTAATTTTAAATAATCTGAATAACCTATTAGGTATATTCTTTCGAATGTTTGTTTTGTAAAGGACTTTTGTGTAGTGAACTTTAAATTTATAATGAAGAATAAATTTAAAGCTCTAATGATTTAGATGCTCTTTAATAATTAATATAAAATCGTTTGCATAAAATATATTTCTAAAGGAATTTTTTTATGAAACTTTTATTTCTATTTATTTTATTATTTTGTTCTCTGAAAAAAGCTATAAAGCTGCTTTAAGCTTTAATTTTATCGAGCTCTAAAGCATAAAATCAGTTTGATTCTAGAACTTCGTTTTTAATGAAACTTTTATTTCTATTTATTTATTTATTTTATTATTTTGTTATCTGAAAAAAGCTATAAAGCTGCTTTAAGCTTTAATTTTATCGAGCTCTATTAAAGAAAGTTGTTCTTGTCTTTTTGTGAGATCAATTTTAAAAGAAAATGAAAAGCTTTTAAGAAGATATTCCTACCCAATGTATAAAGCAGATGAATTAACTTTATTTTGCATTTCCCTTTAAGTACAGTTTTTTTAATTACACAGAAAAATAATAAAAATTGAAAAAAAATCAATTAAATTTGCACCAGTAAATCAATTAATAGTATCGATGAAATATTTTTTTAATACATATTTACAACATTTTCTGCAGTAATGTTGTTGATAAACGTTTATTTTACTTGATTAAATTTTTAATTAAAACTGATTTTATTTCTGAATAATGGTTTGATTTTTGTGTATACATATGTTTTTTTTTTTTTTGACAAAAAAAAAAAAAAATTCAGTTGTTTCTCCCCTCGATAACAATCCCAAAGAAATTTATACTTTTAAAATGTAATTACCACAAAAAAGAGTTTTTGTTTCATATTTGTTGTTTTTTTTTTGTCGTAAATAAGCCGGCTAAAAATATAATTTGCCTAAAACTATTCAACCATATTTTTGTGGTTTTCCAATAGCAAACGACCCTTTTGCGAAATTGCAACGAAAAACTCTGATGGGAAACTATTGTACTCGGTGACGTATTAAATGATCAAACACGCATATTCAGGACAGACAAAAAAACTATAACGAGAGGGAGAAAAAATGGTTGAAATAACCCTGAATTTTAGCAAAAATGTCAACAAAATAGTTGTTAGGGTTTTTTTTCTAAAATATTTTAGTTTTTTTTTTATTTTTTTTGCAAGTTGCAACAAGAAAAATGTGACAAATGTTTTTGTTTAGGTGTGTATTTGTGTATGTAAATACTTACACATGCACATGTCTGTGATGGCAAACAAAAGTTGGCCATAAAAATATGGCTAAAACAGATAAATAACAACAACATTAACAATGTCAACAAAAGCCCAGACACGTTTTAGACTAAAAACGAAAAATGTTTAAACAAAAATAATAATGAATTGTTTCTAAAAATATGTTTAGAATAACAACAATTTTTATTGTTAATTTTTTCCATAATACAGGTGGGCATTTGTGTTGTATTTGTTTCTTTTGATGAAAATTAGTAACAAAATATTCAAGTATCTTTTTATGAGGGGGTTTGTTTTATTTAATGTATTATGGCCTGCAATTAGAGTTTTTTTCTCGGAGTTGTTCGATTCCCGGGAAAGCGTGAAACTTTTTTAAATTTCCCGGGATCCTGGAATCCCGGGATCCT
This sequence comes from Pollenia griseotomentosa, assembly GCA_963931875.1. Taxonomy (NCBI): domain Eukaryota; kingdom Metazoa; phylum Arthropoda; class Insecta; order Diptera; family Polleniidae; genus Pollenia; species Pollenia griseotomentosa. The sequence goes on along the minus strand of OZ007561.1, from coordinate 96,535,635 downwards.
GCTCCATATAAATAATACAAAGTAAATTTGTTTTTAATTAATGAAAAAAACTTTTATAAAAAAACGTAAGGGAACTTGTTTTCGATGTAAGTGAAATAAATGCTTAAATACTACAAAAATGAATTAAAGATGAAAAGAGGAACTTGAATTATTGTAACTAGGGCAACCAAAAAAAGCACTAAAAAAACAGTTTTAAGCTCTTAAAAAAAGGTTTTAAAAACATGAAAATAAGCTGTTAAAATTTAAAATAAAGCAATTTAAAAGTGTTTATTTTCCACTTAATTCGTTTAATATGTTGTTATAGTAAATTAGAAGTCGATGCAATACATTTTCGAAAAGAAAACTATGTCTGTTTGTACATAGAAAAAGTTCTTCCTACGTCTACAGATGTTAATGGAGCATATTTAAAATTGAGTATTTGCTCTGAAGTATATTTTATACGATTGGACTCATAATTCCGCCTGCCTCCCAAAATATCACCAATATCTTTTAATACCGAAAATCCTTCATTTTTTAATGAAACTGTTTTAAATTTTGAATTAACTTTGTCTCCTATATCTCCTGGAACACGGGACATTTTTCTTACGGTCCATAACTATGTTCACTTAGAAAACCAATGAAAGATTGTTTGTTTCCAAATTTGTTACAATTCGTGTTAAACCCCAAAATTTGCAGAAATTAACAATATTTGATATACAGAGAAATTCTTAATAGCTAAAACTATATTAAAAAAGCAAAAAGTAAGACGTTGCTATACCAAAAACAGGAAGAAGGGGAACGAACTAACAGACGTTAATTTATACAAAAACTATATTTAAAAAGAAAAAAAGACGTTGCAAAGTATGATGGTAAAACACGTTACAGACTGTGGCATTTGATCGTAAGAATACAGCTATGGAATTTTCGGAAGAAAAGAACTTAAACAAGCAAATAATAAAATAAGTTGATAAAAAGGCTTAATACTTAAAACATAAACACATAAACACATAAAAATTATACACAACACTATAAAAAGTACCGCTAAGAAACAGTTGCATAAGAATCAAGTAAGAAAGTATAGTAGTCGGTCAAGCCCGAAAGGAAATAATTCCCAGTTTCTATTATTAAATATGTTTTTTTTTCGCATGAAAAAAATGAAAAATTATCTTAAAATTACAAAATAAGTAAAAAAAACAGCCGATATCGCAAAAATAACTAAAAAAAAGCCGATATTGCCAAAATAAGCAAAAAAAAGCCCTAACAAATATAACTCATTTTCTTTGTTTTTTTATGATCGGAATTTGTATTCAATCAAAATCTTTCAATCTTGTAAACTAAAAAATAAGCATTTGCTTTTTTTTGGTTGTCCTAATTATAACCTTACGGTTTTATATGTAAATTCCGTATTATTATGCTCTAGATACAAGATAAAAAGATAGCAAAAACATAACAATTTATTTCATAAAACAATAATAAAAACAAACAAAAATTGAGGTACCCAAGATATGAGATCAAAAAGTTAATACATAAAATAGATAAAATATTTAAAAAAAGTATATTAACATTTGAACGGCTTAGGAAAAATAACTTTCTGACACACTCAAAGCGATTAGTAAGTCGTCAAAAAGTATATTTCTGATTTTATTTACTAATTACCATGTTTCCGAAAAATTTCGTTCACTTTTTTACCGCGGTTGGACAAATAGTTAAAAGTGCACCGCTGTAGAATGCTATTTTTTTTTAAAAACAACTTCATTATCAGTCAAATGTATGTCAAGGTTCATGCAAAAAATAGCATCAACCTCTTACAAACCTTTTCATTTCATTAGGTCTATCTGTAATCTTTAGGACAATGTGTTTCTCAAATTGTATGTTGTAGTATCTTATAGAGTTTCCATAATTTTTTTATTTCGGTTTCCCCGCACTTGACGGGTATATAAACCAACACAAATTGAAAAAATTTCTGTCTATCACCTTATAAACATATCGCACCTTCATTGCAACATAGTCATATCTTAAAAAAATCAAAAATTGTAAGTTACTTAAGCAAAGTGTTCCTTCATACCTTCTCGTATTATATCTGAAACTGAACCAAAGTTATAGCAAAATATATTTTTAAATCGGTACATTTTGAAAACTTTAATCGCATTTTGTCAAGATCGTTTGTTTTTGTAGATATGACTATGTTGCAATAAAGGAGCGATATGTTTAGGTATCTCCTATTTTTAAGACTTGTCCGTGGAGAATAAAACTTTATTGCCTGCATCTGTTTTTGAATTAATGTTCTTTATTAACTCTTCACTTCACTAAATGTAATAATTATCAACTCTTGTACTGTCCATTCTGCTTTAAGCAGATTTATTGCATCAGGAGACATTGATTTACGTATGTACTCACTTCTTGTAATGGATCTAATCGACAACCCATCCATAGATGCTAATTTTATGAGCATAGACTGAATTTCAAAGTACAATTAGCTGTTTTCTTAAACTATGAGGAACTTTTTATTTCCCGGGATCCCGCAAGAAAAATCCCGGGAAAGCGGGAAATAAAATAATTGAAATTCCCGCGAATTCCCGGGAAAAAACGCTACCTGCAATTAAATCCTTTTAGAGACGTTACATTTCAAAAAGATACATTAACTCAAGCTCATTTTTTCAAACTTTTTAAACAATTTTGCACAAAAGTTTATAAATTCGTCCATAAAGAAAAAAAATAAAATTCTTCAAATTTTAAGAATTAGCACAAAAGTTATTATATTCAATCAAATCTAATACAAATTTCAAACATTTTTTTAATAATTTTATTATTTTTTAAAAAGTATTTCCTTTATTTACTTAAAATATATTTTTTTTTCGCACTTTACAGATATGAACCGCTTGGAAAAGTCTCCACTATTAGCCAATGGCTATAATCCCCCGCCTATTAATCACATGGCATTTATGCAAATGAATCATCATCCTGGCTCGGCTTTAATGTCACCCGGTATGCCTCCCCACGGTCTTCATGCTCGTCCCGACAGTCAAATGTTAAAGGCAGCTGCTCAAAGTGGCATGTCGGCAGCAAATATGGATGCTTTAGCCAGATCGGGTATTTGGGAGAACTGTCGAGCGGCCTACGAGGATATTGTTAAACATTTGGAAAGGTGAGTTCCAGAAATGTTTCTGTTTTAACATTTTCTTATTTTAGTAGGTCCATTAAAAAGCTTTTTAAGTTTTCTATACATAAACAATAGCATCGTTATGCAAAAAAGTTAAAGTTCACATTAGTTACTTTTTTTTTGCATGGGGCGGTACTTCTTTAAGATAATCACAAAACTTTATTGTTTAAGAAAATTTTGCTTAATTTTTTAAAACTTCTATAATAAAAGAAAAAATTGCTGACTTAACAACAGAAAAAAGCTTTATAGTGATAGATAATTTAAACAATTTTAATAAATTTTCATATTATTCGAATGTGTATTCTAAGTCAAATTACAATCGTCAAAAGCTTTTATACTTTAATAGTCTTATTCCTTCAATATTTTTTATGCACTATCATTTACGATGCTTACTTTAGCTATCCTTTGGCTAGCAATGAAGTTAATTGTAAAGCAAATTTATACAACTATTATATACCAGCAGAATGTTATGCATTTTCTGGCCCGCTACGGCCTTCGTCAGCATTCTTTGTAACTTACAACTGGGTAGTGCCTATTGTAAATTTTATCCCCCGTATTCATAAACAATTATTAAATTTAACAAACGTTTATTAAGGACAAATTTCATAGTAAAGTTTCATAGTAAATTTAAACTTTAAACCTTTATTAAATATAAAATTTTTTCTGAATAATTATTTTAACAAATAGATTCTGGGAATTTATTCCTCATGGTGAGTAACATTAATTATAGAATTTTTCTTTTTTTTTGGAATGTGTATTCTAAGTCAAATTACAATCCTCAAAAGCTTTTATACTGTAATAGTCTTATTCCTTCAAGATTTTCCAGGAATATTTTTTATGCACTATCAGAATTTTTCGTTTGTATATTTCTGCTACGAAAATTTATATAATTAATGTTACTGTTATAATTAATTTCCCAGATTCAATTTGTTTAAACAATTTTGTTTTAGTCTTTAGAGTACGAAATTATATAAATTTACATTACAAAGCTTTTTATAAAGAAAATTCATTCTTCAAGCTTTAAGTTATTATAGTTTTATAAAATAAAAGCCGATAGTCAATTAAAAGCTTACAATTAGTTTTTATACCAGGCTAAATAGAAAGGTTTTTAAGCTTTTAATACAAGAATACAAGTTATTTTTATAAATGAAAAAAAATTTTTTTTTTCTTAAAAACAATAAAGCTTTTAAGTTGCAAAAGCGGATTTTAAACTTTTTTTGAGTGTTTGAAATTTAAGAAATGTGTAAAAGCCATTTTTTCCTAGTAACAAACTTGACCGTTATGGCTAAAAGTTTAAAAAGCTGTTTAACTGTTTAAGTTAACGCCTTAAGCGGCTCATACACTTGCAATAAAATTGTTCAATATACGTATTGTACAATTATATCGCCAATGTGCATGTGATATTCGAAGGTGGTACAATATATTGGCAACAATCAAAAGACTTTTGATTTTTATTGCACAACGAGAAGAAATTGAAGTGTGTTGGCAACATTGTACAATGCTGTTTATGTTATTCCTATAGGTTATGTTCACTTTTTTATTGAATGAATGAAGCCATTGTGCGACTTATTGCCTAATATAGGACAAAATGGAAATAACATGGCGAATATCATATACAATAATATTGCAAGAGAATGGGCCGCTTTAGAGAATCTACCGATATAATTAAGAAAATCCTTTTTGACCAAAAATCTTAACTATCTCTTTCAAGCTTAAAACATACTATTTTTTTTTTAAGGATTTAAAGTTTAAGTTCATGAATTCTAAAACCTTTTTAAAACCTTCTTATTAAAAACATCTTTTAAAATAAGTTCTTAGTAAAATATGAAGCAAATCAGCCTAATAGGTCATTTAAGATAAAAAGCTTTCGTTAAACTTTCAACGTAAAGCCTAAAAAGAATTATATTTTAAATAACCAAAAAATTTAAAAGCTCCTTAGAAATATTTTTAATGTAACTACTTAAAAAAAAAACATTATTTGATGTTATATTTTTAAGAAAAGCTTTTTTGTATTACTAGAATTTTCAGCTGTTTCTTTCAAATCTGTGGCATTTTGACAAAACATTTTAAGTCAAATTTAAAAAGTTGGAAAAATGTTGTTAAACATACGAAATTGCATTCAAAAAATATCTTTGTCTACGTTTTTCAAAATTTTGTATTATTAATAAAATTTTTCTTTAATATTAGTTTATTTTATTATATGATAAAAATAATTTTTTTACCGATTTTTTTTTTAAAGTTTCTTGCTATCTTATTTCGACTTAAGATGTTTCGTCAAAACGCCATAGAAATATATTGATTTTCAATTTGCAAATAAATTTAAAGATTTTTAAATAGTAATTAAAAGTTCTGTAGGGCTTAAAAAAATTATTTTTGAATGATTTTTGAAAGCTCTTTTTGATCAGTTTTTTTTTTTAACAAAAAAAAATTCTTTTATATTACAGACTTCGTGAGGAACGCACCGATGAACGTCAACAAATGAGTGGCGTCGGTGGTGGCGTTATTGGTGGAGAACAAAAGCCCCGTGATTTAAGTTCACGTAACTGTAAGTATGATTCCTAATTAAGAGTCAGATCCCTTCAAAAATGTTTTGCTTTCAATTTCAAATTTATCTTCTTTTTTTTTAATTGTTAAAAGAATAGTTTTCTTTTCGAAATACCTAAAAAAAACTCTTTTGATAAATTTTCCTTTTTTGTTCTCATACTTTTCATTTTCTTAGGTTCTCCCAATCGCCAAAGTCCTGTGTTAAATCTTTCCAAATCGGGCGGTAATACCGATCAGGGTAGCAATTGTGATGAACGTAGCGAACGTAGTGATATGCATTCACCGGCCCACTCTGTGCGCGATGACAGCATAGAGCGGACCAGTGGCCGTAGTGTTGGTGAAATTGGCGGCGGCAATTGCACAAATGTGGATGAAGATGAGGATATTGAAAACTTAAGTGATGATAATGTATCGGATGTGGACGAGAGAATGGGCAAAGATGATGAAGGTAAGAAAGGCAATTTCGTAGAAAAATAACTGTTTATTGTAAACAAGAAACATTTAATCAGTTAAAAGGATAGTTTTCGAACTTCAAAATGCAAGAAAACATTAACAAGATTTAAATAAATTTGCTAAAAAAAACTAAAGACATTTTTGAATTTTTCTTTCTTAATTGAGCCAATTTGTAATTACTTTTTTTTGCACTTTTCATTAAATTTTTTCAGATATAAGTGATGTGGAACGCGAAAACAATTCTCCTGCCTCACAACGTCATCTCCGCGCCCATAATATGCCTCATCACAATAGCTCCTTGGTGGGTGCTGTAGATCGTGTATCGGTTAATGTCTTAAATGATCATGATCCCACACATCCAGCTTTGCAGCATGGTTCTCCCTCACACAATGTCGCAGTGGCAGCTTTACAACATCAACGTGCTTTAAATTATTCCACCCTAGCGGCGGCAGCAGCGGCCGCCAACGGTGGTGCTAATGGTCCTTCGCTACCTGTTTCAAGCAGTGGGGGTGCCTTAACACCTAACGAAGCTTTAATGGCAGCAAGTGATGCCTCTACAGCAGCTGCAGCTTTAGCTGCTGGAGGTCTCACTTTGGGTCCTTTAGCCATGGACCCTGGAGTACCCTCTTCCACCGAGACTTTACTACGCAATATACAAAGTCTGCTTAAAGTGGCTGCTGATAATGCCCGCCAACAGGAACGAGCCATAAGTTATGAAAAAGGTAAGCAAGTGTTCGAGATTGAATTGTTGTATTTGTTGGTTTAGATTCGATAAGTATCTTAAAAATGTGTTTAAGGTTTTTTGTTGTTTATTTTTATTTGTTACTAACTTTCTCTTGTATTGTTTTATTTTGTTTTCTTTGTTTCTGCAGCTGAATTGAAAATGGATATTTTACGCGAACGTGAAGTTAAAGACTCATTAGAAAGGCAATTAGTTGATGAGCGGAAATTAAGAGGTAAGTTCAAAAAGATTTTTATTTGCATTTTACATTTTTTAGTTTTATAAATGGCATGAAGAAAAAAAGAGGAGAGTTAGAGTATTAAAGAAGTAAAAACCACCGGCACGATTAAGTGATCATTTTAAATGATCAGACATTTAAATTAACTAAATGACCATAAAATATGGCCTAAAGGGATTCGTGTTTTTATATAACAAATTTACATTTAACTTTATTTGTGAGTTTTATAAGACAGCGAGTTTTTTGTGCAACACATTTAACAAATTAGTGTCAAAGGTCTCTTTTTTAGCAGAGATTTTTTACGAACCTTTCTAGCGTGAATACTAGAGACTGAAACACTTCAGTTTAGGGCATTGCAGAAATTAATGCTTGCTTTAGGATCCAAAGCCTGCTGCCAGCCGCCTCTTACATGGGAGAAAGACATTGGCCGAAGGTGGCTACTGGTTATTTAAAGACGCCAATCACTCGCCTTGGCATTCCAAGTATTGTAAAAACTCCGGAATTGTTAAGAGTCCAGTGCCACTCGAAAACCCTCTGAAACTTCTCACTTGGACCCGCTGATTGCCTGCGACTGCATTTGCCGCTGCTCCGTATATATACCTAACCTTCTACTATCCGCAACCTGTGGACGCGCCCAGTGCCACTCAGCTGTGCTTCCGTCAGCAACTCACTTGAAGTTTTTTTTTCGTTTACTGCTCATTCCACTTCTGATGGCGGGAGTAAAATGGAGGGGCTCGTTACTAGTCCTGAAGCCCTTAACTCTTATGGGGCCTTTATTCACTCTGAGCACAGAATACTAACAGAACTCTTACTAAGAAAGCTGCCCTTTTTGCATTTCTGTTTACATCATCTTTTATGCCGCAATACAATGAACACAAATTTATTTAGTTGAGATTTATTTGCAAAGTTGTTTTTTAAGTTTACCACAACACGAGTAAATAATATTTAAGTAAATAAATAACATTATAAAACAAAAAATATTAATAAATAAATTTTCTTTTGCACAAAACACAACGTTTGTTGAACTAATGCATTTGTTAAACGTGGTTTGTGTTTTGTTATTTTTGTTTTGATCACGCTATTTGTGTTGATTGTTGCTGCCTGGTTTTACACATTGCCACTTCACTACCAAAAAAAGCTTTCTGTCTTTTTTCTTTGAAAGCTGCCCTCGCAACTGATTTGGACCTTTTTTACACATCACTTTTACAGTTCTGTTAGTATTCTGTGGCTCTGAGTGGCATATAAATAACTACCATCCTATTATACAGTGAGCTTAATAGTTTCTCCTTTCCGCTTCTAGAAGTTAATAGGGTTGCTTGTTCGCTCTATTGTTGCATTATTCCTAAGATTGGCCGCATACGGTCACATTTGACAATTATTTCACAAGAAATGTCAAATATTTGTTTGCCTTAATCTGACCACAAAATATTTTTGAGGGGCAAACAAAAAAACAGCTGATTTTGGGCGAACAAAATTATTTGTCAGCAAACAAAAATGTTCCTAATGTGACCAGTCAACGTCAAGTATTTTCCTTGTTTTTGGGCAAATAAATGTTTGTTCTTACAAAAATGTTGTAAGATCAAACAGCGTCAAGCAGAAAACTTTATAATAAAAAAAATTTATAAAATTAACAACATTTTTTTATTTGTGCCGACCAATTTACTGACATCGACATCTTTTTGAGATTCTTTTCGACTCAAAGTGATTGTAGGGTTTATATGGAACATAAAATCAATTTTGGATCTACCAAGACAAAATTTTTACATGACACACGTACAAACTACTATAAATATCGTCGAGACCAACATTTATAAGGTAATTATGGCATTAAACGCTATTTACAGAAGATGGCTGACTTCCAAAACGCACTAATACAAAGTTTGTATACAGTTTTACTACTGTATTCTAACCAAGTACATGCACAAAGTACCAAAACAATACAACTATGTGCTTTGTTTTTTTAAACGTTTTGAAATGTAGGTGATGCAATGCATAATATTAATCTGTATTGTTGGAAATTAAATGTTAACCTTTAACTGTGGAGGTGGTGGTAAATTTTACCCTCTCTTTATATTTTTCTAGCATACTCTCTTCCGTTGCGCTCAATCAATTTAATTCTCTTAGTATCTTCTTATATCGTGATCCTTGTTATTCACTTGTGTTTTGGCTAAGCTCGACTTAGCACGAGCGGAGCTACGCACATGCTGGTGTAAAAATTACCACTCGTCATTATTTACGCAATTTTTTCTTTGAAAATATTTTACCACCACGTCAGCGGTAGCGTAAGTTTTTAGTAGAAAAAAGATTACCCCACATCAAAATAAACGTAATATTTTCATGGAATTATTTTTACCACTCGTCCGTTTTCTTGTTCTTTTTGACAGATGATGGGTATTATTAACCATTCTATTTGTACCAAATTTGGAAAATTTTACACTTATCATTATTAAGATATAAAGAATTGTATTTTGTGCATTCCCACTTATCTAATCCCGTCTAATTTTTGACTGATGTTGCATATTGGTAGCAAAGCTATTTGTTCCAAAACTTAAGCTGTTACCGCTTGGGCAATTTTATAACTTTCTCTTGCCGTTCTTTAGATATAAACTAATGTGCTTAGTGCCACGCCCACTTCTCCAATCCCGGCCATTTTTGTAGAGAGGTTGCGCATTGATAACCCAGCTATGTGTACCAAATTTGAACAAATCTCTTACCGTCCATTGGATATTAAAAATGTATTCTGTGCCACGCCCAATTCTCAAATCCGACCCACATTTGGTGGGATGTGTATTGCTAACCAAGATGCTTGTACCTTATTTCGAATCTTTGACTCTTGGCATTCTTCAGATACACAAATATCTATAAGGTCTCTGTTTGGGAGGAGCCACGCCCATTCTCCAGTCCCGCCCAGATGTTGTGTATTGATAACGAAGATATATCGACCAAAGTTGGAAACTTTAGTTCTTGCCGATTTGTCTGCAATGTAGTAGGCCAATGTGTATGGGATGCAGATTTTGATGAGTAAGAAACCTCCAAAATGGTTGACATGTAGTTTCTACACATAATTATTTTTTTTCATGATCTCTTTTATATCATTAAATGTATATGTTTGGCTGTGCAAAAATGCCCTTTAAGTTTTTGTTTTTTTTATATTCAAATTTTTTTGATAAGTTTTTGATGTATCGTTTTTTTATATTAAAAAAAGGAGTGTGAAGTTTTGTTTAAACAAAAAAAAATAATTTTTGGTTTCTTTATTTTTTGTAATCAAAAATGTAGTAGTTTAATTTTTCAAAAACTAATAATTATCAAAAAATATTTTTTACTAATTTTTTTAGTAAAATTTAGAGGGGTAAAATTTACCACCACGTCCTAAGGTATGACCAAAAATTTCACCTCCACAGTTAAAGGTTAAATGCCACAAAGCATCAATTTTAAAACCGATGCTCTGATTGCTTTTTTGCTGCCGTACTAATACTTAACAGTGGTGTTTTAGAAGAGTTTGCATTGTAAATATATTGTACTGCGGCGTTATGAAACATTATACTTTGTTCTAACATAAAGTAATTAACGTTTTGGAAGTCAGCCAAGATATATGTATGTATATGATATAATATCAGAGCTATGGTAAAATATGGAACGATTACAATAATATTTGGTAAAGTGTACAGGGTTGCAAATTTAATCTAAGTACTAACTTAATAAGATGTTTTATGGGCATAATGGTTGGTTTAATGGGGGTAATGTAAAACTATAAACCAATATTTTCCACTTCTAAAGACAGTTAAAACGTATACAACAAATGATATTACATTATCTCCAAAATTGCGACCAGGGCCCAAGCTAGGGCATTTCGATATCGATCAAAATTACAACACAACATTTCGATCGATATCGAATGCCGTTATTTGACGCCTGTACTTTGCGAATAATATTAAAATGGACAGCCAGCCGGGCGGACACTGTTATAGCACAATCGGTGCAGAAGAAAAAGAGTGAAATGCGAAACAACCTTCCGAAAAAAATGGAATGCACCGATTGTCTCTAAATATTTCACAAACTTGACTTTTATGACTACAGGTAGATATCATATTACTAAATTTCGTAAAGATCGGTCTATAGCACAGTGCAACACGAAAATAACCATATACGGACAACAATAATTGATAAAAGACCAAAAAAAACCCGTATCTCCCAGTTTTGCCCATATAAAATCATTCCTAGGAAGTTCATATGGTCTAAAAAGTTATTAACTAAGATCTTAGGTGCATTTTTGTAGTTGATTGTTTCCTTGAATTTTTAACGGTTTGCTACCTATGGACCTGAACAGGTGAAAAAATCGAATTTTTGAAAATTTTTTGCGATTTTGATCTTGAAGATGAAGTTTTTTTGATTTTATATGTTTACAATTTTTTTCTTTATGGCAAGAGCTACAACTTTGTCTCAGAGGGTTAATCAAAATTCCGAGCGGTTTGCAAGATATGAGCCTGAGAAAATTATCACTTTTTTGCAAAAATGACACCGAGGCCCCAAAACTTTGGGGCCCATAAAAAAATGCATGACTTTCGGCAAAACTGGGAGACACGGACCTTTTTTTTGGTATTTTATCACGTAGTGGTGTCCGTATATGCAGCGTTACCGTTGTGATACTAAAGTATCAATTTGACCCTTTTTTGACGGTCTTGATACCTTTTATGACCCTTTTATAATATTATACTTTTGTATCATTTTCACCTATTTTGTTACACTTTTTGACCCTTTTTTGGAAATAGCACTCACATTTTGTTTTTTGTCAACACTGCGGAACAGTAGTGCTAAACAAATGTTTTCGAAATAAGCATTGCTTGATATGGAACAGACTCAAAGTAGAAACTTACAATTCCATGCTTTCTTCTCCTAACTTGTTTTTGGAGGCAGTCGTGGTTTTTTGGTCATATCTCAGCCATTTTTGGACCGATCTGGCTGAAATAGTGGACTATATGTGATATAAATGTAAAACAACCTAGCCGCTATCATGTCTGGAGTATCCGGAAAACATATATCAAACGTAAGACGGACAGACGGACGGACAGACGGACATCGTTAAATTAACTTCTCTTGTCATAAGGACCCAGAATATATATATTTTATAGGGTCTAAGATCAATTATAGAAATTACAAACGGAATGACAAACTTATATATACCCTTTTCCACCTGTGGTGAAGGGTATAACAAACCCTAAAGTTTATTTGAAATCTCTTAATCAGTTAAAAAAAGAAAATATCGGAAAAACATAAAAAGCTTAAAAAAATTAGCTATAATAATAATGCACAAACTTTTTGTCAGGTGTTAAAAACAGGACAGGGCATTCCATAAAACTAAGTTTTTTGAGCACTTCCTACCTGAAATAAATATTTTTTGTTTGCTTATATTATTATTTTCATTTAAATGGGAAATACTGCTCATAAAAAACTTGACCCTTTTTTATTGAAATACCCTTTTTTGACCCCTTTTTCTGGAAAAATCCCCTTTTGGTGACCCTTTTCTAAAATTTCCAACGGTAACCCTGCGTATATGGTTATTTTTCCATGACTTAAAAAATTACACACAGTGTAATTGACAGTAGGTTCACTGTCGGAAACACTTTATTACGTCTAAAACCATAACGAATAATTCTTTAGTGGTGACTTACGGTCTAATTTAGTTTAATAAGATCGAAAACTACTTCGCCAAATTTCGTGATGATTGGTCCATTATTTTCCAAAGATCGAATATAAAATCCATTCCCTAAAATAACTTTTGTTGAAATTAAGTACAATTAAGTTTTTTATTACTAGAAATAAAATAATAAAACTTTGTGATAATCGACTCATAATTTAACAAACGGACGTAACTACACATAAACTTTAAATCGAGTTTTTAATTTATGGTGTTTCGTTTTATCAAACTGCATGCTGACACAAATTTTTAGACCCCTGCAATAAAAAAATGGCGATTTAATTAAAGATACTTAAACTCCAAGAACACTTTATTATTATTGATTTGGTTATGTTTTTTCTCATATAAAAAAATTAAAGTGTAGCTACGTCCGTTTGCATTTAAGGTGACGATATGCATGTATAAATGTAGGTTTCATATAAAGCGTACTCACGAAATTCAACTTAACACGAATTAAAGCGATATATATCCTAATGTTAGGGTTCATAATTTATTAAAGTTCCCATATAAAGCATCCTGGAATATTTAAATTCTCGGCAAAGCCGAATATAGATAGCACCCTTTCATGTTTATACCAGAAAATTTTCTTATTTGGTTAATACCAAAAAACTTCTATTAAGCCAAAAATTTCAACAATTCTTTAAAAAAGTTTCCTTCCTTATCCCTTTATTTATTATCTAAATCCACTTTTATTTTTAAAAGAGCTATTTTCGCTCTCCTGTATCAGAAAACCCAAAAAGTTTCGTTTTTTGCATCAAAATGTTGATTATTAATTTCATAAAAAGTAATTTAATTTAATTATTATTTATTTTTGACAATTTGTTCAAGGGTTGAGATATACTTTTGTAACACTTTATTTCAATAGCATTCTCCAGTAAAATGGGAATTTGAAATTAAGTGAAAATTAGTAAAATATTTATAGCATTTATAAATACGTTTGAACTCAAGTTTATTTTCAGATAAATTTTAAGCGCTTGAAATATAATTTTTGAGTGCTCATTGGGATATGATTTCTGCTTGTTCTGTTGTTTTTGTTGTTTCTACACACAACAAGCGAATCGTTTTTCCAACTCTTATGCACGCATAAAAGAATGCAATGCTGAGAGATCAGACTAATAAGTTATGTGAGATTAAAACGCTCACTTTGTAATTTTACTCTCAGAGTGGCACTACCAATGAAAAGTTTAATTTTTTTTTTACTTGGTTTAAGAATTTTGTATTTATTTTAAGAAATTCCGGGATTGATTTTCGCAAGTAATACCATTTAGGATTGTTTTAAGTACGTTTTATTTGTACTTGAATTTTTGAGTACGATTGTTTTGTATTCTGTGTATAAACAACTTTTATTTATTTCTTTATAAAACTTTTGCTTAATTTTTTTCTTATTTAAATAAGTTTAAAAATTAAAAAATTTATAACTTTTTTTCCAACATTGTATTCCTTCTCTAGTGAAGTGTTTATAATACGAAATGACTCAAATAATGGCCCATAATGACACCTGATATTGTTGGACAAAACAACAACAGCAAACATTCATAAAGAGTTGTGTTTTTTTTTTTGTATTTAGTTCATTTCTACGTCTGTCTTTTCATTTGTAAACCTTTCAATATCTCTCTCCTCTCGCTACTCCCAGTACAGTTTATTTAAAGCAGCCCGTGCTTGAGATTGACATTCAATATCTTTAAGAATATGTTCATGGAACTCAGATGATGTTGATGATGAGGTCCTTGTTTTTATTGTCTTTTATTTCATTGATTAACTTTTGCAGTTGCCGTTGTTGTTTTTTTTCTGTTTTCTGTCTTTGTTTTGTAAATTTCTTCATTTATTCTTCGTATTTCAACAGAAATCATAATTCAAATAAATTTAATATCATTTGATTAGTTCATAACACTTGAACGATATTTTCTTAAGAAAGACAAAAACAGTTTGGAGTAAAATTGGGTGGGGGGAAAAAAATTAAAACAAAGAAGGAAATTATTTTTTGTTTGGTTTAAATGTTTTTAATGAAAAAAAAAAATAACAGCCAGAAGTCCCTGTTAAATGAAATTTAAGAAGTTGAATTTTGTTTGTGCGACCAAGAAAAACTGGCGAAATGAACAAATTCAGCTACAAAGTTTTGATTAAAAGTGATTGAACCCTTTTTTTCATTTTGAAATGTAAATAAAATTAATATTAATAAATTGATAAAAGATTTAAGATAAAAATATAAATATTTGCTTTGAAATATCATTGGAAAAAAAATCAAGACCTTTTAAGCCTTCTAGAAATTTTTATTAAATAATTTTTTTTTAATAATTCTTTAATTCCTATTAATTTTTTTTTTTTTGCTTTAAGAAAAAAATGTCTCCTAAATATTGATTTCTCATGCCAATTTTTTAAAAAAAAAGTTGAATTTTTGTTAAATCCAAATCAAATAAATAATCTTCATTTTCTGTTTAACTTTTTGTAGATGAGTGAGTTTCTGATAACAACCTTTTGAAATAGAAAATGACACACCTAAAAGGCAGAATCATTCAAGTGTGGCAAATAGATATTTAGTAAAGAAGTTGCAAAGAATTTTTTTTTTTTTTTAAATAAATTTATAGTTTGTTTCTTTTAGCAAATAGAAATCAAGGTAAAAGATTTATTGGGTACTACGTTTTGTTTATGCAAATAGTTTTGTTGCATGTAAATGTTTTTTATGGTATACGTGTGTGTGTGTGTGTCTGTATTGGTTTCCTGTTTTGGGTATGTAAATTTGGGAGAATGCATGCAAATGAGTTAGACATGCGCGTATTAAATGCAATTTTTCCGTTATGTGTTTTGAAAACTCTTGGAATAAAAGAGGACTTCTTATCTTATAAAAGTGCCATGTAAAAAATAAATATATTAAAAGTACCTTTTGTCAAAAACTTATTTTTATCTTAATACAATGTAAAATAATGTCTACCATAACGTCTCTTTAGTATTAGGGGCTCCTCTCTTCTCTTTTTGTTGACTGACAGCCAGGGGATCTTGGAAATCGTCCAAGTAGTTATCATACTTTATTTTTTTCCTTTACTGCCAAAGCCAGTTTGTCTTTATCACCTTCGAATTAAGAGGTGTATTGGCAGCGATATTGCGATGTTTGTCCCAAATACTTTCGTGACTTTAAGTTTAAACTGCTAAATGTTAAGATTGACAAAATGTATTGCTACCCTCTTAGGATTTCAACACCATTTAGAAACCATACGTAAACGCTAGATCGCATTGATACAAATAATGGAATCGTTCTTTAATTTCTTTCTGCAACATTACGTGGAACTAAAAAATTTACAACAATTTGTAATAGGTACTTTTTGCTGAAAAAAGTCCTTTTATTTTAAAAAAAGTGCCTGCCCAAAAAATTTTTTCTTAATTTGCGAAGCACTTATAGAACATTTTTTAAAGTTAGCGCACATTTATGCGCTACGCAATAAGACACACAGAGATGCAGTAAGGCAAGTGAACTAATACTTTGTGAAAGAAATATTCTGAGTACAGTACTTTTGACTTAACTGCCACACCGTGTTTTGCACGCATTTTGTGGCAGGTAAGTCAAAATGGCACTTAAGTTAAATTTTTTAACTGCCAAAAATTGGCAGTTATCTGATTCGTTTACCAGCCGCAGAAGTGGCCCATAAGTGCGATTCACACAAATGTAATGTAATCTAAACAATGCAACTGCTGAAGAAAACAAACAAAATCACCCTTTCGCCTGATCTATTGTTTTGATTTATGCATACATCAGGGATGTCAGCGCCTTGCACAATTGTGCAAATTAATTCACACACATTCTTCACACGCATTCTTACGCTCTTTCATTTAGTCCACGAGAGTACACAATTGTACACAATTAGTAGCAGTGATGCCAACTTAGTGCTTTTGGCACTATTTATGGTGCTTTTTGATTCCTCAAAACGCCAAAATTTTATCCTTAGTGCCAAACTAAGAAAAAGCACTAACTTGGTGCTTTTTCAATTTTTCGTTAGTGCCTTTAGTGCTTTTTACAATTTTTTTTCTACCATTTTTTAGAACTTCGATTATATAGAGAATGATTTAGATGAGCTTTAATATTTAGGGTACAAAAGAGAGTTGAGAGGGCCCGTAAAGATTTTAAGATTTAATATGATAAAAAAAAGTGATAAAAGAATGTTGCATTCGTTTTACCAAAAACTTTATTTCGAGGTTAGTGCTAGGCTTCCAGCAATTTGGAAAGTTTACAAAACGTTGCACTTTTTAGCGTTGACAACATATTTAAGATGTAGACACTGTTTCCAAAATAGAAAGTAGCTTGGAAAATATTAGGAATTGTGAATAGAAAAATAAACAACGATTTTAAGTCATGTAGGAAAAAACGTATTGAAAAGTTAAAAAACATGCAGTGGGAAACCGTACAAAAAAACGCAAAGGCTGCAAAACCAAAAAAAAGAGCCGCAGCTTGGTATAAGCAGAGTGTTAAATAAATTAAAAACAGCTGGCAGAAAATGCTTTTATAACGGGCGTTGTGTAACCTGCCATTTTTCATGCGCTTTAGTTTTTAAACGCACGACACTCGTCTCCAAATAACCGATTATCAGAATACAAACATATACATATCGTAAGCTCAGAATTGGTTTGGCGCAAAGCATGGTAATTATACCATGATATGCGCCAAACCAATTCTTAGCTGACGATATGTTTTTTCTATTTTACTTTATTCAGAAGGGTACATAGGTTAAAATAATTGGATAATATCACTATATTTTTAGAAAGTTGCATGATACGCCAATTGTTTTATCAAACTTTGCACGATTTTTATTTAGATTAATTTAAAAGATAAAATATAAGGTTTTTTATTAAAATATGGGCTGTCATTAAGTTTTATAAACAACGGTCGGTCATTGCAAATTTTCGGTAATTGCAACAGGCCAGTTTTTTTCGAGTTACGAACATTGAGCACGCACTGTATTTCTTTAAAACTCTTTTATAGCCAACTCAAACTCTGCTGATGACGATCCAAAGATAATAATGCATTTAAAAATTTTTATATACAAATGTAAATATATTTATTATTTAATTTTAAATGAAAATGGTCCCCAATCAACAACTCATTACCAAATTAAACCAAAGATCAACGCCTCGCCTTTTTTAAATTTTGGGGGTATATAATATTTGGCACAGCCGAATGCAACTTGTTTTGTGTTTAATTAAATTGTAAAAATGGCTTAGTGCTTTTTTACGCTTTTTTTTTTATCGAAATAGTGCTGTTTAGTGCTTTTTTTAAATTTTAAAGTGCTTTTTGCTCTCAAAAAGTTGGCATCACTGATTAGTAGTCGATTATCAAGCGACGGGTGCACATGCGGCGGATGCTTACGTATTTTTTAATCTTTATTAAGAATACTTGTCTCTTTATTCACTAATACTAATGTAAAGCAATACAACCACAATTGACATCACTGGCATACATACACACTTTTTTTTGTTTTATTTTTAAACCAAGAGAGAGTTATAAAGAGAATGAGAGAATTATAGAAAAGCTGCGAGCATTCTATATAACAAAAACAAACTACATACTTACATATCGTTACCTAAAACGCAAAACGCCCTATCTAACATTTTGAAAATTTTACAGGAGAAGCAAATTACTATTCAAAATGTTAATTGATAAATTGCCTAAAACGGCTTATAATTTATTTTCCTTCTATTTTTCTTGTAAAACCTACCAGTTGTTTTGACAATTGACAATGTTGCATATTATGCAAACTGTTAGTAAGGTCTTTAAGCGTGTATTCATATAATCTTTTGTAGATAGGGCCGTTTGTTTTTTGTTAATAAAAGCGCTAATTTTGGTTGAAAGACTCCAAAATTGATTGTGGACATTAGTGTTGATGCAAATCATCAGATTTCATAAAAAAGTCGATTTTTTATTTTTTGTTAGTTAGGGCCTTTTGCGTTTTAGGTAACGATATGTACATAGTTTTCGTAAGCAACAGTTGCAAAAAAATTTTGTGGCAGATAAATGAAAAATTATCAATGAATATGGGATAATAATATCAAATATTTGTGGCAGCTAACTTAAATTGGCACATATGAAATTGGCTCTTAAACAAGAACATTTCATACGAAATTGAAGAAATGAGTGAAATTTTGTGGTATTTGGCAGGTATCTCAAATTGGCAGCTAAAAGAGTGGCAGTTAAGTCAAAACTACTGTATATACATGATGATATTTATATCAAAGTATATTTTGCCACAATTAATAGAACGTGGCCAGCTATTTCAACTGAGAATAGACAGTTAGAAAAACATATAACACATAAAGCGCCACGACATTCCATTACTACGAAGTAAGGAAGCATGTAAAAGAATACAGTATCAAAAAAAAAAAAAAACTAATTGTGTAAAGCTGATCATAACATATAACAATTTTCAAATGCACTTAATAACTAGCTCTTTCTGTGTCCAAAATGTATTGCTTCAAAGTGGAAACTCGCCATATAAAATTCAAGTCTTACCTAAGTGAGATGGAAAGCGAAAATTGTACATTTCTCCCTTACAAATCTGCTACGTTTAAAGCTCTATTTTCAGTCATTGAGTGTATTAAAAAAAAGTACAGTGCACGCTCGATATTCTCGACTACTCATTATTGCGACAGCTTAAATTTTAACATTGCAGATTCTATAACTGCGACAGTTTACAAAAAGCAAGGTCCTATTATTATCGTTATTTTTTAATTTGAAGAGGAATATCTACTTTTTCAAACAATTTGATTGCAATGCTTAAAATTAACATAAGCAAAAATAAGGGGAATCGCTGTCTTTTCGTATCGCCCTTTTGGGCGATTTTGATGTATAATTTTATCAGTTTTTTTGGCGTCATTTGTTGTGTAAATACTTATTTCGATGTGGAAAAAGTTTAATATATTTTAAATTGCATAAGTCGGATTTTACCGCATTAAAAAGCAAGAATATGCAAAATTAATTACCAAGGTTTCGTTTAAATGTGCTAAATTCCCAAATATCATCCAAATATTTAAGAAAAACTAAAGATATTATACAAATAAAACTGTTAAGCGAATAGGAATTATAGACCCCAGTTTTACTTGTAAGGATATCAGAGTTTAAACAAAAACAACAACAATAAACAGTGAGTTTATCTTCTCTTACAATTTTTAAATGGCCTCTAAACTATAAACTTTTTTTATACCCTTCACCACAGGTGGTGAAAAGGGTATATATAAGTTTGTCATTCCATTTGTAATTTCTATAATATTGATGTTAGACCCTAAAGTATATATATTCTGGGTCCTTATGAGGAGCAAAGATGATTTAACGATGTCCGTCTGTCCGTTGAAATGGATTTTCCGAAGACCACATATATGATGTGGGCCAGGTTATTATACATTTATGTCACATATGGTCCGGAATTGTTTGCTATTGAAATTCAGCAAGATCGGTCCACAAATGGCTGAGATATGAGTAAAAAACCACGACTGTCTCAAATTTTTTCCTTTAAAGGTCCAATTAGACGTGACATTACCATACCAGCACTGTATTATCAAAACGACATAAACATACCATACAAACCAAATCAATTTTGGTTTCTACGGTCATACAGCGGCTATGGTAATACAGTGTTGGTAATGTGGTTTTTTGTTGTTTTTTTTATACCCTTCACTACAAGTGAAGAATAAAGAAACAAACTCATAGAATCAATATATTTTAACTTAAAGCTTTTTCAGTAAAAGCATACCATACAAACCAATTCAATTTTGGTTTCTAATGTCATACAGTGGCTATGGTAATACAGTGCTGGTAAAGTGGTTTTTTGTTGTTTTATTTATATCCTTCACTACAAGTGGTGGATTTTATTTGTAATGTGTTTAATTTTACGCATCCACATACACATTAATATATGCCGCTCAAATAAAGAAACAAACTAATAGACTCAATATAACTTAATTTAGCGCATCTTCAGTAAAAGCATTCGTAGCCGAGTTGTTAAGTTCTCTCCTGAGACTGATGATATTGCCAGTTCGAATCCCAAAAATAATTTTTTTTCATTTTTTTTATTTAATTTTTTTATGTTCTAAAAAATGATTTTAAGATTATAAAACGAATTTCTAACATCAACTTTGGCAAAAGAGGAAACGGGCTTAGGTACATATACATATACATTTTTCGTTTTTTTATATTCTTCGGCATGGCGAAATGAAAAGTTGGCGTGGCTCAATTAATATTTATTTATACCTATCTAAAGAACGTTATTTATGTATATAACTTTTTGTTCTTATCTCATCATGGTGAACGGTATATAAGATTCGGCATAGCCGAATATAGCACTCTTACTTGTTTAGTTTGTCCTTATAAGTCTTTATTTTCTTGAAATCCTTCATCGATGGTTCGTATCGTTCGGGAGTGGACTTTACATTGGATCTATAATATATGTGCCAATCTTTATCAAAACTGACCTGAAAGTAACGTATGCTTATCGCTGATTTTCACCCATCAGTGTTATCCCTTTAATTATTTGGCTAACGATCAGTTAAATAAATTGATAACAAGTTGAAAAAAAAACCATTAAACGATAACGAACTTCGCAAATTGGCTAAAAGTGTTTGTTAAAATAAACCTCACAAAGGAAATATCAAAATGTATTAACAAAGTGACATCAGTACTACAACAATGAAACAATAGAAAAACTAACAGGCATTTTGTTGCTAGAATTGAAACGGCAAATATCAAAATGCCTTAAACAAAAAAAAAAAAAAAAAAAAAATGACGCGCCAAACGTCACACACGAAAAAAATCACTGCAAACAGCTGCGCTTGTGAGGTCATTTTTTTTAGTACATTCTGGGAAATATTAAGTTGTTCGTCACTTTTCTGAAATCCAAATCAAAAAACCTCAATCAAGAAAAGCTTTCAAAAATGTAAGCCCGTTTAATAGTAAACGACGATCCGGTTAAAATATTTGATACAATGCAACCCCACTCGAGCTATGTTGAAGGCAAAAATGGCCGGATGTACTGCAAAATTTTACCGTGCGTTGGCAAAAATTTTAAAGATAAAACGGAAAAACGTTCTGCAATTTAAAGAGACTTTTTATAAAAAAAATATTTGACTTATAGATAGAGTTTTTCTTTTCCCGAATTTTTTGATTTCCCGCGAAAGCGGGATTTATTTTTCAATTTAACGGGATCCAGGAAATTCCCGGGAATTTCCCGATACAAATCGATGCAAAATATTATTTAATTTAATTTATTTGAACAAATAACATTTCGTGAGATCAATTAAATAAGTTTGTAAATGGATTCAACTTTTTTTCTGTTGCAAAAAGGAAAAGTGCTAAATGGCAACTTAAGATTTTCATGTTCAAAAGTACACATGGGCGAAATTTCAATTATTTTGTAGAATTTTTGACGAAGTTATAGCAAAATAACTTTTTGCTTATCTTTTTTCAATGTGAAATAACTTTTGGAGTAATAAAATTTTTCGATTTGTGACTTAGGTGTGTTTAGGAATAAAAACTTAAAAAATTTTAACTGCAGAGAACTGATGATTATATTAAATTCGGAGTGAACTTCCAAAATCCACCTTTAAAAATTTAAATTGTTTTCCTATAAAATTAAATAAATAGACTTAAGCACTTATTGCCACAGAATTAATTCAAAGCCAACAGCCTTTATATAAAACTAAAAAATTTTAACTGCCTTATTTATAAAAAATAAAACATGTTAATAAAGGGTTTATTAAACGGATTTTGTATGAAAATCCGTTTCATAAAGCCTTTATTAACCGGTTTTATTTTTTATAAATTAGACCGTAAGTATTTAAACCAATAATTACAAAACGTTTCTTTGAAAGTAGAATAGGAATTTACAGAGTCCTTTGAAAGCCTATTTCTAATTTCTATCACGAAGGTTTCAATGATAAAACACGTTTCCTTTCTACGGATGTTAGTCTTTATAGATAAAAGAACATTATATAATCTCAAGACACTTTCAGTTTTCTTAGAACTTCCCTCAAAACTTGTAATTCCTTAAAAAAAAAAATAATTTTCTTTGAATCGAATAAGCGTTTTCTTTATTAATAACTTTTGCCATCATCTCTTACAGAATCTAACCCGAAAAATCTTTTATGCAGCTGTTCTGCATAAAAAATCATCACATTTTTTGAATCAAGTGTGAACAACTTATTCGTTTTATAAAATAAATCTGGGTCTTAAAACAAATTAAAAATTCTGTAAATTTATACTCTTCTTCTTTCGAAACTTCAGAGTATTAAACATTAAACATTGAGTTTTTTCCTAAGAGAAGATGATAACGATTAGAAGCAGTTGTCCTAGACTAAAGTGATTGAAACCAAAATAAGTGAAAAAATTGAATTAAAGCTAATCAAAAACTTAAAAAGCGTTTTTTTGACTTAAGCCTTTTTGCCAAACGGCTCAGATCTATTTCATGACACAACAAATTTATATCATCAGTAAAGTGGCCGAAATTAAATAAAAAAAAAAAAATCCCGGGAATTTCCGCACAAATTTCCCGGGATTGTACGGGATCCCGGGATTCTTTTAACAAAGTGTTATAAAACTTTCTCAAAAATGTTATAAAAACTCGTCCTTTTCAAAATATTTTTTCAAACAAATCATAATTTTTTCCAGCGCCACAGCACGGTGAGTTTAAGCTTGATGCGATATTCATCTTCATTCTGGCTTATTTTCGGCTATCTGTTGCCGTATTCCCACGCAGTGTTTCTCTCTGGTTCATCCGATATTGTAATTTAACATTGCCTTTTTTCGAAGGACCAGCACTCAGGGGATACCTCTACTAATGTATTGCATTGTATTTAAACTAGGAAAATAGGTAATGGGAAGAGGAAGAGGAATTTTTGTGTACATACGATTTGAACTCATTCATGTTGAAAGTGAGAGGGAAGATTTCAGAATGAAGGTTATTCCACATACGAACGGTACGGCCAAAAAATGTATTTTTCCTGTAGTGCCAGTCGAACAAAAAAGGATGAGCTCTTGAGGAAAAATGTGTATTATGAACAATCGTATTGGTTGCGGGAACCAGATATCTTATTTCATCAGCACACATCATATTGAAGTAGCGATAAAACAGGCAAACGCTGCATATATTCGATTAGTTATGCCGTCTTGTATACGGTTGTAATTTTTAAGTCGTGCTTCCAAGTAAGTAAAGCTGGTAACTCCCTCAAAGTTATAGTCTCCCACCCCTATTATGAAAGTCAACGTCGACACAAGTCGATGGCACCTGAGCAGTAATGGAATTTTCTGAGTCGTTATTGACAATAATCGATTACTATTGACAGTCAATTGATATTTTCTAAGGCGCTTTTCAGTCCACGTCGAGTAGAATTATCCCTGTTTAAGTCGACAGGAAATTTTGCGAAGACTCAAATGAAAGTTAAAGAAATTTAAAATGAAATGTAAACATATTTATTGAATGCGTTTAAAATAAAAAATGCAAATTTGAAAGAAGTTATGGGCACAAATTTTATTAGTAAATTTAACGCGAAAATCCGCAGAAGATTGCTAAAATAGCGAAAATTTTTAATTTAAGACGAACGCCTCAAAGAGCTAAAATTGCGAAAATTCGGAAAAGTTTGCAAAAATAGCGAAAACTCGCGAACATTTTTAATATTTCAAACAAGCCATAAAATTGATTAAAAGTCCCTAAAACTAAAGGGAATGGCAAACATTTTTTGAATATTGCAAAATTAACGGAAATTCGCAAAAAAATTGCTAACAGCGGCATGATAGAATAGTCTACTATTTATTATAAATCGTTAAAGCTGTAAAGAATCAGAAAACTTACAGTAAAAATATCTTTTATCGAAAACATGGCAAAAATTCGCAAAAAATTTAAAATTGGAAACAAACTCTACACTTTATTTGAAAAAGCTTAATCGGTTAAAAAAAATATGTCGGAAAGTAGCATAAATAGCGTTAAAAAGTAAGCTATAATGATGAATAACAAAAATAATAAAAAAATAATTGGAGATGGGATTTTTTGTTGTCAAATTTTCGATAACTAGTCGACGTCGACACAACATTCTTATAAAATACCAAATTAACGTCGAAGTGATGTAGTCGTCGACTTGATGTGACAACAATTCAAAAATAATGTCGACATCGACGACGACTTACATAATAGGGGTGTCCGATTTGAAAATTTTGTACAGTTCGTCTGTTTTCACTCGCAGACATTTTCATATATAGAAAAAACAAGTTTTCAAAACATATTCTAATAGCAATATTTTATTGCCTTTCGTAAATAAAAATAAAAACAAATAAAAATTGTTTAAAAAAAAAGTAAAAATAAGTCACATCTGGAGCCCGCGCCGCACAGTTGCGCCATTTCCTAAAACCCGTGGCAAAAATACAAAATCTGATGACAAAATTTTGTAAAATGAATGAATACATCGTATAAAGAGGTACTTACTGATCACAATTCAAAAATGTTTTCCTTAATTCTATAAAAATTATAGGTGGTGAAGCTGCTCAAAGTCGAAAATTTTTTTAGAAAGCAAAAAAAAAATTTTTTTTGAAAAAATGCACTTTAGAATTGAAATATGAGAAATATTGCCGTTTGATCACTACTTTTTTGGTATATTTTTAAAGGTGTGTTTATTTTTTATTAAAATAAGTAACAAAATGTTCATCAGATTCCTTACTCTTTCGGCAGTAGCCGTTTTTCAGATACCCTATATTTAGGTAATTTTTTCAAATAAAATAGAGCATATCTAAATGGCCAAAAATGGTCTGGCCCATATTTCTTGGGCATATTTGCTACACAATACTTTAAATAATTTAACTATGCTTGGCCACAAAAAGTTGCAGCTTTAGGGGAAATAAGAAGAAAACTGTTACAATCTTATGGCGAAAAATACAAAAATACAACAACTTCATTAAATAGAAAAAGAGTAATTCCAGTGTTTTAGTCATAACTCTGTCATTTTTTAACCGATTTGGCAGATTTATATACCGACATCTTAAGAAAGAAATCTACCATTTACTTTTGTTATAAAATTAGACTCAGGAAGATCTATGGTCCCCGAAAATAGGTATTTTTACAATTTATATTTTGGTCAAAATTTTTTTTTGTATTTGAACCGATTTTTCCGAGGTTTCCAGAAAATATGTTCTACGAAAGATTTCCGATCTTTTGATAAATATTACGTTTTCATAGATACTATTACAGCTCTAAAATGTTACTTTTTATAACAAAAAAAGTAAAAAATCGAAACAAAACGTTTTTTCGACAAAAACTCGTCTAAATACTAGGATATTCATTCGGTTAACCATTAATCGGTCAACCGATTAATTACTCCCCGATTAACTGATCGGTTAATTTAAAATTGACAATTTTCGATTAACGATTAAACCGGTTAATTTCAGTCGATTAACCGATTAGCCGATGTAACAAATTTTTTTTAGTTTCTTGTAGTATTATAACATATTTTTTAGTGTATTATCAAAAGTAATTTCTTGGGAATACAAAATTTTAATTTAAAAGATTTGTTATTCGTGCTTAATTCCCAGTTTTTATTCTTGATAAAAACACTGAAATTTATTGTTGATGGGATAAGCTATTCCTATGCGCATTTCACTGGTTGCTTAGGCCAGATCATCAGGAAACTTCATCCATAAACATTTTGGAAAAACTAAAGATATTAAACCAAATAAAACTGTTAAGCGTATAAGAATCATAAGCAACAGCTCTACTTGTAACAATATCAAAGTTTAGTCACTGTTTATTGTTGATGTTTTTGTTTAAACTTTGATATTGTTACAAGTAGAGCTGTAGCTTATGATTCTTATACGCTTAACAGTTTTATTTGGTTTAATATCTTTAGTTTTTCCAAAATGTTTATGGATGAAGTTTCCTGATGATCTGGCCTAAGCAACCAGTGAAATGCGCATAGGAATAGCTTATCCCATCAACAATAAATTTCAGTGTTTTTATCAAGAATAAAAACTGGGAATTAAGCACGAATAACAAATCTTTTAAATTATTATTTTTTAGTGTTTTAAATTGTTTGTTTCGTCTCATATAAAAAAAGTATATGTTTGGAAAATATTTTTTCCTACAATATATTTCCTTCGATTGTTTTGTTCGTTATGTTATTGTTTTTTTTACTAATAGACTCCAATAATACATAATTTTTGCATTTTTATAAATTGAAATTACTTAATTGATAACAAAACTTTATTAATCGGTTAACCGATCAATAACAAAATTAACCGATTATAAACCGATTTAACCAAAACCTTGGTTAATTAATCGAGCGATTAACCGATTAAAGCAAAAGCCCGATTAAATGAATGCCCTACTAAATACTAAAAAAAAAAAAAACTTTTTTTTTTTTTGAAAAAATGATAACGCCATCGTTTTAAGCGTCCAATTTTACCTGGGAAAATTTGAAATCTGAGAATTTTTTTAACATACCTACTGAAAAAAAAAAATTAAAAATTAGCGCGTAAAAAAATTTTTTTAAAATCTTTTCTGGAACAATTTTAAATTATAAAAGCCTTTAAAAAGAAACATAAAAAATCAAAAATTTTTTATTTTTTTGATGATCTCATTTGGTTCAAAAGTTATGATATTTGCAACGAAAAAACTCAAATGGCGCCACTGTGCGCCGGAGCTTCTAAGCATTAAGAATTTTTGAGAAAAGCCATTTTTTAAATTTTAATATTTTATCTACTATTAATTATTATTGATTCAAATAGATAACATTTTTAATTAAACTTAAAAAAAAATAAAACTTTGGTTGAAATCATTTTTTGGTCACAAGATCTTGTTTACTGTCAAATCTGGGCATCTCTCGTCTTGATTCAAGTTACGTTTATATTAAAGACTTTCTTGATTTTCACGAACTTATAAGTCTTAATTAAGTATAAAGCTTTTCTGCAATACAATGCTATTGTTGTAATATTCAAAATTTAACTAAATTGAAGGTAAAGCGCAGGCTCTTAAACTAAAAATAAACTAATAGTATTTTGCAGGGGTCTAATGCAGAGAAAAATACAACACTTTTACGCTATTAGAAGTCGTTACGAGAAAAAAGATTTTTTTGACCCATCCTAGCCCACAGTCTTTGCTGACGTTTCTATATTTGTGAATACATAGCAGGTGTTTACATTCTATTATAAAAGTGGCTTTTATTAAACAAAAAATTTAAAAAAAAGTATAGAAGAAAATGTTTTTAAGGCACTTATAATTAAAATTTTATTTTTTTTCCAAAATTGGACCTTTTTTATTTACAAAAAAAAAATACTAAAAATATATTTTTTATTTTTAACAGTAGCTTTAACTAAATCCAAACAAAAATAATGAACAAACCTTAAACTATATATTTCATTACAAAGCCATTTTGTTACTGGCCATTATTAGACCACACACATACTAATTTATTGTTTCGTAATAAATTATGCTGGCAACAATTAAAAAAATAAATTGCATAAAATTGATCAAGAGTTTTTTTTATAGAAATATGATCGATTGAGTTTGTATATTTTAATTAAAAAACATGTACAAAATAAATTCTCCGCTCTCCTTCTTCTTCTTCTTCGAAATATCAAGTTTCTTTATTTTACGAATAAAAATACAGAGAACAAACAAAATCTAAAAAATAAAAATTTCATCTCTTTGATCATTTCCACAACTTCACAGTGCTGTATCAGAAGCGTTATAGACGTGAGCGTAAAATGCGTATACGTTTTCAAACACAAATCGAGGGTGGCAAACGTAAATCACTGAATGCGGGTGGTGTAAATGCCAGTAATACGGCCTCAAACGCGGCCGGCATTAATAACAACAACAACAATAATAATAATAACAACAATAACAGTAGCAGCAATAACAATAATAACAGCAACAACAATAACCACAATACAACATCATCAACAAATTCCAATAATAGTGTTAATGACGACGTCCGTTCAATAGATTCCACCTCATTGCACAGCAAACACAGTGGCAGTATTTCGGATTTAACAAGAAAATCAGAACAAGGTAAGTCGTTGTTATTGTAGTTGTTGTTAAAAATTTTGTTTTTCTCTATAAAATCTTGTTATTTATGATAAATGTCATGTTAAAGTATTTATGAAAAAGATTCAATTAACATTTTTATATGAATACGAAAATTAAAGAGAAAAATATTTTAACATAAAATTTTTGTAAAATAATACGCCACCTAATGCGTGCTTAACTTTTTATTTCTCTCTGTGTAACCTCCTTTTTAACCAACACAGCGTCCTCTGTTTCTGTTTCTTCTTCTTGTACATTCCCTTTAACCTCATAGATAATGATGGCAAGCAGAGTGAAAAGTCTGATAAATCTTCGATGTCCTCAATAAACTCGCATCACTCTCAATCGTCACAACAGCAACAAC
Organism: Pollenia griseotomentosa; assembly: GCA_963931875.1. Lineage (NCBI taxonomy): Eukaryota > Metazoa > Arthropoda > Insecta > Diptera > Polleniidae > Pollenia > Pollenia griseotomentosa. The sequence continues at coordinate 96,506,444 of OZ007561.1, read as the reverse complement.
AACTGCAGCAGCAACAACAACATGCTGCTTTACATCCACCACCACAGAGTGATAATCACCATCATCAGTCACATTCGTCTCAGCGCCATCTACGTCATCATTCGGAGAGTCCTAGTTTTAAGCGTGAACCTCAGTCGGATCATGAAAGTCGCAGTGGGGATGATAATCATTTGTCGGCCCACCATCATGTTCATACGCGCTCTCTAAGCGATAGTGGTCGCCATTCTTCGGCGGATCGGCTTAATGAACGCGATCATGACGATGAACGTCGCTCAAGCGATAGAGAAATCAATCGCCCTCCCTCTTCGCAGGCCGAAAATAGTTTGGCCGTGGCTGCTGCAGCTGCGGCGGCAGCTGCTGCCAACGGCAAGGGACAGTGGCAGTATCCGGGCATTGATCTTATGGCCACTGGAGCCTTTTGGCAAAATTATTCGGGTGAGTTTTAAATGAGTTCATTTATTCCGTTTTCTTCTATTATTTTAAAAACATTTTTTTCTTAAATACATATTTTTAAAAGATTTTTTTATTTAAAAAAGTACTTTTTAATTTAAAAGTATCTTTTATTAAAACATTTTTTTTTAAGTTAAAATTAATTAATGCTAGTGTTATTAGTTTTGTACTTGATTAAAAACGTATTTTTTTTTAAAGTTTTATAGACAAAAGCTTTTTTAAGTTTATAATACTATTTTATTAATTCGCCTTTTTTCGTTTTTTTTTTCATCATTACAGAATCTTTGGCCCAGGAAATTGAAATGGAACGTAAGACACGTTCTGCCAACGCCGAACGTGACGTTAAAAGTCCGTTAGGTGAAAGGCAAGCTGCGGCATACTACAAAAATTCCGTACTATTTGGCAGTGCGAATTAAATAAAAAGGTATTTAATACAATATTCGTAAAAGTAAGGACTTTTAAGCGAATAGAATTTATTTAAATGGCGTATAACTTTATAAATCATGATCTCAAAGTGCAATGGTGGTGAATAAAAGAGATTTATAAGAAAATAAATTTTAAAAAAAGAACATTTTGTAAAAACTCCCATTTAACAATTACCCCAAAATAAGTTAAACAAAATTAAACGAATAGAAAAATTTGCTACAAATCAAACAAAAGTTTTAATAAAAAACTAAGGAAATGTAAATAGTTAATTAAGATTTTGTCAAAACTATTAAAAAATGTTAAAAGTGTAAATAAAAGTTTTTTTTGTAAGTCATTATAGAAGCAGCTTAGTTAATAGAAATACAAATTATGTCACTAAGTTCTTATTTTAGGTATTTAACAGATACTAATTTTAATATAAAGTATTTAATGTAAATAGAATTTTTGTATTCAAGACTTTGTTTTTTATGTTTAAAAGTTTTACATTTAAATATTCAAAAATAACACCCCATTAACTCAAATTTAAAAACAAAATACAATTTAGACATTTATGATATGAAACTCCCCCTATAATGGCCTATAATATTGTAGAAATAGTACGATTGCAGTTTACATTATAATTACATTACATTATAATATATCAACACATACTTTAAGTATTTTTACCAATAAATTACCCTACAGTAGGCATAACTCAAATATAAAACATTAAACTTATAAATAAATATTTAAAAACATATTTAGGGCTTATTAATTTAGATTTTTTTAGCATTATTATAGTGTTTTTAACATAAAAATAGATTTTAAATAATAATTAAAAAAATAAAATAAAATTCAAAGCAAATGTTACAATAAAATATTTTAAAAAGTAAGAAACAAGTAAAGGGAGAGAGGAAGAGAGCTTAACAGGTAATTTGAGACTGCCTTTGAAATAACAGGTCATTTTTGAATAAAATATAATTTTTTAAAGTTGGTAAAGGTTCTTTTTTTCATAAAAAGCACTTATTTTCATAAAAAGCACTTCTTTTAAAATAAATGCAGCGTTTATTAAGAAGTGGAAATTTTGAAAAAGGTAATTTTTAAATGAAAGGTACTTTTTTAAATTAACAGTATTTTTTTAAATAAAATGTACTTTTTTAAATAAAATTTACTTATTTAATAAAAGGTACTTTTTTAAATAAAAGGTACTTTTTTAAATAAAAAGTACTTTTTTAAATAAAAGGTACTTTTTAAAATAAAAGGTCCTTTTTTAAATAAAAGGTACTTTTTTAAATAAAAGGTACTTTTTTAAATAAAAGGTACTTTTTTAAATAAAAGGTACTTTTCTAAATAAATGGTACTTTTTTAAATAAAAGGTACTTTTTTAAATAAAAGGTACTTTTTTAAATAAAAGGCACTTTTTTAAATAAAAGGTACTTTTTTAAATAAAAGGTACTTTTTTAAATAAAAGGTACTTTTTTAAATAAAAGGTACTTTTTTAAATAAAAGGTACTTTTTTAAATAAAAGGTACTTTTTTAAATAAAAGGTACTTTTTTAAATAAAAGGTACTTTTTTAAATAAAAGGTACTTTTTTAAATAAAAGGTACTTTTTTAAATAAAAGGTACTTTTTTAAATAAAAGGTACTTTTTTAAATAAAAGGTACTTTTTTAAATAAAAGGTACTTTTTTAAATAAAAGGTACTTTTTAAATAAAAAGTTCTTCTTTAAGTTAAAGGTACTGTTTCAAGTAAAAGGTAACTTTTAAATAAAAACGTTTTGAATGAAAGGTACTCTTTTAAACAAAAGGTATTTTCTTAAACAAAATGTAAATTTTTAAACCCAAATTATTTTTTAAATAAAATTAATGTGTAAAAGGTTCTGTTTCCTTAAAAATATGTTTGCCAGAAAAGTTAACAAGAATAAGGCGAAGTTCTTCACCGCTTTTCCGTTGACAAACAGCGAGAACTTATTTGTATGTACTACCCAAGGAACATGTACACAAGGTAGACAAACTTTGGAGAGCATTACAAAAATATCCAACATGTAAAAATTATCTCAATACAAAACAAAATTAATATAAACAAATATTTTGGCTCAAACTTACGAATTTGATAATTAAGGTTTATGTCTGCCCGCTAATGAGTCTACCTTGTATAAAAGAACCTTGGCAGGCTAGCTGGTAGTGAGCTAGTCTATCAGTGCGGGGGTTGCGGGTTCGATTCCCACCAGAGACTCTGGTCTCCTAAACATTAGTTCATTAATTTAATTTTTTAATTCTCCAACTCTAAACCAAAAATTGTCAATGTAAAACCGTTTGAATTTTTTAAAATTGTACTTAACATTTCATTGGAGTACTTTTTTAACATTCAGTACTTTTGCAATGTTAATCGTACTGAAAAAAGTAATATGGCACTGACTTTATTATCCCTACCTTTACATCATTTAACTTCTCTCTCTCTCTCTCTCTTTCTCAACCAAAAAAGGTATTAATTGCAAAATTGAAAAAATATAAATACAGATTAAAATTTTAAAATAATTAAATGAAGTGCGTAATAAAAATGTCATAAAATTATGCACTCATTTTAAATATTAAAGCAACAAATTAAAACATCCAAAAAACAACAAGAACAACAACATTAAATATCTACTGAAAAATTCATTGACATTTGCAAATAAAACAACAAGAAAATGAAAATAACAACATTAATAAATTAGAATATATTTCAACCATTATACAATAACATATTTATAATAATATTACTACAACAAAGAGAAATCAGTAAATAATTTTTACTTAAAATTTAACAAACATGCAATTATCAAATGCTTGCTATTCAAATCAACAACAACAAAATAAAATAAAACCAATAGTAACAATAAATTATTAATAATATTACGATTATTATTATAATTATTACTACATTATTATTATAAATTTAACAAAATAAAATTAAAAAAAGAACAACAAAAATGATAATGTAACTATCATATTATTATTAATTATTATTAAAATCAAAAAAGGAAAAAGAAATAAATAAATAAATTATTATTAAAACAAAATTAATCAAAATGTGTTTTTTATTCCGATTTAGAAATAGTGACTTCTTTCAATAGAAATTGACTAAGTCGCTAACAACTACTTATACAGGGTGTACACGGCGGAAAAATAAAAAAAATAATTAACAAGATTTTGTTTGTTGTGCTTAATTCCCAATTTTTATTCTTGATAAAAACACTGAAATATATTGTTGATGAGATAAGCTATTCCTGTGCGATTTTAGAAAAACTAAAGATATTATACAATTTAAACTGTAAAGCGCATAAGAATTATTAGCAACAGTTTTACTTGTAACAATATAAAAGCACTGGCAACATGCTTTATTTTTGTTTAAACTTTGATATTGTATAAAGGAAAAAATTGTTGCGAGTGTACCCTTTTTGGGACCTATGGCAAACATGGACCCGCCTTAACAAATTTATGTCATGAGGTTAAGATTCATGTTAAAGTTTTTTGTCCAAAATATTATTTAAATATCTTCATCTATACACAGAAAAAATTACATAGTAGAAAACCGAACATATATTTTGTTTTTTTGAATACATATTTGTTACGTATTCTGCACCGTAAGCGCTTGTAGTAAATATTCAAATTAAACGTTCTGTTTCGTGCAAAATGTGCATTCGATTTTTCATTATGTAAAGTTCAGCTTATCAAAAAGTAAACATGCGTTTAATACAATACTGTCGGCGCACAGTGGCGGAAAATTGTTTTTCATCGGCCAAAAATCTGTAACTTTTGAACCGATAGGGATAATCTTGGCTTCTTGAACTTTTCTGCAGTTTTAATTATATTAAAATCGATTAAGCAGTTATTGAGAAATTTAAGGTCAAAGTTGAACTATTGATTATTTAGTAAGAAAATGCATTTGATTGAGATTGAGAACTATGGTGTTTTTTTAAATTCAAAAGGGGGATGTTTTTTAAGATCATGTTAGTCTACATAACTTCCAAATTTCATTATGATATCTTTATTCATATCAGATTTATAGTATGTCAAACCTTAAAATTACTATTTTTTTTACTCATATTGAAAGCCCTTTAATACGTTTACACTATAGAAATTATAATTTTAATGTTTGACATTCGATGAATCAGACATATGTAGATAGAGATATCACAATGAAATTTCGAAGTTATATAGACTGAAGAGATCTTAAGACAGTGGACTTAAAACAATCCCCATTTTTGATTAAGAAATACCCCAAATTCCCAATTAATGCAAAACGCTTTTAAAAAATGATTTTTTTTACAAAAATGTAAAAACTGGCACTATTTATTGAACGGATTTATGTATCGATATTGATCCGAATTTTTCAGAAAATCATAGACATGTTAGAAAACATTACTGTTCTAATTTTATTTAAATCAGTGTGTTGATTTTTTAGAGTTTTTTACTTAAATAATTTTATTTTTTTTAATTTTTTTTTTTTTTTTTAAATGTCAAATTGACTAAAAAAATGCTTGTACAAGATACAAATAACGTTTTCTTTTGACAAATTTTGTATGATACAAAAAAGTAAAAAATCTGTTTTTAAAAGTTTATTTAAAACAAAATGTGTATATTATATTTAAAAAAAAAACTTAACCATAAGATTAAATAAAATATAAGATCAGTTCAATATAAATTAAATTAAATTAATCTTTTTAAATAAGCAATTTATGATTTTCTTGTGCGGCAAATTTAGATAGTACAGTCTATCTTCTGTCATTGTTGATCTGAGCCTTGTTTTTATTCGACGAAGGGTGGAAAATGACCTCTCGCTCGTAGCATTACTGACGAGCATTGAAACGAAAATTTAAAATATTTTTCTTAGATTTGGGTAGATATCTTCATCACATTTTATTAAAGCATCTACAACGTTATCTGATAGATTTTCAGATGTTTTCCATGTTTCTTGCCAATGCAACAGTTCAGGCAGATGTTAGTAGGTGTTTAAATCTTTTATCAAATATAATCAGTTCATCAGCAAGTTGTGGTTTTAAAAGTTTTGTATCTGTATATGACTTGATTACACTTTGAGGTAGAAGTTTAGGTATGTTCAATACATTTAGGATTTCTATTGGGAAAGGTGTTTTGAGATCTTCTAAAATAAATTCAATAGGATAAATGTAACCTACAACTCGGTAGCAATCTTCCACATTTTGGATGTGATTATTTCGTTCAAATCTTGTCTTTTCGATTGGAACCTCGATTTGAACGCAAATAACTTTAACTTTTTCAAAATCGCTTTAAATTGTTCTTTGGCTTTATTTATTTTCTCTTCCAGGTACATGATTAAAGTTTTGATAAGGCTTGATCCTTTTTGAAGATCTATATCGTGCTTTTGTAAAATGATACTCAGCGGCTGTGTTACAATAAGTATCACACTTAATATGTATATTCCGTAAATAAATTCAAAAGTACTGAGTTCCTTAATGTTTTTTTGATGAAGAACCTCTACTTTTCCACTCAGATATTTTTTCCAAAGCTATATGATATACACTTGTTGCAAAGTGCAAAATTGAGTCGTGACGGTCCACCCATCTTGTCTCGCATAATGTAGAGAGTTAGGCTCCCAAATACTTTGCTAAGACTGCGTTTCGCTTGGGATGATTATATTCAAAAAATTTTGTTGTTTCTTTACAAATTATACAACTTTTTGTATTAATAGCAATTTATTGCTTTCAGAAATTGAGTTGTTTGCTTTATGGGAATAGCAAGGCGTTTGTTTCGCATTTTTCGCGGTTTCCAGAATTTTTTATAGCTCCCTTTCTGCTGACATCAGAGGACACCCATCTGTTCCAACTTTTGTTAAAGTTTTAAGAACTATTGATGATAGTGCCTTCGCATCAATTGACACATTAACGTCATTACCAAAATCCTTTGAAGCCTTTCAAATGCGTTAACAACCAAGCCAATAAATTCTTCCCTAACAACTTAATGTTGTATGTTGAAAAATCTTAAAGGTAAGGAAATCTGGCATTTCCCCGACAAATCCGTGCTTTCGTCAAAAATTATCGAATAGAATTTTGATTCATACATATTTCAAAATTTCAATTTCAAAGATGACTATGATGAAAGTATGATACGATAAACGGTTGTATTCAAATGTATATAATAATAATTACACTATGCTAGTTGAAAAAACAGACAATCCGGGCACATGGCGTTTTAACATATTTCCTACATAACATACCTACCAGCTATCTCCATTCTTTAAGGGAGCTCCCATACAAAATGTTCAATGCAGACTAGAAATATATTGAAAAAAGTCCCATAAAGGCCCAGGGGTCTCCCCTAGTAAAATAAAATGTATGACCGACCTCAATTAGTTTTTTGTCCTTAACATTTTCTCAAGACATACTTGCCCTTTATCTCCACTTTTTAGGGGGGCTCCCATACAAATATTGCGTTTTATGAAATTCTTAAATTAATTAAAATTTTTCGACTTTTGTGAATAAAATCAAAAGTTGGTAACAGATTTTAATCATTTATGGCTTGTTTTGTTTGCAGAAAAAATTTCGACATTTTGATAAGCAAATTAATTAAAAAAAAAAAAATAATTATTTTTCAAAAACGACATCTCATATTAGAAAAAAGTTTTACTTTTCTTATGGAAAATTTTATTGCGGAATTTCGGTTTTTTAGTAATTTCAAAAAACTAGGCCGTTTTTGAGTTAGGCGAACATATGTCGTGCAACCTGCTCCATTTCCGAAATACCGGTATATCGAAAACCAGAGCCAATCTAAAAAAACTGCGGGCACCACTGGATTTAGAGTACCCGAATTATGTTAAAACGTAATGTACCCAAGTGTCAATTTCTTGCACAGTGTTATCATAACATATATACACATACATTTTGGACATACTAAGGCTTATTAATAATTCAACCGCACGCATTTTCAAGTCAAACGTTTACTCTTTGGATAAAGATGAATACAGTAAACTAGATGTTTCATTGGAATTATCTAATAAACAACTTTTAGGATTAAGATTTGGATAATTTTTGAAAATTTCGCTAGAGGTGCAATAAAAAATAAAAAAAAACTTTCTGGGAATTCCAAAAATTTTGTACATTTAAAAAAAAATATTATTATTGGGAATTCATGTATTATCGAAATAAACAAAACATATTTTTATAATTAAATAAGAAAATTACCCCCCCCCCTAAATCCGCGCCTGACTGGCATAGAATAAACCTTATACATAATTATGGAAAAATGCCTAAGCATTTAATAATACAACATGCCATTGCTTAAAGTCTGCTTTTCTACCAATATAAAAATTGTTTAACCCACTATTAATAACAGGTTGATATTAAACATAATCCATCCGATTAAAAACTAGAAAAATCGTGAAAAAATCAACCCAAAAAATCCGTTTTATCCGAATATCTCGATCTTTATTTTTTTTTGCAATCCATAAATACATATATTCTTGGCGAATTTTTAAAAAACTTGAATATCCGAGGCTACCAATTTTAGAGGAGCACAAGTCACTCTCACGACCCTCTATGGACCCGTGTTCTTCAAATCAACTCAAAAGCTGTTTGACAGTTCCAAGAATTGCATCAGTTGCAGAACTATTTTTTTAAACAAAGCTTTCGTAAACCATTCTGTTGTATTACAGTAAAATAAAAAGAGCAAACAAAAATGTTGCGAGTAATTTCATTAAAATGAAAAAAAATGTTCAGCAGACAGTTCCAAGCAGTTAGAAAAGTATACTTGGGGTTAAAGATGACACTTTGAGATTTCTAATGGTACCAAAATCTCTTTAACCTCTTTTGACCCTAACAAGTTGTATTCCTCTGAAATTCGGGTTTTCCTTAAATATAGAAAGTGGGGAAATATTCAATAACACATCAGGCAAAATGATATAGTGATGTATCACTTTTTTAAAGACTACTATCATGCTAATATGGCAAAAATAGTTGGACCCATTATTGATAAAAGCTTGCGAGAAATCATAATTTAGTTCTGATCAAATTAACAAAAACTAAATTTTTTCTAAAACAACTAAAAATTTTTGTTTCCAGCAGCATTCAATACCCACAATTACCAATATTTTAATCTAGTTTTTTGGATGCCATAGTTCTTATATGTTTGCTATCGAATGGCATTAAAATGTTTGAAATCGGCGATAACAAAAGCTAGACTTTTGGCCGATGAAATTCAATTTTCAGCCACAGTGTGACGTATACTTTATGAATTTGATTCGTACATATCTACATTCTACGCGTTTCACTGTGTAACTTTTCACAAACAATTACACTAATTTTTCTCTTTTTTACAGATGCACAAAAGCCAAGACCTCATATAACGCGCGATGTAAACCTCCAGTTTTATTCGAATTCCCGGGAGTTTTAACAAGGCAAATTATGGGAATTATTTTTCTGACCTAAGTTAAGGTTTTTGTGACAACTTCTGGTTCTAACTGTCTGTTTATCGATGCTGAATAGACATTTATAAAAGAGATACTATACTTTATATGATGTTCATGTTCGCTTTGATGGTCGCATAAGAAGTACAATATTTTTTATTTTTATCAAAACTTTTTGTACCCTACAACATCAATAAGGTGATGGATTTGGGCGTTTATGCTGAAGTTTGTAACGTCTGAGAATATTAGTTCTTAAATAGTTTATATTATCTTTTAGTACACCTTTCTACTCAGAATTGCTTTCTAAGTGGATTGGAGCAGGTCTGCTGGTCTAATGAGACCTTGTGAAAAAGCTATTTTAAACACAATGAGAATTAAAAAAAATGAGAATCGGCCGGGAATCCTCCCGGAGTACAGTATTTCTGTTCATACCCCCTTGAATTATGTAAGTGATTAAATAAAATCGGTCCATATTTGGCCATAGCATCCATTCAAGTACGGAATTTCTTATAAATGTTAGTATCGACTTGCAATTTTGCAAAAACAACTTTTATTACAACTAGGATGTCATGAAAAATTGTTGTGACTATAGATCCAGAATGAATCATAAGTCGTATATGGCCCCCTCCCTGAAGTTACATTAAAACGAATACATCTTATATAGATCTTGATATTTAGATACAATTCGGCACAAATAACAATTGTCTAAATAGGGAACAGTCAACAGTCTAACCTACACTCACAATATTCTGTACGTAAAATTAACTGAAATTGTAATATAAAATAAATGAAAGTTCAATTAAAAACCGGTCTACCTATTTTTCATTTATTTTTAACAAAAAGTTCATTTAATTTTTACTGTCAAAAATTCAGCACCATATTCAGTAAAAACGATTAAATATTCAGTTATTTATTAAAATTTTACTGTCAAAAAATTGACCCCATTTTCAGTAAAAACAATTAAATATTCAGTTATTTTATTAAATTTTCGTTTACTCCACAAAAGAGCCGAATTTCTAAAAAATACCAGACAGACACCTGTCCGCTTGTTTTTCTTTTAAGCGAGAGAGGGAGAATATTTTTATTTACTTACACACGTTTGTTTTACTTTTGTTGTACTGACCACGTTGTTTACAGAAGAACTCTCAATTATAAGACACCAGCAGCATGACCGATATGGCTTCGCAATTATTTTACTTTTAAAATTTGATGTATTTAACTAAATTATTTTAACAAATAGAAAATGGGAATTGCTTACACAAAACAAGCAATTCATTTTTTATAGATAAGTTAAAATTAATTTTTGGTAGTAAAATAATATAAAATAACTGAATATTTAATTGTTTTTACTGAATATGGTGTTGAATTTTTGACAGTAAAATTTTATAAAAGAACTGCATATTTATTTGTTTTTACGGAATATGTAGTTAATTTTTTGACAATTAATTTATATAAGATAACTGAAAATTGATTTGTTTTTACGGAATTCGCGGTTGAATTTTTGAAACTAAAAATTAAATGAACTTTTCGTTGCTTTAAATTACATTTTTATTTACTTTAACAAAAAGAAGAATTTAACTCAATCAACGGACAATATTAACTGCAACTGAAAATCCGTATTAATATGCACTTGGTTTTTTGAATAACTGTTAGAATCAGTTAAAAATAAATTTGCTTGGAATTTTAAATGTTTATTTATTTATAAAAGACTGAACGGAATATTTCTTAAATAAACTACAGTCCGTTACTGTAATAATATTGTGAGTGTATAATTGGGCTTTGTGCGAAGAGAGCAAAAACATTACAAGAATTTAAGGGGGAAAAATACGTATATCGTGATTGATAAATTATGTCCTTTGAAGACCTTCATAAGCACTCCTTCTGTTTTACATGTATACTACAACGTAAATTTATGTATTTTAATCAACAATTAAAATAAAATGAATGAGAATTTTAAGCAAACTAAGAAAGTATGTATTTGAAAAGCAAAAACTATTGTAGAGAGCAAACGCCAATAATGTTGTTAGTTTTTAAACATATTATTTTAAATTTAAAACTAAAAAAGCTTTTTTACTTTAATAGTCTTATTCCTTCAATATTTTCCAGGAATTCACATTCGAATAATATGAAAATGTATATAAACATACAATGTTTAAAAATATTATATTTTCACACATATTATTGTTGTAATAAGCCATAACATGTGTGGAGATAACTATAATATGGTTTTTTTTGGGTGGATGAATTTAACCATAATGTAATTGCCGTGATAATTATATGGTTAAGGTTATTATAATATGTTTGATGGTATGGTTGTAGCTTTATTTTATTTAAACATTATTTTGTTGAATTTAACCATATTTTTGAAGTATCAAGGAAAGTAATCACTTTATTGTTAAATAGAAAAAATATATTGTCAATCGTAAAAAAAGTAATGTTAAAAACAACTAACAGCCTGTTCATCGATTTCGAACATTAACGTTCGCATAGATAATTACATTTAAAACAAAAACAAATTTTAGAATTTAGTTTTTAGTGGTGGACGATAAACATCAATGTAATGTATATTTACATCGAAACAAACAGATAGTTTTTTTTTTAATCATCAACATCAGTTGATCATCGATATTTTTGATTCGATGAATCGAAGCGGCAAATTTAATACAAGAAACTTGTAGCGTATGTTCAGTGTCGTTATCATCAATTATTTTTATACCTTGTGCTTCCCATACAAAATTTTGAGATCGAAGCAGAGAAGAAATTATCCTTCTCTGCGTTTTGTTCTAAGTCAAGTTGAGCTTACTAAAAATCAACGTTGCCAGAAGTATGAATTTGATATATCTTGACAATTGTTTTATTTATATGAGTTATTGATTTGATATTTTGTGACGTTATTTTGATGCCTTGAGTAGTTGAGAATAACTTTGAAAACAGTAAACTGCCATCTCTGTTTGTTGCTTTTACAATTTTCATATATAAAGTTAGTTGCATAAGATCGACCTGTACTGCCCACATAAGAAAGAAAGTCACATCTCCATTTCAGTAGTTTTGAAATATATAGCTTTTACGTTTTTTATCTTTTGCGCTTTAAAATTTAATATTATCCTAACGGACAGGGGAAATTGTATATGACATATTAGAGAAAATAGACTTATGACTTTTTTGCCTATTATAAAATAGTATAAAATCAAATTATCTTTTTTTTATTTTATTATCATAAATGTATGAAATATAATGACGCAAATATAAATTAATGAATTACAAAATCCACAAAAACAATTGAAGCCAAAAAGCAAAAAAAAAAAAATCCTAAAAATCAAGCCTTCTGACCTACAACTTTAAAATGGGTGTATGAATGTATTCATTAACTTTTGCATTTGTGCACTCCGGCCTGCTTGCACTAATGAACAACATATATTTTTATTTCATACGATATCAAGAAACGAGCGATCAGCCTAATTGTGTTTTCATTTTTGCTCACTGTCCACTTAGTATTACTTTGCGATGATATTCGCAGATCTAAGAACAAAATTCTCTGGTTTCTTGAACTTATTCGAACTTGTCGGTGTTTGCTAGAGCTTTTGCGTGATATTGCACACACAAAGCCAAAAAGCCATATTAAAAAAAAAAAAAATTAAATACTTAGGAAAAAAGTCTTAAGAGCTAACAATTTTGGTCAATTTGAATTTTTATCATAGGAATTGGCAGAAAAGACTTTTTGGTCTAGGAAGCGGTAGATGTGACCATTTGGTCAACAGTTTTTCAGTCATAAACAATTGGAAATGGGTCTTTTTATCTAAACACAAAAATCAGAAACTTTTGAATTCCGAATCTGACCCTTTCTCAATTTTTTGAATTTTGGTACTTGTGACTTTCTTACTTAGGAGGGCAGCGTAAAAGCCCAGCCATAACATAACCTATAGGAATAACATCAACAGCATTGTACAGTGTTGCCAACACATTTCACTTTCTTTTCGTTGTGCAATAAAAATCAATAGTCTTTTGATTGTTGCCAATATATTGTGCCACCTTCGAATATCAAATACACATTGGCGATATAATTTTAAAATACGTAAAATTGAACAATTTTTTTGCAAGTGTATGAGCCGCTTTACACTTAACTAATAGTATAGTACAGTTTACGCAATTTTATAGTTTAAAATTTAAAAATTTTAGAAAAAATCTGTAGTTGAACAAAAATCCCTTTTATTGTTGTAAATGTTGCTTTGGCCAGAGTGATAAATTTATGAATAAATATTGTAATTAAAAATTGAGTTTTATTTACATTGACGAAATTTAGGCCGTATTAGCTTGACAAAAATAACATTCATAAAAATCCCTTTTATTCAACAAAACTAATGGCGATTTCTTTTCTGAGAAAAATGTTGCATTAATGTTACATGTTCTACATTTTGTGTTCGTTTGTACAAAAAATACAACTGTGGGAAAAATTTTCAAGTTCTTTTGTGAAAATGTTGATGAAAAACATGCAAAACATGTTACATGTTTTACCCTTACTTTTACTTAAGGGTTCATACTGCCCAGTTTTACAACTTTGGTACTTATTACTTTGTTTGTACAACCAATATTTTATTTTGTTTGTCATAATATTTTAAAAGTTTTGTCAAAAAAATTCTACATCTAAATATTCTTCGACGGCATACTCCATTTTGAATTAAATCGTTTTTTTTTTTTATTTTGGTGGAAAATTCTATGTATTTATTATCGTTTTAAATTTGTTCAAGCAATAAGTGATGTCAATGTCTGTTTCCAAACCGTAAAGTAAGTGTGCAGCAAATAGTCGAATAGTTTTAAAAATCGCCAATGAACTACATTAATAATAAAAGTGTAATAGTTGTAAATAAAGGCAGCTAATTCTGTTCGATTGAAGTTGTACAACATGTAACACTTCGAGTGATTATAGGTAACATGAAAAAGTGTTACATGCATATACTGTAGCATTTTTTTCTCAGAATAGAAATCGCCATAAGAAATAATTCGCTTTTGCCCCACATGTCAAATTTTTAAAATAAAGCCCTACAAAAAGTGAAAAACCCCTTCACTTGGCATCACTGATATCGATATTGCTCTCAGCCCAACAATGATGATTGTCCAGGTATTTAATTATCTCTTTATTTAATTGTTTGATTTATTGATTGAAATGAACAGTTAGTTTCATATTTATTTATTTTTTTTCTCTTTAAACAAAAGCAACCTTCTCACTTATGAAATGAATTGGAAACATAAAAATTGCAAAAAGGTACAAATAAGAATGAGAAAAAAATTGTACTAAATACCAGTTTGTCGTTTAAAATTCATAAAACCTTCAATCAGTTAAACGTTCTAAAAATTAACTACAATTATAATCGTTTGACTGAATGTGAAATAAACTCTTATTTGGATTCGTTTTATTTCGTTTTCTTTTTCATATAATTTGTTGGCATTTGTTAAATAAAACGTATAATCTAATGCCGTTTGTCCAAAAAAGGTCTCAAAAGAAATAACCTACAATCAAACAAATATTTTTTTTGTTTTTATTTTTGCTGTGGAAATAATGTTGAGGGTTTGTGGTTGCTTTAGGAGGTTCCCTACATTGAGTATTTTTTTTTATAGGGTATAGGAAGGAGTCGAAGGTAAGTTATGGATTCATGTGATACCAGGAAGTATGTTGTCTAAACTTTAAATTACTAGTTAACTTAGATCGTTTTATTCTTTAGAAAAGAGACGAGACATTCAATTAAAAATTTTGTTGAGTGAATTTAATTAAAAGAGTTCATTTTAAGACGTCGTTAACATAATTTAATTAAGGTTAGGTTAATTTAGCAGCTGCCTTTAGCATAGTTTAGTTGGGTCCAAACATAGATCCCGTTACGATACTGTTTTGTTAACTCACCAATTTACCTAAATCAGTCTGAAAACAAAATACGGCATTTGTTATCAAACGAATCGAATAATGTTATCGCTGGATGTAATCCAGTCGATCTACTGATGAGGAGACTGTAGGGAGAGTATTGTTCTATCTATTCTTTACTATCCATCATAACTCTACCTTTCAATTCCTTTTCTTCTCTCTTTCTTTTTCCTCTATATTCAATGCTGTAAGATGTGACGATTTTTCGTCATTTTGACGTTTTTTTTTTTTAAATACATGAAAATGACGATTGACGATTTTTTAAATAAAATAAATAGCGCTATGACGATTTACTGGCATCAATATGCTTGCTTAAAACTTCCTTCATGGTTAGAAACACTTACAAGAAATTTTTACGATTATATTTGGAAACAGTCCAAAATGTAACAATCAATTTTTCGAGGTTTTCCTAATTTTTTAGCTAAAAATAGATTCCAGTCAATAGAAAAGGATATAAGAGAGTAAAGATGTACACATTTTGAAGAAAGAGATTTTGATATCAATATATTTTGGAAAAAAATCAAATCAATGAAGGTGTTAAACAATAATAATGCATTCCCTTACTTATAAAATTTTATTAATGACTTAATGGTTTAACCAAATTCGTCAGCTAACATTGAACGAATTTTTAAGTTAAATAAAACTTAACAATTGAAGGCATTTTGTTTGCAAAGGATTATTTGAAAATGAATTCTTTAGATTTAGACAAAACGTCTTTACCAAATATATAGAAGAGCCAATAAAAAAGCCAAAAAAGCCAAGTATTTATTCAGACGACAAAAACATTTTGCCATACATAAATAAAAGAAAATTTTGGTGGCTTAACTAAAATCTACCCTTCCAACTTTTATCCCTTGACAGAACTTTTTATTATATAAATAAAGAAGCAACGTTTTTTTTGAAATTTTTTGTTACATAGTATTATATTAAGTATGTATACGTATGTATATTAAAATTGTCATATATAAGTAGTATACTTGTGAGCCTGATTATGGGACTATGTATAACACTTAAAAAAAAAGTATTACAAAACCTTTATTAAATAAATACCGAGCAGATAGCTTGAACGAATAGGATAAGTCAAAACTATGTTGATTAAGCATAATTATACATTTTATCTATAAACCAATACCCTGGTTTGCGTCGTTTCGAAGCTGCGTATTTTTCAAATTTTTGTGATTTTGTAGTTGCGTCGTTTCACTTTGCGTTGGATGGCTTCAAAGTTGCATAGTAAGTACTTCGCATTGCGTCGTTAATTTAAAAACGTTTGTACAAAGCTAAAACGGTAAAAGGGGATTTCCCGTTTAAGTCTAATATTTATGTAAGGGAAGGTGCAAGTTGAAGATCGTTAGTAGTTTCAAATTACATTTACTGAAGTGAAGTTAAATTCAAATATGTTGCAAAAATGAGTCAAAAAGAAGCAAATATGATAAAACCAAAAGCTAGACATATTAAAAGGTTTTAAAATTGAGCGACTTCATATCATTTGAATTGAAGATTAAAATCAGCAAAGAATGTCCTTTGAACAGATGGTTATTCAAAACAAAGCTTTAACTTTATTTGAAGATCTAAAATAAAATTATCCGCTATGAAATCAAAATAAATTTTTTCAATACAAATATATGGAAAATCGTACTTCGGTTTGCGTCGCGTTTTCCCGGTCTCAATAATCGACGCAAACTGGGGTATTGGTTTATATGCATTGTATAAATTTTTTAAAAACTTAAAAATTATAAAGGGTCCGCCAAATAAGTTTTTTTTTTTTTTGAAAATGCTATAAATAAAAACTACTGAATATTTTCTCAAATTTTTTTTTATTTGAAAGAACAATCCTTCTGGTTAATAATGGATAATAATTTCATTCAAATGGCTGGCCATGCAGTAGCCTACACGATGGGTCCAATTTTTAAGCACATTATCGATTGTGTGCAGCTGTATTTCACCCATGGCTTCAAAGCGTCAATTGTCTCTGGCTTGTCGGCGTAACACTTATCTTTGACGGCACCCCACAAATAATAATCCAACGGTGTCAAATCGTAGCTCCGAGGTGGCCAAACGACATCAGCTCTGCGGCTGATAATGCGATCTTCAAAAACAGGGCGCAAAACATCGAGTGTAGCTTCGGCTGTGTGGCACGTAGCGCCGTCCTGTTGAAACCAAATGTTGCCAATATCCTCCTCTTCAATTTTTGTGAACAAAAATTCGTTCAACATGGCCCGATAACGATCGCCATTGACTGTAACGGCCACTCCAAGCTCATTTTCGAAGAAAAATGGCCCAATTATGCCTTTGGGCCAAAATCCGCACCAAACAGTGACTCGTTTTGGGTGCATCGGCCTTTCAATGTATGAGTGCGGGTTTTCTGTGCCCCAAATGCGACAATTTTTCTTGTTTACATACCCGCCAAGAATAAAATGTGCTTCATCTGAAAATCGGCAAAATTGGCATCTTTTGTAAGTCGATCGCAGGCCGACTTAGCGACGATTTTCAAAGTAATGTCGCAATATTTCCCAGCGTTGTTCAGGCGTATACACAACCATATTCGTTCAGCGGAAGGATAAAACTCATTATTTGTCAAATTAGACATGAGCTAAGTGTTACCATTCACGAAATAAGCACTAGTTGAAAAAAAAAACGTTAGATGGCGGACCCGTTACATACCTGCTTGTAATACAAAGTTTATTTTTAATTGTTTTGTTTGAGTAAAAACTGTAAAAACTGTTTTTTTTAAACAAAGAATGAAATTGCCTCTGATTTGTAACATTTAAATATGTGACGATTTTTTGACGATTTTGTTTAATGTTTGTGGCGATTTTGACGAATTTTGTGAAAAGTTTTGACGATATTTTAAGAAAAAAGCATAACAACCCTGTCTATATTGAAGCGATTCACAATGGACCGCATTGGTCTCCGACTGGAGGTATATGCTTGAAAGCATAACCCTTCTTAATCTAGCCTAAGTCATTAAAAGCCGAGCAAATGACAGAGGAAATGTTAATAAATTAAACCAGCTTGTGTAGCTCTTCGTAATGTCGTTTATGACTGCTAGAGAGACAACAAAACCCCTAAATTCTCTGCACGCGCACTGCTGCCCTCTTAGGGAACAACAGAATTAAAAGTTTGAAAACATGTTTAAATTCCTTTTTTTTCTTTTTTTTTTTTTTTTTTTTTGTTTAGTTCCTGGACGATCAAAACCAATAATAAACTTAAATCGATAATTGAGGTCAATTTTTGTGGTGTTTGGAGTTGCTGTTGTATGTGTGAAGTTTAACAGAGCAACAAAAAATTCTCCTTTTTTCATAAAACTTATCTAATTTTTATTTTTGTTGTGTCTGAAAACTGTTTAAAGTTTGATTTGATTTCATGTTCAATCTGACGTTTAAATATTTTTGCGTTAAATCGTTTTGGGTACGTGATCGTTTAACTGTAAATTAAATATAATTTTTTCTTGCCACAATAATCATGATCACACAATCCTTTTAATTTTGCTTATGTGCCTTTTAAAAATTTGAGACTTTTTTGAGACTTATAATTATTATTAAATGTTCCAAAAAAGTTCTGAATTGTAGTTTTTTTTAAATGTGTTTTCAAAATATTCTTTATTAATTGAGGGTGTTTTCTGGAAAGATGGATTTGAGACACATAAATCATTAAAAGGATTTCGATGGATTTGTTTCAATCTAAATGTCTGATTGTGTTTGTAGTTAAGACAATTAGTTTCCAATTAATTGGTACAAAAAAAAAAAAAAAAAAAGCTGACGAGAAAACAAAAAGAAAAAAAAAATTCATAATCAATATAAATATTAATATATAGTAATCACACGAATTGTTTTTGTTTTAATAAACTAAATGTGACAGTTGTTCAGAATAACAAAAAAATCTTACTTATCGCATTTTCACTTTCAGAATAACAAATTAGGCAAGGATTCAAAAAACATAAAAGACAACTTGAAAAAAGCATATTAGAAAATTGTTTCATCTGATAAAGTAATTTTACTTTCTGATTGTATCAAGCTGACCACTAGTGACTAGTGATTTGTTAGCGTACCATTTCTCCACACACGACGAACAAATCCCAATAACCTTAAACGTCAAAAAGACAACATGAATTGTAAAGCGGATGATGCAATTGCACTTTTGATAATTTATTTGTGTACACAATAAAAAAAAAAAAAAAAAAAGAAGAAATCGAAGAAGAATACAAAAAAATTTTGTATGCTAAACAACTCCGCAATAGATACAATTCGACGTTTTGTTGTACACTAAAATTAAAAAAATTTCAAAATGTTCGCGCACAAGCCCACTAACACATCGAACAATTAATAGGAAATTGATAATTTTCAACTTTTTGTGATTTGTGCGCGAACACAAGTAACAAGACGTCGAGCACGCACAAATCACTAGTGTGTGGCCGGCTTTAGTGAGAAATATATACATACAATCCTTCAGTGACTACACTCAAAGAAAAAACATGGTTGTGTTAAACATATTCTTAAAGCAACAATTTAAGATAAGAATTATGATTATAGTAACCATATAACGATAATTATTGAATCATATTATGACCAAATATTTTCGTAGTATTACATCATAATAATTTTCCTTTAATTATATTCGTATCATGTTAATCATAATAAGTTAAGATGTAATCATATTATTATCATGTTACTCATAATAAATTTAGAAATAATCATATTATGAAACAGTGGTGCTGTCACAACAATAACAACTAAATTGGAATTTTTTGCATCGATTTTTTATTTTGTGGTACTTTTCAATTTTTTTTTAATGTAAATACAATTTTAAAATTTTTTTAATTTCCTTACACTTCTTTTTTTTAATGATTATTTATTTTTAATTGTTAAACCACTCACTCAAAATAATTCAAATAATTCCATAGGCATATTTAAAACAAACGACACAACTGATTCAAAATTATTTTACAAATGGCGCTAACATAATCTTATTAGAGTTAACATATTTTGTTTGCTTCTTAAGCATACTATGACTACACGTATAGAAAGTTATCATACGTTTTCAATTCAATACGTTTTCAAAGTTATCATTATTTGGAGTGGGGTTTTTACATCGAGTTTAATCTAAGCGGCAAACTATAACTGATTAATCTGAGAATAAATTTAATTGAGTACTAATTGTGTTTGCCGTTTTTAAGAGGTAGTTTAAACCTCGCTGCATTGCCATTCTGAATAACAACAAGTGGCAACAACATATTTAAAAATGGCAATTTTTATCAATCCACTTAGCATTTTATACAGAAAAATAAGAATTTTCGCCCTTTTAATTCTTATAAATATAAAATTAATTCATATAATTATTTTATTTAGGTTTTCATATGTCTCAGAATCACTCAAGTCGTTATCTTTACTAAAATAATCCATTTTTCTGTTAAAAAAAAAAATTAACAGCTGCTTTTGTTATACATGTGTATGTGTTGACATTTGATGATTAAGTTTAAACCACCAACATTGGCCGCTTAAACTGGCAAATAAAAGTAATTAATCCTCATCTTAAAAACTAAAAACACAGATTAAAGATGACTAAATCGATAATCTCCATGTTAAAAACCCACACTTAGTTGTTAGAAAAATAATTGTTTTTCAGTCAAAAATACTCAAACTTATCTTTACAGTTTTTTGTTTACGACAGCAATATATTTTGTACAACAACCATAGTGTAGTTGCCGTAACAATGCCCAACCATATTTTTTCTCTGCGTGTATAATCTGCCTGAGTTTGACAAAACTGTTGCTTGTTGTTTGGATCAGACCTTGTTGCAACGAAATTTCTTCTTCTTTTTCCTAAGCTCTCTGGCTCTCGGTGGAGCATAGGGCCTGCAAACACTATGATATTGCCATTTCGAGGCGTGCTGCTTCTGAAAGCCAATATCATCTAATTCCCACTCCTCTTACAATGCGGTGCATTCTAAAAGCCCGCATAACTTAAGCAAAGATGGACGCTGCCAAGCCTCATGGGATTTCAGGTTGGGGGTAAGGAGAGAGAAAACACAAATTGGGTAATCCCGACATATTCAGCTTAACTGTCAATTTAAGTCAAGAATGTCGAGCTACCGAGGCGTTCTTAATGGTATTTTAGCAGAAGAATTGTAGCTACATATGAATCAAAGGCTGCATCGAAAATCTCAGTGACAGAAGACTAAGTAAGTCATGCAGCGTCACTACTCGTAGCAAGTAGCTGCAAAAGGCGCCTGGTTCCATAGGGTTGGCCTAACAATAGTATGACAAACCCCATCCCGAATTTTCTCTGTTAGATCCAAACTTATGTCTGTAACATAAGTATGGATGCAAGACAGTATCTTCTAATAAGACAAGGGAACAAATTAACGCAAATCAATTGTCATATAATTTACCAAATTCGTCAACACTACTATTTTTTTAATTGAAATTGCACCAATAACGGAATTTGTAAATATAATAACATTTTTAATTAGTTATAAATAAATTTGTATTTAATATGAATTAAAATTTTTTTTAATAAACAGCATTATTGTCTAAAAACAAAATTTATCGTATTAAATATAGATTTTTCAAGTGGTCCCCGCACAGAAGTTTAACTGTTGTGGAATTTTGTGAAACATATTCACCCATTTTAAGCCTTCTTAGTGGCACAAAATACCCAAAAAAGTTGCAGAGTTAAAGGGTTAATTAACATGTTCTTTAAAAATGTGCCTCGTAGTATTTGGTGGCAAAAATCTTCTAAAGACATTTTAAACCTTAAATGTCAGGGTAACATTTTTTTCATGCCGATTCATCATTGGAATGTGCTAAAACGGAAGAATCTGAACACGTTTGTTTTTATCAGAATTTATTTGATATAATAAAATTTCGATTTTTAAGATTATTGATTCTTTAATAATAAAAAGTTCTATAAAATTTAATAAATTTTTGGTTAATTTTTAAAAGGTTCCAAAACCAAGTACCAGTAATTATGTTTATAAACAAAAGCATGATGCATGCGTAAACATGCATCTAAATTTAAAACTAATGTGATTTTAAACTAATATAATATTGAAATATTAAGAAATCAGTTTGTTTTTGCTTCAATCGAACCTTTGCTGCCAGCACTTTTCTACCACACTTGCAACAATACCATTCTCCTCCTTTCTACTCGCTCTTTGTCACTTCCCTTGTTAAATGACATCACTGCCATTCATCAAAAAATTTATTAAGAAAAGAAAAACAAAGGAAAAATGCAACATGAAATCTTTTTTCTTATCAACCATAATTTACACAAATAAAACAGACGTCAATTTAAGTTTTCTTTAACATAATTTTCCTCATTCGTTTTAAAGTTTTTCTGTTTTTTTTTCAACCATAAACTATTTTCAACAATTCAACACATTTGTAAGTCTCATTTTTTTTTCTTATAAATTTTGGTGTAAACGGGTAAAAAAAAATCAACAATTTTTTAACTAAACATTGGCGTTACCAAGTTATAAATCAGCTACAATTTACACTGGAGTGCCTTTATGTGTGTGTTTTTTTTTTGTTGTCTACACTTTTCGGCTAGAGAGGAGCTTACAGAGTCATTTAATAAATGTAATTGAGTCGCGCTTAAACGCGATCTTTTCGTACATTCACATGATCATAGAACATTTGTATTTGAAACTCATGCTCGTGGTTGTTGAAATTCATATTTGTAGGTAAACGAAGGGCTTATTTCGAAATTTTTTTTTTTTTTTTAGTTCATGTGCGATTTAGTTGCTGATTTTTTTTTCTTCAATCTATCTATAAAGCAGTGGCTTAAAGGAATTAATTGTCTAAATGCGCAAGTATTCTGAAAATTAAGGTTTGAAATTTTTGTTTGAATTTTTGTAAAGAAAAAACCTATTATGCAATAATTATTTTTAAAATTTAGTACGAAGTTTTCTCGATGAATTATCTTTAAAACACCATATACCAGAAATAAGTTTTTTTTTGTTTTTTCCCGCTTTCTTGTTCATTAAAAAAGCAAGTATGTTTCTTAAGCTTTTTGTTTTTCTTATTATTATTATTCATTTATTTAATCTACAGAATTAATTCTAAGACTAAATTTATATTTTTAGAGCAGTGGCTGCACAGGCCATCGGCTCCTGTTTTGTTTTTAGATACAAATATGTGTTAGAAAATTTCAAATATTTTGTGCTACAGTTCAAGGTCATGTGCACTGTATTTTGATTTTGGTTTCTGATATCACTTATCGAAACTAGCAAGCAACGTTTGGGCTTTCAGGCTTAGCTGGGTTTAGATTTTATAGCATCTGTTTAAGTAAATTTAAAACATTTGGATTTAAAATCAAAAGACTTAAGAAACATACTTGGTTCTCTATTTAACAAGAAAATGGGTAAAAACAATTAAAAGTCGAAACAGAGTGCGCATTTTATGTGTTGCACTGTGTAATCTTTCAATGTGGCTGACAATTTTTTGTGGTAAAGTTTAATTTTTCCAGCGAATTTTTTTTGTTTTCCGTAAATAAAAACACTGTGCTAGCTAAAAAAAAAGAGACAAGTCGGACACCTGGCGTTTAATCGTTATTCGGATACGCTGAATTCATTGATGGTAACCGTTTTTTAGGTTGGCTCTTGTTTTCGAAATATACCATTACTTTGAAAATGGAGGAAGCTGCACAACATACAGTCGCGTAACTAAAAAACAGTTTAGTTTAGAGTAAGTGCGGGTAATGTGGTACAGTGCCTTTTTTCTTAAACTAACAAATCAAGAATAATAAAACCAATCTAAATGGTTTGAGCCTATAAAAAAATAAAGAAAACTTTGATCTGTTTTATATTACCAAGTCATTTTAAGTGTCAGTTCCGGCAAATTCGATTAGCTATTTAATAGACTTTTTTTGGGTGTTGCTAAAAAATAAGTTTTTCTTTTAAATGTGCATTTTTAAGTCCTTATGTATAATACTAAAGTAATTGGGAAGTACCAAATTAGTGAACAATAAATGCAATTACTCTAAAGCTGTAGTAAAAATTTTAAATGAATAAATATCTGCATTAACCTTAAGTGCTCCTAATGTGGTATACCTTAAATCAGCTAATTTGTTATAGTGTACCACATTACCTGCCAAATTAAGTTTAAATGAAATTGTTGTTTTTTACATAAATTGTTTTTGTTATCATGTTTTTTTTTTTGCAATAAAGTAAAAATGTATATACAACACAACTACTTATAAAGAAAATACTTTGATTAGGTAAAGTTGTTCACTATACCACATTACCAGCATATGGTGTTCCACATTACCTGGACATTTTTGAAAGTCGCGTTTTATGGAATTTACAATATTTTCTCAAATATCACTAAAGGCGTGGGTTTCTTTCTTTTTGGAAATGGCTTTATGGAAGCTCAACACATGTAGCATGTTCGTGGTTTAATCATATTTTAATCGGAGAAAAACTAAAAATTTGGCAATCTAAAAACAAACTTTTTCTAAATCGCAGTCGTTTTCGAAACATAACTTTTTTTTTGACAAAAAATATAATTGGTAAATTCGCAAGGTGTCATAAAGTCATATGTCTTAAAATAATAACATGAAAAAATACGATTGTTGTAAACAACCCATCATAATTTAGTGTACTATTTTGAATTTAAATCAGCTGATTTAAAACAAATATAAAAGATAAATATTTACCAAAAATAAAAATATTTTTTAATTCTAATCCATGAATTAATAAATTAAATGAGACCTTACCTGACCATTTTCCATTTGCCGCTGGTTAAATTCGTATATTAGCCGGATAAAACTATACCATCAACGGCGACGGATACAAAAACTAATGCGGCTCGGCTCAGCCGCTCAGCGCAGGTCTCTTCTGATTAATTACGACAGCACAATAAAAATAGCAAGCAAAGTTCTATTAATTTAAGAGACTTTTTGTTTACAAAGCAACAACAATATTTTAAAACCATTGTAAAATGTTAGAACATTATGACAGTGTAACATGATAACACACCTTGTGAATACCCCACATATTTTAGCAAATTTTCGAAATTTTTGTTTGTTGAAAATTTATAAATAAATTGGAAAATAGAGCTATACTGCTAATTTTATCTAGACATATAAAAAACGAAGTGGCAAATAAAGCAAGCCATAAATGATTAAAATCCGTTTACAACTTTTGATTTAATTCAGCACCCAGCAAAAACAAGCAGAAAAGTAGTGAGACCTTAACGAGAAAACTACCTTTTTTCTAATAGAAAAAGTACTTATTTTTGTTCGTGATGTCCCAAAAGTAATGCTTTATACTTAAGCCAATTTTAACCTAAAAAATAATATCTTTCTTTATACTTAAAAGTGTTAGAAAACGGAGAAAGCACGCACAAGATCAAAGTGCTGGAAAATCGTTTATTATAGAGACCAGCACCAACAACGGAAAACCGTAAATATACAGTTATATATTTTTCGTTGTCCAACCAATGGAGGCAACAGCAATATATTACTCCGCTTAATTGCTTTTCATAAATTTTGGCATAAATTTAGTAGTGCATACTTTTACCCATTTGCAGCATTTTATATGCATAAATTAATCAAACCGCGAACATCCATACATGGGTGACAATTTGAGTACATAGATAAATGTACTATGAACTTACTCTTTTGCCTAGGGGCTAAAGCTGCGATAATCTAAGTCCCCTGAAAACATCTTTTGTTGATTAGCCACAGAACAGAGAGAGACATCTGCCAGAAATTCGTACTTTACCTTAAATTATTGGTAAAAATCGGATCTTCCTTCCAGCGTCCACCACGAAACCATCTGCTTCACCAACAAGGAGCCATCTCTTGGTTCTCATATATAATTAAGAAGGAATAACGCTTAACACTATCCTTAAAATGACAAGATATAGTTTTTTACTTGTTTTCAATAAAAAAATTTATTTAACAAGGATCGGAAATTTATGAAGTTGGCCAGTGCCCACAATATAATAAGAAAAAGGATGGAATTGTTTAAGTCAAAACAAGACATATCACTCAACTAGTGGTGATGCGTTTTAAGTATAGTTACTCTAAAGAAAAAGTTATTGACACAATATTGAAAAATTAGTAATTTTGCGGCTAATGGCTAATTTTTTCTGGTTCTATTAATTTATATGAAGGGGATCTTTCATATTAGTTACCATGAAGTTTACCCATTTTTGGCTAGTACACTTGTTTGGTTAAGTGACCAGTTCACTCGGGACAAAATCTGCAACAGGCCTTATATTAACCTAAATTGATGTTGTCCATTAAGGCTTTTTCAGTGACCTGTTACAAAGTGTCAAACATGTGGCATATAACCTCTTCCAAGGACGTCGTCATGTGAAAGTTACAAGTCTCCTTTATAAAGGGTGGTTAAATTGTAAGGGCCGATGTTGAATGTGAACCACACCTAAACGCCAAGTTTTTTTCCGAATTTTATTTGACATTTCTCTATTTCAGACTTACTCAATTTGAACCATGGAGAGATACACAATCCAACAACGTGTTAAAGTTATCCAGACTTATTATGAAAATGGGCGTTGAAATCAAAATACATATCGTGCACTTCGTGATTTGTGATGAGGCATATTTTCACCTCAGTGGATTCATCAATAAGCAGAATTGCCGCATTTGGGCAACTGATAATCCAAGAGTGATTGTCGAAAAACCAATGCACCCACAAAGAGTGACTGTTTGGTGCGGTTTATGGGCTGGCGGCATCATCGGGCCGTATTTTTTCCAAAATGAGGCCGGTCAGGCAGTTACTGTGAATGGTGTTCGCTATCGTGAGATGATAAAGAACTTTTTATGGCCCGAATTGGAAGATATGGATGTGGGCGATATGTGGTTTCAGCAGGACGGTGCCACTTGCCACACAGCTAACGAAACAATGGCTCTTTTGCGCAACAAATTCAATGGCCGTGTTATCTCACGTAATGGCGATGTCAATTGGCCGCCAAGATCATGTGATTTGACACCGTTGGACTTTTTTCTTTGGCGTTATTTGAAAGAAAAGGTGTACGTCGATAAGCCAGCAACAATTCAAGAGCTAAAGGATGAGATAATTCGTCACATTAACGGCATAGAACCTCCATTATGCCTCAGGGTCATCGAAAATTTGGACCATCGGATGGAAGTGTGCCGCCGTGGTGGCGGCGCCCATTTGGCCGATATTTTGTTCCATACATAATTGAGTAATACCAATATATCATAACAAAATAAAATTACAATAATTTCCTAAATAGTTTGTGTTTTATTCAAAATCAACATCGGCCCTTGAAATTTAACCACCCTTTACAAAGTTTTTAAACTATAACTTGTCCCTACTATTTTAGAACTGTCACATGACATGTTTGATATTAATTCCCCTACTCCTAGGATCCTGATACTCTGATGATTAATATAAACAGAAAAACAATTTAAGTAAACTGAATAAAGTTATTTAGCGATATTATTATTGCCAAGAATTTACTCCTTTAATGGACAGTTTACTCTTGGTGCAGTGAAAAAAACCCCTTCTCTTGAAGATCGCGTGTGGGAATGTTTTTGAAGCTTAAAGCAGTAACAGCACCAGCACCAGCTAAACTAACAAACAAAGAAAAACAAAATCTTGGCTGAAATAAGAAAGAAAGAAGAAGAAAAGTTGTAAGCATGTAGCAATTTTATTGTGTGCCATCTCAAGTGATCCTTGTGCCTCTTAAAAATATTGTCGTTGTCGTCGTTGTTTCTGTTGTTGTTGTTGGTGCATTTATTCTTGCAGTTGTTGAACGTACGTTTGTTTTATTTAAAAGCCCAATTGCTGCTTGTCGCGTTTTTCTTACTTTTTTTGTGTCGTTTGTTTTACGTATTGCTTACTTAAGCTTAAACATATTTGTTGTAGTTGTTGTGGTATAAATGTTTAATGTTTTTGTTGTTGCTGTTTATTCCTTTAAGTATTAATATGTGGCACTTTGCCTGCTGTCGCCACTTTAGTTTTTTTTGTTTTGTTTTGTTAATGTTTTTGTTTCTGTTGTCGTTGTAGGTTTTTTTAATGTTGCAGTACGATCAATCGACAAGTATTATTGTTTTTAGTGTTGTCGCTGTTGCAGTTTTTATTTTTATTGCTGTTGTTGTTGTTATTGGCTGTGTGCTTTATGCAGATCCAATTTAACGATATTGTTCAATGTGCTTTCGATACTGTTAATGAAAGTAACATATGCCGCTCTAAATGATAGATTTCTGTACACAAACAAAAAAAAAAAAAAAAGAAACGCAAATTTAAAACTTCCTTTATATTTAAATTCATTTGATTTTATTTTTAAGTTTTCGTCTTTGTTGGTGTTGTTTTTAATTCGCCACTCCAGGCTAAAGCGAATCGTGTATAAAGATAGTTTAAGCATTTAATTTGTTAGTTTGTAGAAAAGGATTTTACTAAAATTGATTTAGATTTGAAAATATTTTAGATTGGAGGAGACATCATGGATGTTAATTGATTTTTTGAAGAAATTTTTAGTTTTATAAATCGAAGGACGCAATATTTCTATAAATTTTTAATGGGAATACGGTTTTTTTCTGACTGAATTCAATTCAGGGCTCCTTTGAAGTCTGATAAGGTTTTTACTGAAAGCTGAATTTTTGGAATCTTTTTTGACGATTTTTGATTAGATTAGATAAAATAAAATAATTAATCTAAAAGCCAGCTTTGGGAGCTTTTTAGAATCGAGAAAATATTGTACTTTACAACACATTCCACATTTACAACAGAATTTAATGATGACAGCTCCTCATAACGACCAGAATATATAGTACACTGAACCAATAAACCAATGAAAATGTACGTTAAGCAAACGAAATTACGTTTATTAAATTATTTTCGTTGACTCAACGAATTATTCGTTAATATAATAAAAATAATACCTAAGTTTCATAATTGATTCAATTTTTGCATTAAATAAGTTTTAATACTTTTTAAATAATTTTTTTAATTGATAGAAAACTGCTAATAATTTTTTCTGTGTCTAGAATCAATATTTTAGTTAATGACACACAACAACACAAACGCTTCATAAAAATTTCGAAAGTATTGATCTAAAGTTACGACTAGATCCTTTTTAAGATCACTGTTATAATATGATTATTTAAAATAACAGCGATCGATACTACAAAACCATTTTTGTTGCGATCGGTTAATTTTTAGGCAGATTAAGAGGGTCCAACAATTGAGGTACCATATAAATTTAAATAAAAAATAGTTTTTTTTTGGGATATTAAAAATATTTTCATTTCAGTTCATTACAAATATGTTCCGGTTAAAAATTTAAACTTATGCTAGTCAAGGGTCACCTGCTGGCTCGGTAGGCTCCCAACCTTTTACCAAAATTCTTAATCACGTTTTTCAATATACTGTTGTCAGTGCTTGATATCTCCTCGATAATGTTGTTTTTAAGGTATTGAATTGCTGTGGAATTATTACTGAACACTTTTGATTTCGAAAAACTCCACAAAAAATAGTCTAAAGGTGTCAAGTCCGACTATCTCGGTTGCCAATTCACTCTTCCTCTACGAGAAATAATGCGATTTTCGAATTTTTCTTTCAAAATATCTATTGTTTCTTTTGCTGTGTGGCAAGTGACACCATCCTGTTGAAACCATATATTCCCTACGCCTAAATCATCAATTTTTCCGCAATGAAAAGCTTCGGATCATCTCCCTATAGGGATTAACATTGACCGATGATACCTCAAATTCCACATTAATCTCTGTTGAAGCAAAATTAGATACCTATTGAATGGTGCAAAAATGTCAATTCGTATTGGTGGGTACAAAATTCTTCCCCACCAAATACACTTAATAGTTTTTGTTAAATTTGATATTTAATAAAGACATTGCGGACTTTTTAACAAAATTTCAAATAAACATTCATATGTACTAATTACAGAAATTGTGGCAAACAAAGGCAACATTTTTAATCTCTACCAAATTTCTTGTTCTTTTTTAATAGTTCTCCAAAAATGGGTAGAGAATCACTTTAAATAACTTTTAAGTATTTATACTGTATTCATCCAGCTTCAACCGCAACTACTTTGAAAATTAACCTCTAATCAACCCATGCGAAATTCAATTATAAATAAAAGAGGAAAAAAAATTAAAAGAAAAAAAAAAAAAATATCACAAATAATTTATTAACAGTTGGAGCAGGAATAACAACATGTTGTACAGAGTGAACAAATTGCATTTATAATCAATAGACATTTACAAAAATCACACAAACTCTCCACTCAATTACAAGGAAAACTACCAAAAAATTACCTCAGCAAGATTCCAAAACTAATGGTACCTTGCACGCAATATCAAGGCCAACAGCAACAACAACATGTTAAATAACATCATCCTCATCTACCGGCAACTGACAGAACCGCAAATACTGAATGAGAAAACAAGAAAAATAGAGAAAAACAAAATAAACTTTGTCTGCCAGACATTTAGAGAAAAAAGCAACAGCGGCAGCTGTAGAACACAAAAAAGTAAAAAAAAAAATTACAAATGAATAAAAATTACAGCAAAAATCATTGTTACTATGATTTTTCTAAAAATTAATTTCAAAACGATGATTTCTGTGACACGCCCACCACCATCGAACTGATCATTCGTTTTGCGTTGCTCTTTGTATTTGCAGATGGATTGTTTTAAGAGCCCAGGCCCAGTTTCCATGTCTGAAAATTGTTTGAGTGCAGATGAAAGTGATTACTCATTTACACTACCTGACAAGTGTCTGCTAAAATTATTAAAATAGATTTTTTCGTAATAGATGTCAGCTTTACTCTTTTTGTACTGCTGTTTTTACATCGTGGCAACCTGGCGTTGAAACATAGTTTTGATAGGTTGAGTAAAGTTCTGTGGATAATTGAAATTTTTATTATTTTTAAATTAGGATTAAGTTCATCAAATTAAATATTAATTTAATTATTTTTATGAAGGAAGGAAGGAATCTTCCTTTGTAATGGTTTTTTGTATTTGCATGTTGCTTGTACCGCCAAACATTTTAGAAAACATTTGTAAATTGGAAAATTTCTTCTTATAAGTTTTTGCGATTTCCTAGCAAAATTTATATCTTCTGACTCCTTGCAGAAACTACAACAACACCACACAAGGAGGTAAAAAACTATTTGCTTATTTTCTGTTGAAACAACAACAACAACAGAACAAGAAGAAAAACATATAAATATTATTTTCATGTTTAAAAAGTTAAATAAAAAGAAAACTTCCCATTTAGTTTATATTTAGTTAAAAACATAAAATTTTTAAAGTAGAAAACATGTCGGGCATGATGCTGGTGTTTTAAAATTGCTTTTCTGTAAGGTGTCAAAAGGGTAAGTAAATCAATCATAATAATACACTCCTTCTATCTCTGGCTCTCTGTGGTAAGTGGTTTTAGATAACAATCAATGTAATTTCCATTTCGGATTATCAATCAAGTTCATTTTAAGCTGGATTCAATCTTAGTTTTACTTAAATCAATCTCATTTTCGGATTATTTCAAGAACGAATTCGGGATAATATATAGATAAGTTAAGTATTTCGCACTTGAAAAATTCGTACTTGAATCAACCTTTCTGTACTTGATTCAAGAAAATCCAATTGACTTAAGGACGGATAGATTGATTATTCTCTTGAGTGATTTGTAGGGTATTCATTCGTTAACCGTTAATCGGTTAACCGATTAATTAATTCCCGATTAACTGATCGGTAACAAAAACTATAATTTTTTGTAGTATTAAACCATATTTTTTTGGGTTTTAAATTATGGGTGAGTTCCAAAACGCTTTTTAAAATGCATTCCACAGTGCAACCGTGTACAATTTTACACATTATCCGTACCAAAATTCACCAAAAAAGTTACAAAAGTGCACCAAAAAAGTTGTGTTTAGAATTATTTTTTATATAATATATCGTCATAGGAATTAAAGAACGCTGTAACTGACAAAACATAAAATGTCCACCAGAGCCAAAACACCTGTATGAATGAAAGTAGAAAAAAATTCATATCACAAAAACTATACAACTTCGGAACATGATTTTAAAAACGTATTTTTATTTTTTCTCGCTATATATATTGGCTGTAAACATTTCCTCTCAAGTCTATTATTAACGGTGACTCTGCGGCTTACAGTAAAAGATTTTTTTTTTTTTTTTTGCGTAAGTGAATTTTTTTTTATCATACAAATATGGGACCGGGTCCAATCGACGCAGTATTTTTTTCTGATAAAAATTATGCAAAAAACGTATTTTCGATTTTTTGTCAGTTACAGCGTTCTTTAATTCTAGCGACGATATTTTCTTCTAGAAATGAACTTTTTATCAGAATGTTTGGTGCTGAGCTTTGCCAGGATGAGTTAGATGATGACCTGACAACAGAAGAAACTTACGATAGTAACGCAACAACAGAATTAAGTGTCAAAAAATAAAACAGGATTTAAATGGCATAATGGAAGATATTATGTGTTTAGAGAAATCCAGGAAAAAGACTGAGGATTAAGATATTCTGCATTACGGGTTGTTTTCAGATATCTGCAGTAGAATGGCGATTCTTTTCTTACAGTATATTAACCCTCTAACTCTCATTTTAAGGGGTCATTTTTGTCCTTTTTCCCAACTCTTAGACAAAAGTATACTAAAACGGCATTTTTTAGGGTTAAAATGTTTCACGAATATTTTCTGCATTAAATTTTACTTAGTCTTTTTAGTTTCTGCATTAAATTTCACTAGGGGCCTTCTAAGACAAAAAAAATCGTGCAATGTATGTAGAACGGATTTTCGAAATTCCGGGCATTGAAATTTTTGAATATTTCGAAAACCCGTTTTACACACATTGCACGATTTTTTGGTCTTAGAAGGCCCCTAGTGAAATTTAATGCAGAAACTATTCGTAAAACATTTTAACCCTCTAAAGTGCCGTTTTAGCATATTTTTATAACAAAATTAACCGATTATTAACTGATTAAACCAAAACCTCGATTAATTAATCGAGCGATTAAACGATAAAAGTAAAAGCCGTATTAAATGAATACCCAAGTGAATAGATACCGCCCAAAAAAAAAATGGAGCTTCCAACGAAGCAGGTTTGTAAGGGAGAAACATAAAAGTTTCGCTTTCCATTGCGCTTACGGAAGACATGAATTTTATATGGCGATGTCCCACTTTGAAGCAATACATTTTTGACACATAAAGCGCATTATTCAGCGCATATAAAAATTGTTGAATGTAACGATCAGCTTTTCACACTGAATGTTTTGATACAGTTGTTTTTTAGTATTCTCCCTTACAAACCTGCTTCGTAGTAAGGGAATGCCGTAGCACTTGAAATGTTATTTATTTTTTAAAAAATTTGTTGAGAGTTCTTTCATTTACTGTACTGAATTTCTGTATGTCTTATTGCGTAGCGCTTTGATATTGCGCTTATTTTTTTAAATGTACCATTAGTGCTTCGCAAAATGATAAAATTTTTTATTGAGGGAAGCTGGCAGGTGGGAAAACAATTAAGGATGACCTTTCTAGTTTTTCCTAAATAAGACAAAGGAGTTTTTTATCTAGACTTCCCCTTAGAGTTAAATACAATTTTTTTATCTATACTTATGAAGATGTATGACAGAAAGCATTTTTTGGGTTGAGAGAATTTTACAAGCGACCACGTTAAGAACTTTTTTCTCGACAATACCAACAGTTATCGACTACCCAGTAGGTTTGCTCTTAGGTTACCTAATAGGAAATAGGAATCCAGTCCTTAAATTTTTTTTTTTTGTTTTAAAAGACGTATTTTGGTGCAAATTATGAAATGCATATAAAAGCGATAAATAATGTAAAGTTGTAATTGACAATATTTTAATTAAGATAACGTACATGTAATTGTAGTTAAGATTTTTAAAATGATTTTAATTACATATTATGTGTTTGTAATTGAAAGTATCTCAGTTATACAATGCATGTAATTGGAATAGAATTTAAATGTATCATCTAGATTTAAAAATTTCCAACAAAATTCAAACTTTTGCTTTAGACTAGATTTTTATTACGTTTTTTTCCTTGAAAGAGCAGTCGAGATTTTATATTTTAATATTTAGAAAGATTTTGTTTGTTGTGCTAAATTCCCAATTTTCATTCTTGAGTTATACACTAAAATTTATTGTTGGAGGATAAGCTAGGTGCTATCCGCATTTCACTGGCTGCTTAGGCCAGATCATCAGGAAACCTTTTCCCAAAAACTTTCGAAAAGCTAAATTTATTATGAAATAAAACTGTAGAGTGAATGAGAATTACAAACACTCAAGTTTTATTTGCATCGATATCAGGACTTTAACAAAATACCAACAATAAACAGTGTGTTTATCTTTTCTTACATTCCCCACTGAATATAATCAAAGAAATTACAATGTAAATTAGTGCTGTTGTTATTAAATGTTGTTTGGAAATTTCTGTTTTTTAAATTTGACCCTAAATCTTAAGCCATTATGACTTAATTTTAATATGATCAAGTTTGGACTAAACATTTTAGTATCAATGTTACCATGTTTTGCACTGTAGCGTACTTCATTACTTAACTAGTTCGTTTTGATTTGTCAGAAATAGAAATGCAGTTGCACATTAATTGAAAGTTTTGTTCTGGCCAATTTGCGATTGTACAAATATTTGTTTGTATCTGACGGAATAAAAACTACGAATAGATGCAGGTGAGTGAGCAATATTTTAAATAAAGATTAAGTGGTAGGATGGTTGGTTGGTTGGTTGTTTGGCCATCCAGCGATCGATGGATCGTTGGTCAAGATACACACACATACTGAAACAGCTTAAAAAAAAACTAAATCCAAATGAACTTGCAGTGGCATTGCAGTCAATCGAATTGCAATACTATTTGTATGGACAATCAGAGAAAAAAATCTCTTGTCTTTTCTGTAAATTGCGATTAATTTTTTTGTTTATTGGCTCCTTTTGAATTATCGCTGGTTTTAATTGTAATTGTTAAAATAGCCAGTACTAAATTAGTTGAACTTATAGGCGAGAGCATGAAACAGAGCTGGTGAGGGAGGGGGAGTTAAGCGGTTCGTAAACAGGAAGACAAACAGTTTTAATTGAGTTTTGCCCCAGACATCGATATTGCTGTTACTTTTGCCAGAATTTCTTATATTGAATTTATGTTTGATTATTTTTCATAGAACTCAGTGGGAGTGTTTGCAGTTTAAGCAATTTAAGAGATGAGGAACAAAAAACTTTTATACGATAGTTTCCAAAATAAATACTCTTAAGAAAAGAAAATCGGTAGTCAATGAAGTAGGAAAGTAGTAGCAACATTGATTTTATGCTCTATGTATGACAGGTGCCAGATAAACTCAGAAAGTTGAATAAACTTCTTTTCCAAAACAGAAAAACACAAGTCGATTTGAAATTTTTTTCGTTATACTACAACACATATTTGAGAAATCTAAAGTCGTATTGTAGATCTTGAAAAAAAAATGTAATTTGAAGTAACAAAATGTTGTGTTTTAATGCACAATAGAATACCGCAAATACCACTAAATGTGGTATATGCAACATACGTCGTTTTGTATTATACATATTGCGTTTTGTTGTAGTTGTTTCAAATCTTTAATGTTTTTTTGTTTAGTTTTAGTTTTGTATTTGTTCTTGAAATGTTTTTGCTTTGTATATTTCATTTTATGGATAATTCACAAAAAATACACTCGATGAAAAAATGTTAATAATACATGCCAGATCAAATATTTGCTAAAATTCTTAAAAGCAATAATTTGGTGTATTTCTTTAAATTTGTTTGGCTTATAGTCAAATCCTTCTGAGGATACATTTTGATTTTCTTTCAATGCGTTAGATTTACCTTCTTGGATTTTTGGCTGCTTTAAGGCAACTATTAAATTTTTCTTGTTTCTGAATTAAAATTTTTAAATCTAAGAATTGATTTGTTTTTTTACAGCCTTTAATATTACATCTATGTTATTTTTTTAAAATATTTCAATTAAGTTCAACTTCATAAACAATAAATTTTGAAAATGAATTTTAAACTATTATCCTCCCAACCGTTAGCGGGTTAATGATGTCTTAATTTCTGATCTGCATTTCTTAACCTTCTACTGCGAAGTCTTAGAATTAATTTGAATATATTATGAAAACAATTTTTTTAGGGTATTTTTGGGCCTCTGAATCAAAAAAAATATTTTTAAGCCCGTACGAAAAGTTGTTTACGTTCCAGGTGAGAAAAAATCTAGGAGTACCTCGAGGCAAACTTGGGTATCTAGTAAAAAAAAACACATTTAATTTTTGAGAATTCTGTTTGTTAGTTTGTATTGAAAATAAAAGTAATGAAGCAAATTAAAAATATTTGGTTTTGTTTATGATAATCAAAAAAAAAAAAAACAATTTTATTATTTGAGCATCATAAATGAAGTTTGCACTTTGAACAAAAGCATTGTGTTCGAGTTTGTTTACAATGCTTTAAGAGCTTTTAAGAGCATTCAAAGCTTCTACAATTATTTTTCTAGATCTTTAAGCAATTGTAAAAAAATAGAAATTAATAAAAATTAGTTATATATTAAATGTCAGTAGAAATTTTATTAAGCATGCTTTGAGGCAATCTTAGGCATAAGAGGGTTAATTTTTGATCTACAGAGCGTTCGATTTTCATAAATTTACAGAGCCATGAATTAGAGAATTAGAATATTTTTAACACGTCAAAATTAAATATTTTTCAGATTTTGTTCTACAAGGATCTTTACAAAAATATAACAAAGTCTAAGTTTTATTTTAGAAAGTCTGAGTTTTTGCTGAGAGGGGTAGGGTACATGCTCTTCTTCCCTCCCCTCCCACCAATAAACTCAGATTTTATGAAAGAAAACGTTCATACTGTGAACCAAGACAAAGTACATTTCGCACTGATATTAAATTTAAGGCTCGCTTTCTAAAAAAAGGATACATATTGGGGATATTTCACCACTACATTGTTTTACATTCTCCAGAAATAAAACTCTAACCTTTACTCCTTTATCGACAGAAGCAGTTCTTCTTACGTTCTGCGAGGATGATCACGGCTGACCGATATCCTTATCTCGCACGACAGATACCAGCCGCCTGTTTCTGGAATCCCGTGGCGGCTGTGAAAAAGAATTACATGGATACCTGCCGTATGGCCTACTCCATGGGGAACCTTATCCACTGGATGATAAGCAATGCACTTGCCAACCGCCCCCGAGTGTGAGCGCAATCAAAACAACCAGGTATCAATTTGAATGCATAATCCGAAAATATTATACACTTGCCTCTTGTTTAGGAGCTGGAGCTATTTAACCTCTGATGCTTTTTGAAAATTCCAAGCAGCATCTGTTGGGTAGAAACAACATCGGCAACTACTGACTCTCGTGTTACCAAATAATAGCTCTGGTTAGCCGCCTCCTGAGATCAGTAAATTTTGGATTTTTTTGCCGAATGCCAGGTGTTGACTGCACCTGATTGTTGCTACACCAAGGGTGAAATATCCTGAACACGATTCCTACGAACTTCCCCGGGGGGCTGTGATAAACCTCTCACACTCGGCAAGTTACTTGCACAAGTCTCTTGCGCAACTCTTGGTTTGTAGACGTCAGCGGTAAGGTAAAGAAAAAAAAAAATTTTTTGTACAGACTTCGTTGTTGTCGGCAAGTAACTTGTGCAACTAACTTGACGATTCTGAAAGGGGTCTGAGTTATGCCCGAAATCTCTTGAATGGAAATCGTAAAATGTCAGCTTTAAGGGCAGGAAAAAGCATTGTGGAAAGTTCGGCCTGCTGTCGGATCTGCCTGGGTGCTGTTGCTAATCAACAAAAAGGGCGGATTTCAACAATGGAGATAAGATAGCTCCAGCTCCTAAGCAATGGGTGAGTGTATGATCCGGCATTGCCATCAATGTGTCGTGTGGGTGATCACGCCCATATAAGGTGTTGTTAGACGCATTGAGTCGTAGGTACCAATGGAAATATTTTCACATCTGCCTGTGTACACAGAACAATTTCTCCAAAATGTTTCACCAATTAAAGCATTAATCAAAATTCAAATCTGTTTTAATTAAAAATGTAATCAATTGAGTTAACTTTTAGTCAAGTAAATTAAACGTTTAATCAAGTAAATTAAACGTTAAATTGATACTATTAATTTGTTTACTGGTGCAAATTTAATAAATTTTTTAATTAATATCAATAATTTTTTTTAACTGAAATCAATTTTTATTTTTTTCTGTGTAAGACTTGCCACAGCTTAATACAGCACTCTTGCTTGTTTAAATTTTTAAAAGTAATTTTTTTCTTCCAAATTTTTTACTCAGAAATAACCTTTCATGTCAGTAGCACTGAGTGCTAGTTCCAGGTGAGTATGTTAATTCGCCATAGCTAAACTATTTCTAATTTCATTTAGATTTTTCTATGAGTGTAAAATTTTCTATATTCGTACACTCGCAGTTAATACAATAATAATCATCATTATTATTATTATCAACATCCATCCTCATTGTTTTCTAATGCATTCAGCCAGAAATGTTTTTGTCTACAGAATTCATATACACTCCCATATCATGTGGCTGTTACACATTTTTTGTGGAGTGGAGTTGAATTGAATTGAGTGGATTGGATTGGAATTGAATGGAATGGCCTGGCCTGGTCGTATCGTACATATCTGGCGATATTGCTTTTGTTATGGAATATAATTTTGTACTGTATTAAGTTTTTTTTTGTTGTTTTTTGGGTTTTTTTCTATTCTTCTTGTTTGTAGATACAATAAACACTTATTTCAGTATGTAGACAAGTATGTTGCATTATGCGATTAAATGTTGTTGCAATATGTTTGCAATTTATTATTAGTAGATACTTTTTTGTTGCATTATTTTTTTTTTGGTTTTCTTAGACGTAAATCGTTTTTTTGTTGTTTGAATTCCATTTTGAATTAGTTTTTTTTTTTTGCTGCCAGAACAATAAAAATGCATTATATTAATTGTAACCACAAATACGTTAAATTGTTACCGATTTAAGTTTAATTGTAAAGAGATTTGTTTTGTGGTAGTTAACAAGAAAAAGGATTATCTATTTTTTGGATTTTGAAAAGGTAAATAAAAAATTGTATATAATAAAAAGGGTTTATTGCTAAAATTTCTTTTGAACTTGAGTCATAATTTTTAACATTATCATGATATAACGTTGATTCTTAAAGTATTGTCTAGGAGTTTTAGTTATTGGTAATGGCAAATTTTTATTTCTTTCGTTGGCTTTTTTTTTGGCAAAATGTTGGAATAAAGCCATTTTTCAGCATTAAATTTTTTTTTTTTCTACAAGCAGGGAGTTTTATGACTTTTTATTGATAAAATTTCGAATCGGATGTGTAGAATAATATAGCTCTACGATTTCAGTCCAAAATAATAATTTTTCAGACCTTCTAACCTGCAATTTAATTTTACCATTTAAACAATTCTTCGAGTTTTGATCGTATGACACAAAAACGGATAACTGCAAATTTATTTATTGATATCAGAAAAAAAGTTTTATGGGGGAAAAAATAGTTTTACTATAAAACTAACGTCGGTTTGAGGATTTTTTATATGGCAAGCAATTTTCTTGCTCTTAACATAATTCTAATTTCTTGAAAATAAAAAGATATTATTGGTTCTGTTTATTTTACTGTAACTCTAACATGACTTCCCAACGTGTAGCCTCCCTAACGGTCTTTGCATTTAACATCTCTATACTTAAAGCCTAAGCTAATATCTTCAGACAACTATTTCGTTACATTATTTATTGAACTGATCACAATTTTATCGAAAAGCAACCAAATTGGTGCCTTTTATGAACTAAATTCGATTTTCGACAGCAGTCGAATTAGCTGATCGAATGAATTTTCATTTGGTATTATGGCGCGCATTCGATAAAAATTTACTATTGTGATTTTGTTAATTCACAGTAGTACATTTTCGATCACTTAAAATAAAAAAATTTTTGTTTACAAATTTAAAAAATAAAATTAAAGTTAAACGGGGCCACTGCGGAATTATGGTTGTTTTCAAATAATTTGGCTTCAGGGGGGTTCCATCCCACTTTTTTAGATGCTGAACTTTGCTGCAAATCATTTGGTCAAAAAAGAATTTTGTTCCATTAGGAATATGAGAGTTTCCAATTGTTGTTTACGACGTTGGACTTGCATAAAATGAACAAAACTGATAAAGAATATGGTATTTGGTATACGAACACAAAAAAATTTACAAATAGTTACATTTTCAACAAGTTTTTTACATTTATTTGCACCGTCGAAAGCAAATTTGTTTTCGTTGAAAAATTCGATGCACAACGAAATCTTCGACAGTGCTGCCAACTCATAATACCAAATTAACATTCGATAGTCGATGTTCGATAGCCAGCGAAAATAGGTTATCGAATGTAACTCATAATAGGGGCCATATTTTCCGAACGTAAAAACTTATTATAAATTTTATTCAGTTCGTTCATAATAAAACCTAAATTATTAAAAGTTAATCCCTTCTGTTATGTTCATTACTTCACCACAGGTGGAAAAGTGTATATGTATATAAGTTTGTCATTCCGTTTGTAACTTCTACAATATTGATCTTAGACCCTATAATGTATATGTATTCTGGGTCCTTATTAAAAGAGAAGTTGATTTAACGATGTCCGTCCGTCTGTCCGTCTTACGTTTGATATGTGTTTTCCGGAGACTCCAGACATGAAAGCGGCTAGGTTGTTTTACGTTTATGTCACATATAGTCCACCATTTCTTGCTATTAAAATTCAGCCAGATCGGTATAAATTGGCTGAGATATGAGCAAAAAACCACGACTACCTCTTATTTTTTTAAAAAATCCCATGTTGTTGTATTTTTATTACTTTTTTCTGTATATCTGGAGAACGGCAAGATTAGGTACACACATTAAGGTTACCAATACACAGCATTCCACAAAATGTGGGCGGGATTGGCGTAGTGGGCGTGGTACCTCCCATACAAACAAATATCAAAAATTGTATAAAAACCTGATTTCTTGGACTGTCATATGACATATGGTTATCCCTTATATATCAAAAGATCGGAAATCCTTAGTAGAAAATATTTTCTGAAAAACTAGAAAAAATCGGTTAAGATACAAAAAAGTTATATAAATTAAATAAATAATTTTTTTTTATATACTTACTTTCGAGAACCATAGATCTTCCCGAGTCCAAGATTTATAACCCAAATTTCTACTTAAGCACGTCGGTATATAAATCTGTCAAATCGGTTAAAAAATGGCTAAGTAATAATCAAAATATTGAAATCCCAAAAAATACTCTTTTTATACCCTTCACCACAGGTGGAAAAGGGTATATGTATATAAGTTTGTCATTCCGTTTGTATTTTCTACAATATTGATCTTAGACCCTATAAAGTATATATATTCTGGGTCCTTATTAGGAGAGAAGTTGATTTAACGATTTGATCTACCTCCCACCCCCCCTCCTGCTTGTAACTGTTTACATATACTCGCATAATGTCCAATATGATTTTCGTTATCACGCTCCTTTATTATTTAATGTATTCAACGAAATAATTTATACAAATAGAAACTGGGAATTTTTGTTTATATTTGCTAATTAAAAACTCGCTAAAAAAGATCAATCTACGGTATGACAACAGTGCCTATACAAAAAGAAGCCAAACAAACACATATACATGGTACAAACTATTTTGGTGAATATAGGCCACCTATTGAGGTTCACAACTCAAATAAGTTGATTTGTAATTTGTGTATTATGGTTTACAACTTTGCTACATTGCGGTGAACTAAAACATCAAAAATAATTACAATTCAACTGTGTTGAGTTGTGAACCGTAAACGGGCCATATTTCATTTTAATGATAATCAAACAACGTTCCTTCATGGTTCAGTTGTCTAGAGGGCTTGTTTAGGTTAGAAACTGTGAGTCCCCTGGTTTGAATCTTGGTTTTTCAAAGAGAAAATTTTTTTAATTTTTTTATGTTCTAAAACGATTTTAAAAAATAGTTACCAGTTTTCGCTTTTTAAATTTAATTTAATTACATGAAGTTTTATGTATCGTACAGTGGTGAAGGGTATATAAGATTCGGCACAGCCGAATAAAGCACTCTTACTTGTTTTTTATTATAAATGGTCCAATCGGTATCCTTATTTTCGGTATGAAGCTGGCGTGGAACAGGGCATTGGCAGAAATCGGTGCAAATATCCTTTATCCAGGATATTTTATTTTAAAACTTAAATTAAATCGAACCATAATTTTACCTAGTTCCCGTAAACTTGTAACCCAAAAAGCATCTTAAAAAAGTCTTTGATACACGGAAAAAAATAACAAGAGTTATTAAGTAAAAAAAGAAAAAATTTTTTTTTTTGATATATTTAATAATTTCTTAAATAACATGTTCGTCAATTGTCATATTAACAATTGGTCTTAGTTCAAACTAAATACATACAGGAAAAGTCTTTTGTGTCTAAAAATTGTAAATACCAAATGAAAAACTTTTTTAATATTTTGGCTCAAATCACTAAAAGATATGCAGATTATTGGAAAACTAAATCAATTTTTAAGGTAAGTAAAATTGCTGTTTGGTTAAGGGTCTTTCGTTTATTTAACTAGTCGATAATGGTGTCAAGATTCCCCTGGATGAAGATTCAGTTCAAAGTCTGAATAAGTTTGCTAAAATAAATATTATATAATATGTGAAGCGGTTGTTAATATATTTCAATAAAAATAAATTAAACAAATATTTTTTTAAATGCTTTTAATTTAATTATCAGGGAAACCAAAAATATGCAATTGCATGTTCTTCCTTGTGCGATCAATGAAGGCAGAAACAATATATTTATCCATTTTAGAGCTTTTTATGAATTTTGGCATCGATTTGTTAGTGCATATTTTACCGTTTGGAGCATTTTTTTGCATAATTTTTGCAGCATTTTTCAAGTTTTTAGTGCATATTTTGCTTTTTTGAGGCATATTTTGATATATGTTAAATTTTTTAAATGCCTACAAGATGTTTCGCAACATAAACAATTTTTTTTTTCAATATTTTGGCTTTTCTGTTTTAAATATGTATCTATCTGAATACCCAACGTGTTGCCTTTAATTTCGGCATCTACATTTATTTTCAGTCGAAAAATATAAATTAGTTTTAAAAGTGATATAACGATGTGCGCAAAGTTCAATTGCAATCTTGTAGATAATTTGTTCAAAATTGGTAAATACATTTTAATTGTACTAAGGACAAAGTGTATGTAAATGGTGAGAATCGGTCTAAAATTTCACATATTCCCCATAAAAACTTCTTTCCAAATTAGACTCTTTGTATCCATAAACCATTAAATTAGTATTTAGCGGAATGTTTTTTTTTTTTTTGCTCAAAAGAAGGCTTAAGGTAGTTTTGGTCGCTTTTTGGGATGCGAATGACTTATTTAAAAAAAAAAGAATTTCTAACTCCAGACGAGGGTTTTTCATTTTTTACCATTAAATAACATAACTTGGAAACCTTCAGGCCTATAAACAATGTCATTAAAGTTGCTTAGACACGTTTATGAAACGGATTTTCATACAAAGTGTTCTGCGATGTTTGCAAACAAAATTGCCGCATATAGAGTGTATATAATGGACTCCCGGGCAGTTTGCAGGACATATCTTATGGAATCTATAAATTATTAATTAATCTTTAAATAATGGCCATCAGCGTTAAACTTCGTCGCGGTTAAGACCTACATATGTTTTATTATTGACCAACAATCAGAAAGCTTTATGCTTTTATTGCTAGTCATATAAAAGTTAATTTGAACAAATTTGAGAAACATATCATGATTCGTAAGGCTTGGCCGACATAAAATTATTTTCGACATTTTCGATTCTGATTTCTGGCTATAAAAAGCCTAAATATAAAACCGAATAGTAGTTCAGTTAAATGTCTTCACGACATTTAAATGTGTAATTTAAAGTCCTATAAAACAGTAAGTACCCAATTTTATTACAGTAGCAATATTTGTTACGGTTTTAGGTATACCAAACTGTATAAACTTTTATGGTACTTATAGTAAATTATGGACCGATCTTCAGGAAATTCGACAGAATGATTTCTAGTTCAATAAAACTGTTTGCGTTTTTCGAAAGTTAGCGTATTTTTTATAGACGGAAAGACAGATGGACATGGCTAAATCAACTTAGAATTACTCAAGGAGCCAGAATATTTA
Organism: Pollenia griseotomentosa; assembly: GCA_963931875.1. Lineage (NCBI taxonomy): Eukaryota > Metazoa > Arthropoda > Insecta > Diptera > Polleniidae > Pollenia > Pollenia griseotomentosa. The sequence continues at coordinate 96,462,032 of OZ007561.1, read as the reverse complement.
TACTTTATAGGGTATGAGATGAATAATAAAAAAGTTTTACATGGAATACAAACTTAGCATACCCTCATTCAACACTACTGGTGGTGGAGGGTATAAAAAAAACTGTTAAAAGTTTTAGTCCCGAGACTTAAATTTCAAAAAATTATATTGCTTATAAAACATGTTATTTAAGGATGGGAATATAGAAGAGAAAAGTTTCTCTAAAGCTCTCAGATGATCGGAATGTTAATAAGAATTGCTAAAATTTCAATTTTTAAATTTTTAGTAAATCTTTTGGCATAGGGAAAAGACTAGATAGTGTTCTCAGCAGTGAATCAAAAGATTACTCAGCTTTTGGTTTAAAATTATTCGAAACCATACAAAATTACAAAATAAATATTTAAAAAAATTTGTTGCAACTTTTTGACTGCTGAAGAAAGTTCTTAACTATGATATCAAACTTTGAATAAGTATCACTTCTAACGTTTTTTAGCGCAGATACATTGTTATACAAAGCGTATATACTGTATTGAAATTTTAAAATAATATAAATCATTTTCTAATCGGCTCAATGAAAAAAAACAACACATCGTTATTATTATTTTGATCCACAGATGCCGCTAATTATCATCGGGCATCGTTTTCAAATTGTTATTCATCGTAATAGTTAATTTACTTACAAAATTTGGTTTCAGTATGATCAAAACTAAAACTAATTTGCTCTCCAAAATTTTGTTCGCTTGGAGTTAGAACAATAAAATAAACAACTTTCCTAATAACACCATCTTAGAGTTAGGTTTTAAAGCTGAGCTACCTTTCTAGCCTGGACCATTTTTATGCCTTTGCATTCCAGACAAACTTAATCTAATTTTTTAAATATTGTTTCGCACGAAAATGTAAATTTAAAAGGGAGAACTTCTTTTCCATTTCTATGCATTTTATCTTTTACACACTGTAGCTAAAATGCTATTGCATATAACATATTTTTATAAAGACTTTATTTATCTACGTTTGCAAAAATTCCTTTTTTTTGCTGAGATTTATTTAAATAATTTTAAAAAATACTTCTTCTCACAATCTTTTACCACATGTTATTAAACTCCCACAACTATCATTTTATGAATTTTAACGTTTTTTTGAGGCCATATTTCATCAACATCTGTTGTCACCTGTTTCAAGAGTCAGCACCAGTGTGTAAAAGAGTATCACAAGTGGTGACAGACACTTTTATTCATGCAGAGGGGGAAAGAAAAGTGACCAAACTATTTTTATTTTTGTATACTGTCGTTTTATTGGAAAAAAAGGAGAAAAGTGCTAAAATTTATGGCACTAAGATGGTGCCAGTGTAAAAGTAATAAAAGGGGGTCATAATCAAAGTCTACAGCAGATTAATAATACAAAATTTTGATAGGCAACTTTTAAGGGCTCTAATTATAAGATAAGAAATAGATTTTTGCAGTTTACAAAGTCACCCCATTAAAACTACGCTCCTCTTTTCAGTCATATTTTTTCCGTTAAAAATCGTATGCATTCTTGAATAATATCTTTGCTGTTGAACAGGACAACATTATAACAGTAAATCATTGAAAATTTGTAAGCATAATGCGGTTGTGTGTGGTCGATTGTCACCCGCAGCAGCAAGGTACCAGCAGCAACAACTTTGGCAGCAGCAACAGCAGTTGTTGCAAGAACACAAGAATATTTAAAGTGGCAATATCAACACAATAAAGCAGTAGCAAAAATAACCGCCTTTTTTGAATAAACATCCAAAAAAAAAATTTATAAAATAAAACAAAATCTTTTGAGATTTTTAACAATAGAAACTTTATACAATAAAAACCAAAACCAACAAGACCAACGAGCAAAAAATCATTCATACGACTACAACACAACTACAATTCCTTTAAGGCAGAAAGGAAAATAATGAAAAGAAACACACGAACATGAACATGGACACGAATACAGATACAAACACCAACCAAACATTATTTATAATAATAACGGTGAAATATTATAATCATATGCAGTAAATTTGTTAATACCATCAAATCCTCACATAAACATACACACGCATTTATATATAGGTATTGTATTTACTGCGGCTTGAAAATATTGGTTGGTAGAAAAGGACATTTAAGAAGACTCAAACTCAATTATGTCCTAGAAACAGCTATTTTGATGTATCTTCTTCTAAGATCAACTTATGATACTCTAGCAGTATCCGGTTTTGATAAAATTTGATAAGCCAATTTAAAGTTTTGCATCGATAGCAGATCCCATTACAGTACGTTTTTATTTATAAAACAAGCAGGAAGAAAGTGGAAACGTTCTGCTTTAAATGGAAATTATTAAATGTATCGAGGCTTTTAATATGGTGAGTCCAGATCTCCCGGTCAAGATAATTACAATAGAAAAAAAATATGCAACTAAAAACCTCTCATCTAGTAGCCTTCCACTTGCTAGTAGCATTATAATAGCCATACCTTTCATATGAACTCTACTTCCGAAAATCACTATAACAGCTTTTATGAAAATCAAATTAACATTAACCTGCACGGTTACTCTTCGTCGAATCGACGAAGCTCATTTACATTTTATCATATAACTTTTTTATATATATTCAAATTACGCTCTTTTTTCCACAACGTTAGCTGATGCCGTAAGCTTGTAGTGAGTGGACGTACGCTGGATCCTCATTTTTTTAAGTCAAAATGTAGAGGTGTGTACTCGTCGCAACGACGAAGAGTAACCTTATTGTAAGTTTTTGTGTCTATTTTTTTGGAAAATTTAATATTACTTTTGTCAACAGCTACATCATACATATTCACAATATAGATCGAAAACCCAAAAACCGACGACAGTATCTGCAAAATCTCTATAAATTTCTCGTGGCTCCCTATTTAAGAGGCAGATTCGAGACACCTCCCTTGCAGGCCTTTATTAAGGAAAAAATTCAAAATAAAATACCTAATCGAAAAGAATTCGTCGAAAATGTTGTCAAAGGACGAAAAGAGCGTAGAATTTGTCGTCTCTGTCCCTATAGCAAACTCAGAATGACGAGAAGTACATGTTATATATGCCAGAAAAGCATCTGTTGTGAACATTAAATTGAACGTTGTGTCTCATGCGTAAAATATGGCTAATAACTAAATATTTTTTTCTTTTGCATTATTTGACTGATTATTTTTAAAGGCTGAAAGAGAAAAAAGTAATTTATTTTTTACCTTTTTAGTTTTTGTTGTTTTAAAAAGTTAATTAATTTGAAAAACAAAAAAAAAAAAAAAAGAAGTTCAAATTCGTATCGAATTTTAGAGAGAAAAAATTTTTATTTTTTATATTTTATTTTTTAATAAAACGCCTAAATAAAACAGATTTTTGTTTATTTTTTACTATAAAAATCGTTCCGCTAGAATTTATTTTTTTTAAAAGATCGTCGATTCGACGAAAAGTAACCTTAATGTACTAAAATGAAGAGTAACCTTTCAGGGTTAAAGAATTTTCGAATCATGGGGGCATGATGAACCAGAAAACGCAAAAAATTAAGGTTTTATTTTTTTTATATTAACGAATAATTCGTTGAGTCAACGAAAATATTTTAATAAACGTAATTTCGTTTGCTTAAAGTACATTTTCATTGGATTTTTGGTTCAGTGTAAAACAAGAAAATTGTATTCTTCTCTCAAGAGTTGCATTTACAATAAATTCATAGCATACCGTCTAGACTATCCATCGTTATGTTTGCTCAAGAACAGAACTTTGGCAGAATTAGCGACGCACAATTGTTAATGTTCTTCGATTTGGGGAAAACGTATGGCACGAAAATCCATATAAAAAGCAACAATAACAATTTAGATGGCGTTTATTTATATGGCAATAAAGCCGACATCTTTGTGCAAACAATTGTTTTAACAAAAACAAGACATCGACAACAGCCGTCTTCACTATCCAAATTCGTGTGTGCACAAGAAAGTGCATGTTGTTTCAACATAGCGATGGCTAATCTAGACGGCATGTAAGACATATTTACAACATCATCATAAGAATGATTTACTGCGCATTACACTGATAGAAAACTGCATCTTCATATTGATGATGCCCTAACATCAGAATTGTGACATCAATGTTACTTCAAATGGCATAAATGATGCAAAAAGTAACATCAATCCAATGACTAACGTCTTCGTACAATTTTGTAATTTTTTACGTGTCATCTATTTTATGACTATAGTGACATCAATTCGATGCCACATTTTGTATATTATTAAAATTTGTTTCATGATTACAATGTATTAGAAGAAGCAAAAATTCCTATATTCTATTTTTTTAAATGATTTAGTTAAATACATCATATTTTTAAAGTAGAATGATTACGAAAACCATATGGGGCATGGTGCTGGTGTCTTATAATTGAGAGTTCTGCTGTAAACAAAGGTCGTAATTCAACAAACGTGAAACAAACATATGTAACGGGTAAGTAAATAATAATGACTTTGACTTAATGACAAACTGTCATTAAATTGATGCTAATGTGTCCTTTCTCCGATGTTACTGCGTCATCGCACTGAGGACATGTTCGTCATTTTTGTGATGTCGATGTGTCATCCCATTGATGACATATTTTCATTTTGACCCTAATAACACTTTGGCCAAGTGATGTTAAGGTTGACATCACAATGATGAAAAGTGTCATGGGGTCAAAAACGAAGACACTTGTCATAGTACTGATGTCAAAATACATCAGCGTTATGACGCCTTTTCTATCAGTGTAGCTATATAAGGTCAAAATTTGCGATGTTTTACTTATGACGTTGTTGCTGTAAATGGGCGATATATGTTCCACTTTGGAAAATCGCTGCCGTAATTGTAAACGTAGGGCGATGGCGGTGGAGGAAATACAATATCGGAACTGTTCGATAAGTCATGCCTCAAAACATACTGATATTTTCGAAAAATCTAGATTTTTTTTTTATTATTAAATTAAATTCATTTATTAAATTACTTAAATCTTTACAATTTAGAGCTTCAGCGCCTTTAAGGCGAATCGCAGCTTTACGGTATTACTTAAGGCCGTTATACACTATCCCACAACGTCTTTAGTAATTTACGAAAATGCAACCCTGACATGATAAGTTGTTATTGTTTTTTAAATATGTTCAAAGAATAATTAGATCAGGGAAGCATTGTGGAAAAATACTTAAGACTTTGTGGGATAGTGTGTAACGGCCTTTAATAGTAAATGCCTGTATAAATGTATTTTAAAATCAAACACACAACAGAAATAAAATGTGTGTACAAAGCGTTTGTGCGAGAAAACAAAAATGCTATGCGCTACTGTTCTTTAGAATTCAAAGCAATAGAACTTAATATTCTATTAACTTTACTAAAATAAATTCATTATAGTAAAAATATTAAAAAAAATCTTAAACCCAATAAAAAACAATAAAAAATTTAATGAAAATGGTAAAAATCTCTTTCAAGCAAGATATATTAATTTATCATAACGAAATCGTGGTAAAGTTGTTTCTTTTAAAAACTTTCAGTACAGTAAAAAATGTATGCCTTTACTCCTAATATTAAAAAAATAAGCTTGTGCATTCTTATTTAAGGCCTGCATAACATTTTTTCTGATTTAATTACCATTCTTATCTTGTCCGAATAAAAGATGATATACACATTCCGCATTCCCTTCATTGAGAAGGGAGAAGAGAAGATGTAGCATTTTTGTTTGGTTTTTTTCCATAGCAAAATCAAAACAATTATTTTTTTTGGATCCAGTTAATTCTTACGTAACTGCGAAAGAAGCGAGATCGGAAGGCCTACCCCCCTATGACAATGTGTGTAGAAAAGATAAGAGTATGGAATGGAGCCAGCAGGCATATCTTTTTCCCGCTGGGTATAGTAAATCATTTGCTTTTTGCATCCACACGTTCACACACTTACGTAAATTCGTCGTCTTATTGCAGTATAGATTTTAAAGATGTTCAACGATTTAAATGAAGACATCTACTTGATGGACAGAAAGGTGTACTTGAAAAGAATACTAATTGCTTTGCCCCATCGCGATATCTTAAAAAAGGTCTTCTATTAGAAAAATTCTGATCAAATTTAAGAGGAGAAAAGTTTTAAAAGAAATTGTGTAGTAACAGTTACATAATAATCAATAGATTTCGAAGATATTTCCATAAATTTGTAACGGAAAGCTCTGATTAAAACTTACATTAAATAAAAGATGAAAAAGAGAAAAAACATGGTTGAAGTATGGTTATAAAAACATATTATAGTCCCCGCAACGCCAACAAGCAAACTATTGTTATTTTTAACATTACTTTTTTCACGATTAATTATATTTTGTTTCTATTTAACAATAAAGTGTTTACCTCCCTTGAAACTTCAAATACGGTTGAATTCAACAATTTAATAATTTAATAAAAAAAAGCTACAAACAAACAAACACTCAAACATAGTATGGTTACCTTAACCATATTATTGTCACGTCAACCATATGATGGTTAAATTCATCCATCCAAAAACTATAACTATATCATGGTTATCTCCAAATATTTTATGGTTAATATGTTATAACAATAATATGTTTGAAATTATAATAATTTAAAACATTGTATACTTTTTACTGTTTACTTTTAAATTTAAAATAATATGTTAAAAACAACTGTATTATGCTGGTTTTGATCTCTACAATAGTTGAAAGGTTTTCGAATACCAGGGCTGTCAGACTTGGGGAATTCATGTGAGCACAACGAAAGTCATTTGGGGATTGGGGATTTTTTTGGAGATTAAAAAAATTTCGGGGATTTTTTTGGGGATTTTACACTTTTTTATTATTTAAGCTTATTTTTCTTTGTTACGTATAAAAACCTATATAATAGCAAAACTTTTATCTTACTCGTATATAGTGAAATAGTGTGTAAAAGGTACTTTATAAACTTATGTTATTTTTCTTGAGTGAGTGTTAAAAAAAAAGAATTTAAAAATAGAATCTATAACCGTTGCCAACATATAAAATTTTTGATTTTTGATGAAGTACTGAAGTACTGAATATATGACGGATATATGTATTTTTATTGTTGATTATAAGGATGGCTTAGACCGAACAAATTCCAAATTCTTATAAATTGTTTCATTCGTCTTCAATAACAGCATATTGTTCTGCTTGTAATTCCTCACTGGAATCGCGTAAAAAGGATTTAAAAAAACATGCCGAAACCAGTCGCTACAAACAAAATAAAATTATTTTTTTGACTAAAAAATTTTTATTTAGGGATTTTTTGGGATTTCTTATTAACATTTTTCTAACTATTTTTTAAAAAAAATTTAAAATTTGGTCAGAAAAAAAACAAAAAAAATATAAAACTTTTTAAGGTTCTGTTTTTTGGGAATTTGGGGATTTTTAGGGCTATATTTTTAATTTTTTGGGGACAAGGAAAAAAAGTACCTGGAAGCCCTGTCGAAAACATACTTGCTTGCTGTGCTTAAAATTCTCATTCATTTTATATTAACTGTTGAATAAAATATACAAATGTAGTACTATGAACCAGTGAAACAGAAGGAGTGCTAATGAAGGTCGTTAAAGGCTGGACATTATTTTAGTGGGACTACTTATAAAAGTGGAACCAAACATGTAACAGGAAAAAAACGAAATTTGATAATTAATTAACAAATTAAAAAAAATGGGTGAAATAAATAAACATAACTTTGGTAAGTCTGACCATAATGTGGTTACTTTTGTCCGAATTCTGAAAATTATTGACCATATTATGGTTAGTTTTGAACATAATATGATTCATTTTGACCATAATCATGGTTAATATTAACTAAAATATGGTTAGTTTTGAACAAATTATGGTTAATTTTGATCATATTATGGTTGATTTCGGGAAAATTTGTGTTAATTTTAACCATATTATGGTCATATTTAACCATAACATGGTAACATTAAAAAATAAACATTGTAAAAATCCAACCATAGTATGTTGCTCTTAGAATATGGTTACCTCAAACCATATTTTTTTTCTGCGTGTATAGTAAGACCAACCTCAAAAATCGTCTTTATACTTACCTGTGATGTATGGTATAATGTGTTTTCTTTCTGTTAAGACCAGCACTCAGCGGATGACCCCTACTAATGCATTGCATTGTGTTGGAACTAGGAAAATAGGTTGTGGGAAGAAGGATAGAGGGAGTAGCGTTTATGAACATTTGATTTGATTTTAATCATGTTGTAAGTGAGCGGGAAGACTTCTGCAGGAAGGTTATTCCACATATATACAATCTGGGAAAAAAACGAATTCTTTCTGTAATGCGTTGTACGATTCACCTGCCAATCGACTACACAAGGATGGGCTCTTGAGAAAAAACGTGTATTACGAGCAAACCTACGCTTTTCGGGATTCAGATCCCTAATTTCGTCAGAACACATCCCATTGTAGCAACGATAAAAAAGGCAAATACAACCCACATTGCGACGGAGCTCAAGGGACTCAATGCGAAACTTCGCATTCTCCTGCACGCGGTCAAGAATAGAATAGAATTTGAAATAGAATTTGAAGCACCGGCCCGGCCCACACATGAGAGTTGTATTCCAAATGCGGTTGGATATAGGTGGTATAAATAGTAAGGATATCAGATGGAGTGAAGTATATCTTAAATCTCCTTAAAGAACCGAGGCACTTGAATGCTTCTTTCGACACTTTGAATATATGTTCTGTCCATCGGGCATCACATTGTATCATCATGCCCAGAACATTAAGAGATTCTGATTCCTCAATAATTATAGCACCTTGATCCGTCGCGCGTTTATGCGTCAGCACACAACATTGGGTTTTTCGGGCATTAAAAGCGACCCTATTTGCACGGCTCCATTCCGAGACTATGTCAAGGTCTCGGCCAAGCGTATCAGTCATATTCTGCCTCATAGCACCGACTTCTGAAACGCTTGGTCTGCAACCAAATGAGTACGAATGGCAAAGGTTGCTGTCATCTGCAAAAGAGTAGATAGGGTTGGAAGTTTGGTATCATGTGGTTGGATATTTGTGACTATCCTGTCTTAGTTTTTATACCCGCCACCATCGCGGGTAGCAAATAAGTTTGTTCTTTTGTGAGCTAGATCAAGGATCCTGTAATTATATTTATTTTAAATCCATGTGTAATTGTAAGAAGCCTTTTTGTCTTTTGAAAAAACGCTCACTCCCTAACAACTTAACAGGAAATAATATAAGGTTATGATTCATATAAAAGTTATTTGGGTTTTAAAGAAATTACATGCTTCAAAACATGCGCCAAAATGGGGAAATATGCACAATAAACTTACGAAATTGCTCTTTTGACTAATTTGCACAAAATGCAGAAAAGTGTTAAATTTGCAAATATATGTACTAGTAAATCAATGCCAAAATTCTTTAAAACAGCTAAATATATTTTGCGGATTCACAAGGTAGCCATAAAGTCTTGTCGCCCCTTTATTGCAAAATAATATCTAATATCGAAAAAAATCTAAAATTTTAAATTACATAAGCAAAGTGTTCCTTCATTTCTCCATTATATGTAAAAAACAGAGCTATATATCTAAAACTGAACCGAAGTTATAGCAAAATATATTTTATTAAATCTGTATATAAAGATACATTTTGAAAACTTATATCGCATTTTGCCAAGTTTCATTTTATTGAGATATGACTATGTTGCAATTAAGGAGCGATATGTCGTAAAGTAATACATTGCTGTGAGCCAACCCTTATAATTTAGATTTCTACTAAATAAACACAGCATAAAAAGTCTTAATATTTAATGACTTTTTTGTTTGAAACACAACACAAATTTTCTTTTAACTATTTTAAAATATAAAGACATTGTGACAATATGACTTAATAGCATACCTTGTGACTCCCCCTATTAATTTTTTTGCCATTAGGCGCACAGGGAAAAACATGTTATTGTATTTTTACGGTGTCCCTGATAGTTGACGACGAATTGGTAAAGATTTGAGTTATAATTTATCGTAGACCCCAAACAAAGTCAACTACAGAAAAACTCTAACTGGCGTAGGATATCAAAGATTCTACAGAGCTTAATAAAAGATTCAAATCTCATACATACAACAACATACAACATATTGCATTATATATACATTGTAGGAAGTGTGGCTAGTTTGTAAGGAACTATTGTTATAGTGTGATGGTTTCGGGTTCGATTTCCTCCAGAGATTCGGAGGAATTTTATATAATAAAAGAACTGAAATACGAAATTCCTTTTTCCTTTAACCAATATTTAGCTAAACAACAAGAAGCTGAATAGAATAGATCTGAGCAAAGAATAGTTTACGTATAGAAGACTGAACATTGGCACGTTTAGCCCGCAGACATTTAATATTTCTACTTCTGAAAATTATACTCGTACAATATTTTACTATGAATTTACTACGAGTATAATATTCATACGAAAAATTTACTACTTTGTTTAACATGAAACCACTACCACTTGCTATTTCCCTAAGCACATACATTCATCCAGCAAATGCATCCAACTTCTGTTTATCTTCCATGGCTGGGAGTAGCAATTATACAAATTGAATAATGAATAATATACAACTAATAATAAGTAAATCATTATAAATATATATCAAGTTGCAATTCGAGTAAATTTAAAAAAAAAAAAAAAAAATATATATATATGAAAAAATTTTAGTTGTCCTTGTTTATTTTCTGTTGCTTTGATTTAAATAAAAATAAAGTTGAAAATTTCATGCAAAGTTCGAATTTATTTCGAAGTGTATTCTTTATTATGGCATGTGTGGGTATTTGATAGATATGGCTGTGTTTGTGTGTGATTTTTTGTTATGGCCATGAAAAAGTATCAAATTTGCTGGCTGAGATCATGTAACATTTTTTCATGTTCATATTTGAAGGGCCAGTAGTTTTTGTTTTTTTGGTTGCTAAATTTTATTCCCTTAACTTCGTGTCCTTGTATTTGTTTTGTTGGAGTTGTATTGGAAATTAATATTTTGTTCTCTTATTGTTTATTGATTTGAATATTTTTTGTACTATTCCACTTGGTTAAATATTTGGTATGCTGGTGTATTTAATTTATTTTTTAGGACTTTAACTGTTTATTAACGAGGGCAGTTTTTAAAGTGATTTGGAAGTTGTGTTTTTTGGGAAAAGAGCTGTTATGCAGGGTTCATACACGGTTCAAACAATTGCAGAACACAAACAAAAAATAAAAAATGTTTACTAAAAAATGGGAAACAATAAATAACTTTATTAAAATTTAAAAATATTTTATTTCAATGCTAGAAGTAGCATTTCCTATGTACAAAATCTTCGTTCCATGTCTGCCTGTTGTGTTATTTTTAATAATTTTGCAAGATGTTATTGTGCTGAAAAAAATCTGTGCCCATGTGCTGTAACTCTCGCGTTGAGAAACTTTTCGATTGAAATGTGTAAAATGAAACAAAAATGCCATAAATTGAAACAGACAACTGTTTTTCTCACTAAACTGTGTCTGTTACTGCTTCGGCTATTAAAAAAAATCTTAAAAATCATTCCATAATTCTGTGGATGGCTTCTTGACGTAACAAACATCTTCACGACGAATTTCAAAATATTAGGAGTTTCCGTTCCAATACTATCTTGAAATGAGAGGAAGTCGTCTCTTCTACTAGAACTTTTGCAGAAGTGGTTTCCTATATTTTTAAAAACTAGTCAATATCACCAGAAAATGCAAGCTTGTATGCTGCCCTGATACAAAATTTAGAATGTGGCATATGGAATCGTCCAATGAACAAGTGCAAAAATCTATTTACAATAGCGGAGTTCAGTGTTTGGTGCAAATGGTCTTGCAAAAAAGCAAATGCAAAGTATCAAAGCTGTTTTATTAAATCCAACATCAAAATACACAGAGCTTCCGTTAAATTTCATGAAATATCTACGCAATTTAGCTTTTTCTAATTCGCAAGACCATTTTCACCAAACACTGAACTCCGTTTATATTCATTGGACAGTAAATACAAGTTGCCATTTCATATCAAATAGCAAAAAGTTTGCACAATTTGGAAATAGTACCAAATGAGTCACAGGGGTACCAGCGTAAACTTTGAATTGTACTAAAAAAAAGTACAATTGTACCAACTTTATCAACCGTGACGACAACACTACAAGAAGAAACACGTACATTATTCTCATGTTTAACAAGTAAAAAATAGAAGCAAAAATTCTCAAATTCTATTTGTTTAAATTATTTTGTTAAATACATCATCAAATTTTTAAAGTAGAGTGATTACGAAAACCATATCCAGCATGATGCTGGTGTCCAGCGTTGCCAGAAGATTTGGAAGAAAAATCTTCACTTGGCGGAAAAAATCTAATTTTGAAGAGAAAAATCTTCAAATTTTTTATAACAAGAGCAAAAAAGTAAAAATTATTAATTTTTTATAAAAACATATTACCCAGTTCGGTGGGTATTAATAAAAAACGACACCAAAACAAATTTTAGGAAAATCGGCGAAGGCTAAGCCGTCCCTCACGCACACCAAAATTTGAGAAAAATTTCAAAGTCCGACTTTTATGTATCATAAAATATTAATTTTACATAAAAATCGTATTCTAAGAAGTTGTTTTTAGTGAAGTTTCTAACAACTTTTGTCTTAACAAGTTTTCTCTAAATCATATATATATAAAACAAAACCTAACTAAAATAAAAAGCAAACAGAAGCATTGATGCGAATTTTTTCTTAAGAATTTTTTTTTCTTACACATGTCAATTCAGCTCCAAAATTTGTGTTTGTGTGCGTTTGCTTACAAAAAAACATAGTCCAACACATATAATTTGTTTCTAGCTCACATACGAAATTGCTAATACAGACTAGAAATATATTGAAGAAAAAGCCCCATAACTGCCAAGGAATCGCCCTTAGGGGGATAAAATGTATGACGGACCTTCATTAGTTGTTTGTGCTTAACATTTTCATAAAACACACTTGCCATATATCTCCACCCCTTAGGGGGCTCCCATACAAATATGGTAATTTGATTAAATTCTTAAATTTGGCCCCTGCAGCGCCTAGGATGCCCATAAATTGGCCAAATGTATGACCGGCCCACACGTTATTTTGTATCCCCATCATTTGCTTTTAACATACTTACCCGCTATCTCTCTTTTTTAAGGGGGATCCCATACAAAATTGTCAAAACAGACTAGAAATATATTGAGGATATAGCCCCATAACTGCCAAGGAGTCCTTTCTGAGGAGATAAAATGTATAAACGACCTCCATTAGTTTTTTTGTTTTTAACATTTTTTTAAACATACTTGCCTTTTTTCTCCACTCTCACTCTCACCACTCCCATACAAATATGGCGTTTTATAAAATTCTTAAATTGAATGGAAATTTTTCATCTCTTGTAAATAACATCAAAAGTTGTAAACAGATTTAAATAACTTATGGCTTTTTTTGTTTGCAACTTCGTTTTTTATATGTCAAGAAAAAAATATAAGCATAGCTTCACTTTCCAATTTTTTATGATTTTTTTAAAGAACAAAAATGTTGAAATTTTGGGAAAAAATTATTTTTTTTTGTCAAAAAAATTATGTTTCTAAAACGACTGCGCCTACTAGAAAAGAAGTTTAGCATCACTTAAAAATAATTTTATTGCGGATTTTCGGCTTAGCAATTTCAATAAACTAAACCGTTTTTGAGTTACGCGAATATATGTTGTGCAACCTTCTCCATTTTCAAAATAACGGTATGTCTCGAAAACAAGATCTAACCTAAAAAAAAAAACGGTTTCACCCCTGGATTCAGTACCCGAATTAGGTTAAATATCGTGATTCATTGAAAATGTTTTTCTGTAAAAAATTAAAAATTAGATTTTTTTAGGGATTTATTCGATATTTTTCAGTTTATTTTGTAATAAGAGATTCAGGAAGACTTGTTAACAACTTTTCTACAAAATAATAATTTTCTAAGTTATGAAACATTAAAGTCAGATTTCATGTAAAAATATCATTTTTCTCAAACTTTGGTGGGTGTGAGGCAGAATACGGCTTTATGCGATTGCAAAAAATTCGCATTCAAAGAACAACATCAAATACACTCATTTGTGTTCATGTTTTAAAATTCATTCAAGTCATGCACAGCGTGTTGGGTTTGCCATTCATACCATGTTTAGCTTCGTTCGTCAATTATTGCTTTGGTAAAAAACATATACAAAGAAAAATACACAAAAATCATTGCTCTGATGCCTATTTAGCAGTTGCTCTGTATGTAGTACGTATTAAAGTTTTTTCATATGCCGGATTCGAAAGAAAAAAAATTTAAATGAAACTAATAATAGGACCAGTCCGAACACGCATATAAAATTTAGCCCACAAGGGACTAGGACTAGACCAAAAGTAACCCAAACGTATGGAAAAACATGGTCTATTTAACATTACGATGTCCTAGGGCAGGACCATATAACCCAGCTTTGGATTACAAAGGAGTAGTATTTAAACTACTCCATGATATACTCAAGAGGATTTGTTTTGAAGTCGTTTAAAAATTAACACATGTCGTTAAAAAACGAAGACATGTCGTCTCACTACAAACACTTTTTAACAATGACATGGTCCACGCTTGCATTACATCGGACTAGTCCAATAAGTAGTCAATTTTATCAAAATCCGATGGTCCAATATTACAAATTGGACACAATAACGAGTTTATTTGAACTTATGCCTACAACAATCACACCAACAAAGCGACTCGTACTCATACCAATTTACATTCGTCTTTGTCTCATCGAGTGCGCAATGACTACTTGAATGCAGAAGCATAAAAATATCTGTCATTTGACTTTGTGCAATTGTGTTACTGCGTGCGCAACAATAAATGCAAACAAAGCACTTTCAATAAAAAACTCACACATGCACAAATCAAATGTGTACAAAACGATGACAAAATTACCAACGTTGAACTTTGTTTTGCAGGCATAGAGTTAATCTAAATTATAGCGTATGAATAAATCAAGAAAAATAGAGATTTTTGCAGTTCTCTGGCGTGAGGGACGGCTTAGCATTTGCCGATCGTCCTAAAATAGTTTATGTGTTGTTTTTTTTATCAATACCCACCATTTTGGCTGGTGAGACCTAAAGAATTTATGATGATTTTAACGGTCACCCTAATGTACATACATATATAAATACATAATTGCGTAATTTATACAAAATTAGATTGTAGGCTTAAATTGTGTTTTTAGTTATATTTTTCATAAAATTTTTTCTAAAAATACCTTTTAAATACATTTAATTTCTATTAAATAAGATCGTAAAAAAGCCCATCTAAATAAAGAAGTTTCATTGAAAGTAATTCAAAAAGTAATGCTAAAATTAGAGATACTATATAAATTTTGAGAAAGAAGATTTTAGTTTGGGAGCTATGAAGCTCATAAATCATATGAAATCTTAATGGTTCTCAATTTAATATTATATTTTTTGATACCGTTGTTATATCGAAGTCATTTTGTGAAAAATGCATTTAAAAAAAGCTCATTGAAAAATATATTCCTAATGTAATATATTAACTGTAGCTATTAAAATAATGTTGGTACACCTTTTAAAAGATATTCTTAAGCACTTAAAAATTATCATAAACATTAGGGTATTCATTCGGTTAGTCGTTAATCGGTTAACCGATTAATTACTACCCGATTAACTGATCGGTTAATTTAAAATTGGCTTTTTTCGATTAACGATTAAACCGGTTAATTTCAGTCGATTAACCGATGCAAAAAAATTGTAGTATTAAACCATATTTTTTAGTGTTTTTAATTATAGGTGAGATCCAAAACGTCAGTTGCAAAGCAACTCGCTTATTTAAATGCATTCTACAATGCAACCATGTAGAATTTTACAATGTTATCTGCACCAAAGTTCACCAAAAAAGTTACCAAAGCACACCAAAAAAGTTGTGCTTAGAAATAGTTTTTCTTCTAGAATTAGAATCTTAAAATACTGTGCAAAACTTTGCTTTGTCAGGATGATTTAGATGATGATCTGACAACAGAAAAAACTCTCGATAGTAACACAACAACAGAATTAACCAAAACAATTAGAAGTTTTGAAAATTTTAAAAAATTAAATCAGTACTCTAATGTCATAATGGAAGATTAAAATGATTAAAGAAAAATTACTGAAAAATTAGATAATCTGTATTATGGGTTACTTTCGATTTCTGCAACATCTTCGATAAGTGAAATTATTTTTTCAAGTCAAGTTTATCAAAACTAAAGAAAAGAATCGCTTAAATCCTAAACATTTTAACCAATTTATTTTTCTAAAAATGATTACTAAAATGATCTCACAGTTTATTTTTTAATAAATACATAATATGTCTTAAAATAATTACAAGAAATAAATATGACTGCTCTGGGCAAACGCTTATAATTTTGATTTCTAATGTACAGTTACGACGAAATTATCAACACAGCATTAAAATTTTTATTTTGTTTCAAACACAACAATATTTTTTTTCAACAATTGTGAAATATTTTATGACTTGATAGCACACCTTGTGTATAGCCCAAATATGTAATAATTAAAAAATATGTATTACGTAGTTATTAATTATTTTTTATATGCTCGTTATAGTTCAAGAATTATTTTATTATTGTTATTTTACTAACTAACTCCAAATAATAAATAATTTTTAATTTTTATTTATTAAATTACTAAATTTAATAAAACACCTTATAAACCGGTTAACAGATCAATAACAAAATTAACCGAGTATTAACCGATTAAACCAAAACCTCGATTAATTAATCGAGCGATTAACCGATTAAAGCAAAAGCCCGATTAAATGAATACCCTAATAAACATGGAATGTGGAATTTTCAAACTAAAAGCTTCTTAAGTTCCATCAGTTTTACCTTTTGGTACTAAATACATGAACCTTTTTGTTTTTTAATATATGAAACTTTATAAACATCCGTTTTTTCTTTTCACAAATAAATATTTTTCATCAATATTCTCAAAATTAACAACAAATTAACAATCTAAGATGCCTTTTTTAGTATTTTGTATGCCCAGATATAATGATGCATTTTTTTGTATGCTAGACAATGGGTACACAAGTGTGCAAAACCAATAGAAAGCAAGCTGGTACAAAACCTCACTGTTTTGAAAATTGTTTGTTTATTAAACTATAAAAAGAAACAAACTTTAAGTTAAAAATTTCTATTTCTAAAAATAAAAAATCTTCATTTGAGAAAAATTATCTTCAAATTTGATTTTGGTCAAAAATTCTTCAAAAATAAGATAAAATCTTCATTCTGGCAACGCTGCTGGTGTCTTTTAATGGCGGAATACAACAGAAGTGAAACAAATATGTGTAACAGGTAAGTAACTAATAATATTCTCTCAGTTTGACTAAAGTCAATCCAAATGACTTCTTAATTTAATGACAAACTGTCCAAAGGGGTCCTTTTCCGATGTTACTGCTGCACTGATGACATCTTTTATTAAACTGACACCGATTCGTTATTCCTGTGATGCCGATGTGTCATCCCATTGATGACATAACTTTACCTGATAACAATTTGGCCAAGTGTTGCTAAGGCTGACATCATAACGAGGAAAAGTGTCATGGGGTCAAAAAAAAAAAAAAAAAAAAAAAACAAAGACACTTGTCATAGTACACACAGAAAAATATACCAATGTTAAATTAACATGGCGAAATGTTGATTGAGAATCATAGTAAATTTCTGCAAAAGTATACCCTTTATTTAAATTTATCATTATTTCATATTAATTTTAAATGAAAAATTTCAAATAACCTTAAATCACGTTTATTTAATATTGTTCACTGTTAAAATAACATTGTTCAATATTGAATCCATAAAAACCTGTTTTACTTGTTTTGTATAAAAAAAAACCAATATTTTTTTATTTTCATGCTTAAAATATGTTTTAAAAAGAATACAATTCCCGTATTCTTTTAGTTTAAATTATTTAGTTAAATAGTACATCAAGTTTTCGAAGTAGAATGATGACAAAAACCATATCAGGCCATTCTGCTGATGCTTCTGTTAACAAAGGGGAATAAAAATAAAAGAAACATGTGTTACAGGGGTAACTGTTTTGAATTAATCTTAAATAAATTCATATGTTGTCTCGGAAGCTTCTTCTCACTGTTATATTCACGTTGTTTCAACATGAAATAACTTTCAATCAACGTGATTCGGATTGTTATTTCAATGTAAATGACATTTTACTCTAACTGTACTGCAATGTTAAATTAACATGAATTGTAGTTATTTTAAAAGAAAAAAATGTTGTTCGCAAGTTATTGTAAAATCATGTTAAATTAACATGAAGTAACAATGAAGCAAAATCACCTCCGAAAACGGTAAAATCAACCTTGTTTTCGACGATTTTACCTTAATTTTTTTCTGTGTGTACTGATGTCAAAATACATCAGTGTTATGACGCAATTCCTATCAGTGTATTATTCCATTCTTTGGTCCGTTTTCACAACTAACCGATATCTAATGTTGACTTTTTATCGGCCTTATAAAAAGAGAACATTATGTATTACAACTTTACTTTAACCTTAAGTGAGCTTTGAGCCAAAATGAAGTTCATCCTTCCTGCTATGCTTAAGCAAAGCTAAAATATAAGGGAACACTTTTTATACGGCCGATAAAATCCTTCCTTAAACTATCGCTAAGTGGTAAAAACGAGCGTAGTTAATCATAGAAAATATTTCAGGCATGTTAGCCAAATTTCCCAATTAGACAAAAAATTGGACAGCTAGTTAATCTTGCACTTCCATAAGGACCCCAGTGGTTTTTGTCCAATATTTTCCTATGTTTTAAAGTGAACAGTCAAAGTACAAATTTGAAATCTATAAAAAGACCCAAATTTAATAGAAACCCCATTTATTTAATTCAAAATCTTATAGAATATTCATAAATAAGATCAAACATAAATATAATATCTGAATCTCCAACTCAAACTCTCAAACATAAAAGGAAACGTGCACAAGTTGCGGTTTTTAAATGTTTATTGTTGTTTTTGTTTTTGAAGCCTCATAAGAAAACAAGATGCAAGAAAAAATATCTAAAATCAGAAGAATTCACATGTTTATTGTAAAAGAAACATACTTTGATACACATCAGAATCAATACACAGCCAAGATATCTACATCCTTAAAATGCGGATGTAAAATTATAAATAATTGTTTTTGTTTTTTATGTTTTTTTCTTTCGTTTCAACCCGTATAACTTCCACCAAACATAAATGAAACATAAACTAACTAAAAGAAAAAAATAATAACTACAATAATAACAATGAACAAAATAAATCTTTTTTCTTAGAACGTTTACAAGTTTAAGATGTTTCATTATATTTATCTTAAAGATAAACTTACTTCTTACAGGTACACAGATAGTTTTGTAAGTACAAGTAAGACGAGTAAATATATCTGAAAAGTTTTGTAAGAAAATACTGTTTCCTTTAAAAAAGAAAACGTAATCAAAAAAAAGGATAATTTGAAAACAAAACCATGCGTGTTTTATTAATATCATACGTGTATGTAACCAAGTAGTGAAGTTGTATGAGTTGTGGCATGTTGCAAAACATGGAAAAACTCTTTTAAAGATTGTGGGAAAGAAGAAAATCATAATTTTGATGAAGGAGAAGTTTAAGAAAAATACTTGTATGAGTAAAACAAAAACTTTTTTTGTTGCTTAACAATGAGATTAAAAAAATATTTGTTTGTTAATAAAAAATACCAAGAATTTTAATTAAATGAAACTGTATTATTTTCTCAAAAATTCTACTATGCCGTTGAAAAATATTTGACTTGTTTTGAAAAAAAAAGAAACTGGCACGAGAGCTTGTAAGTTTTTTTGAAATTTCTAATTTCTAATAACATTTTACAATGTACAAACCACGTCCATTCAATTAAAACTAAATGGTTAAAAAACATTTGTGAACAGTTTTCGGGATAAGTTTTATGGCGATACTAAAATTTTTGCGAGTTTTTGGAGTAAAAGTGATGTTCAATGGTGAATAGAGTTTTTATTTTCAGACTTTTTTGCAGCCTAAAAAAGTGGGAAAGAATTTTAAATTTCCTAGGAAATTTGTGTTTTATTCAGGGACCAAAAATAATGGTTATTTTTTTTTTTGTTGGGTTACGGGAAAATTCCTTTTATTTGCACTTGGTTATTTTTTAACCATTACCGTTACATATATTTTATTTTTGGTTATCGGTAAAAAATTTTTTTTTTGGTTACAAATAACCATTTTAACAAATAATCCATTTTTTTTGGTTACAAATAACACTATGTGATAGTTTTTCGACCAAATATATTTGACTCCTAATGTCTATGTACAATTGCCTGCTGAATCCGAATATGAAATCAGAATGCCCAAAAGTAGAACAGAGATATTTCAAAATAGCCGGTTTTTTGTGTTTTGAAAAAGATGATATCACTTAAATGCAAATATCTTTAAGAATATTAAACGGATTATGTATTTCTTTCTTTTTAGTGAAATGTTATTTCTAGTGAAGATTGGCCAAGAAATGACAGAGTTACAGGGGACAAAAGTTCAAACTTCATTAAAAATTTTATGATTTTTTTTTAATTTTACTCTTTTCAAGTTATTTTTTTTTATACCAAACCATAAAAAATATTTCAACATATTGCGCCCTAGAAGACCTAGATTGGTGCAAAAATGATAAAGCTAGAGAAGATTTAGTGAATTAACCCACATAGAACTTACCAATAGCTAACAGTAGACTTTAACCGGCCTTATAAAAAGTGTTCCATTATTAAAATTTTACTTTAATCTAAAGTGAGCGATAATGTAAATTAAGGTTCCTCCTACCTGGTAGGTTAAAGTAAAGTTGTAATAATGGCACACTTTTTATACGGCCGATAAAATCCTACCTTTAGCTGTCGGTAAGTTGTGAAAACAGCTACCGTCAAGAATGAAAAATTATCAATAACAATTTTAATTTTAAAGTTAATTATGCCGAATATTATTTAGATATCTTCAGCTATATGAAAATTGTTTGTCTTAAAGTGATCTCAGAAAGGTGTATATATGGTACCTACGGTCAATGATCATATACATTTAACCATTGGTCATATGTATTTATATATATGATTAGTTCCGCTCATTTTTTATTTTGAGAAGATGAAGTGAACGTGGCAACACAGAAAAAAATATCTCAAGAAAATGTTTAACAACACAGTTTGTTAAACATAAAATTTTTGGTCAACAAACTTTTTGTTTGATTCAAAGAAAAAAATTTTTCAAATTTACACTTTGCAAAATAGCACTCAATAAAATATATTGGATAATGAAATAATTAAATATTTCTTCATATTAAATAAAAAAAATATTTGAATCACAGTTAAGACATTTTTTTAACAACTCTTGTCCATTTTGAAATAGCTCATAATTCTCATTTGTTTTACAGTTTTATTTGAATAATATATTTAGTTTTGCCAAAGTCTTTGGAAAAGGTTTCTTGATGATCTGGCCTAAGCAACCAGTGAAATGCGCATAGGAACTTACTTATCCCCGCATAATAAATTTTAGTGTTTTTATAAAAATATAAAAATTTAAAATTAATGACATCATCATTAATAAATAAAAAAACATTTTGTTTGATTTATCCAACATTTTCAACAATTTATTTTAACAAATCAAGTAAACATTTTGTTGAAAAAAATTATTTTGGGCAACAACTTTTAGTATTGACTTAATAAACTTGGTTGTTGACTTAAAATTTAACAATTAAACATACAAACTTTTTTATCAATACCGCAAAAATCGTCATCGCAGAAAATTCAAAAATTTTTGTAATCAAATATGCGATTTTCGTATTCAAATATGAGAATTATTTTTTTCTGTACACTGTTGTGCATTACTTGAGAGGCAGTTCTAATCTGCTAGAATCACCGTCTGTACTTAAAAACTAATTTTCTTGCTTTTGCCGGATAAATGATTGCCCATGGGCCTTAAATACCCAGCAAAAACTTACATTGCAAAGTAATGCGTTAAAAAGCTAATATAACTACTCTTCACTTCTGCTACATTGGCATTTAACTTATTATTTTAACACGGTGATGACATTGGAGGCAAGTACTGACCACCCTTGCTTACAAATAGGGAGTTAAGAAGTCATTAAGTTTATGATACAATAGCGATATCATATGTTATAATAAATATCACCTAGACAATATCGTTATAATATCGTTTGGTTAAGACCACAATACCAAGTTTTTAATCAAGTTTTTAATATTGAAATTTATATCAAAATCAATTAGGTATTTAAATTTTTCATATTCAAATTAATTACAAATTTTTCTTCATATAGTACAAAAACCTTAGATGCATTTTATTATGAATAAATTATAAATTTCGTTAATAAACTCATAAACAAGTATCTATGTATCAGATTATATGCCAGCCATTACTAAACTACTTCTATGTAATGCAGATGGTATAAAGTAGGCATTGAAAAGTAAGTTCTTCAGTAATTGCAAGTCATTAACAAGTTTTTGCTGGGTAGTAACCGACTATTCTTTCTTACCTTTTTACATATAATGAATATTTGTAACCAAAAAAAAAATAAATTATTTGTTATAATGGTTATTTATAAAAATAAAATATTATTTTCTTTAATTGGTTACGATAACCAAAATAAAATATATTAACAGCCAGGCCCACGATGTCACACGTTAACGTTCGAATACCCAGCGGGAAAAAGAAGGAGTAGGGAGGCCTTCTAGAAGGCCTCTGTACCCCTTCTTTTGGATGTACAAGGCCTTCTTGCTCCATTCCATACTCATATCTTTTTTACACACGTTGTCATTGCGGAGAAGGCCTTCCGCTCTTGCTTCTTCAGCAGGTACATAAGAAGGGTAACGGGACCAAAAAAAAATTGATTTTGCTTTTGCTTGTGCAAAAAACCAATACAAAAAATGTTACTCCCTCTCTACTCCCTTCTAAGAAGCGAGTGTGGAAGGTGTATCTTATCTTTTATACGAAAGAGCCGAGGCCTTCTATGAGGCCTTCTTTAGCAGTTAGATAAGAATAGTAATTGAATCAAAAAATCTTTAAAAAGGCCTGAAGTAAAAAGGTCTTATGAGTTTTCCCGCTGGATAGTTGCCCAAAATCATATAAAAAATGGAAACATTTTTTTTCTAAAATAAAATTTATTTAATGCTATCTGCATTCACAAACTTTTAAAAACAATGTTTGTTTAATTTTTATTCTGCAAAATCGGAAAATAGTTAATAAATTTAAGATTTCAAATGCTACTCCGCTGGCAATAATAATTTTAACAACAAAAAAAATTTAGTGTCAAAAAAATTATTTAAAAATTTTTAGTTTGTGAAAAAAAAGCATTTTGCAAAAGCAAAAAAGAAAAATATGTTGGAAAAAATTATTTTGTTTGTGTCATAAAATTTAACAAAAACTTTTACATCGTGAAAAATTTTAAATTGCAAAATTTTGTTTTGTTTTTGCTGTTTTTACGTGTGTTGAATTCACACAGAACCTATGCAAGGTATATTAACACAAGGTAGACTTGTTGGCCCATATGTTTGTCAGCATTCTTACCCCAGTTGGAACCCAAACGTCAAATTTCGTGTATATGAGCCAAAATTTGTACATGGGTGCGTTAAATTGTTTTTGTTTTATATGAAGACAATTTTGACAACTCGGTTCGTTTTATAGAGCAGCATGTGTACACTCCCAAATGAGTCTACCTTATGTTAACCCATTTAAGCCCAAACAAAAACTACCGGACAAAAAATAAAATATTGTTTATTTTATTATTTAATTCATTACATATAAACAAAAAACAAAAAAAAAAAAATTTTTTTTTTTTTTTTTGGAATTAAAGAGGTGTACCCAAATTGGCACTACGGTCACTAAAAAAAAAAATTTAAAAAAAAATTTTTTTTGATGTTATAGAAATTTCTGAAATTTTAGTTTATCAATAAGGTAAACATATATTGAATAATGTCAAAAACTTTGTCATAAGCCGGAAATAATGAAGTGTCCCCAAATTGGCACAGCGGGCGTAAATGGGTTAATGTACCTTGAACCTATGTATATGTGTGATAGGTGAAATCAAAAATTGAGAACTCTCTTTCTTAAATATTTTTTTATTCGTTTTCAGTTGTTGTTATTTTTTTTCTATGTGATATTATTTTATTGGGGCACTATTTTTATACCCTTCACCACAGGTGGTGAATAGGGTATATATAAGTTTGTCATTCCGTTTGTAATTTCTAAAATAAAGATGTTAGACCCTATAAAGTATATATATTCTGGGTCCTTATGAGGCTCGAAGTTGATTTAACGATGTCCGTCTGTTCGTTGAAATGGATTTTCCGAAGACCCCATATATGATGGGGGCCAGGTTATTATACATTTATGTCACAAATGGTCCGGAATTGTTTGCTATTGAAATTCAGCAAGATCGGTCCGCAAATGGCTGAGATATGAGTAAAAAGCCACGACTGCCTCAAATTTTTTCATTTAAAGGTCCAATTAGACGTGGCATTACAATACCAACACTGTATTACCAAAACGACATAAAAATACTATACAAAAAAATTCAATTTTGTTTTCTACGGTCAAACAGTGGCTATGGTAATACAGTGTTGGTAACGTGGTTTTTGTTGTTGTTTTTTTATACCCTTCACTACAAGTGGTGGATTTTATTTGTAATGTCCCTGCAGTTTTAAAAGTAGAAATTGACTCAAAATCGTTAGGTATTTCCCTAAGGAAAAATCGACTAGCTACTTCATTTGCCACAAGTAATGCAAGAGTTCGTCTTTTAAATCTCTCACTATATTTATTTTTTGTGTGTCGAAAAAAACTGTGCCGTTATTCCAAAGAGAGTTCAACAAGAAAAACATTATTTGAAGTATGTATGTAGTTATTTTTATTTTGTGTTGGCGTCAGTTACAATTGGAAGTTCGTGGTCAGTGAACGTTGAATTTTAAATGAAAAAGTGCGTTTTTTATAAAGGTAAAATGAGCAGCAGAAGTCAATTAAAACGCTGCATAAAAAAGGAAAAAGATCGTACTATACAAATAGTTAGTGAAAAAATATTAACTATTTTTCTATAGAAGCAGTGTCAGTGAAATCGCACATCACATGTGATTAGTGAAATCATTAGTAAAAGGTTATGCAGATGGAGGCAATTGACTACCGTCAATGTCATCCCCATGTTAAAATCGTTAGTCGTGTGCATTGCTAGTAGTTAGGCTGGTAGTTAATGGTAATGATTGGTAGTTAAGGAAGTAGCTAGGCATTCGCTAGCTACGCCGACTGCAGGGGTGTTTAATTTTACGCATACACATACACATTAATGCATGTATATGATATGCAGCTCAAATAAAGAAAAAAACTCATAGACTCAATATATTTTAATTTAACGCTTCTTCAGTAAAAGCATTCGTAGCCGAGTTGTTAAGTTCTCTCCTGAGACTGTTGATATTGCCAGTTCGAATCCAAAAAATAATTTTTCTCATATTTTTTATTTCATTTTTTTATGTTCTAAAAAACGATTTTAAGATTATAAAACGAATTTCAAACATCAACTTTGGCAAAAGAGGAAACGGGCTTAGGTACATATATAAATTTTTTGTTTTTCATATATTTTTCGGCATGGCGAAATGAAAAGTTGGCGTGGCTCAATTAATATTTATTTGTACCGATCTAAAGGACGTTCTTTATGTATATAACTTTTTGTTCTTATCTCATCATGGTGAAGGGTATATAAGATTCGGCATAGCCGAATATAGCACTCTTACTTGTTTATGAAAATATAGGGCTTTTCATTAAGTAATGCTGGTTCAATCTTACCTCTGCTGCTTTTTGAATCAAGCTATCTGAAGCTAATGGAGGCTTAAACCAATGGACAGTACAGTACCAACTCACCGGGGGCTACTAACTCCCGTAGTATCCGATAGGATCACTGGTCAAGCAAGATCGCAAGAGATTGCGAAAATCTATTTAAATCCGTCAATTAAAGATTTTTGACGAATCCCAGGTTTCTCCGGAGGATATAACATTAAAAGGTAAAATATCTTTAAGATGATCCCATCAAACCACTATTCAGGCCCTGTAGCTTTCGCCGTTCTTAAGATATACGAACCTTTGATCTCGCCAGCCAAAAATGCAAACGAAACAATTAAATTTGAGAGACAAATTGAATGTTCTTGGATTAAATGGGAATTGGTATACATATTCCCAAACTCAAAAATTGAGTTTGTTGACGTACGCATTCATTCATTAGAAATGAGCTTAATCGCAGATCAGGATCAGAATAAATGTCAATCAAAACGACAAATATATCTTTAACAGTACGGGCGTCAACAACTGTCAAAGTTCATTCTAAAAACAAACACAATATAGAATAAAATGAGGTTTAATTCATTGTAATCGGGGCACAACATTTGATTTTATTCACAATTTACTGAGAAAACTGAATTTTGATTTCCACACAAAAAGAAATAACGTTCATGACACACAACAAATTTAAAATGTTATTTTTGTATGGAAATCGTTATTCAGTTTTCTCTTTATGTTGAGCTAAATGTTTTTAGACCAAAACTGTGAATTTTATCCCAATTTTATTATTTATGAATTTTTAAAGAACAAAAATATTTGTTTTTTTTTTTTAATTTTTCTTTTTGGTTTTCAAAAATTCAACAATATCTCTGAAACAACAGGGCAAATTTAAAAACAATGTAAGCACGGCTTAAAGATAATACAGTTGCCGAGCTTAGGGTTTTTGTTAACTGAATATGGTCCACCGTTTTCAATTTATTCCAATATATTTAGTAAAAGTGCCTTAATTTTGGACATAACGGTATATCTCGAAAAGTAGAGCTGAAAGAGAAAAATGTAGATTAGATTTGAAATCAGCGACCGCAAATTAGTAATTTTTTGCAATCAAATTCCAGACCGTACAAAAAAGTTAAAATTTGTTCCCTTGTGTTATTAAAGGCTAGATTACACTATCTCACAAGTCTTACGTATTCCATAATACTTTGTGAGATAGAAATCTAATGAGTTTTGTTGCGACTGTCAAAAAATCTAATTTAACATGACAGTTTGTGTTCACACCATCATACAAAGTATAAACACTCACACATGAAATAAAATGCAACCCTGATCCAATGAAAAGTATTATTGTTTAGACATTTTTCAAAAAACGATGAAGTCGTATGGGATGTCAAACTTTTTTCATAATACTTGTCATTTTCGTGACACATTGCATTCACACTATCATACTTTGTCATATTACTTGTGTTTTTGACATGTATTTATAAAAAGTGTAATAGTGTAATCTAGCCTTAAGCAAAATCGTTAACAAATACATCTTGGTGTTTATTTTGAAAAGTTTTGCACATTTGTAGAAAAAAAGTATTTTTTTTAGAAATGGTGACATTTTTTATGTTAGATGTTTTATGCTTTAACATTTTCAACATCTTCCATGCGATTCTCCGTAAAGAATAATGAATGAACGGCTTAATTTAAGGAAATAAATCAGCACGTTTTTAAAAGGAAAAAACGTAAAAACACTATTAGCTTCGGAATTGAATTTTCACATTTACTATTCCATACGAGAATTATTAAAAAACAATTGAAGTTATTACCAAAATATCGAAGAAAATAATTCTTGTCTGAATTTAATCTGCTCACAATATTTATATGAGATTTTTGGAAGTAGTCATCGTTTTTTTTTTAGAAAAATTTAATATCCGTTTGTAATTTTTCATTCTTTTCATACACAAATAAAAAACATGTTTTTAAATAAATTGTATTAAACATTCTAAAGGATTAACCGAATGGCGCCATGACAGTGAACCTTTTCTTTTTTGAAATAAAGAAACGAAATTACCAAATCATTCGCATAACTTAAAGTTTCAAATCAATTTCCTTTTAGAATTTCTCTCAGATTCTTTCGGTAACAATCAATGTCATCGTCAAATCATCAACATTTGAAATATAAACTCTTTTAGCGGCATTTCTTTACATGTGTCTGATAAAGAAAAGAGCTGCATAAAAAAAAATAAACAAGTAATGGCCTGATAAAGTTCTTTGGCATTTTTGTAAGGATTGTTGGCATTACAAGTAAATATTTCTCTTGAAGGAGAAAAAAAAAAACTCATAAAAAATATGATACAATACAATAAACAATAAAATGAGTGACATGCCAATCGTAAGAATTGTAAGAGATTATATTGTTCGAGAAAACCCCGAAAAAAAAGTTCGAACGTAAATGATGAAAATGAAAACTGCAACGTCATTTAATATGAGCCATGCATAGACGGACAGATGGACGTCTTTCAAGCGTAATGTTTTCTAGTTGTATATGAATGTAAGTATGTGTGAGTTTTTTATTATTTAACCCAACTATGATGATCAGCAGCTAGGAACGTTAACAAACATTGGCTTCAACGTCTTCACCACGAAACAGCAGCAGTCAAAGTAGCTGGAACATGAGATTTTCATGATTGTTAAATTTGAATTCTTAAGACTTTTACAAAAAGCACTTTTGCTAAAGACAGTAAACATTTAAATTTTGCTTTATTTATATACGTTTTAATAAATATTTCAAACCCTTATTGATTGCAATAGGGGTATTCAGGCTGTGCCAAATATTTGGTAAAGGCCACCGAGAATATTAATTTTGAATATAAAAAAATACCGTACACTAAATCATAAACAGGCACCATTCAAAAATGTTTATATGAGGCAGAAAACTAGCTTCAAAAACATGGTTGCAATTTTTTTTTAATAAAATTTAGTTTCACAAAAGAAGAGAAGTTAAAGAAGACGGCGACGCAAACGAAATTTTTTGTAGTCGCTATAGATTTGATATAACCGCTGATTATTTATACTCTTCGATCGTCCAGGAGTGTAGGAACTCGATGGATAGACTCTGTGCGAACAGGAGAGTTCACATCTATTGGGTTCACGGACATCAGTGCATAGAAGGCAACGAGGAGGCGGACGAATTGGCGAAACGGGGGGTCCATTTACCATACGATAGGGTGATGGCCATTCCGGCTCCAATTCAGAATATAAGGAGAGATACGGACTCTGCTATACGGAGGAGATCAGAGGCGATTTGGGAAAACAACAGAACGTGCAGGGTTTCCAAGGTAATGTGGGGATCCTATGATCCAGAGTCGACAAAAATTCTTCTGTCGCTATCGAAAAGGGACTGTAGACTTCTGGTAGGTTTTATGACGGGTCATTGTTGGACTGCGGTACACGCCTAGAGGGCGGGGCGGTTGAATAGTGACAATTGTAGATTCTGTAGGGTACCAGGGGAAAAGGAGACAGTGGAGCATTTACTCTGCTACTGTCCGGCACTCGTGCGCTCCAGGGCAAATTGTCTGGGAGATCATTACTTTCAAGGTCTCGGGGAAGTCTCCGGAATTGGGCTAATGAAACTCCTAGCATTCGTCCAGAGAGTGTGGGGTACTCTGAGTACCATTACATCGGAATGACCTTTCCCTAACATTCTTCTGTGGACTATCATACAACGTGGTAACGCTAGGGACCTATTTTATCTATGCGGGGTCTTTGTGACCGGCCACTCTAACCTACCCTAACCTATTTGTGTAAAGTTTTATGAAAACATTGTATTTAATTAACTTTTTAGAGCTTTCGTCATCAGCTAACGTGAGCGTTCTTTGAGTAAACATTAACAAGTTAAATGATAAAGAGTAAATTAGCTTCGTCGATTTGATGAACAGTAACCATCCAGGGTTAAAACATAACAGCCGTACCTAAACAAGAGCGGAAAGCGTTTTCTAGCTGTCAAAAATTCTCATGCCCATACAATTTGTATGAAGCATCCCTAAATAGCGCGGCGTCAACGCTTTGCAATTGGAAAATCCGATTTTGAGCGCGTTTAATAGTGAAGTTGGTCGCTATTGTTAATAAATAATGGCAATTTAGCTATTTTTTTGTCAATCTAGCGGTTTTTTCTCTTCTTTTTATTTCTATTATGTGGGTTCTATTAAACAAGAAAGTTAACAATATTGTTTGTGACACCACGTTGACGCTCTTGTTTAGGTATGGCATATCAGCGTTAAAGCTAAACGGAAGAAAACATTCCGCCTTCCGCTCTTATTTAGGTACGGCTGTAAGAAAACAAAATATATCTCTTGCCGTTTTACACGAAAACCTCTAGTGGTACATCCAATTCCAAGTATTGCCACATCTCAGCTTCAAATAATTCTTTGGTTCAATTTATCTGTACCAAACAATAAAAGTTTGGTACTTTTTTATCTAAGCGATTTTTTCATTTCAAGTATATTCTTCAATGTTTTATCATTCCTACCAAAAAAAGCCGATATTGCGTAGATAAAAAGTGTTAAGTGTATTTGCAATGCCCGACATTTTAAAAAGTCATGCCAAGTGATCCATCTTCTCTGGTTTTTCTATTTTTTTTTTTTGCAACAAAAAATTTTACATTTTAATTTAGTTGTTTATTTCTTGTTTCTCAAAAAAGTAAAGTTCGTTTATACTTTTAAGGGATGCAAAAGTATTGGGTGTTTTTTTAAAATCTCTACAGCTACCACACATGTGCCAACAATAAAAAGAAACTATTTCTAAGTTCCATTAAAAAAAAAATGTGAATAAAATTTGTTGTTGTCACTTAAATTGTGATTCAGGTTTTATTTAGAATTTCCTTTATTCGTGCCAATTGTATTCAAACATGTTGATCGATGACAATTTTATTGGCCTGAGTGAGACAAATGGAAA
This sequence comes from Pollenia griseotomentosa, assembly GCA_963931875.1. NCBI lineage: Eukaryota > Metazoa > Arthropoda > Insecta > Diptera > Polleniidae > Pollenia > Pollenia griseotomentosa. The sequence continues at coordinate 96,431,231 of OZ007561.1, read as the reverse complement.
GAAAGACGCAAAATGCTAAATTTTCTTTTTTTAGAATGATGAATGAGACCACAATAAGTAACTTGTAACAAATTAAGGGGTAATTTTGTTAAACAAACTTAAGTAATGTTGGTAGAAGCAAATTAATTTTTTTATTTTGGAAAAATAAAAAATTTTCCCTACGACTTTAAAAGTGTTTTCTTTTTTTAAGAAATATCATTCTAAAAATATATGCTAACATTTAAAAAGTAACCGTTTTTTCTTTTTAAATAGGTTGTGCAAATAAATGATAAATATATTCTATAGCTAAAAAAAATCATTCCTTAAGGCCAGTTTACACGGTAATACAATGTATTACGACATTGCAAAAAATTATGTAGAATGAGAAAAATCTTATCATGTAAAAGCAAAATGTATTGAGTAAGAGCGAATACGAATACAAAATCTGACAAGCGGTCGGTAAATGCTTTTTTTCTAAACCATTTAAGAAACTTATGTATTCTCATCACACCAGAGGTGTATTTTAACGGAGTATATTGAAGGTGGTAGCATTTTTATACAATTACAAAAACAACTAAAATCAACTCAGGAAATTTTCATGTTGTTTTTGTAAAAATTTAAAACTGCAACCATCTGTTTTTTTGTTATTATTTTTGATTTTACTTATACCATCCGTGTAAACATGAATTATACTTACAAAAGATTTTTATTTTTTTCTTTTAAACACGGAGAGAATTTCATAATATTTTGATTCTACAAAGTCGTAATACATTGTATTACCGTGTAAACTGGCCTTTATAAATACTGGTATTGACATAATATTTGGCGACAGCAACTTTTACGACAGCTACTATGACGTATGTAAGTCCAGAATTGGTCCTATATAAACCTTCTCTCTAAAAAAATTTAAAGCTTAAGATATCTAAATAATATTTAATACAAAGAAATTTTATAAGAATCGTAACCTAATACCATAATTATGTTCTGGCGGCTCCAGGATTGCCCAGGATCTTAAAGTTTTCAGAAAATTATCTTAATATTTTTTTATTATAATGGTAGGGTCTATGACAATTATGTGTGCAACAAAATATTGGTCAAATGCTCGCCACGGCTTCGGTGGCATACTTCTATCCGATGGTCCATATTTTCCATGACTCTGACACATAATTGAGGTTCAATGCCGTGAATGTTCCGAATTATCTCATCCTCTCGCTCTTGTATTGTTCTCGGCTTATTGTCGTATCCTTTTTCTTTAAAATATCCCCAAAGAAACAAGTCCAACGGTGTCAAATCACATGATCGTGGCCGCCAATTAACATCGTCGCAACGTTGAATTACACGGTCATTGAATTTCTCTCGCAAAAGAGCCATTGTTTCGTTTGCTGCGTGGCAAGTGGCACCATCCTGTTGGAACCGTTTATCGCCCAGGTCCATATCCTCAATTTCTGGCCACAAGAAGTCCGCTATCATCTCGTGATAGCGAACACCATTCACGGTAACCGCTTGGGCGGCCTCATTTTCGAAGAAGTACGGCCCGATGACCGCATCAAACAGTCACTCTTTGTGAATTCCATTTCCTACAGACCAGGTTTGCTGAAATTTGCGCACAATTCTGCCGATTGTTGACACAATTGTTTGATTGTGCTGAGCAAAAAAATCATGAAGTGCATGAAATGCATTTAGATTTGAACACCCATTTTCGTAAAAGGCTTCAATTGTGACCCTCTTCATGGTTGAATGGCCAAACATTAAAAAAAAAATGTCAAACGTAGTTTTGCAAAGAACTTGACGTTAAGGTTTGACTCACAATTAACATCATGCATTATGGTTGGACCACCCTTTACATCGAATTTTTAAAGTAGCATGATTACGAAACCCATATCGGGCAGGGTGCTGATGTCTTATAATTAAGACTTCTTCTGTAAACAAAGGAGCAAAAGTGAAACAACCTTGTGTAAGGGGTAAGTAAATATACATATTCTCCCTCTACCTTGGGTAAGTGTTTAGGTAAGAATTAGGGATGCCAAACGGGAAATCCCGAATCCCGATATCCCGGGATTTTTCGGGACTGACAAATCCCGAATTCATAAAAATAAATCCCGGGATTTTTCAATTTAACAACTTTTGCGTATCAAAAGTTTGTATATGTATAAAAATATTCGTTTAATTGAATTTTTATACTTTCTAATTCTTCATTGTTTTATGGCCGTTTTCTCATTACGCGATTATCCTTTTCCAACGCAAAACTGCACATTAAAGAAATTGTGATTTCTCAATGTCTCATTTTTTTCTATTCTGTCGCAAAGCTAACCAGCACTCATCTGCCAATTACACTATGCCACAAAAAAAAAATGAACCTCAGAAATGAGATATTTTCTAAGCTAAATTGGTGCTGCTGAACACGAATATGGCATTTATTTATTTTTCCCAAGAACCGTTTTCGAGATATACGCGAAAATCGTGTTTTTCTGCAGTTGTTTAAGGTATTTCGAAAAATCTCGAGAACTGTTTAACTGAATTGTACAAGATTTAACATTTTGCATAGATATCTCGTTCAGCTCATATCTTTACCGTGTGGGTTGGATAAAGATTTACTGAGCTACAGGACTTTAAACAAATGTGATTTTTTTAATTTTTTCCAAATTCACATTTTTAATTCGCTCCAGTAATGCAATAAAAAAAATAAAATTTTAAATAATATTTTGTTTTAAACGTAGTAAGCGTAAAATTTTTATCGTCGCCCAAAAAATAAGAAATAGTAAAATTTGTATATAAAATGAAATGTTTTGTTAAGTTCTCTTTTTTAAAAATAAAAAAAATATATATTTTAACTTTTGTTTATAAGAAAAAGTTTTAAAAGAATTGTTCTGTTCATTTTTCTATTTTAAAAATTTAGAAATAAATAAAATTTAGTTAATTTAAAAAAAGTTTCTTATAATTGTTTTGTTAAGTTTTCTTTTTTAAAAATTCAGACATAAATAAATAAAGTGTTGTTGTTTAAAAAAAAAAGTTGTATATTAAAGAAACAAATTGATCCCGAAAAATTCCGAAATCCCGGAAAATCCCGGGATCCCGAAAATCCCGAAATCCCGAAAATCCCGGGATTTCGGGATCGGGATTTCCAAAATCCCGAACCCCGGGATTTGTTAAAATCGATCCCGTTTGGCATCCCTAGTAAGAATCAATCTTACTTGCCGATTATGTCAAGTACGAATTCGGGCTTAAGCTAACTTGGAAATTATTGAATCAAGCTCAGTTTGAGATTAACTTTTAACTCACTGTTACTTAAGTCAATTCCGTTTTCAGATTATTTTATGTCCAGGTCATTTGAATAAACCGTAATTGAATTAAGTATTCTTTACTTGGGTTAAGGAAATCCGTACTTACCGTACTATAGACACCATTTCGGCTTAACTTAAGTACGGATTGATTGATTTTTCTTTTCAGTGTAACTTGAAAAAAAGTAACTTCTATCGAGTTTTGTTCCAAATTGCTTTTTAATTCAGCTCTTAGGACTGTTTCAGGCAAAATTTTGTATTGATTTGTATAATGGCCTTTATTCTGTTCTATAATCTATTGATGAATCAAAAAATTTGTATAAGACAATATTTTTGCATTTTTGTACCATTGAGATATTTGTGATCTCAAAGTGCTGGTTCACACTCTTCAAGGTTAAGCCGTTAAGTCTTGAGTTTTTAGGAGATAGGAAAATAAATGGCATTAACTTTTCCCTTCTCTCCTAAAAGCTGAAAACTTGACGGCTAAAACTTGATGGATCTAAATTTTGTTGATTTGAAAATAAAGCTCACTGGTTTCATCAATTCTGACTTATATAGATCTCACTTGGGAGTTTTTGCTTATTAAACTAACAACAGCAATTCTGTATGTGTATGTTTGTGTAGTAGTCGGCACCTGGAAACTAAAGGTGCATTTCCCATCTTAAATAACTTTAGTTCGTTTGCCTTACTTTAATTAGTTTTATATTAAAATTTTCAAAAAATATAAGTATATCCAAAAGTTTAATTTGCTCAACTACCTTCAGGTCAATAAAATCTTCGTAAGCCTGCCTAAAAAATAAAATTCACGAAAATTTTGTACAAAAAATGTAATTAAATTTTAGTACTCATGATTTAAATAAAATAAAAAAAACATGCTGCAGTTTACAAACTGCATTGTTTTTGTGTGTCCCATTTATTTGCACTGACTTATTTGCTTATTAACTTATTCTGTAATATGCGCAACATGCCACATGCAGTGGCGGTAAAATAAGAAACAAAAATATAAAAATAAGGAATTGTATATAAATATGTGGGATTTAAATTAACGACTATTGCCTGGCCATTGACGCCATTAGTCAAATGTACAATGAGATAAAGTTAAGGAACAATAACACACTGAAAACCAAAATACATTAAGAAAACAGCGGCAGCGGTGGCGTCATGAACTCATCACTCGATTTCTTTACAGAGAGCTTTATTTTCAAGATGACTTATAAGCCTGCCTTTTCTTAAATGAACAATTGGGCGAAGAAATCATTGTTTTATTTGGAATCTTGCTGGGAAAAAGCTGTATTTAAAATAACTGATTAAAATTTTTTTGGGAATTTATTTTTATAAAAATACCCTACAGCAATTTTCATTAAAAAAATGTAACGTGTAGTTTAGTTTTAACAAATAATTGTAATAATAATAAAAATTGATTTACTTCAGAAATTTAACAGTAATTCGCTTCTAAGAGCGCTATTCTCTTGTGAAGTGAAATGTGTATAAGATTAGAGCGACACCTATGGGTGCCTGGCCATAAGGATCAGGCAGGCAACGAGGGGCGAATTGGATGGCAAATTAAGTTGTTCCTGAGCCCTTCGGCATTCATAATGGTTACATTAAGGTGACGATAAGATCATGGTCTGAACGAGAATTCTTTCGTCTATGGACGAATATGCCTGAGCTGAGACATATTAAAATATTAAAACATAAAATAATGAAATAAGTTTAAGTAAGTTTATTTCAGTTTTCGAAAAAAAAACAGAACATTATTTAGCGATCGGCTCACACAGCCAAGAACGATATCTATTTTTTTAGTGTTTGTGTAGACGAACACAACCCTTAATACCTTTCGTAACTATTTTAATGAATGAACCGAACATTATATAGTGTTCTGTTCTTCATTAAAAGACTGAACAATTTTAGTGGTACTGTAGACAAACATTATATTTTAATATTCTATTATGTTTCTTTTTTTACATTGATAAAGAAATGAATAAACAAAAAATCTTAGTAACAACCGCCGCACGAACAACTTGTATGTGTATTGCGTATATGTGTTGTTTGTGTAAAATTATTTTGATGGCTTCTTGTTTTTTTTCGTATGTGTATTTTGTTTTTGTAAAAAATGTTTGGTTTTTGTCAACTGAACCGAACACAATGAAGTTTGTGGTTTAAAAAAAACCGAAGGGAATTAAATATTCTTATCTTTTTGTTGAGTATTATTTTTGTGTTCGAAAGATGACAAACAGGGAAACGTTATTTTTTTGACTATTAGCGTTTGTGTTTTCCACAAATCTACCGAACCGAACACCAAGGAGCGATATTTAGTATTCATTTTCGAACACTGGCTTATTTTGCTTGAAAAAAGTAAGCTAAGAGTACGAAATGTCCTTTTCATTAGGCACAGTGCTCTGAGATATTACCTGTTTATTTTAGCTAATGCAACAGGCAAGCGTAAAGGATGACGAGACATCTGAACAGCTGCTCTTTAAATGTCCCGTTTTGAGAACTAATAGATGAAGATTTCTTGGGGAAACTATCTGGGATGTAACTATCTGGGATTATTTCTCACCTGCCGGGATAATTGGTTCCAACGTAGCTTAAAACTGCCATAGGTTGCACAAAAAATCCAATGGTTCGCAGTGCTTATTGCCTCTTCTATTTATCTATAGATCTACGATGGGCATCGAAGCTCAATTTTAATTATGAACCAGTCTTTTTTTTTAACATATTTGAAAAAAAAATCTTTTGATCCTGTGTAGTAGCACAATTACCAGTCGACCACCATTCGATTGTCATTTTACATGAAATTGTGCAAAGTGATCAAGATGATGATGAGAAAATGTAAAGAAAATTGCATTGTGGAATGGTCATGGAGTGAGCAGGAGTAACGATTGTTTGCACACATGTTAAATGAGCAATAAAAATCCAGAGTTGTAAACATTTTTTGGCTTTCTTTATTTATTTTAAAACTTAAATGAATCATTAAAATTAAGAACATTTCAACCAAAAAATGCTCGTAAATAGACAATGGGAATTAAACAGTAATTAGAATGTTAAACATGGGGAAATTAAATTATTGAACAAGAACTTTTAACAGTATTGAAAAAACAGACGTTATGGATAATTTTGCAGTTTTTTTTGGGTGATAAGATAAGTTTTTTTTTCGTTATTTTACAAAATGATAAAACCCTACAATTTTTGGTGAATTAAAAATTTCATGCTCTTAGGCGATTTTATTTTGGAGGCTTTTTTGTGCCCCCATGTTATTTAATTTATTTTTCATTAAATTATTTTAGTGAAGGATGGATTTTTACAACATGAAATAAATTAAAAAAATTTTTTTTTGATAGTTTTTATTCTTGACGGAACACGGTATTATATTGTTATATATATTGTTCACATTATTCCCAGCAAAAACTTCGCTTACTTTTTCAAAAGGAATAGCTTCTTCCACTCATTATTAAGTAGCTTTCTTCTTTAACTACTTCTACAACAACTTCTATAGCGAGTTCTTTCTGTAGGTAAAAAAATAATGACTTACTTTTGAATGCGTTCATTTTGGGACATCCCTTGTAAAATTCATTAGTTCTTTCAGTAGAATTGTAAGTAGTGCTTTTATGTTTTTCTGATTACTAAACAAATTATTTTGTATCCAAATTTTGATATTTTAATTAGGCTAGAGTTCATCAAATTTATTTTTTATTAAATCATTTTTATGAAGAAAGGAACTTAAGCCCTTATGACACTACATTTTTTATTCATTAATTGATATAGAATTGATAGAAAGAAACAGTAAATGTTAGAAAGAGCAAACTGGAGCAAACTATAAAAAATGTAAACAAAGTTTTGTAGTTTTTTTTTTCTCTTGTTATGGTTTTGTTTCAGGGATGGCGTTGAGAATTTTTAAAATTGTACCAACAACCTTTAAAAATTGTACTTTTTTACCCTAATTGTACTAAAAGATTTTTTTAGTTGAAATTAATTTTATTTATGTTCATAAAAAATACCACAAAAAGGTATTATACATCTTTGTTTAAAAAGTATCAACAAAAAAGTACAATTGAAACAACTTAGCCATCCCTGTTTTGTTTATTTTATTAAATGTTGCCAACTTTTTGTTTATGAGAAACCTAAAAACAAAAAGCGGCAAATCGCTGAATTTGCCCATAAACCGCTGATTCAGCAACACTTTTAATATTTCAAGCTTGAAATGTCAACTTTAAGTTAAACAATTTAACATTTTTTTTGACATAACTTCATTTTTTATCGATAACTTTTTAAAAATTGTTGACAGTTTGCCATTTATCTTAATAAAGCTGAACTCTTTGCACTTGGTAAATTTTTCTATTACATTATATTTGTACTGTTCACCAAAACTTGAACAATGCATTAAAAATGTAGTGTCATATGGGCTTTAACAACACAGAAAAAAATATCAAAAGTTATTTAGTAATTAAAGAAAATTTGTTGAAACTTTTCTAATATTTTTAACAATTTTCTTAATTAACATGTTTGTAAATTGTCATATTAACAATTTGTTTCATCTGTAGAAAATTAATAAAAAAAAAATTTTTTGTCAAATAATTAAAAATATAATATAAATAAAATCTGGATTTTCGATCTAAAATTTTTAAAAGAATAAACGATATGATGATTATGTCCTCAAATCACTCGTGCATACACTCAAAATATTATATAGTTAAATTCAAACAAAAATTCATTTTAAACAACTTAAAATTTATTTAAAAAACGGATCATTTACATTTCATTTAAAACAAATGATTTTTAACACTAATTTTAAAATTTTTAATTTATTAAACAACATAAAATTGAATATTTCATACTTTAAAAAATATATTTTAACCGACAAAAATCATACTACATAACAAAATAAATACGGAAAAACTTTATTTTTTGGTAGTTTGTTTTTTTGAATAAAGCTGACCGTAGCTTATCAAATATTTGACAAAAAAACGGGACCAACAACCAAACTAAAAAATCATTTCGCTTAATATCAATATTTATTTTGATTAAAATACTACATCTTCCAAAAAACTGTTTTTTGCTATGTCTAGTAGTATAATTAGTTTATTTTGTAATATTAAGACCATTTGAAATATCACTAACTATTAACAAAAGTTATTTGATCAAATATTTAATAAGTGTGACCGTAGCTTAACAAACATAAATGTTAAAAAATAAAATTTTTCGTAAAATAGCTATATTTTTATTCAATTTTAACAGCACGGAAAACGAATTTAATAACACACAATATGTTATTGTAATAATTTTATGAGTGTAGTGTCCAATGTGTCATGATCTGTATAGCACGTAGCGCTGTTTTCTTAAAAACACATTTCATTGAAGTCCGTATTATTCAATTTAAGAAAAAAGCTTGCCGGTGACGGTGAAGGCCTGGCAAATGTCGTTCTCAAAGAAATATGAACCTATGACGCGCCACACATGCTGGCTCACCGACATTTCAAAAGAGATTAATGGTGATACTAGAGCGTAGAGCTGGTAAACTATCGATAGTCGCAACATTCGATAGTTTGTTGACAAACTATCGATACTGTCGATAGTATCGAATTCTTTGTAGAATTCCTTAATTTAATGTGTAAGTAATAACCGTACGTTTCCATGTAGAAATGAAAAGAAAAGCAATTTTCAAAATTTGGAATAAAGTTTAATCTTTCTTAAATTTTCAGTAATTTTCCTTATCACAAGCTATAATTTTTTTTTTTAATATGTATTAAAATATACATACAGTATGCAATAATTCGGATTAATAACGTTTTTAAGACAATCTTCAGATCTCCACTAAAAAAGTTGTCATATTTCAATTTATTTTCGATTGCATATGAAGTTGAATTTTCAAAATTTAAAGAATAATAATGTTCACTGTGTAGTATGCAAAAAAAGTTAATATGTATTGAAAGTAAATCACTTTTTCAAAATTTTTTAAAATAAAATAAGAATTTTCGTTTGGGAAAATATATTGAAACAACAACTAAACTTCGTTTTTGCTTTCAATATAAATTTCTAAACGAAAATTTTTTTAGTTTGAAAAACAGTTAGTAGCAAAGTTCTATGGTGAATTAAAATTGTCAAGAATTTCTACGCTAATGTTAAAATTTATAAAACTTTACTTACATGAGTACTTTGCTATCACACACACCCTTAATATAGAAAACTTTAATAAAGGTACAATTACTTTAGTATACTTTTTTATATAACTTCGTATTTGGCGATTTTTGGCGAATATTTTTTACCTAAAATCTAAAAATATTAAATGTTGGCGATTTTCAATATACTATTTGGTGATTCAGGTGAAAAATAATTTGAGAAACCTGGTACATACATTTATAAAATTGTTTGCTTTGGCATGAGGGTAAGCAGGACTATGCATATATGGTTGGTCCTTAAGCCGACAAGATAACTGCCGCAGCTAGCTAAGCTGTGCGGCAACCATGGCTGGCTTGTTGTTGGCAGATAAAAAAAAAAAATTATTGATAATTTTGTTAAAAAAGATTTCAACGATAGTATCGCTATCGATAGTCCAATGGAAAGAAAACTATCGATAGTACTATCGATTGCTTGCCAGCTCTACTAGAGCGGGCATTATTAATAATATTGGATATCCAGAGCGCTCTTAGAGTGCTTTCTTTTTTAGAGGTGAAGTCATGGTAAGTCATGGACTATTTTGCATCTCTGAACGATCTGGGGAAAAACAATGATTTAGATTTGCAATTAAAGGGCTGACTGCTTGGTAAACCGACTGAGCCTTTCTTCGGCGTCCCTGCTGGTCACATTAAAGGGACGATACAAAAATGAACCGAACGTGAATTCATTCACACAAGACTCTCCATTTCTGGGTTAAGACAGTCCAAGAGATTTGTGACCCTGTCTCGCGGAAGGGCAGGTAGGATACTTCTGCTTTAGAAGGGGGAACTAAGGCTACTAGTTGGCCTATTTACAGGTCACTGTGGTCTTAATACCATCAGTTTATAATGGGTAATATTTGTACCAAGATGTGCAGATTTTGTAAGGTAAGGCGGCAATTAAGGACTTGTATTCGAGCTTAAGTTTTGGTTTTGGGGTCAATAGACCTATAAACAGAGGCGCCAATGGTTTTCTAGAAAGGACAGACTGAGTGTAACAAAAATTTAGAACGATCCAAAATTCTTATTTTGGACCAATTTCAAAGATTTCTTATCAATGGACGCGCATACACTTTATCACTTATTGTTAAACTTCATATCCTTCCACGGTGTTTTAGCTAAACCAGTGGTGCCCGAAACCACACAGTCAGATTTATATGCATGTGTTTTTTAAAAAAGTTGCGTAGCGAGATCTTCTTTAACGATATCTTAATGGCAACTAAGTTGATTCTCCTTGTTGAAATGCAAACAAAAAACAGCCGACTGTTAGTTTCCGGCTTGCAAACGAATAATGTCATACGTACAATTAGGGTTGATAAAGTTGGTACAAATGTACTTTTGCTGGTACACTTCAAAACTAAAAAGTACGCTGGTACCCCCGCGACTCATTCGGTACTATTTCCAAATTTTTGAAACCTACATATTTATCATAGTTGGGGGTAGTGCACTAAATATTGATTTAAATCAGCAGTACACTATCACTAAATAAAACTGCAAAAAAGTTTGCACTCTTTTTTACCAGCTTTAGTGATGATAAACTAAATGCAGATTGAATGCAAAAATCTGCACGCAATTTAAATGGTGCAACATTTGGACATGCAATCAAAAAAGCTGAATACAACTATTGTCACACTAAAATTTAAAAAATGTAACTTTGCATGTGCATGGTTTTTGATTTCTTTTGAGGATATGCATAAGTAAAGAACACTAAACAAAATGAAATTTTGTCAATAACGGTATAATTATTTGCTTTAATCATGAAAAAACAAGTTTTTAATTGTAAAATTAGTGCAACAATTTAAGTTGCACTCAAATGAGTGAAGAAAAAAAGTTGCAATAAGCTGATGATTGATTTTTTTTAAATCAAACTATTTATTTTTTGATTGCAACATATTTTAACATCACTATCACTCATGCTTAGTGTGGCTGCAATTCATCACTCAACATCAACAGAATGATTGCAATATTTTTGCACTATCACTAAGTGTGAGTTGAAACTGCAAAATGAGTGCACTACCCCCATCCATGATATTTATAATTGATATAAAATAGCAGCTCGTTTTTACTGTTCAATGAATATAAGGGGAGTTTAGCGTTTGGTGCATATAGTCTTGCGAAAATGCAAAATGTCGTAGCTTTTTTATGAAATCTAAGGGAAACTCAATTTTTTGTTGTTGGATTTGACAAAACAGATATGATATTTTGCATTTGCTCTTTTGCAAGACCATTTGCACCAAACACTGAACTCGGCTATTGTAAATAGATTTTTGCACTTGCTCACGATTGACGATTTATTATGCCACATTCTAAATTTAGTATCGGCGGCAGCATATAAGCGTGCATTTTCTGATAATATTGACAGGTTTTTAAAAGATATAGGAAACCACTTCTGTAAAAGTTCTACATAGTAGAAGTGACGACTTCCTCTCAATTCAAGATTATTTTGGAACGAACTCATAAAATTTTCAAATATTCGTCAACAAGACGGTTGTCACGTCAAGAAGTAATCAAGAGGAATTTGGAACAGTGGGAGCCCACTCTATTATTATTTTACTCCGAATTAGTTTGAAGAAAATTTTACAAGCGCTTAATTAAATTTTATTATATTCGGACTTCCTGTTTCTGCAGTACATATTGAAACACTAAATTTGGAAATGTAATCCGAAGATGCTCGTATGCACATATTTTTAGAACGCTTAAAAATTTTATTTTCGTTTAAAATTTGAGATTGCATTTTGAGAAATATTCGCCAATTTTCCACAAAAAAAGACGATAAATTCTGAAAAGTGTATAAAAACGCTCTCTGGCGGCAATCAAAAATAAAAAAAAGGATTTCTCCATTTATTTTGAAAAAACCGGGGCTCGAAATTCATTTCTGACTTATGGTTTCTTTGGCAAAGTATTGACTTATTGACTTATAGAACAAATGTCGCGATGTGCTTTCGAAGCGAACAAATTTTACCCACCCTATTATTATGTATAATTAATGATCATGTATTATTTGCTTCCTATACTTTAGCAGCCGTATTTATAATGGAAATTTGGCATGAAGTTAGCACAAAGTTTATTTATAATACACTTACCAAACTCTGGCTAACGATTTGCTAAACTCTTTTTAACCAGCTGCCAAACGTTTGCCAACTTGTAAGAAACAGCTGTTTAATGTTAAACAATTTGGTTGGTTTTATTTTAATTACTGTTTTATTTTATGTTTCTTTCTTTTTTTATTTTATATTAATTTTAAAAACTTTTTAAATTTGTTATATGTGGAGGAAAACAAAAAAAAAATTACAAAAAAATGACAAAACCAGCGATGATTAATTCAAACGTGTTGCATTTTTCAGAAATATAATGTGGCATCATTAAAATTCAGAGTTGATTATATCTTAGTTAGCAGATGGACAAAAGTTTGTTATAAATAAACTCTGTGCTTACAAGCTGCTAGGCTTAATCGGCATTCTAGTTAGCAGCTCGTTGTACGTAGTGTACAAACTGTGGCTAACTTTTTGTTATAAATACGGCTGTAGATGTACAAATGAATTTTAAGTACCTTTTGTTTTTGTTGGATTAAATTTTTGTTTTTAAAAATTAAATTAAAAAAAAAAAACTGATTTAGTACTATTGGGGCCGAAAAAGTAGGATTTTAAAAGTTCGTTGGAACGATATTGGTTTTCTCATTTATCATCCCTGCGTACAATAGTATAACGACATCGCTGCATCGGAAATTTTTGCTCTATTCTCGCGAGTATAGGAATATGAGAATTGGGCCTCACTAGGCTAAACAAACAGAGTAGAGAGCCAATGTTGCAGATGTAGCTTTAACAATATCACAGCTTTGTACAGTCAAAGTTGGAATTTCCCTATTTGAAGATCCTTTAAATTAAAGGTTTGATAGGTGTACAAAGTTAATCAAATAACTTTATTTCTTTTAAGATTAAACAGAATACCATTTTTAAAAGTTTTCCTTATTAAAACATTTCCGTTTTTTAGACTCACGTGACTAAGATGTAGAATTCACTTTTTGAATTACACACAACATTTGTAGTGTCGTCTGTCGTCATCTCTTTCAACCACTTTGTTACGTGCCAATATATCACATTTATGTCAGCACTGATTGTGTTGCATGATTTTTTATTTTTTTTTTTTTGCTGTGGCAATCGTATACAAACATGCGTATCGGTAAGTACGTTTGTATCATTGTATGTTGTTGTTTTCATATGTATTTACAAAATATTTAACATGATTCTATAAATTTTGTAAAATGCCATATGTTTAGTCGTAGTTTGAATGTTTATTTGTTGTTATTTGTGGCGTTTCTTCTATTGAATACGAATGAGTGTGTTTGTTCAACCAAGTTGTATATTGTATTCAACTCGTTTACAACACAGCAGCACAGCAGGTTGTCGTTTAAACATTCTCGTGCGCACGCGTACAACTTCAAAACAAATTAATACTTTCATACGATATTGAACTGATTATTTAATTTTCTAAAAATTGAAAATAAACTGCAATACGAATACGACCGAGCAAAATTAATTCTTTTCATTTGTGTTTTTTCTTCCTCAGCCGTTTAGGTTTAAGTTAAACACACGCACATCAATTATATTTCGATTTTGGCATTTTATCATTATTTTATTTCATCTCTTCGACAATTGTTTTTCAATAACATATCTCGGCTTGGCACGCAACTTTTGTTGTTGAGTGTCAGTCAGTTTGAAATTGTTGTGTGTTGTGTAAAAATTGTGAATTTTTCTTAAGCAGGGAAATTAAAAGCTTTTTAGTTTAACTATTCACAAGCTAAAATACGTCGATTCTATGAAACCCTAGTAAGAATATTCAAATCAAAAGATTTAGAATACACAGGGTGGCGCATAAGTTACATTTTTTTTTTTTAAATTAAATGAAATACTTGGAAAATTGATGATGGAAAATCTCAACACAGAACAAGGAACCAAAGTTCTTAATTTTATTTTGGAAGTCAGCAATCAAAGAACATATCGAATAATCAGCGAATGGGCTCATTTTCAACTCAATAGGCACGAGAATAAGCAAAATTGTAGATTATGGGACACATAAAATCCAAGAAAATTGCGGACGACGACGAATAAATTGCGGTTAATTTGAATACCGCACACATAAAAAATACCAATATTAAATTTACATGGTGCAATGTTGATAGAAAATCACAGTCAATTTCTGCAAAAGTATGGACTTTATTTAAAATTGTCAATGTTTCATATTAATCCCAATTTTATGCGTTTAGAGCATGGTTGGGGGTAGTGCACTAAATATTGATTTATATCAACAATGCACTATCATTAAATGAAACTGCAAAGAAATAAGTTTGCACTCTTTTTTACCAGCTTTAGTGATGATTGTTATTTTTTAAGTACGACTAAAATTTTTTTAGTGATATTGCAAATTTTTTCATTATCACTAAACGCAGATTGAATGCAAAAATCTGCACTCAATTCAAATAATGCAAAATTTGGACTTGCAATCGAAAAAGCTGCATACAAATATTGTATCACTAAAATTTAAAAAAATGTAACTTTTTATGGGCATGGCTTTTGATTTTTTTGGAGGATATACATAGGCAAAGCATATTAAACAAAATGAAATATGTTCAATAACGGTATAGTTATTGGCTTTAATTATGAAAAAACCAGTTTTTGATTTTAAATTGAGTGCTACAATTTTAGTTGCACTCAAATGAGTAAAGAAAAAGAAGTTGCCATAAGCTGATGATTGCTTTTATTTAAATCAAACAATTTTGTTTTTTTTTTTAGAGCAAAATTTTTTCACATCACTATCACTCATGTTCAGCGTGGCTTCAAATTTTCAATTCATCACTCAATATCAACAGAATGATTGCAATATTTTTGCACTATCACTAAGTGTGAGTTGAAACTGCAAAATGAGTGCACTACCCCCATCTATGGTTTAGAGATGGTTTATATGTTTACTAATATATAGATTTGTTTGTTTAAACAAATTTTAAACCATAAAGAGAGACTATTGCTCTGATTTATTAGCAACTAGTTTGTAAAATGTAAATACAGGGTATACAGAACAAAAATATAAATTGTTTTTTTTTTTTAACGTTGAATCAATGTCGTTGATCCACATTTGGATTTTTAACTTTGCTAGATTTTGCTCAGGAACTGTTAAGGAGAACTAAAAATAATTTGAGACCAACATTTTTAATTATTTTTTTTTCTGTTGAGTAGTTCGGCAGTAGCCTTATTTTACAACAACAGACTGATCGACTTAGAATAACTTACTATCCAGAATCTGTATATATTACAAATGGGGTCTGAAAATTATATTTCCCATTAACAGTTAATGGTGGTGGAGGGTATAAAAATGGAATAATATTAGTATATTATATACACATCATTTATTTATTTTTTTAAAAAATTGATTACTTTTCCTTTAATCTCTTCAACATTATTTCACTACTTACCCCAACTCATGTAGTGCTTACTTCTATGGGTATCAAACATCTTGGCATTTTTAAATGCTGTAGTATTTTCGCATTTATTAGGTTTCTATTTGATTCTTTTGTGTATAATTTAATGTATTTTTTTTCGCAAATCATGTTATAATCTCAGCTGCTTAAAAAAGGATTTAGTTGAAGCTTTGTGTGTGTGTTTTTTTTTTTGTAAATTTCCTATAACTGTATAAAAAAATTCCAAGCAAATACAAAATATAAAAAACGATTTTAAATTTATTCATATCTTAACTGTCAAATTAGCCAATCACGATGATGTATCACTTTTACACACACAACATTTGTCATAAAGTGAGGGAAAAAAGGGAACAGATAAAAATATATTAAAAAATGCAAGGGTTGTAAAAGTAAACAAATTCTTTTTTATCTTACGGGACACAGTAACGATTTTGAAATCCAATATTAGAAAAAATTTTGATTGAACGAATTGTATGTTGGCAAGAATTCATAAATATTGAATTTTGCATAAAGGGTGAACCAAATTGGGCACCTTTATTAAATTTTTAGGAAAAATATAATTAAATACAGGGTGCTCCAAATAAGACCTACCAATAGTCGTTGTTTATGCTCTTGATGCAGCAATGCTTGCACATTTTAAATTTTATAAAAATGCATCTTAAGAACGAACTTAAAAATTCTCTGCAATGTTGTTTTGGAGATGCATAATTTGCAGGAACGACGACGACTTGAGGCAGATGGATTATTTTCAACACTACTGCACAGGTTCCACGTTGTGTTTAGTTCAAATATTTCCATGAGCTAAATATCAAATATTTCTATGAACTAAGTTGCTAATTATGTGAAGGCAGTGGGAGCTGATCCTGATTTAAAATATTAACGATATTTTCGCTGCGTCATAACAATTTTTTTTTTTTTTAAATTTAAATCGTTAATTTCAATACACCTTTTTTTTAAAGTTAAACAGTTTGTACGTTGGAGTTTAATATACAGATTTATCTGTGTTAGGTTTGGCTCCAAATGCTATCTTTTTTTTTTTTTTTAATTACCTAAGCTAATCCCGCGAAGCTCTGCGCTTGTCTGCAGGAAAGAAACCAGAGTCTCTGGCGGGAATCGAACCCGCAACCCCGACGCTGATAGACTAGCTCACAACCAGCTAGCCTACCGTTGACCAGGATAAAAAAATTCCATAACTTGAAAGGGTTATTGTGTACTGTATTCATAATAAATTTCAAAGATTTCAGTTATAACCTTCGCGAAGAAGAAAAAAACAATTATATTGCAAAATAAGAAATCTATTTGTTTGTTTAACTTTGGAAGGTCTTATTGGCGCTACCCTATACATTGGCCAAACAGCTGCCCAACTCAAATGCTGAAATGTAGTGCGATGCACTTTGTTTTCGTTGATATTGCACCAATTTGAATTTCCTTCCCTCATAGAATTGCCTTGTAGACTCTTTTCCTATGCAGAAATGGGGAGTTGTTAAAAAAAACCCCATCTCGGAGGCCATTTAATATCGATGTGTTCTACACATATCTGGATTTTAAGAGTGCAGAATCGTACAATTTCTCCTTATATGTGATGTAAATACTGCTATTGTTTTTTATTTAGACTTGTGAAATCTTATCCTTAAAACGCTCCAAAAAAAAGAAGAAATCGGGAGAAGTAAATTCAGCCGATTTCGATTTAAACACCTAGAGCGTGGCGTCTCAGGAATAACTGCTATCAACTGCATATACTTTTGTGCTGGTGGTATTTGGTTGACAATCTTTGGTCGGTGAAATTGATGCTCTGAGTCGGTCCGGTATATAGACGCAATTGTCGCGGGACCGTTTTAAAGCCAAGGAGCACAACATAATGAATACAAAGCAGCTCCTTCTGGGATGTCATCGGAGGGAACATCCGAATTACCATCAAACGGAATTTGACTCCCCCACCCCCCCCGAGACATGTCAGAAAAGATATTCGGTGGTATTTTTTTAGGAGGTCATCCCCCACCAGTTGCAAACGAAGGCCGGGACTAACCACGTCGGCCTAGAGTGATATTGGCAAAGGATAGTGCACACGTCTAAACGCATACTGTTCCAGAATATATAGCACCATCACTGACCTTTGCACTATTCAACTGCAGTGCAAACCAAACCCAACTAGAAACAGTGGCCTTATGAAACCGTAAACGTGAGGTAGCACAGTTACTGGACTTTGATTAAGCTGAGTTGGTTGGAAAGAGCGAAGAAGAAGAAAATTAGAAAATAAATACTTGTTTTTCAGGTCAAGCTGTTACAACAACAACAAAATATACTTTTAACCAGTCTTGCAAAAAGTTCTTAATTCCATTTCTAAAGGCGCTTTTACACTATAATACTGATAATTACGACATGCCAAAAACTTAAACAAATTCAAAATGTATAAAAGTTTTATGGATTGCCAAAAAAAAAAAAAAATTTGTTAAGATTTTTGAAAGTCGTATGGCTCTCACCATTTTTTGACAATTATCTAAGCAATAAGGTTTTTCATATTATCAGAGTGGTAGTTTCCTAAAAGCACAAGAAAACATTCAGGGATGGAAAATTAAAATTTTGTTCCAAAATATTTAACTTTAATTAATTTTTGAATATGTATCTGTTAAAATCACAAAAAAAAATTAAAGCGCTCTTAAGGCAAATATAAAAATGATTTTAGTGTAGACGTAAAACGTAATAAAAAAGATTTTCTACTTTCAATCAGACCAAAAATCATTTGATTTTGTAAAAGCTAAAATCTTAAGACTTGTAGAATTGTGTAAAAGGGGCTTAAAAAGCATAAAGTTAACGGTAACATGATTTTTGTTACATTATATTCAAGCAAGTAAATGTTTGTAACGTTTTGATACCTTAATAAGGTGCACCAAAATTTTAAACATTGCGAATGCATTTTTTTCGAAATATATTTTTCGCGTATTTAGCGATTTTCCTAAGTAGGCGATTTTCTTAAGGGTTCTTGTTGCTCTATTATTAACCCTAACACAAAATTTGGTCCTAATTGTGAAGTATCCCAGCAAAAACTTTGCTTACAAAATAAGCAGAAAAATAATGAGAACTTGACGAGACGACTACCTACTTTTCTACTAGAAAAAGTACTTATTTTTGTTCGCGGTGTCCCAAAAGTAATCCCTTATAATTTGGCTAGTTATAACCTCAAAAATAATATTTTTTTTATCCTTAAAAGTTTTATAAAAATATATAATTACAAAAAGAGGCCAAAAATAAGTTATTGCAAATTAATTCAAAAATGTTAAACACACTAATTAAAATTGCTCATATATGCATGAAAGTGTACACAATAATAAATTTTTCGAAATGTAAGAAAACATTTAATAAGGAGAGTTTTGGATGCACAAAATCATTTATAGCTCTAACACTGTAATACAAATGTGTGTAATGTAAATGTTATGTTGTTAAAAAAAATCGTTTACATTATATCGATATAACTACTAGATTTCTAATAACAAAAATATACTGTGGGATTAATTTTGGATCATATTTATGTACATTGTACATAGTTACATACATTTGATTGATTTTTGGATTTTCAAATCAAAATTATTGTTAAAAACGCCTTAAAATATTGGTCCTAGACCCACCTTAAAGTATACCGATTGACTCAGAATCACTTTCTGAGTTGAACTAACGATGTCCGTCCGGCTGGCTGGCTGGCTGTCCATGTAACCTTGTGCGCAAAGTACAGGTCGCAATTTTGGAGATAATTTGATACAATTTGGGACATAGGTTCTTATTGACACGAGGACCAAGCCCATTGAAAATGGGCCAAATCGTAGAACCACGAGGGAAGATAGGGGGAAATTTCTTCCTCTCAGAAACTATCAAACCGATTTTAATGAATTTTGAAACATGGATAGATCCATATCTATATGGACACATAAGCTATACAGTTTTTCAAAAATAGGACCACAAGGGGATGTAGGGGGATTTTAATGAAGTTTTTAAACATAGAGAAATCCATATTTATATGGACACATAAGCATGATGTGTTTTTAAGTACTGTGGTGCTGGGTATCATGTGGTCGGGCTTGACCGACTATACTTTCTTACATGTTTTTTTTTGTAATGTATAATTATGACTTATTTAATATATAACTAATAATCCAAAAAGTGGCGAATAAAGGTACAAAGTAATGAATTCAGGAAGTCATTAAAGGTAGGATTGTTAGTAAAGTTTTTGCTGGGATATGATGAAAAAAGACTCATTACCAGCATGAAAATTATTATTGAAAAAACTAAAGAAGAACATTTTCATTTATTTTTTTTTTTTTTAGTTTCGGACCCATCATTGTCTAGACTTCTGTGGAAAATCCATTGATTAAAAAAAAAAAAAAAAAAAAACACAATATATTGAAATCTATGTGTGTTCTTAACTTTGCAAATAAAATTACTACAAAATTGTGCCATTTGGCAAAATGTGTTGATTATTAAAATAGCTTTAATGAAAGTTTTCTTCAGCCTTATAACGAAAAAAAAACAAACCCATTAAAATTAAAACTATTTATATAAAAATAAATTATCTATTTTGTTAATACTGAAATAAATGATTTTTATGATCTATTAGATCATGTTTTTACACAACAAAAATAAACAAATAATAATGAAAAGTCGTAAAAAACGTTCATTTCTTCTTTTATTCTTTAATAAGACGACGCAACAAAATGTATCTACAAAAATTTTTTAGTTGTTTATTTTAGTTTGACGAAATGAGTTTTTAGTGTGGCAACTACAAAAGCTACAAATATAAATACATTTGAACGTACATATGAGTACTAAATATAATGCAAGGGCAATCGTAAAAGGCATAGTGAACCATTATTAACTATTGATACAAATATGGCAGCCCCATCATCAGAATAGGATGCAGTAGACTAATCATTTGCTCATCCGAGATATTATGACTAACGAAACCTCGAGGCCCTATGCTCCTTATAGGATCGATGGGAACATATCTATATATATAAAAATAAGTTGTCCCATGTTCGTCTTTTATAACTCAAGAACCACTCAACCGATTTTCAAACGAGAACATGCGTTGGAAAGGTCTACTTTCACTGATGGTTTATAATCAAAAAAAAAGTCCCGATAGGTGGTGCTTTTGTCGTGATATTTAAATTTTTTTTTATTGATGGTAGATAGCGCTGGGGTCAAGTTATTAACAAAATTCTCCAGTATTTCATTTTGTATTTTTATTTAGAAAAATCCGAACAGCGCCGGGACCAAACAGCTAGTATATATATAGGGAATTTCCAATTTTTAAATCAATGTCTTCCGATTTAAGTGAAATTTTCAACAAGATCGGTCAAAAAGTTTCTCAAATAGAGGGGGTCAAAGATTGAAATTTGGGAATACAGGAAAAAAAATGTTTCAAAAGATTGATCAAATAGCTATCGAAGCTACTTGGGACAAATTTTGCTTACACCAATAGGTAATAAGTTACATGGCTGAGAAAGAACACTGCACATGCTAAAAATTGATAATTATTTTTTTTTAGTCATAAACACTCGTATCCCAAAAAGCGACCAATACTACCTTAGAGGAAAAGACATAAGCTTTCTTTTGAACAAAAAAAAAAAAAAAACATTCCCGCTAAAAAAAATAAAAAAAGTTTTAAATAAAAAAAAAAAAAATTTTTAAAAAACAAAATTATTTTTTTTAAAAAGATTGATCAAATAGCTATCGAAGCTACTTGGGACAAATTTTGCTAACACCAATAGGTAATAAGTTACATGGGTAAGAAAGAACACCTGTATTGCCAAAATGTCAAAATTTGACCACCTTTACCTCAAAAACTTTTTGACCGAACTTGTTGAAAATTTGTGTCTAAACTACTATTTAATAGGACTAGGCTTGGTGCTAATTTCACCCAAATCGGAAGACATCGATTTAAAAATTGGGTCACTTGACATAAATCCCCCATATATATGTATATATACAAATATCTACAATTTTATTTAGATGTGTACTAAAACTGAACAGAACTCAAGTAAACCTGAGCAAACACTGAAATAGGACTGATTTTAAGATTCTTCCAAAGGGGATATTCGAAATTTTACCTTTGTTCAATCTGTTTCGCCATTGGACGGAAAAAGCCTTTAGCATAACGTGCAAATTAACCAATTGTAAATTGATCCTAATTTTCATCAAAAAATAATCTTCAAAGATGAGGTTCAATTCCGGATGAATGGGTACGTCAACACATTCGCGATGAAACCCATCCCTCTGAGATCCAAGAGCGTCCAATGCAAAATTACTGCTTTGTGTGGATTATGGCTGGTGGTTTCATCGGTCCATATTTCTTTGAGAACGAAGTTGAACAGACCATCACCGCTAACGGTATGCGGTATAGGTCGATGATTACGAACTTTTTTCAATGAATTGGATGAAAACGCCATGTGTTTTTAAAAGACCGGCGCCATGTGCCACAACTAATAACACATTGAATATTTGACACGACTGATAAGAGGGCATGGTCATCTCAGGTGCTGGGGATATAAACTGGCAACCAATACTTTTTCTTGTGTGGTTTTCTTAACAGCCGTACCTACAAGAGCGGAAGGCGGAATTGTTTAGCCACGGCTGTGAGTCTCAATTCTATGCGACTCACCCACAAGCCATAGTTGTCCTTAACGACAACATAACCTACGCCATCCTTCAAATTTAGCCTGATTTATGCGCCAAAGTCATGGAAAATTGCACATTGCGATGATACTTCACACATCCATATATACTTTGTTTTATTTAAATTTAAAGAAAAAAGACTGAACTAGAACAGAACTGAACTGAACTAGAACGAAACTGAACTGGAACTAAACTTAAGATTATTAGAAATTTTGAGCTGGCCCTCGTACATACAAACATGTGTAAGCTCTTGCTTAGAGTATATTTACTCTCATTTATCGCCCACGATGCATTTTAATCACTCATACTACAAACATCGTTTTAACAACAAATTAAAGCAACAAAAACAATAAAAATTGTAACAACACAATTCAATGAGCTGCATAAAAATTAAATGCCATAAACAATTTTTATTGTTAATTTTTTTTTTTAATTTAATTTTACTTTCAATCAAATATCATAAAAGAAAAAGAGAAATTAAACACTATAAAATATTTCAATATTTTATTATCCTGTTTCTCCAAGATGTTTGTGTATGTGTGAAAAAATCTAGAAACATTTTGTTTAAATTTGTCGCGTCCGATTGTAAAATGTAACAGGAATATTGAGTTGTATTAAGAACGTGCATATGCCCGGAGACAGCCAAGTAAAAAAGTATTTAAAATTTATAAATGGGGGTGATGCTAAAAGTGATGTGAGTGAAGCCCCTTAACATTTGTTGCTAAAACCACAAAGTCGGAAAAATACAAAA
The DNA here is from genome assembly GCA_963931875.1 of Pollenia griseotomentosa. Classification (NCBI taxonomy): domain Eukaryota; kingdom Metazoa; phylum Arthropoda; class Insecta; order Diptera; family Polleniidae; genus Pollenia; species Pollenia griseotomentosa. The sequence goes on along the minus strand of OZ007561.1, from coordinate 96,407,936 downwards.
TGCAACAAGTTTTTATGTTGTTTTGATTTCTGTGCTCGTAAACATTTGTGAGGTCGGCCTATTTTTAAATAAAAAAAAATGAGTCGATATTTGATAATTAGAATATACACGAGGGATGTGTGAAAGATTGGAAAGGCGTTGTATATAAAATTTGTATTACAAATCTATTTTGTATTCGGAATGGAACTGGTATTTTTATACCCAAACCACAATAGTGGAGCGGGTATTATGGGTTTGTGCTGATATGTGTGACAAAAAAATTTCAATTTATTTTCTGAGTCGATCTAACGTTGTCCGTCCATCCGTCCGGCTGGCTGGTTGATTTTGGATTGTCCTGAAAATTATTTGATGAAATTTGGTAGATACGTTTCAATTGTCATAAGAATAAAGCCTGTTAAAAATGGTGAGATTCGGTCAATAATAGTCTTTCTTTATCGACCGAACTGGTTTTTTATTAATTTGTACAGACCCCGTAATCAACAAACATTTAGGAATACAATTTTTATTAAATATATATTTTTTAATTAAATTTTTTTTTATGGTTTTTACTACATTTTTGAGAGAAGAGATTGCACATGACCCGCTAAAGACCAAAAGAATTTTTTTTTTTTAATTTTCTGTTAATTTCAAAATTTTTTTAATGCCTTCTGAAAGACTTGGTCATGTTCGGTGTTATGGGGCATATGCACAGTATTTAGTATGTTCAGATATTTGTTTATTTTGATATTAAGAGAAAACATTGCGGTCAAAGTGTTTTATTATGTGTTTAAATATTTTGATAGTGTTTATGAATAAACGAACGCACATTCGTTTAATTTCTGAAATTCTGTTGTAAGAGATGATGTCAGAATCTTGGGAATATTTTCAACGTTGTTATTTAATCAAACTTTTTAAAAATATTTTCAGCTGAAGAAAATTGTCAAAGCTGCCTAATTTGTATAAGCACGAAGTTATAATTAAATGTTGCGTTAAGTTAAGTTTAGCAACCAACTGAGTCAATATTTTTTATTTTAATAAACGAACATTAGCACAAACCTCCCCCCATTCTTAAAATTTTTGCTTATGTTTGTAACACTCGGAAATATTTGTTTTAACTTAGAATATACTTTGTTCTTGTTATAAAGTGAGAGTTAATAAATTATATCATCAATTTCTCATTCAAATATGTTTCTGTATTGGAAATGTATCAATAAAATATCTTTAAAATATCTGCTCACATTAATACTTCTTTAAAATGCAGAGATCTTTCATGCACGAGGTGGAAAGAAGTGTTTTCAGACGTTAAAATTAAAAATTGCTTTTCGTGCGGCTGGAATAAAAGTCAATTACTTGATAAGACAATCAAAGTGTGATTATTACAGTCAAATATTTGAGTCGGCTCTTGGTACAAAGCAAACATGAAAAGGTATACATGACCTTGGAATCGGAAGTACCAATATTGGCAATTGCTCATCAGCTACACAGAAAAAAATATTTTGTATATTTGAAAACGAAAATCGCATATTTGATTAAAAAATTTTTACATTTTCTGCGATGATAAAAATGCTGTATTGATAAAAATGTTTGTACGTACAGTTATTAAATTTTTAGTCAACAACCAAGTTTATTGAGTCAATTAAAAAAAGTTGTTGTCTAAAATTATTTTTTTCAACAAAATGTTTACGTGATTTGTTATAATAAATTGTTGGAAATACACTACAATTTATTATTTATTATATTATTCGCTGGTTGCTTTAGCCAGATCATCCGGAAACCTTTTTCCAAAGACTTTGAAAGAACTAAAGATATACAAATAAAGCTGCTAAAGAATTGACAAGAATTGTAAAAATACTGTTCTTACTTTAATTCAAATATTTTTTTTATTGAATATGAAAAAATATTTAATTATTTCATTATTAATAATGGTTAATTGAGTGCTATTTTGCAAGGTGTAATTTTGATAAATTTTTCATTGAATCAAATTAAAAGTTTGTTGACCTAAAATTTTATTTTTAACAAAATGTGTTGTTTAAAATTTCCATGAGATTTTTTTTTTTCTTTTTTGTTGACCTAAAATTTTATTTTTAACAAATTGTGTTGTTAAAAATTTCCATGAAATATTTTTTTTTGTGTAGACGAACTAAGAAAAAAATTCTCCAAAAATGTTCACCAACTAAAGCATTAATCAAATATAAAAACACTTTTAATTTAAAATTTAATCAAGTGAATTAAGCGTTTTATCAGGTTAATTAAATGTTAAATCAAGTGAATTAAACGTTTAGTTGATGTAATTAATTTTTTAATTAATATCACAAAATTTTTAATTAAAACCAATTTTCAATTTTTTTCTGTGTACATAACTTTTTCTCCCAATTCACCAGCAGTACACAGCTATTAAACAAAAGGACTTCTTCGCAAGTTAGGTTTAACTTTTGTTTGGCGTTTAAGAGCCACGCTTTTTTTTCATTTATTTATTTTTATGTGAAAGTTATAATAATAATTTATTCAACATTTTTTTATTTTTCGAATTTATTCTATGAGCTAAATTTCAGTTATGTATTTTATAAAGCTTTTTTGTAAAAGTTCTATTCCTTAAATTTTTAGGAATGACTTTTATACACTACCAGACTATTATATTGTATTTTCTTGTTACATTTTACCTTAGCTATCTTTTGGAGAGCAATGAAGTATATTGTACGGCCTTCGTCAGCGGGCCAGAAAATGCAGTACATTCTGTTGGTGTCTAATAAAAAAGTGGAGAATTCATTTAACTTATTATGTAGTGCCAACCAGAAGTAAAATATCTTGCCATATTATTTGTCATCACATTTCTCTGTACTTCTTGCATAAAAACCCTAATAATTCTTAGTTTATGAGATCTTTTACGCTCCACTCATAGAAAAATTCATCTTCATTACATCAGAATTGTGACATCAATGTTATTACAAATGGCATTATTGATCCAATGACAAACGTACTCATAAAATGTTGTCTTATTTAATGCGTCATCTATGCATTTTGTGTATTATAAACATTATTTTCATGTTTAAAAAATAAAATAACAAGCAAAATTTCCCTTATTCTATTTGTTTAAATAACCATATCGAGCATGCTTCTGGTGTCTTATAATTGAGAGTTCATCTGTATAGAAAGGTCGGAATACAATATAAGTGAAACAAATGAGTCCTTTCGCGAATGTCATCGCACTGAAGATATTTATTTTTAATTTGACTCCGAATCGTCATTTCGTGATACCGATGTGTCATCCCATTGATGACATAATTTCACCTGATGACAATTTGGCCAAGTGATGTTAAGGCTGACATCACAATGATGAAAAGTGTCATTGGGTCAAAAACGACGACACTTCTCATAGTAATGATGTCGAAATACATCAGGATTAAGACGCCTTTTTTGTCAGTGTATCAGGCTATAAGATGAGAGACATTTCTGACCTACTGTGAGTAATAGAAGGGTTAAATAGCGATACTATAAATCAACGACGATAGAAAGTCCGCTGAACTTTTATTAATCAATCAGCTTTGGTTATTATTATCGCAAAGAGGGGAATAGAAGAAAGAACTACTTATTTTTTCTTTAGATTAAATTCAATAGATTCAGAGGACTCGACCATCATGCGACTTTTTTGTGACTGATTTACCAAAGGCTACCAAGACATGATTATTCCTGAGGTTGTAAGTTGTTCCTTTGGGCTTTTTTTTATATAAAAAGCTGAAAATTTTGATTTTACATTTAGTTTCGTAAAGCCTTGATGTCTAGTTTACATAGTGTTTAGGTGTGGAGTATTTTATATGACATTAAGGTACAGATTCATTTGTTTTAAACTTATAAGCTTTTTTTAAAGGGAATCTACCGCACTTAAAAACAAACAAAAAACTTAAAAGAGTCTCAACAAATAAAATCAAAGTTAATGGACATGAAACAATAACTTAATTTAGTTTAGTTTCCTATAGTTTTTTAAGGCGCCCAGCAGCCAATTCCCTACAAAACAGTTTTTTGTATCTTTTAAAATTGTGTTTAAGTTTGGCACCCAATGAACAAAAACGAAAACCAACTGGACGCAGTTCAAAAAAAGTAAAGTAAAGCTTGGTGGTATGTCAGTAATGCTTTAAATGACACAGACGACACGTTTAAAAGTAAGTACATGGAAAAGTGTCTTATTGCAGAAAAATTAACAAGAGCAAGCACAGGCAGGTAGATGCGCTATTTAATTTGAGAGTTTAATGAATTCGCAAATTAAAATATATAGTGCTTATAAAATTCTACAGAATAACCGACATTTATATTAAATGAAGTCCAAAAGCCTAAACGAATCGAAACCGAAAAACATTAAATTAAAGTTTAAAAAACGACATTACTCTGCTCTTTTTACTTCACACCGGCTCTTCCCAATGATTTTATTTAGCTCATAGTGTTGATGGAATTTGTACCCGTACTCAGCACAAATGTCTATCATCTTAAATCAATCAAATCAGTTGTGTTCCTTTATTCAAGGACGTCTGTTCAAGGGCATTTATACTCATTAAGGGCCTATTTCATCAATTCTATTTAAATCAGTGTTCGAAAATAAACAGTACATTAATGTTATTTATCGTACGTTACACACATCCTGAAACGATACCTATCTTTTAGTGTTTGTTTATACGAACACGTACCTTAATACCGTTCGTAACTATTTTCATTAAGATAACGAACATTGTATAGCGTTCTCTTCTTCGTTATACAAGAGAACAATTGTAGTGGTTCTGTAGTGTTTCTATTTTACATTGATAAAAAATGAGCACAGAAAAAATTTTAGCATCGACCACAGAACGAATAGCTTGTATGTGTTTGTGCACATGTTTGGTTTGTGTAAAATTTTTTCACTGCATTTTTGCTTATTTTTTTCTCGAATTTGTATTTTGTTTTTGTAAACAATTTTTGTTTTTTTGTTCCCATCTTTTTGTTGAATTGGATAAGAAAAATATTTTTTTTTGTGTTCGAAGATTACAAACAGAGAAATGGTTTTTTTTTTATTTAATAATTATTTACTACACAAACACTATTAGAGTTTGTGTTTTCACCAATCTTCCGAACCGAACACTAAGAAACGATGTTTAATCTTTAGTTTGAATATCAATTTATAATAAAATATAGTTTTTCATTTAATTTAATTTTTATTTGATATGAAAATAAAGTACATCGTTAGCTAAAATGCAAAAAGGCGTAACTAACAAAAATATAATTTTACAGGAGAAGCAAAAAACTTTTTTTAATGAAAACTACAAACATGTCAGAAAACATGCATTTATAAGTCGTCCATGGAATTCTTTAAACAATTTTCAAAGGAAACCATTTTATTACATTTTGTTGAAAAAAAATTGGGTCATAACGTAATTTTTAATTTTTAAAATAAACACTCTTGTAGTTACGCCCTTTTGTTTTTTGTTAATAAAAGCGCAATTATTGATCGCAGATGTGTTAAATTTTTTGTTCAATGGCATTCATAATAATCAATAAAAAACACGATTTTGAATTTTTTGTTAGTTACGCCCTTTTGCATTTAAGCTAACGATATGATATTAAATTAAGAATATTTTTATGAATACGGCACACAGTACTTTGTTCCATATGCAAAAATAAGGTGAAACAATGTTATTCCAATGCTTAAAAAAATTACTGCACTGTATTCTTATCTAAATAAATTACATGTAGGCAAAACCTATTTTTATGTTAAATGCGGTTCGCCGCTGCTAGAGGTCGCTTAACTTGTCCTAATTTTTATTACAATTTTACAAGCAAGATTAAACTTAATTCATGTATAAGGCAAAATATTATTAAAAATTTTTTTTAAAGAAGTACCACAATTTTCAAGTAAGTATTTGGTAAAAAAGACATTCTTCTTTGATATGAGCCCACACTTTATTAAAAGTATGTATTAGTAACGCTCCGGATGAATCTTAAAAAAGTGTTGCCGTAACTAAAGCAAAAAAAGTAAAAAAAAAATTTTGATGGACAAATAAAAAAACTGAATGAATACTTTTTTCAATTTTCTCTGCCGTCCAATAAACCAAGTGTCCGCCATTAAGAATCAAAAGAGCAACTAACCACATTTTAGTTCTAACTTAGAGATATATGATCTTTTTTAGATGGCCATTATTTATTATTATTATTTTTTATAATTTATACTTTAGATTTAAAGCTATAAATATTTTTCTGTACGATAAAATGATCCCATTTTCTTTGTTCTATGTTTAAAAATTGACGTTGCAAAGAAATTAACTTCAAGAAAATCTCTACCGTTATTAGACATTATTATTATATTATTTATTATATATTTACTTTAAATTTAAAAAAAAAACTGAGCGCACCGTTTTTTCAGTTTTTTTTAAAGAATATATGCTCCGTTGCGGCTACTATTGATGTACTTGTTTTTTATATTTTTGTATGAAATATTTTAATTTCGAAATATTTGAATTATTTGTATCATTGAAAAATCCTTGCTTAAATTTATAAAAAATTTAATTCATCAACTTTAACATTGTATTTAGATTGCTTTGGATATTTTTAACAATTCAACATAAAAAGTGTTGCCGAATTGATTTTTTTTTGAAAAATGGATATATGGAAGTAACATAAATCCTTTGACGGAATTTTGTTTATTATTATCATATATACCTCCATGCAAAATATTATTAGTCTGGGTCAACTCCTTCTATTTTTGCACTATGTTCTTCTACTTCAAAGTATTGTGCGGCAGTTAGTGTTTAATTTTTTTTTGTAATTTTTGTGAACAAAATTTACTTAAGTATGGTTACTTTTGAAAAAAGATGATGTTAACTTTAAAATAAAGTACATTTTAAAATTTAAAATAAGCAAAAGAAACTTGAGCGTTTTTAGTTTTTGCTTTAAAAAGTACAAAAAATTATAAAAGCAGTATTATGACACCTTTAGCCGTCAGAGGGTTACGATTTGAAATATTTTAATTTTCGTTTCCTATCTTTTTTTTTTGTTGGGACCAGCACTCAGGGATGACTCCTAATAATGCATTGTATTGTGTTGGAACTAAAAAAATAGGTTATGGGAAGTAGAATAGAGGAAGTAGTGTTTGTGAACATCGACTTGATCTTGTTCATTTTGAAAGTGAAAGCGAAGACTTCAGCAGGAAGGTTATTCCACATACAAACAGTCCGGACAAAAGACGAATTTTCCCTGTAATCAGCGGCGAATCGACCGCAAAAGGATGAACTCTTGAGGAGAGACGTGTATTACAAACAAACGTATGGGTTTCAGGAACCAAACGACGATGCTAAATGGAGTCAATAGAATTGGATACCATACTGTTACAAATGAGTACCTTCGCCCTCTTCTGCTCACATATGAGAGTTGTATTCCATATTCGTTTGGATATAGGTGGTATAAATAGTAAGGATATCAGATGGAGTAAAGTATATCTTACACCGTCTTAAAGAACCGAGGCTTCTTTCGACACCTTAAATATATGTTCTATCCATCGGACTTCACATTGTATCCTTATGCTCAGAACATCAAGAGATTCTGATTCCTCAATAATTATACCACCCATATATACAGATGAGGCACCATGATCTATCGCGCGTTTATGCGTCAGCACGCAACATTGGGGGTTTTTGGGCATTAAAATTGACCATATTCGCAGTTTGTCATTTAGAAAAATAAGAAATAGAGTAGGAGAAAGTTTTGTCAACGTTTGTTCTGTGAAAGAATCAATCTGCGAATAAAATTTTGAGTACCGATCGTCGGTTTAAATTCTTTTGAATGCAAACGAGAAATGGGTACTATTTGAAACCAATAATCTCCGAAAAACGTTACTGATTCAATAAGTCAAAACGTTACATATGCACCTCCCTGTAAAAGTATCCTAGATAGATCCTCCAAGCAGGCAAGCACCGGTTTTCCCAGTTTTTTTCCCTAATTCTAGGACTTTGAATTGGAAAATCAAACACAGTTTTCTTTTCCTCTTCGTCATGGCAACTTCTGCAGTAGTCATTCACCAAAACTTTATCTGCCAACTAAATTTTCAAAATTCCCCGGAAATTTTGTCCCAAATAGGAACCTGACTTGCAAAGTTGTTTCTAATTTAAGTAAATATCTTTGAAAATTACTTTCATTAGTTGATGGTCAAATTCAAAACATCTTTAACTTATTCTTTCCGGGATTTTCGTTCATAATGAATTCATTGAACCATTTGAACCGTTCTGTTAAAAGCACATATCCGCCAATATCCACATGATCAACGATTTGGGGGGAGGAGGGGTAGAGTTGTCACCATATTACGATATCGTAATACGTTGCGATTCACTTTCAAAGACCAAATGTTACAATAACTCTACACATGCAACGCATACAAAAGTTGAAATGCGTTAGATACACTGAAATGGAATTTCGAATTTCGAAGTTATAATGAAGTATTTTCGTTAAAATCGATTCATTGGATTTCGTAATTACGTTAAAAATTTTCATTGGATATATGAAAACTAAAGTTTGTCCAAGTCAAACAAAAAATTTTAATTGGGAACATAAAAACCAATATACAAACATAACTATATTCATAAATTAATACAAAATTATAGTTTCCTTAAAACTATGTTAAATTGTTAATTAAAAAATGTAAGATTTAATTATTTCAAACATCCAATGTAATATGCCATTAAATTTATGAAATCAATAATTTTTTTATAAAAGCAACATATTTCAATAATTGAAAAAAAAAATTATTTTTAACATTCAAATAACTCTATAGTCTCAATAATTAAAAGTATTTCGAAAAAGCATGCCTTCATAAATTTAAATTTTCATTATGACAATGAAAATGTCATTATAGTAATGAAACAAATACTTTCAATCCATAAATAGGTATATTATTAGTTTTCTTTGTTCTCTCTTTATGTGGTCTATTTTTTATTATGCGTTAGCAAAAAAAATCAACATAGTTTTTTTATTCAAAAACTACACTGCCCCAGTAGGCAAGCTGGTAGTGGGCTAGTCTATCAGCGCCGAGGTTGCGGGATCGATTCCCGCCAGCGACTCTGGTTAAAAAAAAAAAAAAAATTGAATAAGAACAACTTTGTTTATAAAAAAAAAAAATCCAAAAAAAATTTAGAAAAAAATTAAATAAAAAAAGTCTATCAGCGCCGAGGTTGCGTGATCGATTCCCGCCAGCGACTCTGGTTAAAAAAAAAGTTGAATAAGAACAACTTTGATTAAAAAAAAAGTTTAAAAAAATTAAAAAATAAAATAAAATTTTTTTTTTTTTTACTTTTCTGAAAGTATTCATCCAATAAATAAAATTCATAGATCTAATGTAATGTTTCATTAAATACATTTTGATGAAACAGGTTTCATTGATCCAACGAAGCGCTGCATAGGTTCCTTTTTGATGTAATTTTTCATGGGATTAATATCAAAATTCATTGGTATTCTGAAGAAAATTCTTTCAGTGTACGTAGTGCATTCTACGGCTGTTGCTGTGTTACTTGTTACGTATAATTACACTGATTCTTATTTGTTTACCTATGCATAAAACGCAACAACGCTTCGTCCATTAGTTCAAATTACACATTTAAATTCTTTAGGTGTGGGTCATAAGAAGGTATATAAACTATTGTTTAGTAGGGTACTTTAAGAAACTCTTACAACAGGTAAATAGTTGTAGGTACATGCAACTGACACCAATCTACATAAATACATCTACAACTACTTGTTTGCATTAAAATTAAGCAAACTGCGAAAAAAGCTCCAAGCGCCAATTACAAAAGTCTGCAAAACTTTAAGCCACCTTAAGTTTTAGTTCAAATTCACTTAGAGCTACCAAAGGAGCAAAGAAAGGGGAGCACACTTTAAAGATTTGACAAAAAAAAAAAAAACAACAGAACTAAGATCTAGCAGATTTGTTTGAGATTAAAAATAAAGTTGCACAAACAGTTCAGTTAAAGTAGCCGACTATTAAAAAGTTTTTTTTTCGAAAAAAAAAAAATTCTCATTTGTTCACTAACAACCAAAAGCAATAGTAGTTGGAATTATTTCGGCCGTGGGCGCCAATAATTCAAAAACCAGACAATTAAAGTTTTAGGAAAAAAAACACTACAATTCCAGTAGTTGGTTTGTTATTGCTTCTACTCTTGCTGTGAATTTATTTACGCTTTTTAGAAGAAACAAACAAACGAAAAAATTCTCCAACTTAATTCAGCTGCAGTTTCAGTTTGTGTTCTTTGACGTGGTTTTCAAACAACTTTGTATTAAAGTGGGGGACGGACTGGCTTCACCTGAATTAATTTGCGTTTCGTTTAGTTTAATTAATTGGTTTCGGTTTAGTTTAGGCGTAGTTTAGTTTAATTCTGAGTTACCCAAGTGAAGTAAAATGTTAAAGGTGTCATTAGATCAAATAAATTTCAATGATTGAGATATAAAGTTAAAGGAGTTGCAGTTTAGTTGATGCTGACTTTTTTTTTTTTTGAGGATTTTGTTGGTCTTATTTTACAACTTTAAAAAAATTGTGTTTTTTTACCAAAATTTGTTACTAGAAGAAATACTTTAAACTATTTTTACCTTGAATTCTAAACAGCCACAAGTTCTGTCAAGTTTATATCAATACAATAGAATAATTTTAATACAATTTTACAATTGTAATTCAAGCCATTTCTTAATGACATTTATAAGATACACATCTTGATTTGTTTAGTAATTAATACCAGCCCATACCCGGAGTGTGCAAGTGCGCCAAAAAAATAAAAACATTTTGTATATATGTTGAAAATATGTTTGTTAACTTATTACTTTTATTTTATCTTAATGCTGGCAGAAAAACAATCACCCCTATTATGTAGGTCGTCGTCGACGTCGACATTAATTTTAAGTTGTTGCCACATTAATTCGACGTTAATTTGGTATTTTATAAGAATGTTGTTTCGACGTCGACTTGTTATCGAAAATTTGACATATAAATCCCATCTCCAATTATTTTTGTTTTTCATCGTTATAGCTCACTTTTTAACGCTATTTATGCTATTTTCCGACATACATATTTTTTTAAGCCGATTTAGCTTTTTGAAATAAATCGTAGAGTTTGTTTCCAATTTTGAATTTTTTTCGCGAATTTTTGCCATGTTTTCGATAAGAGATATTTTAACTGTAAGTTTTCTGATTCTTTATAGCTTTAACGTTTATTAATAAAAATAAGTTTTTTCTATCATGCCGCTGTAGCAAATTTCCGTTAATTGAATTTTTGGCATGTTTGATATAATAACAATTTTCACAAATTTTTCTTTTTGTTATTTTCAAACATTTTGTTTTTTAGCCAAATTAGCCATTTTAAATAAATTTTAGGGTTGGTTTCCGAGTTTGCAATTTTCACGAATTTTAGCCATGTTCGCAAAAGAAGCAATGTTTTTCTATAAGTTTTCTGATTCTTTACAGCTTTAACGATTTTTAATAAATATTATACTTTCCTATCATGTCGTTGTTAAGCTTCGTACAGACGATACAATGGTGCAATTGTCAGATGCATTAAATTAGCACATCTGCCAAATGAAAACAGCGTACAATGTTCACACAGTTGCAAGACATTTTTAGTCAATTTTAATGACGACGTTGTAAGATCTGACCACCGTCTGTACGAAGCCTTAGCAAATTTTTGCGAATTTCTGCTAATTTTGCAATTTTTACCGAATTTTTGCCATTCCTTATCGTTTTATGACTTTTAAAAAATTGCATGGCTTTTTTGATATATTAAAAATGTTTGCGAATTTTCGCTATTTTTGCAAACTTTTACGCATTTTCGCAATGTTAGCTCTTTAAGGCGACCGTCTTAAATTAAAAATTTTCGCGAATATTCTGATTTACTAATAAAATTTGTGCCCATAACTTCTTTCAAATTTGCATTTTTTATTTTAAACGTATTTAATAAATTTGTTTACATTTCATTTAAAACTTCTTTTACTTTCATTTGAGTCATCGCAAAATTTTCTGTCGACTAAAAAGGGTGAATTCTACTCGATGTCGACTTAATAGCGCCTTAGAAAATATCAGTTGACTGTCAATAGTAATCGATTATTGTCAATAACGACTCAGAAAATACAATTACTGTTCAGGTGCCGTTGACTGGTGTCGACGTCGACTTTCATAATAGGGTTAAATATTTCTAGTTATTCCGGTAAGTGTGTAAACAAAAAGATTTTTCGACGTTCCAACTCTGCAGTAAGTAACATACAACGGGCCTATACGCTATATGGTCCTTTAAAAAAAAGCAAAGCTTATGTGCCTATCTGAATAGGGATATAACAATATTTAAAATTTCATTACAATATGCTAGATAGTATCGAAGAGGCAAAAATTACCCCCTACCTCCCCTGGTGGTTCTTTTTAATGAAACAGTGCATTTCTTATGAGTCCCTCTAAATAAGGATTTATATTTTCTTTAAATTTCATTAGAATCGGTTAGATTGTTCTGGAGAGACAGAAATTGCCACCTGCCTCCCCTCATGGTCCTAGTTTTGAAACAATATGTAGCTCAAAAACATCTTCACAAAATTGCCTCTCTAATGAAATTGGGCATACATAAACAGCTGTTGGTTTTTTACATACAGCGTGACACATAAGTAACGTTGTGATTTATTTAATAAATAACTTTTTTCCTTTTTATTTTATTTAGCTTATTAAAATTAAAATTATTGTATGCAATTAAGTTTTTAAGATAATATCAGTCGAATGGTGCCCAGTGATTGCTTCGATCTAACGTTCTTTTTGCGGAGCATTTCCCATAATATTCTTATATTTCAGGTCCCAGCGCCCTTAATTCTTCTCGGCTATTCACCTTAAGTTCGATTGGCTTAATGACAAACACTTAACCCTTTCGGTAATCCAAAGAAAAACATCGCCAGCCGTAAAATAGGCGAACGCGGTTGCCAGTAAAAATCAGAAAAACGCTATTATTATTCGATCGCCAAAAAGTTCGCGCAGGAGAGCCATAGTTGGACGAGCCACAAGGAATCACAATTCTGAACTGTTCTCTACCTCGGTCCTTAAAAAATTTTTAATGACTGCTCGGTATTAAATGCCGTTCACATTGAATTGTTCGTCGTCTTTAAAAATATGGTAAGAAAAAAATACTTTTGCATTTAAGTGGGTATTCAGACCTTTTGCTAATTTTCAAAATAAATTGAACAACTTTGGTTCTTTGTTCTGTGCTGAGCCCTTCCATCATAAATTTCCCAAGCTAACTTATTAAATCATAACTAACGCGTCACCCTGTACATATAGGGATTTTGTACATTTTAATAAGGAAACCTCATTTTAATTGAATCGAAAAATTTCAAATAAAAACGGTAAAAAATAAATTGTTAATTTAAATTGTTCTTTTCTAAAATCAAATCAGAAAATGTCCAGAGAAAAAGGCTTTTACGGTTATTTCAATTAAATTTGTTTAATCTGAACTTAAAATGGGCAATCTCATTTTTATATGTTCTTTTCTGAATTCGGTCCGCAAGTTTTTATTTTCGACCGCTCTTGTCTAAAAATGATTTGAATTGTCTCATTTCCAACTGTTTTTTTTTTAGTTTTACAAAAATTTCTAAATTTAATTGTTGAACGAAATATCTCATTTGTTATTGTTATTTTCTGAAGCTAATGGGAAAAATTTTGTTGGTATATCAAAGGGCACTGTTCAGATTTCTTCCGAACCATCCGTTTGGCCATACAAACTTGAGGATGTAGAATTTTTTATTTTTATTTAATATTCCTGTATCACGCAAAAAGAATATTCATGAGCATTGGTAGTAACTCAGGTGAAAAACTAATTTAAAAGCCTTGACATTCATTTAAAACAAGATTATTTTTTATTTATTAAGGGCTAAAAAATCAGAGCAAGTTAAACTCTCTTTTTGGTTTAAAATGTGTTTAAACCAAAAAATCGATAAATCATTAAATATATAAACCATATTTAAACGCATGAAATTGGGCGTTTAAACTACCAGTACAAATCATATGAATTTGCCAACATTTGTCGTAGTGCTGCCACATGTTATTTTTTTAACAACATATAATACATGGGACACTGATTTATGGTTGTTGAGTTTAAACTACATATAAATTCAAGTTTAGTTCAACTAAACCAGCGTTTAAACCATCAGTGAATTATTAGGCATAAGAGTTACAAATACAATTACAATTTATATTCTAAAAGCCGAAACACTCGCACTCATAGACTTGCTCACTGCAAACTAGTCTACCGGGGCACCTTTTGGTTAGATTCTATTGGCACCAGCAATTAAGCACAGCTCAGGTGGGTTCAGTTATAAGTTCCCGTTGTGTTAACATCGTCTCCTACGTTACCTGGCTGTTGACATTCTCACCTAGCCATCCGAATGATTAGCCTGGCGTTTACATTTGCCAGTACTGGCCAGACGGTAGCAATACATGCAAATCTTTTCACTAATACATGCACACTTTTCTAACTGTCTAGCAAATTTAGCAGACAGTAAAATTGGACAGTGATTTGACATTTGCTAACAGTAATTTGAAGTTTGAAGAAAAAATCAAAAATTAAAAAAAAAAAAAAATAATATATGTATTCTGCTTTAATTTTTTATGTTTTAGTTAAGTTTTGTATTTGTTCACACCATATAGTTATTTTTAAATTTGTTTAGTTCATACAAAACAAGTTTAGCTGGACTTGCACTTCAACATTCACGTTTGACATATTTTAAAACGTGAACTGTCTTAAGTACTGTCTGGACGCCTACGTCGTGAAGACAGTTAGTAGTGTTTTTAGCAACTAATATGTATTTTCTCACTGTCTTGCCAGTACTGTCAAATTTAAACGCTGTGTAAATGAAGGAATGGATCCTATTAAAATTAACGCCAGATCCGTGCAATGACAGAGAAGACCTTTCGTCAACTGCTTCTCCTTGTCGCCACAACTTCTACAAAGGTCATTGTAAAAGGGAGCCCTAACCTTAAGGCGTGTTTCCCAATGGGCCAGTGGCCAGTTATAACCACACTTTCCTGGTTTTCCCATATGGGACATTATTTGTGAAGCGGACAACCCAAAAAAAAAATTTTGTTGGAATTCCTTTATATTTGGCATAACTAATATGTATATAAATAAATATTTTTTTTCTATGATGGTTACGGGGTGGTAAAGTGTTGCCGTTTTCAAAAAAAATTTTTTTTACATTTTTTTCGAACCAAAAATTAATCAAACAAAAAAAATTTAAGTGATTCTTATAGAAAATCGATTGATTTTTAAATAAAAAAAATTAATTTGAAATAAAAATTGTTTTTCATCTGCAAAATCGGAAATGACTATTTTAAATCAACATTTTTCTAACTTAGTCCTAATTTTGTTTTTCTAACCGAAATTAGCCTATAGTGTCCTTATTATATTGTAAAAGTTTTATTGTGTAACATCTATTAGTATAAAAGTTATGCAAAATACTTTAAGCCCGTTCTTGTGGTTTTTGCAATGTTGTACCGTAAAAGACAGGAAATGGCGAGTTTAAATAGAAATGTTTCTCAAACTTATTTTTGGGATTTTTTTTTGTGCTAAATTCCAAATTTTTATTTTTGATAAATACACTGAAATTTATTGTTGAGGGAAGCTAGTTGCTATGCCCATTTCCCTGGTTGCTTACGCCAGATCATCAGAAAACCTTTTTTCTAACATCTAATTAATGTTTTAATCTTCTTTTAAGCAAAATAAGCCAGCGGCGTACTTATTACATTGTAAAACTTTTATTATGTGCTCTAATAATAAAAACCGTAAAAATTTGTTCGAGCATACTTTTCGTTTTCTTTTTAACGGACCCCGAGGAAATATGCTGCGGCCCTTTTTTGAGAAATTTGGTTTAAAGTATGATACTTTAAAAACCTGTTTGTAGCAGCAAACTTATTTTCAGATGATGTCTTTTCGACGATAGTATTACCAATGAAAATATCATCGATAGTACATCAAAAATTTAATAGTCTACACCAACAACCAGTCCTTCTCCAATAAGTCATAAATGATTCTAGTTTGCATGATACCAAATATGGCTGATCTGATGCGATTTATCAGAGGCCTCAGCTAAGCAAGCGAATAGGTAGGAAATCTTAAAATGTTTTAAAGGGGCCTTTTCAATATTTTGGCGAAATTAAAAAGGTAGGTAGACCTTTTTCCTCTAGCTTTTTGATTACTGATCAATTAATGTTATCGACAATGAGTTCCTCTTTAAGAAAATAAGAATAACTGTTATTCTCTTAATAGAACTTTATAAACTAAATTACACAATTCAATTCGACAAAATCTAAAATAGTCTTACATTGTCTTATTCCAACTATTCCCATAAAAACACGATCAGTTAATTTTAAACTGTCACGCACCTTAACCGAGCTTAACCTTTGTTTAGTTTTTTTTTGCCATTTATCTGATAACACTGTTTAAACTTTTGATTTTGAAATATTTTTAAACAAATTAATCCTTTATATTCTTAAAAGAATTTTTTTGTATGCAATTTTTATTTTCTGCAGAAAACTTGCAATGCCACAAAAAAAAATGTTCCATACTACTTACTGATTTCCCATCAGATATGGTTGAAATGTCTGCATTAACTTTGCATGATCTTATTAAGCTCGCCTTTAATGATTGTGTCTCTACACCCTGAGTGCAAGTGGTTGTGCGCCAGTTCGGGTGCACTGGTACAATTGAGCCATAATGGAATCTCAGGTATGTCATTAGGCTTTACAAAAGACAAAAGTGAGATACAATTTTTCTTGTATGTTTGTTTAAATTCATAAGTAAGTAAATTAACTAAACTCAGTTTAAGTATTGAGCATTTACGAGTTATTTTACGAACGAACATGTTTACATGATTGTACACCCCAAAAAGTGGACAAATATTGAACAATACTACTATTTGAGCAGGATTGCCATGTGTATTGAGATTAATGTTATTCAACGACCTTTTATGGATTGTATTTCAAACAAATATAATTCAAATAATTTTTGCGTATTTAACAATTAAAGCCTGGTACTCTGTTCAACATTTCACGTGAAATGCTGTCAAAATTCATATGAAAAAAACTTGTGCGGAATATCTACGAAATAATGTTGATGGAGTTGTACTCTGTTTATTTTGTGAAAAAGTTCCGAAATGTTTCTGGCAACATTTTTTTTACAACTGGGAAATAATGTAAGCTGCCTTTATTTCACGTGGAATTTTAAGCAAAAGCAAAAAATATGAACTTAATATTAAAAAAGAAATAAAAAATTAAAATAACACAATCGGTAACAGTTTTTTATCCATATTTACTTTTTTTTATTAAATGTTTTATTAAAAAAAAATAATTTTAGTAAAATACATGTGTCGTTTGTTTACATATACGAAACAATGTAGCATACTTTGAAGGAATAAAAACGTCAAATTGTACAAACTCGCAAGATTGGTAACATTGATAAATGCCAAAATTTTCGTGTGGAATAATCAATGTTGCTCAACATTTTTCACAACTTTGAACAGAGTACTAGGCTTAAGGTATAAAAATAGTTTTTACTTCTTTTGAACACCAATGAACGTCGGTCAATTCCGGCCAAAAACCCACAAATATTTTTTTTCTTTAAGTAAATAGCTTAAATTTGGTATCTAACTTGAGAATAACAAATTTAATCCTTCGCTAAAATTTTGGACATGTAGATACAGGGTTTGGAAAACTAAGCATTGACGACCCAAAAATATGGAACAATATTAATAAAACGGGTATGGGAGGTATAATTCCTAATGATCTTTTTTATTAGTAGTTTGTGGAATATCTATGTATTCTCCTCTCCTATATCTTTATTTTTGACTAACTGAGTAAAAAACAAGTTAAAGTGCAATATTCTTTGATACCCTCCACCTATAGTTAGAATATTTCAGGAGTGGGCTTTATATCGGAGCTATGGTAAATTACACAGTGCAACACGAAAAAAATAGCCATATACGGACACCACTACGTGATAAAAGACCGAAAAAAAAGACCATTGTCTCCCAGTTTTGCCCAAAGTCATGCACTTTTTTATGGTGTCATTTGTGTCATTTTTGCAAGAAAGTGATAATTTTCTCAGGCTCATATCTTGCAAACCGTTAGAAATTTTGATTTACCCTCTGAGACAGAGCTATAGCTCTTGCCATAAAGAACAAAAATTGTGAACATATAAAATCAAAAGAACTTCATCTTGAAGATCAAAATCGCAAAAAACTGTAATTTTTTTTTTCGATTTTTTCGATTTTTTTTACCTTTTTTCCTCTGTCCAGGTTCATAGATAGCAAACCGCTCAAAATTCAAAAAAACAGTTAACTACAAAAATATACCTAAGATCTCAGTAAACAACTTCCTAGAGCATATGAGCTTCCTATGAATGATTCCTAATACCGTTTAGGTAGCGCTTAGGTAGCCGCAAAAGTGAACAATTTCCCGAAAATTTTTTTAATTTATTTGTTTTGTCTTTACTTCAACATTGAGATACTATACTATCTATAACCATATACGGACACCACTACGTGAAAAAAGACCAAATAATAAAACATGCACTTTTTTATGGGCCCCAAAGATTTGGGGCCTCGGTGTCATTTTTGCAAGAAAGTGATCATTATCTCAGACTCATATCTTGCAAACCGTTCGAAATTTTGATTTACCCTCTGAGACAAAGTTGTAGCTCTTGCCATTAAGAACAAAAAAATTTAACTGACATGGTTCAATAATATGTATACTTTATGGCGTCTTTGATGGATAGTAGAAAAGTTCCACACGGAATGACAAACTTAGTATATCATCTTCACAACTAGTTGTAGTGGGGGGTATAATGAAGTCATATTCTACCAATTAACAATGATATACGATAAGATTGGACCTTAAATGGCGGTGCTATATATGGGGCAATCCAAGTCAAATCGGACACTTTGGAGAAAACATATTTTTTGATTTCTTTTATTTTTAACTGTGTTGATGTTTCTTCTCAGCAGCACATTTCAGCAAATTTGTTACACAGATATCGAATATAAAAAAAAAATTGCGTTATAAGAAAACTCTTTCAATATTTCTCCAAATAGAATAATAACTACACTTAGATCTCGTTTTATGCGAATTTTTTTTACACGCATTCAAATTTATGCGATTTTTAAATTAACGATTTATTTGTTTAGAATTTTAACAGAAATTAGTATTGTGGTTATTTTGTTGAACTATTTATGGTTTTTAATCCAAGTTTTTAATATTTTTTAATTAGGCTCAAGTTCATTAAATTTAATTTTCATTAAATTATTTTTATGAAGAAAGAAATTTTACAACATGAAAATTACTTAAAATTGTTATTGATAATCTTTCATTCTTGACCGTGGCCGGGATTCGAACCGCGGCCGGCAGGTTCCTAATTAAAAATATTAAAAATTTTAACAGATTTTAAAATTAAAGATGTTTATTAAGCTTTTTTACCTTTTTTAGATTAAACCAAGCTTGCAACGGTGATATAATCGTTAAAGTTTGTTTTATTTTAAGTTTTTTTATGCATATTCGATACGTATGTATGAAGAGCACATAATAAAATTTTTACAATATAATAAGTCCGAAGGCTTATTTCGGAATAGGTCGGAGTTAGAAAAATTTCAATTTAAACTCGCTCTTTCCTGTCCTTTATGGTACAACATTGCAATAACCACTTGTACGAGTGTAAAGAAATTTGCATAAATTTTAACTAAAAGAGGTCCCATAATAAAACTTTAACAATATAATAAGGACACTATATGCTTATTTAGGTTAAACAAATAAAAAATTGTAAGCAAGTAGTTAAAAAAAATTTGATTTAAATTGGTTATTTCGGGTTTTGCAAGTGAAAATTTTTTTTCAAATAAATTTTTTTTTTAAAGATCAATCTATTTTCTATAAGAATCTCTTGAAATTTTTTTTTTGTTTGATTAGTTTTTAGTTCGAAAAAATAATTTAAAAAAACATTTTTTTTTGAAAACGGCAACACTTTACCACCCCGTGAACTCGACAAATAAACATCATAGAAAAAAAATATATATTTCGAACCCTTATTCTACTACATGGAACTATAGTTATGCCAAA
Source organism: Pollenia griseotomentosa (assembly GCA_963931875.1). Classification (NCBI taxonomy): domain Eukaryota; kingdom Metazoa; phylum Arthropoda; class Insecta; order Diptera; family Polleniidae; genus Pollenia; species Pollenia griseotomentosa. The sequence continues at coordinate 96,387,842 of OZ007561.1, read as the reverse complement.
TATAAAAGAATTCCAACGAAATTTTTTTTATTGGGTGGTCCAAATAATGCCCATATATATTTTTGTTGATTTCTTTATGCGATTTTAATTAACACTTTTATTCAAGCGGTTTTTCAGAATTTTGGAACGAATTATTAGTTTTTATATGAAGCTAGAATATCGTTTCATGCGAATTCGATTTATGCGATTTTTTTTTTTGGAAGGCATCTATCGAGACCTGAGTGTACTATTTTTTCTGATGTTTTGAAATTTGTTAAAAAATTTTTTTTCGATATAAACAACTGTGCAACTTTTTTTTGTTATTTAAAAATAAATAATTATTATTTTTTTTTTAATTTTTTTTTTTAAATTTTTAAAAACATTTTCATTTTTTGATGAAGAAAACTTTTTAGCAATTATTGTACCAGCATTAGAAGGAACTATTAAATGAAGTGTTTGCGTTTCCGGAATTGATTTCAAAGTTTGTTCTGCTTCAAAATACTGCGGTTCTGGAGAAAATTTTACTTCAATGTTTTGTAAATTACTCGGGTCGGATGCCTATTTGACAATAATTTTTTTAAAAAATCAGTCATAATCCTTCGATATACGTACACAGCAATTGCATCATGATTGTTACCATCAGAAATTATGACCAGACTTCGATGAGTGAGTTCTTCATTATGCTTGAAATAAATAACTTTCGGGAATATGCTTGCCTGATTATTATTCCAACGAAAACCGGGTACTGCGTTCTGTATAACAAATGCGTAATTTTTAGCAAAACCACAAATCACCACAACTTCATCTTCTTTTAAGGATTTTTTGATTTGTTTTAAATAAGCTGATTGTTGTTTTGCTATAAAATCATGTTTTAAAAGAGTGGCAAGACGATTGCAAAATATATCAACGAATTCCGAAGAGTTTCTCAGAGTGTCTCGAGGCTGCAACAAGAGTTAGATATCCAATACTTTTACAAACTATTTTCAATAGCATTATTATCAAATACGTGGTCTAATATATTTTTAAGGACATCGATTCCTGCACAATCAAAACATTTCCCAAAATAACAACTTGATAACGGAAGAGGACATAGAATCCGTTTGAAGCAGTCACTTTATTGCACTAGAGGTACTGTTTCGTTATAAGTTAATACTGCTAAGTAAGCACCTATCATGAAATAAAATTATATGTGCACAAAAAGGTGAAGGATGCTATGATGAGTAATATATTTTGCTTAGATTAAAGAAAAAACCGTATTGAAATAATTCTTAGATTTTATATTACTATTTAGACTAAGCCAACGTAAATAACAAAATAAATGAATTAATATTGAAAATATATCCTGCGAAATCCTAGAAAATTTTTGCACAGTGGTTTATATCGAATTTTTTTTTTTTTTTTTTTACAAATTTCAAAAAATCAGAAAAAATAGTAGTTATTTGAATCCCACAACCAAATGCGCCTTAAAATTTGTGGAAAAAAATCATAGCTTAATACAAAAAAAAATGCAAGAAAGAAAGTACAAACAGTGAAAAAAAATTATTTAAGATATTAAATATCGAAAATCGCAACTAAGCCCACCGTGCAAAATGTTTTTCTACTTTAGAAGAAAGAAAAGAAATATTGAAAAAGTTAAGGCTCAGTTAGTCTTTACTTTCTATTCTGTTACGAATCAGCTGATATGTTTTTGTTATTTAAAAACCTGTGAAATTGATTAGTTTTTCTGTTCTGTTGCGGTTCTGTTTCTTAAAATCAAAAACTTGTTAAGTAATTGTACGTGACAGCAAAATAAATAATAAAATATACATATTTATATTGAAATAAACTATTTTTTGATTTTAAGATTTCACAAAATTTAATTTCTTCAAATTTATGTGCATTAAAGTTATTGAAATAAAACAATGGACGGTTCAAAACTAATAAGTTTGCCATAAATGGCTGATAAGTTGCTACAGAAAAAGTAGCTATTACAATTTCATAATAGAACGGCACGGAACAGAACAGAAACAGAAAGTAACGACTAACTGAGAAAATTCTGAAAATTTTCTGAAATGTGCTGCTGAGAAGGAACATCAACACAGTAAATAAATCAAAGGAAATCAAAATATATTTTTCTCCAGCTCTCCGATTTGACTTGGATTGCCCTATATCCCTTTCAGACCTGCCGCTAAACTACTGGGAATTTTTTCATAATTTTTGGAATATATGATCTCTATATCTTATAGAAATAAAATCATTATTTAGGTTTTACCATTTTTTATCCTTCAAGGATTTTCAGGACACGCACAATTGATGCATATCGTTAAAATTTTTAGCTTAAATGCATTTTTATTCCATAAAATGACTTTAGTTGGTTTGGAAAATTAAAATTTATAATTTTGTTTAAGTTAAAATATGCCCACTTCACTATTTGTAAACGATTAGTACTTTTGTAATTGAAAACACAACTTTCATTTGGTCAAAACTGAAATGTGGCGCAAGAATTTCGCAATGATTAAAGTAACGGTTAAGCGAACAGTGGATAATGTGAGAAACAAACATAAAAAACAACTAGAGCAATTGGTGCATGCCGGTGTATTTGGCATTTGTCAAATAGAAGTGAAAATATTTAGAGCGAAACCCACCTGCGTAATCGATGCATCACGGTCTGAAAGGGATATATAAAACATAAAGCGCTGTATTTTAGGATCTAGAAAAAAAATGTTAAAGCTCTTTAAACGTCATACATATACCTTTTATTCTAGGGAGTGACTGATGTAATTTTTTTTTGGTATTGGGTTCTATCTGCTTTAATGCAATATGTATGTGAAAATAAAAATGGGCTTAATTTTGAGACGTGTCATACACTGAAAGAATTTTCTTCGCAATTCCAATGAATTTTGACATTAATCCCATGAAAAATTGCATTAAACAGGAACCTCTGCAGCGCTTTTTTGGATCAATGAAACCTGTTTCATTAAAATGTATTTAATGAAACATTACATTAGATCTATGAATATTATTCATTGGATGAATACTTTCAATAAAGTAAAAAAAAATTTTTCTTATATTTTTTTTTTTTTTTTTATTTATTTTTGTTTTTTTATTTATTTTATTTTTTTTCTGTCTCTGGCGGGAATCGATCGCGCAACCTCGGTGCTGATAGACTAGCTCACTACCAGCTAGCCTACCGGGGCAGTGTAGTTTTTGGATAAAAAACTACGTTTTTTACTCAATTAAGAGCGGATATATGAGATTAAATTGTCAATAACAACAATAACAAAGTTGATTGAAAGTGGATTGAAAGTTTTTGTTTCATTACTATAATAACATTTTTATTGTCATAATGAAAATTTAAATTTATGAAGGCAATTATTAAAATATGTTGCTTTTATAAAAAAATTATTGATTTCATAAATTTAATGGCATATTACATTGGATGTTTGAAATAATTAAATCTTACATTTTTAATTTACAATTAAACATTTTTTTAAGGAAACTATAATTTTGTATTAATTTATGAATAAAGTTATGTTTGTATATTGTTTTTTTATGTTCCCAATTAAAATTTTTTGTTTAACTTGGACAAACTTAAGTTTTTATATATCCAATGAAAATTTTTAACGTAATTACGAAATCCAATGAAGCGATTTTAACGAAAAGACTTCATTATAACTATGAAATTCCATTTAGACAGTGAAAATTTTCATTTAACCAATGAAAATTTTTTTATGAAAATGATTCATTCAATATATGAAGCATTTTTCTTTCAGTGTAAATGTAATACAAAAAGCTAGACATACCAAGTTTTAGAAGGACTTTCTTGACACGTGCTAAAAATTTTACGTTTGGAGAAAGGATCCGGTATGGCATAAGTGGCGAACAGAATTAAATGTCGGATTAAAAGTCACAAAAGGCAAAACTGAAGCCATTGTCAATCCATAAACGATATGGATATGATGAGATCGGACTTAATATAGCAGCAAAAAAGCGCTGTATTTGGGGGCATAGGAAAAATTGTTGAATGTTTTAGAACTTTAATTGACATATCTTTAACTCTAGGGGGTGGCAAGCACAACTTTTTTTTGACAAATGTACAGTTGGTTTTAAAAGTCTTTTTCATATGGTTTGGTTTTAAAAGTCTTTTTCATATGCTTCAAACACCAAATTACAAAGTGTTTTACTTATACTGTCATTTGGAAAATTTTGAGTGAATACAGTATTGTTGAGCAAGTGCGATATATAAAAACATTTCATAATTTAAATCATACCAATATAAACAATTTTAAGTTTCTTAAAAAGTCATACGCACTCACGTAAGAAAACATGCGTAATTTTAAATGATAACCAGGGAAACCAGAAATATGCTCTTAAAAACGCGTTTTATGCGCATAAGGTATGCAGTATTAACAAGAAAATATGCACTGACAATTTATAAAAAAAAATGTGCCCTTAAAAAAATCAAAAATTGCTCATTTGAAGACAAAATATTCAACAACTTAATAACAAAATTTAAAAAAAAACCTCAAAATATTACCGCTCTTGTATTAAGTTAAAATTCATATGAGGGATGTTTGCGCGGAATATTATATAGATATTAACATCAATATGGGGTTTTGTCTTAAAGGGATTTTAGATACGATCGCTAAATTATTAATTAATGTTAACATTTGAAAGAAAGTTAAAGCGATTTAAGGACGGGAGCTTTAGACAAATGTGAACCGATTTGAAAACAATTTAATTTGCAGTAAAATATTATTTAAAGCTTATTAATTAAAATGTTTACGCACACAAAGATACTTATTTGGAAAGAAGTTTTATGGGGAATATGTGAAACTATAGACCGAATCTCAACATTTAAATAGACTTTGTCCATATTTGATTAAATTTGGAGCTTGTACTTTGCGCACAAGCTAAACATGGACAGACAACCAGCCAGACGGACGGATAGACATCGTTAGATCACTTTAAAAAGTGATTCCGAGTCGATCGGTATACCTAAAGATTGCTCTAGATTTCTATGTATTATATATTTTAGAGTAAAAATTAAATGTAGGCGGGCGGCGAAATTAAAGCAACACGTTGGTTATACAGATATTTATTTAAAACCGAAAAACCTAAAGGAATTAACCAAAACTTCGATAAAAAAATGTTTTTTCATTTGCTGCAAAAGCTCTTGTAGGCATCTAAAAAAAATTAACGTGTATCAAAATATGTCTTAAAAGGCAAAATATGCGCAATAAACTTAAAAAATGCTGCGAAAATGTTCGTTTAACTAAATTATCCACAAAAATGCTGCAAACTGTAAAATATTCAAAAATATGCACTAACAAGTCGATGCCAAAATTCAAAAAAGCTCTAAAACTGATAAATATATTGTTTGTGCCTACATTGGTCGCACAAGGAAAAACATGCAATTGCATATTTATGGTTTCCCTGATGATAACTTTTCTTATGTTCAATATGATTTAAACCTCGTGATTTACATGTATTCGCACAGATGCTGAAGCCAGCTCATTCACATTATTTAAGGGCTTTTATACGTTCACGCTGGTGTGTGTATCCCACAGAAAAATATTGGTCCCGGACCCACCTTTTAGTATACCGATCGACTCAGGATCACTTTCTGAGTTGATCTAACGATGTTCGAACGGCTAACTGGCAGTAGTCTGTCCAATACAGATTGCAATTTTAAAGATAGTTTGGCACACAGCTGCCATAAGGACGAAGCCGTTTGAAACTGGTAAGAATTTGGTTCATAATTTCAAATGGCCCCTATTCAAACTTCAGCCGGAATATAGTCCTTGGGTCCATACACTTTCTTATTATGCTGGTATTTAGATTAAGTTTGATCCAAAAATATTTTATTGCAATATTGATAAACTTGCCAAATATTATTTCAAATCGGTCAATATTAAAACGCCATAATTTTTTTAGAAATGTGGGCATTGATTTACAATTAAACGACGATAACTTTTATAATTACAACTACAATGCCACTTATTTTAGAACAAAAGGAAGAAAAACAATTTTAAAGAATCCTTATGTCTGACCAAGTCATAAACGATACAGACTTCACCGTTTTAAGCATAGGGAAACTTTTTAACCGATTTTATCTCCTTTGTGACCACAGTACTTTCAGCAGGCATGATATTTTACTTTGTTATAAAAAAGATTTGGTTTTTAATTTTGTATATAAAGTTTTTTTTCCGAACAAAAGTTTTATAATCAGCTGGTAAGAATTTTTCGGCGACCTTAAGTGCGATCGCACAGGTCTTACGACCCTTAAGACGGTCCTTACATCCTTCTTTAGAATTTGCAACTTTACAATAAATCGTTGTTCTAGTGTACTATCAAATCATAGGGAGAGATATTAAAAATGCCAGAGCAGAGACCAAGTTTCAATCATGTATTTAGGTTGCTACCTGTGTGTAGGTGTGTTGGCTTTATACGGTATTAGAAGAATCTCTTTCGAAGACTTATCGACTTTTGGCAACACTGTCAACAAGCTGTGTACGAGTATACAACAATTTAAGTTTACTGAAAAATTGAAAAACATGTTGTAAACAAGATGTAGCACATTATTGTCTGTTTTAACGATCGATTTTTTGCGGATTTCTTACGATTTTTTTATTTCTTTTTTTATTTGCAGATCTTAAAGGATTCTCACTCACAGTGAGACACTGGCGCTATAAAAAGAGGAAAAAACACAATAATTGTCTATAGATATAAAACAAGCCATAATACAATCATGTAAACTACAACAACAGCAACAATAGTTGTACAAATATTCGTATCTGACATAATAAGCCTTTATTTTGACCAGACAAATATCTCAGATTGCCATGTATGCCCTCGTATATGTGTGGATGTTGTTGGTTGTGTGGAGCATGTATGGGATGCGAGCCAGCTAGCGTTTAGTGTTGCAATGTTTGAAAGCGTTGAAAGTTTATAAAAAAAATTAAAGAAAACAGTTTGTTGTCGCAGTTTGGTGTGCAGCAGAACACACACTCACTCACACTCGCACACAATTGATTTCGATGTCGTTTTTGTATGGTTTGCATTTCTTAAGATCATCTCATTAAGTTTAACATAAAAATTGTTGTGTTGCATGCAAGATTTATTTTTTTTTTTTTGTTTCTTCTTCTGTTGTTTGCAATCGTTGTCGCTGCTGTTGTTAGTGTTGTTGTCGATCGATGTATTTCTGTTGTTTCTGTTCGGCAAAGGAGTTGTAGAAACCAACCAACTAACAATAACATTAAAAAGTATTTAAAGGATCTTTATTTTGCTTTGTCGAGAAAAAAAAGAGAAATACATACAAATAAAAGATGCATTCATCGATGGCAAAGATCATTTTTTTCGATACTTACCAACTTTAACATTAGTCACACACATCCAGGATTGCAAGCATAGATTTGTGTTTTTAAGTTCACTTCCTAAAGGAGCAAGATATGTTGGTTTTATCATTCTATTTGTTACACTTCGACATTTTTTTTGAAACACTAAATAACTTTATGTGAGATAATCTAAGACTTTATAAAGACGATATTTCTATACTCTACCGAAATAAGGGTCTTTGGATTAAAAATTTATGAACGAGGATAACATTTTAAAGAAACCACATGTCGTCCAAGTCTATGTTTTCCAATTCGGGCCAAAAATAATCGGTAATCATGGCGCGATAAAGACCGCCATTCACAGTAACGTGACGATCGTTATTGTCGTCGAAAAAATATGGCCCAATGACGCCTCCGGCATGCAAACAGCACCAAACAGTTATTGTTTGTGAATAAAGTGGTGATTTTCACCAAACTAATAACGCGTATTTTGCTTATTGACGAACCCATTGAGCAAAAAATTAGCTTCGTCACTGAAGATGATCTTGCAGATGAAATTCATCATCTTGGCTCATCTTCTCCAGAGCCCAACCGGAGAACGTAAGTGGCGTCAAATGGTCCATCGGCGTCAATTCTAGAGTCAGCTTGATCTTGTATGGGTGTAAACTAAGATCTTTACGTGAAATTCGCTATAAAGTAGTCTTGGCGGTGCCCAGTTCTTGAGAACGCCGCCGAATCGACTGATTTGGATCGTTTGCAACGGACGCCTAAACTGCATAGACTCGAGTTTTTGTACTAAACTTGTCATTTCTTGTCTACTAGGGCGAGAATAACGACCGCAAATTGGAGTTAACGCTCTTATAGTTGCAGTCACCGACTCCGAATTTCGGTAGTACATTTTTTTAATTGGCATACGTTGTACTTTATCATGATGAAAATGTTGAATTTACTGAAAAATAAGAAAGTAACAGTTAGATGATCAGTTAAATAGTTCGTTCACAAATTAAATTCAAAGTTGCTAAGAACCTATTGGGAAACCAGATATATATTAAATTCAAAGTTGTCAAGTACCTATTGGAGCGTGGCTAACCATTTCGACTGAGCGTAGCCAGACCGCCCTTTCAACATTAATCTAATGAATCGCTCGCTCTTAATCATGTAAACTAAAGTCTTAACAAATTTGTCTATACATGATAATTTGCAAGATTTTAGTGATCATAAATGTCAAGAAGTGGGCGCTCATATTGCGTTTGACAGAAAACCCTTTTGTAGGATCTATCGCGGTTAAAAAAACTAAGTAAATTTTACATATCCACAGTATAGGTTTACATTAGAATACAACCCGATTTAACAGATTATACCATACATGATGTTTAATACACCTTTTCCAAACAGTTGTAATTCAGAATGAGTCAATTATAATTCAGATTAGTCAATTGAAATTCAGAATGCGTCAATTGTAATTCGGATAAGTCAATTTTGATTCAGAAAATAATAAATTAAATAAAGAAAAATCGTTAAAATAAAATACCAGCCTCTCTTTTTCACCTAAGGCCCTATTCTCCGATATTAAATCCCATTGAGAATATTTGGTCTAAAATTAAAGCCTATGCCAATAGCAACATTCAAACATTCATGTTCCAAATATTGTCAGTCCTGACGTGAAAGATTAGCCAACGGCCACCATAACTGGGAGTGATTGCGCTCGTGCTATGTATTACTACAAAGTTCACCTGGAAATTAAATACATGGCGGTCGGTCACTAACAATGGTTCACAAATTTTAAAATTTTTTGCTATAACCTTTAAATAAGATGTTTTCTACGGTTAATCGGGGCCGGGCGGCAGAACACGAATATGGCGCTCATTTATTTCTCTCAAGAACCATTTGGAGATATTCGCGAAAATCGTGATTGTTTTGGAGTTAAATTAGGTATGTTTTTCCAAAAATCTCGAGAATCTGAATTGTACAAAATTGAAACTGTTGAATAAATCGCACACCTAAATCAAAAGTGACTCAACTCTGACAAAATAAATCAATGTTTATATTAATTAGTTTTGTGGCAGTTTAGAATTTGGCGAAATTGTCAAAAATTGAAAAGAGTTAATCTAAAGTGACATAACTTAAAATAATTCGGTAACTTGTGCAAATAATACATCATCAAAAATGACACAACTAAAAATTGTTGATTAGGTATTTAGTGTATAAATATCTAAAACAAAAAACTTTTCTGTATGGATTTTCTACTAAATGGTCTAAAGATTTGTTTTTTTACTATTTTTTTTTTTTTTTTAGGTCAAAAACATTTTTTTTCGATTTCTGAAAAGTTAAGTTTTTTGAGTTGAGCCACTTTTGAGGTGTGCGAAAAATGTTTTTCCTCTTGTAGCCCACGTTTAAAAAGTGTTGATCGGATTAAAATTCAATGAGTAAAAGGCATTTAGATTTGAAAAAATTGCATTAAAAGAGAGAATGAAAATATTCAATATTGAAAAAACGTAAAAAAAATATTTTTTTTTTAAATCTAAAGTGAATTTTTATCCGAGCAACACAGTTTAATTGTGTGCTGAAGGAGGAAAGATATGTTTATAAAACAGCTTAAATTTTTTACAATTCAGATGAATAATTATTGCGATTTTTCTAAATAGCTTAAACAACTGCAGAAAAACACGACGAATATCTCGAACTCGAATCGAAAAATCGATGGCACAATATCGATTGCTAAATCGACCCGCCGTAATATACATACTTAAAAAATTCAACGAAATACTACATACCTACACTCAAATGAAAAATTAATCCATCCGTACTCAAATCAATCTGAAACGGTGTTAATAGTACGGTGAGTATGAATTTTCTTGAATCAAGTGCTGAAAGATGGATTCAAGTACGGATTTTCAATCGCAGTTTCGAGTTCGCACTTGAATTACTCCGAAAATAAGATGGATTTAAGTAAAACTAAATCGAATCAATGTCAAAATGCGCTTGATTTAAGAATTTTAAAGTTGATTCAATCCCGAATTCCTACTAAAAATAATCCGAAAATGAGATCGATTTAAGTAAAACTAAGATTGAATCAATTCGAAATGCGCTTATATCAAGAATTATAAAGTCGATTTAATCCTAAAATGTTACTTAAAACAAACCAAAAGTAAAATTAGAAGGAGAATTTTATTATGATTAATTCACTTACCCGTTTTACACCTTACAGAATTTCAATAATAAAACACCAGCATCATTCCCGATATGGTTCTTATTTTAAGAACTTAATGTGCATATATAACTTAAAATATAAACTAAATGAGAAGCAAGAGTTCTTAATTTGACTTTTTAAGCATTAAAATAATGTGTTTTCGTCGTGTTCTGTTGTTTCTACACACAACAAGCAAATCATTTTTTAACTTCTTGTGTGTTGATGTTGTAGTGTCTCCAACAAACTTTGATAACTTAAATGAGATTAAAACGCTCACTTTGTAATTTTACTCTCAGAGTGGCACTACCAATGATTGTTTTAGGTAGGTTTTAGTGTTATTCGTACTTGAAAAATTGAGTACGTACTTAAAGGAAATAAAAAAAAACTTAATTTATCCCGAGTGTTTTTCTTTCTGTGTACTACTTACGAATTTATTTATCTCTTCAGTGCACATTCTTTTATTACAACAAAATAAAAATAACTAGTTTATAACATTTGTTTGATTTCTCAATTACAATTGACAATTTATGATTTACAATTGACACATTATCTACATTACAATTGCTTATCTAAATTTGAATTTACCCTTTCTGAATTTAAATTGACTAACTTGAATTACAATTGACGCTTTCTGAATTACTATTCACGTCTTCTGAATTACAATTGGAAAAGATGTAGTAAATATGATATTAATAAAACACATTTATGTTTTGACAGTGGCAGGTATTAAAGATTCGGCATAGCTGAATATAGTTTTGTGACTTATTATATCTGCCTACTACAAAGCTAGGGTAGCAAACCATTTGCTAAAGCGGGCTCATTAAAATCTAAAAGTTATCCAAAAGTAGATCCATATGTTGGTTAAATCCGTGAAAATGATTTTGGATATACAGCATAATCTCCCTAATTGGACACCTTCCTTAAGCACACACCTCTTTCGACGGGCACTGTTACCTGGTTCCGGCAGCTTTCTAAGGAAAGCATTTAAGTTGTTGATCTTTTGAGAGGCAATCCTTCTTGTACGAACATATTTTGATGGTGTCTTCGGTATCTAGTAAAGAAAGATACTACTGTATGTGATTCAATTTTTGTTTTTGTATCATTTGGAAAATATCTGAAAAAAGTCATGTTTTCAGGATATAAAACCAACCAGATAGTAGTTGGCATTTATCTAGAACAGTCTGAACAAATGGTTTTTGTTCTTAATTTTACTTTAATCGATATAAGTTGGCCAATTAATTTATTTCCCACGATCTTTTATTAATGCTATTACAACCCACTAAAATTGCCAATATTGGTCAGACCTGCTAAATTAAAAAAAAGCCACCACATTCAAGCAGACTTACGAATATGTGATGACAAATATGTGTGCCACCGTACACGACATTACTTAAGTACTTTTTATCGTACTTATTTGCCTTCTTTAGAAGCTGAAAACCAAAATTAAATATAAACAAAATGAAAAAAAATATACAAAATATATTTTTAAATAAGTTGTTATTGTTTGTTTTTAGCTGTTTAAAGGCTCATTACGAGGTTGAGTCATTTTAGTTATTTTTTTTTTTTTTTTGTTTTGGCTTCTTTGCAGTTGCTGCCTGCCTCTTTAAAGCTCGTTTAAACAGATGAAGTGTTGCTGATTGCATGCCATTGTTGGTTGCATGTGTTTTTTTTTTTATTTAGAGGGGAATTGAAGTATGTGCAGCAAGGAAGGCAGAAAGAAATAATCGTGGTCAAAAATGTTTTTGGCAACGCACCTTAGTTAACATGTATTATTGATATTTTTGGAGTTTTTTTTTCAAATTTATTTTTAAATTGTGTTGACATTATTGTTTAAATTTACAAAAAGCAATAACAAAAAGATTTACTTCAAAGATTCATTAAAAACAGATTTTTACTTGAGATTTAAAAGTTTTCTTTTATTTAATATATATTTTTTTAATCGGTCTTTAAATTCATCTATGGCTAGTTACGGTTAATTAGATTCGCGAGAAATTGACTGTAAAACTTTTGCGTTTTACAGCGTTTCAACGGCAATCGATATCGATCGAGATTACAATAAAATTTAAATGGAAATCTCCCAGGTTGAAAGAAATTGAATACTTGTCTCGATATATTATACATCAATGTGTAGGGAATTGCGTATGGAATCCAAAAACTAATATTATTTTTAACAAGTAAGAGTGCTATATTCGGCTATGCCGAATCTTATATACCCTTCACCATGATCAGATAAGAACAAAAAGTTATATACATAAATAACGTTCTTTAGATAGGTATAAATAAATATTAATTGAGGCACGCCAACTTTTCATTTCGCCATGCCGAAAAATATAAGAAAAACAAAAAATTTATATATGTACCTAAGCCCGTTTCCTCTTTTGCCAAAGTTGATGTTTGAAATTCGTTTTATAATCTTAAAATCGTTTTTTAGAACATAAAAAAATTAAATATAAAAAGGAGAAAAAAATTATTTTTGGGATTCGAACTGGCATTATCATCAGCCTCAGGAGAGAACTTAACAACTCGGCTACGAATGCTTTTACTGAAGAAGCGTTAAATTAAAATATATTGAGTCTATGAGTTTGTTTCTTTATTTGAGCGGCATATCATATACATGCATTAATGTGTATGTGGATGCGTAAAATAAAACACATTACAAATAAAATCCACAACTTGTAGTGAAGGGTATAAAAAACATCAAAAAACCACATTACCAACACTGTATTACAATAGCCACTGTATGACCGTAGAAACCAAAATTGAATTGGTTTGTATGATATGTTTTTGTCGTTTTGGTAATACAGTGTTGGTATGGTAATGTCACGTCTAATTGGACCTTTAAAGGAAAAATTTGAGGCAGTCGTTGGGTTTTACTCATATCTCAGCCATTTGTGAACCGATCTTGCTGAATTTCAATAGCAAACAATTCCGGACCATATGTGACATAAATGTATAATAACCTGGCCCCCATCATATATGGGGTCTTCGGAAAATCCATTTCAACGGACAGACGAACATCGTTAAATCAACTTCGCTCCTCATAAGGACCCAAAATATATATACTTTACAGGGTCGAACATCAATATTATAGAAATTACAAACGGAATGACAAACTATTTATTCACCACCTGTGGTGAAGGGTATAATAACTGTAAAGTTCATTGAAGACATTTTTTAAAAAATGCGATAAATGGTTCTGTAGGGTTTTTGAACTTAAAGATGGGGGTAGGTAGGACCAGTATTGCAAGGCATTACAAACATCATCAAAAATGCATAAATGGTACCCTCCCCAGTATTGTGCTGTGGGTATAATAATATAAGAAAACTTGGGCAAAATTTTCAATAACTAGTAGTTAAAAAAAAGTTTCCTAAAATTTTTATAAAATTTCCTTAAAAAAGGAAATTTTTACAAAATTTCTTTAAAAAATTATATATTTACAAAATTTCCTTAAAAAAGTAAATTTTTACACAATATGCTAAAAAAGTAAATTTTAACAAAATATGCTTGAAAAAGTAAATTTTAATAAAATTTCATTAAAAAGTAAATTTTAAGAAAATTTCATTAAAAAAGTAAATTTTAACAAAATTTCCTAAAAAAAAGTAAATTTTTACAAAATTTCCTTAAAAAAGTAAATTTTAACCAAATTTCCCTAAAAAAGTAAATTTTAACCAAATTTCCCTAAAAAAGTAAATTTAAAAAAAATTTCCTTAAAAAAGTCAATTTCAACAAAATTTCTTTAAAAAAGTAAATTTGAACAAAAATTTCAACAAAATTTCCTTAAAAAAGTAAATTTTAACAAAATTGTGTATAAAAAGTTAATATTCACCAAATTTCCTATAAAAAATAAATTTTATAATATTAAGAAATAAATTTTAAAATATTTATTATAAACTAGCTTAAGCCCTTATGACACTACATTTTTTATTCATTAATTGATATAGAATTGATAGAAAGAAACAGTAAATGTTAGAAAGAGCAAACTGGAGCAAACTATAAAAAATGTAAACAAAGTTTTGTAGTTTTTTTTTTCTCTTGTTATGGTTTTGTTTCAGGGATGGCGTTGAGAATTTTTAAAATTGTACCAGCAACCTTTAAAAATTGTACTTTTTTACCCTAATTGTACTAAAAGATTTTTTTACTTGAAATTAATTTTATTTATGTTCATAAAAAATACCACAAAAAGGTATTATACATCTTTGTTTAAAAAGTATCAACAAAAAAGTACAATTGAAACAACTTAGCCATCCCTGTTTTGTTTATTTTATTAAATGTTGCCAACTTTTTGTTTATGAGAAACCTTATAACAAAAAGCCGTAAATCGCTGAATTTGCCCATAAAACGCTGATTCAGCAACACTTTTAATATTTTAAGCTTGAAATGTCAATTTTAAGTTAAACAATTTTACATTTTTTTTGACATAACTTCATTTTTTATCGATTACTTTTTAAAAATTGTTGACAGTTTGCCATTTATCTTAATACAGCTGAACTCTTTGCACTTGGTAAATTTTTCTATTACATTATATTTGTACTGTTCACCAAAACTTGAACAATGCATTAAAAATGTAGTGTCATATGGGCTTTAACCCGGTGCGCTTCGCTACACTGCTTAAACCACTTCTTCAGTTGAGAGATATTTAATATATGCATCCTATGGAAGGTTTCCTCCCCTGCGCCTTCCCGCTTTATTTTTATTTTCAAAAGTGTAGTATACCATAGGAGTGACTTCTACTAAGTTTGAACATTCTTACTATAACAGTTCTTAAGATATGTGATATTAAACATTGGCGTCCTATGGGGGGTAACATTTCCCCGCTGCTATTTTATTTCAATTTTGGGGTTCAGAAGATCATACTACAAAAAGTTTAATAAAAAGAGTGCAGCGGCTCTAAATTATATTTCTATCTATGAGGGGTACTGCTCCTCCTCTGTCCATTTCTATATTGAAATTTAAAGTTTGCCATAATAGTAGCTTTAACCACGTTTGAAGACTCTCCCTTTAATAGTTCTTGAGTTGAGAGATATTTAATATATGCATCCTATGGAAGGTATTTCCCCCCTGCGCCTTCCCGCTTTATTTTTATTTTCAAAAGTGTAGTATACCATAAGTGTGACTTCTACAAAGTTTGAACATTCTAACTTTAATAGTTTTTAAGATATCCGATATTAAACATTAGCGTCCTATGGGGGGTAACACTTCCCCCGCTGCTATTGTGTTTAAATTTTGGGGCTCAGAACATCCTACTACCAAAAGTTCAACAAATTGCTTGCAGCGGCTCTTATTAATATTGCTATCTATGAGGGGTACTGCTCCTCCTCTGTCTACCCCGCCCATTTTTATATTGAAATTTATAGTTTACCATAGTAGTAGCTGTAACCATGTTTGAAGACTCTCCCTTTAATAGTTCTTCTGTTGAGCGATATTTAATTTATGCATCCTATGGAAGGTATTTCCCCCCTGCGCCTTCCCGCTTTATTTTTATTTTCAAAAGTGTTGTATACCATAAGAGAGACTTCTGCAAAGTTTGAACATTCTCACTATAAAAGTTCTTAAGATATGCGATATTAACCATAGGCGTCCTATGGTGGGTACCACTTCCCCCGCTGCTATTTTATTTTAATTTTGGGGCTCTGAAGATCCTACTACCAAAAGTTCAACAAAATGCGTGCAGCGGCTCTTAATTATATTTCTATCTATGAGGGGTACTGCTCCTCCCCCGTCTACCCCGCCCATTTGTATATTGAAATTTATAGTTTACTATAATTATAGCTTTAACCACTTTTGAAGACTCTCCCTTTAATAATTCTTCAGTTGAGCGATATTTAATATATGCATCCTATGGGAGGTATTTCCCCCCCTGCGCCTACCCGCTTTATTGTTATTTTCAAAAGTGTTGTATACCATAAGAGTGACTTCTAGAAAGTTTGAACATTCTCACTATTACAGTTCTTTAGATATGCGATGTTAAACATTGGCGTCCTATGGGGGATTCCACTTCCCCCGCTGCTATTTTATTTTAATTTTGGGGCTCAGAAGATCTTACTACCAAAAGTTCTGCATAATGCGTGCAGCGGATCTTAATATATGCGATAATTAATATTGGCATCCTATGGGGGATACCAATTCCCCTGCCCCTATCGAAAAAATAAGTAGCCTATTTTATTTTTAGGGCTCACGTGATGTATCTGTAAAAATTTCAGGAAAATCGGTTCAGTAGTTTAGGAGTCTATAAGCCAACAAACAAACAAACAAACAAACAAACAAACAAACAAACAAACATACAAACATTTTTCATTTTTATATATATAGATAGTAAAGAGCAATATAATTTATTAAGCTTGAGATTTTTCTTTTTTATATAAAAAATTAAATAAAATTTATTTTATTCCAATATTTCGACGCAAATCAAAAGCTTAGGGATATTGCATCACAAAAAACAGCATTAACAGCCCACTGTGCCAGTTAAAATCATTCTCCTGACTTTGAGAATGTATCAGTTTTTAACATGGAAAAAAATTATAATCGACATTTAATGCTAGAAATGTTGCAAATCATTAAAGTACCAGAATTGTTAAGAATTAATTTCAAATCGGACACGGAAAATGTCGCACAAAATTATAGAAATTTAGTTTATAAAAACAAAACAGGAAATTAAAAAATTTTTTAGAATGTAATAGATTATTTTTATAAAAATTTTTTTAATTGTAAATAATTTTTCTATGTGACAATTGTTATTATTTTTTCATTATTTTGTGAACGTTATTTTAATTGTTAAATTATTTCCCTGACGATGATACACATTGCTGTATCGAAATATTGGAATAAAATAAATTTTATCTAATTTTTTATATTAAAAAGAAAAACCTCAAGCTTAATAAATTATATTGCAATTAAAATACAGGTTGAATAAAAAATAATTAATAAATAGTAAATTTTAACAAAATTTTCTATAACGAGTAAATTTAGGCAAAACTTTCTATAAAAAGTAAATTTAAGCTAAATTTTTAATAAAAAGTAATCAATAGAAAAATAACCAATATATTTTGGTAAAAATTTTCTATAAATTGTTTTCACGTTCATGTTTTTATTTGTTTAGCAAATAGATGTTCGCTTAGATCATCGCTGATTGTCCTTTATGTTCTGCGTACCAGTGGCCGATTAAAAAAATAGTAACATTTTGATTGCTTAACATTATGCTGACGATCATTCACGATTTTGGCGCATATTGTCGGCTTATCAAAATATGCTAGCGTTCACATGATCGTCTTATAAAATGCAAAGAAAATTGGTACACTGCTTCGATAGTGTGATCTTAGCTTTACTTAAGGACCCAGAATATGAAAAAAGTTTCATACGGATTGACAAACTTAGTATACCCGAATTCACCACAAGTGGTGGAGGTTATAAAACCAGTAAATATTAAAAACAAAAAAATAATAAAAAAAACCAGCAAACTATTTTTTTGCTGAAAACTTTATTCGAAACTGGGTATTTTTCGAATAACTCGACAACCGTTTTTTATAAAATGCCGGGGGTATTTTTTTCAATATTTTTTTTTAGCTAGGCTTGAGTTCATCAAATTTCATTAAATTATATTTACCGAAGGAAGGAATTCTGCAGCATGAAATTTTTTATTAAAATTTATTGATAATTTTCTTGGCTGAGGCTTGGCTCTGCTTGGGCTCTGCTTGGGCACGAACTTGGGTTGAATTTACATGTTTCAAGAATCACCACATTCTTTCATCAGAATTCTCTGAGTTCTAACCTCTGCACCACTGCGGTGCCTGCCAGCCAACAGTCAAACATCAATCTTTAACCAGTGGTACTGGTGGTTCGAAATTTGCTGTGATTATCATTTTCAATTTTATATTACATGTTGCGTCCTTTTCTCTGTTTTTTTCGTGTTCTTTCTGTCAAGACTTTTTCTTGAAAACCTGGATACATTTTGTTTATTATGTCTTTTGTCCACTTTCGTCGACATTTTATTTGTACAACTTGAAGTACAAATGTAAACATTAGAGCTTGTGCCATAGCTATTTTAAGAACAATTGTGATTTAATTGAATTGTTAATTTTTAAATTACTATTTTTTTTTAGTTAGGCTTGAGTTCATCAAATTTGATTATTTTCACCGAAAGAAGGAATTTTACAACATGAATTTTTTTTTAAAATTTATTGATAATTTTCTTGGCTGAGCTGGGGCTCTGTATGATAAATTCTCTATATGATTAAGCTTAATATAAATTTTAAATACATATTATTAAATTTATTAAAAAATTTGTTTTGCTGAAGAGTTCATTTGTAAGACCACAATAAATTTCACAATAAATACCAAAAGTCTATAAATATATTTAAGATTGAGTAAGACGTCTCCATATAAAAGACTGATCAGAAAAAAACAAGGCATCAGTCTCAGTTTACTTTCAATTGAAATGCTATTATAAAGAAAAAGTAATAATATGAAATTGCATTATCTTTTAGCAACGCTTTATACACTCTCCTATTTATCTTGGTCTAGTGGGTACAAAATGATTTGTTATTATGACACCTCTGGCCCCGACAGACAAGGTAAGTAAGCATTATTTTAACTTATTAAAAAGAAAATTAACATTTCTTAAAAATTAAACATATTTTTGTATATACATATACATACATATTTTTAAAAGGTCCTGCCAAATTTAGCTCTAAAAATATGGAAACAGCTTTACAATTTTGTTCTTATGTGATTTATAGTCATGCCTTTATCGAACCCGAAACATTTGCTGTCACAGCATTATCCCATAAACAGGAAAAAGAGTTTGCTAATATGATGAAATTCAAAACGAAATTTCCAAATGTTAAATTCCTTTTGAGCGTTGGTGGCAATAGTAAATTGTTAGAAACAACTGATTTTCTGAAATTATTAGAAGCCGACCATAAAGCCCAGCAAAGTTTTATCACATCAGCTGTAGAAATGCTGCGTAAATATAAATTTGATGGATTGAGTTTGGATATTCCACTGCCCACTGAAAAGCCTATAGAAGTGCAGCCATATTTCGCTGAAATGTGGTCTAGCATTAAAGAGTTCTTCAGTTCGAACTCAGTCAAGGATGCCAAAGCTATCGAGCATAGGAGACAATTAACTGATTTAATATATCAATTGAAAGAATCTTTGAAAGCTCAGAGTGCAATGTTAAGCTTAACGGTGTTGCCAAATGTTAAGTCAAGGTGTAAGTAGTTTTAATTTGTTTCTAAACTTTCATAAAGTGTATATTAAGTCCTTGATTTAAATTAACTTATATTTTTAAATCTTCTTCTTGCAGCATATTTCGATACTCAAGCCATTACCAAGAATTTGGACTTTATTGTACTATCAGCCTTTGATTTCTATACTCCTGAACGTAATCCCGAGCAAGCTGATTATATGGCACCTATTAAAGCTCCCATCAAGGCAGGCAATCGTTTACTTCAAGCAAACGTTGATAAACTAGTGGAAGAGTGGGTTACGACGTTGCAAGTGCCACCACAGAAATTAATTTTGGGCATAGCATCTTGGGGTCGTACTTGGAAAATGACAAATAGCTCAAATAGTAATGGACTACCACCGGTTTCAGATACCTTTGGACCCGGTCCTGCCGGACCCGAGACCCACAAACCAGGTTTCCTTTCTTGGCCGGAGCTCTGCTTGAAATTAAGCAAGCCTAATGCTACTTGGCGTTTTGTTGTTGATGGAACGAATAAATATGGGAACTACGCTTATCGGGCCGCTGACAGCAAAGGCAATTTTGGCCTATGGGTTAGTTGCGAGGATCCTTCCACGGCTGCTATAAAAACTGAGTATGCAAAACGCCATAATTTTGGTGGTGTGGCTTTGTTTGACCTCACACTTGATGATGTAAATGGTCGTTGCAGTAGTAGATCATTTCCCATACTGGGTTCAATTATAACGAAGTTATTGCAGTGAGAAAATAAATTGTGGTTTGGTTAATTATTTAATAGAAATGTTGTTATTACAAGTATAAAGATAATTAAAGTATAGCAACTTAAGAATAAAACAATTTAAAATGTATAGATGGTCAAATCCGACCATATGATACTATACACCACAATGTTTAAAAACAAATTTTCGAGAACGTACTCTTTTGGGGACCGATGGGCAATCATGGACCAGCCAGAACGAAATTATATTAGAAGGTTAGGAGATTTATGTAAAACTTTTTTGTGCCGAATATTATTAAGATAATTTCATCTGTATGAAATTAATGGGACATATGGTTAATTTTGGACCTGCCATCGCAACATTTTGTCATGATATATCAGCTATCGTAAAAGTTAATGTCGCCAATTTTAATGTCAATATTAAGATTTACATATAAGGAAGTTATGGCAATAAAATCTTATTTCAGAAATAATATTTATATAAAATATGATAAGATGATTTACAGCCTAGCCCACGATGTTGATCGAGAATTTAAGCGACCAACAACAAGTCAGTCATTATCTCTCTAACTATCGACTTGACGGTCGACAGGTTTTATGTTTCCAACGTAGTCCATTTATTTATTGTCAAATGAGTGTATGTATTGCCACATTAACAATTCCACAAACAAAACGCTAGTTTGAAAATAAAAATCGGCAAAATATAAAAATTAAGCCATACAAATACAACTCTGTGCTACAAACAAAGCGGACAACAAAAAAGGAGCAAATTAAAAAAAATATTTAGTGTCGGTGTAAAGCAGTGATGTCAATTGTGGTTGTATTACTTTATATTAGTATTAGTGAATAAAGAGACAAGTACCCAGTGGGAAAACTCAGAAGACCTTCTTACTTCAGGCCTTTTTAAAGGCCTGCTTAAAAGATTTCTTGGTTCAATTACTATTCTTATCTAACTGCTAAAGAAGGTCTCATAGAAGGCCTCGGATCTTTCGTATAAAAGATAAGATACACCTTCCACACTCACTTCTATGAGAAGGGAGTAACATTTTTTGTATTGTTTTTTTGCACAAGCAAAAGCAAAATCATTTTTTTTTTTGGTCCCGTTACCCTTCTTATGTACCTGCTGAAGAAGCGAGAGCGGAAGGCCTTCTCCGCAATGACAACGTGTGTAAAAAAGATATGAGTATGGAATGGAGCAAGAAGGCCTTATATATCCAAAAGAAGGGGTACAGAGGCCTTCTAGAAGGCCTTCCTACTCCTTCTTTTTCCCGCTGGGTATTCTTAAAAAATACGTACGCATCCGCCGCATGTGCACCCGTCGCTTGATAATCGACGACTAATTGTGTACTCTCGTGGACTAAATGAAAGAGCGTAAGAATGCGCGTGAAGAATATGTGTGAATTAAAGCTGGAGGTCCACACCACGCGTTACTCGCTTTTTCGCTGCATACGCAGCTGTCAAAAAAGTAGAATCTGTGTAACTTGGTGGCCACATGATCAAGTTTTGCCTTTCAATTCCATTCAATTTACTCAACTCTCTCATTTTTTTACTAACACACTCACACTTTTTAAATTGACCACGAGATGGCTTTCAATTTCACCTTTCCATTTGTTTGACAATTTACTTTCAATTTAACAGCTGAGTACATGTTTGTCTTTATAAATTGTTTTTTTTTATGGCATCTTGAAAGTAAATTGAGTGCCACCTACGTCACACCTCTCAATTTTTGTAAATTTTGACAATCAGTATATGTAAAAGACTATCAAGAACAACTTGATCGTGTGGCCGCAGGGTAAGTTACATGCACAAAAGCGTAGATGCCTTGAGGCGAAAAGTAGGTTTACTTTCTACTTTTGTAAGCGTCACAAGCAGCGTTCGAACAAATCAGCTGATTTTGACAAATTAAATTTTATTTTTACTTGTTTTGCTGCTGCATAAAAAGCGTTGCATGTAACTTGAATCGTAGAACTCAAGTAAGGTTAGAAAATCATGCACTGCGTGGAAGCGAAAACGCGTGGTATGGACCTTTAGCTTAATTTACACAATTGTGTATGACGCTGACATCACTGGTGTAAAGACAAATTTCGTTTAATATTTTAACAAAATGCCTCTGTCGACAACCTCAACACAAGTGACTAATTTTGACATTGTGGTCGCATAATTTGTCTAAGCGGGCCGCAAATTTGTATGAAAGCAGCTAGTACGTTCGCTCGCATTGTCGATCAACTTGTCGTGCTGAAAATTGCCAGTGGACCGCAAATCAGCTGTTTTGTCACTGAAAATGCAAGCGAACGATAGCGATCGACATCGGAGGCCAGGCTGTTAGATTGTAATAAGAAAATTTATTTTAAATACCCACATAATCAGATGGCACTATGTGGGCTCGCCAGATTTAAAATCCATAAAAACAGTGCATCGAGAAAAAAAGGCAGTACATTTATGTAAAAAAGTAAATTTTTTTATTCTTATCCACAATAACTTGTGAAGAGGGTGTGTCATTCCGTGTGAAACTTTTTTATTATTCATCTTAGACCCCATAAAGTATATATATTCTCGCTCCTTGAGTAATTCTTAGTCGGTTTAGCCATGTCCGTCTGTCTGTCCGTCCGTTGAAAACACACTCACTTTCGAAAACTTAAAAGAAATAAACAAACTTGGGGTCAAATTGCTTGTAGTAGGATCAGAGCTATGAATCAAAATGTGGAACCACCACCTTTTTAAAACTGATAATTTTGTTACAAAAAATAATATAAATGGTGGAACAATGCACGGAATGATATGAGATTTAGCAAATGTTCGTTTTATTACACTGGAAATCACACTGTGAAATTTTATAAAGATCGGTCTATAAATTACCCTAGGCCCCATATAAACCCATTTCCGTAAACCATAATTATTAATGCTATCATAACAAAATATGGCATGTCACAGTTTTTTAGAACAAGAAATATCACTAAAACATTTCGTGATGATCGGTCCCTTATTTATCCTAGGCCCCATATAAACCTTACTCCCGGAAAACAGTTTAGTACGCTTAAAACCGTTATTATTAATGCTAACATAACAAAATTTGGTACGTCACAGTTTTTTAGGACTAGAAATATTACTAAAAAATTTCCTAGGCCATATAAAACCTACTACCGAAAAACAGTTAAGTACACGCCTAAAACCGTAATAAATAATGGTATCATAATAGAATTTGGTACTTCACAGTTTTATACGACTAGTAATGTGACGCTGTGAAATTTCGTGAAGATCGGTCCATAATTTACTATAGGCCCCATATAAAGCCCACTCTGGTAAATTAATTAAATACGCCTAAAATCGTAGCAGATATAGATATTGCGGTAAAATTTCTCCCAACTTAGGTTTATGTGGCCAGAAAAAATGTCACGCAATTTTGTGAAATACGGTCCACAATTTACCTTAGATCCTATATTTTGTAGCCTTCTGAAATTCACTGTAAACGCTTAAACTAATTTCACCACTGTATTGAAATTTATGTTTTTTAATACACAGAAAAAAATAATTTTCATATTTGAATACCAAAATCGCATATTTGATTACAAATATTTTTGAATTTTCTGCGATGACGATTTTTGCGGTATTGATAAAAATTTTGTATGTATAATTGTTAAATTTTTACTCAACAACCAAGTTTATTGAGTCAATAAGAAAAGTGGTTGCCCAAAATAATTTTTTTCAACAAAATGTTTACTTGAATTGTTAAAGTAAATTGTTGAAAATGTTGAAAAAATCAAACAAAATGTTAATCGAATCATTAGTATTGTGGTTGTTTTGTTGAACTATTTATGGTTTTTAATCCAAATTTTTAATATTTTTCAATTAGGCTTAAGTTCATTAAATTTAATTTTCATTCAATTATTTTTATAAAGAAATGAATTTTACAACATGAAAATTAATTAAAATTGTTTATTGATAATCTTCTTGACAAAAGTACGAAAAAACAGAAGTAAAGAGAAAACATGTTAAAGCAATTAAAATGGATAATCATTCAAAAAAGCAAATTTCGATCTACCAAAGGTTAAAATACAATTTGGTTAAAGGATTGATGTTTGACTAATGACGTCAGCAGTCGTCGATGGCTGCGAGTGTAAAACGGCAAATCCATCTGAGGAGATCGAGTGGTTGCGATCGAAACATGTCATGGTAACCTGCCGGCCGCGGTTCGAATCCCGGCCACGGTCAAGAATGAAAGATTATCAATAAACAATTTTAATTAATTTTCATGTTGTAAAATTCCTTCCTTCATAAAAATAATTTAATGAAAATTAAATTTAATGAACTTAAGCCTAATTGAAAAATATTAAAAATTTGGGTTAATCGAATCTTTTTTATTTATTAATGATGATGTTATAAATTTTTTAATTTTTATATTTTTATAAAAACACTTAAATTTATTACGCGGGGATAAGTAAGTTCCTATGCGCATTTCACTGGTTGCATAGGCCAGATCATCAGAAAACCTTTTCCAAAGACTTTGGCAAAACTAAATATATTATTCAAATAAAACTGTAAAACAAATGAGAATTATGAGCTATTTAAAAATGGACAAGTGTTGTAAAAATACTGTCTTTACTTTGATTCAAATATTTTTTTTTATTGAATATAAAGAAATATTTAATTATTTCATTATTAAATATGTTTTGTTGAGTGCTATTTTGCAAAGTGTAAATTTAATAAATCATTTCTTTTAATCAAACAAAACGTTTGTTTACCTAAAATTTTATTTTTAACAAACTGTGTTGTTAAAAATTTTCTTAAGATATTTTTTTCTGTGTACCAGAAATACTTCTGCGGAATTTCGGGATGATTGGTTCATAACTTACCATGGCTCCAATATAAATCCTCCTCCTGAAAATCATTTAAGTTTGGCTTGAACTGTTACGAGTCAAGATGTTTTACTCAAGATTGTCGGTCAATAATTTAATATAGGTCGAAACCGCAACCAATTTTAATGCTAATGCCTGTTTTTATAGAGATAAATTAATAATAAATAGACATCATATAGATATCAATCCTGAAGTATTCAAACTGTTGGTGGAGGGTATCAAAGTTTTGGCACAGCCGAATATAGCACTATTACTTATTATTAACTTAAAATTGAGCATAAAAATAAATAATTAATAAGGGAAATCCCGATAGGTAGTACACACGATGCAAGTTCGTGCAAAAATACACACATTTGCACAGCACAACAACAAAATTATCGTATTTGCTCTTTTTTACTTCTTTGGCACTTAAAAAACCATGAGCAAAAGACCGGACGCTAAACTACTAAGAATTTTTTCATCTTGTAGAAATATAATCAATGTTTGGTTTTTACCATTTTTATATTCTTTAAGGATTTTCAGGACAAGCATAATATTTTTTAAGTTAAAATACGCCTACTTCACTATTTACTTCAGCGGCACATTTTGGCAAAACTGAAATGTGACGCAAGAATTTCGCAATAACTCAAGTTCAACAGGCGTAATTGTTGCATTCCGGTTTATTTGACATTTGTCAAATATAAGCGAAAATATTTAGACCGAAACCCACCTGCACAATCGATGCATCATGACCTGAAAGGGATGCAATTCTCCTGTTCATTATCGCATTTCTTGCAAATACGTTCGGCTAAGAAACCATAACATTTCTTATTTTGTTGTTTTTAAAATTTGCCGCAAAGTTTCTTTACTATTCGGAACATGCCAATTATTATTAGGTTTTCATTCCCCTCTATTTTTTTAAAACGCAAAATATAGGATTTTCTATGTTGTTTACAAAGTCAAGGTAGGCTTTACAAAAAAATTGGCTTTAAACAGGAGAACAACAGTTTTGGATTAACAAGTAAGTTTTTACGGCAGGGTAACTTTTTAAAAATTTTGAACTGCAGGCGTAAGAGGAAGCCATCGAGTAGCACGCGGCGCAGCAGTTTATACCATCCCAAAATTCAAACCATCCTAATTTCAGATTTTCAGTCGTTTTAGTAGATTCTTTGTTGAGCATTTTTTGTTATACTTTATATATATATGTATGGAGAAAACGTATTTTATTTTAGTGCAAAAAAAGTACAAGAAGAAGTACATAAGCTAAAAAAAAGTACAATAACGTACTTCTTTAATGGTAATGCAGAAAGCAGTACAAGGAGTAAAAAAAAGTACGCGTACTGCTGAAAACAGTACGTCTGGCAAGCCTAGCACTATGTGAAATCAAGGGCCGATTCTTGAGATTTTCAAAAGGCTTGATCCTTGTCATAGTTACCACTTTTGTAACAAATTGCATCAAAAAGGTTTACACATAGTCAGCCAGCCCGCCAGCTAAAAAGTGACTCTGGGTCGATCGGTATAGCAATGTTTGTCAGAATTTCCGGTAGATTCTGACAAAAACATTGCATGTTCTATATTTTCTAATTATTAAATCACGAGATTGTATAAAATTTACTTAGAATATTTTCTTTATATCAGATTCTTTTATTTTGTATTAAAAATCGGCCTGGATGCCTACTAGGATATTCAAACGATTAAGCGTTGTTCGATTAATCGATTAATTTTGAGCGATTTACTGTTTGAATAATTTAAAATTGCTTTTTTTCGATTAACGAATAATTTATGTCAATAAATCTATTAATCAAAAATTAGTTTTTTCACAGTATGTATTCGTTTTTTTCTTTTATATAAAAAACAAATCGCTACTTTTTAAATACCCTTTTATTGTTTCTTAATTCAGGAACATTTCCTTCGAGTATCAATTTTTTAAAATATGGTATAGTACAAAGACTGAAACCAAAGAGTTTGAGAATAATTTATTTTTAAGAATGTTTAGTACAGACTTTTACCACAATGATTCAGAGAAAGAAGATGATTATTTTGAGACAAATGAAAACAACCTTCTTCCAGACCGTAACAAGACTATAAAAAGTATTAAAATTTTTAAAGAAAAAAATCAAAAAGAGATTCAGGTGGAAGACTTCCAATTTAATAAGAACAGAGAAAATTGAAAATGCTTTATAACGCTTTACTCTCAATCTCTCCAACGTCAACACTAAGAGAAAGAATCTTATCCTTATTCAGTTTCATTAAAACGAAAGAAAGAAATCGTTTGAAACATAAATATTTAACAAAGTTATTTTTGGAAATACAAAATTCATTATTCATACACTAAAATTTATTGTTGAGGGAAAGCTAGGTCCTATGCGCATTTCACTGGTTGCTTAGGCCAGATCATCAGGAAACCTTTTCCAAAGATAAAAGAAAAGTTAAAAATATTATACAAATAAAATCTTGAAGCGAAAAAGAATTATAAACATTCAAAGTAACAATATCAAAGCGTTAACAAAACACCAACAATAAACAGTGAGTTTATCTTTTTTTACGTTCCCCATTTAAACTTTATACTCTTTCTGAAAGATTATTTTAGAAGATAAGCTTAAATTTTTAGTGCTTTTTTTATTTAAAAAGTTTTACTCTTTTTTTACATGAAATACCTTTTATTAAATTGTTGTTACTTTTTTAATTAAAGTTTTATGTTAAAAATTATAATTTTTGGTTTTATTTGAAAACTTCTAAACTAGACAAAATTACAATTATTCGATTAACCAATTAATATTAAATTGTTCGATTAAACGTTTACCTCGAATAATTATTCGCACTATTAATCGATTAATACAAAACATAGATTAACTGAATACCCTAACACCTATAAAAGAGTACGGGCATGTTCGTAAATGCATCACTGCGCTGCATCAGAAAAGCAAACTTTTTTTAATGCCGATAAAAAAATTATTAATATAATCTGTTTTATTGTGTATTATTTTTGTGTAGTATTTGACAATTTTTTGGTCCACATCTACTTCACTGATATTTATATAAACATTTGAAATCACTAATGCAGCGCAGTGATGCATTTACGAACATGCCCTACACAAATAGAGCGGCTTAAACAGGAACTCATTTTTGGGTATTTTGAAAATTTTTGAAAAATTTGTTGTATTCCTTTTGCAGTTTTAGTTGGCTTGTATTAAGAACTAAAAAGTCTATATAGCTGTTAAATTTCATTAAATACACCCAGAGAAAAAACATGTTAAAATATGGTCACCTCCAACAAAACTATTTTTAAAGAGAATTTTAAAAAAATTATGTTTAATTTAACCATATTATTGTCACTGACAACCATATTTTGGTTAAATTAGTCCTCCGTCAAGAAGCCACAACCATAATATGGTTGCCTCCGAACAGGTTAGGGTTAAAAATAACTAATATACCATAGCATGTTGCTCTTAAAAAAGAGGAACATACTATTGTTAATTTTTAAACAAATTATTGTCATATTCAACCATAACATGTTTTGAGGCAACCATAATATGGTTGTGGCTTCTTGATGGAGGACTAATTTAACCATAATATGGTTGTCAGTGACAATAATATAGTTATATTAAACATAATATGTTTAAAATTTTCTTTAAAAATAGTTTTGTTGGAGGTGACCATATTTAAACATGTTTTTTCTCTGCGTGTACAGGCATTTTCTGAAAATCACTTTTTGTGAAAGTGATTTGAAATCACAAGAAAGGTGTTTTGGACAAAATTTTTTTTCTTAATTGTGGTTTCAAACCGCTCAGCTATGTGGTCGCCGAATTATAATAACTTGCTTATTTTTTTCCTCCATTTTAAACCAAATTAAAACTTTTGTGGTTTTCAAAACACCTTTTTTCACAATTGTGATTTTAAAATCACAAGTGATTTGACATCTTGAGATTTTCTGAACATGCCTGATAATATTATTTAATAAAGTTTTTATTGCATTAATAAAACTTTATATGTATTATTATACAAAAACTCACAAAACATATTTTTTTAAAATGTCTTCAATAATATTTACAATTGTTAAAGATTATATAATTTCTTGAAATTTATACTCAATTTCCTAAACAGTGATATATAATATGTTTACCTCCCCACCGTGCATTGTATATGTTTACTTTTCTACAAAAAATATAACATAAAATATAAAATTCGCGTTCATTTCTTAAAAATGTTTTGCACTCTAAAAGGGTAGCATGTGTTATTCTAAAAAATTCACCCATACTAATATATAAGGCATTGCTTTTTCCGCCCCGTATAAATCGACAATGTTAATTCGGATTATAAATAGGGCTATTTTTATAATGGCAACGATTGTTATTATATAAAACAAGCCGTAAAATTGATTTAAAGTCTATAAAACTATAAGGAATGGCAAAAATTCGGTAAAAATTCTTAGATAAGGGGAAATTCTCAAAAATTTGTTAAAATTAATATTTATTAAAAATCGTTAAAGCTGTAAAGAATCAGAAAACTTACAATAAAAAATTGGTTCTATCGCGGAAATGGCTTAAATTCGCTTCAAACTGCAAATAAAGAAACAAACCCTAATATTTATTTAAAATCGCTAAAATGGTCAAAAAAAAAAAACAGAATGTCGGGAAATAACATAAAAGACGTTAAAACAGGGCATTTCACCTTTTCATAACTTGGGTTTTGATCTCGTCAAATAACTAACAGCATTGCTGCAGAGTTGGCAAGACATTTTATACATACACCTTTTCAGAAGGTGATATTTTTTTTAATGATACGCTAATAAAGTATAACCCAGCCTATTGGCGTATTTAAAGTTTGGCTGTTTGTGTTAAGTTTTAAGCTTTGTTGTGTTCTAAGATATGTAGTAAATTTTCAAGGCCACAATTTTTGTAATCAAATTTTAAGTTTTACATAAGGTCTATAATTAACATGTTGGTATGTAACGTACATTTGACATAACCTATTAAAAAAATAATATATTTATTATTAAAAATGGTAAGTTTCAAAAATAAATTTGTGTATTTTTTATTTTGTGTATTATTTATTTACTTTTTAATTTCATTATTAAAATTTCAATTAATTTTTGCCGCCACAAACAATTTTGTTAGCAAAAAACAGCTGATTTCAGATCCTTTGTCACTTAAAAATAGAACTCGTTCTAAATAAAAAATGTTATATGTACTGTACACAGAGATATAACACATTATATTGTTTGAAGGGGTGCAGACTATCTGCACAAATTTAACATGTGCAAAATTGACAAGCCACATGACAAATACACATAATGGATCGCCCTTATATACAGTGATGCCAACAGTAGGGAATTTTTCCATTTTGTAGGGATTTTTTTCGGAAAATTTCAAGATATGGGGAAAAAGTACAAACTTTATTTTTGCATTCGCACTCACATTCGCTAAAATGTATGCGAATTTTTTAAGCGAATATCTAATTAATAAAATTTCTGCATAGAAATTAATTTGTAAAAAAACAATCACACCTTCTAACAAATTTTGAAATTTGGTTTTTGTTTTAAATGTTAGTTACACGAGTCACTTTTGCACTAGCGTTCTAAAAACAGGCAGTAAGTTTATAAGATCGTACACTTAAGCCTGATTGATTTCATTACTGGTGTTTTGACCTGCATACAAACTATTATAATAAAATAGTGACTGTATATAAAATTCACTTAAAATGATAACAAAACAAAAATCATGTGAAAAAAGTTGCCAGACTTTTTTTAACTTAGTAATCGCAGAAATAAAATAAATGGTAAAAATAGCCAAGTAAATCGCCAAAAAAGTCGGCAGTCGCCAAAATAATAAATTTTTAACGTAGGGAAAAGTGTAGTCACGTAGGGATTTTTTGAATTTTCTCCTGGCATCACTGCTTATATTATTTTACCGTTTAGTTTTTACTACCTTTAAGGCTCTATGCCTGGGTCTTACTGGGCTCGGCGTAAATCCACAATTAGGCGTAGGTGTTTTGTTGGCCCTTAAGCCAGCAAATTAAAAAATTAACTAAGTTTTTAAGACTCTGCTTTCTTCATAAGGCCTGGAACAGAATAAAGTAGTTGCAGTAGTAGCTAAAACTGACGAATGCTCTGTAGCGCAACAAAGTTCAAAATTTCGAATTTTGCGCTACAACTTTAACTGCAGCGACTTCTTCAACTACGTTTTCTGTTGACACTACTTTGAAACTGCCGTTTTTAACTTTTGACGGTTTGCAGCGCTATTCGTAACGTTGTACTACAGCGAATATTCTGTTCCCCTCTTAATATTCTTAAAGTAAATGTTGTATCGTATGATGGGACTAGCCTATGATATAATACTCTGTAATTTGTTTATTTTAGTTCAAGATAAATACAAAGCTATATATAATTAATAAAATAATAAAGATGTGTTATATAGAAAATGAATCATTCAAAATGTGTCATTATTTGAGACCAAGCAATCTGATCAACATTAAAGTCACTGTAAAGTAGAATAAAGTGTACCTCAAAAAAATTTTGGTTTAAAATCCAAATAAAAAAATTTTAAAATAAAATTGGTAATATATATATCTATATACATATATAAAAATGAGTTTTCCTATGTTCGTAATTTTACAACTCGAGAACCACTCAACCCATTTTCAAACGAGTACATGCGTTGGAAAGGTCTACTTTCACTGATGGTTTATAAAAATAACTACCGATAGGCGGCGCTGTTGTCGTGACATTTAATTTTTTTTTTATTGATGGTAGATAGCGCTGGGGTCAAATTATTAACAAAATCCTCCAGTATTTCATTTCTAATTTTTGGGTGTGTGTGAGACGGTAGCAAAGTTCTATGGTAAAATAAAATTTGTTTGTGGTAGAAAATTTTCATATTTGTGCTGTGTGAAATTGTAACATTTTTGACAACGTAAAATTTTGACATAAAGAAAAAAACAATTACTAGTAGTTTTGTGAAAATGAATAAATTAATCAAGTTTTTACCAATAATCATTTAAATTCTGTTGGAAATGAGATCGTCCCAACTATTTGATGAATTCGTTCTTTATTTTATATTAACAATTTTTACAAAAAGTGTGGGCAAAAAAGCTTATACATATGTAAATACTTACATATTGTATAATTCTTTTTAATTTCTTGCCGCTGGTCCTGCTTCCATATTATTTTTTATTTTGTTTAAACAAATTTGATGAAAAAAATAATTTTGTGGTTGTCAAAAATGTCTACACTAATGTCAAAATTTATACTAGCCCCCAGTGCTAGTGAAATTTTATTCACCTCAATAGTGTAAAAATTTTACTTCCATGAGTACTTTGCTACCGTTTCACACACACCCTTTATGTAGAAAATCTTGAGCAGCGCCGGGACCAAACAGCTAGTACATTTATAGAAAAACTATACAAGTATTAACTTATGGCCTAATTTACCTATTCTTTTTACATATCAATTCACATTTAAGCTTCGTTCACAATAGGCAGCAGTATTTTCACTGGTGTTCATAATGGAGCAACAATTTTTTTTTGCAACAACACATATTTTCAATTTAGAAAACGTTTACAAATTTTTCCCACAACAATAAGGGAAATCACGATGGGTTGTGCAAAGTGTGCAAACGATGCAAATGCGTGCAAAAATACATACATTTGCACATAACAACAACAAAATCTACGTATTTGCAATTTGCTCTATTTTACTTCGTTTGCACTAAAAAAACCATGAGCAAGATTAATAGTGCATATTTGCTCCGTTGCAAACATATGTAAACAATAACATTTGACATATTAAGTGCCATATTGTTTTTAAGGAAATTTATAAATTGAACATTTTCGTGGTTTTTAATACAAATTAGAGAATTAAATTTAAATTAATTAAAAAGAAAACATATATTTTAATTTGCTTGTATATAATGCTATAAACACAATCAAGTCCACCGACCATCGACTACAAGATGTCAAAAATAGAATACATGCGTGCTTATGAGAATAATTCTTTTAGCCGCTACACGACTATCGACTACACGGCTACTTTTGTAGCCCGTATCCAACTTAGGCTAATTTCTATTTTTCTTGGCTACAAAAAACGGATAAGTGCTGCCAGTACAATAAATGCATGAAATGGTGGTTTTAAAAACGCAATACATTAAATATCGGTATTAAAAACGCGAAAAACTATTATAGTGGCACCATTGAAAAATAAAAATCTTCTGTTCATTTGTTTACATTTTTCATTTACTTTTTATTTGAAGGACACAAGTTCGATAAAATCCTTCTTCATCTCGCGTTATATTTACTGGCCGGACCCACCATCTTCGGTTACTTTTGTTCTGATGTTTTTTATACACTTCATACACTAAAGTCGTTGTTTCCACTATTTTAGCAATAGTACTTATAAAGTTAATTAAATTTTCTTGAGACATTTGAAAATGTTTTTTTTTCACACAAATTCACTTAAAAAAATCAAGTTTGTTTTGTTTTGGTTAACTTTAATACATATGTATGTCAAAACAGATGTTTATTTTTTGTAGTTAGTGGTCGGTAGTCGTTAAAAGAATTAAGTAGCTGGCGACTTGGCTATTTTTGTAGCCAGCTACTTTTGTAGTCGGTAGTCGATGGTCGGTAGCCTTTGATTGTGTTTATAGCATAATTCTTAACAAATTCACATTTTTTACAGTGCTGCCAGAAGTTTTTAGTGTGGCCAGAGTAAATTTTTAGAAAAATAGCACATTTGCACAAAAAATAAAAGTGGTACGCTCACGATCAATCATAATATGCACTGCAAATTTACACAATGCAAATTTGCACAATGACCATCGTGATTACCCTTAATATAATACATATATTTATTTTTATTTTTAAAACATTTTATTAAAATGTTCATTAAAAACTAAATTAAATTATTTTAAACGTCATTTGTATTTTTATACGAATTGTTGCTGAAGTAGAAGTTGACTCAGAGAACGAAAATTCTAAATACCGAATATATGTATGAAGACAAAAGTCTTCAAGCTATGTAGGACCCACTCTTATGGTAAACTACACCTTTTAAAATAAAAACTAAAGGGGTAGGTGCAGGGGGAGGAATAAATAATATGTTAATGAAAAAGCGTATATTTGTTTGTTCTCTACAGACTCCTAAACTACTGAAACGATTTTCCTGAAATTTTCCCAGTAGTTTTTCGATTTCCTGGTGCTTAACATAGGCTATTATTATTTTCTAGTTATCAAGTGGCCTCCCATACAATGATAATTAAGATTTCTAAATATTTATTTATTTATTTATTTATAAGCCTAATACAATTAATTACAAATATTACTAAATTTTCGATCTTAAGGTCTTTTCGTTATAACAAACTTTTAACGTTTATTTAAAACCAATATTTCGGCACTTCCTTGAGTGCCTTCTTCAGGGTTTTTTTCTTAATTTATAAATTTTTAACAAATTATAACAAATTTAACAATAACTGACAAATTAAAAAATTTTTATATATTTAAGTTTTTATATTTAAGTTTTTATCGACCTTTTCCTTATTTTATTATTGGTTTGCTTAGAAAATTCTAAATCGGGCTTATTAAGGTCATGTATTCTATGCAAATAAAAGATTATTTCATAATTACAAATAGGAAAATTATGAAATAATCTTTTATTTGCATAGAATACATGACCTTAATAAGCCCGATTTAGAATTTTCTAAGCAAACCAATATTAAAAAATTTTTAATTCAAAACCAAAAAAATATTTTTCAAATCAAACTTGAAATAATAAAGGTCGAACAAAATACATATTATACTTATACAATTAATTATTTAACTTATGTATAATATTACGTTTGACAATTTTTACATCTAGAAAAAAATCAACAAATTTAAACCCTTCATCTAAAATAAAGGATTATAGTACCGTACCGTACGTCGTGGAATGGTAAATGTTAAACTACTTGAGAAAAAATTAGAGCATACTTTTTCATTTATTAAGTTAAGTACAAATGAGACATTTAGCATAACTCTGCTACGTTTTAGTGTTCGCAAACGTATTAAGTACTGTAACAGTGAAAGTATTCCAATTTTGTACAACTAGCTTAGATAATAATACACAACATCTTAAAAAAGTAGGTGCAATACGAATACACTTGATTAAATTTAGCGCAAAACGCTTTGCTGTCAGTACACGAGATCTGTTTTAAAAAAAATTTACTAATTTTCTTTCGATGGGGGTAGTAGCAAAGCGCACCGGGTTAAGCTAGTAATATATAAAAGAATAAAGATAAAGAGAATAAAATTAAAATTAAAATTAAAAAAAATTAAATTAAAATGGATAATCATTCAAAAAAGCAAATTTCGACCTACCAAAAGTTAAAATACAATTTGGTTTAAGGATTGATGTTTGACTATTGACGTCAGCAGTCGTCGATGGCTGCGAGTGTAAAACGGCAAATCCATTTGAGGAGATCGAGTGGTTGCGATCGAAACATGTCATGGTAACCTGCCGGCCGCGGTTCGAATCCCGGCCACGGTCAAGAATGAAAGATTATCAATAACAATTTTAATTAATTTTCATGTTGTAAAATTCCTTTCTTCATAAAAATAATTTAATGAAAATTAAATTTAATGAACTTGAGCCTAATTAAAAATATTAAAAATTTGGATTAAAAACCATAAATAGTTCAACAAAATAACCACAATACTAATAAAGAGAATAAAGAATAAATTGCGCAGTCAATTCAGTATGAATCCTCTCTCTTAACTAGTTATTATGTGTAGAGTGCATATGTGTGATAGTATTTTAATTTAAACAAGTGAGAAAGTATAGTCGGTTCAGCCGGACCAACTGATATGAATGTGTTTCCTATTTGGGACCCATGGGCAATCATGGACGCGACAGAAAAAAATTGTCTTAGGAGGCTAAGATTTATGTAAAAGATCTTTATGCTGATTTCTTCTAAATGAGATTTGTTTTCTTCTAAGTGATTTGAGGGAGGAATTTTTATGGGACATATTGCTAATTTTGGACCTACCAGCATAACATTTTGTCATGTCATTTAGTAGGCTACTGTAAAAGTTAATGTCGTCAATTAATAAAAATTTATTTTCCGAAGTAGTATTTGCGTGCGCGATATAGTCAAATATGGACCGATTTCAATAAAACTTGGTTAGATGATTTAGATGCCATAAAATAAGTTTGGACCAAATCAGTGAAAAGAACTTAAAACGACAACATCGGACAACACTGCATTAAATATTAAATCATAACTATTTCCCTGAGGATGACCAACAAAGTTGGTCGAAATATTGGAACAAATAAATAATAAAAATTAAAACAAAACAAGAGTTTGTGTGGGGGCGGTGCGAATTTATGGACCGATTAGAATTAGAACCTACATACCAAATTTCGTCAAATCTCCAAATTCCTTGATCCCCAAAACTGCTTTTTGCACAAGGTTAAAATGGAGAGCCAGTCAGCCGGACGGATGGAGATCGTTAGATCGATTCAAAAAGTTGTGCTAGGGACAAATATTTTAAGCTGTTGCAAACATCAGCTCAAACGCATAATACCCTCTCCCCTATTGTGGTGCGAGTATAATTATACTTGGTTATTCCACTTTGAGTAAAAAAAACTTCTCAGTCTTCAGTAAACATTTGCTATAAAAACAATGAAATGTTTGCCTTCGATAATTTTAATTTTATTAACAATATTTCTATCCTGGTCCAAAGGCACCAAATTGGTCTGTTATTATGACATCGGAAGTGCCAGTAAAGCGGGTATGTTAAATTTAAGTTTCTCTTTACGAAAACCTGTCTATTTGCTTAAATGTTTCAGGAACCGCTAAATTCACCACTAAAGACATGGAACTAGCTTTACAGTTTTGTACTCATGTCATTTACAGATATGTTACCATAACACCGAAGAAATATACTTTAACGGCCTTGACATCTGAGCGGGAAAATGAAATATCTAGAATGCAATATTTCAAACAGAAATATCGAAATGTAAAGTTTCTTCTTAGCATCAGTGGTGATAATAATCCAAAAACGATTAAAGAGTTCCTAAATCTCTTAGAAGCTGATCGTTATACAATTAACGTTTTTATTAAATCTGTTATGAGGACTTTAAGCATTTATAAATTTGATGGTGTCAGCTTAGAATTTCCCTTGCCGACGGAAAACCCCAGGCCACGTAAAACTTTTTATAGCAAATTGTGGTTTAATTTTAAAAATGTATTTAAAATCAATTCCGAAAACGATTCTAAAGAGAGTGAACATAAAGTTCAGCTCACAACTCTTATAAAAAAATTGAGCACAAATTTGAGAGAGCGCCAAGGTATGCTAACTTTAAATGTCTTGCCCAATATAGACCCCAGAAGTAAGTTAAATAATGTTTAAGAATTAAAAAAAAAAAACTTTCTCATTTTCAAATATTTTCTCTTCAGAATATTTTGATATTGCTGAAATTATGAAAAGCTTGGACTTTGTTGTAATTTCGGCTTTTGATTTTTACACACCCAATCGTAATCCACAGGAAGCAAATCTTATGTCACCTACAAAGCCGTTAGACGAAAGTGATGTTCCTACTTTTACAA
This sequence comes from Pollenia griseotomentosa, assembly GCA_963931875.1. NCBI lineage: Eukaryota > Metazoa > Arthropoda > Insecta > Diptera > Polleniidae > Pollenia > Pollenia griseotomentosa. The sequence continues at coordinate 96,350,032 of OZ007561.1, read as the reverse complement.
ATATAAAAAGTCTTTACAAACACTGGCATTCGCAAAATGTACCGAGGCACAAAATCATCATCGGGATTGCTGCCTTTGGACGGGCATGGAAAACGACTAAAAACTCCAACAGTAATGGCGTTCCCCCAGTTTTATATACCGATGGACCTGCCACTGCAGGTCCTCAAACTCATACGCCAGGTTTTCTCTCATGGCCGGAAATCTGTGAAAAACTGGCACGGGATTCAAAGATAACACGCGTAACGGATTCTAAAGCTAAAACTGGCGTCTACGCTTTTCGACCGGCTGATGGTAGAGGTAATTTTGGCATTTGGATAAGCTACGAGGATCCTATAACGGCTGCCGCAAAAGCTCTTTATGTGCGTAACCATAACTTAGGCGGTGTAGCTTTAATTAGTTTGGCTTCAGATGATGTGCATGGGGAGTGTAGTGGCGAAAAGTTTCCCATTCTGAGATCGATCAAATTTAGATTGACAAGATTTCTTGCATAAAAATTACTAAACGGATGGGAGCCAGAATTATCAAAAAGAGTTGAATATTTAATGTTTCATAATTTAAATTATTTATATTTTCTTAAAAAAAAATAAAGTTATCTTAAAACTAAGTTGTTTTATATATCAACAATTTCCTAGAATCTCCTTCGGTAAAATATTGCCTGTACCCCGGGTGTACCCTTATTTTAAACGTCAAATAACGCAACTATTGAACTTATCTATTAAACTGAATTTGTACTCTCACTTAGCAGCCTTGACTCGCTTGCAGCATTACATGGGAAGATCATTTAGTCTTTTTTCCTTTTTTACTCATGAGTTTTTTATTAAACGCGTTAACAAAATGACTCCTCCACTGTTCTCGATCATTTGATCAGTGTTTGATTTCATTCCTATTTAGTTGAAGTTTGGAAATTTCAATTATTATTTGTCGTTTTTTGGTGTTCGATGGTAGTCCTAAGCTAAGTTTTATACTTTCGTCTGATTATTTACGCATAGTATGCCCAATCCAGCGCCATTTACTTAGACGGATTTAAAGTTCGATAGGTTCCTGATTTGATACTGACCATATATATTTTTTTTTTTTTTTTTTTTTTTTTTTCTCTCATTATTTTTTATTGAATCTTCATATTTTAAATATGAACTAACAATAATTAATCAAATCTTAACCTAATACGTTATTTTACGTCCTGCCAGTGCCAGACAAAAATTTTCTTCATCACGGGTTCTGTTCACTTATATAGGTGTTTATCGCTCATCTAATTGGGTAAGTGCTGCAGTGTCTCTTCTTCTTAAGCGAGTGTGGCCGCCATGGTTTAAAATATTTCGAGCTAGTGGATTTGGGTGTTGTTCAAGCCTTTTTAAATATTTTACTGCATATTTTGTAATCATAGTTTTTACTAAAGGAACATTGAGATCCTTGTGAATATTTGAGTTTTTAACATACCAAGGGGCAGCTGTGATTATTCGAAGAAGTTTATTTTGGCGCCTTTGAATTTTTTCGATATTAGAGGCCGAGGCAGTGCCCCATAGTTGAATACCGTAGCACCAGATTGGCTTTAAGATGGAGTTGTAAAGTAAAAGTTTGCAGTCGAGACTTAGGACAGAGTTTCTTCCAATAAGCCAATGAATTTGGATGGCTTTTAGTTTCATTTGAGATAATTTTGCCTCTATATGGCTTTTCCACGTTAAACGGCGATCTAGATGAATACCGAGGTATTTTACATGCGAATTTTGAGGCACTAAATGATTATTGATTTTAATAGGGGGGCATGTTTCCCGACGCAAGGTAAATGTTACATGTACGCATTTTTGCTCATTGACCTTTATCCTCCATTGCTTCAGCCACAGTTCGAGTTGAAATATATGATCCTGTAGGTATCGAGATGCTTCTTGACTGTTTTCGTGCACGCTTAGAAAAGCTGTGTCATCAGCAAATGTTGAAGTTTGGGTGTAGTTGTTTATTGGCATATCCGAAGTATATATTAAGTATAAAAGTGGGCCTAGGATGCTTCCCTGAGGGACTCCAGCTTCAATTGGTTGAGGAGAGCTTAAATAATCACCTTCTTTAATAATAAACTTTCGACCGACTAAGTAGCTTTCTAACAGCTTGTGTGTGTTTACTGGTAAGTTTAGCTTCAATTTATGTAATAAGCCTTCATGCCAGACTTTGTCAAAAGCTTGAGAAACATCGATGAAGAGAGCGGAACAATATTTTCTTTCTTCAAAGGCTTTTCTTATTGCGTTTACTATACGATGGGTTTGCTCAATTGTGCTGTGTTCTCTTCTAAAGCCGAATTGGTGGTTAGGAATACATCTGTTTTCATTTAGAATTGGGGTTAATTTTGACGCTAACAGCTTCTCAAACAGCTTTGATATATTTGAAAGTAAACTTATAGGCCTATATGACTCAACTTTTGTGTGATCCTTTCCTGGTTTAGGTATCATGATGACTAAGGAAACCTTCCACTTTTGAGGATAATATTCCAGGCGTAAAATAGCATTAAAAATTAAAAGAATAATTCTCCTTGCTATGCTGGGTAGCTCCAAAAGCATTTTGTTGCTGATCTTATCAAAACCAGGAGCCTTCTTGGGGTTTAAATCACAAATAGCCTTTTCGATTTCTCTTATCTCAAATCTTAGGGGAACAGCTGCTCTAGCAGCAACAGGTGGTAACTCGACCGCCATATCGTGAGATATGTTAGGGGTAAATACGTGTTTTAAATGATTAACAAACAGATTTCCTTTTTCAACATCATTTCTTGCCCAACTTCCATTCAAGTTTCTTAATGGCGGATTAGCGACAACTGGCCTTTTGAGGTTTCTAGCTGCACGCCATAATGAGTAGTCTGATTGTGGAGTTGCATCAAGTTCCTTAAGATATTTTTCCAGAGAAGCCGTTTTCTGAGTCTGCAGTAACTTTCTCAGCCTTTTTGTACAGTCTTTTAGTAAGTTCTTAAGTTGAGGGGATCTGTGCAATTGCCACTCTCTACGAGCTCTCCTTTTTTCAGACAAGAGACGCTCGACATCTGAGGAATATATTTTATTATTTTTGGTTTTTTTGGGGGCAATGCTGGAATGTTGAACAGCTAGTTTTAGAAAACTGTCAAAATTGACAATAGAGCTATCTATATACTCCGGTGTGTTAAGCGGAATATTTTCTGTGCAATGGGTACTGAGATATTTTTTATATTTTATCCAATTTATATGTGTAGCTGACGTCGCTATGTGACCAGAGGGAGATTCAATTCTATTGGTGTTTTTTATAGTAACAATTGTAGGTGTGTGATCAGAGGATAATTCTATGGAAGCTTCAACGTAAATCGTTTCTGTGGGGATGTTTTTAACCACGCCAAAATCGATGACATCTGGAATTTTTTGCGGATCAGCAGGCCAATATGTTGGTTGGCCGCTCGCGACAACATTTAAATTCATTTTAGAGATTGTATTAAACAAAACACGACCCTTTGGTGTTATAAGTCGTGACCCCCAGAAGGTATGTTTTGCGTTGTAATGCCAGCAGCCAGGAAACAGGGCCCCAGTGACTTATAATATTTGTAATATTGGCTTTCTGATATTGCAAATCTAGGTGGTGAATATAGAGATGAAATAACTATGCTTCGATTTAGCTCTTCGACACAAATGTTCGTAGCTTGGAGATAATCTTCACGATGATCACACATTGGGTAGTGTTTAATTCGGTTTTTTATTAATATAGCAGAACCTCCACAAGCTCTATCTCGAGGGTCCTTGGTATCATATAGAGTATAACCATTAATTTTTAACGTATTTCTTGAGGTCAAATGAGTTTCAGAAACCATCATGACATCAATTTGTTTATTTTTAAGAAAGTATTCTAATTCATTTTTATGTTGGCGGATGCCGTTTGCGTTCCAAAAACAAATTTTTAAACAGTTCATGGCTTGTTAAGAATAGCTTGCAATAACATCGATTGCATTCTAAGAATTTCCTGCATCATATTACCCATTGTGTTTGTAAAATTATTTACTGTTTGCACTAATGTTTCCATGGTTTTTTCTAGACGACTTAGATTAGAAACTGGAGTTTCGTCATTACTTGACGAAGCGCCTTGCATTGGTACATTGTTTGATTTTAAAACGTTAGCATAAGAGGTTCTGTTACTACTAGGCTGCGGAGCCTGAAGATCATTACTGTTTACTTGATTCGTTACCTGCATTTGAGGGGGATTAGTTTTCGGTCCAACCGACTGCTTGACGATAGTATATACAGGGCATCCTCTATAATTGGCAGTGTGATTACCACCACAGTTGCTGCATTTTTTTACGTTGGGGTCGGTTTTAGACTTATCGCAAAGAACTGTACCGTGTAGCTCACCACATACTACGCAAACAGGGGGTAAATAGCAGTATGCCTTAGTATGGCCAAATTCTTGGCAGTTCAAACATTGAACGGGACCACCTCTTTTGTGCGGCTCCTCTATAGTTACCTTTCTGTACAGAATGTATTTTAAATCATAGATGGGATGCGTTTCATTTTTTTTAAGCTTAACGTCGCCGGGTTCAAACTCTACTCGAAAAAGTGGTTGGGGAATTTTTTCTCTATTTTTAATGTTTACTACATGTTTTACCTTGAAGCCTTTTTCTTCTAGGAATGTTTTGACCTCTTCTGGGTCCACACATGAGTCAATACCCTTAATCACTACCTGAAGACCTTTACTGCTTTTCAGTTGGTATGTATAAAAGTTTTTTTTTAGTGCTTCAAAGTTGTTTATTACTTTGCGAAAGTCATTCTCATGATTGACTTGTATTTTAGTCTCGTTTATACTACCACGCTTGATAGCCGCTACGTAAAACGAATTTTCACCTATCACTGATATCAAACTCTTTATGAGCTCATTTGAATTTTGTTCCCTAAGATATATCGGGGGAGGCTTTGACGATTTTATGACGTTTGGTGCTTCAGAGGATTCATCCTCCAGAATTGCAAAACGATTTTGAGTATTTATTTTATCAAAAGTTGGTACTTTTGAGGCCGAAGCAACTGCTGCAGAGGTAGGGCTGCGTCCCCGTTTGAGCACTGTTATGTACCTGTCCATACCAACTTGTACTGTAGGCTTTTGAGAAATTTTTCCTTGAGTTACTGAGTTGTCCATAGCGGCTGTTTTGGGGTTAACCGTATCATCACTTATTAAAGTTTTTTTTGGCTCTGCGGCAGCGCCTGCAGTTAACAAACTTGTTATTGTAATACGATCGACCGTATTTGTAAACAAAGAAGGTGAGAGGGAACGCGTTCGAGTAATAGGTTTAGCCGTTAGGTAATTGCTATCATCGATTCTTTTTTTTGTTTCTACTTTTGTTTCGTCAACACTCACTGTAACATATGCATTTCTTTCATTATGTTTAATTGTTTTTGCATTGTACGCATTCATAAGTTTTTTTTTTTTTTATTTTACAGTTTGTTTAAATGTGCTCTTCTTGTTATTTGTTGTTAAAAACCCCGATAATAAAAAAGAAGAATAAACAAAAACAAGAAATGTTTTTGCTTAAAATGTATGTTTGTATGTTTATGTATGTATGTTCATACATACATTTTTTTATTAAATTATAACTTTTATTATTTTAATTATTGACGTTTATGTTCACAAATTAAAAATTATTTTTAAGCGTCCAATTCGCTGATATTATATTATTTATTTAATAAATAATATTATGATTTTATAACAACTTATTTAAGTATGTTAAAAGAAAACAAAAACCGTATGCCGAGTTAAAAAAAAAACACATCTGCATTCAACGAGCACTGTGATTTATTAACTGACCATATATTGGATATTGTTTAGGGTCAATTCATACCCAATAAAAAATGGAGCTACCAACGAAGCAGGTTTGTAAGGGAGAAACATAAAAGTTTCGCTTACCATTGCGCTTACGGAAGACATGAATTTTATATTGCGAGTTCCCACTTTGAAGCAATACATTTTTGACACATAAAGCGCATTATTCAGCGCATATAAAAATTGTTAGATGTAACGATCAGCTTTACACACTGAATGTTTTGATACCGTTATTTTTAAGTACTCTCCCTTACAAACCTGCTTCGTAATAAGGGAATGCCGTAGCACTTGAAATGTTTTTTTTACTTTACTGCTTTTCTGTATGTCTTATTGCGTAGCGCATAATTGTGCGCTTATTTTTTTAAATGTACCTTTAGTGCTTCGCAAAATGATAAAATTTTTTAATAGGTACGTAGTAAACACTTTATTGAGCATAATAAAGACATTTTTGCAGTATAAAAACATTTTTGCAGATGACTTCACTTGTTATATTTTCTTGAAGACCCCAATTCTTTATGCCGTTGAAAGGTTAGGCTATCGATCAACAGTATTCAGAATAGAGCAGATTGTTTTATTACAACATCAAAATTTTTTACTGTTTCAAATGGAACCACATGACCCAAAAATTTTCAAGCCGGAAATGAAGTTAATGATTTTTTAATAAAGAAATTCCTGCGGAACTTATCGCGAACATGGTCCCACTAAAAACTCTTATAGAGATAGTTTTAAACACTTCTGGGCCAGAGAATTTTCAATAAAAGTTGGAAAATGTTTAATTAGTTGCATAAAATGGAAATGAGCTTTCAAAATAATGTGCAGTATGAAATATATCGGACCATTTTTTATTTTGGCTAAACCTAAGTTTTTGGATAACCGTTTGCAGTTTTATCGCCTAATAGCCTGACAATTTTTGGAGCCTTAGCTACAAGTTATCGGACGCCCTTAACCCTCGTATGGGAACGCGAGAGCTTCCAGAAATCGGTCGGAATAGTTACACTTGAAAAAATGTGTTCTTATATATGGTCGGGCTTGACCGACCATACTTTCTTACTTGTTTTTTTGTTGGGTTTTTACCAGATAAACACGTTAAAAATGTAAAGTTATAAACGAATGCATATGGTTAATGCATAAAACAGCAAAACTGTAACTCGGTACAGTTACAAGACGCCAAGCCATTAGCTAATGCGTGGTGAAACTCAAAACGCTCGAAAAGTAGACTAACAAAGCCTTTAAAAAATAATGAGCAATACGTTCGAGCTGTTTCCCGCTCAGATCGGTTTTACGAGTGTCCTTTACTTTTAAACATCTTTTCTTTTTGCACACGTGTTTTAACAACAAGATTCTGTTTAGGCGACTTCGACAAACGAAGATCTCCTTCGGTGTTCCCTGTCCTGACCTTACCCAATAAAAAATTTTGTCATTTTGCGAAGCACTAATGGTACATTTAAAAAAATAAGCGCGTAATTATACGCTACGCAATAAGACATACAGAGATGCAATAAAGTATTTGAATGAACTTTTAACAAGTTTTATAAAAAAATAAAGTTTCAAGTGCCACGGCATTCCCTTACTACGAAGCAGGTTTGTAAGGGAGAATACTAAAAAATATCTGCAAAAAATATTCGGTGCGGAAATCTAATAGCTACACTCGCCAGTTTTTATATGAATTGAATAAAGCACTTTTTGTGTCAAAATTGTATTGCTTTAAAGTGGGAACTCTCCATATAAAATTAATGCCATCCGTAAGCGAAACTCTTACATTTCTCCCTGACAAACCTGCTTCGCTCGAAGCACAATTTTTTATTGGGTAATTATCGTTGCGGTGTTGAATATTAAACCAAATTACTCTTAAAACTTTCCCCAACACCTGTTTTAAACAAACGCAAGGGAACTCGGCTTTTCCTACAGGCCAATTAAACTACACAAGCAGTTTGACACCAACAACAAGATGTTTGTGTGAATCAGGGTTCGAAAATAAACATTAGATACTTCTTAAGTGTTTTAGACATATTTAATTATTATCCTAGAGTGGACTTAATATGGATCTAATGGTAAATTATGGACTCTAGTCTAATTAAACTGTGAAGTTTTAAATTAATTATTATTAATTACGGTTTAAGGCGTACTAAACGGTTTTTTAGGGTAAATTATTGACCGATCCTTACGAAATTTTACAGTATCGTTTCAAGTCGTATAAAACGAATTTCTTATTATTATTCCACCTTTTATGTTAGTTTTTGTAACAAATTTATAAATTTTTTAGGGTGGAGGTTCCACAGTTTGATTCATAGCTCTGATCCTGCTGAACCGATTTTTCGGGGTTTCAATCACAAACCGCTTAGGATAACTACAAGAAATTTGAGACCAAGTTTGTTTTTTATGAAGAGTTTTTCGAAAGTGAGCGTGTTTTCAACAGACGGACAGGACAGACAGACGGACCTGCCTAAATCTAAGTCGATTTACTCAAGGAGCCAGAATAAGTATTCTTTATGGGGTCTGAGATTAATAACAGACTTCCTCATTCGCAACTAGTGGTGGTGGAGGGTATAAAAAATAAAAAATTTTTGGGCGGAATTGGCCAGTGCAGTGATGTCAGGAGAAATTTAAAAAAATCCCTACGTGTCTAAGAAAAAAATCTCTTTTTTCCTTACAACCAAAAACATTTTCCCTACACATATCCCTACGTTCAAAATTTATTGTTTTTAGCAACAGGCAGACAAATATGTACCTATTTTGTTATTTTGTCAATGCCATACACGCACAAATAAAAACTCAATTTAAAAAAATAATAACACTGTCTGACAAATAAAAATTTTTTCAATTTGGCAGAAACGCCACCATATATCCTTTAATCTAAAGGCGAAACATAGTAAAACTTCATATTTGATTTTTTTTCCTCGTCTTTTACCCTTTTTGAAGAGCTTAATCTTTTTCAAGAATGCTTGTTTTAAATAATTTTAAACAAACTTGGTACCAAATAAAAGGGAGGCTCTGTAAAATTTTAAACACATATTTTCTTCAGTTCCCCTGAACTAAAATATAAAAAAAATTTTTTTAAAATATATCCTTCCTTATCCTTAAAAGTTTTCATTAAACATTTTTTGAAAATTCAAAGTTGTATTGTTTTCTTTCTCTTAGTTTAGAGATGTGATTGTTTTTTACAAATTATATTCTATGTAGAAATTTCATTCATTAGATAGTCGCTTTTAATATTCGCATACGTATAAGAAAATAGTTCGCAGATTTGAACGCGAATATTCGTCGCCCCCTAGTTATATATAGGATTTAAAAAACTGCAGTCGAAACCAAACTGTCGAAAAAAACGAATATTTGTGTACAACTTTTCACTTTTTGAGTTGGTTTGACAGCTACTGTTTACATTTGATGAAACTGGAGTAAAAGCAACATTTTTTTTTTTTGGACTATGACAAATGAAGAATTAGAAAAAATTACAGTTTTTTTACTTCTGAAGTTTTTTTAAGCGCTGTTTATATATTAGAGGCGCGAGGAATATATGGGTACATTCGCTATTGTTAAAGATTGCCAGGCTGTTAGGACTCATAGTATAGGGTTTCTGTTAAAAAATACTACATTTATACTTATCTGTATATGAAAAATTTTAACTTTTAAACGCATATAAGATAAATATTTACGTATTTTTAGATAATATATTGAAAATGTGATAATATTTTAAAAATTCCCTACATTTGCCTTAAAATAAAAAATCTTTCCTTTTTTTCCCTACGCTTGAAATTTTCCGAAAAGATCACTACAAAAAGGGAAAATTCCCTACTATTGGCATCACTGGGCCAGTGTGCTGTGGTAGAAAAGAGGGTATAAATACCCTTTTAAAGGCGTTCACGGTAACAATCTATACCGAACTACGAATTTAGCAACTACCGAGTTGGTGTACAGACAACTATTAATTCTAGAAAAATTTTTGAACTTTTATTTAAAATATGAATCTATTTCTTCACTTTTTAAGTCAATCGGTCATGTTCTATAAATCGAAATGAAGTGGATTTAAAATCCAAACAATTTTTAAAACGAAATTTTTTTACAGAAGTTTCTTTACTTTGAGTACCAAATATCATTTTGTAAATAATGAAAATCAAAATTATGTTCGGTTTCAATTACACTTCATTTAGATTTCTAGAACCCGTATACCGTATACTCTATTCCTTTATTGAATATTTTGATATTTAAATTTAAATTAGTCTTAACCCTTGCATGAATTTTTCAAATGTGCTGAAAAAAATATATAGTATAGAATTTTGCTTCCTAATGCATAAAAAAATTAAAAAAAAAATTTTTTTTCTAATATTTATAGTAAAATTTATTAAAAAATCGTATGTTGCAAATCTGCAACACTATGCATTTGGATATTTTATAACGGACATATATATCATTATAGATAAGAACTTTCTGAGCTCAGATTCGGTCAAATTCAAAGGTTTCATTACGTTTTATTTGCACAGAATAGAGATTAGATTCTTTGCACAGAATAGAGATTAGATTCATCTACAACTTTTTGAATAATTTCTGATGTGAAAAAATATGAAAAAAGTGTGTAAGGACTGTTTTTTTGACTAAACTCTATAGGATAAGTACTATCGCCAAGAAACTTAGTTTTATCAGCGTTCAAAACAAAGTCTTTTGTCTTCCAAGCAAGTCCCCTCATTGCTCGTGGACTTGTACTTGGAAATGTGTCTTGATTTGTTGCGGCTGGTGGGTTAACCGCCTGAGGTTCGTCAAAAGCCAGTGGATCATCATCAAAATCGTTTATATCAGCCTCAATTTTGGCCTCTACATCTTGAACATTAGTGTCTAGTGTCTCTGGGTTAACAGAAAAAACCTCATCTTATAGCTCTGAATCATCTTCAGATATTTCTCCATCACATATTTTGAAGAGATTTCGTCATACTTTATGCATATTGTTGCAGTTTTACAACATTCTACACTTACAATTAACTGCATAGTGTTGCAGTTTTACAACATTCTAAAATAGGTCAAACTAAATAAAAAAAACATTATTTTCGCTTACGACCAAGTAAGTTTCTTTGAAAATAAATGTTATTCTATATAAAATTAATTTTTGTTAGCACTTACTTTCGAAAATCACAAGGTTATACTTCTTACTAAAACACAAATTGCACTTGCTGAAAGAATTTTATAACCGTTACTTTGTCCACGTAAAATTCACAATCAAAAAGATTGCAAATCATAAAAAGGTGCTGCCAAAGCATAAACTACACCAAGTACAACGCTTTTACTTCACAACAATGTGTAGTGAGCGAATCAATACCATTTTGAGGTGAGTTTAATGATATGTTGCAGAATTACAACAACACGCATTTAAGGGTTAAGCTCATCAAATATAATTTCATTAAATTATTTTTATTGAAGGAAGGAATTTACAACATTAAATGAATTAAATTTTATTTTTTTGATAACTTTATTAAATAATCGTGTCGAATTTTCATGGTTCAAGAATAGCCAAATTGAAATAATCAGAATTTTGTGCCGTTCTACCGTTTGCGCCACTGCGACACCTGCCAGTCTATAGTCAAACATCAATCTTAAACCGCACATGTTTCTTCCTTACCTCTGTTTTTCGTACTTTTTGTCAAAACTTTGTCGATTTGTTTATCTTTCAATTTCACGGATGTTTTTTGTAAACAAACTTTAGTTATACAAAATTAGTAAATATAAAAAAATACATATCCGGGGTTAAACACCGTCAATTTCAATTTGCCCCCAGCTTTATTAAATATAATAGTATTTACAAAAAAGTATATTTTATATATCTCAACATAGGAAATGTATCACCATTACAAATACCATGAAAATCATCGAGACTCACATCATATAAAGCAATACCGCCTAAATGACGATGTTTGACATACGCAGCTTTAACAGCAGCGATTCGGGGATCATCGTAACTCACCCACATACCATTTTCACCAGTTTCATCAGCCGGCCGAAAAGCATACGTTACAAAATCCTTCTGAGGATCTAAAACACTTAGAAGAGGAGCATGCGGACCGGTTTTTTTGCTATTAAGGCCATTTGCCAGCATTGTACAAATTTCCATCCAAGTTAAAACTCCGGGCAATTTGGCTACATAGCCAGATAAAGCTGGGCCATTTGTGGCCACTACCTTAGGAAAACCATCTCTTTGAGATTCAGTAGTTGTTTTCCAAGCACGACCATAAGCAGCAATACCCACATTTATTTTGTGATATGGAACACGTTGCGAAAGCCAATAATTCACTTGATAGACAACACTATGCTGAACACTTCGATTGCCCTGTACAGGTATAGAGTATAAAGGAGCCGTATAGGTTGCCTCCGATGGACTCAATTGTGGTGTGGTGAAATCGAATGTTTGCAGATTGATAAAGTCTAAACTGTTAATAAAAGCAGAGGCATTGAAGTATACTGGAAATAATAATAAGCTTTTCAAACAATTGATAAGTTGAGTATGAAATATTTGTTAAAAACATACAAGAAGCATTTACATTCGGTAGCACAGTCAAACTCAGCATAAGATCATGTGGCTCAAAAGCCTTTTTAAGATTTTTTACCAATTTCGTGAACCGAGTTTTATGATCTTCTTTCTGGGCGTCTGTTTCGTTATTTATCTTCCTTTTGAACAATCCACTTAAATATTTCCGAGGCATGACATCTTTAGGATTGTTATCATTACGAGGAAATTGAAAAGCCAAATCCAAGCCATCGAACTTATAGCTTCGTAAAATATATAAGACAGATTCAATAAATGATTTTTGAGTTTCTGCATCGGCTTCCAAAAGTTTTATATATTTATTTGACAAGTCCAAATCTTTTTCTTTGTCACTTCCCAAACACAGTAAAAATTTAATATGGGGAAATTTATCCTTAAGGGCAGTAACTTCCTTCAATCGTCGTTTCTCTACATCATTAGGGCTGGTAATTTGCAAAGTCAGGGAATTGATAACGGCGTAACCGTAAATAACATGTGTACAAAATTCCAAAGCCTTTTCTAAGTCTGCTACAGTGAATTGACCAAAACCTTGAGAGAATTAATTAAGTTTATTACAAAATATTGATTAGAAATTTGTGAAAAATAAATATTTACCTGTTCTTTCCTCACAAGAAGCGTCATAAAAACAAATTAAATTGCGATTCAGAGTTAATGCTAAATGTCCGAATAAGAGCGTTGAAAAAAGTTTGAAATTTAATTTCATTGTTTGTTTTATTTTAAGTGCTTTTTATTCCGCTTTAAAAAACAGACTAAATTGTTTGAATTCGATCTTGAGACGGGTGTTCTTAATTATCAGTTTTATTTTTTTTTTTTTTAGCTGTGATAAGAATGATTTTTATACTTCGTAGTGATTAGTTGTTAAAGAGAAAATTTGGTGACAAAACAAATTAATCTCATTTTCTTTTTTGTTGAGTAAGATCATTTCAATTGTATTGTACGGGAGTCTTAAGTTTATTTTCAATGCCAACCCATAGTGGTAATGCCGTGTTAAGCTTTGCCGAATCTTTTATAGCTATCACCTGTCACGTTTACGTCATAGTGTAACATATGTTTTTTCAGAAGATTTGGTGCATTTTCAATCCCAGACAAACTTTATTTATTTATTTATTAATTTATGCCATTTCCTGTACAACAAGACTAGGGCCCTGTTTCTCAAAAATACAACTTACAAATCTACAAGTAAAATACATTTAAAAAAAAAACAATTTTACAACTTCTGCTTTTGTTTCAAATATATTTTACTTGTAGATTTGTAACTTGTAGTTTTGAGAAACAGGGCCTAGGTCTTATATTTATAGTACAGGAACGTATTACGTTACAAAACAAATGTAAAATTTATGAGTTGATTTTTTATCATTTAAGACATGTTTCATATTTGTTGATGAATTTGGTAGAGCAGAAAGAGGGTTAGAAAAAAGACATGAATTCTGTTCTTCGTATTTATTTTTTTTTGTTTTGTTTTGTTTTTAGCAGATGTGATTATTTTCGATGGATTTTAAAATCCATTTCTGAAGTTAAGGCTTAACTTTTTGTTCAAAATACAGTTCAATTAACATATGGGGAATTTTATGTCAAGTGACCCAACTTGTGAAACCGTTGTCAGCCGATGCAACAAGTCTAGTCCTATTGGATGGTAGCTTAGACACAATTTTTCAACAAGATCGGTCAAGAGCACTCCGAGAGTTCATGATCAAAATTGACATTTTGGCCAATCAGTGCCCATGTTCTCTAACTCTCGCGTCGAGAAACTTTTCGATTGAAATGTTTGAAATGAAACAGAAATGCCATATATTGAAACCAACAGCTGTTTTTCTCACTAAACTGTGTCTGTAACTTTTTTTGGCGAGTACTAGATGTCACGTAAGTAAATTACTCACCAATTTACAGAAAAAGTGTGTCTATAACATTTTTGTGAGAAAAGTTCCCACTTTAAACTGTCAAATAAACTCACGAATAAAAATGGGGCGAAAACAAATTTCAACACTACAAATCATTTAAAAATGCAAAATACAAGGAATAATAATAATAAAATTTTGTTTTTGACACATATTTTTAATTGTTTAATTATTTTGCTTTTAACATTTTTATAAAATAAACGAATGTTTTCAAATCTCGTTAAAGTCGCACTTTACATTATTTGGTATAGCAAACGGTTGTATTTTAGTCGCAGTCGTTGAAAAATTTAAAATTTTAGTAAATTTTGGTCGCCGTTAACGATTTGTTTTACTGGCGTTCTCAAGTACTGCAACGTCACATCGGTTTCGAGTGGAATATTCTGACATTAATAAGTTAACGATGTAATCTCTTTTGATAGTTTTCGACATGAGTTACAGACACACTTTTTTCTCCCTTTTCGAGAAACAAAGAAATATTTTGTTTCACATCTTTTCGATGCGAGAAGTTCTCACTACAGTAACAGAACATGGGTACAGGCAAGGCGAATTGACTTGAACGTGCTTCTGTGGTCGGGTTGTCAAAAATATTGCTAGAAAAAAAATAGGTTTGTTTACATAAAAAACTAGTTTGTATACAAACTTTGACAACTCGACCACCGAATTAAACACCATATGTTGACTTGACCCCACCTTCTACTCAATTCGCCTTGGGTACAGGTGTGTTTTTCTCATCCATGTAACATATTGCCTAATATTCTTTGCAAAATTTGTCCCAAATAGTTAGAATAGAGATTTCTTCAATCTTTCGGAAAAAATTTACAAAAAAAAAAAAAACAATCAACGATTTTGTTAATTTAAAGCTTAGGTGTTTTCCTATAAGAGCTTTTTAGTCGCTTAGGTTTTTCAATTGTTAGCAAATGCACTATTTAGAATTATTTTCCTATTTGTGTGTAAGTGTTTCTAAAACCTTAAAAAACTTTTACTGAGAAACTAGACAAATTTACCTTTCAGACGGTATGTAACATATCTATTTAAAATTTCATATCCTCGAAACTGAAAAACATACCCACAATATGTTTATCTCAGGAATAAAATAACTTGTTATACCCTCCACCACAATTAGTTGTGAAGAGGGAACCTATACTTAGTTTTTTAGTTTTTTATTCCGTGTGAATTTTTTTTATTATTTATCTCAGCCTCCATCTGTCTGTCCGTCTGTTGAAAACACGCTCACTTTCGTAAAACTCAAAAGAAATTAACAAACTTGGTGTCAAATTGCTTGTAGTTATCCTAAGCAGTTTGGCATTGAAATCGAGCAAAATCGGTTCAGTACCGTCAAAGCTATTGATCAAAATGTGGAACCACTACCACAAAAAATGTATAATCTTGTTACATAATCTAACATAAATGGTGGAATAATGCACGGAATGATATAAGATTTTGCACAAATTTGTTTTATATGACTGGAAATCACTGTTTAATTTCGTGAAGATCCGTTCATAATTTACCATAGACCCCATATAAAGTTTACCCCCGGAAAACAGCTTAGTACGCCCAAAACCCTAATGAATAATGCTTTCATAATTAAGCTTGGTTTCTACAATAGGCCCTATATAAAGCCCTTTCTAGGAAATTTATTAAATATACCTTAAACCGTAACAGACATAGATATTGCGGTAAAATATGTTCCAACTTAGCTTCACATGGCCAGAAAAAATTTTCAATAAAATTAATTTTTAATACCAGAAATCACTCTACAGAATTTTGGGATGATTAGGATAATTTACCATAGGCGCCGTCCTCAAAATCAATTAAGTTCGACTAAAACTGTAACGAATCATGATATTTTACTCAAGCTTGTTCAAATTTCCAAAAAGAAAAGAATAAAACTCTCCGACTTTCG
The DNA here is from genome assembly GCA_963931875.1 of Pollenia griseotomentosa. NCBI lineage: Eukaryota > Metazoa > Arthropoda > Insecta > Diptera > Polleniidae > Pollenia > Pollenia griseotomentosa. The sequence continues at coordinate 96,333,903 of OZ007561.1, read as the reverse complement.
GTCAATAATTTAATATAGGTCTTAACCGCAACCTATTTTAAGGCTCAGTTATGCGAACGTTGCTGTACCGTATCTGTACTGTATCAATCAGCTGTTCGCGTTTTGTTATATGCAAACCAATACAAAAGCTTACCGAAATGTAATGTACCCTAGTTGCAACGTACCATTCTGTATAAAATAGAATTTCATACCGTTGTTACGTGACATTTGTAAAACACTGATGGGCGGCTTGTATGTTACATTGAATGTGGGTATTTTTGATCTTCTTTTTGGTACTTTTTTCAGTATAGCTATGGAATTGCGACAAAACAACTTACAATACAACATATTTCCAAATATACATACATATATACATATGTTAAGATGTATAAAATAAACAAATGCATATGCACATACAATGGCAATGTGAAATATATAAAAGGCTTTAAATGGTATCAAAACCTTGTTTGGTGTATGCACATTTACTATATGTTTTCTAAAAATATGTATATATGCTGAAATACAAATTTGTTTATTGTAAATCTGTATTATAAATATTAAGTTATTAACGGTTTAAACTTACACAAAATACTGTTTTAATACCATTTAAATCATTTGGTACTTTTTCTGCATACCGGTCACCATTTAAACATTTTTGATTCCCATCACTGTGTGTATTGTTTTATGTATACTATTGCTTTTTGTTTATGTATGGGAAAAACATATTACACTTTTTTAAACGTTCTATAAGTGCACTAACGTGCTTACAGTACGGTGCGGTACATTACGGGTACAGCAACGTTCGCCTAACTGAGCCTTTAATGCTGTCGTCCGTTTTATAAACATTTATTAATATTAAAGTACTGATCAAATTTATAGCGCACTTTACAATTAAAGATTCATATATGAATTATTTTTAAGATTATTTATAAAACTTAAATTGTTTTCTAATTGTTTAATTAGTTGTATTACATATCCATACAACAACACCAAAAAAAAACAACAGAAAACTATTTAAAATAAGAGAGCCAAACCATTTTGCATATTTGCCAATGAGAAAAGAGTTTGAATTATAGCGCACTTTTTTTAAACATTCCTTAAAAATATACCGGTTCTTTATTCTCACAAAAATTTGATGCAAATAATCACCCCTATCGCGAAAGTTATGGGAATATGTTATATGGGAGCAAACCTATATTCCCATCCCCAACAAATCGGTATCGCAAATATTTTGGCAGTAAAAATATCTATCATGCATTATTTGCAGTGCTTTATAAACAAAAGTCTCTATTGTGAATAACTTGTCAGTGCTTGTATCATGAAAGAAAAAAATACAAAATAAAATACTAATAAAAATATAATAAATGAAACAAGAAATTTAATTGACTCCCAACTTAGAGTACAAATTAAAATTTAAACTATGACACTATGACACTGGACGTTATGGCATGCCACCTTATTTTAGACAAATCCCTTAATATATCAAAACAAGACATTTCGATTTATTCGATTATTACAATAATTATAATAAATAATTATTTATTATGTGCTGTGCCCATGTTCTGTAACTCTCGCGTCGAGAAACTTTTCGATTGAAATGTGTAAAATGAAACAAAAATGCCATATATTGAAACAAACAGCTGTTTTTCTCACTAAACTGTGTCTGCAACTTTTTTTGGTAAGTACAAGCCGTCACGTAAGAAAATTACTCGCCAATTCACAGAAAAAGTGTGTCTGTAAAGTTTATGTGAGAAAGTTCCTTTTTTGAACTGTCAAATAAACTCACGAATAAAAATGGAGCGAGAAAAATTTTAACACTAAAAAACAATTAGAAATGCAAAATACAAAGAATAATAATAATATCTTGTTCTTGTCAGATTTTTTTATTGTTTAATAATCTTGCTTTTTATTTTTTTAAAGCTCGTATGCAAACACCAAACATTAAAGCCTAACTTTACATTATTTGGTATAGCCGACGGTTGTATTTTTGCCGCCGTCTTTGAAAAATTTAAAATTTTAATAAATTTTGGTCGCCGTTAACGATATGTGTTACTGGCGTTCTCAAAAAGTAGAAAATAGAAAAGTAAATAACAGAAGTATGAGGTGAATGAAATCCAGAAAATTAGAAAGTTAGTAGGTAATATGAAGAACAATTTTCCTCTCTATAGTCCCCTCAACAGAAACAACCGCACTATTACTCTGACAAACCCCAGGATTACATCCAGCGATGCACCAAAGTTCGTCGTGAAACCTGTCTCCTAGCCACTTCTGTCTGAGACCCTGCATCCTAGGACAATGGCACAGTAATTGCTCGATCGTCTCCAACTCCTCTGATTCATCGCATAATCTGCAGAAGTCCGGTATGGTGTTGTCCCATCTGCCCTTAAAAGCCCTAACGGGACAATGACCCGTCAACAACCCTATAAGTGTTCTAAGACCACCCCTATCCAATCCCAGTAGAACCCTGGTTGCCCCCGCGTCCAATCTGGGCCATAGTGCCCTAGGCACCCTGCAATCCACTCTGTCTCCCCAGGATCGGTTAACGTCATCACGAAATTTTTCCCGTATCACACCATAGTAGCAACATAGGAGAGGCTTTACCCCCCTGTTCCTTACCACTAAGTCCTTACCACTAACCTCCTTTCCATCAACCATGCAGTGTCCTGGTACCCAACACAGCCTTACATTGAATGCCTCCATTCCTACACCGAGCGACCAGGCACGATCGCATCGTATAATTTCTCAATGCCCTAAGCGCCTCCTGACTATCGACGTAAATTGTCACCGCAGAACCACCCACGATGTGATCCAGTATCACCTCCGTCGTCCTCCAGATCGCTAGGATCTCATCCTGGAAGACACTGCACTCATCAGGGAGTCTGAATGAACTTTTTTCCTCGGTGTCCGCGATATATATACCGGCACCAGTACCGGTTTCCATCTTGGGCCCATCCTTAAATACTGCCCAACCTCAAACAGTCCATTGGAGCCACGCCAGATTTCCCTATCCGGGAAATCCACTGGTGGTGTTACACAGAAGTCCAGGGTCATATTTCTATGATCAGAAATTCTCTCGAGAACAGTACTTTGAAATCTCTTCTGATAGTTTTCGACATGAGTTACAGACAAATTTTTTTCTCACTTTTCGAGAAACGATGGAATATTTTTTTTCACATATCCTTGATGCGAGAAGTTCTCACTGTAGTTACAGAAAAGGAAGAAATGGTTTTTGTTGGTTAAATACTACCAAAAATGGTAACAATTGTTCTATGATTTTAATGTACTTTCGGAATAGAACGTTTCCGTCCAAAAAAAAACTTCTGGTTATTCTTGCAATTCAACCAGTTATCTACTTTTATAACCGTAAGCACTTCACGATGTTTAATGAAAATCGGTCCAACAGGTCACGCCCAAGTACAACTTCCGAAAAATGCCCTTAATTCTCTATAAATTTTGTTGTATTAAGATGAAACTTAGCAAAACTAAAGCTTATAATAACCAGTGCAATTTGTTTGTGAGAATGGATCAAGTATTAATCATTAGTCCCATGCGAATATCTTCCAATCACCACATAAAGGCAAATTGCCCATATGTCAGAAAAAAGGGACCAGTTAGAGTATTATATATTTGGTCATCCAAGACTATTTTTCTTTATTTTGAATGAACCTTTTGGTAAAAGGACCTTATTTTATGATTTAATTGATATGAGTAATAGCCATCCATTATGCCTACCACGGCAGCCCTATTTAGTACGAAATATTTGTGTCAAATTTGATTCCACTAGCTTATCTTTTATAGGGCAATCATAATTATGTTGCGACTAAAAGTGGTATAATTGAACAAGTTAGAGTGCTATATTCGGCTGCGCCGAATCTTTGACAGCCTCCACCGACAGTTCAATTATTTCAGGAGTGATATCTACATGATATCTATTTATTATTAATTTATCTTTATAAAAACAGACATTGGCATCAAAATTGGTTGCGGTTTAGACCTATATTAAATTATTGACCGACAATTAGAAAGTTTTATGTTTTTTTTAGCAATTTAAACTAGCTTGCGTAAAATATTATGATTCGTAACAGTTTAAGCCGAATGATTTTCAGGAGGGGAATTTATCATCAAAACTCTGCAGAGAAATTTCTGGTATTAAAAAACTTAAATTTTAATAAATTTCAATACAGCGGTGAAATTAGTTCTTAGCGTTTACAGTGAATTTCAGAAGGCTGCTAAATATGAGATCTAAGGTAAATAATGGACCGTATATCACAAAATTGCATAACATTTTTTCTGGCCATATGAAACTAAGTTGGAAGAAATGTAACCACAGTAAATATATCTGCTACGGTTTTAGGCGTTTTTAATTAATTTACCAGAGTGGGCTTTATATGGGGCCTACAGTAAATTATGGACCGATCAGCACGAAATTTATTAGTGTTATTTCTAGTCCTATAAAACTGTGAAGTATTCAATTTTATTCTGATACCATTATTAATTACGGTTTTATTAGTGAAATGCCAATTTTTGTTATGATGGCATTATTAATTATGGTTTTAGGCGTACTTAACTGCTTTCCGAGAGTAGGGTTTATATGGGGCCTACAGTAAGTTATAGACCGATCTTCACGAAATTTTACAGTGTAGTTTCCAGTCGAATTAAACGAATTTTTGCAAAATCTTATATCATTCCGTGCATTGTTCCACCATTTATGTTAAGTCTGATCCTACACAGTAAAATTATTGCTGAATAATTTTCAAACAAACGCTTGTTTGAAAACTTTTTTAATTTCTACAAATTTTTTCACTGATTCAATTAATATTTTTGTTTGATTTTATTTAACCAACTAAAATGTTGACAACTATTCAAAAATATAATATACGCGTTATTGGTTTCAAGTTTTCATAATTTTGTATGAAATATTAAACGCTCTTTAATGTTGCGTTTTTTTCATATTTTTATTTGATCGTAAGTCTGGGTTCACACTATGAAAGTTTTCTTTCAGAAAGTCTGAGTTTATGGGTGAGATAGGAGAGAAGAAAAGCATGTTCTCTTCCCCTCTCACCATTAAACTCAGACTTTCTGAAAGAAAACTTTCATAGTGTGATCCCAGACTAAGCAAACTTCTTTATGTGAAATATAAGAACAACAACAAAAAACACATACAGTCTATTTTTGGATGCTTTAAGAAAGTACAACAATAATAAAGATGTAAAAAAAACAAAAACGTAAAAAACGTTTCACTCTTGTTAAACAACAGAAACAACAACAACAATAAGAGAAACCAAATAAATTTTGGGTTGGTTCCAAAGTAGGTAAAGAAGAATGAAAAAAAACCCCGTACTCAATTTTTTAAAACTGTTTAGTTAAATAGGTATGCACATCAAAAACAAAAATAGAATGAAGACGAGTCGGTCTGCTGCCGTTTTTGGTTATATTTCTTCTTCTTTAGCCGAGGAAAGGATCAGCAACAGTGAGTGAAGAAGAAAAACATTGTGTGTATAAACAAAAGACTTGGTTCAAAAATTATTCCAACAAAAAAATTTGTCTCAAAGCCAGCCTTCGCTCTGCTCTGCCTTCATCTTCTCCTACAGTGCTTGCTTGTGCGCGCTTGTGACAAAAACTTTTTTGTTTGATTCAGCAAAATAATTTGTTTGAAATTTGTATGAATTTCAGTAAACTTTTTGTTTGATTCAGTTAAATTATTTGTTTGAAAAAATCAGTGTTTTTTTTTTAAATAAACGAAATGCAAATAAATTGTTTGAATATGCAAATTTCAGACAAAAAATGTTTTGATTCTACAATATTTTTGTTTGATTCGGAAAAATAATTTTTTCTGTGTACTGAACCAATTTTGCTGGTTGTTCATTTCTTTTGAGTTTTTCGAAAGTGAGCGTGTTTCCAACAGACGGACAGATGGTCAGACAGACAGACAGACGGACATGGCTTAATCGTTTTAGAATTACTAAAGGAGCCTGAATATATATATATATTTTATGGGGTCTGAGATGAATAATGAAAATGAATGACACACTTAGTATACCCTCTTCACAACTAATTAAGTGGAGGGTATACCAAATGATGTTTATTTAATGATGTCCGCTTGAATTTCATTTCACTGTTTGTAATCACTCTTATTGAATAAAATCCCTCCTTTGCTTGTTTAACAACTTAATTCAATTGTTCTTAGTTTATTATACAAAATATATTTTCAAAACTTCTTTATTAACAAAAATCTATTAAATACACTTATAATCTATATTTAATAGCTCTTAATATCGGAAATTTATCACCGGTACATTGACCACGAAAATCATCCATAGTTAAATCGAATAAAGCCACACCACCCAAACCTTTTGTAGCGACATAAGCCGCTTTTGTAGCAGCTACCTCAGCATCATCATAACTAACCCAAGTGCCATGTTCGCCTTTTTCATCAGCAGCGCGGAATGCATAAGAACCGTGCTTTTTATTGGGATCGGCAAAACGACGCAAGAAAAATTCAGATTTTGGCTGTAGCCTCAAACAAATTTCGGCCCAACTTAAAACACCAGGCACTTTCATTTGGGATCCAGCTTCTGCAAAACCATCGGTTGCCGATATAATAGGATAACCTTCAGACTTAGAATCCAAAGTCATTTTCCAAGCACGACCATAAGTGGCAATTCCAACATTAATTTTATTCTTAGGAAAACGTTGTGCAGTCCAATGCTCGACTTGGTAATCAACATTATAGTGCGACAGGCGATTACCCTCTATAGCGGGAGCATACAAAGGGGCCGTGTAATCGGCTTCGTGAGGATTACGTTCAGGTGTGGAAAAATCAAAAGCAGCCAAGTTAACAAAATCGACTTGGTTAATTAGGGCGGGAGCATTAAAATACCCTGCAAAGGAAATAAAGTTATAGATCATTTTTTTTGTACAAGTATTTCTTCACTTACATGATGAATTGACATTTGGCAACACTGTTAAACTCAATAACAAATCATTTTCAGCAAACGAGGTTTTAAGTTTCTTGACCAAATCAGTGAACTGTTGCTTATGTTCTTCGGCATTTGTATCAACAATAAAATCTCCGGAAAATAATTTCTTAACCGATTTCCATGCCATACCAGGAGTAGAGTGAACTTTGCGTGGTTTGTTGCGTGGCAATTGGAAGGCCAAGTCCAAGCCATCAAAATTTAAGCTTTTTACCAAATAATTAACCGATTCAATGAAACTTTGTTGTTTTTCCTGGCCGCCTTCTAACAATTCAATGTATTTCTCAGAACCTTCTAAATCTTTGTCGCCACCCACGCTAAGTAAAAACTTAACATAAGGAAACTTTTCCTTTAAAGCAGTAACCTTAAGGAAATGTCTATTCTTAACATCTCGGTCATTATTTAAAGATGCCAAATGAAAATTTATCGGATGCAGGCCCACATAACCGTAAACCAAATGAGTGCAGAATTCCAAAGCTGTTTCTAAATCGGTAAGAGAGAATTTTGCCAAGCCTGCGAACAAAATTTTACAAGTGAATAAATTACACATGTATATATTTTCATTTGATATTTAAATAAATACCTTCCCTGTCCACTCCAGTGGCGTCATAAAAACAAACCGTGTTATGCCCTAAAGCGTTTGCCAATTGACACAACACCAGCGTCAAACTTAAATTTAAAATTAATTTCATAGCTCTCGTGGTGTTGTTCTCACTGGATTTCAAAGTCTACTGAATTGTTTGGAATCTCTTTTTAAATTATTTTGCAAAAATTTGCAAAATTACTTTTCTCTTCTTATCAGTACTTTTTGTTTTGGCTTCGGGTCATACTTTCAAGTTGTAATTAGGAAGTACATAATTGTCAATTTGTTAGAATGTGTTTAAAAAAAAAAAATAGCAAAAAGCTAAGCTTTTAAAAAGCTTAAGCAGATAAAAATTTTTAATAAAAAATTTGTTTTGTTGAACATAATATTTGAAGCAAATATTTTATTTTTATTGTTTATAATTTCCACTAAATTATTAAATCCATATGAGGAGGTCCATAACAAAACGAAACAATTCAATTTTTTAACCCTTCACGACTATTGGTGAATTAGGGTATATTTAGTTTGTCATTCCGTGTGATTTTTTTTTTAATATTCATCTAAGATTTCATGTCAAGTGACCCAATTTTTAAATCGATGTCTTCCGATGCACCAAGGTTAGTCCTATTGGATAGTAGCTTAGACATAAATTTTCAACAAGATCGGTCAAAAAGTTTCTAAGTTAGAGGGGGTCAAAATTTGACATTTTGCCCATACAGGTGTTCTTTTCACCCATGTAACTTATTACCTATTGGTGTTAGCAAAATTTGTCCTAAGTAGCTTAGATAGCTATTTGATCAATCTTTTGAAAAATTTTTTTTTGTTTTTTTAAAAAAATTTTTTAAAATTTTTTGTAAAACTTGTTTGTATTTTCTTTAGCGGGAATGTTTTGTTTTTTTTTTTTTGCTCAAAAGAAAGCTTATGTCTTTTCCTTTAAGTTAGTTCTGGTCTTTTAGGACAAAATTCCAAATAGTGCTGCATACGCGAAAAATTTTAAAAACCTCGTCTAGAGTTGGAAACTATTTTTTTTTATACATAAGCCACTCGCATCCCAAGAAGCGAACAAAACTACCTTAAAGGAAAAGAAATAAACTTTCTTTTGAGCAAAAAAAAAAAAAAAAAAAAAAAAACAAATCCGGATAAAAAAAAAAGTTTTAAACAAAAATTCTGATAGTGCATAGAAAATATTCCTGTGAAATAATGAAGGAATGAGACTAATAAAGTATAAAAGCTTTTGAGGAATGTATTTGACATAGAATACACATTCGAATAATATGAAAAATTTATTTAAAAAAAAAATTTTAAATAATTTTTTAAAAAAACAAAAAATTTTTGTTTAAAAGATTGATCAAATAGCTTTCGAAGCTACTTGGGCGAATCTTGCTAACACCAATAGGTAATAAGTTAAATGGATGAAAAGGAACACCTGTATGGCCAAAATGTCAAACTTTGGCCCTCTCTAACTTAGAAACTTTTTGACCCATCTTGTTGAAAATTTATGTCTAAGCTACTGTCTAATAAGACTAACCTTGGTGCAAATTTCATGCAAATCGGAAGTCATCTATTGAAAAATTAGATCACTTGACCTGAAATCTCCCATATATGTATATTCTGAGACCATTAGTAATTCCAAGTCGATTAAGCCATCTCCGTCTGTTCGTCTGTTGAAAACACGTTCACTTTCGAACAACTCAAACGAATACAACAATAATGCACTCACAATATTCTGTACGTAAAATTAACTGAAATTGTAATATAAAATAAGTGAAAGTTCAATTAAAAACCGGTCTACCTATTTTTCATTTATTTTTAACAAAAAGTTCATTTAATTTTTACTGTCAAAAATTCAACACCATTTTCCGCAAAATCAAATAAATATTCAGTTATTTTGTAAAATTTTACTGTCAAAAATTCAACACCATATTCAGTAAAAACGACTAAATATTCAGTTATTTATTAAAATTTTACTGTCAAAAAATTGACCCCATATTCAGTAAAAACAATTAAATATTCAGTTATTTTATTAAATTTTCGTTTACTCCACAAAAGAGCCGAATTTCTAAAAAATACCAGACAGACACATGTCCGCTTGTTTTTCTTATAAGCGAGAGAGGGAGAATATTTTTATTTACTTACCCAGTTACACACGTTTGTTTTACTTTTGTTCAACTGACCACGTTGTTTACAGAAGAACTCTCAATTATAAGACACCAGCAGCATGACCGATATGGCTTCGCAATTATTTTACTTTTAAAATTTGATGTATTTAACTAAATTATTTTAACAAATAGAAAATGGGAATTGCTTACACAAAACAAGCAATTCATTTTTTATATATAAGTAAAATTTAATTTTTGGTAGTAAAATGATATAAAATAACTAAATATTTAATTGTTTTTACTGAATATGGTGTTGAATTTTTGACAGTAAAATTTTATAAAAGAACTGCATATTTATTTGTTTTTACGGAATATGTAGTTAATTTTTTGACAATTAATTTATATAAGATAACTGAATATTGATTTGTTTTTACGGAATTCGCGGTTGAATTTTTGACAGTAAAAATTAAATGAACTTTTCGTTGCTTTAAATTACATTTTTATTTACTTTAACATAAAGAAGAATTTAACTCAATCAACGGACAATATTAACTGCAACTGAAAATCCGTATTAATATGCACTTAGTTTTTTGAATAACTGTTAGAATCAGTTAAAAATAAATTTGCTTGGAATTTTAAATGTTTATTTATTTAAAAATGACTGAACGGAATATTTCTTAAATAAACTACAGTCCGTTACTGTAATAATATTGTGAGTGTGGTATCAAATCTTTTCTCCTAATCAGTTTGGGGATTAAACCCAGTACAATCGGCTCAGTAGAAAAAGAGTTATGAACCCAAAAGTAAAAGAAACTTACTAAAAGAATTGATATTTTTGTTACAAAATCTAATATAAATTAATGACGGAATGCACCAATTTTCATAAAATTTTTCGCAATATAAATTGATATGACTAGGAATCATACTTTAAAGATCGGTACATTATTCACCATAGGCCTCATATAAAGTCCACATCCGGAAAACACTTTAGTACGTCTGAAACTGTAACGAATAACGCTATTGTAGTTAAATTTGATCTGTTTTTGAATCATAAGATTACAAACTACTGTGTAAAATTTTGTGAATGTCGATTCATAATTTTCAATATGCCGAAATAAAGCGTTCCCTTGAAAGAGACTTTAATACGCCTAAGCTGGCAACAAAACTTGTATTAATAATAGTTTATAATGTTTCGAAAGTTTTCTAGAACAAATGTCCAATATTTAGAATATTGAAATTTTGACAAATATTTTTACTAAAAGCTTAACAATCAGTCCTTATTATAAGTGTCGTAGTCGAAAACCAGCCGTTTTTAAAAATTAATATTATGTTTGTCGTAAACGAATTATCACACTGGATCATCAAAAGGGAATTAACTCAAAATGTTTGTTTTTCACTTTTGGAATAAAATCGACACGTAATATTCATATCTAACCGCTGTGCTATTGGAAATTGTTCCTCTTTTTAACCAAACGACTGGGCCAAATTAAATAATTTATTTGATTCTCTTTTTGGAAGTCTCCCTCCCTCTTAAAGGGAAAAAAGTTGGTCACTCGAGCTACGGGAAAAATTGTTTTGTTTAATTACACACGCTCTCTCATTTAAGCAAATACAATTTTTGTGGAACACGCTCACGAGCGAAAATTTTAGAACAGTTCTGTTAAAATCCTTACATTTTTTTATTCACACATAAAATAAACTTCTTTTAAACCAGTCTTATAAAAATATTGTTCAGTGCATAGAAAAATCGGTAAATGTAACGATCATCTTTACACACTGAATGTTTTGTTACTGTTATTCTTTAATATGTTCCCTTACAAACCTACTTCGTAGTAAGGGAATGTCGTGGGTCTTAAAATCTTATAAATATAATGTTTTTCAAATTGTTCCTCTCTTTCACAAAATTGCACTTTCCACTTAAATACAAAAAAATTTAAATAATAAACATATATATTATTCTTTAAGAAACAATTTAATGTGCTTGGTGCGGTAACGTGACAAAACGTAGACTTTGCTGTGGAAATACTCATATATGGATTTGGTTTTCTAGTTTTAAATTATCAGTAAAAAAAAAACAACATGAATTTAGAAAACCATAATTCTTAATATTGAATATTGTTCGTCTTCCTGTCATAGCTGCCAGATAAATTGTGTCGAAAATCGGCAAATTTTGCAAAAAAAATCGTCAAATTGACTTACTTAAATCGTCATTGTAAAATAACACTAACTTTTTTTAGTTTTTGAAAACTTTTAGCAATTTTCCGTTTGTGAAAAATCTTCCGACTTACCCATTAATAATTGTTTTTGTTTCTATTGCAAAGATAATATTAAGGTGTTTTTATACGTAAAAAATAATATAAACTATTTTTCTCCAGTTTTCTTTCTAGTTTTCTACTAATAAATTTTTTGGATCTGGGAAGAAAACAAACTTTATTTAAAAATGGAGTTACCTAGTTTTTCCATACGGCCAAACAAACAAACTAAATTTCCTTATTTTTAAATTAAATATATTCATATTTTTCCAATAATACGATACTAAATACTGATAACATTTTAATATTATAAAATTATTTTTCTGCAACCTTGACGATTTTCTAAATGTTCCTCAATTGGAGACACATTTAGGCTTTTATCGAATTTCTAAATCAAACTTCTCTTAAGCTATTCCGGCTTGATTTCAGTTTGTTTTCTGAAGTATTCATTCCTGAGTTTTCGAGATCTTCGTCCGATTGCTCGATCACGTATTGCTTCATTTTAGTTTGTTCCGTGCTGCCTTCTGAAATATATTCTCCAACTTAGTTTGCATTTGCATAAGATCAAGTTCGGGATCTTCGTTACCCAGCAAAAACTTTACTTACAATCCTACTTTTAATGACTTCAAGAATTCATTACTTTGTAGCTTTATTCGCCACTTTTTGGATTATTAGTTATATATTAAATAATAACTTTATTATATCTTAAATATACAGAAAAATTTGTATTTTCATTATGACAAAAAAAATGTCATTATAGTCATTAAACATAGTTTTTTAATGCAAAAACTACGCTGCCCCGGTAGACTAGCTGGTAAAGAGCTAGTCTATCATCACCGAGGTTGCGGGATCAAATCCCGCCAGAGACAGAAAAAAAAATAAAAAATAAAATAAAGTAAAATAGAATAAGAAAAATAAAAATAAAATAATTAAAAAAAAAAACAAAAAAAAAAAAATTAAAAAAAAATAAAAAATTTTTTACTTTATTGACTTTGTGTAACTATATATTTTTATAAAAATTTTAAGTATAAAAAAAACATATTATTTTTTAGATTATAATAGGCTAAATTATAAGGGATTACTTTTGGGACATCTCGAACAAAAATAAGTACTTCTTCTAGTAGAAAAATAAGTAGTCTGTTCGTCAAGTTCTCATTATTTTTCTACTTATTTTGTAAGCAAAGTTTTTGCTGGGTAGTTCTATGTTAGTCGAATTGTAATTTATTTGTAGGTGATTGGAAGAGGACTGTGATTGTACTGCACAAGATAGTCACCTAAATTTGAGTCTTGCCAATTCCATATGTGACTGACTCTACATATGACACAATTTGCGTTTTGTTTTGTCTTAAATTACGATTAGTAATATTTTTCTAAGTATCAATTTAAACATGGCTATTTGGCAGTTTCAACAATTATCCGATAGAGAAAAAAATGGCAACCGCTGATATTTTGAAATATCATTTATTTAGTAAAATATAAACGTGACTGACACTACATGCAAGAGGAAGTCGTTTTCGAGAGTGTTTTTAAACTTCAATAATCTTCCTCTGCACTTTCGTAATAACTTAAATTGGTGTTTTTATCGGAAGTTCAAAAAACAAACTATTACAAAATGCAGAAATAAAAGCGGTAAGTTATTTAAAAAAATATTTATTAGTAAACTAAGTTGTGACTGACACTACAGCCCAAAACGTGACCTACACTACACTCACTTTTTGAAGTATAAAAGTCAGTATTTTTACATGAAACGTTAGAATTGAAATCACAGCGCATAAAATAGGAACTCTAATCTAAAATTATTTGAAAGATACAAAATTGAAATTAATGAACTCGTTAAAATTTTTTGAATATTTTGAATACCTAAACGAGATCACTAATAATAAGTTAGAAACCAAGATTGAAACTAAAATAATTCAAAACAAACCCTTTTTAGAAATAAGAAATATAAATGTTTCAAAAATTAAAAAAATTTATTTTATTTTTAATTAAAATTTTTTAAAAAAATATAAAATTTTTTAAAAAATTATCAAATTTTTTAAAAAAAATATCAAAAAATTGTTGCCACTATAAAAACTTAAAAATAACATAATGCTGCCACCATTTTTACTACCAAAATCAGATATTCGTGGTTATTCCAAAATACGCGTCGAAGAAGTGAACATTTACATTAAAACAAAGACAAAACAAAACCAAATTGACAAAAATTGTTTTTGTTTATCATACAAAATTTACAGTTTTTAAAAGAGAAAGAAACGCGTTATAACTCTCGCGTTAATTTTATTTTAGAAGTGTATAGATAACAAAAACAATTTTCGTCACTTTGGTATGGTTTTGTTTTTGTTTTCATGTAAATGTTCACTTCTTCGACGCCATTAATGGTAGACTTATGCGTGGCGTTGCCCGTCTGTATTTTGTCTTATGTCCAAGTAAAAAACTTCTAACTTTTACGTTTAATTTTATGAAAAACGTAAACAAACGACGTAGAAGCCTAAGACAGTGTGTGTGGTCAGATGAACAAAAAAACTAAAAACTATTTTATTGCCAAGTTTAGTATAAAAATTTAACGGAACATCCTTTGCTTAAAATTTTGATATTTATAAATATTTATAAAATAAACCACAAAGTCCATAGACGTTTTTCAGTTTAAGCCTATGTTAAACTAAGTATAACGTTAACCCACGTCCCAAAAACAGGCTTATGAATTTCATAAAAAAAAGAAGGGTAAACCATAAAGGGTAAACCTTTTAATTAAGTTTATGCATAAAAACAGACAAAAACTCGGCTTATTTTTGATACATAGGGTGTGTGTGAAACGGTAGCAAAGTTCTATGGTGAATTAAAATTGTCAAAAATTTCTAGTCTAATGTCAAAATTTATACTAGCCCCCAGGGCTAGTGAAATTTTATTCACCTCAACAGTGTCAAAAATTTACTTCCATGAGTACTTTGCTACCGTTTCACACACACCCATATGCATAAAAACGAAAAAATATTTTTTGGAAAAACTGTGTAACTCCATTTATTTGTTTTTTTAAAAAGTTAATGTTTTTCCACAAGTCATTACTTAATTCCGTAAAATATTAAAATAAATTTTCGGAAAAACTAAATGGGTAATTCCATGTCAAAACGACCAAGAGTGGGGCACGACTCTTTCCGATTTTAATGAAATTTGGTGAGAAGGTTCCTTTTATCTTTTAAGAAACATGTATGAAGGGAAAAAAAATTTTAAATTTTTTTTCGAAAGTTATGTCATATTCAAAATGTCATAGTTTCGCCGAATTAGCCGAATGTGCTGAGCTTATTTCTTCAATATCTCGAAAACTACTTTACATACGAAGATGATTTTAATGTCATTTTAAAGAGAATACTTGGGGCTACAAAAAATATATCGAAAAAAAAATTTTTTTTTTTAAATGTAATATCTGCAATATATTAAATATAAAAACAGACTAAGTCAAAAACCTATTTTTTATTTGGCTGATTTTTTTTATATAATACCTCAAACCGTTCTTTAAAAATCCTAAAACCTTGAAGGAGGTGTTTTTTTTAATATGATTCTTTTTCTTTCGCAACCTTAAAAAATAATAATCTTAAAAAAGAATATTAATATTGTTATTTTTAGCAATAAGTTCACTGTGCTAGTTACAAAAAACAGACAAGCCGGACAGTAAGCGTTTTAACCTAATTCGGGCACGCTAATAATAATCGTGTAACTCAAAAACGGTTTAGCTCATTGAAATTACTAAAAAAAACGCGCAATTCTGCAATAAAAATAAAGTGGGGTTGGTCATACATTTGACCCATCTAGGAGCATATTTGTATGGTAAGGCGCGTAGGATGCTCCTAGATGGGTCAAATGTTTGACCAACCCCACTTTATTTTTATTGCGGAATTTCGGTTTTTTTTTTAGTAATTTCAAGTATTCTCTTTAAAATGACATTAAAATCATCTTCGTATGTAAAGTAGTTTTCGAGATATTGAAGAAATAAGCTCAACACATTCGGCTAATTCGGCGATATTATGACATTTTGAATATGACATAACTTTAGAAAGAAAAATTTAAATTTTTTTTTTCGTTCATTATATTTCATTAAAATCGGAAGGGGTCGTTTCCCACTCTTGGTCGTTTTGACATGTATTTACCCAGATAACTCCATTTTTCAAAAAAACAAGATAACTGACATTGGTGATCGGTTTATTTTTCCAAAAATTAGTTGAATGGAAACAGAAATCTTTAACATTTTAAATTATTTTTTGTTCAATGCGTATGCATAATAACATAAATTCATATTAAATAATTAGCGAATATGTTTACAACCTTAGTGGGGGTTTCTCGTGTTTTCAAAAAATGCGGTTATCTAATTTTTCCATACGGCCACAGATATGTATAAGTTAATTCTCAAAGCTTGTCAACAGATGACTATTGTTCAGGGCGTCTTATATCCGAATATAGAACAAACGCTTAAGAATCTGGAATAATATACGTGACCCAAATATGATCTTCAATCATTCATAAAAAAGTGCGAAAACTTGGTGCCACCTGAACTGAGATATATCGATCTCCGATTTTACTCATCAGAGATTCTCATTCAATGTTTAAAAATTGTGGAAAATGCATCTATTACCAGAATCCTAAGTGTAATGCATTATATTTGTATATTAATTGCTTGCACGGGACAATTTCTGTCAACCAAATAAACGAAAGTATTCAAGAAGTTATTCAAAAATACGAAATATTATTAATAAGAAGTTTTATAAATAAACACAAAATTTGTCATATGAAAAATCGTCAAATTTAGGGTATTAGTCGTCAAATCATCGAAGGGACATTTTTGGACCCCACAATCGCCAAAATTACGATAAGCCGTCAAATCTAGCAGCCGTGCTTTCTTTAGGTTGTTTTTGATGACTTTTGCGCCATCATGACTAAAATTTGGACAAAAACTCGCCAATGCTCTTTTAAATCTTGTTTAAATGTTCGGAGTACTTGCCTTTAGCAATATATGATATAAAATTATCCTTAACAGTCCGTTTATCGGCTACATTACGTTTTACTTGCCAAAAATTAAATAGCTCTGAATTTAGCACGCAGTATAAAAATGCGTTTCCTTAAAAAAGTCTAAAGATGTCGCAGCTTAAATAAAGGGTGTCTCAGCATAAGAGCACTTTTTAAATTTAGTATAACTTTTTTGTGCAACTGGCAGCTCTGAAGCGCTTTACGAAAGAACATTGCGTTGTAATTGTTAATAAATACGCTTTTTATTTCAAATGAAAAAAAGCATTGTTACTGGGACACCCTTTATATTAAATTCGAAAGATAGTTAATTGTCCTAGAGAAATGTTATGGTATAATGTCTTTCATGTGCTCTAATTTTTTTAGTTCAGCTTAAAGTTCACCTCAATTTTTCCAATTTTATTGATCTAGTAAATGAGTTTACCAACATTTCACTATACTGTTTATTATTTAAGTATTGTTCTGCGAGATTATTTTCCATTTTCAAAACCTATAAATTTTTATTATCTCAATCGTTACAGAAATCGCAAGCAAAACAACTGATAACGTAACAGAAAATCAATTTTAAGGAAAGTTTAAAAAAAAAAATTTCTGTGTTTTTTCTTATATTAAGGCAAAATAAAATTAACTGTGCAAAAATTTTAGTTTTGAATTTTTGGCAAAAAAAAGGTGGTAAGATTTCCTAAAGTGTGTTGTAAAAATATCGTGCTTTTTTGTCTACTTTTTGGGATCCTTTTTCATATGCCTTTAACATTAAATTAAAAGTTGTTTTGCTTTAACTGAAAAATTTTAAATTTTGAGTTAATAAGAATTAGGATCATGGGCGATATGTAAAGTACACAAATTCCAGTACGAAAAACTTTCTATGTGTTTAAGATAGTCGTTGTAGTAGGCCTATGATAATACCGACAAAAATTTAAAGGTTTATTATCGTAGACCAGGTCTGATTTGGGCATAAAATTTGTAATAAATAAATTTTATATAACTAAAAAGTTAGTGTTATAATCCTATAATCGGCTGTGCCGAATCTTTGATACCATCCGCCTAAGTTAGAATACTTCCTTAGTAGGATTTATATGGGGCTTTTAATATATTATGAACCGGTCTTCAAAAAATGTTGCCAGTGTGATTTTTTTGTCATATAAAACTGTTAAAGACCAAAATTTATTACAATAGCATTATTTTTTTACGGTTTTAGGCTTACTAAAGTGTTTAACGAGAGTGCGCTTGATATGGGAACTCTGGTAAATAATGGACCGATCTTCACAAAATTTTATGGCAAAATCTGATATCAATATGTTCATTCCGCCACTATTAATGTTAATTTTTGTAACAAAATTATAAACTTTTTAGCGTGGTTAAACCATATATTTTTTCATAACTCTTATCCTACTAAAACGATTTTGCTGGATTTCAATCTGAAACTGCTTAGGATAACTAGAAACAATTTGACATTAATACTGTTCTTTTCTTTTGATTCGTTCGAAAGTGAGCGTGATTTCAACAGACGGACAGACAGATAGACATGGCTTAATCACCTTAGAATAACTCAGGGTCCCAGAATATAAATACTTTGTGGGATCTTATATAAATATTAAAGAAGTTTCATCGTTCCATAATTGGCCATATTGTCTATATAAAATGTACTCTAAAAAAACGCTTAAGCGACATCCTATTAAATTTTCGTTTTTTTTTTTAAATCCCTTTATTGGCAACATGTGCATCATCTCCTTAAATGTCATGGTCACATAAGGTACCTTTACGATTTTATAGCAAATACAATTTTATCTTAAGGGACAACCTTCATACAACATTTTTATAAAATAAAATTTTAAAAAAACGTTCTCTTATAAAATTTTGTTTCTGTCGCTTAAGCTTTTTTTGCGGTAGTGAATTGATATATTACGTAAATTTTAAATAACACAGTGCAACAAAATTCGGGTCATAGCCGCCAGCCTCTATACTTGCAACGCGAAATGAAACTAGACTATTGGTAGAGCAAATCTTCAAAAGGGTTTTGAAGATTTACACCGGGTTCCCGAAATATCGGCCCCTCCAGTTTTTAAATTTTTTGAAAAGACGTTTGGTATAAGTCAAAAAAATGTACTAAATGTACTACTCAGCTAAAATACTATTTCAGATGGCTTCAGTATAATTGTATGGCGATTCTTTGCTTAGAATATATTAACCCTTTAACACACATTTTAAGGGGTAATTTTTGTATTTTTTTTAACTTCCCAACAAAAGTATATTAAAACGACACTTTAGAGCGTTAAAATGTTCGGGGTCTTCTAGGACCAAAAAATCTTGCAATGTATGTAAAACGGATTTTCAAAATTCCGGGCCTTGAAATTTTTTTATTGAAAACACGTTTTACGCACATTGCATGATTTTTTGGTCTTAGCAGTGCCATTTTAGTAAACTTTTGTGTGGAAGTTAAAAAAATTAGAGGGTTAATATGTTCTAAGAAAAGAATCGCCATACAATTCTACTGAAGACATCAGTAGCCCGTTTCTGTATTTCCCGCATCGTAAAATTTTCCGACTGAAACCAGTGAATCGGGACAGAAACAGTGAAAAATGAAACAAAAAATGGTTTTTCTCACACAAGTGTTTCTGTATCTTTTTTTTGCGAGAATTATCTGTCATTTAAATAATTTTCCAGCAATTATTGGAAGGATGCGAGAAAAAGTGTTTCTATAACAATATTTTGCGAAAAGTTTTTTTCAAGAACTGTCAAAATAAGTCACATTTGAAATTGGTGGCGAGAAAAACAAAATGTAGATATTTTGAATTTAAAATATGTTTATATACTATTTTTTTTAATAATTAAAAAAATAGAAGGAATATAAATGATAAATGCATAATATATATGATGAAAATAAACAAAAAACAATTGTTATATTTTGTTAGTTTAAATTTTTGTTAGCCTTTTCTTGTTTTGGTTTTAATCAGTGCTGCCAGATAAATTTGTGTCAAAATCGTCAATTTCCTGAGAAAAAATAAAAAAAATTGTCTGTTTTGTTTTAAAAATCGTGCAATTTAAAATCAATTTTAAACAAATTTGTTTCGACTTTTATTAAAAAATAATCAAACAAAAACATAGTTAAAGTTCATGGGTATTTAATAATTATTATTTAATAATTGAGATATAAATCTTTAATTTGCCTATCCCTATAATCTTTTTCTTTTTTACCTGAAATAGACTTAGTAGAATACCTTGTAGTTAAAATTAAAAAAATCGGTTCATAAATAAACGGGTTAAAGACCCAGTAAAATCTTCGCCTACAAAATAATATGTTAAGTAATCAGAAACACATAAAAGCACTACATACAATTTTACTGAAAAACTAATGAATTTTACAAGGGTTGTGCCAAAAAAAAACAAATTCAAAAGTAAGTCATTTTTTTATATCTTAATACATCCAGAAAAAAGTAGTTATCGAAGTTCTTATAGAAGAAAGCTACTTAATAACGAGTGAAAGAAGCTATCCATTTTGAAAAAGTTTTTACTGGGAGACAAAAAAATTTCTTTCTTGCCGGAATAATGGTTTTGGCACAAAAGTGTACATATAAGATAATAATATCAAATATCAATCATATTTTGTATATGTATATAAGAAGAATTAAATGTTCAAAATAAGCCAAGTCGGTCCATTACTTTCCCTCGAAATTTTGCTTTTGCCGATACATTTTTTAGGGAAGAAACAAACAATTTCGAGGACAATTTTCACAATAGGGATAAATATAAAAATTTAAGCAGCCTTGTTTCTAAAGATATCTTTTTTTCTAATAAACAAACATATAAAAATATTTACAATTATCTTTTTTCGAAGACTAAGGGGCTTATAGTGTAAAACGCAACGCCAACAATTTCATTAAAAGCAAAAATAAAATCAAAAATATTTTATAAATTTGTTGTTGCTTTCTTCAGACATTCATATTATTTTTTTTTTTTCAATTTTCAACGCCACAAAATAGAAGTGTTTGAAATTTAAAAATTCAAGATGAATTTCTATAGAAAGTAGCAACAAAATTATAAAATATTTTTGATTTTGTTTTTGCTTTCGTCACTTTTTTAGAAAAAATCATCAAAACGTCACTTTGTTAATATCGGAACAAAAAATCGTCAAGATGACGATAACTCGTCAAATCTGGCAGCCCTGTTTTTATTATATTTATTTCTTTTGTTGACGTTTCGCTTTTATTTGACACTTAATTACTGGAAATATTCCAGTATAAACAGAATTTGTTGTGTCTGTTTTCGCATTCAAATACAGAAACACTTTTATCTCATAAATCGAGAAACGATGGAATTTTTTGTTTCACACTTCATGTAAGAAATTTTACGATGCGAGAAATACAGAAACGAGCTACAGAAATAGTCTTTTAGCTCAGAAGTATATTTAGTAAATTTTTTGACTTATACCAAACGTAATAAAACTTGTTTTAACTAAATTCACTAAAATATTTATATTAAATGTTCTACGAATCATTAAAGAACTGAAAATATAAAATCAACTTTAAAAAAGATTTATTAGTTTATATTATAAAGATTCGTAAACTCTTATAAATTGTTAATTCTTTTACTCTGTATAAAAAATTTATTTCTAGTTCTAACAAAATACATTTGTTATTTCTTATTTCACAACAAATTACAAATGAATAACATGAAAGCTCAAAAAATTATTGCTAATTTTTAACAAAAGCTCGAAGTTTTTAAATTTAACTCACACTTTTGTAGGACTATTGTTTTAAATATACCATAAAAAATATAAACATATTTACAACAATCTATACTTTATTGCTCTTAACATGGGGAATTTATCGCCTGTACACTGGCCATTGAAGTCATCTAAACTTAAGTCAAACAAAGCAACACCACCCAAGCCTCGTGTCTTGACATAGGCGGCCTTTGTAGAAGCGCTATCTGGATCTTCATAACTCACCCACATGCCATGGCTGCCATTTTCATCGGCGGGACGGAATGCATAAGTACCGTATTTCTTAGAGGGGTCAGCAACACGACGCAAAGGAGCCTCTGCACCAGATCTGCCGACATTAGAAGGGTTAGGTAGCTTTAAGCAAATCTCAGCCCAATCCAAAAGACCAGCCTGTTTTGTTTGTGGTCCTGGCTCAGCAGCACCATTTGTATCAGATACAACGGGAAAACCATCAGCATTAGAATCCGCAGTCATTTTCCAAGCACGGCCATAATTGGCAATGCCAAGATTGAGTTTACTATGAGGAAAACGCTGGCCTATCCAACTGTCAACTTGGAAATCGATATTATAATGAGGCTGGCGATTACCTTCCAGAGGCACGGGATAAAGGGGTGAAGTGTAATCAGCTTCCTCTGGATTGCGCTCAGGAGTGGTAAAATCAAAGGCAGCCAAATTAACAAAATCCAAATGGCCCGCCAAAGCAGGAGCGTTATAATACCCTTAAACAAAATTTTTATTAAGCACAACTTACCAAGTAGATAAAATTAGAAAAAATAAACTTACAAGTAGAATTTACATTTGGTAAAACTGTCAAAGAAATCATGAGATTATTGGAGTTAAATATCGATTTCAAAGTGCTGACGAAATTCGTGAACTGCTCTTTATGCTCATCGGCTTTTTCGTCCACCACATAGTCGCCAGTGAATAGCTTTTTGAAAGATTTCCAAGCCGAACCAGCTCCAGAGTGTACCTTGCGCGGTTTATTACGTGGTAATTGGAAAGCCAAGTCCAAACCATCAAAATTATAACTACGCAATAAATCACGTGCTGAGTCGGCAAATGCCCTATGCCTTTCAGCTCCGCCCTCCAAAAGTTGCACGTATTTATCAGGATTTTCAAAATCTTTATCGCCTCCAACACTCAACAAGAATTTGATGTGGGGAAATTTTTCTTTTAATTCGGTTACAGTGGCAAAATGACGGTTCTGTATGTCACGTTGTGGATTCAAACTTTTCAAATTAAAATTCTCGGAATTAATGCCTGCATAACCGTAGATCAAATGGGTGCAAAATTGTAAAGCGATATCAAAATCATGAGTTGAAAACTTGGCTAAACCTTAAAATATACAAAAACAACACCATAAGTATTTAAAAAAAAATTAATTTGTTTAAAACGTTTGCAAAAAAAAATTCACTTACCATCTCTATCAACACTGGATGCATCATAAAAGCAAACCATATTGGGACCAGAGGCCAGTGAAAGCTGACTCACCACCAGTCCCAAAAACACGCTCAAAAACAATTTCATTATCTTTTTCTTAATTAATTCACTGAGTATTTTACTTAATTCTAGCCAGAGCTATGAATGACCGCTTCCACTGTTCGAATGAAACTAAATAAACAATTGCTGTTGTCCATAAATTCAGACTGGTTTTTATGAGAACTTATCAGTTTTTTTTTGTCATTCTGTGTTTTGATTTCTATAAGGTCATACATTTGTTAAAATGTGCTTAGAGGGCAGAGGCGGGGATTTGTGAATAGATAAACGTAATGAATATTAATAAGTAAATAAACAAGCCGACTCCAAGAGAATTTTAATTGTAAGCCGAGCTTTTGCGGACAATAATAAACAATTAAACGCAGAGAGCAAAAGCTTTACAATGCTCTCATTTAAATGTAAATCACCAAATCTGATTTATATACGTATTTAAACGACTTTTTGAATTATTATTTATTGCTCCGTAAAAATTTGACAATGGAGATATTATCTAGAATGTGCAAAATAAATTAAGAAATTCAAAATACACTGAATTCATTTCACGAAATCTTAATTTGTAAAGATTAAGTATCTGATATTATTTACAAATCCTCACCAACCAACAACTTATAATAACACAAGGGAACAAGGTTTTCGTTGATTAAGAACTGAATGTTGTTTTTAAGGTAATTTGGGACGCTGAATCCAAATTTGCACTTATATTTTTTCCATCATCAAAACTAAGGCACTTGAAAAAGGTTCACCACATTTAGTTAAAAAAAAATTCCAAATTCGTCAACAATTTTGTCTTAAAGTCGTGCTTTCATTGGTTTTAAATTTGCTCAGTTGTTAAATTTTTGTTCGTTAAAAATTCATAAAAAATAAAATTGCGACAAAAATCACAGTTTTTGTTTAAAAACATTTTGCTTAACGTATTTCGAATCAAATGAGCTTTATTTCATTGTAATCGATGCACAACTTTTGATTTTGTTCACAATTAATTGACAAAACTGAATTGATAAAAATCGCGATTTCCATACAAAAATAAAATTTTTTTAATGTGTGTGTGTGTTTGCTGCTGTTCTATTTCTACTTTTTTTCCTTCACTTAAAAATGAGGCAACTTGACTTAATTGTGAATAAAAGCGAAACGCGTTCATCGATTTTTATACTCTATTTCTTATTTTGTTTATAGGAATAAGACTTTGACTTTTTCCCGTTTTGGATTTTTAATGATTTTTTAAAAATCTATATTCGCAAACAGCCATTTCTCTGCCATTATTTAAAGATTTTAAAAAATTTAATTGTTTTTAAAGCTAATAATTACATTTTTACAAAAATTTTTTTTGTTTTAAATCACTTAATCAAGAGTAAAATTATGCTTTTTTGAAGTTTTACTTTTTGGAAAAAAAAGTCCGAAATACGACTAGAACCTGTAGCTTAAAAATGAGCTGATGGAGAAAAACGCAGATTAGATTTAAAATCAACGACCTCAAGAAATTGCATCAAACTTCCAATCAACACAAAAAAGTTCAAACTTGTGTAATAGTGCTGCTCATAGATCTAGTTATATTTCTAGTTACTGTTCTATGCATGACTTTAGTCGTAGTACTAGTTAAAGTTTCTAGTCATAGATCTATTTATAGCAATATGCATAGCTCTGTTCAAAGTATAAATATAATTTCGATGTGGTTATGTTTATCGTCATAGTTTTAATTAAAGTTCGATAAAAAAAGAAAAATACACTAAAGTAGTGAAAAAATCCTTATTTTTGCGTTTGTGAAGTTGTACACAAACATAATAAGGTAAACAGCGATTGTGAGCTGTCGAACACAATTACTAACAAAAAACTAAGATTACGTACCGATCTTGTTTTAGAGTCTTTAAGACTTTAAGTGCACACGTTCTGTATTTTTCAGTGACCGCGGCACTCTTAAGGGACGTGTCAAGCTTATCGATTGTTACATTTAGATTTTTTTATGAATGATGTCGCATGCGAAAGAGGTCGCATGAAAGTACAGAACGCATACGCTAAAAAAAATTCTTAAGGTACGCTAAAACAAGATAAGTACCATGGGGAATTTATATAAAGTGGCATTGATTGCGAATTCAATCATCCCGGTACTGTCAAAAACAAGAACAAAATGTAAATAAATTATCATCACTGTTAAAAATAAAACCTTAACTTAATTAGCCTGATTACGGTTGGCATTGGCGTATACGCCTGAGTCGTTGTTTGTAGCAGATTAAAGAACACAGGTTGTTTGTTACTTTAATCTACTACAAAAAACGCCTCAGGCGTATACGCCAACGCCAACCGTAATCAGGCTGAATATAAAAAAAACAAAAGCCACCTCTTAATGAATTCGCCTTGATCGGCTTGTTAGTATTTGTGTACAGTATTTTGTTTGTGTAGAAATTCACAAACACAATTTTTTTTTTTTTCGTTTTGTATTTTTGTATAGATTGTGTTTTTGTACTGTTCATGACAAAAAAAGATACGGTACGGTGCTTTCGAGCTCTGGTTTTAACCTTTTTCTTGTTAAAGTAAAAGTCATAGTTCTAGTCATAGTTACAGTCATTATTTTACTTAAAGTTTTAGTCGAAACTCTAGTCACAATTCTAGTCAAAACTTAGGCCAAAGTTTAGTCATAAGGCTATATAATGAGCATGAGCTGGGAACTGTGAGAAAATATGTAAATCATATCGAGCCCTAACCGCAAAAATAACGTAAGCGCTTAAAATCAAATTTTGCAGGAGAGAGCTTTTTTATTTTATCTACATATATAAAAATGAAGCGGTCCATGTATGTAATCGCATCACGTGAGAACGGCTGGAGCGATTTAGCTGATTTTTTTCTATTCGATTCGAAATTTTCAGGAGATAGTGTGTAAAGAAAAAACATTTAAAAATTCCTGGTAAAACCCGGAAAATTTCAGTTTATAATATATTGCATCCTTTTTATTTCTCATGTTTATTAATAACAGACAATTTTAGTACGAACTCGAAGAACTCTTCTTCTATTTTACATTTTTAATATGAAAATATTGAACTTCTGATAAAAAAATAAATTTTTATAGATATGTATTTGAATAAAAATATACCGAACTATTATTAATTTTGAATCCTTACAATTAATCGTTGATCTCTTTTTAAAAAGTTTTGCATAGAATTTATGAAATTAAACACACTGTCTCCTTGTCACTTCTCATTTTTCTAAGTATCAGAACTAAAATTGTTAACACACTGTCCCGTTTTCACTTCTCATTATTAAATAGCTTCCACGCGAAGCCGGGGCGCTCAGCTAGTTTCATATAAATTTTGTATGAAATTTGTCGCTTACGATAACATTGTTCTTGCTATAAATAGTAACGGTACCTTATTAGACCATGACATTGTAGAAGGTGATGCAAGTGTTGAAATTTATTAAAAAGAAACGAAAATTGAAAGTGATATCGCTTACGTTATTTTGAACTTACGGAAATATTCGTTTAGTTTTATGAAACGGTCAATTGCTTAAGCAAAGTGCGAAACTGATAGCATATTCCATACGGAATCAGATGTCTTTATAGCCTTCTCCGAAGGTAAAAAGGTATATAGTCTGTCATTCCGTTTGTAATTTCTGCAATATTGATCTGAGGCCTTTTAATGTATATATATTCTGGGTCCTTGTGAGTAGCGAAGTTTTTTTAAAGATGTCTGTCTGGCCGTCTCTGAGATTTGTTCGTTTAAAAGCGGTCTTGAAGAGGGGGTTAATAAAGGGCATATAGTCAATTGTAGGCATATGAGTTCAATTCCACGACTCAGAAGCTGTTATGAAAGTTACGTAAATTTGATATCAAAACCGACATTGAGGAATTTTTGGCATTTAAAAATATTTTGGGGAGTGGTATTTGTATGGAAGTAATGGGCAAATATGGATCGATTTTAAAAATTTAATCTAAGACTATGCTGAAAAGAAGTTTATATAGGGCCCCTGTGAAATTATGGACCAATTTTCACAATTTTTAATAGACCTGTACTTTGCACACAAGGTTGACACGGACAGCTGCCAGCCGGATGGATAGACATCGTTAGATCGATTCAAGAAGTAGTACTGAGTCGATCGGTATACTGAAGGTTGTGAGACCCACCAATTGTGGGGGGGGGGGTATAAAAACAGGTTTTAATGTCAAAAAACTACACGTAAAAGAAGCCAAAAAGTAAAGAATTTTTTTTTAGATATCGTTTAATAAAATGGAAAAAGGCGTAACTAACAAAAAAATATAAAATCGAGATTTTGATTGATAATTATAATGCTATATGTCTTGACAAAATTTTACACTGTTGCGATCAAAACTGACGCTTTTATTAACAAAAACAATATGCAAAACATCATAATTACACATTTTTTCTAACATAGTTATAATGAAATGGTTTTCTATAAAAATTATTGGAAGAATTCAATGGAAGACTTATTACTGCATATTTTTGTGGGATGTTTATAGTTTTTATTTTAAAAAGTTTTTTGCTTCTCCTGTAAAATTATATATATGTTAGTTACGCCTTTTTTGCATTTTAGCTAACGATATAAACATTATCATATACTGATATACATATATAGTACAATATTATTAAAAAAAAATTTTATTTCAGGTCTCTTTACGAAGAAAAACACAACGCAAAGCAAGTTGTAGCCGTCAAGTCGTGAGTTTTTAGGATAGAAGAAAAAAGAGAATGCAACTTCTCAATGCTTAGAAAAACTGTCGAATATAGATAAATCTCATCATTTAGAAACGCTGGTCATAACAAGATCACTATCAAATCGTAGTTAGTTCACTATCTTATTATGATCCTATTCTAATCGTATGTTAATGTTAATGGTATATTTGTAGTCTGATGATTAATTTGTTAACGGCCAATTTCACCAAGTTCAGTTAAAACCAACTATTGTTTTTACTTCCAGTTAAAAGTATGTTTTTGACAGTTATAACTGGTAGTTAATTATAACTGATCCTGGTGAAATTGGTCGTAAGAGAATTATGGTTTGATCATAATCTATGTCAAAATTTAGTTGTATTGTGATCATAATTATTCTGTACTCTAACCTCTAACTAATCCTAATTTGGTTTGGTTGGTTCAATGTTTTTCTAAGTGTGATCATAGCTTTATTGTAGATAGAACATAGAGTAAAATGGTCTGTTAAAAGTCCATTCATAAACTGATTGCAGTTAAATGTTCATAGTTTAAATACATAGAAGTCATATTGTTTTCTAAGGCTGGGTTTTTGCGATCTCAGTTAACCTAGGGTTAGTTAATCTGTACATAGATTTGTGTCGTCATTATCAAGTTTGTATACAAACTTTTGACGGAACAGCTTTGTTTTGCTTAAAATGTTGGACTTTAATGAAATAATAAAAAAAATCACATTTCGCCGGAAAAATCCGAACTTCAGACTACGTTAAAATAAGTTTAAACTTAATCCACATTTCAAAAGCCCGGCCTTAGTTGATAAGAAGATAGACAATAGAAATGTCAAGCTAAATCATAGTTCCGATTCGCAGTAAATACATTTAATAACGAAGTTTTATAATTCAATAAAATTATAGTTGCATTTATTTAGCAATTCATTAACAAAATTTAAGTATTCTTGTCTTAGATAATAATTACAAACGATATTTGGCCGCCCTTAGCAATGGATACTTGTCGCCAGTGCACAAACCACGGAAATCATCAAAGCTCAAATCGAATAACGATAAACCACCCAAGCCCTTGGAACGAACATAATTGGCCTTATTTGAAGCCGAATCAGGATCTTCGTAACTAATCCAAATGCCGTGATCACCATTGTCGTTGGCTGGACGGTAAGCATAAGTACCATAACGTTTGGTGGGATCACTAACACGTCTGAGTGGAGCATCAGCACCCTTAAGGAAAGAATTGACCGGATTTGGCAGCTTAGCACAGATTTCAGGCCAACTCAAAAGTCCAGGAGTTTGACTTTGCAAACCAGCTTCTGCAGGACCATCAGTTTTTGGTATAACGGGAACTCCTGTAGATCCCGAATCAGATGTAAGTTTCCAAGCACGACCATATGTTGCCATGCCCAAAATAATCTTATGAGCTGGACATTGATGTTGCAACCAGTAGGATACTTGGTAGTCGGCATTATAATGGGGCAGACGATTCTGATCATAAAGTTCGTATAGTGGAGCCGTAAAATCTGCTTCTTCGGGATTTCGTTCGGGCGTAAGGAAATCAAAAGCAGCTAAGTTAACAAAGTCTACCAGGCTAGAAACGGCAGGGACATCAAAGTACCCTAAAATATTGGAAAAGATCAAGAATTTATTTTTTTATATTTTATTAGCCTTAAAACTAATCTTACAGGTTGAATTCACATTGGGTAAAACAGTCAAAGTCAACATCAAACCATCTGAATAAAGAGCGTTTCTCAAATCTCTTACAAGTGTAGTAAACTGTTCTTTGTGTATATCAGCATTAGGATCCACTATGAAGTCACCGGTAAAAACTTTTTTAAATTTCTTCCAGATTGATCCAATTTCGGAATGAACTTTACGGGGTTTATTTTTGGGGAACTGGAAGGCTAAATCGATACCATCAAAACCATAGGAACGTACCATTGAAACGGCGGTATTAACAAAGGCAGTTTGTTTAACACGTTCACCTTCCAGCAGCTCAATATATTTATTAGCATGATCTGGGTCGGAATCTTTATCTCCACCAATACTAAGCAACACTTTTAAATGGGGAAATTTTCTTTTTAAAGCGGTCACTTCCGAAAACTGATGCTGGTAGACATCCAAATCTTCATGCAAACTGTAGACCTGGAATATATCAGGCTTCAAACCCAAATAGCCATAGACCAAATGCGAACAGAACTGTAAACCAATTTCAAGGTCGGGATTTAAAAGTTTGCCCAAACCTGGTTAAAAAAAGAGAATGAAAACAAAACAAAACTAAATAAATAAATATTTAAAATTTTAAATCACTTTAATTAGCACTAAATATTATGATAAATTGCTGTTTAGCATATTAATAAGGCAAGTAGACATGACAAAAAAAACTGTGTGGTAAAGTTAGCGTTTTTTAAGCACCGAATTGTGGAGCATGCAAAACAATAAGAAATTATAAAAATAACTTTATTTAGAGGTTCCGGTAGGCTAGAAGGATTGAACTTGTTCAACAATGTAAGGCTACAGGCTGGATATTCGCCGAAAACTCTGTACCCATGTTCTATAACTCTCGCGTCGAGAAACTTTTCGATTGAAAAATGTGAAATGAAACAAAAATTTCCTATATTGAAACAAACTGTGTCTGTAACTTTTTTTTGGCGAGTACTAAGTGTCACGTAAGGAAATTTCTTGCCAATTTACAAAAAAGTGTGTTTGTAACATTTTTGTGAGAAAAGTTTCCGCTTTGAACTGTCAAATAAACTCACGAATAAAAATGGAGCGAGAAAAAGTTTAAACACTAAAAACAATTAAAACTGCAAAATACAAAGAGTAATAATAATAGTATTTTGTTTTTTTGCAAGTTTTTTTATTGTTTTATTATTTTGCTTTTAACATTTTTATAAGGTATACGAAAGTTTGCAAACAACAAACATTAAAGTCGCACTTTACATTATTTGGTAGAGCCGACGGTTGTATTTTCGCCGCCGTCAATTTTTGTAAGTTTTGGTCGCCGTCAACGATATGTGTGAC
Organism: Pollenia griseotomentosa; assembly: GCA_963931875.1. NCBI lineage: Eukaryota > Metazoa > Arthropoda > Insecta > Diptera > Polleniidae > Pollenia > Pollenia griseotomentosa. Next base: position 96,303,099 of record OZ007561.1, on the reverse strand, counting down.
TGGCGTTCTCAACGTCAGCAATGTCACGTCGGCTTCGAGTAGAATATTACGACATTTATAACGTAACGACGTAATCTCTTTTAATAGTTTTCGACATGAGTTACAGACACACTTTTTTCTTACTTTTCGAGAAACGAAGGAATATTTTGTTTCACATCTTTTCGATGCGAGAAGTCCTCACTAAAGTTACGGAACATGGGTACTGGTCTGTTTTACTGAAACGTGCTTAAAATCTACGTTTCTATTTCTCGGTAAGTTAGATTATAATTTAAATTGCAATTTGTTACATAAAATAAATAAACAATAAAAAAATGTTTTCAATTAAATGGTTACGATACTGGCACAAACATTTATTGTTTAAAATTGAACCTACTTTTCGATAATTACCCATATGGATGGCCAAGTCAACCTTCAAAAGAACGTATTGTTTAACTGTAAATAAATTTGTTTTTAATGTGTTCGTTATCATTTAATAACTGAACCTGGCTTTATGGTTAAATTCAAAAACGTTTTGAACAAATCAAAAAATGAGCTAAGTTTTTTATTATTTAGAATGTGATTTTACCCAGAAGTTGTAAAAATTAAGGCGAAAATCATTCATCAGTTACTCGATTCCACTACAGAGCCAACGGGTTATATCAGATTGTTTTGGCTCTTAAAAATATTTGTGCTTCCAACTTTACCAAGTTTACAAAACTTCAGTGTAAACTCCGAGAATGTTCGAAAATAAAAAGTAAGAATTGTGTCTAAGAAAACGCATACAAAATCTTCTACATTAATGCTTTCATCATCATTTATTTTACACAAATATCACTTTAGCTAACGTCCCTACAAGAAATGAATGGTGTTAAGAAATTGATAGAAAGAAATACCGAAGTCAAGTTTTCTGTCATTTTCTTAACACCAACGTGAAAAATGTGACTATTCGCTCATTCATTTCTTGTAGGGGTACATGTGTACTCGTCGCTGACACCACCGCGGTGTTGAACTCAGACTGACTTGCTTCAACAAAAATGTTCATTAGGTATGGATTAGTGCACGACTTTTTGATTTCGATACGCTAAAACCCCCTATTTTGTGAAGTTTGTAAAAAAAAGCATGAGCCAACAAATTAGTGGGGTGGGATGGGGGTAAATGGCTCCTCATCGGGGTCAAAGTTAGGGGAAAACGATACAAAAGCCAAAAAGAGCTTCGCAACTGTCCCTGAGTCGCTCCTAGAGGGGTAAAATGTAAGACTGACTCCCACTAATATATCCCCCCCTACATTTTTTATTAACATACTAACCCCTTATCTGTACTCCTTAAGGGGGCTCCCATACTAAATATTATTTTTTATAAAATTACCCGCCACCGCCCTAACTAGCCCCAGAGTGCCCCTAGAGGAGTCAAATATATGACGGGCCCCCAATATTTTTGCTACCCGAGCATTTTTTCAGAACTTACCTAGTCTCCGTCTTTAATCATTAGGGTGGTCCCCATACAAAAATTTCGAAAATGGAGGAGTTGCACAACATACGTTCGCATAACTCAACAACGCTTTAGCTTATTGAAAAAACTAATAGAACGGAAATTCCGGAATAAAATTTCCTTTAAGAAATTTTAATTTTTTTCGAATATGCGCAGTCGTTTTAGAAACATAATTTTTTTTTTTTGGAAAATAAATAATTTTTTTATTAAAATTTCGAAATTTTTGTTTCTTTAAAATTCATAAAAAAAATTTCCAGACGTATAAAAACGAAATTACAAACAAACCAAGCCATAAATGATTAAAATCTGTTAGCAACTTTTGATTCTGACATCTTAAGTCGAGATACGATAGCAAAAAAAGTTAAAAAAAAAACTCGGCGAAAAAATCATTTTTATCAAATAATAAAATAAAGCGAAATGAAAGAAAAATTTATAATACAAAATTTAAAAATCGTAAACTAAAATGTTTTTTAAAGGAAAATTCGTATAATTAACAGCATTTTTTTCAACTTTTTAAATTTGACTTAAGATGTTTTGTCAAAAGGCCACAGAAATCATTTTGTAATTTATATTTGTCAATGTCAAATAATTTAACTTGAGCATTAAGTGAACTAAATCCCCCTTAATAAGTTATTGTTTCACCAATATATCCGTTATTGGAAAATACAAATGCATCGTCATCAACAATCTCTTCTAACATTCTTAAATTACTCAGAGTTTTTTGAATAGAATTCTGAAGCATCTAGCCAGTCACCATCTTGTTAAAACTGGCTGCGGTGAAAGGAAAATCATTAAAAATTGCAATATTATCGAATTGGCTTTTAATTTCCTCTGCAACGCTGTATAACCCATCTAACAAGCAAGTAACTTGTAACAGTTTTGGATAAAATATTTTAAGCCCATTGGAAACCTTAACCATGTAAGGTGCAGCATCGGTTTAAAATAGAAGTCTCTTTTGTCGAAATCTTGAAAATCTTGCATTTAAAGCAACGCTCCAAAAGAATTTATTTATTAATTTTAAATTTTTTTTTGTGTACCCATAAATTTTTTTAATAACTATTTTTCTAATATGCAAATTAAAAAACAATCACTCAAAAATGTCAAAATATGCATTTAAAACCTAACTATGCAAAATATGCATTTTTACCAAAATATGCAACAATATGCAAAAACAAATCTATGCCATTTTAACGCAAATTTAATGATTCGGATAGATAATTTGTCGACATCGTTCTTAGACTATCGATAAAAAAAACATGCATTTTCATGGAAATCGCATCCCTATCAATCAGCTCCGAGTGCTGTATTTACCAGCTCGAACGTGATTAAGCTCTAATCACTTCAAAATCAAGATGATTACCCATACATTGAAGTGATTTGTTAATCACTTCAAATTGACATGATTACAACTAAATCACTTCATTAATCACATAGAATCCACTGAACATACCTTAAAAGTAGAATCGGCCAACATGAACGTGTACAACCTACCACGATTTCTGCTTAATGTTTTTATTTTTTCTTTAAATAATTCATATATTTTCACAATTTCATCATTAATATGTTTAAAATAATCTTTTGATAACTTTAAAAAAGTATTTTTATCAATATTTAATACTTTAAAGAAGTAGAAATTTGATTGTTGTTTTTTTTTTCTTAATCATCGCAAATGTAATGTGAACGGCTTTAATTAGCTAAATCAACATTTTGCTTAAACGCGCTTAAAATCCCAAGTGTGAATTTAGCATAAGATATAAAAAAAAAAGTTATTTGGATGACTCAAAAAAAATTTTATTCCTAATCAACTGTTAATAAAAATCCAACAAATCGCTATCAGGTTATAGTAATTGCTGATGTAAGAAGTTTAAACGAGTTCCCATATTATGGCAGAATTCTGCTTTAAATCAGTTTTCATTTTGCTAAACAAAAACGGTCGTTTTTTGGTCAACAAAGTTATCTGATAAGTTGACAACACTATTTATATTGTGGATTTGAATAATTCTAAACAAAAAGTGCTATTAATATTTGAGAGCTTTACATTTTCATAATAATAATAATAATAATACTTGTATTTGTATCTCAATAAACTTTTTTATTACTTCCGATAGTCTCTTCCAGTTTTCAGCGACAACTTATACGCTAAACATTAATCTAATAGTTGCTCATGTAATTTTTTACTTTTGCTTTTATTAATAGAAAAAGCAATACTTAAAGCAATTTAAATGATTCTAAATAGATACAAGTTTTATTTCCATCTACAAAATGATTCATTTTAAATACTTTTAACGACAATCAATCTCTCGTACAATGCTGATCATGTGCCCAGAGACGTGTTCTAACACTCGGAAACGCTTCAGTACAAGTGTTTCAATTACATTTTTAAAAGCACTTAATTGTTCTGTTGATGTTTTGATGGCGCATTTGTTACTCACATTTTAAATTTATTTAAATAGTTTATTTAGCATTTTGTTTAGTTTTTTTTTTATCTGTTTTTACTTTCATTTTTTTGTAATCGTTTTGTGGGGAACTTTTTTTTATTGATTTCTCAAGAATTTTATAGCAGACTTAAGTAAGTCTCAAGCTTTTGTGTTGTATTTATTGGGTTTTGTTTTTATTGTAAGCTAAATATAAAGTTGATAAGCTACTGACCTGTGGTTTGTATAGTTCATCGAATGTTTTGTACAATATGTAGTGTTTGCTCTACATTGATTGTTTATAACACTGTGTTGGAATCGGAAAATTTTATTGTAACAAAAGGGCACCCAGCTGGTAAGCCTAATTCTAGTACGCTGAATCCAGTGGTGCTTACCGTTTTTTTTAGGTTATGTCTTGTTTAGAAAATAAATAAGATGGAAATCTATATAAAATTTATAAACGGCAGAAAGCTAAAAACAATTGACTTATTAGGGTACTTTTAAGGATATTTTTAAATCTTAATAACCGTTTTCGGTGGTGCTTTTCCTTCATTGTTACTTCATGTTAATTTACGTGATTTTACAATAACTTGCGAACAACATTTTTTTTTTTTTAAATAACTATAATTCATGTTAATTTAACATTGAAGTAAAGTTAGAGCAAAATGTCATTTATATTGAAATAACAATCCGAATCACGTTGAATGAAAGTTATTTCAAGTTGGAACAACGTAAATATCACAAAGAATCAAATTGGTTTGAGTGTGATATAACAGTGAGAAGAAGCTTCAGAGACAACATATGCATTTATTTAAGAATAATTCAAAACACTTACTTACCCCTGTAACACATGTTTCACTTATTTTGTATTCGCCTTTGTTAACAGAAGCATACACGAATTGTATTCTTTTTGTAACAATCAGGGGTGTCATAGAAATCGAAAACGTAAAACGAAAGAATTTGCCAGTTCTTTTTATTAAACTTTTAATCTAATTTTTACAATTTTTGTTAAAAAATTCTGTTTAATAGAGCATAATTTGTATAATAATTGTCATAAAATTTTTTTATTACAGAAATATTATTGAAAAACGACCCTTAAAATTCTTTCGTTTTACGTTTTCGATTTCCATGACACCTCTGAATAAGCAAAACAGGTTTTTATTGTTTCAATATTGAACAATTTTATTTTAGCATTTTTCATTTACAATCATTTAAAATAAACATTCCAAATAATTTTAAACAGGTTTTTATGGATTCAATATTGAACAATGTTATTTTAACAGTGAATAATATTAAATAAACGTGATTTAAGGTTATTTTGATATTTTTCATTTAAAATTAATATGAAATAATGATAAATTTAAATAAAGGGCATACTTTTGCAGAAATTTACTATGATTCTCAATTAACATTTCGCCATGTTAATTTAACATTGGTATTTTTTTCTGTGTGTAAGAGCTTTCAAGAAAATAAAACGGTTAACACCACTGAATTCCGGGCACTAGAATTAGGCTTATCCGCCGGCTGGCCCGCTTTTAACATTTTTTAATTAGCACAGTGTAATCAGCTATGTTTTGAAGATTAAATTTGGGCGAAATTGAAATCAAGCAAATTTAAAAACGATGGGGTTTTAAAGGTTCAAAAAAATATTATTCCCTTTGATTACCACTTATCTTTATCGAAACTTCTCTTTAAATCAGCCACAATTACGGCTATTTAGAAAAGCCTAACTTGAAAATATTCATCGATTTAAAGTTAACTCGATTTTGATTTCTAGATCTTGACCGAGTGAGTAACGAAAACAATTCTCTTAATGACGACTATCTAAAAAAGAGTCCAGCTTAATATCGAGCCCTTACACAAAAAAAGCTTAAGAGACAAAAACACAATTTTACAGGAGAAGGTTTTTTTTGTTATATTTTATAAAAATTTTGTATGATGGTTGGCGCTTAAGCTAAAATGGTTCTTGCTGTAAAATCGTAAAGGTACCTTTCGTGACCATGACATTTTAGGAGATGATGCAAGTGTTGCCAATTAACTAACTTATTAAAAAAAACGAAAATTGACAATATATTTTTTTTTAATTCCCTAATCTAAGCCCCGCGCAGCTCTGCGCTTGTCTGCAGGAAAAAACCAGAGTCCTTGGCGGGAATCGAACCCGCAACCCCGGCGCTGATAGACTAGCTCACTACCAGCTAGCCTATCGGGGCACTCAATAATACTGCGGCTTGATGCTGATCTTTATAATGTCTTCAAAAGCATAACTTATATTAAAATACAGAAAAATTCTAAGCTGCTTTAGCAGATTTTGCTATCGACCTTATACTTCTGCTCTGAGTGGAGAGGGTTTCTGCTTTGGAGCTGAGGTGTGGCCCTGGCTCTCCACCCACCTTTTAGTATATCGGCTCAGAATCACTTCCTGTAGATATCTAGATAATATTCGGCACCCAGAACTCTTTTAAGAATATTAACCTAATTGCATAATTTTGTTTTACCGGTTCCATGATTGCCCATTTGTCCCTAAAAGGTATTAATCTCGAATAGTTGTCGGTTCCATGAATGCCCATTTATTACACACAGGGAACAATCCCGAATAGTTGTCTGTATATGAAGGTGTAGTGTAGAGTATTAAATGGTCTGTGTGGCTTGACGATTTAACTTTCTTAACTGTATATATTTGTAAATATTTATGCAGCTCATAAATAACAATGACAAATAAAGTTTACATTACTTGTACACCCAGAGAAAAGAGAACTTAAAATCTATAAAAACCATATTGAATCAATAACGAAAGTCATGTTATAATGACAATTACTTGTAATTGGTGTTTGCAAATTACTTACTGCTGTTACTAGTAGGAATGCCAATATCGATTCCGTAAATTTCGGGATACTTTGAATCCCGAAATCGTTTACAAACATTTTATGTTTTTTCTTTTTTTATAAAAATAAATTAAAAATAACTTACTCCGATAAGAAAAAAGACATTTTTTTTTGTAATTCTTTTTAAGAGCGTCTAACAAATTTAACAAATATATATTTTTATGTGAGTAGTGCTGAAAATAAGTAAAGAAAACAGTGCTATATTCGGTTGTGCCGAATCTTTGATACCCTCCACCGACAGTTCGAATATTTCAGGAGTGGGATTTATATGAAATCTATTAATTATTAATTTATCTTTATAAAAACAGACATCAGCATTAAAATTGGTTGCAGTTTTAAACTATCTTAAATATTTGACCGACAATCAGAAAGTTATACGCTTTTTTTTTAGCAATTTTAACTAGCTTGAGTAAAATACCATGATTCGAAACAGTTTAAGCCGAACTGAAATGATTTTCAGGTGGGGAATTTATATTGGAACCATGGTAAGTTATAAACCAATCATCCCAAAATTCTGCAGAGTGATTTCTGGTATTAAAAAACATAAATTTCAGAAAAATTTCAATATAGCGGTGAGATTAGTTTAAGCGTTTACAGTGGCTTTCAAAAGGCTGCTAAATATGCGATGTGAGGTCAATTATGGCCCGTATATCACAAAATTGCTTGACATTTTTTCTGGCCATATAAAGCTAAGTTGGAAGAAATTTACCGCAATATCTATATCTGCTACGGTTTTAGGCGTATTTAATTAATTTACCAGAGTGGGCTTTATATGGGACCTATAGTAAATTATGGACCGAATCATAGTCCTATAAACCTGTAACGTACTAAATTGTATTATGATAGCATTATAAATTATGGCTTAATCGACCTTGAATTACTCAAGGAGCCAGAATATATATCCTTTATGGGGTCTTAGATGTATAGTAAAAAAGTTTCACACTCAATAACAAACTTAGTATACCCTCATTCACCACTTGTGGTGGTGGAGGGTATAAAAATGTCTGAAACTGGTGCACTAAAAGCCAAATCCAAACTTTACTCGTTACGTCTTAAGAGGTATTAAAGTGTTTTCCGAGACTGGCCATGAAACCAACATGGACCACTACTTTTAGTGTTGGGTACAAAAATGTTTTTTTTTTTATATAGGATTTTTATGGTTCACTTAATAAATTAACAAAATATTAATGTTAATTGTTGTTATTTTATTTAAGCTTTGATATCGTTGCAAATAAGACTTGAGTTTTTGTTTGTAATTCTCGTTCACTCTACAGTTTTATATGGATAATGTCTTTAGCTTTGCTAAAGTTTTTTAGTGAAATGCGCTTAGAAACTAGTTTATCCTCCAACAATAAATTTCAGTGTATATATCAAGAATAAATTTAGCACAACAAACAAAATCTTATTAATTAAAAATTATTAATTTTAAATTCAAATTTAGATTTTTCATCTTAATTTATTGAATAAAAGTTTTAAGTGAATCTTATTCTCAATTCAATTATTTTATTAATTTTTTTTTTAAATTATTTTGAATGACAAGTGAGGTAATTAAATAAAATATAGATTTTATGTTAATTATTTTTTTTATTGAATCAATTAACATATTGTTTAAAATCGTACATTTTTTTTATTCTATTTTAAATTAGTAAACCATTATTAAAAAAAAAAATGACAATATAAAATTTTTACAATTGTTTGCTTGATTCTATGAATTTAGTTGTATAATTAAATGAACTTTATAACTTTTGTTTGTTAACCTGGGATTTATATGGAATATATATGTTATGAACCAATTTTAATAAAAAGTGACTTTATGGTGTTAAAATTTGTTGCGGGTCCTGAGGCCTTTGGAAAATTATTAATAGATCCTCACGAAATTTCGTTAAATGTTTTCCTGTCCTATAAAATAAAGTGATAACATATTTTACCACGCTTTTAGGCATACTGAGAGTGGAATTTATTTACGTCTATGGAAAATTATAGATCTTCAGGAAATTTCGCAATGTAGTTTCTAGTCATATGAAATTATGGCATACCAAGCTTTACTACAGTGGCGTTATTCGTTACGTTGGCCTTATATGGGGCAAGAGTAAATCTGTGGCCGTATGGAAAAACTACCTATAGATAACTCCAGTTTTTGAAAACACGAGAAAAATACACTTAAAGTTTTAAACATATTTCACTTATTATTTAATATGAAACAAAACATAATTTAAAATAGTGTTAAAGTTTTCTGGTTCCATTAAACTAATTTTTTGGCACCAAAACCGAGAGTCAATGTCAGTTATCTTGTTTTTTCGAAAAAAATGGAGTTATCTAGTTTTTCCGAAAAAACTTTTTTCAAATTATTTTAAAATTTTACGGAATTAAGACAACTTATGAAATGATTTGTGGAAAAGCATAAACTACTTGACTCAGCACGTTAATTTACCCGTTTTTTTTTTTAGAAAAAATGTAGTTACCCAGATTTTAAAAAAATATTTTTTTCTATTTATGTATGCTTATATATCAAAAACTAGCATTAATTCCACTACTTCGTAAGCGTCTCCCTTTTTTCGTGGACTTATGTATGTATATGCCAAAGTCTATGTTTCTAGATTAAAAACCGACCATTTGTAAAACAAAAAAGTACCAAACAGTTGTTCTCATCCGCTCATGACATTGCATGTTTTTTTATGTTTATAGGTGCAATATTAACCAAAATTAAAAAAAATACCAATTAAAGAACAAAAAAGTAGCAAAAAGATACAACCTACAGATCCTCAATCAATGAGGACATTGCATGTTTAATTTTATGTTTTTAGGTACAATACTAACGAAAATTTAAACAAAATACCAATTAAAGAACAAAAAAGTACCAAAAAATTCACTCACAGGTTCTTATCCACTCAGGACGTTGCATGTTGAATTTTATCTTTATATGTAAAATATTAACTACATATAATAAAAGGGAGTTCCAGTTGTAAAACAAAAAGCTAAAGAAAGGAATATAAAGGATGTAAGAAAAGATAAACTCACTGTTTATTGTTGGTGTTTTGATTAAGCTTTGATATTGTTACAAGTAAGTCTTTGAGTATTTAAAATTCTTATTCGCTTTAGGGTTTTATTCGTATAATACTTTTAGCTTTTCTAAAATCTTAGGAAAAGGTTTCCTGATGAGCTGGCCTAAGCAACCAGTGAAATGCGCATAGAAGCTAGCTTTCCCTCAATAATAAATTTATGTGTATTTATTATATATGAAAAATTGGGAATTTAGCACGTCATACAGAAATCGTATTAATGATCAATTTTGTATTCCCGTAAATAACTTTGAAAGGAATTTAGTTTCCCGTAATTTCCCCCTTTTTGTATCAGAAATTACAATATTGTAGTGGGAGCTCAAAAATTAACGTTCGAATTTTTAAAAAGTTCCGAATTCGTATGTGGACTTTTTAGTTAAGGTTCAAATGTTTAAAAGATAGATGGGGTGAGAAAAAAGTTCCAAAATACATGTTTTTTTCCCGTTTACTCCCTAAAAGGGGCGAATTTCAAAAAAGTGCCAGACACCTGTCCGCTAATTTTTTTAAAGAACAACGATAACTACTACATTTTTTTTGTATCTCTTTTAGATCTGTAGATATTTTTCGAATTTAAAAAAAATCCCGTCTTTTTATTTTTGATTATTGTTTGATTAATGTTTTAATTGAGAAAACAATTGGCGAGGATTTTTTCTGTGTAGTTAGATATTTTCATCTTAATGAAATTTTTGATCTTGAAGTGATTTTAGGGATGGAGTTTTTCTGGGGCTCATGTTTAATGTTGCCGAAATATAGAAACTATTATAAAAGTTACCGTCGCCAAATTTTATGTCAATATCAACAATTATAAGGAAGTATGAAATGGTACTCTTAGCTCAACATTTAACACACAAAATGGGTTCAGACAGGGCCGCCCACTATCCCCACTACTTTTTGCTGTTGTCTTGGTCTACGCAATGACAATTCTGCAAATTAAAGCAGATGTATAACTTGGGGAACCAAGCCTACGCATATTGCATATGCCTTTTTTCTCACAGACTATCTGATATGAAAGAGAAAACTGATAAACTTCTATCACTAGCTAAGTGAATATATCATAACTCACAATAACAAAGTAGACTTATTGAATACATTTTGCTACCTAGGCAGCGTTATATCTATTTACGTTGGTATTTATTACGATGTATTCAACAGCGCAAATAAGGCTAGCAGCTCATTACGTAGCCTCACAAAACCATGGCGATCAACACAAATTACGAAAAGTTGCGAATATTCAATGCATGTGTTAAATCAACTTTATTATATGGATGCCGACAGATAGTATTAAACAACGATTACAAGTGCTCATCAATAAACACTTAAGAATTACATATTTAATCTTTAAAATCAACAATTTATGAATGATTACAAATGAGGGACAGCAAATTAAGACAAAAAAAATTAAAGAAAATTGGCCATACGATCAGAAAATCACAAACCTCTATAACGAGAATGACATTATACTGGTCACCCTTAAGGCAGTAGACGATGTGGATGAAAGATTAAACAACAATAAATAAAACTTGCGACGAATGTATTTTTAATTCAAATTATTTTGTGAAAAGGCTTTTCTAAAATCTTAGGAAAAGGTTTCCTGATGAGCTGGCCTAAGCAACCAGTGAAATGCGCATAGAAGCTAGCTTTCCCTCAACAATAAATTTCAGTGTATTTATCAAATATGAAAAATTGGGATTTTAGCACGTCATACAGAAATCGTATTAATGATAAATTTTGTATTCCCGTAAATAACTTTGATAATATACTCGCATGTGCCCGTGCAGAAGACTGAATTGGCAAATTGTTTTTTTTTTTGTTGTTTTCTTACGAAAACAATAGAATGAAACAATTTGTTTTTTAATTTTGTTTTTTCTTTTTACCCACTTACAACTACAATTCGAGTCGGAAAGAACCCAACCAATTGTAGGGGGATGTAAGAAAAGATAAACTCACTGTTTATTGTTGGTGTTTTGTTTAAGCTTTGATATTGTTACTTACGAGTAAGACTTTGAGTGTTTAAAATTCTTATTCGCTTTGGGGTTTTATTCGTATAATATTTTTAGCTTTTCTAAAATCTTAGGAAAAGGTTTCCTGATGAGCTGGCCTAAGCAACCAGTGAAATGCGCATAGAAGCTAGCTTTCCCTCAACAATAAATTTCAGTGTATTTATCAAATATGAAAAATTGGGATTTTAGCACGTCATACAGAAATCGTATTAATGAAAAGGGTGTCCAAATTTGAGGTATCACTCAATGGAAATCGCTGCAGGGAGATGATCCGAAGCTTTTTGTGGCGGAAAATTGATAATTTAGATGTAGAGAATATGTTGTTTCAATAGGATGGTGCCACTTGCTACAGAGCAAGAAAAAATATGAATCTTTTAAAAGAAAAATTCGAAAATCGCATTATTTCTCGTAGAGGAAGAATGAATTGGTCACCAAGATCTTGCGATTTGACACCTTTAGACGATTTTTTGTGGGGTTTTTTGAAGTCGAAAGAGTACAGCAAATATCCAAGAATAGTTCAAGAGCTTAAAAACAACATTATCGAGTAGATATCAACCATTGACAAGAGTTTAGTGATAAACGTGATTGAGAATATTGGTAAAAGATTGGGAGCCTGTCGAACCAGTAGGGGGTCACTTGAACGGCCAAAATTTTTTAATTTTTAACCGGAACCTTTTTGTAAACTGAAATAAAAATATTTTTAATATTTAAAAAAAAAAACTATTTTTTTTATTAAAATCAAAAATGATACCTCATTTTTTTCGAGTACAATGGCAACATTTAAGTACTCTGACCGTGGTATTTAAACCTAAACTACTACATTTTTTTTGTATCTCTTTTAGATCTGTAGATATTTTTCGAATTTAAAAAAAATCCCGTCTTTTTATTTTTGATTATTGTTTGATTAATGTTTTAATTGAGAAAACAATTGGCGAGGATTTTTTCTGTGTAGTTAGATATTTTCATCTTAATGAAATTTTTGATCTTGAAGTGATTTTAGGGATGGAGTTTTTCTGGGGCTCATGTTTAATGTTGCCGAAATATAGAAACTATTATAAAAGTTACCGTCGCCAAATTTTATGTCAATATCAACAATTATAAGGAAGTATGAAATGGTACTCTTAGCTCAACATTTAACACACAAAATGGGTTCAGACAGGGCCGCCCACTATCCCCACTACTTTTTGCTGTTGTCTTGGTCTACGCAATGACAATTCTGCAAATTAAAGCAGATGTATAACTTGGGGAACCAAGCCTACGCATATTGCATATGCCTTTTTTCTCACAGACTATCTGATATGAAAGAGAAAACTGATAAACTTCTATCACTAGCTAAGTGAATATATCATAACTCACAATAACAAAGTAGACTTATTGAATACATTTTGCTACCTAGGCAGCGTTATATCTATTTACGTTGGTATTTATTACGATGTATTCAACAGCGCAAATAAGGCTAGCAGCTCATTACGTAGCCTCACAAAACCATGGCGATCAACACAAATTACGAAAAGTTGCGAATATTCAATGCATGTGTTAAATCAACTTTATTATATGGATGCCGACAGATAGTATTAAACAACGATTACAAGTGCTCATCAATAAACACTTAAGAATTACATATTTAATCTTTAAAATCAACAATTTATGAATGATTACAAATGAGGGACAGCAAATTAAGACAAAAAAAATTAAAGAAAATTGGCCATACGATCAGAAAATCACAAACCTCTATAACGAGAATGACATTATACTGGTCACCCTTAAGGCAGTAGACGATGTGGATGAAAGATTAAACAACAATAAATAAAACTTGCGACGAATGTATTTTTAATTCAAATTATTTTGTGAAAAGGCTTTTCTAAAATCTTAGGAAAAGGTTTCCTGATGAGCTGGCCTAAGCAACCAGTGAAATGCGCATAGAAGCTAGCTTTCCCTCAACAATAAATTTCAGTGTATTTATCAAATATGAAAAATTGGGATTTTAGCACGTCATACAGAAATCGTATTAATGATAAATTTTGTATTCCCGTAAATAACTTTGATAATATACTCGCATGTGCCCGTGCAGAAGACTGAATTGGCAAATTGTTTTTTTTTTTGTTGTTTTCTTACGAAAACAATAGAATGAAACAATTTGTTTTTTAATTTTGTTTTTTCTTTTTACCCACTTACAACTACAATTCGAGTCGGAAAGAACCCAACCAATTGTAGGGGGATGTAAGAAAAGATAAACTCACTGTTTATTGTTGGTGTTTTGTTTAAGCTTTGATATTGTTACTTACGAGTAAGACTTTGAGTGTTTAAAATTCTTATTCGCTTTGGGGTTTTATTCGTATAATATTTTTAGCTTTTCTAAAATCTTAGGAAAAGGTTTCCTGATGAGCTGGCCTAAGCAACCAGTGAAATGCGCATAGAAGCTAGCTTTCCCTCAACAATAAATTTCAGTGTATTTATCAAATATGAAAAATTGGGATTTTAGCACGTCATACAGAAATCGTATTAATGAAAAGGGTGTCCAAATTTGAGGTATCACTCAATGGAAATCGCTGCAGGGAGATGATCCGAAGCTTTTTGTGGCGGAAAATTGATAATTTAGATGTAGAGAATATGTTGTTTCAATAGGATGGTGCCACTTGCTACAGAGCAAGAAAAAATATGAATCTTTTAAAAGAAAAATTCGAAAATCGCATTATTTCTCGTAGAGGAAGAATGAATTGGTCACCAAGATCTTGCGATTTGACACCTTTAGACGATTTTTTGTGGGGTTTTTTGAAGTCGAAAGAGTACAGCAAATATCCAAGAATAGTTCAAGAGCTTAAAAACAACATTATCGAGTAGATATCAACCATTGACAAGAGTTTAGTGATAAACGTGATTGAGAATATTGGTAAAAGATTGGGAGCCTGTCGAACCAGTAGGGGGTCACTTGAACGGCCAAAATTTTTTAATTTTTAACCGGAACCTTTTTGTAAACTGAAATAAAAATATTTTTAATATTTAAAAAAAAAAACTATTTTTTTATTAAAATCAAAAATGATACCTCATTTTTTTCGAGTACAATGGCAACATTTAAGTACTCTGACCGTGGTATTTAAACCTAAACCTAAAATATATACAATGTAATAAAATTGTTAAATTGCAAATTATGCATATATGGCATATGCAACAAAAGCATTTTTCCAAAATCTTGCAAAATATGTAAAAACATCATTTTGAAGCGAAAAGCCAAAAAACCTTGATCTGCTTATTTATTCTACTTATTTATTACAAGTAAAAAAATTTATTTCAAATTTACCTTCACGTATAAAACTACCCGAATCATAATAACATAATAGATTTGCTGTTCCATTGGTAGCGCCATAAATACCGGCTACAAGAGATAATAAAATCAATAACTTCATAATGTTATCTCAATATTTTAAAACTGTTTTTATGCTGGACTTTTATACTTTTTACAGATTCGAATATTAAACAAAAAAAAAAAGAAAAAACAGGACAATGCGCTGCGACACTACCGTAATCACGAAAAGTTTAAATGACACTAAACAAAAACTTAAAAAAAAACTAAAGCTTAAAATATCTTTTTGTAGAACTTTTCGAGTTAAAGCTTTTTTTGGTAATAATATTTATAAAAAGTTGATAGATAATAAGATGCTGAGCAAAATATAATTGGAATGTTTTTTGTTTAAATTTTTTTTTTTTAAACAACGCTGACATAATTGTGACAATGGCAGCGTCACAGCCGGTGCCAAATATAGCGATCGCATCACTGATTTGTATGCTAAATAGTCTGTCTGTCTGTCAATCAGCTTATCACTGAATTCCAAGTAAACGAAAAATGTATTTTTTGTTTTTTTTTAGTATGACGGGAATGTACGCATATGGAAATAAATTTTTAAAGTAAAAAATATTTATTATTTTGTATATTTACGACGTCTTTATTTACAAAATTAATCGCTGAAACGCTTATTTTACTGTTCTACTGCTTACACTTAAGGTCAAGCCTTGGCAAATTGTATAATGAATTACTAAGCAAATATATTATTATTTTTTATTATTTACAATTTAAACTACAATCTAGAAATTTCCTTAATATTTTTAATTAATCTACAAATAACTTTTAACTGAACGCAAAATGGGATATTTAGCTCCCGTACATAGACCTCTAAAATCATCATAGCTGATATCGACCAAGGCCACACCACCCAATCTCTTTTGTTTAGCATACTCTGCTTTAATCCCGGCAAAATCTGGATCATCAAAACTCATCCATATGCCGTGCTCATTATTATCATCGGCCGGACAAAAAGCATAATTACCATATTTTCGCTCAATATCGACAACTTTACGGGCAGGAGCATTGGGTCCTCTATATACACCAGTCGTGGAGAGAACAACTTTCGAACAGACCTCTGGCCAACTTAAAAGACCCTCAGTTTTCGATTGCAAACCAGCTGGAGCACCACCCTCGGTGTCCGGCACTACTGGTAGACCGGTTAAACCGGAATCAGTGGTAGTTTTCCAGGTGCGAGCATAAGTAGCGATACCTAAGTTAAGTTTATGCGCTGGGCAGCCATTGGTGATCCAATGTTGTACTTGGAAGTCAATGTTGTAGTGTGGCAAGCGATCTTGTTCATCTTTGTAGTAGATCGGTGCAGTGTAGTCGGCTTCTTCGGGATTACGATCAGGTGTAAGGAAATCGAAGGCAAATAAATTAATGTACTCGAAATTGTGGTGAATTTTGGGAATGTCAAAGTACCCTTAAAACAAAAAAAAAATAATAAAATAATAGTTTAGAAAATAATCTATTAGGGCGGGTCGATTTTTTTTAAATTGTATAGCAAAAACGTAAACTACATAAAATTTTAAGAACATTCTCCGCAGAAACCATGTGTCTAAAATAAAATCATAATCCGCGCCTTTCGACTTGAAAATGTATATGCCCGCCTTAGCCAAAAAAATAAATAATTGAAAAAATAGATTTTTCCAAAAAGAAATCGAATTTTATGAATAAAATTATTTAGTAAGGTAGTTCTTTTGTACTTTATATTTTCTACACTCAAAATTTGTTTTAATTAAAAAAATTAAACATTCACCCAAGTAAAAAAATTGTCAAGTCGAGAGGCGCGGATTAGGGTTTGATTTTAGAACCATGGTTTCTTTGGAGAATTTTATGTAGTTTACGTTTTTGCTATACGATTTTTCTTTTTTTCATCCATACAAATCAATACACATATTTAAAAGGCAGGTATATATTTTTGTTAATAATTTTACATAAGCTTCGAAGTTCTTAAAAAACAAAATAAGAAATTTACTTAATATTGCTAAAAATCTAAGGATCCCTAAAGTTTTTGCATTGCGTTTTATCTGATTAACGACATTTCTAAAAGCGTTTCATAATGTGGTTCATATAGATTTACCACGCTAAAGTTTTAAAACAAGTAAGTATTGTCGATCAAGCCGACTATATGATACCCCACACCACAGTATTAAAAACAAATTTGCAATCATGGACCCGCCAGAACAAATTTATGTTATGAGATTAAGATTCATGTTAAAGTTCTTTGTAGCGAGTATTATTTCAAAAGGGTCTAACGCAATATTTGAATTTGTCGCTATTTGTGCAGTAAAGTGTTGGCAAGATAAACAAAAAAAAATTGGAAAGCTGAGAGTTTAGAGTGAATTAAAATGGTGCGTTACACGATGGAACAACGTGTCTTCATTGTTGAACAACATTTCAAAAATAATAACAACAAAAAATGATTTTAAAAATTAAATTCGTCAATTGTAAAGAGATTAGTAGAAAAATTCACGGAGGCTGGATCTGGGCCCAAATCGTCGCACTCGTTATCGAGTAACTTTGATCGAAATTTTACTTTTTGAAATCGTCCCATTCGTTATCAAAAAACTTGTATCGAAATATGAGATTATGTCATTCGATAACGAGTAGTTGATCGAATGCCTTTACTCGAAATGTCATTCGATATGTTAAGAGCTTTCGTAAAAACATTTAATTGTTTTTTTACAAACAATTTACACACTTTTTGGGAATAATTATTAGATTTCTTCAACAAATAGCTAAAAATTTAAGTATTAAACTTTTTTCAGGAATAAGAAAAAAAATAATAACCTTAAGTTTTGCAATTTTTCGCAAATTTTAGTCATGTTTGCGAAAGAAGCGATTTTTGTATTGTAAGTTTTTTTGATTCCTTACAGAATTTCCACTAATTTAGCAATTTTTACTTTTATAGTCAATTTTATGGCTTGTTCGAATTATTAAAAATGTTCGCGAATTTTCGCTATTTTTGTAAATTTCTTTTAACCGATTTAGCGATTTCAAATAAATTTTAGGGTTTTTTTCCAAGTTTGCAATTATTCGCGAATTTTAGCCATGTTCGCGATAGCAGCGATTTTTTCTGGAAGTTATCTGATTCTTTACAGCTTTAACAATTTTTAATAAATACTAGACTATGCTTTCATGCCGCTGTTTGCAAATTTCCGCTTCGAATTTTTGCCATTCCTTGTAGTTTTAGGGACCTTTAATCAATTTAATGGCTTATTTGATATATTAAAAACTTTCGCGAATTTTCTTTTTTTTGCAAATTTTCTGAATGTGAAAATTTTTGGCGAATTTCTATAGTTTTCCGAATTTTTGAAATGTTGCTCTTTTTGGCAAGCGTCGAAAACCGATTAACCGAAGTCACATATTTTATAGGGCACTATAAACACTGTTGATTTATATACAAGCATAAAATTCTATAACATTTATTAAACAAATTTCGATTCGAAAGCTTTCGAATGCCGCAATCCCGTTTTTGATACGTGACGAAGTTTTATTCGATACGAAAGTTCATTCGAACACGTGTGCGACGATTTGGGCCCTGCTTTGATATTGACATTTGAACGGCTTGTTTTTGGACGACTAGGTGTGTTTGGCGTCTCAAACATATAAAGTCTCCCTGAAATTTTCAATTAACTTCTTCACAGTTGACGAAGTTAAAACAGTATTCCGACCATTTTTGTATAATTTAAACTGCATCCGCTAAGTTTGCATTATTTTTGACACGTTGTTCTATCGTGTAACTCTCCATTTTTTCGGCTTTCAAATTTTTTTTTTTAAGGTTTCTAACATTTTAGTGCACTAATGGCGTCAAATTAAAATCTTGTGTTAATTCTGGGACACCATTTATATGAGTTTTGTTTGCCTTTACACAGAAAAAAAAACATAATTTTGGGCCAGTAAAAGCATTAATAAAAAATAAAATTAGTTTTAATTAAAAATTTAATCAAGTGAATTAAGCGTGTAATCAAGTGAATTTAACGTTTAATCAACTGAATAAAACGTTTAATTGATATTATTAATTTGTTTACTGGTGCAAATTAATATTGTCAATTAAACGTTTAATTTATTTACTTGATTAATAGTTTAATTCACTTGATTCAACGTTTAGTTCACTTGATTAAATTTTGAATTAAAACTGATTTTATTTTTGATTAATGCTTTTACTGGCGCAAAATTTTTTTCTGTGTAAGTAATTTTGGGAACGGGTTTCATATGGGACATATGGTAAATTTTGGACCTACCAGCACAACATTTTGTCGTGACATAGCAAATATCGTAAAAGTTGTTGTCAATACCAACTTCTCTCAGGCAGTTATGGAATTAAAAGCTATTTTCGGGAGTGGTATTTTTATGGAAGCTATGATCAAATGAGTACCGATTACAATAAAATTTGGTAAGATGAATTCGATTTTAATAAAATAAAATTTTACCAAACTTTATCTAACTACCAACATAATAAGATGGTTTATGGGCACAAAGACTTTCTTCCGAAAAGAAGCTTGCATAGGGGCTTTATGAAATGATAAAGCCCCCTATACATTGAGAATATTTGTTAAAATTTCCATTAAATAATCTCTTAAATTGCAATTTGTACTTTGTGCACAAGGTTTATATGGACAGCCAGCCAACCAATATCCGGACAAACAGACATCACTAAATCGTTTCAAAAAGTGATTCCGAGGCGATCAGTACACTAGGTGAGTATGACCAATATTTAAGGGTGTAATAAACATCAGTACAAATACATAATACCGTCTCCACTATTGTGATCTAGATATAATTATTGGTCCTTAAGCCACCTTCTGATACTGATCGACACAAATTCACTTAATCGTTCTAATGAATTCCGCCCGTCCGGCTGGCCTGCTGGATGTTTGCCCATGTAAAACTTGTACGAAAAATACAGGTCGTTGTTAATAATTTATTATTGTGTTCTATATGGGTTTTTTTTACATATATTATAGAGCACAATAATTTACGAACGACGAGGTCATAATGCAAGAGATCATTTATAAAATTACATGCATACGTTCATGGAAGAAGCCATACATACAAGCTTCCTTTTGGAATAAAGTCTTTGTGTCCATCAGCCACCCTTTTTTGTCGTTTTTGGTTTAAGTTCTGTCCAAAAATATCATATATCAACCTAAATCTTCTAACTAAGTTCTTGAAATCGGTATATATATGACCATAGATCCTATACAAATACCACTCCCGAAAAAAGTTTTTTATGTCATTACTCTTTTAGAAATATTGGTGTTATACAACATTTGGCGTCGATAACTTTTATTACTATGTCTTGTTAAAATTTTGTCTTGGTAGGTCCAGAATAGTTCATAGGTACCACATATACAAAAACTTCAAAAGATCACTTCAAAAAGAAAAAACCTTATATACATATGAGCTTAAATTCGGCTCAAAGAACTTAAATATATCCCAACTTTTATTTGCAAAAGGCGTATCTGGCATAAAGAGGTTCTACATTTCTTATGTCGGGTGTTTTTTTGGCTGCATGAGAACTTTCGATATCGATAACTATGGTTTACCGGCTGAGAACGGATAACTGTGTTGACTTTTCTGTTCAGTACGGTATGGTAAGTCATCATGAAACGTTTAACGCTAAATCGACGCTTCGAAACTGTAGAACTTTACTTAAAAAAAAAACCAAATCTGTTCGTGAAGTTTATAGAGCACTTCGTCATCTTACGAAGCTCATTTGCTTTTATACACTAGTCGGCATAAGTATTTTGACGAAATAAAAATCGTGCATTTTTACGTTTGATGTTTTTAAATCTTTTTAAGTTTCTATGAAATAATATTTGTTGGCTTGTTTTTAAGTTTGTTTAAGTTAAAAATAGAAAGGAAAATATAAACAAGAATTTTTAACAATGCCGTTTAAAAATACTTATGCCGACTAGTGTATGGCTACGCCAATTAGCAAAATTAGGAGCGAAGACAATCCTCAAGCCATTATCGAATCACCACTAAGTCCATTCAAATTGAAGCGGATTACACCCCTAAATCCATTCAAACTGAAGCGGATTATACACTTTTTCAAAATGAGCATGGAGCTGCCGTTACGGCGAATGGCGAGCATTATCGAGCCATGCTGAAAAAATTTTTGTTTCCAAAAATTAACCCGCTAAACATCAACGAGATTTGGTTTCAACTTAATGGCGCAACTTGCTATATAGCGCACATAACGATCGATTTATTGCAAAAACAATTCGGTGACACTTTTATTTCCGGAAGTGGTCCTGTTCACTGGACGCCTCATTCGATTTAACGCCTCTGGATTACTTTTTATGGGGCTATAATCAGTCATAGGCTTATGCCAACAAACCCAAAACTCTTAAAGAATTCAAGCGACCATTGACGCCATACGGCCAGTTTTATTGGAAAAAAGTAACAAAAAATTGTTCTCGTACCAGCAGCGGGCATATGCCGGAAATGATATTTAAGAAATAAAAGTCATCAATTTATCAGTTAGATTATAATAAAAAAATTTCTTTCTAACAACATTTCTGTCTTGTATTATCATTTTTGATTCTCATGCCGCTAAAAAAACAGCCTATAGTTC
Source organism: Pollenia griseotomentosa (assembly GCA_963931875.1). Taxonomy (NCBI): domain Eukaryota; kingdom Metazoa; phylum Arthropoda; class Insecta; order Diptera; family Polleniidae; genus Pollenia; species Pollenia griseotomentosa. The sequence continues at coordinate 96,281,351 of OZ007561.1, read as the reverse complement.
TAGAACTATAAATAAGCTTTTTTAAATATTTTTTTTTTCAAGTTTTATATCTAAAATTTAAAAAAAGATTTTAATGTAAGATACGCTTTTTGTAAATCAAAAGGACGATATTTAAATCTAACTTCATAACATTAAGTTTGTTTTGGAGAGTCCACGATTACACATGGGTACCAAATAGGGTATTCTTTTAAAAATTTGTCAGCAAATGCTGTGGAGTAGGGAATCTCATATGGTCGGAATTGACTTTGTTAGTTGTTTTTACTTAAATTCTGTTGCAATGCAACGTTTAGCCTTAAAATCCTTCTTGTCGTATAGTTAAATTCAGGACTTGGAAGGATTTAACAAGATTTAGATTTCAAACTGCTTTCTGATTTATTTTATATTTCGTCGGCTTAATATGCAAACATGCTAACTCCCTTTCACTACATTTTACAAGAGAGACAAATAACTTCTTATATTTCATATTTGTAGCTTGAGAGGAAAACCAAAAATATAGTTGATTTTATAGCCAATTTACACTACAACGAAATCTAGTACTTACGAGATTTCGAGCCAAATCTAATGGTTTTTGACTAGATTTCCCATACAAAACAAAATCTACTTTGTGACTAGATTTCGACGAAATCTACTCAAAATCTAGTAGTACTTAGTTTTGCAACTATGGTTTTTTCCATATAGCCCTAAAAAATACTTCCCTGCATAACAAAAATATGACATTTTAATTAAAAACAAAACAAAAACTGTTGAAAAAAATAAAAAAAAATTGAGAATTTATAAAAAATAAAAAAAGGACAAATAATTGGTAAAAAAGTGATGTTGATTATAAACTAAATATAATGCAAATTTTTTAATGTCTATTTCTTTTTGTGTTTGTATGTGTTTCACAAAAATATTTTAGTCATTGATTTGTTATAAAAACAAAATCTCGCTAATGTCAAAACGGTATAATGTAAACGCACTAGATTTTGAGGAAGATTTCAAATGAAATCTACTAGATTTCATTGTAATGTAAATGGCCTATTAGACACTTTAAGACTCAAATTGAAGAAAAACTACATGCTGGTCGACGAGGAATATCTTTCTCTACCACACGGCATCAAAATCTCAATTTAATTAAAAATTGGAATTAGCAGGTTTGCATATAAAGCCGACCATTTATTACTCTGTCTTGCACCTTCTCTCTCTTTCTCTATCTCTCATTGATTATGTAAAAAAAATCCCCAATTAATCTAATTTGTGTTTTACTTACATGATGAATTAACATTCGGCAACACAGTCAAAGTCATTGAAAAATTCGCTATTCTATAGGCCTCGCTCAGTTTATCCACAAAGTCAGAGAACTGTTTCTTATGCGTTTCGGCGTCGGTATCCACAATAAAATTGCCCGTAAACAATTTCTTAAACTTTTTCCAAACCATGCCTATTTTCGAATGAACTTTGCGCGGTTTATTGCGTGGAAATTGGAAGGCCAGATCCAAACCATCAAAACCATTTGTCTTAAGTAAATTTATGGATGATTGCACGAAATTTTGCTGCATAAGCCTGTCACTTTCTAAGAATTGCAAGTATTTACTTGTCTCCCCTTCTTCAATATCCTTGTCACCACCCACACTTAAGTAAATCTTCAAATGAGGAAACTTAGCTTTCATGGCTGTTACGTCTCGGTAATGGTACATATCACGATCCACATTAAAACTGTAGACATCAAATGTTTCCCGTACAAGGCCTGCATACCCGTAAACCAGATGGGTGCAAAACTGGAGAGCCTCTTCTAATGCGTATTGTGGAAATTGGGCAAGACCTGATAATGATATTAAAGAGCTGTATAAGAAGTTTTAAACTAAGGTTCTTTTAAAACTTACCAGGTCTTATGAAACTATCAGCATCGTAATAGCAAACTAGTCTTTTATCTGTTTGCTGCCCCCAGACAATCTGTGTGAAACACAAAACCGTTAAAAATTTTATTATAAAAATTTTCATTGTTGTTTTTAATTGCAATATTTAATTGATTTAAACTCTGTTGTGTTTCGTATGAGTCTTAAATAGCTACTGAAATTGGCAAGATTTGCTCTGATGCTATTTTTTATTTATTTGTTGCGGACTTCAAGACAAGTTTCTTATCAATTTTGATGTTTGTTTTTTTAATATTTCAGCTTTGTTTATTTATTTATTGTTTTTTTTTTATTTCAGCAGAAATATATGACATAACCCAACAAAATAATTTAACAGATTCTTAATTGTTGCTATTATGTATATAATGATATTGTAATTATTTTGTCGCCTCGCTTGTAAATGTATTGGTTAAGAAATTTCATTTAGTTGAGAGATATGTGCAGCTTGAGTTATAAGCTGCCTACAATAATAAGATAAAATTATAACTTATATTTATTATACTGTAGCATTAACAACACTGTTAAGACTGTTCTAGTTAAATGAAATGTCATAATGTTCATTAATTTTAAAAGCTTAAAACCAGACAGACGAACTTGTCTAAACCGACTTAGAATAAGTCAACGAACAAGAATATATACCCTGTTTCAACACGGTAGATACGTTCCAGAGGACACCGTGTAAAAAAGGACACTTCTGTGATAATCAATGCGTTTTGAGCCTTCTTCCTTAAGCCCTTATGATTTTTTATTCATTAATTTATATAGAATTGATAGAAAGAAACAGTAAATGTTAGAAAGAGCAAACTATAAAAAATGTAAGCAAAGTTTTTTAGTTTTTTTTCTCTTGTTATGGTTTTGTTTCAGGGATGGCGTTGAGAATTTTTAAAATTGTACCAACAACCTTTAAAAATTGTACTTTTTTACCCTAATTGTACTTAAAGATTTTTTTAGTTGAAATTTATTGTGTTTATGTTCATTAAAAACACCACAAAAAGGTATTATAAATCTTAGTTTAAAAAGTGTCAACAAAAAAGTACAATGGAAACAACTTAGCCCGTTTTGTTTATTTTATTAAACGCTGCCAACTTTTTGTTTATAAAAAACCTAAAAACAAAAAGCGGTAAATTGCTGAATTTGCCCATAATCCGCTGATTCAGCAACACTTTTAATATTTCAAGCTTGAAATGTCAATTTTAAGTTAAACAATTTTTCATTTTTTTTTTTTTTTGACGTAACTTCATTTTTTATCGATAACTTTAGTAAAATTTTTGACAGTTTTTCGTTTACCTTATATAGCGTCTTTACCTGACAATTTTTTGTCATACCAAACGTCAAACTTCATATTAAAAAAACGCCGACAAAAATTTTTTTATATAGACTTTGACGTTTGGTATGACAACAAATTGTCAGTTGAAGACGCTATGCTGATACAGCTTAACTCTTTGCACTTGGTAAATTTTTGTATTACATAATATTTGTACTATTCACCAAAACTTGAACAATGCTTTAAAAATGTAGTGTCATAAGGGCTTAAACCTCTTTGCAGATCTCCTTCTATCTAGCTATACACGAGTTTAGGTCTGATTGAAATTTTACAGCTTTTTCGTTTACGTTACCGCATTTCATAAAGTGTTCTGCGAACTTGTTTGCCATTTGAAGTATCAAGTATTGACTTAGCCGTTATTTAACGTGGAATTTTATACTTATCACTAAATGATCATCTTAAAACATTTGAGAAGCACTGATCACGTTCAAATATCAATTAAAAATGAAATACAAAAAGAAGTGCGTACAGAGAAATTCAATCAGCTGACTCCCAACTTTTACATGTATTTTGAGAGGTGTTGCCAACTCAAAACAATGTTTTTTGTCGGTATATTGAGAAACCCAAAATTTTTAACAGACAGTTTATCGGTTTAATAAATTTATGTTGACATTAAGTAACAAACAGTTCGTCGGTAGATTGAGAAAATGGCCATAAAAAAATCAAATTTTTAATTTATTCAAGAAACGCATTTTCTATGAATCACGTATCTTTAATTTTGTTTTATTTTATTATTAATTTTTAATAATAACACTAGTGCTAGCTGAAAAAACCGACCAGCCGGGCACCAAGCGTTTTAATCTAATTCGGGTACGCTGAATCCAGTGCTAATGGAGGAGGTTGCACAATTCAAAAACGGTTTAAAAACACCTAAACTCCGCAATAAAATTACCTTTAAGAAAGGTTAAAGGTTTTTCTCATATGCGCAGTCGTTTAAGAAACATATTTTTTTTAACAAAAAAAAAAAAACATTTTAGCAAAAATTCAACATTTTTGTTCCTTAAAAAATCATAAAAAATTGGAAAATGCAGCTATGCTTATAATTTTTTGTAGACATATAAAAAACGAAGTTGCAAACAAAAAAGCCATAAATGATTTAAATCTGCTTAAAACTTTTGATTATTTTTGATATTCACAAAAGACGAAAAGTTTTAATTAAATTTAAGAATTTCATAAAACGCAATATTTGTATGGGAGCCCCCCTAAGAAGCACAAAAAACTAATTGAGGTCGGTCAAACATTTTATTCCTCTAGGGGCGACTCCTGGGCAGTTATGGGACTTTTTCTTCAATATATTCCTAGTCCGTATTAAAAATTTTGTATAGGAGCCCCCTTAAGGAATAGAGATAGCGGGTAGGTATCTTAAAAACAAATGATGGGATTAAAAGTAAAGTGGGGTCGGTCATAGATTTGAAATCCTAGGCGCTGCAGGGGCCAAATTTAAAAATTTTATTAAACCGCCGAAATTTAATGGAAGCCCCCTAAGGGGTGGAGATATATGACAAGTATGTTTTAAGAAAATGTTAAGCACAATAACTAATTAAGGTCCGTCATAAATTTTATACCCCTTGGCAGTTATAGGGCTTTTTTCTTCAATATATTTTTTTATTTAGTTTTTAAAAAAAATTGGCATCAATGCTGCTGTTTGCTTTTTAATTTAGTTAGGTTTTGTTAAATTTGAGACTCAGAGACAACTTGTTAAGAAAAAAGTTGTTGGAAACTTCACTAATTACAGCTTCTTATAATCGACTTTTATGTAAAATTAATATTTTCCAAATTACAAGTTAAATTCTGACTACGATTTTTCTCTCTTAGCTTTTGCCTATTGTCCGTCGATTTTTATCCATATCCACCTAATTGGGGAGATGAGTGCCATTGAAAAATAGAAAACAAATATGCTTCATACAGTTAACGACCACCCTAATGAACATGTGTCGTAATTTGTGAATGTCATTACAATAAATATAGAAAAGAGCTTCCGTGTGTCAAGTTTCCTTTTTGTAATTTCCTTTTTGTATAACTGTCAAAACGTATTGTTAACTGGAAGTTAAAGTAATAGTAAAACATACATTTTTTGTTTCGAAATTTTTCATGTTTTGCGTTTGAATAAATTAAAAAATATTTCTAAGAAAAATTATAAGTCCCAATGAGGCCGCCTGGCATGGAATAACCTGAAATGTCCAGATTTTTTTGGGTCTTGTCCAGTTACCAGCTCAAATACAAATTGTCCAGTTAAAAAAGAACTTCTTTAATATTAAACAATAATGGAAAAAAATTTAAGGACTAGAATTATTACAAAAAAGCTTTATAAAATACATAACTGAAATTTAGCTAATAGAATAAATTAGAAAAATAAAAAATGTTGAATATTAAACAATAATTTTTTTTAATAATTACTAGGGATGCGATTTCCATGCAAATGCATGTTTTTTTTGTCGATAGTCTAAGGTCGATGTCGACCAACTATCCAATTATGGCGTCGATTTGTTTTTGCATATTTTAACATTTTTGAGTGACATACATATTTCCATATTATAAAAAAAGGAGTTCAAAAAATTTCAAAATTATTTAAAAAAAAACAAATTTTTTAAATCAATGACACTGTGCAAGAAATTGACACTTTTTTTCGTGAGCACATGGCGTTTTAACATAATTCGGGTACGCTGAATCCAGTGGTGCCCGCAGTTTTTTTTCGATTGGCTCTGGTTTTCGAGATACAGTACTTTTCGCTTATAGTCCACTACTATAGTTGCACAACTTTTGTGGACTATAAGCGAATTTGGACTATAACCGATTTTTTTTATAAGCCATTTTATGGATAATAAGTGAAACATTTTGGACTATATAAATATTATTTTCTTCAATAAATCCACTCTTTTTAAACCAAAGAAAAGTTTATTTAAAACGTAACCAAATATTGATTTATTTTAAATAAATAGTTAAAACAAAAATCTTTTTAATTAATTAATTCAAATGCTTTGACAGTTTTTTGTTATACCAAACGTCAAAGTCTATATAAAAAACTCTTTTATTTTTATTAGCGTTTTTTTATGAAGTTGGACGTTTATTTAACAAAAAATTGTCAGACGAAGACACCATGTCATGAAATAAAAATTGCGAAATTTGGCATTTATAATACAGTAGACGCTCAGAAATTCGAACTCTCAGAATCAACTTGATGTTGTTAGAGTTTAAAACTCAGTTTTTTTGGTGTTTGTATTACACATACTAAATAAAGTCAAATGAAATGAATTGTTATTTTTTATATTTCGTTAAGTTTTGTATAGTTTTTATGTTAAATAAACTAAAATTAAAAAAAAGTAAAGTTTTGTATATCTTTATGGTCAAATTTATCTAAATTTTTGTAAAAAAAACCGTCCAGAAATTCGAATAATTCGGAAACTCGAATCGCCCTAAAAACAAAACAATTTGCGAGCGTGTGCTGTAATTGCCAAAAAGGTAAATTAAAACATGTTGCCAGTTGATTAAAAATATATAAAAACAGAGTGGACTATAAGCGAACATTTTTGCATGAAAAATTATATACGCATGCTAAGAAAATGTGGCTTTTAAACGAAAATGGACTACAAGCGAAATGGACCTTAGAACAAATAATTTGTATGAAATTCGAAAAAATCTGCATGTGAATATGACAGTTTTGGCTTATATCCGTTTTTGGCCTTTAAGCGGAATGGACTATAAGCGAAAAGTACTGTATACCGTTATTTCGAAAATGGAGGAGGTTGCACGACATATGTTCGCCTAACTCAAAAACGGTTTAGTTTATTGAAATTACTAAAAAACCGCAAAAAACGCAATATTTGTATGGGAGCCCCCCTGAGGGGTGGAGATATATGGCAAGTATGTTTTAAGATAATGTTAAGAACCAGAAACTAATGGAGGTCAGTCATACATTTTATCCCCCTAGGGGCGATTCCTTGGCAGTTAAGGGGCTTTTTCTTCAATATATTACTAATCTGTATTGACTATTTTGTATTTTGTAAGGGGGCTCCCCTTAAGGAATAAAGATAGCGGGTAGGTATGTTAGAAATTAATAATTTAGATGAAAATCCCATCTAGGAGCATCCTAGGCACTGCAGCAGCCAAATTTAAGAATTTCAACCAAACATGTATGGCGGCTTAATAAAATTCTTAAATTTGGCCACTGCAGCGCCTAGGATGCTCCTAGATGGATCAAATGTATGACCAACCCCACTTTATTTTCCATCTAAATTATTTAATTCTAACATGCCTTCCCGCAATCTCTATTCCTTAAGGGGGCTCCCATACAAAATAGTCAATACAGATTAGAAATATACTAAAGAAAAAGCCCCATAACTGCCAAGGAGTTTTTTTTCTTAAAGGAAATTATGGCGGAATTTCGGTTTTTTAATATCAAGTAATTTCAATAAACTAAACCGTTTTTGAGTTACGCGAATATATATTGGCAACGTCCTCCATTTTCGAAATAACGGTATGTTTCGAAAACCAGAGCCAATCTAAAAAACCGGCGGGCACCACTGGATTCAGCGTACCCGAATTATGTTAAAACTCTATGTGCCCGGCTTGTCTGTTTTTTCAACTAGCATAGTGTTATTAATGTTTTTGGAGCTCTGATTAAAATAAAAGATTTCGACAAAAGATCCTTCAATTTTTAACGATGCAGCACCTTACATGGTTAAGGCTGCCAATTGGCCTAACATAATTTATCCAAAATTGTTACATGTTACTTGCTAGGCACATTGGTTACATCGAGTTGCAGAGAAAATTAGATGCTAATTCGATAATATTGATTTATTGATTTCATACGGGAAGCAATGTGGAAGTAAGAATATCCCGACAAATGAAAAAAAAAATCCAAAACGTTTTGCAAAAAATATGGGATTTCAAACAATAAAACAAATGTAGGATCTGAATTAGAAAATAAAAATTCTCCAAGTGACTTGGCATCCTTCAAGAATGCTTCAACTTCGGTTGACTTTGACAGATCATTTTCCATGTACAAAAGCTTTTTAACAGACAAAGGTTTACTTTTGATGATATAAAAAAGTATTTATTTGATTGTGCAAACAAAAATTTAAATTATGTAGTAAATTAAATAGTTTTTAGTGCATATTTTTTATTTTTTTTAATACATATTTTGGAGTTTTTAGTGTATATTTTATGCGGTTTTTTAGTGCATGAAAATCTCATACCTATTAATTACATACTAAATATTAAGGAGCAATTTACATCTTACTCAAAGATATTCCAATTTATATCCAAAAATGCGATTAAAGTAACGTTCAGAATCTATATACATAAATGGATCTCGTTTGTATTTTCCATATTAATTTTCAAGACTTTTTCGAAAGTACTTGAAGTATTTGAAATAATCTATACTCATAAGAAAGGAAAAGGACGTCCTTTGGAATTTGCAGACATTTTTTTGATGTTGGATAGCATTCCGTCAGATTTTCGTGTGGATGATCGTACGATTGTATACACTCAAAATAAAAATCAATCCATCCGTACTGAAATCAATCCGAAGTGGTATTAATAGTACGGTGAGTACCGATTTTCAATCGCAAAATAATTAAATTATCAATATTCAATCCCGATTTCATACTTGAAATAATCCGAAAATGAGATTGATTTAAGTAAAACTACGATTGAATCAATCTCAAAATGCGCTTGATTAAAGAATTATAAATTTTTTTTTTAATCCGATCTCGTACTTAAAATAATCCGAAAATAAGATTGACTTAAGTATTATAAAGTTGATTTCATCATGAATTCGTGCTTGAAAAAAAACACAAAACAAACTAGAAAGATAAAATTATTATGATTGATTAACTTACCCGTATAAAATCTTACAGAATGATAAAACACCAACATCATGACCGATATGGTTTTTACTTTAGAAATGTTCTATACATATTTAACCAAAAATATAAACTAAATGAGAAGCAAGAGTTCAAATTTACTTTGTAACCCGTTGTGGTACACATGAGTCTGGCCAGACCTTTTTCAATGTGTATATAAAATTAAAACATGCGTAAGCCGGAGGGTTAAACACAACGAAAAGTTTAATCTTTTTTTTTTGCTTGATTTAGTTTTTCAAAAGTTTTATCAAAATATTGAAGTCGTTTTATAAGGGACAACCCAATGTAATTACATGCAGCTACTCACACTATAAGTGGAAAACATGGAAAAAGTCTTGTGTGGCTATGTTTGGAACTCAAAACAAAAGCTTTAGGTTAATTTAAGAATTTTCATCTAATATACTTCAATTTATATGAATTAAATTATCTTAATTTAATTCAGACATCAAATAATCAACATTAATGCCCAATTTTTAGGATTGATATTAAAACACATTTATGTTTAAAATCGTTTAAAATACAAAATTCTTTTCTTCTCTAAATACTTAAATGTAACTTAATTCACCGATGTGGTACATTTAAATTCATTTTAAGTTTCCATTGGAAAAACTTAGCAAGGTGGTCTCAATATTAAACCAATACAACAACAACAGGCAAAGCAATAGCAGACAACAATTTTTTGAGGCCACCTTGTAAATAAATACAATTTGTTATGATATTTTTTTGTATTTAGTAGTGCTACCATACTTTTATCTTATTTAAATAAGACTTTTCAAATAAAACTCAAAAAATCAATCTGTTTTTAAATACGATTTAAGTTTATATGAAAATTTAACTTAATTTAGATTTAATTACTATCCTGAAAATTGGGCATAAGTGTGTAAACTAAGTATTTTTACGAAGCGTCCCACTTTTAATATGAGTAGCTGTACATATTTTATTTTTTTTATTTCAATATTTGTGTTTCAGTTTTCAATATTAATAGTCGTATAATACTTTCCGGAATTTTTAATATGAATCAGAATACTTGTGACTCGTAATAATTTAATGAGTAATTATATACTACGTAGTACCCACGTAGTAACTAATCTTTTGCACTGCTTAGAACATTAATCTATGTTTAAAAACAATTTTAAAACATGACTATAAATTCAGTCGAAATGTTATGATACTTTTTAAACAGAACTTGAGAGACAAAAAATTTTGTTTTTGATATAATTTCCGAAGAAAAATTAACAATTTAATTTACTAATTATAATTTTAAATATATTATTATTCTTTAACTAAAACAAGTGATTCTTAGTAATATTATACTTGGATTTTTGAGGAAACATCAGATTGCCAAACATCGAAAATGTATCACTTTTCACACGATGTTTGTAAACTGGATGAAAAATACCTAAAACCTGGCTTATACGTGATAATATGGGAAACACTGGACCCCTGCAAAATTTCTGATAATCATCATTATGCAAATCGTACACAGCCACACCACCCAGGCCCTTCTGTTTAACATATTCCGTTTTAACACCGGCAAATTCTGGATCGTCGAAACTTATCCAAATGCCGTTCCCGCCGTTTTTATCAGCCGGACTAAAAGCATAGTTGCCATATTTTCCCTCCTTATCGACGACTTTCTTTAAAACGAATTTAGTATTCAACTTAGTGCAAATCTCAGGCCAACTTAGAAGGCCGGGTATTTTTGTAAATTTTCCTTGATCAGCAGCCCCATCAGTACTTTCAACCACGGGTAGGCCAGACAAGCCAGAATCGGTGGTAAGTTTCCAGGCCCGGCCGTAAGTGGCAATACCTAGATTTAATTTATTAACAGGGCAGCCATTGTTTATCCAATAATTTACTTGATATTCGATGTTGTAGTGAGGCAGTCGCTTTGCTCCTTCTTTGTGGTAAATGGGAGCGGTATAGTCGGCCTCTTCTGGATTTCGGTTTGGAGTTAGAAAATCAAAAGCGAAGAGATTAATGAATTCAAAGCTCTTATGGATTTTGAAAATGTCAAAATACCCTGCAAAGAAGAAAATTACTTCAAATAAATTTAGAAAAAAAAAGTTTTTAAACCTACTTAAAGAATGAAGCAAGGTACATTTACACAAGGTAGACTGGTTAGCGCACAGTCAAAAGCACCAATAGTCAAATTCGTGTGTATGAGCCAAAATTTGTACATGTGTGCGTTAAATTGTTTTTGTTTTATATGAAGACAATTTTGACAAGTCGGGTATTTTTATAGAGCAGCATGTGTTCACTCCCAAATCAGTCTACCTTGTGTAAATGTATATTGGAATGACGTCCAATATTTCTAGAATTTCCGATATGAATCTAAATATTCCGCGTTCTACAGAATTTTTAATATATTTATTCCGTAATGAAATTTTATATAAAAATCAGCTTTTTTCCCGATATAATGGGTGATTTTTTAGCTATTATCTTTTTGGCAACACTGGTTTTAACTGCTGACGCACGTTTCGTGTTTTGTTTCACTGTCAAACATCTTCAGTTTGGTCTATAATTTAACCACGAATCGTCTTACAAACAAACAACGCTTGCAAATTATGGAATTTTATTATCAAAAATTATCAAAAAATTTATCGAAAAATTGTGTTCAGCGACGAAGCTCATTTTGGTTCAATGGGTACGTTAATAAGCAGAATTGTCGATTTTGGAGTGAAGATCAGCCAGAAGCATTGCAAGAGCTATCAATGCATCCAGAAAAAGTCACAGTTTGGTGCGGTTTATGGGCTGGTGGCATCATTGGACCGTACTTCTTCAAAGATGATGGGAATCGTAACGTAACTGTGAATGGTGAGCGCTACCGTGAGATGATATCCAACTTTTTTTTTGCCCTAAATGCAAGAGCTTGAATTGCATGACATGTGGTTTCAAAAAGACGGTGCCACATGTCACACAGCACGCTTAACAATGGACTTATTGAGAGGCGAGTTCGGTGAACATTTTATTTCACGTTCGGGACCGGTCAACTGGCCGCCTAGATCGTGCGATTTAACGTCTTTAGACTATATTTTATGGGGCTATGTTAAAGTTCATGTCTATACACACATGCCCGCTTCAATTGACGCATTGGAAGACAACATTGAAGCATTTATTCATGAGATACCGGCCGAAATGTTGGAAAGAGTATGCCAAAATTGGACTAAGCGGATGGACCATTTGAGCCGCAGTCACGGTCAACATTTGCATGAAATAATCTTCAAACATTAAATTATATGTACCGTACTATCGATTCAAATAAAGAGTTCATGCATTTTTCTGAATTTTATGTGTTTTTTTTTAAGACTTTCCTATAGCTCTTAAAAAATCACCCAATATTTTATACTTTTCTTCTCTCGCAAGTTTAGCAGCCGCCGCTTAATACCCAAAGAAACGAGACAAAAAACTAGTCTAACATCAATCACATTGGGTCCACTGGTTTGCGTTCAATGAAACAATTCAGGTCCAGAAGGTGTGACGACAACAACAAATTCTTTGGTTCTAAAATTTACTTTTTCTTAACGAATTTCATCAATTGACCGAATATCGAAAAAAGGCAAACCGAGATTATTTATTTTTTTCCTGCAGATCAAAAGTAGCAAAACCGTTTTTCAATATATTTTCTTTAGAGATTTTGCATATCCGAAAAAGTACTTGGTATTTCACTCTTAACTCGTAAAATTTCCAACTCAACCCAGATCGTTTTATCAAACTGGATAGACTGTGTTCCCTAGAATGTTTTTCTTCGTTGCAGGGTTATGCCATATTTTTAAAATCCCTTAAAATTCGTTTTCAATCTAGTTTGACTTGAGAATATATATATAATATATGTATATGGGTATTTCCACAGGATAGTCTACTTTTTGTCACTTTACTCCGCCAAGCATTTTAAATTGTTTCTCAAAGTATAATTTATATATTATTTATTTTTTTGTTGTATTTTGGTGTAAAGCGCAATTTAGTGAAAGAGAAGAAAACCACATGAGTCGAACATACAAGACAAAATGGTTGGTGGCGTTATGTGACACATCTGTGGAAGTGCCCATATTTATTTTCTTAAATGATAAAATTTGCCTTTCTATTTATAAAATCATTCTGGGGAACCCGGTCCATCCAGATACAAAAAATGATATGGATTGAGTGAGACATTTTGGGTGATAAGCAGTCTTTAAGGTTATGGCTCTACCTGATACAGGGTGGCACGTAAGTAACGTTATAATTTTAAAAGTGACTACATTTTTTGCTTACTTTTTTATTTTTGGTTTTTAAGGCCGAGTCACATAGAATACTTTGTACTTTACACGCCGTTTTTTTCAACTGACAACTTAGTTGATATATTGGTTTTCTTATGAACATTGTTCCATATCGTACGACTCCGTTAAGTTATTGAAAGCTATTAGTTCTTTTTAAAATTTGTTTTTATATAATTTTTGCGTTGCCCGTTAGCAAAAATAAAATAAAATTAAAAATGAAACAAATAAATAAAATTTTCTCTGGCTTGGTTAAATATTCGTCATAAAATTCATTAATTTTCATTGTGTTCCCTTCCTCCGTTGTTACGTAAGTGTCAGTTGATAAATTAAAAGCAACGAATAATGTACGACGGATTCTATGTGACTCGGTGTTTAACTTTGAAAACGTTAAGAAAATTATGATGGAGTTTCAGCACAGAACAAAATACCAAAGTTATACAATTTTATTTTGAAACTCAGCATTCGATTGTTCAGACAAAAATATCATATCGAGATATGAACGATGAGGACCATTTTCATCTTAATGGTCAAATGAATAAACAAAGCTACAGATTATGGGGCACTCAAAATCTATGAATAATTATTGAAGATATTTGGTGTACCTACTAAGGTACACATATTTTTTTTTTTTTTTTTGGATCCGGTCTAGGCCAATAACTCAAAAATCATCCAACAGCTTATGGCGAATATCCGAGAAAAAGTGAGGAAGCTTGGACCTGAAATTCTAAGAAAAGTTATGGGAAATGTTCTGGAAAGAGCACGTCAGGCCGAAGTAAATAATGATAATCATTTAAAAGATATTCCCCCTTATGCAAAAAAAGTTAAAGTTCACATTAGTTAACCAACACATTAGGCCCAGCAAAAGTGTATAGATTTTTATGTGTTCGTTAACTAATGTGAACTTTAACTGTTTTTGCATGAGGGGGATTATCTTCAAAACATAATGTAAACATATTTCCGAGCTTAAATCGAAATATTAATGAACGCCAACGGTAAATAAAATGAGAAAGAAAATAGTTAAATATTTACCCTAAATAACCGACTCTTTTGGTATATATAGACATTGTTGGCTTACTATTTAACTGAAATATCGAAACATCTACCAATAAAAGATTAGTCGAAAAATATTGTGGAAATTGTAAAAAGGCCTAAAATATTTAATACAATTTTCGATCTACAAAATATTAAAATATACGTACATATCACTCCTTTATTTCAACATAGTCAAATTTCAAAAACAATCAAGAATTTTGGAGTTACGTAAGCAAAAGTGCTCTTTCATACTTTCTCTTTATGTAAAAAATCAGTTATATCTCAAATTTAACCGAAAATATAGCAAAATATATTTTTCTTAATGTGTATAAAAAGGTACATTTTGACAACTTTAATCGCATTTTGCAAAGTTCGATTTTTTTGAGATACGACTATGTTTCAATAAAGGAGCAACATGTTTATAAGTCGACAGCTCAATTGCAGAACATGCTAAGTCGAAAAAGTGAGTTATTCAGAAAAAGCTCTTAAGGTTTACGGGCGTACAACAATCAGTTGAGTGCTTAGTTACTTTTTTGTGCATAACTTTTGATTGATTAAGCCTGTTCATTGAGAGAATTTAAGTGGATAATACTTAATTAAAAACGTAAAAAAATTAAAAACATGCTAAGTCGTCTTATACTACATTTACATTAGGCCGAAATCTTGTAGATTTGATTTAAAATCGTCTTGGAAATCTAGTGCGTTTACATTATACTTTTTTGACATTAGCGAGATTTTGTTTTTATAACAAAACAACTGACAAACACAAAAAGAAATTTTCATTAAACAATTTGCATTACCTTTTTTTAATAATCAACGATATTTATTTTATCAATATTATTCTCGTTTTTAATTTTTTTACAATTTTTATAAAACTTTTTAATTTTTTTTTTTTTTACAATTTTTGTTTTGTTTTTTTAAATGCCATTTTTCTTGTGCAGGGTAGTATTTTTTAGTGCTATATTGAAAAAACCATAGTTGCATCATTAAGTAATACTAGATTTTGAGTAGATTTCGTCGAAATCTAGTCACGAAGTAGATTTTGTTTTGTATGGGAAATCTAATCAAAAACAACTAGATTTGGCTCGAAATCTCGTAAGTACTCGATTTTGCGTAGGTGTAAATGTAGTATTAGCATATTTTGGAATTGACCAATCGAAATAAACTTTATCATAGATACTTACAAGTGGAATTAACATTTGGCAATACTGTCATTGACAACTTCAAATTCGCCTTTTGGAACTCATTATTTAAATTATGTACAAAATTCGTGTATTGTTCTGCATGTCGTTCGGCATTCGCATCGACAATTTTATCGCCAGTGAACATTTTCTTAAACCTCTTGACTACTGTACCGAAACTGGAATGCACCTTTCGAGGTTTATTGCGAGGAAATGGAAAGGCCAAGTCCAAACCATCAAAATAATTTAATTTCAAAAATACATTGGCATTTTCTATAAAATGCTGTTGTTTCACTTCGCCGGCTTCCAGAAATTGTAAATATTGTTGCGTTAAATCTGGCTTATCGCCGCCCAGACTAAGGAAAACTTTTAAATGGGGAAATTTAGTTTTCAATTCACGGGGTTGTGGATAAACAGTGAATTTGCGAATTTCATAAGTTTGCGGTTGTATTTGGGCAAAACTATAGACCAGATGAGTGCAGTTGGGCAGAGCTTTTAAAAAACGTATTTCAAAGTGATGGGGATGACCTGAAAATAAAATTTATAAAATTTAAAACCATACAAAATTTTAAAATTATTAACAACTATTAAGCCAAGGCGAGTTGTATACTAGGTGGCCTGCGTCATCAAAAGCAAATTTGCTATTCAAATCCGAAGTGTCAAACATTTACCCTTATCGTGGTTGGTGAATTTAGAATACGCCTGCGAACTTTTTGTAATAGATTAAAGGAAATAAGTTCATGTTCTCTTTAATCTATTACCAAACAGTCGCAGGCGTCTTTAAAATTCGCCAACCGCGATACTGGTGATTGTTTAGGTTTTTCGTTGTCTTTCATTAGTTTTAGTGTGCGTCTTTGAAAGTGTTTAAGTTGTTTAAGTTGTATAACAATTGTTGACAGGTTGGTAAAGTTATACCTTGTTGTTTTTTTATAATTGTAGTATAGTTGTAGCGATGGGACCACCTAGTATTCAATCCGCGTTGATCTAAGCCGGCCGCCTACCTTGTTTGTCTGTATTCATTGCATCAAAGAAGCAAACCAGAGTTTTTGGTCTTTGGTCCCCCTTAACAATTTGTGAGTAATAAATTAAGCCCAGGAATAACAGGTGTTTCATTTTAAATATTTTCTTATTAGCAGCTTTTGCCAACTTCGCTTGAATCACGTTTCAATACAACTGATGTAATTTTTTATTTACAAACTTTATATTACAAATTGCGTCTAAAAATATATCGGGTGCGTAATTTCAATGCATCTATTAGTCAGGTTGTGGTTAATAACGTAATTTATAGTGACAAATTTACTGCCTGTTTTTAGAAAAGGTAAACAAGTGAGTGAGTGAGAAATTATATTGAAAAGAAAAACAAATTTTCGTTTTTTATTGTTGTTTTCAATACAATTTCTCACTCACTCACTTGTTTACGTTTTCTAAAAACAGGCAGTTAATCAGCCAACTTTGAATATTATAAATATAAGGTCGGTTCATTTACTTTACTAGCAGAAACTTTCGACAAGAGAGTGAATTTAAAATTTACACATTTTTTCCCAATTACTCAAAAAATTTAAATAAATAAACGCTTTTCCAGCAAAAACTAGCAAGTTTAGGCCTCGTGACCATTACGTTAGCAAATACGTTGCGGATGAGTTGTTCCGTTTTTGTTAAAAAGCTTATGTATAAATATATACTCTTACGTAAACGTGAAATTGCGTTGCGGATGAACCTAATAAAATTTAATATGTTCTCTCATACTTTTTTATGACGTAATCATTATAATTAGTCGAATCGACGAAGGTGATATTTATTTACAGCCTGTTCATCAATTTCGAACGTTGACGTTCGCATAGAAAATTACATTTAAAACAAAAAAAAATTTAGAATCTTGTCTTTGTTTAAATATAATTTTTTATGCGAACGTTGACGTTCGAAATCGCTTAACAGACAGTTGTTTATAAATAAATAAATAAAACACACATTTGTGAAAATAGTAAACTTAAAAATATATAATACTAGAGTAACCCTGCCCGTCTTTGTATTAAAAATTAAATTTTCTAGATAAAATGTAATTCTCATAAGGAAAAAAATACATTTTGCATAGGGAAAACACTTCATCATAAAAGTGCGCGTATAACGCATATTCGCAGAAATTTTTTGATGTTTTTTTTATAAACCATCAGTGAAAGTAGAATTTCCAACGCATGTACTCGTTTGAAAATCGGTTGAGTGGTTCTCGAGTTATAAAATGACGAACATAGACGATATTTAACTTGTTTGCATCGTATAATCAATTAACTTATTAAATAAAACAGAAAAAGATTTTCAGTAGGCTTATAACGTGTTAATTGAATTTTACGCAATAAATTTAAAATGATTGAGATTAAAAATAAAGTGGGGTTGGTCATACATATGATCCATCTAGGGGCATCCTAGGCGCTGCATTAGCCAAATTTAAGAATTTCAACAATACATATATGGCAGTTTAATAAAATTCTTAAATTTGGCCCCTGCAGTGCCTAGGATGCCCCTAGATGGATCATATGTATGACCAACTTTTAACAACGCGTGGAAAAGATAAAATTTTAACTGATCTTAATTTTATTTTCAGCGTTAAATGGATGAATGCGTATGCCATCCAACCCAACTGTCAGTTTTAAAACAAAACCAACCCACATGAGATTAAAGAGCGACCCGTGTTACTCGAAAAAGTCTCTGTTTGGTGTGGATTCTAGGCTGGCGGCGTCATTGGTCCGTATTTCTTTGAGATCAACGTTGGCCAGGCCATCAGAGTCAATTGCAAGCGATAATAACCAACTTTCTCAAAAAAAAAAAAAAAAATCCTGAAGTTTTTATTAATATTTAGTTTTTAAAATGTTTGGAATATGTTCTACACGTAGAGAAAAAATATGTTTAAATATGGTCACCTCCAACAAAACTATTTTTAAAGAGAATTTTAAACATATTATGTTTAATTTAACCATATTATTGTCTCCAACAACCGTATTATGGTTAAATTAGTCCTCGATCAAGAAGTCAGAATCATATTATGATTGCCTCTAAACATGACTCAATTAAATGACAGTTTTTCAGTCAGTCGATGTTACTGATCATCGCACTAATGATATTTTTTATTAAACTGTCTACGATTCGTCATTTCTGTGATGCCGATGTGTCATCCCATTAATGATATACATAATTTTAATTTTTGACACCGATGACAATTTGGCCAGGTGATGTTAAGGCTGATATCAGAATGTACCGATGTCAAAATACATCAGTGTTATGACGCCCTTTCTATTCTTGTATCTTATTGAAATAAAAGGCTCGCTAAACAACTCCTTCTGAATTCTTTAGTCTGTATTTTGAATATCTAAGCAATACAAGCGATTCAGTATAATATTTCTGCGTTCCTGGGAATGATAAGAAGTCCGGAAAGTAAGAGAGCCTAATCTCTCCAATTCAAACATTCAACGATTAACTGAATTAATGTTTTTGCTTATTTCCAATTAATTTGAAAAATATTTGTATAAATGTGTTTCAAATCGAAATGGTGTCCAGCATCCCATTGGATTTTTGCCCTTTTGTAACGATTTTAATCTCATTTATTTATTGTTTTCATTTTTTTATGTTTGTTCTGTAAAAAAGCCATCACATTTTTTTCTGTTTGCATAAAAGAAAAAAATTCAAAAATCGTTTCAACTATAATAATTATTAATAACTCAATGCGAACAGAAAAAAAATCTCAATGAAAGAAACAACATTATAAATAATAATTAAAGGCCTTTGAAAAAAAACCGCATGAAACTTTTATGCACGACAATTTTAAATGAAATAAAATAAAATGAGACATTAATAAATATTTTAATTTTTTGTTTACTGTAAATGGTTTAAGCAGAGGTTCCCAAGTTTTAGAAAGTCAACTTTGGACAAAAGTTTATTTGTATGAATAGTTGATGTATGAATTTTGCTGAAATTAAAATTTTTTTCTTTTTAGTTTAAAATGTAAATAGAAAAACAATTTCGGGGTTTGCTATGGCACCATTTAGGAATCTCTGCTTAATTTAATATTAAAAATATTAACAGAAAAAAGTGTGAAAACAAATTTACAAGTGAATATAATTTAAAATCATAAATATGAAATAATGTTGCGTTACCGCCAGCCATATTCTGATGACAGAGTTTTTAATAAAAAAAAAAAAAATCAGAAAAATTAAAAAACCTTTAACTGAATGCAATGAATTTTTTTTTATGTTAAACAATTGTTTTTTAATTACATTAAAATTATGTGCAAGAATTAAGTATTAACGAAAAAATGAATTATAATAATAGCAAAATATTGAAAAAAAAAAAATTAATTAATATTACGAGTAATAAAAAAATTATTGCTTTAATAACAAAAATAATTTCTTTAACAGAGACACTTTTGTTCAATACTTAACCGATCTGTGGAATTAAAAATTATCATTTAGCTTTTTGAATGGACCCTAAGGGGATACACTTTTTATCTTGATAATGTTTGAGGAGTTCGACAGCAACAAAAAAAAAAGGGTGGAAATGGGTCTTTTATTTTATCTAGTCCCGATACAAATGTTTTTCTGGAGTAGGCTCACATTCATGCGCTACCCAATAAGACACATAGAGATGCAGAAAGATAAGAGAAAAAGCGTTTAACAAATTTTATGAAAACTAATAAGAGTAATATCTACCACCAAAGCTGCCCTTTTTGCATTTTTGTTTTGATTACGCAATTTGTGTTAATTGTAGCGGCCTCTTTTTACACATTGCCACTTCGCTACCAAAAAACGCTTTCTTCGAAAGCTGCCCTCACAAACGATTTGGGCATTTTTCTTACGTCACTTTTTTCATCTCTGTATGCTTTGTGATACAGTGGAAGTGAAAAACTACAACTTTGAGATAGCCAGATTTCTTATCTACCCGAAACTACCATAAACAAAACAAGCCACATCAGTTTTGAGTTAAAACGAAAAGCAATCTTGGCTAATAGATGCTACTTCGGATTAAGCAGCAGTTTAAGAACAAAGCCATCTCTCGACAGACAAAAAACATCCTTTACAGGACACCGATGCTACTAGCGAAACTTACGAAAGAAAAATTCTTCGTAAAATCTATGGACCAATCTGCTTTGACGGAGCATATCGGTGTCGTATGAAACTAGAGCTGTGCGAGCTTGAGAATGAATGAAGATGCTCCAGCTAAAAGGTCATTTCATTACGAACCTGGTAACGCAAAAGGAAAGAACAAAAGTCCTGTGGAAAGATCAGATGGAGAAAGACATCTCGAACTTGGTGTCACAAGTTGGAGAAGAAGTGCAGAAAATCGAAGTGCTTGGAAATCTATTCTACGTTCGGCACCAGAAACCAATGTTCTGTAATAGCCGATGGATGGATTTTGATGGATTATTTAACCACGAAATAAAAACATATAGAAGAAATCAAGGTCTGTAGAACACCTGAAAGCTACGTTTATTGTGGCGATGCTACATCATACCAGTGTTGCCAAAACAGGTTGACCAAAAATGGCTAAATTTACGGAAAAAAATGGCTAAAAATGGGCTAAAAAATGGCTAAAAGCTTTTTTAAATAAAAACACATTAAAATTCACTAACAAAACAGAAATAATTCATTTAAATTTGTTTACGATGAAATTGTAAGTCAAGATCAATTTCTTAAATAAGAATAAACGTAAATTAATATTTTGATATATATTTTAAAAATTAAATCATCGATAAATTTGATGTTGTTATTGTTCATCTCATAGGAATCACTCGTGCCTATTAGTTTTAAATAATTTGAGGGAAAATCATAATCACGACAACAGTAACCCAACCTTTTGAGTCCAGATCTACAATAAAAAACAATTAAAAAAGTATAGTCGGTCAACCCCGACTAGATGATACCCTACACCACATTATAACCTATGTACCAAATTTTATTAAATTATCTGCGAATTTCCGACCGTTACTTTGCGCACAAGGTGTACATGAACAGCCAGCCAGCCGGACAATCATCGTTAATTCGACTCAGAAAGTGATTCTGAGTCAATCGATATACGTAAAGGTTGGCTAAGTATCAATATTTTAAGATGTTACAAACATCAGCACAAACGCATAGTACCCTCTCCACTATTGTGGTGTTGGTAAAAATAGTTTATTGTTACGGTAAAAATATGTACCTAATTAAAAAAATCGAATTAACGGTTGCTAAATGTAACTAAATGTAAGATGTTTCATCCTCGTTTATAGCGATTTTCAGCATTTGTAAATGTTGTGATTTAAATTAAAGGCGTTTTTTACTGTTTAAAATGTTTATTTTACTTTTATAAATTTTTAAAATAAAATAAAAATTATTCTTTTAAAAGTAAAACGGCAAATAAAATTTTATGGCTAAACAATTTGCAAAATGGCTAAAAAACTGGCTAATGGCTAAAGTCATTTTTTAATGGCTAAACAGGGTGAAAAATGGCTAAATCTAGCCACTAAATGGCTAAATTGGCAACACTGCATCATATATACATATATATAGTGATACTGTAGACAAACATTATATTTTAATGTTTTATAGTGTTTTTTTTTACATTGAAAAAGAAATGAACAAACAAAAAACTTTAGCAACGACCACAGCACGAACAGCTTGTGTGTGTATTGTGTATATGTTTTGTTTGTGTAAAATTATTTTTCTGGCTTTTTGTTTTTTTTTTTCGTATGTTAATTTTGTTTTTGTAAAAAATGTGTGGTTTTTTTTAACAGACAAAAAGGCGCTAGGCACAACAGAAACGAACAAACATTAATGAGCTGAACCGAACACAATGAAGTTTGTGTTTTAAAAAAAACCGAACGGAATTAAATGTTTTTATCTTTTTGTTGAGTTTTAATTTTGTGTTCGAAAGATGACAATAAGGGAAACGTTAATTTTTTAATGATTTGCTACACAAACACTATTAGCGTTTGTGCTTTTCATAAATCTGCCGAGCCAAACACTTAGGAGCAATATTTAGTGCCTATTTTCGAACTCTGGTTTAGACACAACATTAGATTATTTAAGGAGTGGGATCTATAAAAAGCCAACCAAACTTTTCAAGAACTGAACTCACTGCGCTATAATTTGTTACGGTTTTAGACCTGTGATAAATTATGGGCGCATAAGTTATGTTATGGCTTAATAACTGAATTTATACCGGTCAGTAATTAAAATTGGTTTAAGGCCCGAGGTAAACAATACTTTAGTGCTGTGGTTCCAACAAGATGGCGCCACACAGCTCGTCCAGCTATGTTTCTCCTGTGCGGAATTTTTGGTGATCAAATAATATCGGATTTTTATGATTTTTACTGGCCACCACCACGTTTGCCCGATTTAACGGCTCTCAATATTTGTAGTGGGGTTATCTAAAATGTAAGGTGTATACATATGAACTAATGAGCCAAGAACTATCAAACAGATTAAAATCTAAAAAAAAAATATTTTAAATGGTTGAAATGAAAAGGGTACGACAGCTCAGCAAAAAATGGACACTATTTGAAAGGTATTTTCTTTAAAACTTAATCTGAACATATTTCCAAACTATAATCTTAATTTGAATAAATGCCAACGTTTAATAAATCAGAAACAAACATTTATTAATTAAACAAAACATAACGTAACTTATGCGACCCTGTATGACAGACAAAATTTAACTACAGTAGCTTTATTCATTACGGTTTTAGGCATGCTAAAGCGAGTGTGTAAATTAAGGAGCGATCATAACAAAATAAAGTGGTATGATTTGTAAGAAGTCACATAAAATTAATTTTTTGCAAAGTTTAATAGCAATCGTCACCAATTTATGATGGTTTTTGATCCATTTTTTACGACGGTTGTTTCACATTTAGATTCATTACTCTTATCCTACTGAACTGATTTTGTTTGATTTAATTCCCAACATGCATAGGAGATCCACCAATATTCCTCTCTTCTTTTGAGTCGTTCGAAAGTGAGCGTGTTGTCAACAGAAAGTATAGACGGTTAGACAGATGAACATGGCTAAATCGACTTAAAATATTCAAGGACTCAGAATAAATATACTTTATTGGGGGTTATATGAATACTTAAAAAGTTTCACACGGAATGACCAAATTTAGTAAAGTAAGAGTACCATCACAGAAAGAAAAACACTAGGGATAAATTAAGTTTTTTATAGTTTCTTTAAGTACGAGTCGTACTCAAAAATTTCACGTACGAATAACACAAATAAGGCCGGGTTTTTAAGATGTGGATTAAGTTTAAACTTAGTTTAACGTGTTATTTTAATAAAGACCAACATTTTAAGCAAAACTAAGCTGTTTCATTAAAATTTTGTATACAAACTCTGTGATGGCACCAAAAATACGTTTTCAGATTAACTAAGCCTAGTTTAACTGAGGTCTCAAAAACCCAGCCTAAAACGTGCTTAAAACAATCCTAAATGGGATTACTTTCGAAAATCAATCCCGTAATTTCTTAAAATGGCAGTGCCATTCTGAGAGTAAAATAACAAAGTGAGCGTATTAATATCATTTAACTTCTCCATGTTTGTTGCAGACAGGCTTGCCAGTTTAGCACTTTTAGTGCTAGACTAAGCACATTTTTCTGAACTAGCACTAAGAATTTCGAAAAAAGTGCTTAGTCCTAGTTTAGCACATCTTTATAATTATTTAGCATTCTTAGCACTTAAAAACTAACATAATCAATTCAAGTAAAGTATCAATTCTTTAAGAAAAAAACATACATATTAAGCATAAAACTTTTAACAATTTTTGCAAATAGGAAAAATGGCATAGCATCGTCGAAAAGAGCATTTTTTTCTTCACATAAAAGTTTTCGCATCAAACGCAATTACCAATAAACAATGCCAGCATTCAGTAATGCTCGTTGGGATTCTGGCACTTTTGCCTTTTATACTTATTCCGAAATATCAATTGCAATTATTTTCTATTTGTAGATTTAAATGTTGTGCTTAGAGCGAAGTTTGGTTTTCTGATCATACTATTAACAAAAATAATTTTGCCACACTACAAAAATCATTGTCGGGCTTTTGAGAAGCAAATGAATGTTTTCTCAGACATTGGGACAAAAAATCATCAGCTATTCAGAAAGTTCAGCGAGGCAACCTCCTATTAGACCAAAGACCTATTGGATAGTCCTTGCTTAGAACTAGAATAAAAACATAACTGTTATGTGAGAAGGTACATTATTAGACAACGTTTGTTGCCATACTTTAAACATATCGAACGATATTGTAAAAAAATCAATTCATCTGAAAAGTACCAAAATGAGTTAGTATATGAGGAAGATTGAAATTTTAAACATTTTTTTTCTGAGAAAAATGTGTTACATGTAACACTTTCTAATGTTACCTAAAATCACTTGAAGTGTTACATGCTGTGCAACTTCAATAGAACAAAATTAGCTGATTTTATTTACAACTATTACACTTTTATCATTAATGTACTTTATGGGCGATTTTTAAGGCTTTTTGACCGGTTTCTGCACGCGTTTACGGTTTGGCAACAAATATTGACATCACTAATGGCTTTGAAAAATTAAAACGATTATAATATATACATAGACTTTTTTCATTTTAATGTGTAAATATTTTTATATTTTGTTTTAAAACAATCTTTCTACAAAATTATGAGCGTTATGAATTATGATAAAGAATATAAAGCATTGGTTCTACAAACAAAGTAAGTACCAAAGTTGTATAACAGGGCAGTATGAACACCTTAAATAAAAGTAAGGGTAAATATGCAACATGTTTTGCATGTTTCTCATGAACTTATTTACAAAAGAACTTGGAAAATTTCCCACAGTTGTATTTTTGTACAAACGAACACAAAAGTATAGAATAGGTTACATTAATGCAACATATTTCTCAGAAAAGAAATCTTCATAAGATGTAATAAATGCAATATTATAATAAGTGTTTATATATAAACAAAATTAATATGTAAAAAAATTCAAATGTTAATTATATTTTTATATTCATAAAAATCAATGTTACAAAACTAGCGCTTTTGTTTTTCACTGTAGAACAATTTAGCACTTTTTTGTCGATTTAGCACTTGTAATTTGAATTCTTCTGGCAAGCCTGGTTGCAGACACTAGGAATGGGCAAAAAATATCGATATATCAAAATATCGATATTTAAATGAAAAATAATCGATACATATCACCGATATTTAAAATACCGATATATCGATATTGAAATACGACTATCGAATTCGATATTTTTTGAAGTCAGTCTTCGTTAAAATCTCAAAATTTTAGCCGTTTTTCAAACAATATGTTTTCTTAAGAATTGGCATCACAAGATCTAAAATGATTGGCATTTATAAGAAGCAGTGCCGGATACAACAAGCAGATTGACAGGAGAGCACATAAAACAGAGAGTGCTCCTGATGTCCAAATCTGACGATTACTGGTTTAACTAAAACAATCAAAAACATTTCTAGTTAAAGTTGGTACTTTTGGGGTACAATTCAAATTTTAAAGTAAGTTGGTATGTACTTCCATGACTTATTTACTTCTATTTAAAATTTTCGTAATATACTTTTTTTTAGATTTCATATGGTTTTTTTGTATTCTTCTCTTTTGTTTTTGGTATAATTGAATTTTTTGTTTTGATTGAATTTTTTCTTTTGATTGAATTTTTTGTTCTTATTAATTATGTATTATGTTTGTTCATAAATATGTATGTATGTACAAAGGTATACCAAATTTTTTAATTTGGTAATAGTTTCAGCAAAAAACATTCGATATATCGATATTTTTTAAACAATAAATATCGCTACTCTTAAAAAATATCGATTCGATATAATTTTTCAATTTGCCCATCCCTAGCAAACACTACAAACAACACCACACAAGTAGTTAAAAACTATTTGCTTGTTGTGTGCAAAAACAACAGAACAAGACGAAAACACATTATTTTTGTGTTTAAAAAGTAAAATTGAGAACTCTTGCTTCTCATTTAGCTTATATTTTCAGCTATATGTACATTAAATTTTAAAAGTAAAAACCATATCGGGAATAATGCTGGTTTTTGATAATTGAAATTCTGTAAGGTGTAAAACGGGTTAGTAAATCAATCATAATAAAATTCTCCTTCTAATTTCAACTTTTGGTTTATTGCAAGTACGAATTCGGGATTCAACCAATTTTGAGATTATTTTGAGATTAATTCAATACCAGTTTTACTTAAATCGATCGCATTTTCGGATAATTTTAAGTACGAATTCGATATTGAATATGAATAAGTTAAGTATTTCGCGTTTGAAAATTTGTACTTGAATCAATCTTCCTGTACTTGATTCATTAAAATCTGTACTCACCGCACTATTAATTCCGCTTCGGATTGGTATGAGTACGGATGGATTGATTTTTCTTTTTAGTGATCGTATAAGGTGGTCATGCCATGCACACACTATAATGTTCGGTAAAATGAAGAATATATACATATATAAATATATAAACTTCAAAAGGATCTGCATCGTCATATAATATTGAACGGCCAAAAATTAATATGTAGCAATGGAAATGTAAAAATCTGAACCTTTTGCTTAGGCTTTCTGTACGCTCCTGATAAAAAATGTGTTGAATTTAAATTATGTAAATTTTAAAATTAGCACAAAATATAATTAAATATTAATAATATATTAAGTGGTTTGTAAATAAAGTATATAAAAATGTGTAAAAAACAAAAAAGTTTTTTTTAATTAACATTAAACCAGTTTTTTCTTTAAAACTTATTAAATCATTTTTTCCAAAAGGATTTAACAACATTAATTAAATTTAACAAACATTCAGAGAAAAAAAAAATTAAATCCACTTAAAAAGAAAAACCATCACCTGTTTAAAAGCCCAAACTCTAAAAAAGTTTTTTGAAACCAGGGAGACAATAAAAGTGGCATGATAACTAAATGCAACACTAAACCCTTTTAACCAACTTCTGTGCCAAAGAAAAGAAAAAGCCTTAAGGTTTTATTACGTTGGGGTTTTTTGTTTTTATTTATTTTATAGACATTCTCAAATAAACTTTTGTCTAATGTTAGTTTTTTTTTTCTCTTTTGTTTTACAAATGTACTCAACACGACTAGAAGTACTTTTCATGTTGTTGGGTAGTCGTCATATTTCTGGGGAATCTGATTATAATGTTGCCATTTGCCGGCACTCTTTTTTGCTTTTGTTTGTAACTATTTAATTCCAAAAAGTTAAAATAATATTTTCATTAAAATCGCATTCATTTGAAAATTGTAAATCATTGTGTACGCTACAGTAAAGAAGGGGCGATGAGACGACTTATGTGCATTTGTGTTACCATCTAACCATAAAATACTTTCTTACCAAAAAATATACTTGCGTAATTTTATTGGTACATACAATGGCAGCCTAGTCCTTAAGAGCTGTTTTATCCGGTGAGTGCAGTGGGAAATCAACATCCATTTGTACGGAGTTATGCAGCTGTGTATAATGACAAACCTACACATGTAATGAAAAAAACCCACTATCTGTGTCTCATGTACAACTGTGTTGCGATCCCCGAAGCGCCTTACTTAACATAAGTCAAAAGCCTAATAAATTCCATCGGTTCAAACGCAATATGCCAATTTGAAGACCCAACTTCAGCCAAAGCTTTAAGTATATCAGCAAGAGAAAAAGGGGACCCCCAAGAAGTGGGATTTTTTTTTAAATATAAACCATTTAAAATTATGGTTGTCGGTCCATAACTCGAAATATTTACCAAATTTGCTTTGAAAAATATTTTTAATTTGCCGCGGGTTAAATATATTTCTAAACTAAATTTAGTTTCTACATCAAAAAATTAACATTCAGTATCACTTATTGTCACAAAGCTGCAGGAGAGGGCGATGGTTCTCAGTGGTAACAGTAGGGTATCAAATTCATTTGACTCCCTTGAGCCCCGTCGCAATGTGTGTTGTATTTGCCTGTTTAAACGTTACTACAATGGAATGTTTTCTTATAAAATTAGAGATGTGGTTTGTTAGTAATATACGTTTTCCACAGGAGCCCATCTTCCTCCTTCCCATAACCTATTTTAATAGTTCTAACGCAATACAATGCCCCCCCCCCCTAGTCAGCCAATAAATTCCTAAAATTTTTCGGAAATCGGAAGAAATATTACCTGAAAACCTTTTGCATATTCCGCTCATTTGCTGCAACAACGTCAAAGTCAAAGATCGCAAATTTAATATCACAAAAAAAATCATTCTAATGATGATATTGAACATTTTTCTTATGAAGATATTGTAAACTCAATTCTTGAGTGAAGCATAAGGTTTGAGTTTTCCATTATGTTGTGTCTAAATTAAAACTTTAAAGTAGTTTTATGTAAACCTAATATTTTAGAGTTATGACGATGTTGCAGCAAATGAGCGATTTGTCTAAATTAAGAACTCTAATAGAACTGCATTTTGATGATAGCTTTTACACAAAATTAGGCAGAAGAATTGCAAAAATCCTCTATATGATCCTGATGTCACACATTAGGCAAGGAGTATCCTAAATCCATTATTATCCTAAAAGGTACCCCTTAGAGTCGACTATTACTTACTCTGCCAACTAAATTATTTCAAATGAATAATTGTCGAATGGTTGAGTTATATCACCACTTAAATTTCTTAACAATTCAATATTCCATGATTATTTCCTCTGTGTAGTTGTCTAATGTTACTCAAAGTGGCAAAACTCTTTTCTCGAAATAAAAAAAAAAAGTTAAAAGCAACCATTTGTTTCCATTCTTGTTTTCTCTGCGAGAATTTTTCTATGCAAATAAGGTTTTTTCTTCGATTTTCATACCCCCTTAAGTACGAAAAAGGAAAATAATAGAACGATAAACACACACCGACACATATATAACCCTTTAACAGTGTTATTTTAACAAATGTTGTCTTTATTTCTAACCCCTTTAACGAATGAATTTGAATTTTTTCTTGTTCGTTGTATCCAACGGATACTTTTGCAATTGTATCTGTATTGTAGTATTGATGGTGCCCGGCTAAGAGTTTTATTTCGATTCTGCCGCTACATTAGCAAGACATTAATTTATAATGATTTTTAATTGTTGTTTTAAGTTCTGTGTAAAATTTTCCATAAACCTTGGTAAGATTAATTCGACGACTAAATAAAGAGTTGTTGTTTGGATTGAGTTGAGTGTCTGGTTTCTCATAAAATCAAAAATACTTTTATTTAATTTAAGATACAGATTTGCAAATTTGTACCAAACTCGAGTTTTTTTTTTGTTGCTGTTTAAAAACAAAGCTTAACCAAGTGTATAATTTTCCTTGGCAATTTTTAGAACAATCTTAAAAATAACATTAGCAGCAGAACAAGCAACAACAACAACCACATTACAAATATACGAATATTTAAAGTACTTACAAAAGTAAATTTGTTCCATATAAGCGACAAAACTATTTAGTACTTTTTTTTGTTGTTGTTTTGCTTTTCTAATGGATTCAATAATTCATTTAAATTTATTTTCTTGTTTTCTTTGCGTAAATCCTTTAAAATAAATAATAATTCTGATTTAAGACACTTTCAGGGATAAAGAAAATTCATTAATGGGACGTTATTTTTTCGAAATGGCTGAGAAGGTTATTACTGACAGGCTCCTTAAAAAAACTATTGGATTTAAGATGTCATACAATTTCAGGTTATACAGATTATTCAAGTAGAATTAAGAGTTATTCGTATAAAGTAAGTTTCATGTTTAGGGTCGAGACTGTTGTTACCGCCCACGACAGTGTCGACTTGGTAACGAGAATTGGATAAAAAGATTGAGATACCGGATGAGCTGGCGGTGCTGATAAGGGCTTAGTAGTCGGTTATTGGTTGTCTGTGTCCCAAGGATGACCGCACAAAAAACATTCACAGAAAAAATTATTGGCAGTTTTTTTTCAATTAATGGTGATTTTTGAATTTTATAATAAATTTAATTACGTTCTTAATTGATTATTAAAAAAAATATTTTTTTTCAATTACAATTTTACTTGATTTTAACCTTAAATTTAAGTAAACGTTTAATTGAATCTATCAACTCTGTTGTTTGAATAAACACTTTGTTAAAATAATACTAACCGTATTTTTCGGCAAAAAATAGCATGCAACGCTTACTTAGCAACATCGATAATATACATACATACATTACATTGTCTTTGCCCTTAGATACACATACATACAAACACACATGTTTTGTCATCAAAAAGAAATGAAAAATTACTGTTTTAATCAATACAATTATTAAAATAATTATTTTTCTGTATTGTAATCAATTACTTTAGTAATTCATTCAATTAAAATATAGATTTTTTTTAATTACTTTGTTAATTCATTCAATTAAAAGATTGTTTAATATTAATAATTTTTTCAATTATTTTTGTAATTAAAATGTAAAAACTTTTAATTGGAAAAAAAATTATTGTTTTGCAAATTTGTTTCAATTATTTTGGTGATTAAATCGGTTTTTTACTTTTTTCTGTGTATCGCAAGAAAATTTTTAGCAACACAGTTTGCTAAAAATAAAATTTTAGGTCAAAAACTTTTTATTTGATTCAATGAAAAAATTTATCAAAATAGCACTCAAAAAAACATATTCACCCCTATCGTGAATAATTTTTCCCTCCTAATTATTCCCCTTTTCACATATTTGCGATCATGAAAAACTCCCATGAAAAAAAGGTAATTCAAATGAGAATAATAACGTGGAAAAATGTTCACGGGAATAAACTCCACTTATCGTGAAAAGTTTTTTCCCTCGTAATTTGTTCACGTTTCCCTTAGATTTTCTCACTTTATTTTTGCTAGGGAACAGAACATGTATGTAAGTAGTTCCTCCAATAAATCGAATATTAAGGGCTAGATCCCTTAATAAAGCACAAACCGATATATTAGTTAACAAAATGCAAAACAACAAGTCGATTGCCTGCGGATTTGAGAAGCTTTCGAAAGACGTGGTGGCAGAATTTTGAAAAATATTTTACTTTGTACATCAAATTTAAAAAGTTCAAAAAACTAACGTTCTAATCAAACTATCCCTCCAATACTAAATATTTTGCTTTATTATTTTAACTTTTCTTTAAAATATATACGTGTATATTTTGAACAAAAATTTCATTGATTTTTAATTTTCTTCTTTTTTACATTCACTGGAACTGATAGCGTGAAAAATGGTTCACATGTGATTCACGATTGCTTTTTTTCCTTCGAGGGGTATGAAAATTTCATGGCAACAAAAATTCCACTTGTTATTCACGATAGGGGTGATTAGTTAATGAAATAGTTAAATATTTCATCATATTCAATAAAAAAATATTTGAATCAATATAAATACAGTATTTTAACAGCATTTGTCCATTTTTTAATAGCTTTAATAGTGTGTGAGTGTTTGTAACTCTCATTCGCTTTAGAGTTTTATTTGTATAAAAACTAAAGATTATCCAAAGTCTTTGGAAAAAGGTTTCCTGATGATCTGGCCTAAGCAACCAGCGAATTTAGCAAAGCATAATTAATAAATAAAAAAAAAGATTCGATAAACATTTTGTTTGATTTATTCAACATTTCCAACAATTTATTTTATCAAATCACGTAAACATTTTGTTGAAAAAAATTATTTTGGGGCAAAATTTTTTTATTGACTCAATAAACTTGGTTGTTAACTAAAATTTCAATATTTATAACAACAAACTTTTTTAACATTACCGCAAAAATCGTCATCGCAGAACATTCAAAAATTTTTTAATCAAATATGCGATTTTCGTATTCAAATATGAAAATTATTTTTTTCTGCGCGGTGATAAAAGGTCGAGATATCGGAGTGCGTTCCCTGCAAATAATATTGGACTACTTGATTTAAAAAACTGCATTCAAACTAGAAAAACTTTCATCTCTTCTACTTCTTCATTTGTCATTGGCAAAAAAAAAATGTTGTTTTTACTTATTATTCATTAAATGTAAACAGTCGTTTTCGAACCAACTCAAAAAGCGAAAAATTTTACGCAAACTTTCGTTTTTTGTTCGACAGTTTTTGGTTTCGACTGCAGGTATTTAAACCCTGCTACTTGATCCATTTTAGATAAAATGGACTACTTACAACATGGTCCAATGTCAAGCAATCTTGAACCACACAGAAATAAATAAAAATTTATTTCAATTAAAAAATTTAAAATATTAATTAAATTTGCACCAGTAAACAAATAAATAGTATCAATTAAACGGTTGAATTCACTTGATCAAACGTTTAGTTTATTTGATTAAACGTTTAATTCACTTGATTAAATTTTTATTTAAAACTTATTTTATTTTTGATTAATGATTTGATTTTGAAGTTAAGCGACATGTTTTCGCTTTTAAATAATTTCAAAAATAATCCTCTGAAGTATACCATAGACTAGTTCCAAAGCCAGTCTGCTGAGAATATGTATGATATGGAGTAGTATTAAGAGTTCTCCGTTGTAATGCAAAGCTGGGCTATATGGTCCAGCCCTAGGACATCGTAATGTAAAATATACTATGTTTTTTTAATACATTGGCGTTACCTTTGGACTAATCCTAGTTCCTTAGGGGATTTATTTTACATGCGTATATGGACTAGTCATATTATTTGCAGGGCTATTGCCTGACGAAGTTGCTTTAATGAACGCTTGATTGGTTAAGGATTGCGTTGGGTTGCGTTGGGTGCAAGATGGGTTGGATGGTAGGCGAGTCTTGCATTTTGGAGTGAAGAAGAGTCGAGAGCCTGGAGGATGAAGAGAGTGACTGCTCTAATAGAACGAACTTTGCACAGAATAATGCTCATGGACAAAGAGTGCTATTCGCAAGGGAACTTTTTCGAGGGGATCACGTGTTAGCTGTGGTTGAGACCGAATGTAAGCGGAGAGAGTGTTCGTGATGGTTCACCTGCGTGCTGCTGATTTAATAGATCCTGCTGGCTATTCCTTAAGCAACAGGGGTAAGATAGCTCCAGCTCGGATTATGCACTTAATTGCTACTTTTGTATGTGACAGCTAAGCATGTACTGGGCCGTTTGGTAAACGTATAGCTTGTCACCCAGTGGCTAAGATCCACTATGAGATAAGACCATATGGCAGGTACTCTTGTAAATCAAAGACATATTTATACCTTAAGCCTCTCTTAATTTATCTAAATATTTCTTAGTTTTTTTTTTTAATTTTCGCCCATATAAAATAATTAATCGTCAAATAAAGCGTAAAGTGGGGAACAGAATTGTCGCTGTAGTACAATGTTACGATTAGCGCTGCAAGCTGTCATAAGTTAAAAAATTTGTTGTTGCAGTTGAAGCCCAAAATTCGAATTTTTTAACTATGTTGCGCTACAGGGCATTCGTCAGCTTAAGCTATTACTACAACTAAATTATTCTGTTCCAGGCCTACGCGTATCCAATCTTATATAGCCCAGCTAGCATTTGGAAGATTGTTTTTTCAAAAATCATTGGTATGAGTCTTCTTTGAGTACTTTTTCTGATTAAAAACGGTTTAATTACGAAAACGCTTTAAGAAAAATACACAAAAATGACTCGCGCTTATGATTTAAAATAAAAAAAAAAAAAAATTTTTAAAAAAGAATCGAAAAAGTCTCTAAACTAATAAAAAAAAACGATTCACAAATCAGTGATGCATTTTGAGTTTTTTGTTTAGGGCCGAATTGGCGATTTAAAAGGGCCAAAATACCTTTGAAAGGGCCAAACAATTTGTTTTATATGTGTGTATCTAAATAAAAATAATAGTAAAACATAGTTTTTATCCATTTTTGTTGTACTTTAATGTAACACACTTTGTGTTTCACAAATACCATTGAGCAAAATGAAATTTTATTTTGCAGTACAAAATTTAATTTATGTATATGAAGCATTTTAATTATTTGACGGTCTACTTTGTTTTTTTTTTAAATTTACCAACTTAAAATAATTTTAACTTAAAGCAAGACTGATTTGCACATCAAAGTAACAGTTTTTACTTTAAAGGGCCACTACAAAACAATTGGTTTGACAAAAACAACAGGATGTTCTGTGAATATTAAAAATTTTTGATTTTTTACAAACAACCGCTTGTGTGGTTTATTTGGTCCCGTACAAACAAAACAGTTTTGTAAATAAAAGAATTGTTCGAAAAAGTAAGAAAATTGAAAATGTATTAACCGATTTGTTTCCTTAACTAATCCCGCAAAGCGCTACGCTTGTCTGCGGGAGGCCAGAGTTTTTGGCGGGAATCGAACCCGCGACTCCGGCACTGATAGACTAGCTCACTACCAGCTAGTTCAATTTTGACCTGAAAGGGCCAAAATAGATTTCTACAGGGCCATCAAACGTTCAAAAGTGCCAAAAATTGTCCAATTGTGCCACGTTTTGCATCACTGTCATAAATGACTCTTCAAGAAGAGTCGCGGGCAGGGACCATTTTCTCCCGACAAAAATATTATTTATGATCAGAAAATAAGCGCATATTCTGGTTATTTAATCGCGTTGAAATGTTAAAAGAAGGCTCAATTATGATTAAAAATGCTAGCTGGAAGCTTCCAATGCACACTGGGTAATTTGAGCTACATTTTAGGCCAAAATTTATTTGAGCAAAAGTTTTGGACTGATATGGCTGACATTTGGAACTTAAGAGATGTTAATAGGCAGGCACCCTGGGGTTTTTGAATTTTGTAAGAGTTGAAATTTTTAGGGTTGCCACCGTTTGAAAAAAATTAAAAAAAAACTGATTATCTCGAAAACTAAAGGATAAATACGCAAGGGGGCTAACAAAATGGCGTATAAGCCATGCAGAAAAAAATCAATTTTGGTTTTGCTTGGAAAAGTCGTTGATTTTTCCGTTAGCCTTGTGCCACCTTAACGAAAAAGGTTAAAAAAAAAGTTTGTACCTTTTGCTCCAACGAAGCCAAATCTTGTTCTTTAACATTATTTCTTTTCCTTTTATTTTTTTTTTTTCACAACTACATATATATTTATATCTGAGGCGGTCTGAAAGAAATTGATATAAATAAAAAACCGAAAAAAACCGCAAGTTAAAAAATTATTTTCGGGCAAGATTTCGTGGCAAATTTCCTACTGTGCAATGTAAGGCATGTGGTAATAAGCTCTTAGAATGTTTCTTAGAAAGTTTTAAACTTAAGAAGATTTTTTTTTTAATTTTTTTTTCATTACCTCTTTCAAATTTTTTGAAGTGCATTTTTTCAGTTTAAATGGTTTCTTAAAATTAACGCCAGATTTAAAATTGCCTCCATTTGTGCCTTAAAGTGTTGTTAGCACAACTAAAAAGGAATAATTTGCCAGCTGACAATTTAAAATTATCATAAGATAAAAAATTAGAATAATGTGTTTACTTTACTGAACAATATTTGAAGTCTAGTTCTATTTTTTTTGGAAAAAAAATCTGTGTTTTCTTCAGCATTCAACATTGGAGTTTATTTTGGAGCCCCCTTTAGGTATAAAAAACCCAAAAAAAAAAGGATAAAAAAATCGGAAATACTTCACAGCAAAACAAGTGTTTACATGTATGAAATTTTACACTCAATGAATTTTGTTAAACAATAAAGTCCATTATTTATTTGAGGTTTAAATGGGTTCTGGTCATTTATAAGAGTTTGTGTGAATAACACACAAAAAAGGACAATTTTTATGAATCCGTTCTTTTTTGCCTTTTACAAAAAAAGAATAGACTTTCAATGAACAAATTTGTCGCTTTTTTTTTGTTTAATTTTACTTTATACACACATTATTATGTGCATTTTAATTATTTACAGTGAAATGAATTAAGTTGAACATTTTTTTTTTTGGTAAATGTGTGATTTTTTTTCGCCCCTGTTATAAATGAGTTTGTGCAAATTTGTGTACACACATTTTCATAAATGAATGGTCAGAAAAACAATTATTCATAAGATAAATTTAAATAACCGCAGGTCAAAAGGATCAGTTAATTTGCTTAAAACACACAGATTTTTACACACAGTGAACTTTATAGGTCAGTTAAGTTTGGTTAGGCGGGGGAAATATTTTAACAGAGCTTTAAGATAGAGCAAATTGTTTGTTTATAAATTTCTACAAGATAATTTAAAGTTCATTTCAAAGGAAATGTGTATTTTTCTAAAACCAAACAAATTTTTAAAAAGTATTTAATTTTATGCAAATTTTTTCGAATTAGCTGACCCGGTAGGGAAGAATTTAATCGTGACTAAGCTTTTGTTTTAAGGGGATATTTGTAAAGTTTTGGGTATAAATATGCTGAAATTTTTACCGTTTTCAGCAACGAAAAAATTTTATATAACGAAAGTTCTTTTGGCGACTTAAGTCTTCCGGTGTAACCCTTATCGTGCCAAAATATCTATTTCGGTGCTTTTACTAACCAATTTAGTCGTTTCAGTCCTAGTTGCTTCAAAAGCCAGCCAAATGACAAATTTTCATATTTGTCTCTGCCTTGAACCTATAGGCACAAATTCAAAATCTTTATTTGGTATTGTAACATTTTTGAAATACGCTGAAAAGCATTTAGGCACACATTTCTAATCTATGTAGGAATGATTATCTTAATTATCGATTTATAGTTACATTGTGCAATGTAAATACTTCGAACATACAATAAATGCGAAGAATAAACTCAAAAACTACTGCGCCATTATTGCGCTCGATATAAAAAATGCGTTTAACTCTACGGGATGGAATCACATTTTGTCATCGCTCAGAAACCTAAATATCCATGAATACTTAATCAGAATCATCGGAAACTACTTTGCACATGGAATACGAAGCGTAAAAACGGATAGAGGCAAACTGTGGAGTCAGAGTGGGAGTCGAAGTACCCACAAAAACTTGCGACTCCGACTCTAAAGTTTTTAGGCATAAACCAATTTTAAACATTTTCTAATATTTTCCAAAATAAAAATTCTTCAAAATGAGCGGTGCAATATTTAAAATACCGATTTTAAATTTTTTGCAGAGTAATTTTTTTTCTATATTGAACCAATTAAAAGGTACTGTATAAAAAAAAATAGTTAAGGAGTAGGAGCAGAAGTAGGAGTAGGAGAAGGAGAAGAAGAAGGAGTCGGATACAGACTTAAAAAATTTCAGCGGTTGAAGTCGGAGTCGGAGTAAAAACTGTTTTTGACGACTCCACAGCCTGGTTACAACCGGTGTTCCCCAGGTTTTCATTCTGCGACCGTTATTGTGGAACATCATGTACAATGGTATTTTCAAACTAAGAATTCCCGAGGATGCAAGCATTTATGGATTTGCTGATGACACAGCGATTATAGTGCAAGCGAGTCACTTTGAGGAGCTTTAAATGTATTCCAAGAAGACAGTGAGGGAAACAAAGAATTGGTTAACAACCAAAAACCTCGAACAAGCCGAGCACAAAACTGATTTGGTCCTTTGGAAGAAGAACGAGGGAGACACTCACAATAAAAAAAAGGAATAACATATGTAACTCCCTCGGAGGCTATTAAATTTCCAGGTATTATTCTAGAAAACCGTTTTAACTTTAAGACAAATATTGAATATGCCTGCAAAAAGACAAATGCCTTGCACCGAATGTTGCCAATTATCGGTGGTCCACGTCAAAGCCCTAGGCACCTGATTTCGGGAATAACAACCTCCACGTTGTTGTATGGGGCTTAAGTGTGGGAAAAAACTACAAGCACCTTATCAAAAAGATCAAGCTTTCAATATTCAAGAGGGGCTGCCTTAGTGTCTGCAGCGGTTTCAGGACGGTATCATGTGATGCACCTAGCGTCAAAGCGGTTATTAAGCCCGTAGATATTGCAGCCAGGGAACTTTTTAGCATTTATAAGGAGATATAAGATAGCCCCTCGGAACCCAAAAACGTTACCATGACATTTTAGGAGACGATGTAAGTGTTGCCAATAAAGTCATTTATTAAAAAAAAACCAAAATTAAAAATGGTGTCGCTTACGTTATTTTCGCGGTTAGGGATCGATATTAATTCTTTTCATTTTAAGTACAAAAATGTAACTAAAATTTTATTGAAGAATTAAGTATACTTTTACTACCCAGGAAAAACTTTTTGTCTTTTATTAATAGGTGGTAGTGCTTTCATACGTTACCTGGTAAGATGTTGTCATTACAATTGTCATTATACTGAAAACTTCAATAATTACTTACTAGTAATGACCTCAGCAACTACTTATTGCTTCTATTATTTTTCTGAATCAGCTACTTTTTAGTTGTGTTGTTTTCAGTACTGAATATTTACCCTGTGGAAACGTACTCAATAACTACTTATTAGGTCTATTAGGTAGTGGTTTTTTTGCTCTTAGTAAGTATATTGTAAGTACTTACAATTCAACTTATTCGTAGTTAAATAATAACTAGATATTTTTTTGCTTTTAGTAAGTGTATTGTAAGTACTGAATTCTGTGGACACCTCGAACAAAAATAAGTAGTTATTCAGCCGAAAAATAAGTAGTGTTTATTTTTCTCCAATATTACTTGCAAATTACCAGGTAAGTAAAGTTTTTGCTGGGTACAGCAACAATTTTTATGAAGTTCTAAATCAAGTTAATAAAAATATTAGAATAAAATTTTAGCAATAAGTATTGAAGATAATATATGTTAAGAGTGTCCAAAGTTGAGGTACCTTCGGTCAATGGATATCGCTACAAGGAGATGATCCGAAACTTTTTGTGACGAAAAATTGATAATTTAGACATAGAGAATATGTGGTTTCAACCGGATGGTTCCACTTGCCTCACAGGAAGAGCAACAATGGATCTTTTAAAAGAAAAGTTCGAAAATCGCATTATTTCTCATGAAGAAGGAGTGAATTGGCCACCAATATCTTGCGATTTGACACCTTTAGACTACTTTTGTGGGGGGTTTTTTTAAATCGAAGGTGTACAGCTATAATCCCAAAATAGTTCAAGGGCGTAAAACAACATTATCGAGCAGATATCAGCCATTGACAACAGTTTATTGAAAAAAGTGATTGAAAATTTAGTAAATGATTGGGAGACGCCCGAGCCAGTAGGGGAAGTTACTTGGCCGACAACTTTCTTTTTAACCGGAAAATATTATAAATATTTTAAAAATATTTTTAATATATCAAAAAACTCATTTTTTTGATTAAAATTTAAATGATGCCTCAATTTTTGGACACCCTTTACATATAAATATGTATGAATTTAAAAAAGCTTAACTTTCCGAAGCTCAAAACCCTGTAAAAAATTCAATCGAAGAAGAGAGCTTTACTTCGTTAACGAAATCCATATACATACTTCCTGAATACTTTTTTAAAATTTGCAATCAATTCTATAATAATTAGTATTGTGGTTATTTTGTTGGTTATGGTTTTTAATCCAAATTTTTAATATTTTTAATTAGGCTTAAGTTCATTAAATTTAATTTTCATTAAATTATTTCTATGAAGAAAGGAATTTTACAACATGAAAATTAATTAAAATTGTTATTGATAATCTTTCATTTTTGACCGTGGCCGGGATTCGAACCGCGGCCGGCAGGTTACCATGACATGTTTCGATCGCAACCACTCGATCTTCTCAGATGGATTTGCCGTTTTACACTCGCAGCCATCGACGACTGCTGACGTCAATAGTCAAACATCAATCCTTAAACCAAATTGTACTTTAACCTTTGGTAGATCGAAGTTTGCTTTTTTTTTTGAATGATTATCCATTTTAATTGATTTTACATGTTTTTCCTTACTTCTGTTTTTTCGTACTTTTGTCAAGAATTTTTCTTGAAGTCCAAAGTACATTTTTTGTTTTTTCATTTTTGTCTTTCTTTTACTTGTTGACCTTTCTCAGCACAACTTGAAGGACAAATGAACACATAGAGCTCGTGCCTTAGCTTTTAACAATAATTAGTATTGTGGTTATTTTGTTGAACTATTTATGGTTTTTAATCCAAATTTTTAATATTTTTAATTAATGAAAATTAAATTTAATGAACTTAAGCCTAATTAAAAATATTAAAAATTTGGATTAAAAACCATAAATAGTTCAACAAAATAACCACAATACTAATTATTGTTAAAAGCTAAGGCACGAGCTCTATGTGTTCATTTGTCCTTCAAGTTGTGCTGAGAAAGGTCAACAAGTAAAAGAAAGACAAAAATGAAAAAACAAAAAATGTACTTTGGACTTCAAGAAAAATTCTTGACAAATGTACGAAAAAACAGAAGTAAGGAAAAACATGTAAAATCAATTAAAATGGATAATCATTCAAAAAAAAAAAAGCAAGCTTCGATCTACCAAAGGTAAAAGTACAATTTGGTTTAAGGATTGATGTTTGACTATTGACGTCAGCAGTCGTCGATGGCTGCGAGTGTAAAACGGCAAATCCATCTGAGGAGATCGAGTGGTTGCGATCGAAACATGTCATGGTAACCTGCCGGCCGCGGTTCGAATCCCGGCCACGGTCAAAAATGAAAGATTATCAATATCAATTCTATAGGTATATATATACTTTTGGCTAAGACATATCTTATTCCAGCTTTAATATATGGCAGCGAGGTTTTTGCAAGCTGTGACCAAAAAAAGCACCAGGAAATTAACATCTACATATAATGCTATTCTGAGATATGTCTTCAACTTAAGACGTTCCTCTCATGTTACACCCTATGAAAGTAAACTTTATGGAGTGTGTTTTTCTGATATGTTAAATATTCGATGCCTAAGTCTTTTGCATAAAATTATCTGTACTGGCGAGCCGACGTATCTATTTGAACGTATTACTTTTACGCAGTCAAGAAGAAATAACAATCTGATCCCGATAAGATTCAAGAAGTTAGTTTCTGAATGGCAGTTTTTCATTCACAGTATTCGTCTTTGGAACACACTACTAGCAACTGTTCAATTTACTCGTAATGCAACGCAGTTTAGGAAATGTATTTTTAATTTTTATTCCCGTACT
This sequence comes from Pollenia griseotomentosa, assembly GCA_963931875.1. Taxonomy (NCBI): domain Eukaryota; kingdom Metazoa; phylum Arthropoda; class Insecta; order Diptera; family Polleniidae; genus Pollenia; species Pollenia griseotomentosa. The sequence continues at coordinate 96,239,855 of OZ007561.1, read as the reverse complement.
TGAAAATGGGTAATCTTTTGTATCTAAAAACGCTGTTGAATGTCTTTATGTTAAAATTGCTTAAATGTATTAATTTCTTTTAATTACTTTTGTTTTAATGTTTATTGTTAAAATCTTTTATTGTGTGACACATAAGAAATTGCTACGAATTGTTTATCCTGTACTGTAATTATAAGACTTGAAGTCCTGTTGTATAGGAATACATACCAATAAATAAATAAAATATAAAAACGTTTGTACCGTACATGTGGTTCTTAAACTCAAGAAACGCTTGACCGATTGACACCAAATTTAGACAAAAAATTATTTTAATCGGGAGCCAGGTTTCTCTTAAGTTTAATCCCGATTGGTGGCGCTGTTGTCGTGATGTTTAATTAAAATTGATAAAATATATTTATTAAACAAAAATCAGTTTCCTGATAAAGATTTGACACAATAGATAGCGCTGGGGTCAAGTAATTAACACAATTCTCCAGTATTTGATTTTTTATTTTTATTTAGAAAATCCCGACCAAGCAGCTAGTAATTTTATAAAATTTAACGTAAGTGACTGATTTTAAAGGTTTTTTGCGATTATCAAAAAATTTTTTCTAGCTATTTTTTATTATGTTTTAGCGATATATTTGGACAAAAGTTGCCAACATTGTTAACATACATACATACTTATGTATTTCTTTTTCTAAAATTTATTTTCAACTTGCATCCATCTTAAAGTTGAATATAGCGTCTTTTGACTTGAAGCTAATATTGAAATTCAAAAATGTTTATATAAAATATTTATTTTACTTATTCGTCTTTCTCTCTCAACACCACGAATACATTTTAAGCTTCTTCATTATTAAGTTATGAAAATATTCACATTCTATCAACCATCATTACTTTTCATACCAGCAGCCCGTGTAAATATCATCAACAGTCAATCAAGGCTCAGCGCTTGCAAGTTCATTATAACCACCGTTTTTATACCGTCTTCTACAACGAGTAGTGAATCAGGGTATATTAAGTTTCTTATTCCGTTTGTAACACCAAGAAATATTCATTTAAGATCCCATATTGAATATTCTGGGTCCGTTAGTAATGTTATGTAATGCCTTGTCTGTCTGTTCTTCTGTTGAAAGCACATTCATCTTCGTACGACTCATCAGGAAAAAAATAATTTAAGTTTCGAACTGTTTTAAGTTTTTCGTTCGCATTAAAATTCAGCAGAAGCACAATCTTTCGAAAGAAAATGTTTACCATCCTTCTTAAAAAAATTATATTTCTATTCTCTTTAAACATTATTTATTATTTACAAGGTTTGACCAGTGGTCGAATTTCGATTACTTGATATTTACAGTTAAAATAAATATACATTAACCCCTTAAAGTTTTTTTATATCAAAAATTTTTCAGATTTTGTGAAGTTATTTGCTTCCTCTGTAAGCTAGCAAAAAATGGGGTTAAGCAAAAATTATTTAAAACCGATGACTACAGCCAACGTCTACGGTGCACCCTGGGTCAATTCTTCTTAAAGCACTTATCCCGTGACCAGTGAACAGAATATTATAACAAACATATTGAATATGCCTGGGCTTCAGTGTGGGAGAAAACTTCAAGCACCTCATTAGGAGCCTACTTTTAATATTTAGGAGGGACTGCCTTAGAGTCAGCAGCGGTTTCAGGACGGTGTCAGGTGAATTATACCCGGATATTATACTCGTAGATATTGCAAGCCGATAGAAAAATGCATCTTCATCAGAATTATGACATCAATGTTATTTAAAATGACATCAATGATGCAAAAATTAACATCAATAAATTATCACAAAAGTAACGAATTGTTTTATGTAGGTGAAAACATGACATATCACTAAACTGGTGTTAAAGTGTTGCTACTGGCCGATTCTATCTGGTTTTATTACTTTATACGAATGGGATTTTTTAAATAAACATTGTTCACTCGTGACAATACATGCTACAGGTATTGTTTTACCCGAAATTAAATGTGTTCATTTAGGTTTTTTCAGTGACCTGTAACAACTTGTCAAAAAGGCGGTAATTAGCCCCCTCTTAGGACATCGCCATGTTAAAGTGACAAGCCCATTTGATAAAAAGTGTAAGAACTAGAACCGGCCCGGTCCCTACAACTTTAGAGGTGTCACGTGAAAGCTTGGTGTTGGCTCTCATTCCCTAGGGTAGTAACATAACACAATTTTTACAAAAAAAAAACATAACATTTTTGACGAAATTTACCAAAATTCTGTCGATATCGGTCCAAAATTTACAATTAGTCCCGTACAATACACACTCCCAAAAAAACTATAATACGCTTAAAACTAAAAATAAAACTGTCATTAAATTTACAAATTTAGTTTCACATAACTTATAAAGCCCGAGTTAGCTGACATTAACAGTGGTGTTACCGCACGGATGAAAAGTATGCAAAATCAATTTCCTACAGATTTAAACGCTATGGTTAAGTTAAAAATGTTACTGCTAACTATAATCGTTATAATTGCTTTACATGCAACAAAATGAAACAGCTGATTTGCAACGTTATTGTTACAGTCAGCTTACTGGAGCCTAAACATTTTAATGTCAGATTCAAACGAGATTGACTGCCTATTTCACGATGTCAAAAGAAATTTATCATTCGAAACAAAAACAAAATCTTAGCTTTTGTCTTAAATGTTCGAAAAAAGAGTTCTCCGACATCGCGAATTAGTCAGTGTTTCTTAACCCTAGATCACGAATGATCGACGATTCGACAAGCATCGCTCCCTTTAAACTTATTTGCCTTTAAATGTGTAATCCTTACAAATTTTTTATGCTGTTAGTAAATGATTTACTTTTACTGTGTGTAATTGTGTTTTTTATACCGCGTTGCTGGAACATAGCTTTTATTGGTTTTAAATCGTCGAAGGTTAGTAGTAACGTGACTTTTCTTTGATTTTATGAGCAAGTATTGCAAAAATTGTTAATCCAAATAGAAGTGGCAACAATGACCAGCTAATGAGAAACTACAAGAAAGAAAACAAATGAAGTATGTGTAGGTTATGCCCATACCAAAAAAAGCCGAATATCAAAATTTAAATGTTATAAATACGAAAATCCCATATGCGGAGAGCACAAAGTTGAGCTTTGTGGCTCTTGCTCAAGGTCATATTTAAAAATGAAATTTTTTTTTATATATTTTTAAAGCTAAAAATGTGTTTTTTAAGTTTTGACTCTTTTAATTTCTTCAGTTTTACTTGCATTTATTTTTAAGTCCTTTTTTATGATCCAAAAAATATGTTCAACATAAAATTAAGTAGTACAAGACCCAGTAAAAACTTCGCTTACTTTTTCAAAATGAATAGCTTCTTTAACTCATTATTTAGTAGCTTTCTTCTATAACTACATCTATAACAACTTCTATAATTACTTTTTTCTGGATGTATTAAGGTAAGAAAATAATGACTTGCTTTTGCATGCGTTCATTTTGGGACATCTCTTGTAAAAATCATTGGTTCTTTCAGTAGAATTGTAAGTAGTGCTCTTATGTTTTTCTGATTACCCAATACATTATTTTGTAGGCGAAGTTTTTACTGGGGAATTAAATAAATCGTTTATCTATATGAATAAAAATAAAACAAGTTTTTTATACAAACTCATAAGATGCTATAATGATTAATAGCATTTATTGACAAAGTATATTGGGTTTCAAGCCATAGTTATAGACAGTAAAAAGCGACGATCATTTGTTGCAAAGTACGTAAAACATGGTTCGTACTCTAGGGTTAATTTAAAACGGACCCCAAATAACTGTCGCTCCCATATAATTCAAATTCTTGGTGAAGTGTTTTAAAGATGCGACACAGTCGACATTTTTCTTGTTTTTCTTCTTACTATTCTGTCGTTTTGTTGTTAGTATTGTTGCTGGTGTTGCAGCATCAACAATGTTGCTGTTGAGTGGATTTATTCAGCTTTTAGTCTTTTTCAATGCCTATGATATGTTTTATAAACTTATATAAACAATTTTTACTTATATAAATATTTTCACCTAGTGCACAGTGGGACAAAATGATGAGGCTAGAGGCAAAAGCATTTTTATATGGTCTTAATGTTTGATTATTAAATCCTTTTTGTAGTACATATTTTAAAATATTCAATTTGCTTATTTTCTTTGTTAATTTTACAGTATTTATATAGGGACAGATAAAGAAATATGCTGATTTAACATATTTTTATCACTAAATACACAATGTGTATTACACATTGTTTACTGGAAACCAATGCTAATTTTGTTTGTCCTAACTCATCCCTTATGGTGCTATCGTGCCAAACCTGTTGCAATGCGGTCTAGGTGAAGGGATGCTAGGTGAAAAAAATTTTCGACTTAAGATGACACGTTTTTATGGTGTTGAAGCCAAAAATACTATTTTACCGTCACTCTTGGTTCATTCTTTCCAGAATTGGTATTTTTGGAATTATTCCTACACACAAAAAAAAAATATTGTGATGCCAAATAATTTGAGCATTTGACGATTATGCTGTTGGGGTAAACTAAAACTTGTTGTCGTAAATGAAAACCTTTTGTCGCAAGAAATTTTCCAACAAAATTTTTTTTACCGCAACAACATGAAAGTATTTGAAGTTTTTCAACAGCAAAATTATTTGTTGCAAATGAAATATCTTTTGTCGTTAAAGGGTTTCCTCTGAAATAACAGCACATTGAAAATTGCTGTTGACGTAAATGATTTGCATTTGCAGGAAATAACAATTTTTGTTGCCATAAAATATTAATTTTTTTAATCAAATAATATTACTGTTGTCGTAAAAAAATTTGTATTTGAACAATGAATTTACACTTTGGGACAAACGAAACAGACTTGTTGCTACAAATGCAAAATCTTGTTGGGCACAATCTGAATGTAAATTCTATTTGAATCAAAATCAATTTCTTTTGGCATTACAGTCTTTTTTTTTTTGTGTGTATAAAATCTACATTTGAGTCAGAGCTAAAAAATATTTCTACATTAACTAAAGATATTTCTGCATTAACTAACAGCAAAATTGTTACGTGAGAGATCTAAAATGGTAGGGACCGGTTCAAGTTTTAACTCTTTATATGAAGGAGACTTGTAACTTTAACATGGTGATGTCCTAGAAGGGGCTTAATTGGCAGCTTTTTGACACTTTGTAACACGTCACTGAATTAACATAAATGAATACATTCAATTTGGCTTAATGTAATCCCTGTTGCAGATATTGTCCCGACTGAACCCCGCTTATATATCAGATTCCCTTTATATAAAGTAATAGAACCAAATAGAATCAACCACTTCCCGCACAAAATCCAGTCACATGACTCCTTTGGAGTAACTACTTTTTAAACACATTATCATCAGTTAAGTGATATGTCTTGTTTTCATCTTTCACAATTCGTTCCTTTTAATTATAATAATATTTTCACTGGTCATGGGATAAGTTCGTTAAGAACAATTAAAACCAATTTCACGCAGGGAAGTTAATAACTTATTTTTGTTCGAAAATTGCCATCCTTTTTAAAAATCGCACTGTAACTCAGCGATTCATTTTGAGTTTTTTTAGTTTAACTCTCTTTGAGGTAAAAAATTGCAAAATAAGGGAAACGACAAAAGCCGTGTTTTTTTTATCACAAATGAATACTTCAGATTATGTTTAAAATTTTTGTGTAAAATTAAATCGATATCTTTCTTTTATGATTGTTCACTTTTTCGACAGTTGATTGTTTGAAATTGTATCCAATCCACCCGAAGAAAAAGTTTGGTTATGGGAACAAACCTATTGTTTAGAATTACTTTTGCCCATTTCTTTCTTTAAAGGGCCAACCAAACTACACAAACGGATTAACAACCCCAAGACGTTTGTGTTAATATAAAAAACAATTTATTTTACTAAAAACATGGCTCATGGCTGTAAAAAATGTTGTGTTCGAAACAGTGAAAAATCTATATAAAACAAGTTAGAGTGCTATATTCGGCTGTGCCGAATTTTATATACCCTGCACGATTGTGCGAACAGAATACAGAGCAACTAGACAAAAACTTATTAATTTTTGGAATAAAAAAATTAAAAACAAAAATTTTGTTTTTCAAAAACCCAGATTCAAACCAGGGGACTCACAGTTTCTAACCTTGACCAACCCTTCTAGACAACTGAACCATGAAGGAACGTTGTTTGAATATCATTAAAATGAAATATAGCCCGTTGTGCGGTTCACAACTCAATTCAGTTGAGTTGTAATTAAAACAATTAGTTGCGATGAGTTGTAATATTTTTTTTTGATGTTTTTGTTCACCGCAATATAGCAAAGTTGTAAACCATAATACAAATATTACAAATCAACTGATTTGAGTTTTAAACCGTAATAGGGGCCTATATTCACCATAATGGTTTGTACCGAGTATCAGGGTTGTCAGATTGATTTTGACCTTTTTCGCCAAATTCAATGTCAAAAATCGCCAAAATCGCCAAATCCTTTGTTTTTCAGTTTTTGACAATAAAATACGTATTTTTAGAACTATTAAAAATATTTTTTTATAATTCTAAAAAATAAATTTGTTCAATATCGCTAAAATACGCCAAAATTTTTAAATAAGTCGCAATAATATATATTTTGTTTAATATTTATTTAGAACACAGTAAAAATAGTTAGTAAACACAAAAGAGGTACAATGTTTACTATAAAATAGTTTATAGTAGTCTACTTAAAGCAACAAAACATCTAGGAGCATCCATCTAGGATGCTCCTAGATGGGTCAAATGTATGACCAACCCCACATTATTATTTATTGCGGATTTTCGGATTTTTTTTTAGTTATTTCAATAAGCTAAACCGTTTTTGAGTTACGCGAATATATGTTGGGCAGCCTCCTCCATTTTCGAAATTACGGTATATCTCGAAAACAAGAGCTTACCTAAAAAAACGGTTAGCACCACTGGATTCAGCGTGCCCGAATCAGGTTAAAACGCTAAGTGCCCATCTCGTCTGTTTTTTGCTCAAAATTACAATATTAAAATTTTTTTTTAGTATTTTTTTTAAAGGTTGCGAAAGAAAAAAAATCATATCTTTACAAAGAAAAAAAAAACACCTCCTTCAAAGTTTCAGGATTTTTAAAGAACGGTTTGAGGTATTATATAAAAAAAAACAGCCAAAAAAAAAATATGTTTTTGACTTAGTCCATTTTTAAAATTTAATGTTTTGCCGATATTACATTTTTCAAAAAAAAATTTCAATATATTGTTTGTAGCCCCAAGTATGCTCTTTAAAATTACATAAAAAATCATCTTCGTATGTCAAGTAGTTTTCGAGATATTGAAGAAATAAGCTCAACACATTTGGCTAATTCGGCGAAATTTTGACATTTTGAATATGACATAACTTTTGAAAACAACTTTGCTTTTCATAAGGACCCAGAATATATATACTTTATAGGGTGAAGGATTAATATTGTGGAACTTACAAACGGAATGGCAAAGTTATATATAGCCTCTTGCCTGCGGTGAAGGGTATAAAAATGTACGGAACGGTTCAAAGTAATTAGTTGAACTTTTACGCGGAACGGCCAACATTTTTTAGAAAGTACCACGGGGCATGAAACATAAAAAATGTTAATACATTGCATCACTAGTGTAAAAATAACATTTTGATACAATGTGGGTCAAATTTGGAAGAATCTAGAAAAAACTTGGAATTTGGTCTAAAGAAAAAAAATTAGTAAGAAATATACATAAAGGGTGGTCCAACCAAAATGCCCGATGTTTGTTATGAGTCAACCTTAACATTTTTTACCCAACTAAATTTGACATTTCTTTGTTTCAGTTTTTGACAAATTCAGCCGTGAAGAGGTATACAATTGAGCAGCGCGTTAAGATTGTTGAAGCTTTTTACGAAAATGTGCGTTCAAATCAATATGTATTTCGTGCACTTCGTAATTTTTTTTGGTCAGCATAATCGACCAAATGTGTCAACAGAAAACTGGGTCTGTAGGAAATGGAATCCACAAGGATTGACTCTTTGGTGCGGTTTATGAGCTGGCGGCCTCATCGGGCCGTACTTCTTCAAAAATTAGGTCGGCCAAGTAGTTACCGTGACTGGTGTTTGCTATTTCGAGATGATAGCGGACTTTTTGTGGCCAAAAATTTAGGATATAGACCTAGACGATAAGTGGCTCCAACAAAATTCTGCCACTCTTCACACAACCAACGAAAAATTGGTCCTTTTGCGCGAGAAATTCAATGACCGCGTCGTGGTGATGTTAATTGGCCGTCAATATAATATGATTTGTCACCGTTGGAAATTCTTTCTTTGGGGATATTAAAAAGAAAAAGTGTACGTCAATAATGGCCAATTTACAGGATTGATATTAAAGCACATTTATGTTTACAATCCTTGTAAAAACAAAATTCTTTTCTTCACTAAATACTTAAATCAAACTTAATTCGCCGATGTGGTACACTTAATTGCAACTTAAGTTTCTATTGTAATATTTTAGCAAGGTGGCCTCAATATCACGACAATACAACAACAAGAGGCAAAGCAAAAGCAATCAGCTGTTTTTTGAGACCACCTTGTAAATAATTATACTTTTTATGATATTTTTTTGTATTTAGTAGTGTTACCATACTTTTATCTTATTTAAATAAGACTTTTAAAATAAAACTCAAAAAATCAATCTGTATTTAAATACGCTTTAAGTTTTTATGAAAATTGACTTAATTTAGATTTTATTACTATCCTGAAAATTGGGCATAAGACAAGAACAATTCAAGAGCTAAGGGATGAGATAATTCGGCACATTAACGACATTGAACCTCAATTATGTCTCAGAGTCATTGAAAATATGGACCATCGATTAGAGGTATGCCGCCGAAGCCGCGGCAAGCGATTGGCCGATATTTTGTTTCACACATAATTGCAATAGATTCTTCAACATAATAAAAAGTATTAAGATAATTCTCTAAAAATTTTTTTTAGATCACCCCTTTATATATATAAAACTTTTGTAAATTAAAATTTTTTTTTTTTTTAAATTGTCTTATTGTTGGTCCCACTGTCGTTGAACTATCAAGAATTTGAAATACTTAGTTATATTATTTTGAAATTGGCTTATTAGGTGCAGTCTAAACTATTTTTATATTCAAACAAACTGCAACAACTTCTACTGTTTAGTTCTATTATTGCTGTTGTAGTTGTTTTGTATTACAATTGTTGTTATTTAAAAATGTAGTGTTAGCTGAAGTATTTTGTTACTTGTGGCAGGAAGGAAGGCAGGCACTCTTATTTTATTTGGTAGTTTGGTTGTATTTTGTTGCAGTTCTTTTAGTTGCTGTTGTTGCAAGCAGTTTTAGTCGATTTAATTTGGTAGCAGCAGCTTCTGTTGCTTATTTAAATAAATTGCCTTTTAGGCGTTGTTTTCGTCTATAATCCGCACATTGACTCTCAGACCGATGAATGTTACATAATTTTTCGGGGGGGCTTTCATAAAGTTACTACTTGTACAAACTTAATAATGTAGTTAAGATGCAAAAAAGCTGATAACAAAATAATGCAAAGTTAAAAAATGAAAAATTTTAATATGAAGTATAAGCAAATTAAAGAGTAAAATATTATGTACGGAAATAAGTAGAATTATTAGTAAAAAAAATTTCAGCTAAACGAATTTGGATTCTAAAAAATTATTTATATTATTGCGGTTGCTGAATCAGGCCGTTCGCGATCTCTAGAAATAAATAGATTTTAATCAAACGGAAAATTAATCAGATTTTTTGCTTATTCATTGAAAACAAGAATGACTATTTAGTTTGTGCACTATTTTCTTCCTAACATTTAACGAAGGGCAGAATTACGGGTATTTAGGCATCGACAAACATCGTTAAATCAACTTCGCTCCTCATAAGGACCCAGAATATATATACATACTTTATAGGGTCTAACATCAATTATATATAAAAATATTATATATACCCTATTCACCACCTGTGGTAAAGGGTATAATAATATACGAAATTATATTCGATTTAATATTTCAATTTAGAAAAAATTTTCGAATTTCGATGAGTTCAGTTTTCTTAATTTCGGTATTGCAACCCCTAACATCAACAAAGTGTTTACACTAGAAGTTCCGCTGTCCTATTTTTCTTCCATCTGTTAGTTTATTTGTCGTAGGAAACAAAAACTATCGTGATTTTAATTGATATATTTTTGTTTTCGAAAACAATTTAATTGTAGTTAATTATCTATCAGATAATCTATATTTTGCTTAAAGATGTGTTTAACAGAAGGGTCTTAATTTCGCAGTGTATAGTGTTTAATCTTCCAGTTTAAAAACTGTTGCGATAGGGGCAAGGCAAATGCTACCTAATTGCATACTTTTATTGGCAAAACTAAAAAAGCAGGTGTGGCCTAAGTGTCTCAGTATCAATAGAATATCAGTAGCCATTACCACATCTTAAATTGTTGCGTTTTAAGATGTTGCGACCACGGAGAGTTGTCCGCCACTATTAAAGTTTTTTAACTTTGTGGACATCACTAAATGTGGTATAGAGATTAATGATTCACCTACACATAAGCGGGTTTGGAGCAGACGGCAGGCAGGAGCTTGTAAGTCGACCCGTATACAAAAAGATTTATCAATGAAAACTAAAAGTGCCATCAGCACAAAATACAATTCAGCTTCGAACTTTTGCCACAACTTATGCCCTTTAAGAATTATTTCTCATTTAAATCACTTATTTCTAAACAAGATAATTTTATTTCTTAGTTACTTCTTTGTTTATTGTTAGTTATTTTGACATTTTCCTAAACCCCTTTTAAATTGACTCTAGCTGCTGTGGTATTTATGGACTTTCCAACACTTGTGTTCCTAACTTACCTCATCTTGACTCTTATTCAATAACTTTATTTTATTTTAATAATTAGAGTTTTCCATATTTTGTACACACGCAACAGCAGGGCCATGCGCAGCTTCAGTAATTATTTCTGTGTTTTTTTTATTGTAAAGAAATAACACAAAAGAACAAGTCAATAAAGTATTTTTTGTGTAAAAGACTCAGGTGTATTTTGTTGCAAACGGTGTTAAATAAATTTTTATCTTACACTCTTTGTTGCAGCCTCTTGTCCTCTCTCACCCCCTTCTTTAACTTTTAAGTCATAACTTCAATTAAGCTTTTTTTCTTAATAATTTTTAATGTTGTGTTTGATGTTTTTTTGTGCTGGCATAATAAAGGAAGACAATTTAAAAGATAAACAGGGAAATAAAAAAATTTTTTAGACAGATATGATTTTTTGTTGTTGTCTATTTACATATACATGTAAAAAACTAATTACAAAATAAATGAAGTTTAACCCAAAAATATTTGTTTTTTTAAACGTTACTACAATGGGATGTTTTTTGATGCAATACGGGATCTGGTTCCCGAAACTTGTAGTCGAATGGCAGGTGCACCGTACAATGCATAATAGGGAAAATTCGCTCGTTGGCTGGACTGTTCGAATAAGGAATCACCTTCCAGCGAAAGTCTACTCTCTCGCTTTCAACATAAATATGTTCAAGTCGAATGTCCACAAGCATTTCTCCCTCTATTCTTCTTTACATAACCCATTTTCAAATTTGTATTATATTATTTTGGAGGTTCCCCGGTCCATAATTGACTAATTGAGGTGTTCGTTGCGTTAACGAAAGATTTACCAGGTGATTTTAATATGAATGAACGAACGAACTCATTCGTTCAGTTAAAGAAACCTTTATTAAAACTTATCCCCACGCATAAAGTAACGTTTGCTAAGTTGGTTTTTTAACAGTGTTAAGGCGCATATAGACGACATGTTTTTGTCATCTGACATGTCAAATTTTCAAGTCACATGTAATTGTGCATGTCTGTCAAAATCGCTGTTTTACATAAGCTTTATAATATTCGGTCACAAACGTACATGTAATTTGCTTCTGACATTGTCTCTGTTTTTTTCGCATTGTTATTGCAGAAACCAAAGTAGTGCTCGGTTTCAAAATAACTTGCTGCCGCCATGAAAAGTTTTATTTGCGCCGTAAAATAGTTCAGCCATCTTAACTTTTTTTCTTTTAATTCAAAGATACCAATTTAGGATTTTATAATAAAACTGTTTATATATATATATATTCACATAAATTCTATTCAATGGTAAGATGATCAAACATATCTCGGTATTGTAAAAAATTAACTTCAGCCGGCTAATGATTCCGTCAATAGTGGACGCCGCTGCCGGTTTCTTACCGGCATAGCTTTCTGATGTCAGGTGGTTTGTCAGAAGAAAATAGAGCACGCTCTAATTGAAATTTTGTCAGATGACTTTGCGTCTGACTTTTACAGAAGCAAAGTTAAAAAGGTAACACACGACATGTATGTGTTTTGCAGTGGAAAATTTGACATGTCAGATGACAAAAACATGTCGTGTACGGTCGCCTTTAGTTTATCAGTTTTTGGCATTTCTTGTTTTAATTTTATTATATTAACAAACACAAAAGTTGTAGAATAAGCTTATCATAAGAGATTTCCTACAACATGACAACCAATATGATTGTAAATGGCTTATTCTCGCAATAGTTTTGCAAGTGTTTTGAGAATGATGTCCCGTTATTTGACGCGTGCATAACTTTAGGGTTATTAGTTAAAATTTTCCGACTTTGTATTTTGCTCGAATAGTGAAGTGTTTTAAAGAGTTTTAAACAATTTAAAAAAGTTATTGAATATTATATAAGTAAAAAAAATTTTGTAAATATGCCATATAAATTAAGACAGCGTATTCCGTAAAGAATTAAATCTTAATTTAGATTAAAAAATTATTTTTCTGTAAGCTTATTCTATAATTAGACTTCTAAGCTTACATTATATTAAACACAAGTAATATTTTCGCAAGGGATCAGTTTTCATTATTAAACAATTATTAATAAGCCTTTTATAATAGAAATCACAACACTTTTCTAATCTTAAGGTTTATGTTAGTAAGCTTGCTAAAAGTTCTTTCTAAATCGTTTTGGGTTGTTGGGTATTGTCGTGGCTATTACAAACACTTTCTTGAATTAAATAAAAGTGAAGAAGAACATTTTGTCACCTAAAATGGAAAAGGTCGTAACAACAAAAAAATCAAAATCGAGTTTTTGATTGATTATGATGCACTAGACCTAATTAAATGTCGCTATATATTTAAAAAAAAGTGTTGTTACGGCCTTTTGCATTTTAGGTGATGATTTGTAAGTAAAATTAGATTCAGTTAAATGATTTGCAATTTGTGTAAAATACCATTAAGAACTTTCTACGCTATCGTACACTAAAGAAACACGGATTGTAAAGAAACAAATTTTCTGAAATCGAGTAAAGGCACACCAGTTAGCATTCACAATATTTCCTGCGACATATCAAATATTGAAAACTCAAACGAAAATAATCAAAGATTTAGTACCTTAATTGGAAAAATTGAACCAATTAAAACTCTTGAAGTATTTTATTAGTAAATTCTTAAATTTTTTGTTACCATTTTAGAGGAAGGAGCGGAGAGTGAAGCATTAAAGCTATTGAAAGGCATTACTAAAACAGACTTTAAAGGCCTTTTGATTTTGAAACACAAAATAAAATTTGAGTACCATTGAAAATAATGGAGAGAAAGCATTGAAATACCTTTAGAACAGTGAAGGGCACTTTTGCAAGTCCTATGTACGCGTGCATAGGAACAAAAATGCTGCTTGTGTGACGTCGACACATGTGCACTACAAACTACTTCGTGTGGCTTGTGACAATGTACGTTCGGCTGTTGCTTTGTTGTAATTTCGTCAGAGTTATTTAAATCCGTTGCAGATCAGCACTTGTTGATGAGCGTCTTTCGGTTTCGTCTGCTTCCCACACAAGCATAAATATGATAGTATGTATGTTGCCCTTCACTGCTTTAGAACCACTATGTTGTCAACACACCGATCACAATATCGTACCCCTATTTCATCAAGATCGACACCGTATTGTGTTAATCCAAGAATTTGTACACCGACAACCTCAATATCTGCCAAAGAACCAGCTGTATTAACAATTCTTAATGATACATCTATTTCATACTTTGTATGATGGTATGAGCACAAACTGTCATGTTAAATTAGATTTTTTGACAGTCGCAACAAAACTCATTAGATTTCTATCTCACAAAGTGTTATGGAATAAGTAAGACTTGTGAGATAGTGTAATCTAGCCTTAAGCGATATTCCCCACGGTTGTAGCAATTTTCAACATTTAATTTTCTTTGAATACCAATAAGTATTAACAACACTGATTTTCAATAATTAAAGCCAGCTGTTGTTCAAAAATTTTGCTCCAAAAAAAAAACTATTAAATAAAAGTAAATCAAACGAAAAACAAAAAGTTTTATATCCATCACAATATAACCAAAAATCACAATACACAATACAAGAAAAAAGTTAATAAAAAAATACTTGCTTGCATAAAAAAGTACTTAACGCAGATGCAAAAAAGGGCATTATCTTACACTCAATTTGCAACATATTTAGGAAGGAAAACGACAACTTTTCATATTTTTTTTAGAATAGAACAAAAACCCACGCGAATGGTAGCATACATGGAACATTATTGACAGAAAAGAAAACAACTTGTTTTTAACATTAAATTGAAGAATTAAATCACATAAATCTAATAATCTTTAGGTATTTTGATCAAAATCAGACAAATCTTTCTCATGTTGTAACTAAATTTATTGGCGTAAACGCCTTATTTTGGGCGAAATGTTAGTCGTGTCCATACAAAATATCGGTGCTCAATAGAAAAACATTAATAACGGCTTTGGACTTAGCGCGTTAAAGACTATATTGTTCACATATTTTTATTTAAAGGCAACTTTTGCTGCAGACCAGTGTCATTTATTTTACTTTTTTAAATTTATTTAATAAAAGCTGCTTTGCTCAATATATATTCGCAATTTTTACAGAAAGCAGGTAACTTCACTTCTTTATGAATAAAAGCACCATCTGTTAATCGATTTTCATTAAAGGTATACGAAGTTTCATGATCCAGTAATAAAATAATTAATTTTTTCCCATTTATAAATTTTATGAATTTCGCAAAATTAAAAATTGTAAAAAATGTTCGATGTTGCAACAAAAAAAAATTTTTTCTTTTTTTTCGTCGAGAAAAAAACTTGGAAACCTTTAATAATATAAAAAATAACGTTTTTTATACCCTTCACCACAGGTGGTGTAATTTCTATAATATTGATGTTAGACCCTATAAAGTATGTATATATATTCTGGGTCCTTATGAGGAGCGAAGTTCATTTAACGATGTCCGTTGAAATGGATTTTCCGAAGACCCCATATATGATGGGGGCCAGGTTATTATACATTTATGTCACATATGGTCCGGAATTGTTTGCTATTGAAATTCAGCAAGATCGGTCCACAAATGGCTGAGATATGAGTAAAACCCCACGACTGCCTCAAATTTTTTCCTTTAAAGGTGCAATTAGACGTGACATTACATTACCATACCAACACTGTATTACCAAAACGACATAAACATACCATACAAACCAATTCAATTAGGTTTCTACGGACTTGCAGTGGCTATGGTAATAGAGTGTTGGTAATGTGGTTTTTGTTGTTATTTTTTTATACCCTTCACTACAAGTGGTGGATTTTATTTGTAATGTGTTTAATTTTAATCATCCACACACACATTAGTGGATGTATGTGATATCATAGACTCAATATATTTGAATTTAACACTTATTCAGTAAAAGCATTCGTAGCCGAGTTGATAAGTTCTCTCCTGAGACTGATGATATTGCCAGTTCGAATCGCAAAAAGAATTGTTTTCATTTTTTTTTTTTATTTAATTTTTGTATGTTTTAAAAAACGATTTTAAGATTATAAAACGAATTTCAAACATCAACTTTGGCAAAAGGGGAAACGGGCTTAGGTTCATATATAATTTTTTTGTTTTTTTTTATATTCTTCGGCATGGCGAAATGAAAAGTTGGCGTGGCTCAATAAATATTTATTGATACCTATCTAAAGAACGTTATTAATGTATATAACTTTTTGTTCTTATCTCATCAAGGTGAAGGGTATATAAGATTCGGCATAGCCGAATATAGCACTCTTACTTCTTAATCATTTAAATTTGATATTTCACATTATCTATGTATTCGTGTCATTTCGACAAAGCATCTTAATGGCCAATTTTCAGGATTAATATTAAAACACATTTATGTTTAAAATCGTTTGCAAAAAAATTTACTTGTTTTTTGATATATTTTTTTGTATTTAGTGGTACTACCATACTTTTATCTTAATTAAATAAGACTTTTCAAATAAAACTCAAAAAATCAATCTGTATTAAAATACGATTTAAGTTTATATGATAATTTACTTAATATAGATTTAAATACTATCCTAAAAATTGGACCTAAGTCAAATTTAAAAAGTTGAAAAAAATTGTGGAATTACGAATTTTCATGCAAAAAACCTTTTCGTTTACGTTTTTAAAAGTTTGTGTTAAGCCTGCTACTCTGTTCAACATTTCACGTGAAATTCTGTCAAAACTCATATGAAAAAAACATGTGCGGAATATCTATGAAATAATGTTGATAGAGTTGTACTCTGTTTATTTTGTGAAAAAGTTCCGAAATGTTTCTGGCAACATTTTTTCACAACTGCTAAAAAACTACTAAAACATTTTTTTCACCGCGTTTTTTTTTAATTTTTTGGCTATCGTATCTCGACATAAGATGTTTTTTTTGCAAAATGCAACAGATATATAAAAATTAATGTTTGTTGGTATGTTTGTTTCAAGTCTGTAGATAGATAAACAGCTGGACCGCATTTCTTGAAATTTTCATAGCGTCTTCCGGTATGTCTGGAAGGAAACATCTCTTTTGAAATTGCAAATAGGCGAGGGAGGTGTCACGCCCAATTAAAGAATAAGTATTTAAAGTTGTTTATCTCGGGAACTAATAAACCAAGAGTCTTCGAATTAAGTTCGATCAACTTTGACATCCACACGAACATTTAGGTTAAAAATGGGCGAACTTGCAAAAGTAGGTGTGGCATTTCCCACATAAAATAAATACTGAAATTCGTATGTCTGCAAAACGATAACAGTTAGAGTATCCAAATTTGCCAGAGCAACTTTGACATCTTTATGATTATTTGCATAACTAGCAATAATGAGCGTGGCACTTCCCATATGAATTAAATACTTAAATTCGTATATATGCGAAACTATAACAGCTAAATTCATTGACATCCATATGAACATTTAGGGAAAAAATGGGTGCGCTAAGAAAAGTGGGCGTGGCTTTTCCCTAATGAATGAAATAATACAATGAGTATATTTGGAAAACTATAACAGCTAGAATCCTGAATTTTTGTAGATACAGTAGATACAGCATCCATACAAATATTTTGGACAAAAATTGGCGAACTAGCAATAGTGGGCGTGTAACTTTCTATATGAAGTAAATCTGTGAACTAGAGCCACCAATTTTTGTACGAGCAACTTTAATATCAATATGAATATATAAGGCAAAAATAGGCGAATCACTAATTGTGGGCGTGGCACCTCCTGTACAAACTAAATAATAAAATTCTTATATAATTGGAAACTATAGCATAAACCGTGGACTCATAAAAAAGTTGTATTAGCACACAAAAAGACAGTTTTATTTCAAGTTATTTAGTATTTCTTGTAATAAAATTGGATAATTCTTCTTTTCGGGATGGCGTAATCGTTATTTCTATCATTTTTAAAAAACTGAAGCAACAACAAAATCGTTATTCAAGAAACAAACGTGAAAGCCCGAACTTGATACTCAATTGGAATAGAATAATTGACGATGTTTCGGGTGATATTATCAAGTCGTGCTTTTCTAATTCTGTTCTTTCTAATTTTTAAGAGATCAGTTCGAAATACGAATTAAAAAGTAAATTAAAAAGGAATGCATAAATTCCAATACAATTCACTTAAGATTTTTTTTTATTGCAAATCAATACAAAACTCTTTCAAATAATATTTAATCAAAAATGCCTTTCTTTTTTTAAAACTTTTTTAAATAGCAGTCACCCACCTGCTGTGTTTTGGATGATACAACATTTTTGATATTAATCTCCTTGCCGCAACTCCTTTCATTAAAGCAATATGCAGTAACATGCCTTCGCCTTTATCTCGGCATTGTTTTAATTGACATTTTCCACCTTTTCCTATAAATACCTACACAAATAGTTACAAAATAAAAGTAATAACATGTGATAGCAAAGAAAACTACTTAAGAATTTATTGAACTACAAAATCTCTATGGGAATGTTTTCTTTACAATTGCAAAATCTACAAAAGAGAAGAAAGTGGGAAAACTACAATATAATGGAAATTATTATTACGCAATATGATGTTTTTTCATCTTAAAAGCAGAGTACAAAAAAAGGTACGTAAGAGAACAAAAGAAAATTAACATTATGAACTACCGGCAACCATAAATCCTTAAAAATAATACTTCAAAATTAAAAGAATGACACAACAAGCAATTACTTATGTATTGACAAACTACAAATACGAGTATGAGTACTTACTTTTTGGTATGTATGTGTGTCGAATAAAGTACCAGAAAATAAAATGGCAACCTTTTAAAAATATTTTTAGCAAAGTGTAGTTGAAAACTTATAAGAGAGTTAAAAAAGAAAACCAAAGTACGTAGAAATGGCACAGTGGTTTGATATGAGAATACTTTTCTAAATATTTTGACTGTCTTTTATTATGTGCATTAGAGTGGCCCTTCAATCTCTTACATTACAAAACATTGTGGGCCAGGCAGTTAATCAGTGATGCCAACTTTTGGGACACTAAACGCGTGAAGACATATGAAAAAACGGTATTAAAAGTGCTTAATTGAAACAAAGGACAAAGGACTACTACATTTCCAGGCGATATTTTTCAAAAAAGCTCAAAAAGGGCTAACATATATATTTTTTATAAACATTAACACTATTAAACAAAACAATTTATTAGAAACTAGAATTAAGTATGGGATCTTTTAATACATATATTATTTTTTGACTTACTATAAAAGTATTTCGCATAGTTATACTAGAAACTGGGATAGTTACTCTAAAAGGAAAAATCAATCTATTCGTACTTAAATCAAGCTAAAGCGGTATCAAAGGAACGGTAAGTACGGATTTCCTTAAATCAAGTACAGAATACTTGATTGAAGTACAAAACGGGATTGAGATAAAAGTTAATCTCAAACTGTGCTTGATTCAAGAATTTCTAAGTTGGTTTAATCCCAAAATTGTACTTGAGCTAATGCGAAAGTTAGATTGGTTCTAACCTAAACACTTACGCCAAAGAACCAGAGACAGAGAGAATATGGCCCCAAAAAAAATTTAAATTGACCCCAAACTTGGGGCTTTTTTTATAATGCAATGACCACATTTATTTAATAAAAAATTTCCCCCAAAAAATAAAATTAAATATGACCCTAAATTTTCATTAGGAAAAAATCCTCAAAATTTTTAATGAATTTTAAACACCCCCTCCTCAAAAAAAAAAAAACACAAAAACAGTTACATGTAGTCTTCTGCAGGCCGAAACTTAAATTGTCAAATTCAAAATTCCGATTTCGAAATCCGAATAAATATTCAGTTTTAGTTTCAAAAATCGCACGATAGATAGCATGGTTGAGCCATCGGCCGGTCGCGAGGATAATATCCTCTATGGGATTACGAACACTGGCTTTGCTACCTAAAGCATCTCTACATAGCAAGGAAGGATTTTCTCTACTTTGGTATAAGAATTTAAGTATTTTTGATACTTTCCCTAGAAATTTTAACATAAACTGCTTATTTCACGATGTCATTCGAACGAAAGCGCTTTAAATTTTATAAAATTCATTTAACCACCAATATTTCAAAAATAAGGAACTTTTTCTTTTGGGTACACTTACTCTGTTTATGATTCTTGATACGTTTGTTTATGATTTTTGATACGTTATTTCTGATACGTAGCAATTTTTGATCTTCGATCAATCTTTTTTCTCTTCGCTATTTTTCGAATAACTAAGAAACTCTTTTGTGAACAGGGCTGCTAGAAAAATTTGTGAGGAAATCGTCAATTTCCTAAGAAAAAATAAGAAAATCGTCTTTCACGTCGGACAACTTAAAATTTAGTTCTTTTTTTAACAATTTTTGTTCGATTTTTATAAAAAAAGACATTCAAACAAAAACATAATTACTTCATACCCAGCTAGCATTTTCAATCGTGTAAGAGATACTGGGAGTCTCATGAACAGCGTCTTTGAATGTCGATGACCGCATTTTTAGTCGTAGAAGATTCCTGACACGGGAAAAACTGTAACACGGCTGAGATTCTTCCATAGCACAGCGAAAGACGCTCCTTCAATCGTTGTTGGAATCACTTAAGACTTGGGTAAAGATTATCTAACGCGTCTTTCATGTCAAAAATCGTGAGAGACTCATGTAGATATTATCTTACTACTCGTGAAATGTTCACCGTATAATTTTTAAAAATATGATTTATACAGAGAGTCGTAAAAGGTTCATTCGATGATGGTTTGACGACGAAAGATAAACAAAGTATAACATTGTTGTTTTTGTACTCTGAAAATAATTAAAGATTTTCTTAAGACTTGCATATTGCAGCCTTTCCTAAACAAAAGCGGCACGCGTTTTCTAGTTTTTGAATAGAGCGGCCTTTGCAATTTTACAGCTCGTTTAATAGTGAAGTTTCCCGCTATTTCTAATTAATAATGTCAGTTTAGCAATTTTTAGGTCAATCTAGCGTTTTAATCTTTTTTTTTTTATTTATAATTTGTGGGTTTTATTAAACTTGAAAGCTATTACTACTGTTCGTGATACAACGTTGACGCTCTTGCTTTGGTATGGTAAAAGCTAAGCGAAAGAAAACGTTCCGCCTTCCGTTCTTGTTAAGGTACTGCTTTTAAACATTCCAAGATTAAAAAACGAAAGTGTTAGAAAATTTTATGTTTTATTCAGACTTTGGAGACTAAAAAAAATCGTAATTTTTTAGAAAAAAATCAGCAAATCGGCACTTTGCTAATTTCAGAACAAAAAATCGTCAAAATAGCGATAAATCGTCAAATCTGGCAGCCCTGTCTGTGAACGGTTAAAACCTTTTAAAAGATTGGCTAACTCAGTAGAAAAAACATTGCAGTTTCTCGTTTACGAAATATATTTTAATTTTCAACTTATTTGAATACTAGATTCTGTAAACTTGTGTACTAACACATGCTGAAATAAAGGGTGATTTTTTAAGAGCTATAGGAAAGTTAAAAATAAACACATAAAATTTAGAAAAATGCATGAAATCTTTATTTGAATCGATAGTACGGTCCATATAATTTAATGTTTGAAGATTATTTCATGCAAATGTTGACCGTGACTGCGCCTCAAATGGTCCATCCGCTTAGTCCAATTTTGGCATACTCTTTCCAACATTTCGGCCAGTATGTCATGAATAAATGCTTCAATGTTGTCTTCCAATGCGTCAATTGAAGCGGGCATGTGTGTATAGACATGAGCTTTAACACAGCCCCACAAAAAATAGTCTAAAGGCGTTTAATCGCACGATCTAGGCGGCCAATTGACCGGTCCCAAACGTGAAATAAGATTTTCACCGAACTCGCCTCTCAATAAGTCCATTGTTAAGCGTGCTGTGTGGCATGTGGCACGGTCTTGTTGAAACCATATGTTATGCAAGTCAAGCTCTTGCATTTTTGGCAAAATAAAGTTGGATATCATCTCACGGTAGCGCTCACCATTCACAGTTACGTTACGATTCGCATCATCTTTGAAGAAGTGCGGTCCAATGATGCCACCAGCCCATAAACCGCACCAAACTGTGACTCTGGATGCATTGGTAGCTCTTGCAGTACCCATTGAGCCAAAAATGAGCTTCGTCGCAGAACACAATATTTCGATAAAAAAGTGGATCGCATTTTGATAATAAAGTTCAATAATGTGCAAGGGTTGTTCTTTTGTAAGACAATTCATGGTTAAATTATAGACCAAACTGAAGATGTTTGACAGTGAAACATAACACGAAACGTGCGTCAGCTGTTGCCAAAAAGATAATAGCTAAAAAATCACCCGATAGTTCCTTTCAAACCACTTGTATTTATTTCTCGGGAGCTTAGTGCTGTTCCAAAGTTGTTGTTGGGTTTGCACTCTTGCAATTGTTATTTAAGTTAACGTTTGTGGGACCTTCAAGTTAGATTTGGCAAAAAAGGGGAGGGATGATTTTCATTTACAGCCAATCTATAATAAAGAGTGTAATTATTATTACTCGCAGAGTAATTATAATACAACTAAGGGAACAACTACAAAGAGAATTAGTTTTCGTATTTGGATACAGAGCTGGATCTCGGGCTAAAGGCCCAAGCATAATGTGCTTAAGTTGGCTTAAGCAAATGTGCGAAAACATGTAAATTGTATGAGGCAAACCATATTGAACTTAAGGAAACTTTTTGCTTAGCTTAATGAAACTGTCATTTGCTTAAGCAAGGTGCGAATCTAATCGCACATTCCGTACGGAATCAAATGTTTTTTTGTTTCGTTTTAGTTTTTTTAAATACATTTAAGAGACTTTTTGTTAATTTTTGACAGTAGGTTAAGCACGATTATGCATATTATGGTTGGGCCTTAATGCTCACCTCTTTCTAAGTTCACCGTTGAAATAATGATCAAGGTAAGTAGGGTTTTAGTTAATAATTCACGGTTTACTAAACAATTAATTCATGCGGTTGTTTTAGGTTTAACGCTAGGTTAGTATAAACTTTAAGGTAAGTACTAGTAGTTAATGTAATTTAACTTTCGGTAACTTGGTAGTTATAAGTTGAAGTGAGTATAAGTTTTCTGTAAATTTAACTTTTATGTAAAAATAACTTTAGGCTAACCACGGATGCAAGTTAAAGTTGGGGGATCAAAAAAGTTGTTAATTGCGCAACGTACAAAGGGCAAGTTAGTTGTAACGCGAAGTTAAACAAAATGGATGATTTGCAATTTCCCAATCGGGTGATAATTTCCCTTTAGTTTTACTTTTATCGAGTACTAAATGTACCCTACAAGAAGAGAATGAAAATGATAGAATAAATTGATCGAAATCAAGTGATCTGTCATTTCTTTCTATCGTTTTCCTAACACCAGCGTGAAAAAAGTGACTACTCGCTCATTCACTTCTTGTAGGGTAGTGATGACAAATTTAGTGCTGCCCGTTTTTAGTCAGTAATTTATTCAAATACTTAAATAATGTAGTTACTACAATACTTATATTAATATGTAATACAATACTTAATATAAAAATTATAATTCGTAACTTGATGTTGATTATAATTTGAGGGTTCAATCTTCATTGAACACCACTGTTTCGCAAATATATTTAAGTCTTTCTTACACATATGCCTGTAACCATTATCCTTTTGCAATTTTACGCTAATAATCAGTGTGTATGTGTGTGTGTGTGTATGTATGTTATAAATACTAGTCAGTCAAAATATAACAATAAGGATTAAATAACATTTTGTACGCATCTTATAAATACGAACAGGACATGTTTTGTTCTCTATGGCCACTAGATTCCACTACTCAAACACACACAAACACTCATACTCCAAGATTTATTTCGTTGACGTCTTCTAATGGCGACGAAGCGTAAAATCATGCTTGTTGTTGTTGTTGTTGCTGCTGCTGTTGCCTGTTGTATCTAAAATCTTTTTCTTTTCAATAAAATTTTTCTTGATTTTTTTACAATTGCTTCTTTTTTTTGCAAATCCTTGAAATCTGTTCCACACATTGAGTGACTCTAGTAAGTGCGAGTATGTGATTATTTACGTATATTCTGCTTTCACTATTTAACTGTGTGTTTGTCTGTCTGTCTGTCTGTCTTTTGCTGTAGTATAGAATTCTGTTCGTATTGTTTTGTTTGGTTTAAGAACTCATTGTTGTCTATTTGATTTATATCTGTGTGACAAGTTGGTTTCGAAAACATTTTGCGAATAATCTAAATGTATTCAACACTAGATTAGCTACAAAAACCTTATAAATACTTAAGACTGAGTGTTTTCTTGGTTTTTAGTCTATTTTATATGATGTAAAGTATGAATTACGTTTGAATGAGTTGCTTTTGTTTAAAAATATTTCATATAATTTAGAGACAAATACTTTTATTGTTCTTGAAATCATGTTGAAGGAAAAGAAATTGTAATTTCTGTATTATTTAGGCCATTTACTTCCCTCGCTTTATCATCTTATGGGTTAAGATATTTGCTCATACGTATTGTTTTTCGTCATACGTTATACAGTGCAAATGTGACCTCAAACCAGGTCCTTTAAATGATAGAAAATACTAAAAGCATTGTCATTATTTGTAGTTTTTTCAAATTCTTGTAAACGAATACTTTCATATTATGACTGCTCTAAACACACTTTTCTACACAGAACCAAATTTCTTAGTTTATATTGAACAAAAACTGTTTCATATCCTTGAGGGTAAAAATGTGACATTAAGTGCCGGTTCACATACGCCAAGTTTGACTCGACAAGTCTTGAGTTTTTAGAAGAGAGGGGAAAATAAATGGCATTTTCTTTTCCCTTATACGTTTCAGATGAACATATGTATATCAAATAAGCAAACGGAAAAAACTAGCAGCAGAATATAATCTGCATAAAATTTCTTTTCAAAACGGTATAACATTTATATAAAGGGTGGTTAAATTGTAAGGGCCGATGTTGAATGTGAACCACACCTAAACGCCAAGTTTTTTTCCGAATTTTATTTGACATTTCTCTATTTCAGACTTACTCAATTTGAACCATGGAGAGATACACAATCCAACAACGTGTTTAAGTTATCCAGACTTATTATGAAAATGGATGATAAATTTCGAAGAAAATCATCTTCAGTGATGAGGCACATTTTCACCTCAGTGGATTTGTCGATAAGCAGAATTTCCGCATTTGGGCGAATAATAATCCAAGAGTGATTGTCGAAAAACCAATGCACCCACAAAGAGTGACTGTTTGGTGCGGTTTATGGGCTGGCGGCATCATCGGGCCGTATTTTTTCCAAAATGAGGCCGGTCAGGCAGTTACTGTGAATGGTGTTCGCTATCGTGAGAATTGGCCCGAATTGGAAGATATGGATGTGGACGATATGTGGTTTCAGCAGGACGGTGCCACTTGCCACACAGCTAACGAAACAATGGCTCTTTTGCGCAACAAATTCAATGGCCGTGTTATCTCACGTAATGGCGATGTCAATTGGCCGCCAAGATCATGTGATTTGACACCGTTGGACTTTTTTCTTTGGGGTTATTTGAAAGAAAAGGTGTACGTCGATAAGCCAGCAACAATTCAAGAGCTAAAGGATGAGATAATTCAGCACATTAACGGCATAGAACCTCCATTATGCCTCAGGGTCATCGAAAATTTGGACCATCGGATGGAGGTGTGCCGCCGTGGTCGCGGTGCCCATTTGGCCGATATTTTGTTCCATACATAATTGAGTAATACCAATATATCATAATAAAATAAAATTACAATAATTTCCTAAATAGTTTGTGTTTTATTCAACATCAACATCGGCCCTTGAAATTTAACCACCCTTTATTAAAAAGTAAAGCATATTTGGGGGATTCACAAGGTGTCATAAAGTCTTAAGTCTTAAAATAATAACATGAAAAAAACGACTGTTGTGAACAACCCTTCATAATTTAGTGTGCTATTTTGAATTTAAATCAGCCGATTTAAAATAAATATGAAAAATAAATATTTACCTAACATCAAAATTAATTCTAATCCATGAATTAATAAATTAAATTTGATCTCACTTGACTCTTTTTCAGACGCAAATCACAAATAAATTTTATTTTGCTTGTTTACCAAACAACAGAGTCGTAAGCCGATATAATTTGACGCCGCAAGTGTTTTGTTGCAAAAATTGCTAGCCGCAGGTTAAATTCGGATATTGGCCGGATAAAACTATACCATCAACGGCGACGGCTACAAAAACTAATGCGGCTCTGCTCAGCCGCTCAGCGCAGGTCTCTTCTGATTAATTACGACACCAAAATAAACATAACAAGCAAAGTTCTTTTTATTTAAGACACTTTTTGTTAACAAAGCAACAACAATGTTTTTACTCCATTGTAAAATGTTAGAACATTATGACAATATAACATGATAGCACACCTTGTTAATAGCCCAATTATATTTGAATATGTTGTATTTTCATTTCCATAAGTCATTGTAGTAAAAAAAGTGAATTCGATCACAGTTTTCGATTATTTTTATTAACAAAATATCAAAAATAGTTTAAATTTTTATATTTTGGGTCTTCGCTTTAAAATAATACAAGTTTACTAATTATGAGGCGGTCGTGCTCTACGATAGACCATAGGTCACCGTCTCCTAATGTGTCTACGTTACCTGGCTGTTGATATTCTCACCCCGTTGATTCAATGAAGAAATAGAGCCTGTTCAAATCAACGTCAGAGAGACGGATTTTTCGCTGATGATTCTTTGATCAAACAGTTTGAGGCTTTAGGCGTTTTTCCCAATCGGCTAGTGGCCAGTTATAACCGCAATTAGGTTTCTTAAGTGATATCTGGACAGCCTCATAGCGCGTCGTGTGCTGTTTTCATATATGATGGCAATGAGATGAAATTTGTGTGCAATAAGTTGCTTGCTCCTTGGGAGCGAAACTCGTATGTCATGAGTCGAACCGCTGCGAATTAATGTTGTTCCTTCATGTGGCAACGAATCAGCCATACAGTTTCCATATATACCCCAATGTCCCGCGACCCACTTAAGGGTAACCGCTTATGGTCTCGTTGTGTATTTGTATTTGTATTTGTATTTATTAATTTGATTTTCTAATACAACAAGACACAATATCTTATAAATTACAGCATTAGAATCAGACAAGTTGAAGTATATGTTGATAAAAAATATTTTCTAAAAAATACATAGGTTATATTTAAATTTAAATAGAGTAAAATAAATAAAGTATATAAGTATATAAAAATTAAAATAAATAAAAAAACAAAGTTTACATTTAAAACATAAAAAAAACAAAATTTTCCCAAAAATTTACGAAAAATATTCCCTCAATAATTTTCTAAATCTTATAGCGTTGCTAGTGGTTTGCAAATCATTTGGAAGTTGATTCCAGAGACGTATGCTTAATATGAAGTATTGGCACTCAGAAGCATGGTCACGGTGACGAAGTTGTATTAATTTTTTCCCTCTACATGATCTAGAAAACTGCAGACGTTCGTAAAGATATTTTGGCTCCTTTGTCGTTATTATTTTGTGAAGTAATATTAAGTTTTTGAATTGAAGATAGTTTGAAAATGACATATTGAATAAACTACAAGAGTGCAGCGATATATGATCAAATCTTTTTAAAGAGAATATGTAACGGATGATATTGTTATATGTTACGGTCAGCCTTCTCATATCATTTTTGTTACAACCAGTAAAAATTTCAGATGAGTATAAAAGTGTCGGCAGAAGATATGTTTTTGCAAGTAATATTCTCACTTGCAGAGGTGTCCTCTAGAGACATCCAGTATTCTCGGACAAATTTCGATGTGATGAACACACTCTCCAGGGCTCTTATTTCTTATTAGGTCATCATAATGAGCCATACTTAGCCAAGATACTTACGGTGAAGCCAGGATCAAAGATTGGCTCAGGTTATCTCGCAACTCAACGCCCGTTTGCCAATTTATATCAAACAGGATTCTTAGTCCTGCCGCTGCTTTTGCAGCCAACTTCGTCCAGGTGTAGTATCATGAATGTCTCGTAGACGATTTGGCACTAAGAATATTCCGAAAAGAAGTTTGTGCCATGTGAAATTATGCACCGATTCTCCCCCTTTTTAAAGAGTTTGCCCTTATGACAATTGAAACGTTTTAACCAAATTTCATAAAATTTTCTTGGACGGCAACCGTTAGATCGACTCAGAAAGTGATCGGTATTATTAAAGTTGGGTCTAAAACCATTATTTTTATATGTTACACCGAGCAGCACAAACGCATAATATCCTCTCCATTATTGTGCTGTAGGCATAAAAATGTCAATGTGTAGACCCGAATGAAAGAAAAGAGAATTTCAAAAAACTCAAAACTAAAACTTTCATAATCTAAAGCCAGACCAGGAAAATTTCTTTGAAAATAACTTAATCTTTTCGTTCATATTTTAAGATAAAGATTTTCTTCAAAATTTTTGAAATTGAATTAAAAAATTAAATTTTTAAAACGATAATTTTCTTAAAATGTACTTAAAGAATGCCCAAACATTTTTTGTGGAAAAAGTTTGGTTGAACTTATCAAAAACTTTTCAACATAAATAACAAGTTATGTCAATTTCGTAAAAATCTGATCAAATAAAAAAGTCAGATTAAAGAAATTTCTTGAATATTACAAATTTACTTAAATGTAAATTTTTATTTTAAAATTCTGAACAAAAATTTGTGTTCAATATAATATTAAATAAATGATTAAATGATGAACTGATTTTAACGTATTTACCTACCATTTTTTGTTCAGTGTACATCTTTATACTCCTAACAATCATTTGGGTTAAATCTTTTTAATCTTTCGAAAAATTGTAAGAGTAAATAAAGGTTTTGTCTTTTTCACTACTTGTTGTGTTTACACGCACAACTAAAGAATTTTGCGACTCTTACAAATCTGCTCACAATGAAATTTAAGATTTGTTTTGTGTTTACATTATCCAGCCTGCCTGCCTTTCTTCCTACATATTTCCTTGTTATTATCCTGGTTAACATGTAGTTTGTCTTTCTATTGTGTTGTTGTTTTTTTTTTTAAGAAGTAGTGATTACTTTGGGTGTATTTCACATTTTGTTTTGTTTAATTGTAATGAGCTTGTTAGTCAAATAGTTTGGATTTCATTTCGTTGTTTTGCAAAGATCAGGTATCAGTCAGGACGAATGTGGATGACGACAATGATAATTGTGTTTTGAAGTGAGTAAGTGGGGCGGGGGTATTTATAAAGAATTTTATTATGATTTTGTCATAGTCTTCTATAAATGTTAAAAAGGGGTTTGTATCTAACAAACATACTGAGGCTGCATAGTTGCGATTATTAGGAAATAAAAGAATAAACCATTTTTTTTTTTTTGCTAAATACTTAGATTTGTGAATAACTCTAGGAAAATGTTGCAATTAACATTTTTTCAAATCAACGTTTTTTTTTATTTAAAGATTTTTTAATGCCGGTGTTCACTTAAAGAAAACATTTTTCCTATTTGGTTACTTAAAAAAAAACACCTTAAAACATATAATGGTTACTATAACTATGCGTTTATTTATAACATGGTTAAATTAGTCCTTAATTATAAAGTCACAATCATATTACGTTTGCCACAAAGCATGTTATGGGTAATTAAATGAAAACCAGGTACCGTAACTGTTATGACTTTTATCGAAAAAGTCAAGAAAAAAAAGTTCTTTTTTAACTTTTATTTTTTAAGGCAGAAATAAAAGTTATTTCTTAACTTTAATTTTTTAAGGCAAAAATTAAAAGTTTTTTTTGACTTTTATTATTATGTATACTCAAAAAATAAAAGTAATTTTTTAACTTTTAATTTTTTAAGGCAAAAATAAAAGACTTGAATTAAGTATTGCATAGTAATACGCTAGTTTTATTGCCTTTAATTTATAGGTAATAATAATTGATGTATGTATATTACAGAAGTCTATACAAATTTTTGTTATTATTATTATTATTATTATTATTATTATTATTATTATTATTATTATTATTATTATTATTATTATTATTATTATTATTATGATTATTATTATTATTATTATTATTATTATATTTGTTCAGCTGTTTAATTTTACCATCAAAATTGATTCTAAGTTTTCTTCACATAAATTATATTTCAAATACTCTCGTTTCGACCGCTTTTCATGTTCATTTAATATTTCTCTATGGTTTTTATTCAAATGTCTTTTCATATTAGTTACATAACTCACAATAATATATTTGTTACAAACCTTACATTTCCCTCTTAAACCTTCGAAAATAAGAAAGTCGTGCACATACAAATTTCGTTTTCCACCCATTGAAAATAAGAAAATAACACTACCATCTCCTATGATTTCTAATTCGCGATTGAACGTTATAATTTGTTATCAGTTCAACAATTCTATATTAAACTCACAAATGTTGAAAGGAATATACTGAAAGAATTAAAAGTGATGCAGTTAGTACAACAATTATTAATAACAAAATAAGAGAATTATGTTTTGCAATGCTCTTGAAATTGTGATAAGGGATGTTTTATCATTTATAGCATTGAAAGCAATAAAACTAGCGTATTACTATGCAATATTTAATTCATGACTTTTACTTTTGCCTTAAAATATTTAAAGTTAAAAAATAACTTTTATTTTTTGAGTAAAATAATAACAGTCAAAAATAACTTTTAATTTTGACCTTAAAAAATATAAGTCAAAATTAAAAGTTATTTTATGACTTTTATCGAAAAAGGCACAAATTTAAAAGTCATACAAAAATTTGCATGTACATCACCTATGTATCATAATGATAAGAACCAAAATTTGCTACGATCATTTATTATGTGTGCTTTTTTGATGTAAATTTTACCGATATCGGTGAAATCTAATTTTTAGTGAAGTCGACCATATATTCAAAGAGGCATTTATGTACCAACCAAAGTTTAAAAAAAAGTTAAAATATTTATACAATTTCCCTTCATTAACGCATTTCGGGGGAATACCCTTTATTACAACCCTTTAACAGCCAATTTTTTGGGTTTGATTTTAAATCACATTTACATTTAAAATGGTTTTAAATACAAAATTCTGTTTTTAACTGAGCACTTAAATGAAATTTATGGGTCGATTACGGATGGCAACTCAACTTCCTTTCAGATGCAGCAGCAAAATCAGGCAACACCGCTCATGTTAAAATGTATACAAATTTTTTTTTTTTTATAATTTAACATGCTGATTTCGCTGCTGGCAACTCAACTTCAGTTCAGTTGGCATCCGTAATCGAGCCATTAATTCATCAATATGCTACATTTAAATTCAATGTTATGGTGATTTCTATTCTGAGAAAAAAATGCTACAGTATATGCATGTAACACTTTTTCATGTTACCTTTAATCACTCGAAGTATTACATGTTGTACAACTTCAATCGAACAGAGTTAGCTGCCTTTATTTACAACTATTACACTTTTATTATTAATGTAGTTCATTAGCGATTTTTAAAACTATTCGACTATTTGCTGCACACTTACTTTACGGTTTGGAAACAGACATTGACATCACTTATTGCTTGAACAAATTTAAAACGATAATAAATACATAGAATTTTCCACCAAAATAAAAAAACGATTTAATTCAAAATGGAGTATGCCGTCGAAGAATATTTAGATGTAGAATTCTTTTGACAAAACTTTTAAACTATTATGACAAACAAAATAAAATATTGGTTGTACAAACAAAGTAGTAAGTACCAAAGTTGTAAAACAGGGCAGTATGAACCCTTAAGTAAAAGTAAGGGTAAAACATGTAACATGTTTTGCATGTTTTTCATCAACATTTGCACAAAAGAACTTGAAAATTTTTCCCACAGTTGTATTTTTTGTACAAACGAACAAGACTGTACTGAAATCCATTACTTTTTCTACTTTTTTGTTCTTCATAAACCAGTTAAAGGATTGGTTCTTCTTTTACTGGTCATGAGTTCTTTCTTTTTGTACTTGTTCTATTTTCACAAATCCCAGGACTAGTCCGTTGGACCAATTGTCACAAATTTCCCGCAGGGACCTTACACATACAACCGCTTGCGGTCTTTTAGACACAAAGCTTGAACCCCTGTTTCAAAGTTTTTTGAAACAAAACTTTAACAGATAAATTATTTTTTTAAGACTTTCTTCGTTCTAGTTTCGTTCCTGCAGACAAGCGTAGAGCTTCGCGGGATTAGCTTAGGGAATTTAAAAAAAAAAAATTTGCAATCGAAATCGATGGTTTTTTTTTGATACTACAAAAACAAAACTAAAACATTGCAATCCTAAAAACGCTTGATGTTCAATATATATGTAAATCACAGGTTGAATTAGCTGTCAGCCTTAGAAAAAATCAGGACTTACAGCAACCGACCCGCGTCGGTCTTACAGACGGAATATTACTGAATATGGAGGGCTTTTAAATAAAACTTGCTATAAATCCGGCAGCCAACAGCAACTCAAAGCATATCGTTGGTCTCTAAGACCAACGTTCTAAAATAGGAAAGTTAATGAAATAAGACTTTTTTTTTAAATAACTCTGAAAAAATTAAACTGTATTTAAATACGATTTAAGTTTATATGAAAATTATCCTTACAATATATATATATATATATGTCCTTTATTTATTTAAATACAATATAGATACAGCGATGTAACATAAAATACTTAAATAAATTGTTCACGAAGAACATAGGGCGTCAAATTTGTTGCCGTTTCTGTAATCATACGAGTTTAGGAAGATTGACTGATTAGGCCAAAGCCTCCGATCCTAGAGTTGGGGCTGCCAACACCGCTAGGCCGGTTTAATACAGGTGAGTTTCAGTGACTAAATGTTATCAGTTGTCACCTATTTTCCTGAAACGCATCGGCGTAAGCCTGCAATCAGGATACTCAGTTCTGTACGCCTTCTCACTTTAGCTGTCATCAGACGGGTGCCTGAATAACATTTCCAGGGAACACTTGGTCTAAGACCGGAAGTTGTGAGATGCTTGGGAATTTCAGACAAAGGAATCGCTTCTTGCTATCCCCAAGTGGATAGCAGACAGAGAGCTTTCAACCTCTGTGAAAGACCCCGTCCCCCAATCCTTAAAATTGGACATACCCTAAAATCATTTAACCCTTTAACCACTGAAAATCAAATACGAATTATTTGTTTTCAATAATTTAGATTTTAGGGTGCATATTGAAATATATTGAATATTGAAAACATAAATTTGAAGTCCGTTTGATGAAAAAATACTTTTTAAACGCAGTAGGTAAGAAAAACGTAAGACGGTCATGGGTAAAAACATATGAAATCAACCAATGAGTTGACCGCACCGATTTCGAATTGGATGAAATTTGGTACGAAGGGAAAGTTAAACATAATAATAGCGTTTGCCAACTTTCAGTGTCTTAGCTCTCCTACTTTCAGAATTATGGCCATTCCAAGTTGGAAGAAATCAATAAAAATGCACTCAGATGCCTTAATACAATTTTTAATATCTCGAAAAGTATTCATTGTACGTTAATAATAAAGGGCGCATTTTACAGACAAAAACATGCGCCATTCCAAAAAATTTTTTTTTTAATTTTCGATAAAGGATAAAAAAGGATAAAAAAGGACTAAAATTTCGAAAGGATATATCTCGAAAATCAATATTTTTAAAAATTTCAAAAAAATATATGTTAATTCTTATTATGTTTTGTACAAGTCTGCCAAATTTCAATGTGGAGTCTTTATTACAACATGAGTTATTAAGAAAAAAGCAGGCGAAGGCTTATGTATTTCATGAAATGTACCAAAATACAAAAAGGTGACAAATTACAAAAAGAAGGACAAATCAAATGTAACGGAACTTTTTCGACTTTATTACCTAGGCGAAATATTTATTGCCTGTTCACACAAAAAATGTACAAATATTTTATGACCTGTGGCCGGCTTATTGGCAGTAGCAAATTCAGTCCCTATTTAAAAAACATTTTATGACCGGCGTTTATTTTTTTACCTGCAATCTATTTTTTTGTACCAAAAAAACAGTATAAATAGTTCAGAGACTCGAAGTCAAACTTCAGTTGAATACTAGATTTCATAAGTGCTAAACGTCAAAGTGTTATAGTGTTAAAGTGACTTGATCGTTTGAAAAGGAAAAAAAAGAGACTAAATATTTAAATAAATTATAATTATTGTCAATACAAAAAAGTCGTGCACAATTCATTCGGTTGTGGTATTTAAATAAAAAATATGCCATTCAATTCAACATTTTGCTGTAATCCTTTTAAAAAATCCGGTCACACTGGGTGCAATAAAAGTTTAAGACAAGTCCAAGAATGGATGCTACAGTATACTAAGGATAAAAACATTACGATCTCAAATAAAATTTGTGGGACATGTAGAATAAAATTTTCGCATGTGAAGAAATCTAATAAATCTAATTTGGAAGAAAGTTCAGACATAAACGAAAATGTAGATACTTTCGATGACATTGCGTCAGGCACGGAAGAAGATGACATTGCGTCAGACACGGAAGAAGTTGCTATTTCAAAATTAAACCAATCATTACCGTATCTGGAACAATCTCCGATAAAGAAGAAGAAGTTACATGAAAAACGGTACAGAGATGCAAAATTCAGGAAAATAAGTGATTCGATTCAAGACAAAATTTTCGACGGTTCAGCACAATCAACTTCGCATATGTGCCCACAATCCGAAATAATAGAACAATTAAAAGAAAAGTTTAAAACATTAACAAAAAATAGTGAGAAAATCCAACTGCTAACAATTTTACCAAAAAGCTGGACAATACATAAAATTGAGGAAGAATTCCTGGTTACAAACTATATCGCGCGAAAAGTTAAGCATTTGGTTGAAACAAAGGGTGTGATGAGTACGCCTAATGCAAAACTGGGAAGTCAAATTTCACCAGTGACAAGCAGTTTAGTAAAATCATTTTATGAATCCGATGAAGTCAGCAGGTGTAAATAAAAGACTTTTGCTTGGAAACTTAAGAGAAATGTACGCCTTATTCAAGGAACGACATGATGGAATAAAAATAGGTATTTCCAAGTTTTGCCAACTTCGTCCGAGGAATATAATTCTAGCAAATGCGAGTGGATCTCATAACGTGTGTGTTTGTACAAAGCATCAAAATGTGAAGCTGATGATTGATGCTATAAATTTAAAAAACTTAACTGCTGGTGTTCCGAATAATCAGCTTGAATGTTACAAAGATTGTTTGAAACAAATGACATGCATTCCATCTTCTTCAAAGTGTCACCTACGTAAATGTAACAAGTGTCCAGGAATTGAAAATTTAAAAGCAAAACTAAATCAATTACTAGAGCAAAATGATATAGATGAAATAACATATAAGCAATGGGTTAGTGTAGATAGGGATAATTTGGAGACGATGATTGGCCAAGCCGACGTTTTTGTGGATTCCCTGTGTGAAAAGCTTCAAATTCTTTTACCTCATTCATTCATTGCAAAACAGCAGGCAGCATATCTGAGCGAAAGAAAATCAAATTTGGAAGAAAATGAGTATATAGCAGTTTGCGATTTTTCAGAAAATGCTTCTTTTACTATTCAGGATGCAGTCCAGGGATTTCACTGGAACAACTCTCAGGCCACTTTATACCCAATTGCTATTTATTTTAAATCAGATGGAAAAACACAACATACAAACTTCATAATAATATCTGATTGTCTTGTACACGATTCTATAGCTGTTCACCTGTTCCATCGCCACCTGAATGTATTTTTGAGAAAAAAGTTTAAAACAACCCCGAAGAAAATCACGTATTTTTCAGACGGTAGTGCTGCCCAGTTTAAAAATAAAAAGAACTTTATCAATTTATGTTATCATATGAAAGATTTTGGATGTAATGCTGAGTGGCATTTTTTTGCAACAAGCCATGGAAAAGGCCCAAGTGACGGTCTTGCAGGTTCCGTAAAGAGAGAGGCACGTCGAGCTAGTTTACAGCGTCCATTACAAGGTCAAATAACTACTCCAAAACAATTATATGAATGGTGCCTGCAAAATCTTTTGAACTGTAATTTCAAGTTTTTAACTCTAAAAGACCACGAAGAAGAATCACGGTTCCTTCAAATTCCTCTAAAAGATTTGCGTACTATTCCTGGAACTCAAAAGCTGCATTCTATTGAACCTGTAGATAAAAAAAAAATTAAAGTCAAGCGTTACTCGGCAGATGCAGATTTTTTAATAGAAATCCTTCAGAAATAAATAAATATGCTGTAATAAAGTGTTTAATAATGATAATACATTATGTTGTACTTTTTATTAAAGGTTTAGCAATGGAGAAAAAGAGTTTAAGCAAAGAAAATTCGAAAAAGTTCCGTTACATTTGATTTGTCCTTCTTTTTGTAATTTGTCACCTTTTTGTATTTTGGTACATTTCATGAAATACATAAACCTTCGCCTGCTTTTTTCTTAATAACTCATGTTGTAATAAAGACTCCACATTGAAATTTGGCAGACTTGTACAAAACATAATAAGAATTAACATATATTTTTTTGAAATTTTTAAAAATATTGATTTTCGAGATATATCCTTTGGAAATTTTAGTCCTTTTTTTATCCTTTTTTATCCTTTATCGAAAATTAAAAAAAAAATTTTTTGGAATGGCGCATGTTTTTGTCTGTAAAATGCGCCCTTTATTATTAACGTACAATGAATACTTTTCGAGATATTAAAAATTGTGTTAAGGCATCTGAGTGCATTTTTATTGATTTTTGCCAACTTGGAATGACCATAATTCTGAAAGTTGGAAGGCTATATGTCTGAAAGTTGGCAAATATTATTGTGCCGATCCATAGATCATGTGTACAAAATCTTATCAAATTTGGAGGTGCTGAGGTCAGAAATGTTAAAATTTTCGGTTGATTTCATATGTTTTTACCCTCATAGTGGTTAAGAAAAAAAAAAATTAAAAATGCAGTACTATTTAAAACTATTTTTATTTAAATAAGTCCGAAAAAAGACTTAAAAATAACATAAAATTAATTACGCATCAATATGGTATTTTGTAATGCAGTTTTTCGCCAGAAGAAGGACGACCGATATTTCGATTTCCAGTAGAAATACACAGTTCCTTAGCAATTTGTAAGCGAAACTTTATTTTGTTTTTCTTAACCTACTTACAACTACAGTTAATGTTGAGAGAATTTCAACTAATTGTAGTGGGGAATGTAAGATGAGATAAACCCACTGTTTATTGTTGATGTGTTTTGTTTAAACTTTGATATTATTACAAGTAGAACTGTTGCTATAAGTCTTATACGCTTAACAGTTTTATTTGGTTTAATATCTTTAGTTTTTCCAAAATCTTTATGGATGAAGTTTCCTGATGATCTGGCCTAAGCAACCAGTGAAATGCGCATAGGAATAGCTTATCCCATCAACAATAAATTTCAAGTGTTTTTATCAATAAAAACTGGGAATTAAGCACGAATAACAAAATCTTTTGAAATTAAAATTTTGTATTCCCAAAAATTGAAATTACTTTTTGATAAGAAACTCGTCATAGTTAGTTCTTTTCCTTTTCGGTTGCTATCAGAGTTTTCTTTGTTTTCGTCATTGAGGCGTTACACAAAATTATTTACGTTACGTTACACAAAATTATTTTCGCCTTAGCCACTAACACCGTCTACAGACGGTGTTCACCAACAACTAAATATAAACGAGATTTATTGCTCATAAATCAAACTAATTAAAAAAATATCAATATAAATATATATAATACCTACCAGAAAAATTCCCAATTTGATTTAGTTGCTAGAAATATATTTTTTTAAAATTTTTATTTTCAGTATTGTGGTTATTTTGTTGAACTATTTATGGTTTTTAATCCAAATTTTTAATAATTTTAATTAGGCTTAAGTTCATTAAATTTAATTTCCATTAAATTATTTTTATGAAGAAAGGAATTTTACAACATGAAAATCAATTAAAATTGTTATTGATAATCTCTCATTATTGACCGTGGCCGGGGCTCGAACCCAGGCCGGCCGGTTACCATGACATGTTTCGATCGCAACCACTCGATCTCCTCAGATGGATTTGCCGTTTTACACTCGCAGCCATCGACGACTGCTTACGTCAATAGTCAAACATCAATCCTTAAACCAAAAAAAAGAACAAAAAATGTACTTTAGACTTCAGGAAAAATTCTTGACAAGAGTACGAAAAAACGGAAGTAAGGAAGAACATGTAAAATCAATTAAAATGGATAATCATTCAAAAAAGCAAACTTCGATCTACCAAAGGTTAAAATACAAATTGGTTTAAGGATTGATGTTTGACTATTGACGTCAGCAGTCGTCGATGGCTGCGAGTGTAAAACGGCAAATCCATCTGAGGAGCTCGAGTGGTTGCGATCGAAACATGTCATGGTAACCTGCCGGCCTGGGTTCGAGCCCCGGCCACGGTCAATAATGAGAGATTATCAATAACAATTTTAATTGATTTTCATGTTGTAAAATTCCTTTCTTCATAAAAATAATTTAATGGAAATTAAATTTAATTTTTATTTTCCCTAATATTGCACCAAATTTTTTTGGCAGTTCTCACCAAAATCTAATTAAAAATTCATATTTCTCTATAACTAACACAGTGACGATGTTCAAATTAACACTGCTGGCTAAATAATTTTATGCTTTATAAGAAAGCCTTGAACTGTTTTAGTGGGGGAATCACAGAATTTATAAAAACTAGAATTTGTGATGACCGTCTGTAGACTGTGTTAGTGGTTTAAGGGTTAATGACAAAAAACCTGATGTAGATGAAGATATCTAAATAATAATCGCACCAAGAACTTTTGCATGAATCTTAACCTTATAACACAATTGTGTTCTGGCGGAGCCATTATTGCCCATGGGTCCCAAGTAGGGTACACTCTTGAAAACTTGTCTATATATTCTGTGGTTAGGGTATCACATGTTCGGGCTTGACCAACTTTACTTTCTCAATAGTTTTTTTTACAATTTATACTTATCAGATAAGCTTTACTAAAACTACAAATAATTCTTAGCTTGATCTTTATTTGTAACAATATTTTTGCTTGAAATATAAAAAAAAAGTAGTTTATTTACTTTTGGTATTTGGCTCTTAAGAGATTTACTAAAGACTTTTTAAAATTAATTATTTAAGAAAAAAATTTCAACTTAAAACCTGATGAAATAGAAAAAATATAATCCGGCTGCAGATTCACACTATTCAGTAGAATCCCTCATTACCTGCCACCGAAGGAAAAATTTAAATATGTTCGTACAAGGAGAAAAATGTCCCCTCTAAGGAACTCAAAGCTTCCCATATGGAACACTGCCATGACCAGGCAAGAGTGTCCGTCGAAAAGGGGTCTCCTCTTAACCAAGGTGTCACTTAAATGAAACTATGTACATTGAAAATATAGCAACTTTTAGAATGAAAATTTTACACAAATATTTGAGATTTTTATTCATTACAATAAATCAACCACTTTCCCGAGTAATCAAATATTGAATTCATTATTCAAAACAACACAAAGAGGAAACTGCCTCGAACCAAAGAAAACGAGTGAATATCAAATTATCAATTGTGGACAAAGTCATTTTGTCAAACAGAGCCACGGACAGAAAAAAGTCGTACAGGAAAAAAATATGGCAAAGTAAACTAAATTATCTTCAAAAAGACAGAAGGAGACCACTAAAAGTGGAATGAGTTGGAGTGAGTGTTAAAACAATTTAACATGACAAAACACGGGGGGAATAAAGCACAAGGACTGCACAGGTATCAAAGCATAAAACACAAAAATTATAGAAAAAAGCAACAATTTTAAGGGAGATTTTTTTTCTATTTTTTTATAAAATTACACAAATATTTCCTCAGTTGGTGAATTATTTCACTAAAAGGAAAGAAAAAAAACCCAGAAAATAAAGAAGAAAATCTAATTTGGTGTCTTAAATTTCAACACAATGATGGATGAGTGTCAGCTTCTAAATGAACCAAAAGATGAGACAAGCAGTCTTAAAAAAAATAGAAAAAAGCGCTTTTAATTCATTAAAGTGGATTAAAAAAAAATTCAAAACAAAACAAAAAAATGTTTTATGTTCATTAAATAAATAAAGAAAAAAATTCCATTGAAATTTTTTTTAAACTTTTAAAAAATTATTAAACAAATAAAATTAAGTTTCAAAAGAGATACAGGATATAATAGAAGATAAGGATATAAAAAGGAAAACAACAATTCGTTAAGAAAAAAACATAAAAGTTTGTTTTTCTATAATGAGAAATGATTATGGATGTTTAATTTGGTGTATGAAAAAAAGAGACCAGTTCATGTTTATTATGAAAAATTTAATTAATCAAAAGCATGAATTTAGATAGAGGCAGGGATATGAATCGTAAATTTTTTGCCCACAAAATATCATTGGACATTTTTCTAAGAAAAGTAAAAGTTTTTTTCAACCTTATTCTAATTTGCAAAACCTTTAGAGGATTAAAAGAATTTTAAACAAATTTCTAAGCATATTAAAGATTTCTTTTCCGCCAAATTTAATACTTTGAAAATTTGATCAAATATTCACAAAATGTTGTTTATTCAAATAACACTATGGAACATTTTTGGGATTATTGTCTGGGGGGTGAGAAATTCCAAGTCAGGGTGATGGTACTAGGTCAGTATAGTAAAACCCTCAAAGGGTTTGACGTTCGTATGTGTCAGTTTTTTTTTATGACATTTTAAATTTTTTCCTTATCTTGATGTTTTTTTGTTTAACATAACTCGAAAACCACTTGTCCGATTTTGCTAAAACAAACTCAGAAAAATTTAGAATTACAATTTCTTTAATCCGTTCATGTAACGTTTTTCTTTATAATCAACAGTTTTGCCGGTAAAAATAAAATTGTGGAGAAAAAAATTTTTTTTTTGCCTAAAAATAGGCAATATTTATTAAAATAAATTTTAATTTTTAGGCAAAAAAATATTTTTTTTTCTCCACAAATTTATTTTTACCGGCAAAACTGTTGATTATAAAGAAAAACGTTATATGAACGGATTAAAGAAATTGTAATTCTAAATTTTTCTGAGTTTGTTTTAGCAAAATCGGACAAGTGGTTTTCGAGTTATGTTAAACAAAAAAACATCAAGATAAGGAAAAAATTTAAAATGTCATAAAAAAAAACTGACACATACGAACGTCAAACCCTTTGAGGGTTTTACTATACTGACCTAGTACCATCACCCTGACTTGGAATTTCTCACCCCCCAGATTGGCTGTTGTACTGTGTAATTAATCCAACTTCTTGGTAAATTGTTTTATATATCCTAAAAAAGTTTTCCGGAAAAGGGTTTAAAAAAATGTACATTTTTAAGTCGATTTTATATGATCATTTAATCAATATTTGTTCCATGGTGAAATTACTAAAGGCCCAATCATAATATGCATAGCCTTGCTTAACCTACTGTCAAAAATTAACAAAAAGTCTCTCAAATGTATTTAAAAAAACACAAATAAAACCAACAAATATTTGATTCCGTACGGAATGTGCGATCAATTTCGGACTTTGCTTAAGCAAATGACAGTTTCATAAAATTTAACAATAAGTTTCCTAAAGTTCAATATGGCTTGCCTCATATAATTTACATGTATTCGTACATTTGCTTAAGCCAACTAGAGCACATTATGGTTGGGCCTTAAGAGGTGGCCTCGGTAAGCCAGCTGATTGTATGTGTTCGTGTATTAATCTTGTCAAGTGTGTTAGGTATGGGCAAATTTAACAATGTATCTATAGGTGCGTTTGAGTACTTTTACAGTAAAATGCAGTAAATGAGAAAATTGTAAAATTTGCTCTCACAAAAA
Organism: Pollenia griseotomentosa; assembly: GCA_963931875.1. Lineage (NCBI taxonomy): Eukaryota > Metazoa > Arthropoda > Insecta > Diptera > Polleniidae > Pollenia > Pollenia griseotomentosa. The sequence continues at coordinate 96,198,154 of OZ007561.1, read as the reverse complement.
GCTGTTGTCCAAAAAAGTACGCGAACGCAAATTTTGTAAAAATTCGTAAAATAAAGGCAATAGCTGATGACAAATAGTTGAAGTGTTGAAAAATGTTAACACTTTTGAATATTAACTCGTTTTCTTATCGGTACTCGATTAAATACTTTTTATAACACAAACATATTTGGAAAATACAAACAAATTATTTTATGTAATCTTTCATATTTGTTTGTTTTTATTTTATTTGATGTTACTAATTTGTGGCGGGTTAGTTTATTCAAAAGAACATGAATAGTTTTTTGCTATTGATTACTTAAGTACCCAAGTACTTAGCACTTTTACAACTCTAAAAAATTAACATAACAAAAAAAAGTTTCAAATGTTGGTATTTAGCCCAGTAAATGATTCACAAGCAAGTTTAATTAATTAATATTTATTCACATTTTGTTTAATTTTTATTTCAACTTTTCGTTTATTTAACAATTTTTTCACAATTTGTAAGCATTTTGCTTGTTACCAGTGTTGCCAAAACTTGGTGACCAAAAATGGCTAAATTTACGGAAAAAATTTACTAAAAAATGGCTAAAAATGGGCTAAAAAATGGCTAAAAGTTTTTTAAATAAAAACACATTAAAATTCATTAACAAAACAGAAATAATTAATTTAAAGTTGTTTACGATGAAATTGTAAGTTAAGATCAATTTCTTAAATAAGAATAAACGTAAATTAATATTTTGAAAAAAAAAAAAAAAAAAAATTAAATCATCGATAAATTCGATGTCGTTCTTGTTCATCTCATGGGAATCACTCGTGCCTATTATTTTTAAATAATTTGAAGGTAAATCATAATCACGACAACATTTACCCAACTTATAGCCGGTCAACCCCGACTATATGATCCCTATACCACATTAGAACCTTTGTACCCAATTTTATCAAATTCTCTGCAAATTTGCGACCTGTACTTTGCGCACAAGGTTAACATGGACAGCCAGCCCGACAAACATTGTTAATTCGGCTCAGAAAGTGATTCTGAATCTATCGGTATACGTAAAGGTGGGCTTAGGACCAATATTTTATTTATTTTATTGTTATGGTAAAAATATTTAACTAATTGATAAAAACGGTTGCTAAATGTAACCTATTTCTAAAATTACTTTTAGCGATGTTTACTTGGCTAAATACCCTCTCTTCTCCAGCATTAGACCATGGAAGTCAATTCTGAAATTTCTAAAAAAAATTTTGTTGAAATACATACTTGCAACCAAAAAGAAACACCGATGTTTGTGTTGATCCATTTTAAAAATTAAATATTAGAATACTGTTCCTTTATTTTGAAAGATGTTTCATCATCACCGTTTATAGCGATTTTCAGCATTTTTAAAAGTTGTGATTGAAATTAAAAGCGTTTTAATTGTTAAAAATGTTTATTTTACTTTTATAAATTTTTAAAACAATATAAAATAAAAAAAAATATAAATAAAAACAATTCTTTTAAAAGAAAAACGGCAAAAAAATTTTATGGCTAAACATTTTAAAAAATGGCTAAAAAAACGGCTAATGGCTAAACTCATTTTTTAATGGCTAAACAGGGTGAAAAATGGCTAAATCTAGCCACTAAATGGCTAAATTGGCAACACTGCTTGTTACTTTTGTTTGTTTACCTTTTGAAACATATGTTTTTTTGTTTTACTAAATTTTACTGCAAAAATTTCTGCAGTAAAAATTTGTAAATACTCAGACATAATCTGTCACTTTTCGCTCTCAATTTGTGTTCTCATTTACTGCATTTTGTGTACTCGAACGCAATTTCGTAAAATGCAGTAAAGTTCAGTAAAAAATAGTAAAAACTTTTGTGTTCTCGAACGCAGTTTATATTGTAATGGACATTTATGACATGATGTGGAAATTATCATACGCATTTTATTTCTTACAACCAAACATTACATTATACATATTATTTTCATAGGGTTCTTAAAACTTAAAACTGCTAAATTTTTAACCATAAATGTACCCATAAACTATTTTTGAAACTTATATTTTATTTATTGAGTTACACAGTTTTTTTTCTATAACATTTAAGTAATGTATCTCCCCGATATATTTACGATCTTGTAGTAATAGTAAACCTTGATTATTATTACAATGTTCTTTATGTAGGTTTATTGTTCTCTATTTATATACATAGGTATATATAAAACATTTAATTTTAAACATATTATATGTTTATATACCTTAGTATATATATAGTATGTACTTACCTTTGTTGCTTAAAATATTTCAACAATTATTTGTATACTAAATAATCGCTATAATGTGGACAAACATTTCAGTCAGAGATCTTAAGTCGTTGGGAAAGAAGAAGTCTAACTAGTAATTTTGAATGGACAAAATATTATATGGTCAAAGGAAATATTTTAAAATGTATGAATGATTTAATTTTATTCAGTTATAAACAGTGTGAAAAAAAAATTTAAACGGAGCTGTGTTTAATGAATGATTAAATAATCATTCATAAAATATTCGCTCATGCTAACCGGTACCACTGCGCAGCTAAAGTTAATAGCACTGATATAGATTTTTCCTTTCTATTACTAAAAGTGTACGTGATCATTCTTTTCCTTTTTGAAAGTGCAACAAGCAGGACATATTTTAAGAAATAAGTAAAATATTAAAGTGAAATTGATTATTACCTAGTGTTAACGAGCATTGCATGAGGTATTAAAAACCTGATCGTCAAGTTATAAGATCAGGGAAAATCGTGCCTCAATTGAAGTTGGCACATTAAAACATCAGTTGAATTTTCCTACAACACTTTTACCAGCTAAAGGAAAATTCTGGAGCTCTTCTTACGTAATACACACCAAATATTTATATGCGAATTGGCTGGTAAGCAAAAGAAATTAGTAACTTGTGAATACTAACTAAGGTAAAATTCCTCCATATTAGGTTTATCCTCGTCAATAATTTGACTAAATGATAGCCAGCAATTACGCAATTCTTGGATATATATTTCACCAGTAAAACCCCATTTTTTTAGACGTTTCGCAAACTAAGAAATTTATTGTGGAATAATTTAAAAAAAAATATCGTACCTATCGTAAATCAATAGTTCAAGTTCTAAGCGAGAACTAATAATTTCAAAGACATACCAATTCCTTAAAACAGAGCAGTTATCTCAAAACTTACCAGGAAAAAAAAAGTTCCTAAATCTTAACATAAGAATATCTACTTCTTATGCAAAATATTAATTTTTATCTCGAATTTGCTAATAATTCGGAGTCCAAAAACATTGCTAATGTAGGAAAACCGTCATCTTAAAATGTGTACAACTTAATTTAACTTTTGGTAAAATCATTCTAATTTTTTTTGTTCTCTCTTAGTATATTTTTGATTTTCTCGAAAATCGTGATAAATTTGATCATAATATGTTTAACTAAACAATCTAGAATTTAAGAAAAAAAAAAAAAAAACCAAGAAAAAAAAACACAGGGAATTCCAAAATCCAAATTTACTAGGGATACCTATAGTTAGAATGTTAAGTGAAACCCTACATTTGTAACTTACTAAATACTACTGGCCTTATTCATAAAAAAATATTTCAGGTTAATAACAGGTTTATTAAACGAATTTCCTATGAAAATCTGTTTAATAAACCTCTTATACCTTAGTCGCAAAACTATACATACGGCATATAAATTTTAGATATTTCTTTAATTATTTTATATTTTATTTTAAAATTGTGGAAGTTTTCGCTGATAAATATTTATTAAGGGCGTCTTTATATTTTCAAACAAAAAAAGGACAAAAATCATGGCTACCTTCTAACTTGATTTGAATTTTTACAATGTCCATCTCTGAAGGCGTCGCAAAAGTATACATACGACTTTGATATCTTGAGAAAGTTAATGCAGTACCGCCGTCAATTTTTTAAATTTTGCGTTACTTTAGTTAAACTTTAACCGTGCGTGCGAATTTTGTTAAACTTAAATGCACTAAAAACACAAAATGGCGAAAACAAAGGATATATCCAAAGATATTCGAAAATTGGTGATAAAGTTGTCAAGTGAAGGAAAATCGATGGCAAAAGTAGGGGAAATTATTAATTTATCCAAATCAACTATTCAAACAGTATTAAGAAATTACAAAAATACTAAAAGCTTTGAAAGTTTGCCAAGATCTGGACGTAAGTTGAAGCTTAACGAAAGATTAAGACGCAAGATTGTCAGAGAAGTGACAGAAAATCCAAAGAAAAGTAGCGTAGATATAAAAAAGGATTTAAAGAGAGATTATGGAGTTGAAGTTCACCCAGATACAGTTCGTCGCTGCTTGAAAAAAGCTGGGCTAAAGTCCTGTATAGCCAGGAAAAAACCGTACATTAGTAGTGTTAATAAAGAGAAACGTTTTGACTATGCCGTTAAATACAAAGACGTCCACCTAGACGATCTTTCGTTCTGGGAACGAGTTATTTTTACAGACGAGTGTAAATTTAACCTTTTTGGAAACGATGGTAAGGCCAGAGTTTGGAGAAAACGGGGCACTGCCTTGGAACAGAAAAACGTTTGTAGTACTGTGAAACATGGTGGCGGCTCCGTGATGGTGTGGGGGTGTATGAGCGCTGGTGGGGTCGGAAAATTAAGATTTATAGATGGCATTATGAATAGCCGAGGCTATATAGACATTTTAAAAAAACGATTTCATACCCAGTGTTGACAAACTAAATCTTAAAGATAACTACATTTTTATGCATGACAACGATCCCAAACACAGTGAGAGAATGGCTGTTATACAAACAAAGCTTCCGCATCCTCCACAATCGCCTGACCTCAATGTAATCGAACACTTGTGGGCCCACTTGAAGCAAAAACTCAAAAACAAGAGGGCGTCGTCTATACCCCAGCTAAAAATGATACTGCTGGAAGAATGGGAAAATATTTCGGTTGAAACCACCAAAAACCTTGTCGCTTCTATGCCTAAAAGACTGAAGGAAGTTTTTGATGCAAGAGGAGGCCATACAAGCCATTAATTTCTTAGTAATTGAACCCGGATTACACGAAAACACGTCGCATGTATACTTTTGCTGTTGCCCATAAAGTGATTTTTTATGTTTTTTTATCTAAAGACTGAGCAAAAAACTGAATTGTGATTTTTTTTTATTTTGTTCTATTTATCGCTTAATATATCAAATAAAAATAGTTAAAAAAATCGTTGTGAATTTTAATTTAAAACTGCTTTTTTTAACAAATTAAATCGTATGTATAGTTTTGCGACTAAGGTAAATCAATAATATTTTTTATGAATATGGGGGTACAAATATTACGCATTAGTTTTTTTTAATTTATTTTGTTTACTCTTTTATGTATATGCAAGAATTTTCTTCCATTAAAAAAATCTACTCGTTAGTGGAACATCATTGATAAATCAGATCCAGAGGCCTCTGCGACAGCAATGTAAACTTTGGTGAGTGAATATAAAAAAAAAACAAAATTTTATATAACTATACTCTTAATTCTTGCATAGACAAAATGTAAATAATCAAAAGCAAGAGGAACATCGAAAACACAATTTGTAAAAGAACCTGAGTTATTGCATCTTATATTTGTGTGTCTCTGCAACTTTTGTTTTCCAAATAAGGTTGCTATTGCTTATTGATTTTTTTTATTTTTACTAATTACATATTTTTCTTGGATACACTAGGGTAACAGTTTATAGGCTAACATTTAAACATACATACAAATTAAATTACATTAATTAGAAAAAAAAAATAAAATAAAATGTAGTACCTACCCTAGAGGGAAGCGAACTGACACCAAAGTAGTCCCGTGATAGGTATTTGGTGGTAGAGACCGGTTCTAGTTCTAACACTTTATATGAATAAGACCTATCATTTTTACATGGGGTTGTCATTGGAGGGGGTCAATTGACACCATTTGACCAGTCACAGATCTTTTCTCATTGAACGTGCTTAGTGTTAATTACTAAAATGTAGTGTTATTTCAGTACAATGTAGTATTATTTCAATAAAACAAGTCCTAGAATTAAATTCAAGAACCAAATTAAGGAAAGTACCAAAAAATGTGTCACAGAACCGGTGAAGACTGTACTGTAATTCATTACTTTTTCTACCTTTTTGTTCTTCATAAACCAGGATTGGTTCTTCTTTCACTGGTCATGAGTCCTTTCTTTTTGTACTTGTTCTATTTTCACAAATCCCAGGACCAGTCTGTTGGACCAATTGACACAAATTTCCCGCTGGGTAATTATATAATTAACATAGATATTGATGCCTACAATAAATTAATAAATATTGAAGGGTTAATAATGAATTGCTAATTTTCTTTTAGAGGTTTTCTTTCATGGTATGAAGGGTTAGGTTGATATCCTCTGTGAAATCTTGCAACGACAATTATGTGCCAGCAGGATAACGAAATGGGTGGGTCAAGTGGCACAGATTCCCTTTAACATCAGGAATCTTATGGACGATATAATCAATACCGTTAGTTTTAATTTGAATCTCAAACATAACCATAATGGGGCTTTATTTGATTACGGTTATTTAGGCCTTTATATATATAACTATATATATATATATTTATTATATATATATATTTATTATATATATATATTTATTATTTTACTAGGCAGTCTTTAATAAAATTTTTTTAAGTAAAACTGGACTTTCTAAAGAGAGACACGAACCTCCCCGATCCGATTGAAGCTAGTCAAAAATGGCTCCCGCGGTCTTTCTATTAGTTAGCTCTGATTTAAGTTTTCCTCCTCAAACTCTTATTTTGATGTAGGTTTTAAAAAAAAAAAACGAATAAAACAAAGCGAAATTACTGTTTACCAGTTTGTTTTTCAAGTGAGCATGTTACAATATATATCGTGTCGATATTATTTATGAGTATCGAAGCTAAAAACTTGAAATCTGGACCGGAGGTGGGTCTCTCCCCAAATCACTCCACTAAGACGGGATTTTTGGAAATTCGAATGTTTAGGGGGTAAAAAAGGGTAAAAACAGGTTAATTCTATAACCTTATATCTCCAAAACTAAAAAAGATACAAAAAAAAAACTGTAATACTTATCGTTGTTGTTTAGAAAAATAAGCGCACAGGTGTCTGGTACTTTTTTGAAATTAGGCTCTTTTAGGGGAAAAAACGGGTAAACCCTGAGTTTTTGTACTTTTTTTAACCCCATCTATCTTTTGAACCAATAAGCTTAGAAATATCCAAAAAATACAAGTATAAATTTGGTACTTTTTCGAAATTCGAACGTTTAAGGGGTGAAAATCGTAACTATTTTTGGTACTTTTTTTAAAAAAACATTTTTCTCCATTCATTGCCATATTCGTACTAAATACTGCAATACCCCACTACAATACTGCAATTTTTGATACTTTAATGGGGGGAAAAAATAGTACCAAAATGGGAAATACGGGAAACTTAAAATCTTTCTTCAGCTTTTTTGTTCTACAACTGGTATTTTTTGATTATCGTTAATATTGGACCTTAAAACATTAAATTCAACATACAATGCCCTGAGTGAATAAGAATCTATTAGAGGAAAGTTTTTGGTACTTTTTTGTAAATTAACTGGTACTTTTTAATTTCCGGAATTTAAACAAGTTAAAACCTAGAAAAATAAACTTTGACGCTAACGAAGTAGCGGGTTAAATTCTAGTATTTGATATTTTTATAAGGAATATAGATAAAAAAATTTTCTTTCATAATTTAATAAAAAAGATTGAAAATACAAAAAAAAATACACTCAAAAAATTGTTTTCAGTATTTATAAGATAACGTTTTTTTGTTAACTTATTTGTCCCGACGTGTCACAGAAAAGAATAGAGATGATGTTCTGGCAGTAACTATAGAAAGTCGTGCCAAAGTACCTAGAATGGTATTTGGTCATATATTGGTCATATAAAATCTAAAAAAAGGAATTTACGAAAAATTTAAATGGAATTATATAATCCCACTGGGTAGGCGAAAATGTGCCTTGTGACATTTTGATATATCGATATTTATTGCCTGTTGTGTTTTGTTATTAAAGCCGGCGATACACTATCCTATTCAGTAGTACGATTTGTCAAAAAAAATCACATGTGCTCATAAAGTAGGATAGTGTGGCTTAAAAATGAATTGAGCGACAGATTTTTTGACAAGTCTGTCCGACTTCCAAACGTTCATGAAATTTTTCAAAAATAATATTTTCTATGCGATCAGAGTTGCATTTTCTTGTAAAGCAGCTGAGTCATTTGAGTTTGCATAATTTTTGTGGGTTAGTGTGGCATTGACAGCAGATTTTGCAGACATATTTTTTATGTCGGATAGAATTCCGTTAGCTTTTCTTGTGAATGAATCGTACGATTATAAATCCCGGCCTTAACTTGTCAAACTGTTATTTAATTGTCAAAGTGTATTGAATTTTGTGTTATTTATTTTTCTTTTTTTCCGTTTTAATTAAAAAAAATTTAATTTGGTGTTCTTAAAAATTGTGTTTTGTTATAAAAGATTTAAAAAAAACTTTTATATATGAAAAAGTTAAATATTTTTGTTTACTCTTTTCGACGTAGATCATACACATTAAACAAAAACAAATTGCTTGTATATATTGTATTATTGTGTTTGTTGTATTACATCTTAGTTATTTCACCATGATTTATATTTATTTTATTCCAAGACGTCAAAAGTTGTTTTCTTTTCGAATGTTTGCCTCAAACTTTTCTATGGGTTTAATTTACAAACTCACATAGTTTTTTTTTTTTATAGGCAGCTTCTTTTGACAGTTTGGGTCAAATTGAAAATATTAAATGCTTGTTGTTTCTTTATACCTTTCAATCAAAGCAGAATAGAAATTTTGTGAGCTTGTCTCTATACCGCTCACCGATGATTAAAACGTTGTGATTATCTTTATTTGTGAAGAAATATTCCACAATAATGCCACCGGCGCGCAGAAAACAGTGAGCTTTTATTAATGTAAGATGTTTCGACAAAAGTTTGGGGATTTTCATCCTTATGGGGCAATTCTGATTTTGATTCTGATCAGTGAACAAAATGTTTTAGTGGCAGTAGCGATGCTTCAATTCGCCCACCACCATTAATATGTACAGGTCATATCTTGTAAGCAAGAAGACCCAGAAGTCACTGCAACCTCAAGCCACCCCGACTCCCCGCAGACCAGAGAGATCGATGTCAGTATTATACTAGACAAATCGTTCAGCCATGGCAATTCCAGTCTCCCAAAATGCCTAAACCTAATATCCCCAAGACTGGGGCATTGGCAGAGAAAGTGAAACACCGTCTTCTCCTCCTCCTCATCATCATGACAAACTTATACAGTAGTCATTACAATCCAGACATATTCTCCCCTACCCGTGATGACCGATATTACTGCCCTTAGTCTGGTACCCTATCGATACCTAGTAGCACGTGCGTTCCCGCCGCGTCTTAGCCAGGCCTGGCTATCATGCAGGTATGATCCCCCTGCCATCTCACCTGAGTCTTGCAGCGGGCCTTTGAAACGCCGATCAGGCCATCGAACGTTTCGTCCAAGCGACAGCCCTGTTTGGCCAGATTCTCTGCAGTTTGATTGCCCGCTGTGCCCTGTTACCCATGCCAGCGTTACGCTTAAAAGTTCTGCTACATCATTAAGATACATCCAGCATTCCACTGTTAACATAGATGTCGCGTTCTCGCCGCGTCTTAGCCAGGCCTGGCCATCATGCAGGTATGATCCCCCTGCCATCTCACCTGAGTCTTGCAGGGAGCCCTTGAAACGCCGATCAGGCCATCGAACGTTTCGTCCAAGCGACAGCCCTGTTTTGCCAGATTCTCTGCAGTTTTATTGCCCGCTGTGCCCTGTTACCCATGCCAGCGTTACGCTCAAAAGTTCTGCTATATCATTAAGATACATCCAGCATTCCACTGTTAACATAGATGTCGTGAAGACACCAGCCAGAGCTCCAACGGCAGACTTTCTGTCCGTAAATATACATATATCTCTCGACATACGATAGTACCTCAGACAGTTAGCTGCCCGCTTTATGCCAGAGATTTCGGCTTGCAGCACACTGCTACCATCCGGCAGTCTAAAATAGCCAAATATGCCTAATTCCTCGATGAAGAAACCTCCACCTACTCTACTGCCAACTACTGGTCGCCAAAATCCATACACAGAAAAAAAAAGAAATGGATTACTAAAAACTTATTGGTATTACTTAAAAAATTAATTAAATTTGCACCAACACACAAATTAGTAGTATCAATTAAATATTTTTGGATATTAACAACATTTTCAGCAGAAATGTTGCAAATAGTAAGTAAACGTTTGATTCACTTGATTTAATTTTTGATTAAAACTGATTTTATTTTTGATTAATGGTTTAATTGAAAAGAAATTGGCGAGAATTTGGTCTGTATAGGCAAAAGTTTTCATCAAGTCGGTGGAAACAAGTTCAATTGTTATGAATGATGATTTGGAATGGATTAAAAGGAGTAATTCCTATAGGAGGTCAGATAGCTCCTTATTCAATAGAAGGAGAAAGTCTTCTATGAAAGAACCCGCAAAAGAATGAAGGAAAAAAAACTTGAATTGTCATTGACACAATGCCGCTCACTTTAAATCTTTGGTTTTATGCAATATCTTTCGCGATAATGCCGGCTACATCCACTTAGGGAGAAGAGATACCGCGGGACTTATCCCATAAGAAGAGCACTAAAAACCTATGCAAATGGAGACAGTAATTACCAGAGTTTTTGTCCGGCATTGGCAGGACATTAACTTAAGAATTTGAATAATATTCTTTGGGATGAGTTTCTCAAATAAGTCGCTTTGATAACCAATTATGACCTGATAATCAAAATAAATAAATATTAACAATTTGCAAATCCAAATCTGTAAAAATTAAATACAATTGATGTCAGCCTTATTTATCAGGTAGCCAACTTAATTTGTAATCATTTTCTTAATTCAAATAATAACGGAACTGTTCGCATAAAAAATTTAAACAGGTATTTTTTTACTCTTTATGGTATTTTTTGTTCCCTTTCAAATAAAAATTGGCGCCAATTGTGGTAACATGTGTTTTTATGCAAATATTGTGAAATTCTTGCGGTGGTCGTCTGAATGATTGGTTTCAAATGTGTATGTATGACCTTCGTTTGATGGACTGATTTATAATAATCTTGTTTAAAAACACACTACAACAAATTACACAAAAAAACGACAGACAGACACCGTTATTCTTTGTTGTATGAACATTCTAGGAACAAGTGTCAAAATACTTCTTTTTTTATAACAAACATTTTTTTCATAATTCTTCTACTTGAATTGAAATCACTTCAAAAGAAACAACTAACAAATTATAAACATTATTGAACTTGGGGGTAAAAGTCGACAGTTTGGATGCCATACTTTGTTGAAATGGGTGATATCTGGTAAGTGGAGTTAAACTAAATACTTTCAAATGTTCAATTGTCTAAGCTTTGGTATTTGTTATAGAAACACAAAGGAGGCAATAAGCACTGCGATCCATTGCATCTTTTACTATAAACTGAATCTACGCTCACCAAGTTTCTTCATCACAAAAAAAAAAAAAAAAAAAAAACGATTAAAAACGTATAATCAGGCAAGCCCATATAATTCCCCTCAATATTTGTGAGTATGTATTGCATATAGGAAATCTTAACAACACAAAATTTTGTTATGAGGTTAGATTTATAAAGAAGTTAATGGAAAAAAAAAACAAATGTTTCTTGTCCAATACTTACTTTTATAAAGGTAATTTTTGCCAAATTTGATCAGGGTACCAACATTTACGGCCAATTTTACCAAGTTCAGTTAAAACTAATTATTACTTTAACTTTCTGTTAACAATATGTTTTTGACAGTTATAACTGATAGTCAATTATAACTTAAGTTGGTGAAATTAGCTGATAAAATTTATTTTTATCTGAGCTGTGGTAAAATATGGACGGATTCACAAGACATTTTGTCAAAATAATTAAGGTTGCAATTAAAACTCTTTGGGCTAGATTTGATTTAAATACCCACGTCATTTGAAGGTTCTTTTTCGGCAGGGCAATTCATTGGGGTCAAGATAAAATCGTGGACCACATGTAACTATTTTCAATACACGAAGAGAAGACGCATTTTTTTATGGTCATCTCCTTATCCAGTACCGAAGAAGCTATCATTGCTGTTGACGTGAGTGTGACAGAGGACTTTAATTTTTTGATCCAACGCCATTCGCTGCAACTCGGTATCTGCCCGTCCACTACTTGAATCCATATAAAATCCAACTAGTGCATAAATTGCGTCATGTATCCAGTGAATGGGCCAAAAATCAACAGGAATTTGAACCTGATTATTATCGTCAAATCATCTACAGCGATAAGGCTCATTTCTAGCTTGATGGCAAGGCTGCCAGATGAATTTGTGAATAAATCGTCAATATTCTGAGAAAAAATAAAAAAATCGTCTTTCTCGTTTTGAAAAATCGTCAAAAAATCGAACCGCCTTAAATTTAGTTTTTTTTTTTAAATTTTTGTTCAATTTTTACTTTTTGATTAAATAAAAAAACATAATTAGTTCGTGCCCAGCTAGAATTTTCAATCGTGTTGTATAATCAATTAACCGTCCAACAAACATCCTGTTATCTGGGTAGGTGTTATTTAATTTATATACGAGATCAAAATCAAAATATATAAAAAAAAGTTTGTCATTCCGTTTGTAACTTCTACAATATCAACATTGCACCCTATAAAGTCTTGTTTGGAATTTAGTATATGATGGCTACTAAGTTCTTATATTTTTTATATCATATATAGTCTGGAATAGTGTGCTATTAAAACTTAATTAGATCGCTCCACAAGTGGTTGAGGTATTAGCAAATGATCACGATTGCTTTTAATTTTTACTCATAAATTTCAATTGTTTACCTATAAGCCTTAACTTTTTGATATCTTCTTATAATCTATGAATTTTATTACTTATAAGAAAATCGGTTCATAAATGACCGAGTTATAGACAAATAACTATTTTTTCATCCAGAATTTGGCACAAAAGCGTTCATTTGTGCTAGGGCGATTGAATTTGGCCCGCATTGCGTTCTATTAAGGAGTATTATATAAAGAGCTTGGACCGTTATTTCACTTGGTCCCCATACTCGAATTAAAGGTTTAAGTACGACTTTTAATACAATTGTGAAGGGTTTTATTTAAGTTGACATGTCTAAAAATTCCCTCTTCATTGGCAGAAAACTGCGGAAAACATATAAAAACATTTAAAGTTTTCTTTTTTTTTTGGAGAATGAATAAAATCGTCATTGTTTAGAAAAAAATCAGCAAATCGGCACTTTGCTAATTTCGGAACAAAAAATCGTCAAAATGACATTAACTCGTCAAATCTGGTAGCCCTGCTTGACGGGTATCTAAACAAGCAGAATTGACGTTTTTGGAACGAGCAAAATCCGCATGAGCCTGTTGGTACTCCATTACATCCCGAAAAAAAACAGTGTTTCGAGCGGTTTACATGCCGAAGCCTTTATCGGAATTCATAACAGGAAACTGTTCATTTTCGTTTGTTTAAATACACTTTGCAACCAAATAGCTGAGAAAATATTAAACGTTTGTATCAATGGCCAGAAGAGTTGGAATAACTTTAAAATTTTGTTATGTTACCATAATTGGACGTAGTTCTCATACCTACAATTTATACTGTTCAAACTAGATTTGAACAATACTTTATAATATATAGAAAAAAAATTAATTGGCAAATTTTTAATTAATAATATGTGAAATGAATTTAAAATACTTTAATATATATAATAAAAATATGTAAAATGAATTTAAAATATTTAATCTAAATTGTTATAAGTAATAAGAATTTATAATGTAAATAATTTGAATTTAATATTCGAATTTAAATGAATTGTAACGATAAAAGTTTGAGTTGTAATTTCTAAATTAATATTATAATTACAGTTTAAAAGCCATTGTTCTTATACTAATGTAAATGAATTTATAATTTCTTAGTACTTACGGAATTATTCCAATCAGCTTCGGCTATCTGCGAAGCGAAGATATGTTAATAGCTAAAAATAAATTTATGTATCGGTCACTTGTGTTTAGCAACAGCTTTAATAAGTTGAAATTATAACCATCCTAAAATTGTATAAACTTAACCTAACATTTAAATAAAGAAATACCTACCTACATTATTGAACTTAAAGTACACTTAAATCTATTTTTTGTTACGCTAAAATTAGTCTAAATACTTACCTAACTCAACACTACAAAGGAGATCAATATCTGCCCGTTTCCCAGTGTGGATATTCCCAACTACAGGCGCCTACTCTTAAAAAATAGGAAAATAAAAGGTATATACATACATCCCCATTTCTCAAATAAAGACACATAATTTGGGAAGAGATCCATAACTAATTTACATTTATTTATTTGTTCCCCTTACCCTACAATTACTATCACTCTTATGAGTGATTGTAATTATAACCTTCCAAAGCTAATAAGCAAAATTCTAGTGCCCAGCAGTTCGGACCTCCAAGGAAGGTTATTTGGCTCTTCTGTGTCAATCCCTACGACACAGAACTACATATACAAGTCTCATTCTTTCTGCAGAATCTAGCGCCTTTATTTTAATGTTTGTCCATATCATGTATTTTGGAATTTCTACCAAAGATAAAGGCTTTCTACCAAAAATACCCGCTTCACATTGAACCCTGCAGTGCAAAATTATAAACGCCCATATATATGAAGAAAAATGTTTTGAAAAATAAGAAAATTAAAATAAGTACGATTTTCAACCCTTAAACGTTCGAAATCGTAAAAGTTCCAAATTTATATTTGTATTTTTTAGATAAGTTACGAAGAGTAATCTCTATAGGGTGTTTTTTTCAGTGATATAGAACTTCGAATTGAATTAAAACACAAGAAAAACGTTTAAATGACCATCAATTTGGCTTTATTGGAAGGATAATTTTATGCCATTAATGTTTAAATATGATTTCAGGCATGTGGCCGCCGCGGCTGGCTCGAATAAAGCCAATTCTACAGGTCCAATTTTCAACCACTTTTTCGAGCATATGGGGCCGTATGTCGGCAATAACGCCACGAATGTTGGCTTCCAATTCCCCTAACGTTTCTGGTTTGTTGGCGTAGACGAGCGACTTCACATATCCCCAAAGAAAATATTCCAATGGTGTCAAATCACACGATCTTGGTGGCCAATTGACAGGTCCATTCCGCGAAATTATACGCTCATCGAATGTTTCCTTCAATAAATCGATTGTGGCGTGCGCTGTGTGGCATGTAGCGCCGTCTTGTTGGAACCACAACTCATCCACATTCATGCCATCCAATTCGGGAACAAAATAGTCGGTTATCATGGCTCTATACCGGTCTCCATTAACGGTAACTGCCTCTCCAGCATTATTTCGGAAGAAGTATGGCCCAATGACTCCACCAGCCCATAGAGCACACCAAACAGTCAGTTTTTGTGGATGTAATGGCGTCTCAAGGGTCTCATGTGGATTCTCTTCACTCCAAATGCGGCAATTTTGCTTGTTGACGTAGCCATTCAACCAAAAATGAGCCTCATCACTGAACAAAATTTTGCGATGAAAATCAGCATCGAGATCAATCTCATTTTCGGCCCATACACCAAGCGTTGTTCTTTTGTCAACCTGTTCATGATGAAATGGCAAACCAAACTGAACATAAATGACATTAGAGTTGCCAGATTTAACCACAAAATGCCAGTTTTATCTCTATTCGAAAAACAAACCTGTAAAAAAAACACCCTATATTTCAAAGATGCCCAAGGTCAGGGCTGCCAGAATTGACGATTTATCGTCATTTTGACGATTTTTTGTTCCGGAATTAGCGAAGTGCCGAATTGCTGATTTTTTTCTTAAAAGTGACGATTTTTTTCAGTCTCCAGTCTGAATAAAACATTAAATCTTCTGACACGTTCGTTTTTAAATCTTGGAATATTTAACAGCCGTACCTTAACAAGAGCGGAAGCCGGAACGTTTTCTTTCGCTTAGCTTTTACGCTGATGTGCCATACCTAAGCAAGAGCGTCAACGTTGTGTAAAAAACAGTAGTGATAGCTTTCTTGTGTAATAAAACCCACAAATTACAAATAAAAATAGAGATAAAAACGCTAGATTGATCAAAAAATAGCTAAATTGCCTTTATTAATTAACAATAGCGCTTTTGTTTAGGTACGGCCATAATATGCAAGTCTTAAGAAAATCTTTAAATGATTATTTTCAGAGTACAAAAACAACAATGTTACACTTTGTTTATCTTTCGTCAAACCATCAGCGAATGAATTTTTTACGACTCTCTGTATAAATCATATTTTCAACAATTATACAGCGAACATTTCACGAGTTGTGAGATAATATCTATGTACAAGAGTCTCATCCCAGTAAAAAATGTTTATGTTTCGGGAAGCACGAAAACTACATGAGCGCTGATATATGCGCTGGCTATTACACACTACTAAGAAGCAGCAGATGAGCGAATACCATTAAAGTGAATTTTTAATTTAATGATTGAATAACTTTGCATTATCCCTTATACGAACAATGTTTTATGTGCTTTTGTTATTCCCTTACATCGAAGCAGGTTGTATTGCAATGATTTTAAAATGTGTTTACGATCATTTTTGAAATATTACCGAACATAGAAATTTAATTTGTTTCATAACGCAATCAGTTATCAAAGTGCTTCCAAGTGGGAATTCGCCATATAAAAATCATGCCTCTTGTAAGCAGGTTTTGTAAGGGGGTATTGTGCTTCTCTCCCTTACAAAACTGCTGTAAGCTCCATTTTTTACTGGGAAACGATTCTTGACATGAAAGACTCGTTAGATAATCTTTTCCCACATCTTAAACGATTCCCACAACGGTTGAAGAAGCGTCTTTCACTGTGCTATGGATTTATCTCAGTCGTGTTGCAGTTTTCCCATGTGAGGAATCTTCCACGATTAAAAAATGCGGCATCGACGGTCCAAGAGGCTTTGTATGAGACTCCCAATATCTCTTACACAATTGAAAATGCTAGTATGAAGTAATTATGTTTTTGTTTGAATGCTTTTTTATAAAAAAAATCAAACAAAAACTGTTAAAAAAAACTAAATTTTAAGTTGTGCGATTTTTTTGACGATTTTTCGAAACGTGAAAGACGATTTTTCTATTTTTTCTCAGGAAATTGACGATTTCCTCACAAATTTATCTGGCAGCCCTGCCCAAGGTAGTAGTATTGGTGAGAGTGACGAAATTACACTGGAAGAAAACAATTTGCTATAAATTTTATTTAGTCGTCAACGAGATTGCGACGAAAGCATATGTGTGGCGGGTGTTGTCATTTTTTTTCTGTTTCTTTGTTTAATACTCTTGATGAATGTATTGAGAGATTTATATATCTATCATACATACATATATAATTTATATATGCGGACATCTAAATGTCTTATGACAAATAAGACATTGTAACATAAAATACTTTTCGGCAGACATCATTAATATATCGCAATAATTTCAATTTATATGTTCACTGACAGCAGTCTCGATGACGATTAAAATGTAAAATAAGACACAGAAGTTCTGCAAGTGTAGTTTGTCTCTCCCACTCAACATGCTGATTTCCTATTGGTTGATTGACGATCAAACAAAAGAGCGTAAGTATACGTGTGAGTTTAATTTGCTGATATCAGCCACTACTGGGCATCTTTGCTCTATTTCTATGTTTATTATTTTAAAAAATTAAAAAATATTTTAAAGCATCGAAATACAGGTTTTACCCGTTTACAGCCTAAAAGAGTCGATTTTAAAAATAGTACCAGACACCTGCCCGCTTTTTCTAAAGAACAACGATACGTTTTAAATTTGTTTGAATCCCTTTTAGTTTTGGAGATATAAGCTTACCCTTCTTATCCCCTTAAGATTAGAATTTTCCCGTCTTAGTGGATCGTTTTGGGGAGATACCATACTCCGGTCCAAATTTCAAGTTTTTAGCATCACGCGTTTAGGCGATGATAAATCATGTTCATATCGAATTAAAATTTATCTAAAAAAAAACTTTTAAAATAGTTTGTATGTCTTAAAAAATTTGAAGTATCCATTATTTTCAATAAGCTTTATACAGTAGGGTTGTTCAAAAAATTTTTTGTCGTATTGACTTCTAATAGCTTACTTGGCGATCTAGTTTTGCCTTTAAGTTCCATTCAATTTGCAATACACTCTCACTTTTTAAATTGACCACGAGATGGCTTTCAATTTTACCTTTCCATTTGTTTGGCAATTTTACTTTCAATTTAACAGCTGATTACATGTTTGTCTTTATAAATTGTTTTCATGATGAAATCTTGAAAGTAAATTGCTTACAAATTAAGTGCAGCCTACGTCACAGCTTTCAATTTATGTAAATTTTGACAAGCAGTATATGTAAAAGACTATCAAGAGCAACTTGATCGTGCGGCCGCAGGGTTAAATATGTTGTATTTTTGTCTGCATTAGACGCTTGTAAAATATTATTATTATTTTTTTTTTTGTAGTGAAAGAGCCCGCGCTTTGACCTTAAATAAGTCGAGAGATGCCCAGATTGAACAGTAAACAAGATTTTGTGACCAAAAATAATTGTATTGTTTTATGTTGTATAAGAACTAAAGTTAATTTTTTTTTACATTTAATTAAAAATGTTTTCAGTTTTAATTAATAGTAAATAAAATATTATCAAAAAGTAATTTCAATTTTTGGGAATACAAAATTTAATTTCAAAAGATTTTGTTATTCGTGCTTAATTCCCAGTTTTTATTATTGATAAAAACACTTGAAATTTATTGTTGATGGGATAAGCTATTCCTATGCGCATTTCACTGGTTGCTTAGGCCAGATCATCAGGAAACTTCATCCATAACGTTTTAGAAAAACTAAAGATATTAAACCAAATAAAACTGTTAAGCGTATAAGACTTATAGCAACAGTTCTACTTGTAATAATATCAAAGCTTAAACAAAACACATCAACAATAAACAGTGGGTTTATCTCATCTTACATTCCCCACTACAATTAGTTGGAATTCTCTCAACATTAATTGTAGTTGTAAGTAGGTTAAGAAAAACAAAATAAAAACAACAACAACAACTTTACAAAGGATGTTGACAATTAAGTGTTTTTTTTTAGGCCGTGCACTGCCTGTTTATTATCAAAAAGTAATTTCAATTTTTGGGAATACAAAATTTAATTTCAAAAGATTTTGTTATTCGTGCTTAATTCCCAGTTTTTATTACTGATAAAAACACTTGAAATTTATTGTTGATGGGATAAGCTATTCCTATGCGCATTTCACTGGTTGCTTAGGCCAGATCATCAGGAAACTTCATCCATAACGTTTTAGAAAAACTAAAGATATTAAACCAAATAAAACTGTTAAGCGTATAAGACTTATAGCAACAGTTCTACTTGTAATAATATCAAAGCTTAAACAAAACACATCAACAATAAACAGTGGGTTTATCTCATCTTACATTCCCCACTACAATTAGTTGGAATTCTCTCAACATTAATTGTAGTTGTAAGTAGGTTAAGAAAAACAAAATAAAAACAACAACAACAACTTTACAAAAGATGTTGACAATTAAGTGTTTTTTTAGGCCGTGCACTGCCTGTTTATTACCAAAAAGTAATTTCAATTTTTGGGAATACAAAATTTAATTTCAAAAGATTTTGTTATTCGTGCTTAATTCCCAGTTTTTATTACTGATAAAAACACTTGAGAATTTCAACTAATTGTAGTGGGGAATGTAAGATGAGATAAACCCACTGTTTATTGTTGATGTGTTTTGTTTAAGCTTTGATATTATTACAAGTAGAACTGTTGCTATAAGTCTTATACGCTTAACAGTTTTATTTGGTTTAATATCTTTAGTTTTTCTAAAACGTTATGGATGAAGTTTCCTGATGATCTGGCCTAAGCAACCAGTGAAATGCGCATAGGAATAGCTTATCCCATCAACAATAAATTTCAAGTGTTTTTATCAGTAATAAAAACTGGGAATTAAGCACGAATAACAAAATCTTTTGAAATTAAATTTTGTATTCCCAAAAATTGAAATTACTTTTTGATAATAAACAGGCAGTGCACGGCCTAAAAAAACACTTAATTGTCAACATCTTTTGTAAAGTTGTTGTTGTTGTTTTTATTTTGTTTTTCTTAACCTACTTACAACTACAATTAATGTTGAGAGAATTCCAACTAATTGTAGTGGGGAATGTAAGATGAGATAAACCCACTGTTTATTGTTGATGTGTTTTGTTTAAGCTTTGATATTATTACAAGTAGAACTGTTGCTATAAGTCTTATACGCTTAACAGTTTTATTTGGTTTAATATCTTTAGTTTTTCTAAAACGTTATGGATGAAGTTTCCTGATGATCTGGCCTAAGCAACCAGTGAAATGCGCATAGGAATAGCTTATCCCATCAACAATAAATTTCAAGTGTTTTTATCAGTAATAAAAACTGGGAATTAAGCACGAATAACAAAATCTTTTGAAATTAAATTTTGTATTCCCAAAAATTTAAATTACTTTTTGATAATAAACAGGCAGTGCACGGCCTAAAAAAAAACACTTAATTGTCAACATCTTTTGTAAAGTTGTTGTTGTTGTTTTTATTTTGTTTTTCTTAACCTACTTACAACTACAATTAATGTTGAGAGAATTTCAACTAATTGTAGTGGGGAATGTAAGATGAGATAAACCCACTGTTTATTGTTGATGTGTTTTGTTTAAGCTTTGATATTATTACAAGTAGAACTGTTGCTATAAGTTTTATACGCTTAACAGTTTTATTTGGTTTAATATCTTTAGTTTTTCTAAAACGTTATGGATGAAGTTTCCTGATGATCTGGCCTAAGCAACCAGTGAAATGCGCATAGGAATAGCTTATCCCATCAACAATATATTTCAAGTGTTTTTATCAGTAATAAAAACTGGGAATTAAGCACGAATAACAAAATCTTTTGAAATTAAATTTTGTATTCCCAAATATTGAAATTACTTTTTGATAATAAACAGGCAGTGCACGGCCTAAAAAAAACACTTAATTGTCAACATCTTTTGTAAAGTTGTTGTTGTTGTTTTTATTTTGTTTTTCTTAACCTACTTACAACTACAATTAATGTTGAGAGAATTTCAACTAATTGTAGTGGGGAATGTAAGATGAGATAAACCTACTGTTTATTGTTGATGTGTTTTGTTTAAGCTTTGATATTATTACAAGTAGAACTGTTGCTATAAGTCTTATACGCTTAACAGTTTTATTTGGTTTAATATCTTTAGTTTTTCTAAAACGTTATGGATGAAGTTTCCTGATGATCTGGCCTAAGCAACCAGTGAAATGCGCATAGGAATAGCTTATCCCATCAACAATAAATTTCAAGTGTTTTTATCAGTAATAAAAACTGGGAATTAAGCACGAATAACAAAATCTTTTGAAATTAAATTTTGTATTCCCAAAAATTGAAATTACTTTTTGATAATAAACAGGCAGTGCACGGCCTAAAAAAACACTTAATTGTCAACATCTTTTGTAAAGTTGTTGTTGTTGTTTTTATTTTGTTTTTCTTAACCTACTTACAACTACAATTAATGTTGAGAGAATTTCAACTAATTGTAGTGGGGAATGTAAGATGAGATAAACCCACTGTTTATTGTTGATGTGTTTTGTTTAAGCTTTGATATTATTACAAGTAGAACTGTTGCTATAAGTCTTATACGCTTAACAGTTTTATTTGGTTTAATATCTTTAGTTTTTCTAAAACGTTATGGATGAAGTTTCCTGATGATCTGGCCTAAGCAACCAGTGAAATGCGCCTAGGAATAGCTTATCCCATCAAAAATAAATTTCAAGTGTTTTTATCAGTAATAAAAACTGGGAATTAAGCACGAAAAACAAAATCTTTTGAAAGTAAATAAAATATTTAAATTTAAAAAAGTGGCTTTTTCAAAAATACTTAATTCTTAGGAGCTCCGGCGCGGGCTCAAGATGTGATTACCAATTATCAATTAGCATTTGTATTAGCAATTTTTGTTTGTTTAACGTAAGACAAAAATATGATTCGAGAACTTTTATTTTTTCTCATAGTTCTCCTCAGAGAAGCAATTCGACGGATTTATTAGATTTTTAACCGGTTTGGATTTCACATAAATTTTAGGATTTGTTTCCAATTTTGCAATTTTCCGCGAAGTTTAGCCATTTTCCCGATAAAAGCGATTTTTACCCGAAGTTTTTGATTGTTCAGAGCTTTAACGATTTTTAATAAATATTACCTTTGCTTTAATTTAGCAATTTTAACCGAATTTTTGCCATTCCTTATAGTTTTAGGGAATTTTAATCACTTTTATGACTCGTTTGCAATCTTGCCATTTTCAATCTTGCCAATTTTGTTGCTCTTTGAGGCAATTGTCGCCGTTATAAAAATAGCCCTATATATTTATAAACCGAAGCCTCCTATTTTACAGGGCATTATCAACACTGTTAATTTATACAGTGCAAAAAGTGCAATGCCTTATGCCATTAGTAAGGGTGAATTTTTTAGATGCATGCTACCCTTTCAGAGAGCAAAATATATTTAAGAAACGGACACCAAATTGAATTTTTTTAAATAAAATGTCAAATTTTTTTGTAGAAAAGAAAACCCAATAGTCTATCATTTTGTTGGCTTGAATTTCTTACTTATTTGCTATCATTTTTAAGGAATTTTTAAAAAAACTGTTCACCGATAAAAACAGTTAATTCCAAAACTATTTTTAATTCACAATGCAATGCGTAGGGTGTCAAATAATAAAGAAAAAGCAACAGTGTTAATTGTAATATTATCAAAACCACACACTCCTGACTGGCGCCCTCTGGTTTTCTGCTCAATTTAAGTTTAAATTTATAAGTAGTAAATACTTAGAAGGAAAAAAAGAAATGACAAAAATCTCCCCTTCGAGAATATGACACCTATAGAGCACCACACATGAAATAACTTGAACATACTCATACACAAAAATTTGTAGGTTGGAGTTCACGAGAATATATCATTTTTCATGTTAAGTAGGTCTTCTTCTTAAGCTTTTTTTTGTGGCAAAAGGCAAAAAGCCACGTAAAAATTACCTTTTTAATGTTAAAGGGAATGTTCTTTTTTTCATCACTTGCTTCAGTGTCTTTTGTCTGGCCATGTGTCACCTCAACTAGTTATTGTTATTTCTTTAAGAGAACACAAAAATAAAAAGCTTTGTTTTCCTGGTATGTGGCGCCACCTTTGAGAATCCTTGTCCTTTTACTTTTTCTCTTTTTTTCATAGAAACCCAAGACATGTGTCACTTGTTGTTTTGTCACCAATTGAAGAATGACTGTTGCATCGATTTTGTAAATCAATATCATTTTAATGTGTGATTTCATGTGTGTGTTTTTGTTGTTCTGGGCTTAATTTAAATTGTTATTCGAATTGTGTCATTTAAATGGATTGTGTAACGGAATATTTATTAGGTACTTCAACTCCAGTTGGAATTTTGTCTATTCAATAGATAGGAATTAAAGAAAGAGCTTATTTATAAAAGGGCAGTTTCAAAAAACTTAAATAAAACTGTGATATACAAAATTTAAGCCAATACCTTACATTCAGAATCTTTTTGGTTTAAATACATATTGTCTCTGATAACACTGTGCAACAACCAAACCATCCTCAATACTTGCAACGCGAAATGAAACTAGACTATTGGTAAAGCAAATCTGCCAAAGCGAAATATCGGCCCCTAAAGTTTTTGAATTTTTTGAAAGGGCGTTTGGTATAAGTCAAAAAAAATATACTAAATGTACTTCTGAGCTAAAACACCATGTCAGATGTCTTCAGTAGAATTGTATGGCGATTCTTTTCTTAGAATAAAGTAACCCTCTAACACTCATTTTAAGGAGTATTCTATTTCCTTTTTTTAGCTTCCACAGAAAAGTATACTAAAATCGCACATTAGAGGGTTAAAATGTTCCCCGAATATTTTCTGCATCAAATTTTATCAAATTTTATGATACCAAAGCCAGGAAAAGATCACAAAAAAGTTGAGTCATATAGGCCTATTAGCTTATTGTCTAATATATCAAAGCTATTTGAGAAGCTCTTAGCGTCAAAATTAACACCAATTCTAAATGATAATGGGTGTATCTACCCATCAATTCGGCTTCAGAAGAGAACATAGCACAATTGAACAAACCCATCGAATAGTAAACGCCATAAGAAAAGCCTTTGAAGAAAGAAAATATTGCTCCGCTCTCTTCATCGATGTTTCTCAAGCTTTTGATAAAGTCTGGCATGTAGGCTTGTTACATAAATTGAAGCTAAACCTACCGGTTAACACACACAAGCTGCTAGAAAGCTACTTGGTCGGTCGAAAATTTTTTATTAAAGAAGGTGATTTTTTAAGTTCTCCTCAGCCAATTGAAGCTGGAGTGCCTCAGGGAAGCATCCTGGGCCCACTTTTTTACCTTATATATACCTCGGACATGCCAACAAATAATTACACCCTAACCTCAACTTTTGCTGATGATACAGCTTTTCTAAGCGTACACGAGAACAGTCGAGAAGCATCTCGATACCTGCAGGATCATATATTTCAACTAGAACTGTGGTTAAAACAATGGAGAATAAAGGTCAATGAGCAAAAATGCGTACATATAACATTCACCTTGCGTCGGGAAACTTGCCCCCCTATTAAAATCAATAATCAACTAGTGCCTCAACAATCGCATGTCAAATATCTCGGTATTCATCTAGATCGTCGTTTAACATGGAAATGCCATATAGAAGCAAAATTAACCCAAATGAAACTAACAG
The DNA here is from genome assembly GCA_963931875.1 of Pollenia griseotomentosa. NCBI lineage: Eukaryota > Metazoa > Arthropoda > Insecta > Diptera > Polleniidae > Pollenia > Pollenia griseotomentosa. Next base: position 96,173,268 of record OZ007561.1, on the reverse strand, counting down.
CAATTTAAATTAACTGGCTTATTGGAAGAAATTCTGTTCTTAGTCTCGATTGCAAACTACTACTTTACAACTCTATTTTAAAGCCAATATGGTGCTACGGTATTCAACTATGGGGCCCTGCCTCGGCTTCAAATATCGAAAAAATTCAAAGGCGCCAAAATAAACTTCTTCGAATAATCACAGCTGCCCCTTGGTATGTTAAAAACTCAAATATCCACAAGGATCTCAATGTGCCACTGGTAAGGACTATTATTAAGAAGTATGCGGTAAAATATTTAAAAAGGCTAGAGTTGCACCCAAATCCACTAGCTCGAAATATTTTAAATGATAGTGGCCACACTCGCTTAAGAAGAAGAGACACTGCAGCACTTACCCATTAAGATGAGCGATAAACACTTATATATGTGAACAGAACCCGTGATGAAGAAAATTTTTGTCTGGCACTGGCAGGACATAAAATAAATTATTAGGATAAGATTTGATTAATTATTGTTAGTTCATATTTAATATATGAAGATTCAATAACTAAAAAATAATGAAAAAAAAAAAAAAAAAAAAAAAAATTTATCAGGGGTCTTCTAAGACCAAAAGTTCGTGCAATGTATGTAAAACGGCTTTTCAAGAAATTCAAAATTTTCAATGCCCGAAATTTCGAAAATCCGTTTTACAATAAAATTTCCTTTAAGAGAGGTACAATTTGTTTCTAATATGCGCAGTCGTTTTAGAAACATAATTTTTTTTTTTTTTTGTAAGGGTAACCTGTGGGTAACCTGTCCTGGGTTCGAGGCCATCGGCAGTCAAGAATGAAAAATTATTAATTAATTTCATGCTGTAAAATTCCTTTCTTCATAAAAATAATTTAACGAAAATTAAATTTGATGAACTTTAGCCTAATTAAAATATCATAATTTGGATTAAAAAAATAATTTTTTTTATGAAAATTTCGAAATTTTTGTTTTTAAAAATTCATAAAAACTGGAAAATGCAACTAGGCTTCTTAATTTTGCAGACATATAAAAAACGAAGCTGCAAACAAAACAAGCCATAAATTATTAAAATCTGTTACCAACTTTTGATTTTATTCACAAAAGTCGAAAAATTTTAATTAATTTAAGAATTTCATAAAACGCAATATTTGTATGGGAGCCCCCATAAGAAGTGGTGATAAGGGGCAAGTATGTATCGAGAAAATGTTAAGGACAAAAAACTAATTGAGGTCGGTCATACATATTATCTTACTGGGGGCGACTCCTGGGCATTTATGGGACTTGTTCTTCAATATATTTCTAGTCTGCATTGAACATTTTGTATGGGAGCCCCTTAAGGAATGGAGATAGCGGGAAGGTATGTTAGAAATAAATGATTGAGATGAAAAATGAAGTGGGGTTGGTCATACATTTGGTCATACATTTGACCCAAATAGGGTCATCCTAGGCACTGCAGCAGTCAAATTTAAGAATTTCAACCATACAAATATGCCGGTTTAATAAAATTCTTAAATTTGGCCCCTGCAGTGCCAGGGCTAACTTAAAAAAAAAACGGCTGGCACCACTGGATTCAGCGTACCCGAATTAGGCTAAAACGGCAAGTGCCCAGCTTGTCTAAAAAAGTGTCAATTTCTAGCACAGTGAAATTAATAAAAAATAAAAATGCGACAAAAATCACAGTTTTGGTCTAAAAACTCTTAGTTAAACATATTTCATTGCAACCGGTGCACAACTTTTTTTTATAAATCTAATTTCCATAAAAGTCCCATTTTTTAATGTGTTTGTTCGAACCAAATTGAAATTTAATTTTAAATTCAGTATTTTTTTAACTGAATATTGTGTACCGTTTTCAAGTTATTCCAATATATGTAGTGAAAGTGCCTTAATTTTGGATATAACAGTATATCTTGAAAAGTCGAGCTGATAGAGAAAAGTGGAGATTTGATTTAAAATTTCCATCAAAGTTAAAGAACGCACAAAAAAAGTTTAATTTTGTTCCCTTGCATAATCAATAAACGTATTTCCGACGCCCTCAACTCCACAATGCAAAACAAGCAAGCAGGCTTTCGTCTTTTTAAAACTTGCACGGACTACGTCAATCAATCCGTATTATAACCGAACTGTCAGTGGAGTGGCGCTCGCCATTGTATCTAGCATTTATTGATTTTGAAAAAGCTCTTGACACCCTTTTGCATTCCTTTGTTGTAACTGCACTTTCTTGTAAAGGCACACCATGGAAAATAATTAATCTGTTGCGGACGCATTACACGAGTGCGTGTTGTCGCGTTCGTCACAATAAAAATATAAACCGCCCAATAAATATTAAAACTGTTATTAGACAAGACCTTGACAACATGTCCCAAGAGCGTTGGTCACAGATAGGGGTGTATTACATCATTTCAATTTTTTTTTTTCTCGAAAAACAAGGCTCCGTTTTGAACAGTGTGTTCAACTCGACGGAAGACATCTGGATGACATACTATTTAAAAAATAAAATCCGCATTTCCATTCTATCGTTCAATGCTCCTAATAAGACTTTATGTCAATTATTAAATTTTTTATTTAAGTTTGAAAATATAAATCTGACCAGACACCCTATATTTTTTTAATTAACTAAAATTTATTTAAAAACGTTTATTTTTATTGATTTTTTTAAAGCATAAGGTACTGGTTAATGGTTTTACTTTGTTATTTTTGTCATTAAAAATAAATATGTTTTATTGTGTTTTAAGCAGTAATTTTAATTTGCCGATTTTTTTTAATTTAATTTCCGCTTTGTTTTCGAAAATATGCCGATTTCTTACCAAAACCATCTGGCACCCCTGGTTGAGATCTTATACAAGTTTTTAAAAACTCTCTTATTTCCATCAACTCGCCAACAATATTTTTATATACAACAGATAACCACAGATATTTTAGAAATACTTATGGTGACAACAGATATTTGTAAGCAAAAAAACAAAAAAATGTTATGACATACTCAATCCAAAACCATAAGCAACTGTTTTTGTTTTTAAGATATGGGGTGCGTTCATAAATGCATCACTGCGCTGCATCAGAAAAGCAAACTTTTTTTAAAGCCGATAAAAAAATAATTATACAATTTTTTTGGTACACATTAACTTCACTGATAAATATATAAGCATTTAAAATCACTGATGCAGCGCAGTGATGCATTTACGAACGTGCCCATGGTGAGTGGGCAAAAGCAAAACCATACAATATCAGTTACACTCATTCTCTCATTTATATCAGTAGTAACAGATAAATATCTGGTGTATCTGTTTCAACAATACTTACAGATACACTCGTGCAGGTCTTAAGTGTGTAACCTAAGTGGCTGTCTAGAAGAACAAGATTATGCGGAATACGTCTGTCTTTCATCGCAGAGATATGATGATATGCAGACTAAACTTAATGCAGTAAAGTTGAAAACAGCAAGAAAGCAGCGTTTTAATTTAATACCGCGAAGCCAAAGATAAAAACGATAAGTTACTCTGAGAACTGAGATCCTCCGCCGAAAATGGAGGTGAACTGGCCACATCTTGAGGAAACCTGATGGCGGTGTAATCAAGTGTGTAGTGCAGTTAAAAAAAATAACACTACGATAAATCTTGTCAAATTTATATGGTCGGTATTGGTAGTTTAAACGCTAATTTTATGCGTTTAAAGATAGTTTATATGTTTACTGATTTATAGATTTGTTGGTTTAAACACATTTTAAACCAAAAAGAGAGTTTAACTTGCTCTGATTTATAAGCCCTAAATTAAGAGTTTTAAAAGAATGTCTCAAAACTTGCAACCATATCAATTCCAAGCGGAAATTAACACCATCCTTAGATGTGCTAAGAAACGATCGAGGAGAAACTCGAGAATTCTGAGGTAGCCAGGCTTCTATTGAACGCTATCCTCTTTTAAGATATATGGGAAGGTGTTCATGATTATTTTGCATCTCTAAATGATCTAGAGAATCACTACAATTTGTCTTATGATGGTCATGCAAGCAACAAAAGGGCAGATTGTTTGACAAGTAGAGGCGCTCGCCGCATATTTATTAGTCCTGAGAACTTTTTCGGCATCCCTGCTGGTCACATTAGGGAGATGATAAAGTCATGGTCCGAATGAGATTTTACTCGTCTATGGACGAATGAATATTCTTTTCTTTCTTGCGCATAGAAGCTAGCTTTCCCTCAACAATAAATTTCAGTGTACTTATAAAATATGAAAAATGGGGAACTTAGCACGTCATAGAGAAATCGTATTAATGATAAATTTTGTATTCCCGTAAATAACTTTGACTTTTTTTCTTCTCATTTCTTTTCTTATCTTATCTTTTTTTTCTTTTGTTTTCAAAACTTGATTATTCCACTTTCGACAGAAATGGTTTTTAATTTATTATATGTTTGAAAAAATTGATATGAAAACTCTGCGAAAATAAAATCGGGGAAAAATTATATAATCACCCCTATTCTTCGTTTCGATTCGGATCGAAATTTTCTCCGTTTTTGGCAACTTTGGTATTCTGTGCCCATATTCTGTAACTCCCGCGTTGAGAAACTTTTCGATTGAAATGTGAGAAATGAAACAAAAATACCATAAGTTGAAACAAACATGTTTTTCTCACTTAACTGTTACTGAAACATTTTTGGCGAGTAATTTCCTTACGTTACAGCTATTACACACCAAAAATGATACAGTAACAGTTTAGTGAGAAAAACATGTTTGTTTCAATTTATGGTATTTTTGATTCAGTTCTCACATTTCAATCGAAAAGTTTTTCAACGCGGGAGTTACAGAATATGGGCACAGAATACTAAAGTTGCCAAAAACGGAGAAAATTTCGATCCGAATCGAAACGCAGAATAGGGGTCAATAACACCAGAAACAAAAGAAAAAAAGGGATGATTTCGTCAAAAATAGATTATTCCAGTTCAAAATGACATTCCTAAAAAATATTTTCTCAAATTGTGCAAAAACAACGAGTGGAATAGTCAAGTTTTGATAAGAACCTCCTCAATATCATTAATGTGCCGTTTCCAGGAGACAAGCAATTGATTGTGTAGAATAATTTATATGAAATTCACTTAGTTTTTTGAGTGCTTTTCATATAAATTTTTCTACACAATCAATTGCATGTCACCTGACAACAAAACATAAGACATTTTACCACTTTTTTATATGTAACAGCTATTGAAATTTTTGTAAAATCATATACCGAATTTGAATAGAACTCCCCCCAATGCAAAGAAAAACCGGCATCCTTCAAAATAACCTTTGCTGGAAAACCTCAAGTTCTTGGATATATCTCAAGTCTTCGTATTTGTTTTAACAGGCCATCATTTGGCGGACACCATATTAATTTATTTTTAAAAGATTGAAATAGTTTTGACTGAATATGGCATTCCATCAAAATAGGGTTTCGCTAAAAAAAAAAAAAAACGATTTTAATTATATAACGTATTAATTTTACTACTTTTTTTTTTAAATCAACCACTTTTTTCAACTAATAGCGACACAAACTTATAAAGAAAAGGGAGTGAACTAGACACGCACATTTCAACACAACAATGACAACTGCCATTAATTAGTTTAATCCGTATTTGTTAAGTGGTTCAGTTCTCTTCGTTTTTTTTTATACCGTTTTATGTATAACAATAAAAAATTTGTAGTAAATTATATTATTTTCAATTATGGCTGAAATATTTTTAATGAGACATTGTTTTTAATAAATAAAAGTTGCCATTTTGTAGACCACTTTTATACCAACCACTAGTAGTTTTGTCATTGACACATCGAGCTTATTCGAATACATTTTGTGTTCTTGTAAAACTCTGGAACCATTTTGCAGTGTTCGCTTATCTGCCGATAAAGTTTTCGACACAATGTGTTGAAAATGAAAAGAATTCAAATAAAGGGTTATTCATTTTGCGGTTCAAAAGTAAACGTAAATAAAACACATATAAAATATTTTTTTTCATGATATTTTTTTTTTATTATAAAGTTTGAGCGTTGACATTATGTGTGAAACACTATATCATTTAAATGACCATCACGCAAAGTGATGCATGCATTGATTCTTTTGAGGTAATTTTGGACCACTTTTTGACAGATATTGGGCGGTATCTCAGCCATAACTTGACGAATGTTGTTTCTTAAGTGCTCAAGAGTTAAAGGTTTATCTGCATAAACACGGTCTTTCGCGTAGCCCCACAAAAAAAGTCTAATGGTGTCAAATCGCATGATCTTGGTGGCCAGTTGATGTCGCCACGACGAGAAATTACACGGCCAGGAAATGTCTCTTGCAATAAAGCCATATTCGCTCGAGTTGTGTGGCACCGTCTTGTTGAAACCACTTATTCTCCAAGTCGTATTCATCAATAGCAGGCAAAAAAAAAGTCGGTTATCTTACGAGCGATAATTTTTAGCGGAATGAGCGAAACGATGATGCACTGGCCTTACAATATCTGTAACCGCTCCAGTCTCTTCAAATTTCTTCACAATTTTGCCGATTGCTTGCGTAGTTGGACGATAATCTCCTCTTAAAGCACGATATGTGGCTGTGCCAGAATCACCATTTTTGTAGTATGCTTGCAACACTTCGCGTGGTGGTCATTTAAATGTTATAGTGTTTCACACATAATGTCAACGTTCAAACTTTATAATAAATAGGAAATATCATGAAAAAAAATTATTTTATATGTGTTTTATTTAATTTTACTTTTGAAACCGCAAAATGGATAACCCGTTATATTTTAGATATTTAAGAAGGTTATTTTGGTATTCAAATTAATATTTTTTTTTTGAAATGTCGTCAGCATGTTATTGGTTTGGCGCATATGCCAAAAATTCGTAGGGAAGAAAACCGACAATGAAGGTTTACAAGATGTTTTCTGAGAATATACTCGATAGAATTCTTTTTGTATTTTCACCACTGCTTCCAACATGAAGCAACATGTATATTTTTGTAAACGTTTATTGATGAACTTAGAATTAATAGTATTTTATAAAAAGTGAAAAATATTGTTTTGTGCCGCATACGCCACTCTTCTAAACTTATTTCTAAAGAGTAGCTTTTTTGCGTACTTATACTTAATGCTGCCTATTGAGCTATTGACATTTAATTTTGCTTTTTTAGTTTTTTCTTACGGCAATGAAGCGCAGCGAAGGTAAAATTTAATTTCTTGTTGTCATTTAATTTTGCTTTTACATATAATTGTCATAGATCCTTCTATCATAAAAAAAATATTAGGATAATTCTCTGAGAACTTTTTGTTTCATTTACAATTAACATCGCGTGTTTTCGTTGGACCACCCTTAAGAAGGATCTATGACAATTATGTGTAAATAAAAATATCGGGCAAATGCTCGCCACGGCTTCGGTGGCATACCATTATCCGATGGTCGAAAAATCCTTTATCTCATCCTTCTCGGCTTATTAACGTACAGTTTTTCTTTTAAATATCCCCAAAGAAAGAAGTCTAATGGTGTCAAATCCCCATTTAAATTCGCCACGACGTCAAATAAACGGCCATTGAATTTCTCGTGCAATTGTAATTGTGGTTTTTTTTTTTGGTAGTGTGGCAAATGGCACCCTACATTTGGAACCACATATCGTCCTGGTCCATATCCCCAATTTCCGGCCACAATAAGCCCATTATCATCGCGCGATAGCGAATACCATTCGCAGCAACTGCTTGGCCGACCTCATTTTCGAAGAATTACGACCCGATGAAGCCAAACGAACTGGGCGAGCATGACCAGGTTTTTTTACATTTCCTACAGAACCGAGTTGCTGAAATTTTCCCACAGTTCTCCCGATTGTGGATACATTTGGTCGATTGTACTGATTAAAAACATTACGAAGTGCACGAAATGCATTTTGATTTGAACGCCCATTTTTGTAAAATAGTTCAAAAATCTTAACGCGCCTCTCCATGGTTGAATTTGTCAAACACTGAAACAAAGAAATGTCAAAGTAAGTTGGGCGAAAAACTTGACGTAAAGATGTGACTCACCATTAACATCGTTCATGATGTTTGGACTACGCTTTATAATTTATTTTTAGCAAAAAGTATTAGCATTTTTATACTCACCACAAAAAAGATGATTTTTTTAATATTAAAAAAAAAAAAAAACATTAATAAAAGTATATATTTTTCTAAAGAATAGCACTTTATATATTAGTTTTTCTTACAACAATCGACGATAAATTTAAAGCTCGTAGAGAAATTGCCACAAATAGTATTTTTGTTTTTTTCAGAGTTTAGCGTTCCATTTCCATTTAGTATGATCTTGGACACCGTGCAAAAAATAAAAGAAAATTAAATAATTTTGGGGTTTTTCGTGCACCGTAGGTGTCCTAACTTTGGAGTATCTTTGGTCCATTCCTATTAGACCTGCATTATTTCAATGAAATTGATATAATCCGACTTTGGTTGCAAAGTGTCGCTTAGGTTCCAAATTTTGGATAATTGTGAATACCATGGGGCTCGTTGAAGATGATTGCCCAAAAAAAGCCAAAGAAAGATGTTGCTTTTGCACAACGAAAACTCTTCATTGAGGCATCTTCATAGTTAAATTGACGCCATGCGATGGCGCTACATACAAAATGAACATATACTTTTTTGGCCTAAATTAAAAACATTTCATGATAAACAGGAATAGATACTTTGAAAGCATGCAAGGCAAAATAAAACATTTTCTTTTAATTACAAAATTGTACATATAAGGAAAAATAAAAAAAGCCAAAGAGTACAAGAACATTATTGTAATTTTCGCACAATAAATCAATGTGTTAAGCACGCCATGTCATCAGCTCTAGTTAAATTTCAAGTCAACATCGAATGGGAACATGGCGTCTCTAAAACCACGACCATAATAAATTAAACTGTTTCCAGAGATGTTCAAGTACTTGTATGGATTACACCCATTACATTAAGACACTACATGGGTTTGTATTAAGAATTTAAAATATAACATTTATACTCATGCTTATGTAATTGTAAGAGTGTTGTTACTTTTTGCTACCCTCCACCTCTAGAAGTCATGAAGGAGGGCATATTAATTTTAACGTTCTGTTTTAATGTTTATTAAAAACACTTTCAAAAAGAACAATAATAATTTGCCACCGCCAAAAAAAAACATTCTTACTTGTAGACCGAACACCATTTTGTCTGATGCGGTGATTTTTTCATTATTTATTTATTGAATCTTCATATATTAAATTTGAACTAACAATAACACTGTGCATGAAATTGACACTTTTTTTCGTGACAAGCCGGGCACATGGCATTTTAACATAATTCGGGGACGCTGAATCCAGTGGTGCCCGCGGTTTTTTCAGATTGGCTCTGGTTTTCGAAATATACCGTTATTTCGAAAATGGAGGAGGTTGCACAACATATATTCGCGTAACTCAAAAACGGTTTAGTTTATTGAAATTACTAAAAAAAACCGAAATTCCGCAATAAAATTTCATTTCAGAAAAGTAAAAGTCTTTTTCTAATATGAGTAGTCGTTATTGAAACATAATTTTTTTTTTGAAAAAAAAATTAATTTTTTTATCAAAATTTCGAAATTTTTGTTTTTTAAAAATTCATAAAAAATTTAAAAACGCAGCTAGGGTTCTAATTTTTAGCAGACTTATAAAAGTCGACAAATTTTTCATTAATTTAAGAATTTCCCTTAGGGGGCTCCCATACAAATATTGCGTTTTATGAAATTCTTTAATTAATTAAAATTTGTCGACTTTTGTGAATAAAATCAAAAGTTGCAAACAGATTTTAATCATTTATGGCTTGTTTTGTTTGTAGCTTCGTTTTTTATAAGTCTGCAAAAAATTAGAAGCCTAGCTGCATTGTTTAATTTTGTATGAATTTTTAAAAAACAAAAATTTCGAAATTTTGATAAAAAAATTAATTTTTTTTTCAAAAAAAAAATTATGTTTCAATAACGACTACTCATATTAGAAAAAGACTTTTACTTTTCTGAAATGAAATTTTATTGCGGAATTTCGGTTTTTTAGTAATTTCAATAAACTAAACCGTTTTTGAGTTACGCGAATATATGTTGTGCAACCTCCTCCATTTTCGAAATAACGGTATATTTCGAAAACCAGAGCCAATCTGAAAAAACCGCGGGCACCACTGGATTCAGCGTCCCCGAATTATGTTAAAACGCCATGTGCCCGGCTTGTCAGTTTTTTCAACTAGCATAGTGTAATTAATCAAATCTTATCCTAATAATTTATTTTATGTCCTGCCAGTGCCAGACAAAAATTTTCTTCATCGTAGGTTCTGCTCACATATATATGTAGGTGTTTATCGCTGATCTAAATGGGTAAGTGCTGCAGTGTCTCTTTTCCTTACGCGAGTGTAGCCGCTTTCATTTAAAATATTTCGAGCAAGTGGGTTCGGATGCAATTCTAGTCTTTAGAAGTGGCAGCTGTGATTATTCGAAGAAGTTTAGTTTGACGCCTTTGATTTTTTTTGATATTAGAGGCCGAGGCAGTGCACCATAACTGAATACCAAAGCAGCAGATTGGCTTTAAGATACAGTTGTAAAGTAGAAGTTTGCAATCGAGACTAAGGACAGAGTTTCTTTCAATAAAGCCTAGTACTCTGTTCAAATTTGTGAAAAATGATGAGCAACATTTATTATTTCACACGAAAATTTTGACATGTATCAATGTTACCTATCTTGCGAGTTTGTACAATTTGACGTTTTCATTCCTGTAAAGTATGCAACATTGTTTTGCGTATGTAAACAAACCCCACATGTATTTTACTAAAATTTATTTTTTTTAATAAAAAAAAAAAGTAAATATGCATAAAAAACTGGTACCGGTTGTGTTACAATAATTTTTTATTTCTTATTTAATATTAAGTTCATACTTTTTTGCTTTTGCTTAAAATTTCACGTGAAATAAGTGCAGCTTACATTATTTCGCAGTTGTAAAAAAATGTTGCCAGAAACATTTCGGAACTTTTCCACAAAATGAACAGAGTACAACTCTATCAACATTATTTCATAGATATTCCGCACAAGTTTTTTTCATATGCGTTTTGACAGCATTTCACGTGAAATTTTGAACAGAGTACCATGCTTAAGCCAATGAATTTGGATGGCTTTTAGTTTCATTTGAGTTTATTTTGCCTCTATATGGCTTTTCCACGTTAAACGGCGATCTGGATGTATACTGAGGTATTTTTCATGCGAATTTTGAGATATAAATTGGTTATTGATTTTAATAGAGCGGCATGATTCCCTATGCAAGGTGAACGTTACATGTACGCATTTTTGCTCATTGACCTTTATCCTCCATTGTTTTAATCACAGTTCTAGTTGAGATGCTTCTTGACTGTTTTCGTGCACGCTTAGAAATGCTGTATCATCAGTAAAGGTTGAACTTTGGTTGTAGTTGTTTGTTGGCATATCCAAGGTTTATATTAAGTATAAAAGTAGTGGGCAGAGGATGCTTCCCTGAAGGACTCCAGCCTCGATTGGCTGAGGTGAACTTAAGAAATTTCCTTCTTTAATAATAAACTTTCGACCGCCAACGTAGCTTTCTAACAGCTTGTGCGTGTTAACTGGTAAGTTTAGCTTCAATTTATGTAATAAGCCTTCATGCCAGACTTTATCAAAAGCTTGAGAAACATCGATGAAGAGAGCGGAACAATATTTTCTATCTTCAAAGGCTTTTCTTATGGCGTTTCTTAGGTTTGTTCAATTTTCTTAGGTTTGTTCAATTGTGCTGTGTTCTCTTCTAAAGCCGAATTAATGGTTAGGAATACGTCTATTTTCATTTAAAATTGGGGTTCTTTTTACGCTAACAGCTTCTCGAACAGCTTTGATATATTAGAAAGTAGGCTTATAGGCCTAAATGACTCAACTATTGTGTGATCCTTTCCTGGTTTAGGTATCATCGTAACTAAGGAAACCTTCTACTTTTGAGGATAGTATTCAAGTCGTAAAATTGCATTTAAAATAAACATTTTCTTAGCTATGGGTAGCTCCAAGAGTATTTTGTTACTGATTTTATCAAAACCAGGGACTTACTGGGGGCTTAAATCACAAATAGCCTTAAAAAAGATACGAATGTAAGTTTTATTTGGGCCAAGGTCGGAACCTTTTAGAATTAGAAATGACGCAAACATAATTTTACCTAACATCCATTAAAATTATCTTACAGAAAGGCATGTAAAATTATAAAATTCAAGGCGAAAAAATCTCATACCGCTGTAGAGATTTATTATGTTCACACTTTACAAATATTTAACGCTAAAATCTGAACAAATCGTGACCACTTAATTGCTCAAATTTATCTTTCTTTCTAGTTTACAAGATTTTGTCTGTCGTGCCTAATTCCCAATTTTTATTCTTGATAAAAAAACACTGAAATTTATTGTTGAAGGGATAAGCTATTCCTATACGCATTTCACAGGCCAGAACTTCAGGAAACTTCATCCAAAGATTTTAGAAAAACTAAAGTTATTAAACATATAAAACTGTTAAGCGAATAAGAATTATAAGCAACAGTTTTACTTGTAACAATATCAAAGCTTAAACAAAAACAACAACAATTGACAGTGAGTGTATCTTTTCTTACATTCCCCATTACAATTGGTTGGAATTCTTCCAACATTAATTGTAGTTGTAAGTAGGTTAAAAAAAAAAACAAAAACAACTTGCTTTAATGTTTTTTCAAAAAATAAAGCATATTTTGCCAGTTTAGTTTTTAAGCCGCGCACTTGCCAGTTTATTATTAAAGTAATTTTTTTGGGAATACAAAATTTTAAGTTTACAATGTTTTTTTTTGTCGTGGTTAATTCCCAATTTTTAATCTTGAAACACTGAAATTTATTGTTGAAGGGATAAGCTATTCCTATGCGCATTTCACTTATCCCTTCAACAATAAATTTCAGTGTTTTTATCAAGAAAAAATTGGGAATTTAGCACGACAAACAAAATCTTGTAAATTAAAAGTTTTGTAATCCCAAAAAATTTCTTTATAGTAATTTTTGTTGATTCACTAAAGCTACGTTCACACTTATTTAATATTTGATTAAATAATCTTAACCAATACTGTGAGATTTAATATGGTATAAATATCACAACATAAAACTAATTATATTTTTTAATATTCAAAATAAATATTGGAATTAAAGGTAATAATATATTAGTTTACCTGTTGGTCAAATATTTGCCAAGTGTGACCGTAACTTAACTCTATATCTGAAACATATTTGAGAAGAATGTAATTAAACAACTGTCAATGCTGTTTCATTTCAACCCCATTATATAATTTTGTTTTACCGAGTCTATGATCATCCATGGGCTACAGTTGGGTACACTTTCGAAAACTTGTCTCTAAATACTGTGGTATCAGGTATCATATGGTCGGGCTAGATCGACTTTTTTAACTTACTTGTTATACCCTCCTCAAATAGTTGTGATGAGGGTATACTAAGTTTGACATTCCGTGTGAAACTTATTTAATATTCATCTAAGACCCCAGTAAGACAATTTAGCCGCGTCCGCCTGTCTATCCGTCTGCTAAGAACACGCCCACTTTGGAAAAACTCAACACAAAAGAACAATATTGGTGTCAAACTATTTCTATATTTGCGGGTTGAGAAATCCAAATGTGGTGCCAACACCCTAAAGAATTTATATCCTTGTTACAAAAACTAACATAAATAGTGGCGGAAAGCATATATTGATATTAGATTTTGATTTAAATTGGTTTTATATGTCTCAAAATCATAGCACAAAATTTCGTAAAGTTCGGTCCATAATTTACCATATAAAGAACACACTTAGAAAAAACTCTAGTACGCGTGAACAATAACGAATAACAACGTTATTGTAATAATATCTGCTCTTTCATAGTTTCATATGACTAGAACTCACACTATCAAATTTCGTGAAGATCGGTCCATAATTTGACACACTCTCGAGAAACACTTTAGTATGCCTAAAACCGTAATGAAAAATGCTATTGTGATAAATATTGGTCTATCACAGTTCTATGTGGTAAGGAATCACACTGTAAGATGTCGTTAATATCGGTCCATAGTTTACACTTAAGTATGCCTAAAACCGTAGTGAATAATGCTTTAATAGTTTTGTTACACTAAAAATCATTTAGCTGAATTTGGTGAAGATCGCTCCATGATTTACCATAGGCCCCATATAAACCTTACTTTCGGAAAAGAGTTAAGTACGCATAAAACGAATAATGCTATTATAATAAATTTTGGTCTGTCGCAGTTTTATATGACTGAAATTTATACAGTAAAATTTCCTGGAGATCGGTGCATATTTAACCACAAGCCCCATATAAAGCCCACTCCTGTAATATTCTGTGGAGGGTATTAAAGATTTGACACATATAGCCACTCTAACTTGTTTTTTAACCTTTATTATTCATCAAGTTAGAGTTTTTAAAAGTAGTTGCTTTTTTTTGGTTTTCCTAAAGATTATTTCGAAATTTAACCCATTAATGTCCCTTCAAGTCTGGCCTATAATTTGAGTTATAGTATGAAAACAGTGTCAATTAGAAGCATCAAGTAGTATGTACTAACATAAGCTTTCAGTTCATATTCTATTCACCTTTTTTTAAATGCTAAATTTTATTTACGCTTAATTCATTGTAACTTCTTTTGGGTTGACATTAATTTTCAGCAACATTCTTGTTGTACTGGCGTTTTCCATTGCAATAAATTCTTGTTTTATTTAACGTGTAAAATATATTTATGTATGTAATTACTTAACTTTTTTTTGTTCCATTCTTTTCTACATATTTATTATACACACTGTATGTACATTTATTTACATATATTTTTTTAATTTTTACTAGCGTGTAATAAATCTTTGTTTTAATTGTTATTTTTTTTTTTTGCAAACTATTGTTATGGGATAAATTAAAGTTGTAAATCAAATAAAGTTTTATTTATAAAATAAATAAAATGATGGTAAAATATTCTAAGGTAGTTATTTTAAAGTACATAAATTTAAATTGCTTAACATTACAGGCTTTTTAGATTTTAAATTTTAAAAATTTTTTTTATTTTTTTCCGCAATAAGCCAGAAAAGATTTAAATGGGACTTGTACCAAGCATCAAAAACGATTACAAATAATCTCAACATCATTCCTATTAAGTTGGGCAGGGTGAAGTTCGTTTGTGATGAATTTTGTATCGTTATTGGTCTTCGTTTTAGAAAACCGATCTATAAAGAAACTATCGAGGTCCATCAGTCAGCTTGCACATATGCACAAGCTTTTATTTTTTTTTTTAATTCCCTTATTTAAACCCCGCGAAGCTCTGCGCTTGTCAGCAGGAAGGAAACCAGAGTCTCTGCGGGAATCGAACCCGCAACCCCGGCGCTGATAGACTAGCTCACTACCAGCTAGCCTACCGGGGCACTTATGGTTTCATTAAGACAAAAAAAATTTTATATTTCATCCTTAATTGTCTTGCCAAAACTGGTCAGATTTGGTCCATACTTAGCCATTGCCGTCATACAAAGACCACTGCCCAAAATAGTCTTTGCCGCGATAACTCGTGTATAAATGATGGTATCTTAAACAAATTTCTGATAAACAAGTGCTTATTCGAATCTTACATACCCTTCACCATGGTGCGATAGGAACAAAAATTTATTAAAACACTGTTATTTATATTGAAATAAATCTTTTTTGTGCCGCGCACATTTCACCAATCCCGTCCACATTTTGTTGGATGTTGCGAATTGATAACCATGATAATTTTACCGAGGTCGAAAACTTTGGCTCTTGACGTTCTCAGATATATAGAAATACATAATGTCTTTGTACATTTTGTTAAATATTGTGTATTGATAACTTAAATGCTTTTACTTTTTTTGGAAACTTTTGCTCTGTTCGTTCTCCAGATATACAAAAAAACAGACAAATGGACATCATTAAATTAACTTCGCTGTACATGTATCAAATTCTTATTTGTAAAAAACTTATGCAAGGTATATATACATGAGTGGACAAAAATATGCAACGTGGGCCCTTCCAGAAAATTTCTTTATAATAATTTTTTGATGTTTGACTCTTACATAAACCTTTACCTTCACCTCACAAGTGATATTAAAGGCCAACTCACACTGTAATACAGAGTATTACGACTTGCCGAAAACGTTAATCAATCCAAATTGTACTATAGTGTAAAAAAAAATTTATTATGATATATCAAAAATTACGTTTAGAAATTTCTTACCAGTCTTACCATTTTCGAACGTTTACAGATTTTCATTATTAAAATTAATGTTTTTATTAAGCTTGAGGTATCTTTTCTTTTTTATATAAAAAAAAAATATTAAACTTATTTCATCCAGTATTTCGGCACTCCTTTCCTGATTATACTCAAGAAAAAAACCCTGAAGAAGGCACACAAAGCAGCGCCGAAATATTGAATAAATTACGTTTAATATTTTTTCTTTTAAATTCTTAAATTAAATTTGTGGAAAATGTTGAGCAACACTGATTATTTCAAACGAAAATTTTGACATGTATAAATATTACCTATTTATTTATTTAATAAGAGTTACAAATTATATTCTAACTTAATTAACCGAGCAAAAGTAACGTAGACCTTTAGCTCGTTGTAGTGAAACATGCCAGAATCTCTGGCGGGAATCGAACCCGCAACCCCCGCACTGATAGACTAGCTCACTGCCAACTAGCCTACCGAAGCACCCAACATATATTACCTATCTTGCGAGTTTGCACAATTTGAAGTTTTTATTCCTTGAAAGTAAGTGTCATTGTTTTGCATATGTAATGTATGAATGTATGAATTTTTAAAAAAATATGTTTTTAATAAAATGTTTAATATAAAAGGAAGTAAATATGGGTAGAAAACAAGAGTTAAAAAACTGCAGTCAAAGTAGAAAAACTGCCACTTCCACTTCTTCATTTGTCATTAGCAAAAAAAAAAAACTGTTGCTCTTACTTCTGATTCATTTAATGTAAACTGTCGCTGTCAAACCAACTCAAAAACTGCAGTCAAATTAGTATAACTGCCACTTTTTCCACTTCTTCATTTGCACTTAACACTTTTAGGCCCGTTTTCACGACTTTACGATAGCTAAATGTAGGGAGTTATCGAACAGATAATGAGTTCTTAATTATCACAAGTTCCCTTTAATCTAAAAGTGGAGCAATTCCATATGAAAACGATCAAAATTGGCAAATTTTTGGACGACCCCTCTCCGATTTTAAAATAAATAGTCTCAATCGATTGCCCAGCAAAAAATAATGTACCTACATATTTTTTTTTTTTATAGTGACTGGTTTAGTGGTGGTGTACACCACTGTCATGTGACAAAATTGAAGAATTCTTCATAAGGTCCCTTATTGAAAGTTGTTTAAAACATATTTTTTTTTTGAAAAAAAAATTAATTTTTTTATCAAAATTTTGAAATTTTTGTTTTTTAAAAATTCATACAAAATTAAAAAATGCAGCCAGGCTTCTAATTTTTTGCAGACTTATTAAAAACGAAGCTACAAACAAAACAAGCCATAAATGATTAAAATCTGTTTGCAACTTTTGATTTTATTCACAAAAGTCGACAAATTTTAATTAATTTAAGAATTTCATAAAACGCAATATTTGTATGGGAAATTCTTAAATTAATGAAAAATTTGTCGACTTTTGTGAATAAAATCAAAAGTTGCAAACAGATTTTAAACCGTTTTTGAGTTACGCGAATATATGTTGAGCAACCTCCTCCATTTTCGAAATAACGGTATATCTCGAAAACCAGAGCCAATCTGAGAAAACCGCGGGCACCACTGGATTCAGCGTCCCCGAATTATGTTAAAACGCCATGTGCCCGGCTTGTCACGAAAAAAAAAGTGTCAATTTCATGCACAGTGTAATTTTTAAAATGTATTTTTAACAAGGTGGTCTCTTAAATGCTCTTCTCCTGTCCAAACAAGGAGTCGGGGCCCATTTTTTTATTGCTGATTCTTAAAGCAAAAATTATGAGGAATCCAAAAAAAAAAAATTAGCCGGAAAATTTAGGAGCTTCTGTGGAAAATCGGAAAATTTAATTTTCATGGGAAAATTTAAAGGTAAATTTCTAAGAAAAATTAGGAAAATTTTATTTTTCAATTAAAGCCTGATTCAATACCTTTCCAACGAGCTATCACTCGTTGCGATCGCTTTAGTAGTTTTTTTTTTAAAACAACTTTCAATGAGGTCCCTTATGAAGAATTCTTCAATTTTGTCACATGACAGTGGTGTACACCACCACTAAACCAGTCACTATAAAAAAAAAAAAAAAAATGTAGGTACATTATTTTTTGCTGGGCAATCGATTGAGACTATTTATTTTAAAATCGGAGAGGGGTCGTCCAAAAGGTGATCGCTTTCATATGGAAGAGAGGAACGTTCTACCTTTAACTTTTGTCGTAAGGTTTAGACTTGAGATTGCCATATTATATTCACATATTTTTTTTATATGGCAACTCCAATTATACGTATATTTTGTAAATGTAAAAAAGTGCGTAGTTGCCAGTTCGTATTTTTATTTTGGCAAAAATAGTCGGTATTTTCTTTAGTATTGCCACATTTTCAAAAATGTTAAGTTTATTTTATAGAGAAGTTGTGAAAACGAAAAATAGTTGAAGGTAACTTTATTCCTCACTAGTGCTAAAGGTACCGTTAACTATTTCGAACTTTATAGGTAAGTCGTGAAAACGGGCCTTAATCTATTGCTTAAAATTCCACCTGATATAAGAACAGCTTAGATTACTTCGCATCTGTAAAAAATGTTGCCAGAAACATTTCGGAACTTTTTCACAAAATGAACAGAGTACAACTCTTTCAACATTATTTCATAGATATTACGCTAGATTTTTTCATATACGTTATGACAGCATTTCACGTGAAATGTTGAATAGAGTACCGGGCTTAATAAGAAAATTAATATAAATTTCTGAAGGTCGAATAAGAGCCAATCTATGTATATAAAATGAGAAGCACATCTGCAACCGATTTTTATTTATAATTTAAGAAAAAATTGCAAGATTATTAATTATTCTTCTGAATTTTTAATGAATTACTCATATTTGCAACAACTAGTTAAGTACGATTCACAGACGAAGTATGGAACATTACATTAGTATGTATCAACTTTTCCATCCTTGATGAAAATAGCAGAAAATAGTTGTTGATTAATTTGCCGCCAGCAAGAGAAAAGAACTATGAAATATTAAAGATTTATAACATTTTATATAGTTAGTTTCTCACTTTTAATAATTTTTAATATTCCCTAAAATCAAGCCAAAAATTAAAGATCTCATTAAGCATAAATGGTTGGTTGGTTAACGTGGTAGTACGCACAGATCTAGGCCAAACTTTTTGTAGATTGATTTTGACAGTGTGTCGATGCCTTGCAAATGCAAGCAAAAATATCGATCAGAAATCCAGAGTTATTCTTAAGCTCCAATTTTAGTAGGATTGCGTACTATGCCATGAACAACGGTACGCGACATGATGTGATCGGACTTTAAATGGCAGCGCTATATTTCAAAAACTAAATGGGCTGCATATGGGGGTGTGGCTATACAAATTTAACCTTGTTAGAAACGTTATTGATATACCTTTCATTCAAGGCGGTGACTGGCACAAACTTTTTTTTGTAAGGAG
Organism: Pollenia griseotomentosa; assembly: GCA_963931875.1. Classification (NCBI taxonomy): domain Eukaryota; kingdom Metazoa; phylum Arthropoda; class Insecta; order Diptera; family Polleniidae; genus Pollenia; species Pollenia griseotomentosa. The sequence continues at coordinate 96,153,593 of OZ007561.1, read as the reverse complement.
GTCGACCCGCTCTAATGTACATACATATGTTCATATTTTTGAGCGTATGTAGTTCCATTGTTTCTAGAATTTTTTGAACCTGTAAATACATATTTATGTATTTATAAGTGAGCCTTTATAGAAAATTTTATAATAGTATTAGTTTTTTAGGTTTCCTTTTTTAAAATATCGCAGTTATTTTCCATTTTGTGGTGATTTGTTTTTTAAACGAATGCCCTTTACTCATCGTCTACTTTTCACTTTTGTTATCGTTTATTACGAAGATGTTCATTTTATAAAAACCAAAAATATGTTGAAAAAATTAAAGCTTTTTTCGTCACTCACCGGAAATGTTTTTTAATTTTATGAAAACCTAAATCTGATTTCGTTCGTTCGTCTTTTTTACGAACGAACAAATATTTTCATTTTCTAAAAACAGGCTGTTAGTGTAGACAAGTTGCACCATCCTGTTGGAACCACATATCGTCCAGGTCCATATCCACAGTTTTTGGCAACAAGAGGTCCGTTATCATCTCGCGATAGCGAAAAGCATTCTCGGTAACTGCTTAGCGGACCTCATTTTCGAAGAAGTACGGCCCAATAACGCAGAACGAACTGGGCCAGCATGCACAAGGTTTTTATATTTACTACAGACTCGGTTTGCTGAATATGGTCAAACAAAAAAAAAAAAAAAAAAAAATCACGAAGTGCACGAAATGCATTTTGATTTGAACGCCCATTTTCATAAAAGGCTTCAACAATCTTAACGCGCCTCTCCATTATTTACTTCTCCATGGTTGAATTTGTCAAACACTGAAACAAAGAAATGTCAAATTAATGGCAAAAAACTTGACGTTAAGGTGTGACTTACAATTAATATCTTGCATTATAGTCTATAGTCTAGCGTCAGGTGAGACATTAATAAATGTTTTAAATTTTCCTGATAAAGTAATATTAAATTTTTCTGATAAAGTAATATTAAAATTTAATATTAAAAATTTGGATAAAGAATATTCACAATTCTTTGCAGAAATATTTTTCTTAGTTTATCAACAAATTCTACTATACACCATAATTTATTTAAGAATTAATTGCATTTAAAAATCATATATCTAAACAAATTGCAATTATTTCTATTTACATAAAACAAATACAATTCAATATGTGCAACAACATTAATAACTCTGCAACTGACAACTCAATTTCAGATACAATTCACACACAATTATGATGTATGTTTTCATTAGAACCCACTCCCGAAATTCTTACAACAACAAAACACATGGCACTCCCCAATGTCATAATTCTCTCATCCTCTTTGAATAACCAAACAATGAATGTGCAGTGGACAGAAGAACACAGCCAAATGAAAAGAAGCAACAAAATCATAAACAAAATAGACACAACACAGTTGCAGTTGCATCTGCAACATAAAATCTTGATCTATGACTCCATTGTTCACGCCAGAAACAACCTCTAACAAAAACCAAATGGAAAAGGCGACTTGTAGTTGTGGTCAAACAAAAAAAAGTATTCATTCACTTCTTTCTATTATTTTTGGGATGTTTTCGAAATCAAATCAAGTCATAGAAGTAACTACAACAACGACAGCAGCGACAGCTTAAATGGAAGAGGAAGAAGACATGCAAAAAAGTGTTATGGGAGCAGAAAGATAAGAAAACTCTAAACAAATCGAAAACAGACAGAACATTTGCCCACAAATAGACACACCAGCAACAATGGAAACCTTATGGCAGAGCAAAAACGGGAGAATAATAAAAATTGCATTTTTGCATACCGACAGAAGGCCGATTCCAAAACTTTCGTCACTTTTTGTTACAAAAGAGTTTTGTTGTGTTGTGTTAAACAAAAATGCAGGTAGTTTTTGTTCGAATTTAAGTGCATGTACTTGAATTTCTGAGCCCAAGGAGTATGTATGTATGGGAAATGGGTTGGGTGGGGGTGGTCTGTTAACGCCTTTAGTTAATGGCACATGACAGTTGATGTTGTTGTTTTGCTGTATGTTCGAATATTGCTGTTACATTGTACCAATGTGTAAGTCATCTTTTGACAATGTGCGAACAAATAATTCCATCAACAAGAACAAAAGCGCAGCAAGTACTTGTATCTTGTAGCAATTTTTTTTTTTTGTTTAGCTCTCACCACAATAATTCATTTCTCATTGCAGATTGCGCTACATCATGTTAGTTGTTTCTGGTATATTCGTTAGTAACTTCAAAAAGTTAATTTAATAAATAAACCGGGTGCTCGTAAAATAAAGAGAACTATTATTAAGAATTTATATTAGAACTTTATAAAATCCCCTTCTAAAAAACACTTATGGGTCGATTACGGATGGCAGCTGAATTAAATTTGAGTTGCCAGCACTGAAATTAGGCAACGCCGCTCATGTTAAAATATAAAAATTTTTTTTTTTTATTTTATATTTTAACATGAGCGGCGTTGCCTGATTTCGCTGCTTGCAACTAAACTTCAGATGTGTTGCCATCCGTAATTGACCCAATAGGCACATTAGAATTTACAAGTTGGAAAGAATAGTCAAACAAACCAGGACATTTATATCCCCAAAGTTATTTTTTTTTACTGGGTCGATTACGGATGACGACTGAACTGAAGTTGAGTTGCCAACAGCGAAATCACTCAACGCCGCTCATATCAAAGTATCAAATAAAAAAAATTTGGAATATTTTAACATGGCAACTCAACTCCAGGGGGCCAATTCTGGCAGTCGTGATCGACTACTTTCACGATTCGAAAGCAATTTTATTTCAGTCGATACTGAACGAATCGAAATGATTTTTTCAGTATTGTCAAGCTCAAATTAATGCTTTATAATAATGAAAAAATAGTTCCGATTCGTTTAGTATTGACTGAAATAATTAGATATTAAATTGCTTTCGAATCGAGAAAGTACTCGATCACGACTGCCAGAATCAGGCCTCAGGTGTTTTGCAATCCGTAATCAACCCATAAGATAATTTTCGAGAGGGTGCATTGTAGGCACCACTTTATGGTAAATGCTTCCGTCACAAAATGTCACCACGACATACTTACGAGCTTTGATTAAATTTCGCAAAATTTAATCTTGATATAATACAAAACTATACAAGTACGAAAGTACGCAAGACTGAACATCAGGGTGACAATCGATTGTGTGCAAAACATTTTTTGTTCGTATTTTTAAGTTTTTTCTGCAGATTATTTTGACATTAGGTCTTAGAGTTCTGTGCTGAAATTTTAAGCCAAATCGGACAACGTTTTCTGGACGCGTATCGAGATCAAAGGTCCCACATTTGCAAATTTTACAATTTATATGAAATAAATTTGTGGAAATCGTAAATTTTTAGCAAGATATGCTGATTTATTTATTTTAATAAAAGGGAAAGTAAAACCAGTTTTTTTGGGAAAATAACCCTCATATCTTCTTTGGGTCAAAGTGGCCTATTTTATTTTATCGCTTAATTTGTTAATATTTGTCATTATTAGCCGGAAATTAATAGATATTCTTATTCAAAAACGTTAATAACAAAAATTTGTTAAGCAAATTCTGTACTTTATTCCTAGAGGAAGATTGCCACCAAGGAATATAGTTACTAATCCAAAAACTCTTTATAATCATCTCTTAGAAATGAACAAAATAAACTATTAGCTTCCGGCTAATAATGGCAAATATTAATAATGAATTTAACGATAATATAGTTTGTGGGTCACTTCGGCCCAAAGGAGATATGAGGGTTAGTTTTCAAAAAAAAAAACAAAAAAAAATAGTTTACTGTCCTCTTTATTTAAATAAATAAGTTTACATATTTTGCTAAGAACTTATGATTTTCACAAATTTATTTCATATGAATTGTAAAAATTGCGCATCCAGAAAACGTTATCCGATTTGGCTCAACTTTTCAGCACAGAACTTTAAGACCTAAAGTCACAATATTTCGCAGAAAAAACTTTAAAATTCTATAAGCAAAAATACTAGTTCATGTTAATGAACAATTAAATTAATTTTAATTTTTGTAATAAATATTCAAAATGACTTGTGTATAGTTTTTTCCTGAGAACTTTCACAGTAAAAGTGATTGATAACAGCGGGAATTATATGGAAAATAATTACACCGAATTTTATCTCTATATCAACGTTTTTGTGGCCTATTGGCAGTAGTGGATTTTTGGAGTGGGGCTTATATAGGATACATGGTCCATTATTGACTTTTAAAAAAAATTAGCTGTATAAAAGAAATTTGTGTCAAATTATTTTTCTTTACCAATATGTTCGCGAAGTTTTTGTCAGTAATTTTCAGAAGTGGAGCTTAAAGGGGAGGTGAGATCCATTATAGAGCTAGAATTACAAAACTATTTAGGGAGGTATTGACCCATACAGAAATTACTTAGACTGAAAAGAAAAATCAATCCATCCGTACTTAAATCAAGCTGAAGTTGTGTCAATATTACGGTAAGTACGGATTGATTGACACAATGATTGATTAAAGTACGGATTATTCAAATACTTTAAAAAATCCGAAAACGGGATTGACGTTAGTAAAAATGCGATAAATATGGATATCAAACTATTATTGACTCAATAATTTTTTAAGTTGGAGATAAGATAGATTCTAAGCTAAACACTTGCTCCAGAGAAACAGAGAGCAAGAGTGAGAGAGAATGTTATTATTCACTTACCCGCTTTACTCCTTTTGTTTCACTTTTGTTATATTGCCCCAGTGTTTACGACCAGCAAAATTAAAAATTACACTTGAGATGAAGCAAAATTAAATTATAAAATTTAAGTTTTATTTAATAAAAAGAAAGAAGATTTACAAAGAAGCAAAAACACAACAAACTCATTGAAAAAAGATCAATATTAGTCAAACTTTTAAAACCATTAATAAAACATAAAATAAAACTCCTAAAATAATGAGTTTAACTTACACATTTGGTTGCATATATCTACGGTTGTTTTTCAAGCTCCGTAGAGCTTACGAAAGGTAATTGACGCACTGGAGGTCAACATTGTTCATTTTATTCTTGACATGCAGCCAGCAATGCTCGAAAAAGAGGGACAAAATTAGACGTCTATAATGCATTTCGTCAAGGACACGCGGTGCGGTGCCTATTTGTTTGAAAAAAGTTTCAATTGGCAATGCCGTGTAATAATCTTCGATTGTCTACCATTTTAAGTTTCATGGCTTAAAAAATATATGATAGCCATCTTTATCCAAATCTAAGAGTCCATATGCGACATTCATTATCGAACTTTTGAAAATACATATTTAATGATTGAATATTTTCTTTATCCACAATATTTAAAAAGAAATAAATGTCATCACTGATATCGAATCTTGATTTTATTTGGGTATCTGAAGTAAGAATTTCAAATTACACCTGAATTACACCTAAGAGCAATTACCCACGCTCTACCCACGGCAGTAAAAATTATACCAAATTCGGGTAATTACCCACAAAGTGGCAACACTGTTTTGCCCCCTTTGTTATCAGAAGAGCTCTCACTTATAAAATAGCAGCATCATGCCCCCGATATGATTTTAACTATGAAAATTTTTAAATATAAGACTTTTTGAGTGTTTTTTATTTTAAATCACTCTGCTGTTTTGTTTGCTAATATTTTTGGCCTTTCTAAAATGTTTTTGGGAGAATGTTTCCTAAAGATCTGACCTAAGCAACCAGTGAACTGCGCATAGAAACTAGCTTATCCTCCAACAATAAATTTCAGTGTTTTTTTATCAAGAATAAAAGTTTGGAATTAAGCACGACAAACTAAATCTTATTAATTAAAAATTTTGTATTCCCAAAAAATACTTTGTTAATAATTAAGCTAATTAATTAGAAGAAATAGAATATGGAAACTTTTTCTTTTTTGTTTTTTTAAATAATGTATTGTTTTCTTCTTGCAGTGTGGTTGTTGTTGTTTCTAGGCGAAACAAGCAAATCGTTTGTTACCTACTTGTATGGTGTTGTTGTAGTTTATAAAGCAAACTTCTGCAAACTCACGCGTATGCACGCATATAGAATCCTAACAGACCAAAATGTTAATGAGTTGTAGAATAAGCTTATCAAAAGAGATTTCCTACAAAATGACAACCAATATGATTGCAAATGGCTTATTCTCGCATTAGTTTTGTAAGTGTTTTTGAGAATGATATCATTCTATGTCCCGTTATTTGAATTTTGTATTATTAGTTTAAGTTTTCAGTATTTGTGTTTTGTTTAAAGAGTGAAGTGTTTTAACAGTGCACAGTTAAAAAAAGTAATTAAATATTTTATAAGTAAAAAACTTTTTGTGAATATGCCATATAAATTAAAAGAGAGTGTTCGCAAAGAATGAAATCTTATTATAGCTTAGAAAATAATTTTTCTCTAAGTAATATTATCGCAAGGGATCAGTTTTCATTATTAAATAATTATTAACAAGCCTTTAATAATAGTAATTACAACACTTTTCTAAGCATAAGCCTTAAATGTTAGTAAGCTTGCTACAAGTTCTTTCTATATCGTTTTGGTTTATTGAGTTGCAATGCTGAGAGATAAGGCGAATAACACAGCGGGAAAATGTTATCAACTGGAATCTAGAAAGTAATATATATCTTGTATAATATTTGATTCCAGAATTCTTTTTTATTAACACAGAACAGGAGGATTGTAATAAGTTATTTTAATGTTTCCTGCGAATGAATTAAGTAATTCATCCTTGATAATTCAAATTAGTAGACGACATAAAAATAGCAACAAATATGTACAAGAAAAACACGAATAATACTCACGAACAGAAACCATTCAATCCTTGTTTTGCAAATGTGGGAATATACGTGGTAATCAATTCACAATTATTTTGTCTGATAAAATTACCTTTTCGATTCCGATGAATGCATTGTTATTCTTTTGAAATTAATACATTATTTATTAATTAATTATGTAATCAATTCCACATTTTCCCGCTAAGAAGTTATCTGAGAATACTACCTACGCTCACTTTGTAATTTAACTCCCAGAGTGACAAACTTCAAGCTTTATTTTTACTTGAGTTAAGAATTTTTTACTAATTTTAAGAAACTCCGCGATTGGTTTTCGAAAGAAGTCCCATATAAAGTTGCTTTAAGTCCGTTTAATATTATTCGTTCTTATATTTTTAAAAACGATTCGTACTAAAAATAATTAGAAAAACTTAAATTTAGTACTCTTCTGTGTATGTAATGAAAACTTATTTTTGAGATGCATGGTAGTAAAACTGATTTCGGATTTGGGACTTATATGGGAGTAAATGTGAATTCATCAATTTGTGACGAAAAAATTTTTCGTCAAAACAAAAGTTTTTTTTACCGATAGTTTTCTGCAGCACGTTTCCCTCATTCTGTTTTTAATGCACTATCAGAATTCTTATATTCCTGGGAAATATTAAAGGAATAAGACTATTAAAGTATTAAAACTTTATGAATAGTCTTTTGACTTGGAATACACATTCGGATTAGTATTAAAATTTATATAATAAAATGTAACTCACCATGAGAAATAAATTGCCAGATTCCATTTTTTAAATTATTTTCAAATATTGCGTGTTAATAATAAATGAAAAAGATTGTCACTCTTAACTTAATTCCACAAACACAAAATGGCTTGGGACATGTGATGGTCTCCTGCAGGAAACCTGGGATTTTGCTTAACCACCTATAATTAGTGCGAAAAGGTATTAAATTGTTTATTTAAGGTATTAAAAGGTACAAGTGAATTTTTGGTTCCCAAGGCTCGATATCGTCCCACAACAATCACTAGTTAAGGCCGTTTTACACTATCCCTCAAAGTTTTTATTAATTTACGAAAATGCAACCCTGTCATGATAAGTTGTTATTGTTTTTTGAAAATGTTCAAAACATCAGTAGCGGATTTTAAATAACAAGCATATTTGAAATGTCTATAGCACAAAGCATTGTCTGGTCTATAGTTGGTCAGTAGAAATTGTAAATAGTACATCAGTACAGTTGCACTATTGACATGTCCCAAAGTGTCAATTCAACTTTGTATGAAAAAACTTAAGATAGAGGCTGCTAAGTCCATGTTTGTCCGGAAAAAATATAAGCCAATTCAAACTTAGAGTTGTTCGCAAAAAATCTTTTCGTTGTCCCTCAAGAAGAGAGATATTTAACTAAATTTAAAATAAATTGTGTCGGGACAAAAAATGTATTCAAAGAACATGGAGGGTCTCCTAGGGCCCTATCTTTACTTAATTAAGAGGAATACTTGTGTAATATATGAATAAAATAATAAATTTTTGCCCTCGACTAAACTGTCCTCTAAGTATTTTCTTTTATTAAAAACCTCCGAATAATTTTAACTATAATGGCGTCGGCAGGATGTAAATAAGCATATTTGGACAAAATTGTTGCTTATAATTAATTTCTAGTGCTCGTCTTTCCCTACACAGAAAGAAAAAACTCGTATTAAATTTGAGTTTTTCAACTAACAATTAAATACGAATAACACCAAAAAGTACTTAAAACAAAAAATAGGATAACTTTCGCAAACCATTGCATTCTATATGCGTGCATACGTGTGTGGTTGCAAAAGTTTGTCGTAGAAACAACAACAACACTTTAATAAGAAAAACATTAGTTATTTTCATGTTTAAAAAGTAAAATAAGAAGCAAAAATTCCCAAATTCTATTTGTTTAAATTATTTAGTAAAAAAAAAAACTCAAATTTTTAAAGTAGCATGATTACGAAAACCATATCGGGCATGCTGCTGGAATTCTTCTGTAAACAAAGAGTGAAACAAATGTGAAACAAACATATGTGTAAACGGGGTAAGTATTAATAAGAAATAATATTCTCTTTCTCTCTCTCTCTCTCTCTCTGGTTCTATGGGGTAATTGTTTAGGTTAGAATCAAAATATTACTTTCGGATTATTTCTAGTACGAATTTGGGCTCCAAACAAACTTAGAAGTTCTTAATTGAAACACAGTTTGAAGTTAATTTTTATCTCACCTTTATTTAAGTCAATCCCCTTGTAACGTGGTTTTGTCGTTGGCTGGGGTAACTCAGTTATGTCCAAGGTCAACTTACGGAACCCACGAACCTTAAGTGAAAATACGAGTATTTCTCCCTTTCAGGGGGCAATAACAACCTTTATCTTTATTCAATATGTTCTTAATAAATTTACAATACTTCTTTTACTCGATTAGATTACAAGCAGCACGGCAAACAGGCGGGGATTCGTCGGATCCTTCTCGGTAGGTATATTCGGTTCGGAGTCGGGTGAGGAAGTTGCTTCGGGTTTTTAGGGCACTCGGCAATACTTGGGCGGCTTCTTCTTAACAGCAGAGATTTTATATAATGCAATTTATTCTTAATAATATTACAATGTTGCTTAAGGCTAAACTATTTACTTATTTAACTAAAAGGCGAACGCAGTCGCCGTGTCGAAACTGGTGACCGAAGTCACAGTACTGAAACTGATGACCGAAGTCACAGTATTGAAACTGACACCCGAAGGCGCAGTACCAAACTAACACCCGAAGGTGTAGTAACTTAACAGACGGCCGAAGTCGCTGTATCGAAACTGATGACCGAAGTCACAGTATTGAAACTGACACCCGAAGGCGCAGTACCAAACTAACACCCGAAGGTGTAGTAACTTAACAGACGGCCGAAGTCGCTGTATCGAAACTGATGACCGAAGTCACAGTATTGAAACTGACACCCGAAGGCGCAGTACCAAACTAACACCCGAAGGTGTAGTAACTTAACAGACGACCGGAGTCGCTGTATCGAAACTAATGACCGAAGTCACAGAATTAAAACTGACACCCGAAGGCGCAGTACCAAACTAACACCCGAAGGTGTAGTAACTTAACAGACGACCGGAGTCGCTGTATCGAAACTAATGACCGAAGTCACAGTATTAAAACTGACACCCGAAGGCGCAGTACCAAACTAACACCCGAAGGTGTAGTAACTTAACAGACGACCGGAGTCGCTGTATCGAAACTAATGACCGAAGTCACAGTATTAAAACTGACACCCGAAGGCGCAGTACCAAACTAACACCCGAAGGTGTAGTAACTTAACAGACGACCGGAGTCGCTGTATCGAAACTAATGACCGAAGTCACAGTATTAAAACTGACACCCGAAGGCGCAGTACCAAACTAACACCCGAAGGTGTAGTAACTTAACAGACGACCGGAGTCGCTGTATCGAAACTAATGACCGAAGTCACAGTATTAAAACTGACACCCGAAGGCGCAGTACCAAACTAACACCCGAAGGTGTAGTAACTTAACAGACGACCGGAGTCGCTGTATCGAAACTAATGACCGAAGTCACAGTATTAAAACTGACACCCGAAGGCGCAGTACCAAACTAACACCCGAAGGTGTAGTAACTTAACAGACGACCGGAGTCGCTGTATCGAAACTAATGACCGAAGTCACAGTATTAAAACTGACACCCGAAGGCGCAGTACCAAACTAACACCCGAAGGTGTAGTAACTTAACAGACGGCCGAAGTCGCTGTATCGAAACTGATGACCGAAGTCACAGTATCGAAACTGACACCCGGAGGCGCAGTACCAAACTAACACCCGAAGGTGTAGTAACTTAACAGACGACCGGAGTCGCTGTATCGAAACTAATGACCGAAGTCACAGTATTAAAACTGACACCCGAAGGCGCAGTACCAAACTAACACCCGAAGGTGTAGTAACTTAACAGACGACCGGAGTCGCTGTATCGAAACTAATGACCGAAGTCACAGTATTAAAACTGACACCCGAAGGCGCAGTACCAAACTAACACCCGAAGGTGTAGTAACTTAACAGACGACCGGAGTCGCTGTATCGAAACTAATGACCGAAGTCACAGTATTAAAACTGACACCCGAAGGCGCAGTACCAAACTAACACCCGAAGGTGTAGTAACTTAACAGACGGCCGAAGTCGCTGTATTGAAACTGATGACCGAAGTCACAGTATGAAACTGAAACCCGTAGGCGTCAGTAGTCTAACAGATGACAAAGTCACTGTGCAAGGCAACACCCGAAGTAAATTCAGGTGCCGGCGATCGTCGTGCAAAAAGCGGGGACTAAATCGTCTTTATGTGGCAAAATCTCGGTGCAATGAAATCGCCCCGATGACATCTCAACCTCGAGTACTTATCTAACATTATTTATAAACTAAATGAGACTTCTTATCCTAAATATTTATTTTGGTAGGTAGAATTAACATTAGGGGGTTTCATGAGTTTGTATACTACATTAAGGGGTTTCATTAGTGATCGTAGGAGTTAATTTTCCTAAGATAGTTTCAATATATTATAAGTTAACCGTGTACGGTTAGTGTAAAATATTTTAGTACGTATGTAAGGTAGATTTAAGGGAATGTAGATCTACGTTACATTTCCCCCCTTGTTTGTAGAGGGAGTGGCTACGACGGGAACCCGAAGGTTCTTTATGTATAGGTCTGTTCTACATCCTTTAAGCTAAAATATACGTATAAAAATAATGGAAGAAAACAACTACGTTATTTAAATTCTGCGGTGAAATGGATTGCTACTCAACGAAAACAAAAAAAAATGATGAATGATGATCGGGCTTAAGACTTGACTAGATGAGGGTCGTGAAATAAAATTAGCTGGTTTGCTTGCGTAGTTACGGTTTTATTTCTATATGGCGGCTTCGGATCTGTTAATACTGGATGTTCATTTGTAAATAAATTTTGTCGGCATTGAGTATATTTGGAAGATTTTACGATTCTGGCTCGTGGAGGATGGAATTTTAAATGTTGCCTTTTCAGATATAGTGGCAGGTGTGAACTTCAATCAGATGAGAATCAGTTCCTTTATTGTTAATAAAAGGATGACCCTGCCTGCGTCTCCACTTGATGGAAATGGAACGCGGTTCACAAACTTTTTGTTGGATAACCTTCTTTTTGTGTTTTGATGATTTAACTGTGCTGGCCAAAGTTCGCATAATGTCATTTGAGTCGTTCCTTTTTCCTTCAGTTGCAAAATCACGGATAGTAAGGGCATGAAGACGTTGTACCTCATACGCAGCTGCTGGTTTCGGTAGCATTTGGCCGCCAAGGTGTAACTCAATGCCTATTTTCCCCAAAAAATCCATTCCAAGTATCGTTGGTTCTGCTAATGTACTAATAACGGATGCCTGTAACAACACAGTTGTTTGGCTGTATTTTATAGGAATGGGAAATACCTCAAGAGATGTCACAAGGGATTGATCGGCCATTTGTGCGGTACCTAAGTTACTGACAGGATTGATCTTCCAGTCTTTCAGATATTGCCCTAACGATTTTCCTATGTATGTACTAGAGGACCCGGTGTCGACTAATGCTCGAACCTGCTGGCCGTGTATTTCCACAGTGATAAAATATCGGCTTTTGTTGGAAAACGGGTCGCTTGTGAGTGTGGCTCTATTGCGGTTACGACACTTACAAGTTCGTGAAAATACTCCATCACGGCCACAATATGAACAGAAAAGATAACCCGGGAGATTACATGTTGTTCGCTTATGACCCAGCCCTTTGCATTTCCAGCAACTTGTTGCTCGGTTGTATACTGGAGTTGATATCGTGTGTGATGTTTGCGGTCGTTCTTCTAGTTTGAGGTCTTCGTAGGCATCGGCCAGGGTGATTAGCTCATCCAAAGTTTTGAAATCATTTCGACGAACATAGTGCCGGTATTCGGTGCGGAGGCCGGCGTAAATCCGATCGAGATGATTCATTCCCCGTAAAGTTGGATGTCGTCTGGAAAGACTTAGCATGCTCAGCACATAATCCTTGGCCCGTTCTCTGTTATTCTGCTGCCGGGTGTAGAAATGTCGCTCTAAATGCGATAGGTATCGCGAAGGAAGGAAAAACTTTTCCATTTCATATCTAAAAGTTTGCCAGCTGGTAATAGTTTCCTTTTTTACTCTAAACCATGCGAGCGCATTTCCGCTCAACATACTGATCATCGAAGGGAGTAGGCTATCAACGGGTATATGGTAGCAATCGGATAATTCCTCGAGCCGCTCGAGAAACTCAATTACATCATTTTCTCCAGAGAACTTTAAATCCCACCTGTGAACAATATCTATTATGTCGATATCTGATATGTGGTTACGAGCTGCTTTCTTCGGTAATGAAAGCGCCAATTCCTCATCGGATATTACACTCGTCTCAACCAATTTCACATCGTTTTCTAACTCTACTAACAGGTCTTCAGTAGAAGCCCTCATTCGTTTGGTGCGGATGGTTTCAGCCAACTGCTTACGAAGAGTGGCGACAGTGAAACCGGCGGTTGGTATACCAACGTTTCCGCATTGCTCGACAAGCTGCTCTTTGTGTAGAAGGTATATCCATCCGACAAAATCTGGACTTAGCTGATGGCTCGTAGGTGCGCAGTCCTGTTTGCTGCTTTTGTAACCTCGGGCTGATTCCTCCTCGATGGCGGCGGTGGTTTCTTTCTCGCGTTGCGACTTAGAATCAGGTCCCTGCTCGGGCGCCATTTGTAACGTGGTTTTGTCGTTGGCTGGGGTAACTCAGTTATGTCCAAGGTCAACTTACGGAACCCACGAACCTTAAGTGAAAATACGAGTATTTCTCCCTTTCAGGGGGCAATAACAACCTTTATCTTTATTCAATATGTTCTTAATAAATTTACAATACTTCTTTTACTCGATTAGATTACAAGCAGCACGGCAAACAGGCGGGGATTCGTCGGATCCTTCTCGGTAGGTATATTCGGTTCGGAGTCGGGTGAGGAAGTTGCTTCGGGTTTTTAGGGCACTCGGCAATACTTGGGCGGCTTCTTCTTAACAGCAGAGATTTTATATAATGCAATTTATTCTTAATAATATTACAATGTTGCTTAAGGCTAAACTATTTACTTATTTAACTAAAAGGCGAACGCAGTCGCCGTGTCGAAACTGGTGACCGAAGTCACAGTACTGAAACTGATGACCGAAGTCACAGTATTGAAACTGACACCCGAAGGCGCAGTACCAAACTAACACCCGAAGGTGTAGTAACTTAACAGACGGCCGAAGTCGCTGTATCGAAACTGATGACCGAAGTCACAGTATTGAAACTGACACCCGAAGGCGCAGTACCAAACTAACACCCGAAGGTGTAGTAACTTAACAGACGGCCGAAGTCGCTGTATCGAAACTGATGACCGAAGTCACAGTATTGAAACTGACACCCGAAGGCGCAGTACCAAACTAACACCCGAAGGTGTAGTAACTTAACAGACGACCGGAGTCGCTGTATCGAAACTAATGACCGAAGTCACAGAATTAAAACTGACACCCGAAGGCGCAGTACCAAACTAACACCCGAAGGTGTAGTCACTTAACAGGCGGCCGAGGTCGCTGTATTGAAACTGATGACCGAAGTCACAGTATTAAAACTGACACCCGAAGGCGCAGTACCAAACTAACACCCGAAGGTGTAGTAACTTAACAGACGGCCGAAGTCGCTGTATCGAAACTGATGACCGAAGTCACAGTATCGAAACTGACACCCGGAGGCGCAGTACCAAACTAACACCCGAAGGTGTAGTAACTTAACAGACGACCGGAGTCGCTGTATCGAAACTAATGACCGAAGTCACAGTATTAAAACTGACACCCGAAGGCGCAGTACCAAACTAACACCCGAAGGTGTAGTAACTTAACAGACGACCGGAGTCGCTGTATCGAAACTAATGACCGAAGTCACAGTATTAAAACTGACACCCGAAGGCGCAGTACCAAACTAACACCCGAAGGTGTAGTAACTTAACAGACGACCGGAGTCGCTGTATCGAAACTAATGACCGAAGTCACAGTATTAAAACTGACACCCGAAGGCGCAGTACCAAACTAACACCCGAAGGTGTACTAACTTAACAGACGGCCGAAGTCGCTGTATTGAAACTGATGACCGAAGTCACAGTATGAAACTGAAACCCGTAGGCGTCAGTAGTCTAACAGATGACAAACTCACTGTGCAAGGCAACACCCGAAGTAAATTCAGGTGCCGGCGATCGTCGTGCAAAAAGCGGGGACTAAATCGTCTTTATGTGGCAAAATCTCGGTGCAATGAAATCGCCCCGATGACATCTCAACCTCGAGTACTTATCTAACATTATTTATAAACTAAATGAGACTTCTTATCCTAAATATTTATTTTGGTAGGTAGAATTAACATTAGGGGGTTTCATGAGTTTGTATACTACATTAAGGGGTTTCATTAGTGATCGTAGGAGTTAATTTTCCTAAGATAGTTTCAATATATTATAAGTTAACCGTGTACGGTTAGTGTAAAATATTTTAGTACGTATGTAAGGTAGATTTAAGGGAATGTAGATCTACGTTACACCCTTTTTGAAATATTTTAGGAAAGGACACTTGAATTTTCCGTACTTAAATCAAGCATTCAGTACTTGATTTAAGCGACTTCTTAACTTCAGTCGCAGGGACTTTTCGAGACTGTTATGAGTATTCACTGATCACTGGACTATCGGTAAGCACGCTATGAGACTCGGTCTCCTTTTAAATGAATGCTGCCGCAGCTGCAGAGAACCTGGAACTGAGGAGACAATATTTCATATTAGATTTTCTAGGGTTCAATTCAACACGACATGGTTTATTTGGG
This sequence comes from Pollenia griseotomentosa, assembly GCA_963931875.1. Classification (NCBI taxonomy): domain Eukaryota; kingdom Metazoa; phylum Arthropoda; class Insecta; order Diptera; family Polleniidae; genus Pollenia; species Pollenia griseotomentosa. Next base: position 96,137,955 of record OZ007561.1, on the reverse strand, counting down.
AACTATCTTCTACAAGGACTTTGTGACATCGCGGGTGAATCCTGGCAATATCTCAACGCAACGGGTTGACTCAAGTCACATCAGTATTGCCCTAGTGCCACGCCAAATCCGAAGTGCCTACACTTGACGAGTTATGTGGTGTCAAAACGGAGTCATTGTCGACCATACTAGCAGCATTTCTAGTTTCTGGGCGTGTTACCACTTTAACCAACCAATCAACTTGATAAGAGGAAATCCGTACTTACCGTACTATTGACACCGCTCCGACTTTATTAAACTACGGATGAATTGATTTTTATTTTCAGTGTTGGACTATATTAAATCGTCTGGAGGTCCAACCGTCTCCTTAACTTTTCACAATCATCCTTGACTAACTTAAAATTGGCAGATCACTGTGGGCCAGGAAACACTAAAACTTTAAGGTTCTAGACTGGTTGTTAGTAACGTCTCCTTAGGAATCATTTTGCTGTAGTAATAATAAAGATGAAACAACATGTATTTACTGTTCGGTGTTTACCCACTGATTTCATTTGTAACATTTTTATTTGGTTAAATCTCAATTATTTCGTGAATGCATTTCGTTCGTATCTCTGCAATTGTATCTGTAAGAGCTGCTATGTGTATAAGTATGTGCCATTGGGTCTACCAGGATTGTTTGCTGAAAAAGTTCATTATCATCAGTAATATTCATTTACAAACACACTCATACATATATAAACATATATCACTTCACACATACAAATAAACATTAATGAACATGAACATTAAAGTGCATTGTTTTGTATTCATTGGATAAAGAAGTTTTGCATACCAACAAACGTTCCATATTTTTTTTGGGGGGGAAAAATTTATGAATTTCATAAAGATACAGACCAACGCCATCATCATCGTTTAAGGACGAACGAATGCAATCATTGTGTCCTGCGGTATTTTTGCAACCAGATGTTTTTTGTGCATTTTAACAATATTTTGCATGTAAAATGAAATAACGTTTCTGAGTCTCAATGTAACAGTAAGTCTGTCCGCCTATATCCACCTCCAATAGACACACTAGCAAGTGAATATGAGAACGTTATCCTTGTTTGCATCCTTTTTCAACAACAACATCAAAATACAACTCAATTTATTGAAAGCTCATTGTGTTGTATGCTGAGTGTTGTTATTTACATTGCAACTATAGTACAACAAAAACGATCCCTTGTTTGAGTGTGCGTGCATATGTGTGTAAACATGATAGTACGGCTTCTGTTGGTGTTTGTTGTTGCCACTGTTGCCAACTTTTTTTGAACATTTCCCGCCAAATCGGACTTCAAAACCGCTAGAAATCGCTAAATATTTAATTTAGCGGGATTTTTTTCAAAAATACCGCTAAAACCTAAACATTTTTAAAAGTTTTATATAAATCTGGATATAGGCTGCTTTTTCAAAGGTATATCACTCTGAAATACGTTACATACTAAGGTTTTCAACTTCCCTAGTTATTTTATTCCCAAAAATAAAATAAGTTAGAGTAATGTATTCAGCTGTGCCGAATCCTTGATACCCTCCACCTGCAGTTAGAATATTTCCGGAGTGGTCTTTATATGGGACATTTGGTAAATTATGGGCCGATCTTCACGAAATTTGAACAAGTAATTAATTTATAGTCTTGTAAAACTATGAACGACCAAATGTTATTATAATAGAACACAGATTGAGAGCTTTACGGTTCTACGCGTACTAAAGCTTTTTCCGAGAGTAGGGCTTATATCAGGCCAATGGTAAGTTATGGACCGATCTGATCGATAGTTGACAGTGTAATTTCTAATGATATAGGACGAAGTTGTGCAAAATCTTATATCAATATGTGAATTCCGCCACTAGTTTTTGTAACAATATTTTAAATTTTTATAGGGTGGTTGTTCCACATTTTAATTCATAACTCTTTTCCTATAGAACCGATTGTGCTGGACTTCAATTCCAATTTTCTTAGATGAGTTCTTAACAATTAAATGCCAATATTTATCTTTTCTTTTGAGTCGTTTGAAAGTGAGCGTGAGTGAGATTTCAACAGACGGATAGACAGACGGACATGGCTTAATCGACTTAGGTCCGTTTTCACAACTTACCGATAGCTAAAAGTAGACTTAAACCGGCCTTATAAAAAGTGTTCCATTATTAAAACTTTACTTTAACCTAAAGTAAGCGATAAAGTAAATAAATGTTCATCCTACCTGATAGGTTATAGTAAATTTGTAATAATGGAACACTTTTTATACGGCCCATTAAATCCTACCTTTAGCTACCGGTAAGTTGTGAAATATTAAATATTAAGATGAATATTAAAACCGTTTCACCCAGAATGACAAACTTAGCCCGTTTTCACGACTTAACGATAGCTAAATGTAGGAAGTTATCGAACAGATAATGAGCTTTTAATTATCACAAGTTCCCTTTAATCTAAAAGTGAAGGATAAGCTAAAGAGAGGAACGTTCTACCTTTAACTTTTGTCGTAAGGTTTAGATTTGAGATTGCCATACTATATTCACATATTTTTTATAAATGGCAACTCCAATTATTCGTATATTTTGTAAATGTAAAAAAAGTACGTAGTTGCCAGTTTGTATTTTTATTTTGGCAAAAATAATCGGTATTTTCTTTAGTATTGCCACAGTTTATTTTATACAGAAGTTGTGAAAACGAAAAGTAGTTGAAGGTAACTTTATACCTCACTAGTGCTAAAGGTACCGTTTACTATTTCGAACTTTATAGGTAAGTCGTAAAAACGGGCCTTACTCTATTATTGGTAATTATTTGCTGTTTTAAGCAATTAGATACAATTAGTAACATGAAAGCTAGTGAATTATATTGCTTGGGATCTATCGAGACTATTAACCTTTCCTTACCTTTTGTTTCAAAATTTTAAGCAAGCTTAAAGTTGTGAATTGTCAAATACAGCCCTAGCAAAATACTTACTGAAAATAGTAAAAAAATTTCATATACAATCTTCAGTTCACTAAAACTACAAAAGTAATTAAAACCGTGAACATAAGCAAGTAGTTTTTAGCCAGAAAAACAAAAAGAAAAAGTAAAAAATCTGTAAATTTTAAATTTGAGAAAGGTTTTTGTTGCGAAAATGTGCCGCTGAGAGTTGTTTAAAAGTCGCTAGATTTCCCGCTTACCGCTAAAACGTATTTTTTCCCGCGATTGACATTTCAAAAACGCTAGATTTAGCGGGAAAATCTCTAAATTGGCAACAGTGGTTGTTGCAGTTTGTGCTGTTGGGTGGTATAAAATTAAAGCTGACTTTTAGCGTATGTAAATATGTGTTGCAATACTATTTTGGTTGCATGCTTGTATTGAAGTGTCACTTGTGTGTAGATTTCTCAATTCCATTTAAAATGTTTGCATCCTTTTGTTGCATATATTTGCAATTATTTGATGTGTATCTCACAAATGAAATTTATGTTTTATGAAACGGTTATTTACAACATCCAATAACTTTATTTTATGCTTTTCCAATTCCCCTTTTTCTGTCTGTTTGCGACTGAGAAGAGATGAGATAAATGGATTTAAATTTACAATGACCATACAAAGCATACAAAGCAATAATTTGTATCTGTTAAATTATAATTTGGTTTTTTGAAATGTCAAAAATTTTTTTTAGTCAAAATATCGTGGGTTTTATGGACTTTTATAACTTAAATACCGCTTAGAGATTAAAATTTTAAAGAATCCTAAACATAAGTTAAAAAAAACTATTTATTTACAGCAATTAATTTATTTAACTTGATTAAGTCTGAGTTTATACGGTTCATTCTTTACTGAAAAGATTGCTACTTTATAGGCGAGAGGGGCGAGTGGAAAAGAAACGAGTACATACCCCTCGCCTCTCTCGCCTATAAAGTAGCAATCTTTTCAGTAAAGAATGAACCGTATAAACTCAGACTAAGCTCAGTGGCTAGTTTAAAAATGTCGCAAGCGGGGCACATGGCGCACACTGGGGCCAAAAACCCTTTTTTGGGGATGACTTCATATCTCCTAAACTATAATAGTGTGCTAAACTAAATTTCATGTATGTTAGTCTTAGAACAAACTGCATGCTTGGTATATTAGGGGGGAGAGGGGTACTCCCCACAAAAAAATTTTTTTTATCTGAAGAACTTCAACAGTAAGGCAACCTTAACTTTATGTAACTCTTAGAACAACCTTAATGGTCTTACAAAATCTTGGAGGTATAGGAGGAAGAGACGGGTACTCCCCATTAAAAAAAAAACTTTTTTTCTTATATCTGAAGAACTACAATAGTAAGGCGACCTAAACTTTATGTAACTCTTTGAGCTACCTTAATGTTCCAAAAAAAAAAAATATTAATTAATTAAAAAACTTGATTTTTTTGTTTACGCATTCTCCTGCTAAATTGCTTGCAATTAATTGACTTCGAATGGGAACACGCGTGGCTCATGCGTGACTCACGCGTAACAAATCGCGACATTTCGAATATTTTAGTAGTAGGATCTATATGATATCTATTTATTATTAGTTTATCTTTATAAAAACAGACGTCAGCATTAAAATTGGTTGCGGTTTGGACCGACACTCAGATGGTTTTATGCTTTTTTTTTTTTTTTGCAATTTTAGCTACTAAAATATCATGATTCGTAACAGTTTAATCCGAACTCAAATGCTTTTCAGGAAGGGGAATTTATATTAGAGCCATGGTAAGTTAAGGACCAATCATCTAAAAATTCAGCAGAGTGATTTCTGGTATTAAAAAACATAAATTTGAATAAATTTCAATACAGCGGTGAAATTTGTTTTAGCGTTTACAGTAAATTTCAGAAGGCTGCTAAATATGGGATCTAAGGTTAATTATGGATCGCTTATCACAAAATTGCATGACATTTTTTCTGGCCATATGAAACTAAGTTGGAAGAAATTTTACCACAATAAATATATCTGCTACGTTTTAGGCGTATTTAATTAATTTACCAGAGTGGGCTTTATATGGGGCCTATAGTAAATTATGGGCCGATCTGCTCGAAATTTCACGGTGACATTTCTACTCCTATAAAACTGTGACATACCAAATTTCATTATTATAGCATTGTTTATTACGGTTTAAGGCGTACTAAACGGTTTTCCGAGGGCAGGGTTGATATGGGTCCTAGGGTAAATTATGTCTTCACGAAATTTTATAGTGTGATTTCCATTCGAATAAAAGGAATTTGTGCAAAATCTTATATCATCCCGCGCATTTTCACCGTTTATGTTAGTTTTTTTAACCAAATTTTCAAGTTTTTAGGGTGGTGGTTCCCCATTTTGATTCACAGCACTGATCCTACTGAACTGATTTTGCTGGACTTCAATCCCTTAGGAGCAATTTGATACCAAGTTGATTTATTTCTTTTGAGTTTTACGAAAGTTAACGTGTTTTCAACAGACGAACAGACGGACAGACAGACGGACATGTGGCTCTCAAGGAGCCAGAATGTATACATATATTTTAAGGGGTCTTAGATGTATAATAAAAAAGTTTTACACGGAATGACAAACTTAGTATACCCTTATTTACCACTAGTAGTGGCGGAGGGTATAAAAACATAACAATGACAATACAACAGCAGTAAAAGTGTTAGCAGGTTAATCCAAAGCAGTCCTTAAATAAAAACTGAAGTAAGAAAAGTTCAGGAATACCACTGTTAGATAGCTTTCTTTAGAGGGAGGTTTTGTATGAACTTAAGAGCATTGGGAAGGTTTGATACTGTATTTGTGGTATCCTGTTTTTACGAAGTAAATGACATAAGTAAGAGCCGTAGAACTTGCACAAAGTATGTCTTGTAAATGCTATTTTTTTCATATATACACTAAAATGTTTACTTATTTCTTCTGAATATTCTGGACTTACCAGAACGAAACATACTAGTGTGTGATATTTTTGTAAGGGAGCTATGCGCAAATATGGACCGATTTCAATTAAATGTGATGTGATTTATATTGCAATAAAATATTTTTGGGCCGCATCTAAGCTAAATACCAACATTATAAGATGGGTTATGGACACAAAGAAAAATATAATAAATGTACTTTTAAGCTAAAAGACTATTTCAGATGTCTTCAGTAAAATTGCATGGCGATTCTTTTCTTAGAATATATTTACCCTCTAACACTCATTTTAAGGGGTCATTTTTTAATTTCCACACAGAACCAACCACACTAAGACCAACAAAATCGTCCAATGTAAAACGGATTTTCGAAATTCCGGGCTTTGAAATTTTCGAAAACCCGTTTTACATACATTGAACGATTTTTTGGTCTTAGAAGACCCCTAATGAAATTTAATGCGGATAATATTTGTCGAACATTTTAGCCCTGGCGGCGATGACCCGAATTTTGTTGCACTGTGTAACTTAAGAAATTAGTTTCATAAGAAAACTTAATACACTGAAGAAACAGAATTATCCATCCGTACTTAAACCAAGCAGAAGCAGTGTCAAAAGTGTAGTAGGTAGGTACGGATTTACTTAAGTCAATTACAGAATGCCTTATTCAAGAACGGATTATACAAGTGCATCGTACTTAAAATCATTAGAAAACAGGATTGACTTAACTAAAAGTAAGATAAAATTAATCTCAAACTGTGCTTGATTTAAGAATTTTTAAGATGGTTTAATCTCGATTCGAACTTGAAATAATCCGAAAGTGAGAACAGATTGAATTTAACCTAAGCACTTACCCCAGAAAAACAAGATAGAATATTATTATTTTACTTACCCGTTACACATTTTTATTTCACTTTTGTTGTATTCCGCCCTTTTTTAACAGAACAATTCTCAATTACAAGACGCCAGCAGCATGCCAAATATGGTTTTCGGAATCATTTTATTTTGAAAATTTTATGTATTTAACTAAATAATTTTAACAAATAGAATATGGGAATTATTGCTTCTGATTTAACTTTTAAAGCATGAAATTAATCTATATTTTTTTCTTTTTGTAGTATTGTTGTTGTTTCTATACAAAACAATAAAATCGTTTTTAACTACTTTTGAAGTGTTGTTGTTGTTGTTTCTACAACAAACTTTTACAAACACACAAGTATGCACGCATAATGGCTATCAAAAGTTATCGCATTTTGTACTCATATTGTTTTAAGTACTTTTAAGTATTTTTCGTACTTAAATTTCTGAGTAAGACTCGTACTTAAGTAAGTAGAAAAAACTTAAATTTAATGCGAGTTCTTTCTTTTTTTAAACAGGGTTTTTATTGATTTATTAAAGATAAAGAGAATCTGGGAATGTATTTCTCATGGGGAGTAACATTTATTATATAAATTTTCATATTATTCGAATGTGTATTCTAATTAAAATTTCAATTGCATAGGAAATATTCTTGGAAAATATTAAAGGAATAAGACTATTAAAGAATAAAAGCTTTTAAAAATTGTAATTTGACTTAGAATACACATTCGAATAATATAAAAATTTATATGATAAAATTAATCTTAAATTTTTTGTATCACTCAATCCTTAATAGCCGATATTTAACAGATTTTCTAATATTTCAAATGAAGTCTTATCGCAAATGTCATTGATCCAATTCAAATTGATCATGCATGTTTTTAAAAGTCATTTAATTTTGTTATTTTATGCATAATCCGTCAACCAGACTATTTTTCAAAAGGAGGAGTCTTGGATAATTAAGTTTATAAAATTTATGGTTTAACTGTCAACATATATTTTCTCCTTTTCAGAAACAAAAATAAAATATGGTGGCCAATTATACTGTGGCACTGGTTGGTACTTGCAACAATTTATTTTATTCACATTTTTGAATGATTTGCCAACAATTTATGAAAAATAACATTTTAAGCCATACAAAATTCCAAAAACTGAAAACAAAATGACGACGACAACAAAATTGAGTGGCAGAAGCAGGAGCTGCAGTAGTAGACAGGGTAACATGTAGTAGACGTGTAATCATTTGCATAATAACGCGAATATCAAGTAAAAATACATTAAAAATAACTTTTATTCAAAAGCCAGAATACATTTTTCTTTTTTTTTCAAAGATAACAGTCGCCTGTTTTGGGGTTTCGAGTAAAAAAAGGAGAAAAAAAAAATATTTGAAATAAACAAATTGGTAATAAATGTAAAATATTGTAAACATGATAAAAATAACACAAAATGCCAAAACAAAAAAAGAAGGAAAAGAAAGAGCAAAAAGACTAAAAAGAAAAAAACTACTTAAAATTCATTGTACCCATTTAAGGCTTAACTGCTTGTTATTAGATGAAGAAACAACCTTCAGTTCAAATGTGAGTTAAATATGATTTTAGTATTTAGATACAATAAAATGGCTGAATTCCTTCCAAAAGTAGAAAAAAAAACAAACGTGTAAAAAATTTTAAATGTAATTTCCATAATTGTTCTCATCAATTCATATGACCTTAAAAAAAGTCTTTAAAACGTAAACGAATCTTGTCAGTTGTTGTTTTTCCGAGTTCATACATCTTCCCAACAGACACGTCACTAAATTTTCATGCCCTTTAACACTCCCACCCTTTTTATCAAAAGCTCATAATGAATTCACCTAAGTACGTGTTTTTTGTAATGTGTCAAAAAAAATATTTTATTTTTATGTATAGACAAGAAGAAAGCTTAGTCGGACAAGCCCGACCTTATAATACCACTCCCCCACTAACGTATACAAATATGTGGCATTTTGACAAAACATTTTAAGTTTACAGCCTGTTCAACGATTTCGAACGGTTACGTTCGCATAGAAAATTACATTTAAAACAAAAACTAATTTTAGAGTTTTGTTTTTTAGAATTTTGTTTTGGTTTTAAATGTAATTTTCTATGCGAACGTTAACGGTCGAAATCGTTAAGCAGGCTGTAAATGTAAAAAGTTTAAAAAATCATACGAATTTTCATTCGAGAAACATTTTTGTTTATGTTTTTAAAATTTTGTATTATAAACGAAATTTTTTCTTTAATTTGGGTTTATTTTATTATTTAATAAAATAGATTTTTTCGCGGAGTATTTACATACGGTATAACCCCGTTTTTTTTTCCATTTTTCAAACAAAAATTCACGTTTAATTGCCTAACGCTTAAATACCCAATTCGGGTAATTGCCTTAAAAAATTAAATCCGAAAACAAAATTACCCCTAAATTCCATTCGTTTGATTGCCTCAGTACTATTTGACAACAACACAGCAAGTAATGCAACCAAGTTTAGATGTTAATAATTTGAAAATATACACTACAAATTTAAAAAAAAAATATGCCCAAAAACAAATGTAAGAATAGATAAACTTTGTTGGTGTTTTGTTTAAGCTTTAATATTGTTACTTACAAGTAAGACTTTGAGTGTTTAAAATTCTTATTCGCTTTAGGGTTTTATTCGTATAATATTTTTAGCTTTTCTAAAATCTTAGGAAAAGGTTTCCTGATGAGCTGGCCTAAGCAACCAGTGAAATGCGCATAGAAGCTAGCTTTCTTATCAATTATGAAAAATTGGGAATTTAGCACGTCATATAGAAATCGTATTAACAAAATATGGCTTATTTGAAAGCAAAATATTCCACAATTTCATATTTGCATTAAAATAAACTTTATTCTGTGCTCACCAGAATAAAGTTACGTTATTAGGTTAAAATTCATATAAGAGTTATTTGTGCTGACTTTTATTTCGAAACACCAATTATGTGAGATATTTTGTCTTAAAGGGTCGCTAAATTTTAAATTACATTAACATTTAAAAGGATAAAATAGCTTGAATATTTTAGAGATTGAAATTTGAATGGAAGCTGTATATTTAAATCTGAACCGATTCAAACTTATTTAATTTGCTGTAAGATATTTTGGGCCAGATTTAATCATAATACGAATGTGATTTAATGGTTTATGGATAAAAAGAAAGAAGTTTGCATGGGGACCATATGATATTATAGACCGATTGTCACAATTAACACAGGTTTCGTTCTTATGACAATTAAAACGTATTTACCAAATTTTATCAAATTATCTAAAAACTGCTACTTTTACCTTCCGTACAAGGTTTACATCGACAGATCACTTTAAAAAGCGTTTCTGATGCGATCAGTTTACTATACGATGCGTCTAAATTTCTATGTATCAGCAAAATTTATATATTTGCTTTTTTCTTAGTTTTTGCATATAAATAAAACTTAATACTTTTGCAAAAGATTTATCTTCAACGAAAACTTCTTTGGCTTACAATTGAGGCCGTCAGCTCAAAAGTGGTGTAAGCCAGCCACATTACATTTATTTCATATTTTTGAAAACAAAAACAAATTTTCGTTTTTTATTGTTGTTTTCAATATAAGTTGTCACTCACTTACTTGTTTACGTTTTCTAAAAACAGGCAGTTAATCAATTTGGCGTAGGTAAGTCAAGGTATGAAAAGTTCAGGCTTACACCACTTTTGCGCTTACGGCCTTAATTGTAGAGTAAAAATTCATTGTTCGCACAAGAAAAACCATGCAATGGATATTTAATTACCTCACTGAGGTATTTAATGGTGTTTTCTTTTCTACAAAAAATGTGACATTTTATTTTAAAAAACTGCAATTTAGTGTCTGTTTCCTAAAAATTTTGCTCCCGAAAAGGATGAGTTTTTTTAGAATAAAACAAGCCACCCTTTTTGGGAGCAAAATTTTTAAGAAACAGACACCATATTGCAATTTTTTTAAAATAAAATGTCACATTTTTTGTAGAAAAGAAAACACCATAAGCGTATTCGTTGAAATGCTTACCCAGAATAATTACCCAAAAATATTGGCTTTTTTGGCGAGGTAATTATCCTTGGAATACTGTATTATGGAAACATTTTTAACTTTTTCTGATTTAGAAATTGTTGTTTTTGCCCCACCTTTATCACCGTACTTAAATGTATTTTAGTTTGAGGTTTTGACGTTTGAGGTGAGTTAGATTTACCTGCCACGTGCTTATCCATTATTAACCCCAAGCCCCAAAATAATTTAAAAAAAATTTAGTTTCCACAAAAGGTTATATCTCTAAATTTTAAAATGTGTGGTGTTAACAGTAATTTTAGGGAGTGCGATTCTAATGGGAGACATGGACCTTCACTTCAAAAACTATGTGACGAGATTAAGGTGTATACAAAAGTTATGTGTACCGAACATTTTTATAAGATTTTTGGCAGTTAACGTGATATTCGGTCATGGAGTTTATACACGCAGAAAAAAAATACCAATAGCGCAATGTTGAAGAAAAATCATTGTAAATATCTGCAAAATTTATCATGGTTTTATATTAATTTTAAAATAACATTGTTCAATATTGAATAAATAAAATTCGGTACAACTTGTTTTGTGTAGAAACAACAATCAGACTGCAAGAAGAAAAACATAAATAATTTTATTTTCATGTTTGAAAAAAAAGAAAAATTCCCGTATTTTTTTTTTTTTTTAAATTATTTATTTAAATACATCACATTTTTAAAGGAGAAAGATGACTAAAATAATATCAGACCATTCTGCTGGCGTTCACGTGAAATTCAACTTGAAATAACTTTAATTCAACGTGATTTGTGGTGTTATTTCAATATCAATGTCATTTTTCTCTAACTTGGCTAAAATTTTTAATTATTATGAGTTATAGTTATTTTCAAAGAAAAAAATTTTGTTTGCAAGTTGTTGCAAAATCATGTTAGATTAACATGAAGTTACTATGAAGCAAAATCACTACCGAAAAATTTAAAATAAACCTTGTTTTCAACGATTTTACGTTGATTTTTTTCAACATGAATCGGAGATATCGTCTCATATGGCACTTCGTCCACAAATTTTTTGAGTAACATAAAAATTATTACTGCAAAATTTTTCCTCCATATAGGTAACCTAATAAGATTTATGCGGCAAACTCGATTTTCGGGCGTTATTGCCGCCATAGATCGATCTTTAACCACCAAATTGTGTGAAATAATTAAAGTTTGCATATAACTTTTTTTGAGCCAAATAATACATAAATAATTTTTTATTTAAGAGATAAATAAGCAATAGAGTCTTCGTTTAAAGGTTGTATTTATGGGAACTAGGTCAAATCATTAAACCTATTTTCATTTATTTCAATCGGCTCGGTCTATAGAAAACTCGTGTTTTTAAATGTTGACCTGTAACATGGTCACACAACCAGCAACCAAACGGGCTTTATCAACTCAGAAAATGGTTCTAAGTGTTGCAGCATTAATTTCAGGGGTTATAAGCATATTCACAAGCGCTAAGTACCCATCCAAGCAGTGGTGGTGTAGTGTAAATAGTGGCAGCGAATTAAATCGATTTATGTTTGCTTCGTTCAATAAATGCTTTTATCGAATATATTAGTTGTGGCAGTTTAATTTTTGTTATTTTCCTATTTTATTTTAGAAGGGATGGTAAAAAATTCATTTTTGATTTTGGAATATTTTGGCAATTTGATTTTAAAAGATTTCGATAAAAAAAGGTGTTTAATCTTATACCCTTTGTACACTTGCATACATTTCGGAGGAACGCTTGGAAGATGTTGAAAATGTGAAATACGCGTTCACACTTGAAACATCTAACATCTACCATTAATAAAAAATGTCACCATTTCTAAAAAAAAACTTTTATTTTTTTTAAATACTTTTTTTTCTACAAAAGTGGCAACATTCTAAAAGATAACACCAAAATGTATTTCTCAATCATTTTGTTTAATAATTTAAGCAAAATTAAGCAAAATAAGGCTTGCAAAAAAAGAAAAACTTGAGAAATGGTAACGCTGCTTTCAAAGCAACTTCCATTTTGTCAGTGATGCCACAATAATAATAGAATTTATTGCCACTTTTCTAGTGATGACACTAAAAGAATCGAAAAATGTAAAAGGGAACAAAATGACATAGTAACATTCTGTAAAGATGTTGAAAAATTTTGATTTTTAGCCCTATGTATTTCTTAAGGGAAAATTCCAACATCTTCGCAAATTGATGTTAAATGTTAAATGTTGACAAGTGTGAAAAGGCTATTACTGCCTGCTTTTCAAATGAAAATGAAAATTATCGTTTGGGAATTTACATTGAAACAACAATAAGAAAACTAAAATTTGTTTTTGTTTTTAAAATAAATTTCTTAACGAAAATTTGTATTTGAATTTCAAAAACAGGCAGTTAGATATAGTTTGAGTAGTTGAATCTTAGATAAAGTTTACACAAAATCTGGGTTACAGTCAACTACGACAAACGGCAACTGGCAAATATTGTCTAAGACACCTTTCTCGTATGCAAAGTTTACTATGACAAAGTCTTTTCAATTTTCTTTTATTTCTGCTCAAATATCGTTGCGTTTCTTGTAAACGCCATATTTTCGAATTGCCTTTTTTAGTTTTTATGGCAAAAAATAACATTTGCAACCCGATTGCACTCTCATCTTGACAACTTGATTATGATTGATTATGACCTAAACATTTACCCCACAGAACCAGTGAGAATATTATTATTTTACTTACCCGTTACACATGTTTATTCGCCCTTTGCTTACAGAAGAATTCTCAATTATAAGACACCAGCAGCATGCCCAAAATGGATTTCGTAGTTATTCTAGTTTGAAAATTTGATGTATTTAACTAAAAAATTTTAACAAATAGAATATGGGAATTAATGCTTCTTATTTTACCCTTCAAACAAGAAAGAAATCTAAATTTTTCTTCTTGTAGTGTTGTTGTTGTATCTACACTCACAATATTCTGTACGTAAAATTAACTGAAATTGTAATATAAAATAAATGAAAGTTCAATTAAAAACCGGTCTACCTATTTTTCATTTATTTTTAACAAAAAGTTCATTTAATTTTTACTGTCAAAAATTCAACACCATATTCCGTAAAATCAAATAAATATTCAGTTATTTTGTAAAATTTTACTGTCAAAAATTCAACATCATATTCAGTAAAAGCGATTAAATATTCAGTTATTTATTAAATTTTACTGTCAAAAAATTGACCCCATATTCAGTAAAAACAATTAAATATTCAGTTATTGTATTAAATTTTCGTTTACTCCACAAAAGAGCCGAATTTCTAAAAAATACCAGACAGACACCTGTCCGCTTGTTTTTCTTATAAGCGAGAGAGGGAGAATATTTTTATTTACTTACCCAGTTACATACGTTTGTTTTACTTTTGTTGTACTGATCACGTTGTTTACAGAAGAACTCTCAATTATAAGACACCAGCAGCATGACCGATATGGCTTCGCAATTATTTTACTTTTAAAATTTGATGTATTTAACTAAATTATTTTAACTAATAGCAAATGGGAATTGCTTACACAAAACAAGCAATTCATTTTTTATAGATAAGTAAAAATTAATTTTTGGTAGTAAAATTATATAAAATAACTGAATATTTAATTGTTTTTACTGAATATGGTGTTGAATTTTTGACAGAAAAATTTAATAAAATAACTGCATATTAATTTGTTTTTACGGAATATGTAGTTAATTTTTTGACAATTAATTTATATAAGATCACTGAATATTGATTTGCTTTCACGGAATTCGCGGTTGAATTTTTGACAGTAAAAATTAAATGAACTTTTCGTTGCTTTAAATTACATATTTATTTACTTTAACATAAAGAAGAACTTAAATCAATCAACGGACAATATTAACTGCAACTGAAAATCCGTATTAATATGCACTTAGTTTTTTGAATAACTGTTAGAATCAGTTAAAAATAAATTTGCTTGGAATTTTAAATGTTTATTTATTTAAAAATGAATGAACGGAATATTTCTTAAATAAACTACAGTCCGTTACTGTAATAATATACTACACACTTTTACAAACACACACGTATGCACGAATATTGGTTTTCGAAAGTTATTCCATATCGTATTGTTTTAAGTACTTTAAAGTATTTTTCGTACTTTAATTTTTGAGTACGACTCGTACTAAAATTAAGTAGAAAAAACTAAAATTAAGAACGAGTTTTTTCTTTCTGTGTAGACAAATCTATTTGTATTCGTATGGGAGTTACCACTCCCATTCTCACTTCTCCACTCCCATCCAAATTTGACAGATGTTGTGTATTGATAAATAAAATATTTGTATCAAATTTGGAAACTTTAGCTCTTGCCCCAAATATACAGAAATCTATATAGTATTTTAATAGGAGGTGCCACGCTTACGTCTCCAATTACGCCCACGTTTTGTCGGCTGTTGTGCATTGATAAGCAATATATTTGTACTAAAGTACTAAAAGTAACTTCACAAGTAACTAGTTGCATGAGTACTGAAAACAAAATTGAAGATATATTCAATCATCTTAAAACACCAATGATGACTTAGAAAATCTCTCTTCGTACTAACGAATATGTATGCCCAGATTCAAATAGCAAAGTAGTATTTAAAGGTAAATTCGATGTATTTGATTTGATTTTTAAAAATAAATGCTGTTAATTAAGTTACATAATCGTTTTTTACTTAACTTTGTCACATTTTTATGCCAACTTATAAACAAACTATAACCATTTTTGTGTGGAGGACTCCAGAGACTCCACTCCGTACTTTATGTTATAAACTATAGTCTGCACTCTAAGGGTTTAAAATGTAATGAATTCAAATAGACTAAAAAAGCAGTTTCTGATTTTAATTCAGAACAATCAGTTCAGAAGGAAAAGTGTAACAGATCCGAAAACCAACCAAAAAAATTAAAAATTTTCTGTTTAAAAACTCAGGTCGGAACTCACTGATTGTTATTTAATTTTTCACAAGTTCGTCTGATGTGACTTTAATGATTATGTCCTTTATTATAATTCTAGCTGTTTAATAAGTCGATAAGTAAGCATCATTGCAATCAGACTTATTCTTTGCACTTTCTTTACTGTTGGTCATAGAACACATGTTTTAATAAACGTGGTTAAAGAAATATTAATTAACAAGTTGTTTAATCTATAAACATAAAGGAATGGCTTGTTACATGGTGTCAGAAGTTAAAATTTCGTTAAAAAAAATATAATTAAAATACCAGTTCAAGCTTTAAATTTTTGTCAGCATTAAAATTAACGTATAGCAGCACCTGTGACACTGCAAGGTGACAATATTCAATCGGAAAAAATCCAGCATTTAACAAAGCATCTGAGAAAAATTTTAATTTTGCATAAAAGCATCATCCTCAAATAAATTACTTTGGTAATTATTTTTCAACATGGCAATGCACAGCCGTCTGCCACCAGAATTGAATTGTTCGAACCTAGCAAACGAATGGCCAGACTGGAAACGAAATTTTATGGTTTATATGATCGCCAGTGGAAAGGCAACCGAATCTGAAACAACAAAAATTGCAAATTTCATTTGGTTGATTGGCACAGGTGGCGCTATTTCCAAATGATGGAACACAAAATTCGTTGTTGGGTACGGTTAGAGCAGGAGATGCGGTGGTACAGCGTACACCAAATGATGCCTTGCAAATAGGGATGCAAACGATACATCGATGTTAAGAAAACATCGATTTATCGTTCATAAACATCGATGTTAATATCGGTGTTTTGATTTACGATACATCGGCGATACATCGTCGTCAAAACTAAAAAACATTGACATCGCTCATTTACTATTTTCATTAATTTAATATTTTTTATAATATTTTTAACAATTTTAGTTTTTATTTTTCAATTAAACGTTTTATTTAAAAATTTAAAAAAGTGTTTTTCAAAGCAGACGTTAAACGCAAGAATTTTAAATGTCGGTTTTTAATAAAATTTCTGTAATATAAGAATTTTATGACAAATATTATATAAATATTTCTCTATTAAACAGAATTTTAAAACAAAAATTAAAAATATTTTATTAAAAGTGTATTAAAAACGACCTCCCAAATTCTTGCGTTTTACGTTTCCGTATTATGTTGCTTAAGTTGGCTCAAGCAACTGTGCGAATACATAAAAATCATATTTGTCAAACCATATTGCACTTCTGGAAACTTTTTGTTTAATTTTATGAATCTGTCATTTGCTTTAGCAAAATGCGAAACTGATTGCACTTTGTTTTTGTGTTTTTGTTAATTTTTGACAAAAGCTTATGCGAGCATATGTATATTATAGTTGGGCATTAAGATTTTCAGTAGCAAAGAAGAATTAACACAGTCCGTAAGTATAATTGCAAAGTAGGATTCAACATCGATGTTAAACATCGATGTATCGTGTTTTTTACCGATATTTTTTAACATCGATGCTTATCGTGAAAACATCGATGTCTTCAAACATCGATGTTTTTCAGAGCGATGTTGCATCCCTACTTGCAAAGAGTTGATCAATACTGTTTACCACAGCGCAATGTTGCCATGGAGTCCTATAAGTTCAACGTAATATCTCAAAAGGAACGCCAAACATATATGGAATTTGAGATTGAACTTCGAACACAGTTACGCTACTGTGAGTTTAAATGTGAATGTGGAAAATCGTACGAGGATCGTATGTTACGTGATCGAATCATTGTGGGAGGCCATGACAAGAAATTGCAATTGAAATTGTTGGACGGTCGGGATGAACAATTATCACGTGTCATAGAAATTTGTAAAACATATGAAGCGGCAAATACAAATAAGGGCATATTAGATCCAAAACACTCTGTCATTAATGCCGTTAAAGCAAGTGAAAATCTAGAGTTAACAACAATTGGTGCAATTAATCGGTTTTGTTTTAACTGCCAGGGATGTCGTATGGCGTTCATGTTAAAAGAAGGGTCACTTCCAAAGAATGTGCCGTAAATCTAGAAAACAATCATCGGATGTAAAACAATTAAGCGAAAATCATAGCAGCAACAGCAGCAATAAACAAAAAGTCGCCGAACTTAATTGGAGTGATGGACGAGGTACTATTTGTTATAAAGTTAGAAAATTAAGTATATTGTTAAGTTCTAAACGTATTCTTAGGTTAAATTAAATCGGAGTGGAAAATAAGCGGTGGACCAAGAGTTATTTAATAAAAAATGAGGTCGTCACATTCAAATTGGACACTGGGGCGGACGTAAATTGCGTACCAATTGATTTTGTGAAAAGATTAGGAATTGAAATGTACGATCAGGAGAATAATTTCCAGTGTTTGATTATAATGAGAACAGAATAAAAATGTTTGGTACTTTTATACTTAATTGTATGGATTCTAATTCAAAGTCGGGAAAGTCAGGCAAGTAAATTTCGGGAAGATCGGTCAATAATATACCAAACACCTCATTTTAAGCCAAAAAGGAACTTTTGGAATACGCCTTAAAATATTCATACTCTCGGTGGAGGGTGCCAAAGTAGAAGCCGAATTTAGAACATTTACTTGTTTTGCCAAGCTCCATGCAAATATCTCCTCGCAATAAGGTAAGCGGTTACAAGGTCCAAGCAAGAAAATAAACATTTTGCTTAAATATTTTCAATATACAAATTGGTATTAAAAAAATGGACGAATTTCGCCCATTATTTTATTATCCCCCAAGGTACCCTTTAACACAAAAAAGGAAACAATAAATTTAAGTCGAAAAATTTGAGACAAAATTGCTGAAACTTAAAAAAAAAAATTTATTCGGGAGATTTTGGTTAAAAAGGAGTTCTATGTAAAATAACGATTTGTACTGGTTATTGTCTTGAGTGATGATGTGAAGTTAATATGGAGTACCGAATGGTAAACATTCCGTTAATTGATCAGGCCTTTTAAAAAAATCTGTATTTGATTTATGTTCCTTTTTCTACAAGAAATGCAATTGTTGACTAAAAGAAGTTTTAGATGTAGACTAAAATTTAAAAAAATTATTGTATATTAGTTAAGGGTTTCTTTTGGTGGAGTCCCCTACACTTCTTTCGTAGAATTTTATTCAAAATTTGATCAAACATTACAAAAGCTAATTCATCATTTTGTTTGAAAATTATTTATTCCTTGAATTCTAAAATTGTTTCTAATAAAAATGTTAAATATAAAACAAGGCAGCAAAAAACAAGAACAAAGCGAGTGCAATTATTTTAAACAATAAAAAAATGTGCATAATCTACACCAAATTCATGTACGATATTTATCAAATTTAGTCGACAATTAAAACTTTATTACGGGTACATGAACAACATTTTTAAGAAGTTGTTTTCTACTGTTGCTGTTAATGCGCCTGATAATTTTGTATTTTGCAATGTGTTTAATTTTATTTTATTTAATTTTTCCATTATTTTATTTCATAATTTTCTCATTTAAAAGTAATAAAAGTTTTTTAACTGGGTGCGATTAATTGCTAAAAAATGCGTGTTTACTTTTGCAATTAAAACAACATGTTGAGGGAATTTAACCAGAGGCAAAGGCCCTTCTTGCCACAGGAGTGAGCAGCATGACACTGTTAAATGCAGCGCAAATAATGTCACGTGAATCTAGTTGAGTTGTTTTGTTTTCTTTTTTTGATTTTTTGTTTGGGCTTATGCTTTTCCTTTTTTGTTTTTTTCTTTTTTAATTTTGGATCAATTTGTTGTCCCAGCCATCAAGCAGCGGATCCTGAGTTTTATTTTTAGCAAAATACAAATAAATTTATCTTTAGTCGGCCATCTAAGTCTCACTTGAACATACAGGCGGTCATACAACAGCCATCGTTCGTGTTGATTAATTTAAATTGTAATTATTTCATGTTCAGTATTCCTTCTGAAAAAATGAAATATAAATAATTTTCATAAGAAACGCATTTACTGTTTGGCAACTGGTCAGAGTTGTAAATGAATTTATTTATTTATTAATTGAAAACAATTTCATAGGAATTAGTTATTTTACATTCTTTTGACCAGAAAGTTATTCTCTATATCAGAAAATTTTTTTGGTTGATTTTAGACATAAAGATGAACTAATTTTGTCAAGTTCTTGCAGTGGCCCCTCTAGAGGAGAAAATTCTTATTACCGACTTACTGGACTACATAACTTTAAAATGCCTTTTCGTTGTATAGTAGAATGCGCACAATACATTTTCAATTGGTTCTCACGAAAATCAGAACTGATGCGAACTTTCAGTATGACAAAACAAATTAGATGCTTGATTAATTTGATAGTGAGGATTAGCTCCCAAATAATCGTTTCCATTTTTTCCCAAGGTTTCTGACACCTGGGCATAGAAGGAATCGAGGTGGCAGACGAATTAGCGAAACAGGGGGTTCAATTACGTTACAACAGAGTGATTGACATTTAAATTACAATTCGTAATATTAAGAGAGATACAGACTCTACTATAAAGAAGTGGAGAGGCGGTTTGGGGAAACAAAGAAACGAGCAAGGTACCCAGAGTAATGTGGATATTCTATGATCCAAATTCGACTTAACTTCTTATGTCGCTACCGAGAAAAGACTGTAGGCTTCTGGTAGGTTTTCTGACGAGTCACTTTTGGACGGCAGTATACGCCAAATAGGTGGGGCAAAAGACGAGTGACAATTGTAGATTCTGTGGGGTACCAGGAAAAAGAGTAGCTGCTTCTGTCCGGCACTCATACGATCTAGAGTGAACTGTCTGGGAAATCATCACTTCCAAACTCTTGGGGAAATTTTTGGAATTCGCCAAGAGATTGTGTAGTACTCTAGGTATCATCACTGCGAAATATAATCGGAATAACTCAAATTTTTTATGATTACTTTAAGAACGAGTCGAACTCAAAAATTCAAGTACGAATAAAACTAAAACGTACTCAAAACAATCCTAAGTGGGATAACTTGCGAAAATCAATCCCGGTATTTCTTAAAATAAGTATAAAATTCTTAAACAAAGTATAAAAAAGATAAAACTTTTCGTTGTGTTTAACCCCCCGGCTGACGCATGTTTTGATTTCCTATACACATTGGAAAAAGGTCTGGCCAGACTCATGTGTACCACGAAGGGTTAAAAAGTAGATTTGAACTCTTGCTTCTCATTTAGTTTATATTTTTGGTTAAATATGTACATAAGATTTATAAAGTAAAAACCATGGTGTTTTATCATTCACTAAGGTGTAAAACGGGTAAGAAAATCAATCAAAATAATTTTTTCTTTGTTATATCATTTTTGGTTTTTTTTCAAGCAAGAATTCGGGATAAAATCAACCTAATATTTCTTGAATCAAGCGCATTTTGAGATTGATTTAATCGTAGTTTTATTTAAATCAATCTTATTTTCGGATTATTTCAAGTACGAAATCGGTATTGAATATGGATAATTTAAGTACATATTTTGCGATTGAAAATCCGAACTTGAATCAATCTTTCTGTACTTAATTCAAGAAAATCCGTACTCACCGTACTTTTTATACCGCTTCGGAATGATTTGAGTGCGGATGGATTGATTTTTTTTATAGTGTATCCTTTCCGAGTACGGGTTATCATACACCGTGGCTACCCTAGGGACCAACAGGGCTTTATGACCGGCCATTTATATCTAACCTTACAATCCAAAATATTAAATTGGTTCTATTAATTTGTTAATTTTACAAATTTTTTAATGGAATAAATATTTATTTTTTTCTGTGTATTGTAGATTATTGAAAATTCGATGCTTATATTTATTTATTTTAGGCAAATACTAATGTTTTTGAATTTTTGATAACATCGATTTAAGGACACGCTTTTCACGCATATATCCTTAATCAAAAAATCTAATTTTTTTTCATATTTGCTTATTAATTGTATCTAACATTCAAATATGAACTAACAAAAAAAAAACACAGATAGACATTTTTAAATTTTTTAAAAGTTTTTTTTTAACCATTCCACTGATTCTTATGCTTTTGGCACGAAGAAGCCGAATATGAACACAGTTTTCTCCCAGCATGGCACATTTATCAGATAACGGTACATTTGTGTTTTTCGGTCTGTGTTTCTGTTTTAGCGGAGATCAAGTGGTGGTCTAACGCTTAAGTTTATGTCCTGCTTACGCCGGACGAAAGTTCTCCTTATCATGGTTCCTGTTCGCAAAGGAGCTTGTCGCTCTTCTGATCGGATAAGAGCTGCAGTATATCTTCTCCTTATGCGAGCGTGGCCGCCATCATTTAATATATTTCGAGCTGGTGGACTGAGGTTCCATTCAAGCCTTTTTTATATTTAATTGAATACTTTGTGATCACAGTTTTTAATGACGGTACATTGAGGTCTTTCTAAATGTTCGAGTTTTTTTACATAACAGGAATGCGGATGTGACGATTCGTAGAATTTTGTTTTGGTGCCTTTGGATTTTCTTTATCTTGGGGGCCGAGAAAGTGTCCCACAACTGAATAGCACCATATTATCTTAAACACAGAGTTCTTAAGTAGGAGTTTACAATCTAGACAAACTGCCGAGTTTTTTTCAATGAGCCAATCTATTTGTATTGATTTAACCCTAGTCCTTATACCCGGACACAGGTGTGGCCAGTATGTTTCTCCTACTAATATACCTCCTAAGCCGCTTAAGAGTTTTTGCTGAACTCCGGATCTAGGAAGATTGTGCAAGTCTGTAACGATTGACACCTCATCTACTGTCGTATGTCAAGGCATTGAGGAGCTATGAGCCTCCAAAGTCGGCACCCCCAAGATCGTATGCCCAAGTACTTGTTGTAATTTTTATGCAAATTTCAGAATTAATGTTTTTGTGTTGGTAATGTAAATTGATGTTTATGTTTTATAGAATAATAATGACAACATCAATATTTAACCCTAGTGGGAAGCGAACTGACACCAAAGTAGTCCCGTGATAGGTCTTTGGTGGTAGAGACCGTTCTAACACTTTATATGAATAAGACCTATCACTTTTAAATGGGGTTGTCATTGGAGGGGGTAAATTGACACCATTTGACCAGTCACAGGTCTATTCTCAATGAACGTACTTAGTGTCAGTTACTAAAATGTAGTTTTATTTCAATACAATGTAGTATTATTTCAATAAAACAAGTCCTAGAATTAAATTAAAGAACCAAATTTTAAAAAGTACTAAAAATGTGTCACAGCACCGACTGTGCACAGACTGTACTGAAATTCATTACTTTTTCTACTTTTTTTGTTCTTCATAAACCTGTTAAGGGATTGGTTCTTCTTGCACTGGTCATGAGTCCTTTCTTTTTGTACTTGTTCTATTTTCACAAATCCCAGGACTAGTCCGTTGGACCAATTGACACAAATTTCCCGCAGGGTTATAACTATTTATTATAATTAAAAGTATTTAAATTTTGTCCTGCATATTGTGATTTGGTTGATATTTTAGAGATAATGTTAATAAAAAAGGGTTGACTTTTCAGGATGTTGACAAAATAGGGCGTTGTCGTTATCCCGATCACATTGTATTCTTATGATCACTTAAAATGTTCGAAAATTTCTTTTTTTTCGAAAATATAAAGAAAACCGAAAAAAAATTGACTGGCCACATCTGTATTTGGGTATACGTTCTCGTAGTAAAAGTTAGGTATAAGGACTAGGGTTAAGCTTGATTTACTTATTCATTAACTTTGCCTTTATATGGCATTTACACGTTTAAAGTCGATCTAGGTATAAGCAGAGATTTTTAAATGCAGATGTCGAGGTATTACTTGGTAATTGATTTCAATAGGGGGGCATGACTCTCTACGCAAAATAAATTTTATATGCAGGGAACCCAAAAATATGCAATTGCATGTGTTTCCTTGTGCGACCAATGAAGGCATTTATCCATTTTAGAGCTTTTTATGAATTTTGGCATCGATTTGTAAGCGCATATTTTTGCACATTTAACCGTTTGCAGTAGTTTTTTGCATAATTAAGTTAAAAGAGATTTTTTGCAGCATTTTTTAAGTTTTTAACGCATATTTTGCCATTTTGAGGCATATTTTGAGCCTGCAAGAGCTTTTGCAGCAAAAAAAAATTTGCGAGATTTTGGCTTTTCTGTTTTAAATATCTATCTGTTTACCAAACGTGTTGCTTCAATTTCGCCAGCTATGTACATTTAATGTTAACTCGAAAATTGTAAGTCAAAGTCTGGTTGTCATTAAAGGCTAGATTACACTATCTCACAAGTCTTACGTATTCCATAATACTTTGTGAGTTAGAAATCTAATGAGTTTTGTTGCGACTGTCAACAAATCTAATTTAACATGACAGTTTGTGTTCACACCATCACACAAAGTATAAACACTCACACATGAAATAAAATGCAACCCTGATCCAATGAAAAGTATTATTGTTTAGAAATTTTTCAAAAAACGATGAAGTTGTATGGGATGTCAAACTTTTTTCATAATACTTGTCATTTTCGTGAAACATTGCATTCACACCATCACACTTTGTCATATTACTTGAGTTTTTGACATGTATTAATACAAAGTATAATAGTGTAATCTTGCCTTAAAGAACATGTTATTTTAAACTTTAGAATATTATGTATAAGTAAAAATCAATTATATACATAGAAATCTGGACCAATCCTTTAGTATACCGATCGATTTAGAATCACTTTTTAAAGTGACCTAACGTTAACCATACGTCCGTCTGGCTGGTTGCTGCCCATGTTAATTTTGTGCGCAAAGTACAAGTTGCAATCTTGTAGAAAATAATTTGTTCAAATTTGGTAAGCACATTTTAATTGTACTAAGAGCGACGCCTATGTAAAAAGTGAGAATCGGTCTATAACTTTTCAAATTCCCCTATCAAAAATTCTTTTCAAATTAGACTCTTTGTGTTCGTAAACCATCTTAATTTGTTGGTATTTAGATTCAATTCGCCTTAAAAATATTTAACTGCAAATAAAATTATTTTAGAATCAGTTCACATTTGCCCAAAGCTTCCATCTATAAAAAGCTTTAACTTCCTTTAAAATGTTAACATTAATAAACAATTTAGGGACCGTCCCTAAAATCCCTTTAAGGCAAAAAATCTCTTATGCATATTAATATCTAGATAGTATTCTGCACAAATAACTCTTATATGAATTTTAACCTCTTAATATATAGCTTTGCGATTACTGCTTATCGTTTCCAAATAGAGTAAAATCTCGAAAATTCGTGTGTGAATACTATAGTGTTTGGGCTTTACCGGTTATAATTTTAGGATTGTTTTTATTAAATGGAACTGTTATTAAATTGTCGAATATTTTGTTTTTAAACTAGCAATTTTTGAATTTTTGGGGCTTATTTTTAACAATTTTCAGGGCATATTTTCAAGTTTTTACTGCATATTTAATGGGCATAAAACGTATTTTTTAGAGCATATTTCTGGTTTCCCTGATTATATGTATGCATCTTTGTTCATTGCCCTTTATTTTCCACTGATTTATTTCCAACTGGAATATATTGTCCTGTAAATATCTGCAAAATCATCAGCAAAAGTTGTTGTGTGTGTGTAAAGTAGTTGGTTGGCATGTCTGAAATATGTATAATAGACAAAAGAGGGCCTAAATTACTTCCCTATGGGACCGCAGCATTTTTCGGTTGGGGTGAAGTTAAAAAATGTCGTTCTTGAATAAACAATTTTCGATCGACTAAGGCCCAAATTTACAGTCATTGGTTAGCTTAAAACAACAGTTTAACAAACCAATTATTATTTCCAGCTTTTTCTTAACCATTAGTTAAACCCTCAAATGTTATTGGTTAACTACTTTTATTTTTTTATTATTTATTATAATTAGTATAGTGTGTTTATTTTGTTAAACTGTTTTTTATTTAGGCTTAAGTTCATCAAATTTAATTTTATTTAAATTATTTTTATCAAGAAAGGAATTTTACAACATGAAATTATTTGAAATGGAATTATTATTTTAATAGTCACAATTTTTTGGTCTGATTAAAATTTGGAATTTGGTACCGTTAGGCCGGCCGCTTGCGTAGCGACAATTTGTATAAAACTACACGTAAAATGTACGTACGTTTATATTCTTGAGTTAAGAGTAATCATTTTCTTTTGTTGTTTAATGCAAGGAACACATATGTGTTGAAAACGTACTACGTATCATCATAAAAACGCAGCAAAATTTTTACCAATTCTGTAAATATGATTCTTTAGTTAAGCAATAGTTATTATTTTAGTTTACTAATAACAATCTGCTCGAAATAGACACTTTTTTTAGACAAGCTAAGCACATGGCGTTTTAGCATAATTCGGGTACGCTGAATCCAATGGTGCCCGCCATTTTGTTTAGGTTAGCTCTTGTTTTCGAGATATACCGTTATTTCGAAAATGGAGGAGGTTGCACAGTATATATTCGCGTAACTCAAAAACAGTTTAGTTTATTGAAATTACTAAAAAAAAAAAACCGAAATTCCGCAATAAAATTTCCTTTGAGAAGAGGATGCTCCTAGATGGGTCAAATGTATGACCAATTTTTACTTCTTATAGGATCCCTCTAGCTAGCTGCATGCTAAAAAAATCTGAAATAGACACTTTTATTTTTCGAGTTTTGGCCAGCTTTTTGGCAATCGGCCGCACTGTGAGTCGTGATCTAATACTTTTTCAATTTGAAAGCAATTTTTTTCGAAACTATTTTTTAAGTGTTGTAAAGCATTTCTTTAAGTTTTTACGTATTAAATTTATAGGACAAGTTTTTTTTTGGAAAATATAATGTATTTGATTAAATGATCTCAATGCAAACCCTTGTCTAACTCTCAATGAAACAAAAATTGCGTACACTTTAGAACGTTTTTTTTTTGGTAATAGCCGTCAGGATGTTGGAAGGCAAAAACATATGGCCATGTAAAGATCTTAGATATTGAGGGCTCAGAGCTGAGGCACACGAAGTCAAAAAAGACAATTCGAAAATGTTTTGAGGTTGAGTAAGTGTACTGCCATTAATTGCCTTTCGTTTGTTACCGTGACTTTAGGAACGAAATAATTTTTCATTTAGTCCGTTACATAACTGAATAGAGTTAAACTTTGCGGAGATTTCCGTACCAATTTTGAAATTTATATATACATAAAAATTAATGATTAAGCTCGGTTCATCTGTGGCCCTTCTATATGCAACCCTCTTGTCTGAAAAAAATTTATATTGTATTTGCGTCATGGTGGAAATGGAGTAGGGGAATTCTACCTAACAAATATAGTAGCAGGGCTTGCACCAATGGATCTTAACTGAGCTTCAGTCTGAGTTATTTCAAATTAACCTTCCAGATGAATCTAGCGCAATTTGAGCTAAAGTAATGCCAATTAGCATGCGAAACACTAATGGGGGGACTCACAAGGTTGTCATAAAGGTGTAAAGTCATATGTCGTAAAATAATTACCAGATATATATATGACTGCTGTGCGCAACAGCTTACAATTTAGCTTTTTGCTGTACAGTTATGAGGAATCAATGAACACAGTATGTATTCAAATCTTTATTTTGTTTGAAACACAACAATATTTTGTTTAAACAATTGTAAAATATTATTAAGGACATTATGACGATATGACTTGATAGCACACCTGGTGAATCCCCCATATATGACAAAAATAACCTTGGCAAACTTGGAATATTTGTTTAAGTCCAGGCTGCATTCCTGTCACTCAAATTACATAATCGTAAGCCAATGTAAGGAAGGGCTATCCACACTGAGCCGCCTATTTATCTGACATTAGCTTAATTCATGTTACTGGGCTTAGAGTATATTACGGCAATAAACAAGCCGGCAAATCTGCTTTTGATATCTGTGGCTTGGAGCTAAAATGGCCAATGTCACTTTTTTGCTCTTTTGAGTTAATCATTGCATTAGATTGGTTTTCTTGCTCTCTTTCATTATGGTAAAACAGCTAAAGTCATACTTAACCCAGAGCAGCTTCATAAATAAAATGGTGGCCAATGTCACTATGAAAAACCTTTGTAAAACCTTTTGTAAAGCCTTTAATTCCAATTTTCTCAAAAGTGAATATTTTGACATTGGCCCTTTTAGCTCCAAGCCACAGATATATCCCAAGTTGTGACAGTTGCAGTACCCCTGGGACTTATCAAAAGTAATATCTTCAAACCATCATGAGCAAATGCAAGAAAACGTGGCTCATATTATCCAAAAAGCGCCCTTTTCATCTTCTGAACTGCATCCGAAAAGACCTCTAGAGATTTATATGTATGTTAGCTGGTGGCCACTCTAGCAGACTTGGTCTCCTTTTTAAGGAATTCTGTCACAGTTGCAAAGAATTTGGAATTGAGGAGACAGTAATCCATCTGTTGTCTGATTGCACAGCCTTTAGTTTAACTAGATGTAAGTTAGTTTGAAATTTCTTTCCATAAGATCTCTTTAAGGTATTGCGGGTTAAATTCAGCAATTTGTTAAAATATCTCGGCTTATCGGGCTGGCGTAGCCACCATATCATTAAATAAAGGTATATACCTATAAAAACAGAGACAAAATCGTCTCTTATTTAGTTTTTTTTTTTGCGTGCCTACACGTTAAGCAACCTCATTCTGCTTAACAATGGAATGACTTATTTAATAACTTAATCCCTTTTTAAGATTATTCTCTTTTAAACTCTGTTTCCCAACACAAAAACGCTTTAAAGTTGTTGGTTGCTTGATATTTATGTTTTGCTAGACCTGGAGGCAGGTCTTAGTAGTAGACATACTAAAAGGTTAATAAATGGAGTTTATTTTCATTAAATATAAATTTATACAAACTATACATATTGTATATTAAAATTGTTTTATTTAAATAAAGTTTTTTTTTTTTTTTTGTTTTGTTCTCAAAATAAGTTGAGTTGTACGTCTATTTGAAATGTATGTAGTGGCAGTAGTTGCAGGATTGGAGGGTTTTTTAGGGTTCTAAGCAATTCTTGTTGCATGTTTATAGAAAATTAAGTTGTCCAAAGTGTTGTGTTTGTTGTTCTTTATTTTCAAGTACTCATTTCTGTTGCTGTTACCGCCACTGATGTTGTTGATTTTGTTATGTGGTTGTTCGTGTTATTTTAATGTCGGAAACGCGTTCTAGATACGAATGTAATTTCCTTCTCATGTATTTGCAATATATTTTTTTTTCTATTTCTATGTATAAGCCTATGAAAAATTAGTTTCATTAAATACATTTTTTCAACGACAATGTGTAAAAAAGTTGGTTGCTAATAATCGAATTAGCCAATGGCGTTAAAGCAAATGATGGAAGAAAATGGCGGTATGTTTTATACACATATTTATAATAAAGAAAACAAAATATCTTGAAAAAACAGCTTTCAGACGTTTCAGAATTATAGTATCCTTTGTCCCCCCGGAGTTATGTGGAAAACCTTTAATGGATATTCCACTTTTTGGTTTTACATCCTGCGAGGAATGCAGATGCAGTTTAAGACGGAAATTTGGAGAAGATAAAATTTCACAGATCTGTTGAGATCGCGGCAAGCCAGAGATCGTATCTGTTACCACGGACAGATTACTGGTGAGGCCCCTTTAGGATCACGTAGTTGTTTTGGGTTTTGCCCCAAGTCGCTGGCAGGGAGATCTTAAAAAGTCAGATGCTATTAAATAGATGCTACAAGTATGTCAGCAGCGGAAGATAGAAAGCTCCAGATACTAAGCAAGGGCCCTGTATAATATTATTTCGAGTGTATGCTAATTGCGCTCGCACACAGGGGCTGTTGGTAAACGCATTGTTTGTCACCCAGTGAATGAGAACACCATGCTCATATAGATCTTTTCCACCCCTGAATATACTTTTTAGAAAGTCTTAAATCATATAATTAAGTTGCACTACAAGAAAGAGACCTTATTATTGGCTATCTCTCTTTTTAATACCATTAATTCTTTAATCCTTTGGAATAAAATTAACAGATATGCATTAAAAAGGACTCACCAACGATGACGTGAATTTCGGAACGATACAAAAGGAGACAAACAATACAAATCGCTTTGTTTTTAAGAGACTATAAAATTGGACTTCTTAAAATTAGACTTCTTAAAAGTAACCCAATAAAAAGTTTTATCATTTTGCGAAGCACTAAAGGTACATTAAAAAAAAAAATAAGCGCACAATTATGCGCTACGTAATAAGACATACAGAAATGCAAACTAAGTGAAAGAACTCACAACAACTCTACTACGAAGCAGGTTTGTAAGGGAGAGTACTAAAAAATAACTGTATCAAAACATTCAGTGTGTAAAGCTGATCGTTACATTCAACAATTTTTATATGCACTGAATAATGCGCTTTATGTGTCGAATATGTATTGCTTCAAAGTGGGAACTCCCCATATAAAATTCATGTCTTCCGTAAAGCTGAGATCACACGATTGGTCAAATGTACAGATCTCAGCCAAATTTTATCTGTACACTTTTGTGTGTGTGTACCGATAACTTTTTCAGTGTTCAGACGATTGCACCATTTTAGCCAAATATTTTCTGCGCTGATATGGCCACTACAAGCTAGTCACGGATATCGGTACAACCCTGTCATACGATTTGCCTTTATTTCACACAACAAAGAAACAGCTGATCAGTTGTGCATAAATTTTAAAAACATTTTGTAATTTTCGGGGGAAAAAAATGATGTCCATACGAAGCAAAAAGAAAATAGCTGCAATAATATGCATTTGTGCTCATTTAATTAAGAAAAACAAAATTGAAGCTAGAAAAAAGTTAAGAAAGCGAAGTGTTTGGGTGCGGGATTGTCTTCAGAAGAGAAGTACGGACGGCGCGTATGTAAAAACTCTGTGCGAGTTTCGGAAAGTGGACAATCAAAAATGTTTGTTTAAAAACTATTTGCGCATGAATGAAGCCACTTTTAATGAGCTCCTTCAATTAGTTTCTCCAAACATAAGAAAAAGTGACACCAACATGCGCAAAGCAATACCAGCTAATGAACGCTTGCCGGTTACACTTCGCTTCCTTGCCTCTGGAGACAGTTTCAAAAGTTTGTCTGTTGTTTTCCGTATTGCGCCGAACACCATATCTATATTTGTGCCTGAGGTTTGCGATGCAATTTACAAAGCATTGAAAACTGGATATTTAAAGGTGCACATAATCACATTTAAAATACATATGTATGTATATAAATTAATATCACAATATGCATTTGCTAGACCCCAAACAACGAACAGTTGTGGATTGACATTGCCCAAAAATTCAATGATAGATAGAATTTCCCCAATTGTATAGGTGCAGTTGATGGAAAACATATTGTGATGAAGGCTCCACCGCGTTCTGGAAGTACCTATTATAATTACAAAGGTACTCACAGCATAGTACTCATGGCCATTGCTGACGCGGAGTACAAATTCCTTTACATTGACGTCGGGTGCAATGGAAGGGTTTCGGACGGTGGAGTTTTTGGAAAGTCTACATTCCAGAATGCTTTAGACAATAATACTCTTGGACTTCCACCACCGCAATCTTTGAAAAGGCGTGAAATTAGTGCTGCCATATTTCAAAATTATAACAATATACACTTTGCGAAAAAGAGCAACGTGTATAATTATTAACTAATTATTAAAAATCATAATTTTAGACAACCCCAATAAATTTTATTTAAATATCGGTTGATTGGCCACTATGATCGGGCAGTAAGTGGCAGAACAAATTATCGGTACGTTTAAGAATTTTTTCTGTCTATGAAGCGTTCACACGATCGGTACAACAGAGTTGTTTTTTATCTGTCTATCGGCCAAAAAAAAATTGTCCTATCTGCCTTTTGCCAAATATTTTCTGTCATTCACACGATCTGTACATACAAATTTACAAAAATCTGTACATTTGACCAATCGTGTGATCTCAGCTTAAGCCCAATGGCAAGCGAAACTTTTATGTTTCTCCCTTACCAACCTGCTTCGTTGGATGCTCCATTTTTTATTGGGAATATACTTAAAAGACCGAAATAAAATTGATATTAAAAAACAAAATGAAACTAAGCCTTTACAAAGTTAACTCAACTTCGGTGTAAAATATACGACAAAGCCAAAGGCCTTGGAAAAGGCCTTGGTTTTCGGTGATCTTGACTAAGTAAAAATAGCTTTTACGCTGAAAAACGGGCAGCTTATATTCAATAGTTGTTCCATACGACCGATATTATAAAAAATAACGAGAGATCAAAATGATTTTTCAAAATAGCTCATCCGAGCGACATTTCTTACCTTTCAACAACTTATTATCATTCGACTTAAACTTACCAAAACTTTGAAATAATTTCGAAATAGAAGTTTATTGTTTTGAGTAGATCATTTTGTAGCCATTACAAAAATTGAATTCTTTACACTTAAACTTTATCATCCGTAGAAACCCTTAAATGTTATCTTTATTACTTTTAATATCAAATAGAAAAATGTTACGGTAGATTTAGTGATCGTTCAATTACATATTTACGATTAATTTTTCCAATTGTTAGCAGCATTTTTCCATCGTCTTCTTTTATTGGTAATCAACTCATTTTGGCCTTTTGATTTCTATTAAAAATACATCAATAATCTAAGCATGCACTCGTATTCATGAGGTCATAATCATTTTAATAGTTTCTCAAATGAAAAAAAAAACTCCATTACATTTCGCTACAACTTTTGTTGCAATCACTTGCTCATCCATACATGTAGTAAAACTAAGAGACAGACAGACAGACAGTCAATCACTTACTTGCTCACTGTTCACACCGTAATTGTTGTTTTATTGAAAATTCATCTTTAAAGAGGCCTTTGAAATACTGAGAGAAAAAAAATGATGTGGAAATTATAGAAAAGTTTAAATCCAAACAGTTTGAAAAACGTTGGATTATATAAAAGTTCATACAATTTACAGTGTTCCAATAGGTAATAATCAGATAAAAATGAAGAGTTCTTACGGATCTCGACATAATCAAGTCTCCTGGGCCGAATGATATACTAGTGTTCCTTGACGCTAGCTCGTGTCTTACCAAATATTTTCAACACTTCATACCATGCCAAGGAATTTCCCGTCTGTTGCTGCTAATGTAACGTCAATTCCTTAAAAATTAGTGTCTAATAACACTAAAAACTACCACCCGATTGCATTTGTTCGGCACTTTCCAAAGAGAGTATGTTAAATCACCATCTTGTTAAATTTTTTAGAGTTAAACTAACTACTAAGTAACCGCCGGTATGGCTTTTGTAGAGTTTATTCTACTGGAGACTTACTGGCGCTGCTTTTGGAAAAATGGTTCCGTTCCATTCACAATTTTCGCGAAAGTAAGGCAATTGCTTTAGATATTTTCAAGACGTTTGACAGAGCCTGACCTGGTGCACTTTTGTCAAAACTTGTTGCATTTGGTGCCGGTAATAATTTCTCTCGATTTATATCGACCTTTCTCAGAGATCGCACTTTACGAGTTGCAATAGATGGAGTTTTGTCAAAGGAGTTTAAGCTTTATTCTGGGGTGCCGCATGGCTGCGTTATCTCCTAATATATTTCTTATTTGTCTAAATGACCACCTATGCCAAACTTCCAACCCTAGCTAGTCTCTTGCAGATGACAGCAACCTTTGCCATTCGTACTCATTTGATTATAGACCAACATTATCCGATGTTGGCGGTATAATCGGAATGGGGTCATGCGAATAGGGTCGATTTTAATGCTCGAAAGACCCAAGTTGCGTGCCGGATCAAGGTGACTCGTCTCTATATATGTGTGGTATAATTATTGAGGAATTAAAATCTCTTGATGGTCTGGGCATGAAAATTCAATGTGATGTCCGATGAACAAAACAATTATTCAAGATGTTGAAAGAGGCATTCAACTTCATGAATTACTTCACTCTATCTAATCTCCCTATTATTTATACCACCTTTATCCGACTTCCAATGGAATACAACTCTCATGTGTGGCCCGGTGCCTCAAAGTCTTTTTTTTTTTTTGGAGGAAAAGTCGAGAATTCTCCTGGGCGAAGATTCTATTTTCCAATTCTCTTGACTCCCTTGAGCTGTATGTGTTCTGACGAAATTAGGGACCTGGTTTCCGAAACCTTGTAGTAAGTTCGTTATACACTTTTTTCCTCAAGAGACCATCCCTTTGTGGTTGATTGGCCGGAGCTTCTTACAGCGCATTGCAGGGAAGTCTCCCTCTCAATTTCATCATGAATAAGTTCAAGTCGGATATCCACAAGCACTACTCCATCTATCCTCCTTCCCATAACCTATTTTCTAATTCCAACACAATGCAATGCATTTGAGTTAGACCACAATATCGATATTTGTTACGGATAAAGGTGAACTAAAGTATTTTTTTTTAAGGTAAGATTAATATAAAAACAATGGTCGGATCTCTACAAAATTTTGTATTGCGAGTTTTCGTCACAAAAAACTAAATTTTATTAAACTTTAATTCAATACCATTATTCGCTACGGCTTAAGCCCTATTAAAGGAATTTTCGAAAGTGAGCTTTTAATCAAAAGTATAGTTTATTATGGGCCAGCCATTCAAAAAGTGTTTGTGGGTATAAAAAAATAACATCATTCAATTCTCGTGGCGGTGGCGGGTGCAATTATTTTGAAAAAAAAATAAATTTTTCCCAGTGTACAACATTAATCAACTTTGTACCCACTGTGTGTCTATTACCGCCTTTCCAACCTACTTTACGAATATGACTTTTATGAAGTTAAACTTCGCATTGATTGATCTTTCTGATCATGTGTGTATGAACAATTTGAAATAAAATGTTTCTACTTACTCCACCGAATGTCAGTCCCCATATGCAAGCGACCATGTTAAAAAAAATAAAAAAAAAAATCATATGCAATAAAAATTTTCCTTTATAGAGAAATCAAAAGGAACCCAATAAAACTTTATATTTTTTTCATTCTTTTCTGTTGTTTTACCATCATTCAATACGCAGGTCCATCAAAAAGAAATTATTCGTTTCTCATGTTTCTGTGAAGTTTCATCGTTGCACACAAACAGCGACCAGTGGGTCACACCTCCCTAAAAGCAACCTGCAACCATCTATCAATAGGAATGCCAAAAAACTGATGATGATGATGATGAAGTAAATATATTTTATAAAAATAAAATTATTAAACTAAATAATTTTTTCGGGATATTTTATTTTTTTCTTGTATTTCACTTTAATCGTTTTCATATTTTCGGGGCAAAATTCTTGTCACGTACATAAACTTTTAATTGAGCACATTTTAAATTTATTTTTTTTTTCTTTTTCAAGAAACTTTATATTTTTTTATTTTAATGTGGGCGGTAACTAAAAAATTGGGATAATAAATATGAAAGACTTTTTTATGAAGAAATTGCAGAAAATAAAAATTCATAAACACTTAATAAATATTTATAGAGAAATTATTGTGTATTGGATTTTTGTTAAATTTTTTTCTTTTTTAATTTAAATTTTGTACATAAAATGGACTGTTCATAAATAAAAAAAAATTTAACCCATTAAAGTTCAGAGCTTGAGATATACTTAAACTGGCCGATTCCTTGCCTTTAATTGTTGCTAAGACTCCTAATGCCCTCTTGCCTGTCTGTCAATCTGTCAAATCATAACACTCGAATAACACAAGGCTTAAGCCACAAAAGGCTTAGAGAACGAACTATTCTTGACATGTCAAAGAATATAAAGACAAATATGCAAAACTCATAAAATTAACCAAAAAGTCGCCTAATACAACAATAACTTTCTTCTGTTTCTTTCTGTCTTTTTCTGCGAAAGCTGCCCTTTTTGCTTTTTTTGTTTTGATTACGTAATTCGTGTTGATAGTAGCGGCCTGTTTTTTCACATTGCCACTTCACTACCAAAAAACGTTTTCTTTCTCTTTCTTCGAAAGCTGCCCTCACAAATCACTTTTTTCATCTCTGTATGCTCTGTGCCATGGCTGTGAAGCCGGAGTTTAAGAGCCGGAGTTGAGGTTTTTGTACAGAAGTCGTACTCGAAGTACCGACAAAAACTCGCGACTCCGACTGCAAAATTTTTCGACATAGAAAATTTTCTAATATTTTCCAAAATAAAAATTCTTCAAAATTGGCGATGCAATATGTAAAATACCGATTTGAAATTTTTACAGAATAATTTTCTTGCTATATTTAACCATTTAATAGGTACTGCATTAAAAAAAAGAGCTTTAAGTCAAATAAGGACCAGTCTCATATACATTTAGCAGCAATGTAAGAGTAGGAGTTGGAGTTGGAGTCGGACTTAAAAAAGTTCAGCGGTTGGAGTCGTAGTTAAAGTTTAAACTATTTTTTGACAATTCCACAGCCCTGATTTAATGACAACATGTTAAGAGGCAATAATTATATGGCTGTGGCTTCTTAATTGAGGACTAGTTTAACCATAATATGGTTGTCGGTGAAAATCTTATGGTTAAATTAACCATAATATTATTAAAACTTTCAGTTACAAAAAGTTCACATACACTACACAAATTCAATGTTCACAGAATAAAATAAAAATGGATATCAATGAAAAAACTTGTGATATTAATTTCAAACATTAATTAAATTTGCTAGCAACTAGCAAACAAAAATAATAGTAACAATTAAATATTTTTTGTCAAAGTTATTTTTGGGAATACAAAATTTATTAGTAAGTTTTCATTTTTTGATATTAACAATATTTTCTGCAGTAATGCTGCTAATATAAGTAAACATTTATTTCACTTGACTAAATTTTTAATTACAACTGATTTTATTTTTGATTAATGGTTTAATTGCCGAAAATTTTGTTCGTGTTTTGTTTTACAAACTTGAGCAAACATGAAAATCGTTTTGATTTTTACTCAGTTCACTGACTAAATAGCAAAATCCCCGTCATACACTACACAAATGCACTGTACATTGCCAGACTTGAGATCTGGGGTCTAATCACCGAGTAAACTATCTTATCAAGTAAACTATCGTATTTTTCTGCAAACGATTGACTCTAAACGCATCGAATGAAAACTCGTGAGATGTAATATCTTTGGTTACTCGATATCAGACGCGAATCCAGCTTGAGCCTTTGGGGGGGAGAATTTTTTATGATACAAAAAAGTAAAAAATCTGTTTTCCAAAGTTTAATAACAACAATATGTGTATATTTCATTAAAAAAAACTCAACAATAAGGTTAAATAAAATATAAGATCAGTTCAATATAAATTAAAATTAATTAATTTAATTTAAATTAATCTTTTAAAATAAGCAACTTATGATTTCCTTAGATAGTACAGTCTATCTTCTGTCATTGTTGATCTGAGCCTTGTTTTTATTCGACGAAGGGTGGAAAATTACCTCTCGCTCGTAGCATTACTGTCGAGCATTGAAACGAAAATTTGAAATTTTTTCTTAGATTTGGGTAGATATCTTCATCACAGTTTATTAAAGCATCTACAACGTTATCTGATAGATTTTCAGATATTTTCAATGTTTGTTGCCAATGCAACAGTTCAGGCACAAGTTTAGATGTTAGTAGGTGTTTATCTCTTTTATCAAACATGATCAACTCATCAGCTAGTTGTGGTTTTAAAAGTTTTGTATCTGTATATGACTTGATTACACTTTGAGGTAGAAGTTAAGGTATGTTCAATACATATGGGATATCTATTGGGAAAGGTGTTTTGAGATATTCTAAAATAAATTCAATGAGAGGAAAGTAACCTACAACTCGGTAGTAATCTTCAACATTTTGGATGTGATTATTTCGTTCAAATCTTGTCTTTTCGATTGGAACCTCGATTTGAACGCAAATAACTTTAACTTTTCAAATCGCTTTAAATTGTTCTTCGGCTTTATTTCTTTTCTCTTCCAGGCACATGCTGAAAGTCGTGATAAGGCTTGATCGTTTTTTAAGATCTATATCATCTGGTCTCGCATAATGTAGAGAATTTGGCTTCCAAATAATTTGCTAAAACTGCGTTTCGCTTGGGATGATTATATTAAAAAAAAAAATTGTCGTTTCTTTAACAAATTATACAAATTATATTAATATATTAATGGCAGTTTATTGCTTTTAGAAATTGAGTTGTTTGATTTATGGGAATAGCAAGGCGTTTGTTTCGCATTTGTCGCGGTTTCCAGAATTTTTTAATATGTCCATTCTCTGCTGACATCAGAGGAAGCCCATCTGTTCCAAGCTTTAAGAACTATTGATGATAGTGCCTTCGACTCAATTGACACATAAACGTCATTATCAATATCCTTTGAAGCCTCTTCAAATGCGTTTACAACAGAGCCAATAAATTCTTCCCTAACAACTTTTTGTTGTATGTTGAAATATCTTAACGATAAGGAAATCTGGCTTTTCCCCGACAAATCCGTGCTTTCGTCAAAAAATATCGAATAGAATATTGATTCATACATATTTCAAAATTTGAAATTCAAAGATGACTATGATGAAAATGTGATACGAAAAACGGTTGTATTGAAATGTATATAATAATTATCATAACACATATTTACATAAATATTGGACATACTAAGGCTTACTAAAAATTCAACCGCACGCATTTTCAAGTCAAACGTTGACTCTTTGGATAAAGATGGCACCTGCTGGGATTGAATGTAAAATAATAAATATTTGAATACAGTAAACTAGGCTTTTCATTGGAAATATTTAATAAACAACTACATATTAGGATTAAGATATGGATACTTATTGAAAATTTCGTTAGAGATTCAATAAAAAAACAAAAAAAAACTTGCTTGGATTTCCAAAAATTTTGTACATATAAAAAAAAATATTATTATTGGGAATTCTTGTATTATCGAAATAAACAAAACATATTTTTATAATTTAGGGGGGAGAAATTTCCTTATTTACCCCCCCCCCCCCCTGAATTCGCTCCTGTTTGTAAAATACCATGGTAGATTCAAAAAACTTCGAATGATTTTTGATTGAAATATATTGGAGGTACTGGCTGTCCCCCAAAGTTGAATTCCATACGTCCAAATTGGATTGAGGATTGCTTTATAAATTCTTAATTTATTTCCAACAGAAAATAAACAATAAAATAAGAGAGAATTTGAAGTTTCTGCCGAGGTTTTAATTATGGACTTAAGGATTGTTCGGCCAGGAACGCTTGAAAAAGTGGCTTAAAATTGGACGTCTAGATTACGCTTCGTCAAGAAAACCCGATGTCCCATATGCCCAAAAACATTTTCAAATGATAATCTCATGTATCAAATTAAAATATTTTTTGTTATTAATTAGTGTTGTGGTTATTTAATTGAACTGTATATGGCTTTTAATCCAAATTTTCATATTTTTAATCAGGCTAAAGTTCGTTAAATTAAATTTTCATTAAATTATTTTTATGACGAAAGGAATTTTACAACATGAAATGAATAAAAATTCATAGTCCATTTTTCATTCTTGACTGACCGGGGAATTGAACCTACGTTCACGGACAGGTTGGTTTGACATGTCTCGATACTAACCACAATATATTTTCATTAATCTTTGCAATTTAGCACTCACCGCCATTGACGATGGCTGGCAGTCAATTGTCAAACATCAATCTTTAAACCATTTTTACTTTTTTTTTATTAAAATTAATTAATTTTTTATGTTTTTTTACAATTAAAAATTATATTCGGCTTAAAAAATATCCTTTACAAATGATTTACTACCGAATATTTAAATTAATTTAATTGAATAACGTACTTTCTCTGATTAACATCGAATTTTCAGAGGTAAAAGATTTCTCAGTTTCCAACAATTTTCGATCTACCAAGGTGCCCAAAATGACAAATAAGTCCCGTTTATTGGTTTATCTACTGAAAAAATATCGACATTAAAACCACTTGAGAATTCTTATTATTTTTAATCTTCAAATGAAATTTGTACCAGCAAATGCAAAAACATAAATAATGTGAATACGTAAATAATATTTGTTGACTCTTAAATTGCAGTTTGAATAGTAGCTAAGCTTTATCAAGGGAATTCACATAAGCATATTTTTTTTAAATGATAAACTGTGCATTTTCCAGATTATTACCATAAACGTATGTTACAAAGATTTCATAAATCGTAATAATACATTTTATATTCATATGTGTATTAAAAAAGCAGTCAGCAGTCAGAGAATATTTCCAATAATTTTTATGAGTATTTCGATGTGTTTTCGAATCATTAGACAATTGATAAATGTCACCCCATCTGCAAATTTCACACAATCAAACTCACAAGCACACACGTTTGCGAAAAACGTTTTCGCACATAATAAATGTCAACGTAAGGCGATAAATGGTTGTTCTGCTCAACTACTGCAACCCCTAAAAGTCAACAAGAAAAGAAAAATTACCAATAAAAAAGTTACGAAAAATCTTGAAAAAATATACAAAAAAAAACAACTGCAAATTTAAATCTTTTATTTTTCGGTAAAATAAAGTGTTTTTGAGTCTGTTGTGTATCTGGATTTATGTGAATGTTGTTTAAGTATTTTGAATGTCTAGAAAGTTTATCGTGGTGCTAAGAGATCCCACCGCACATCTACCACATGTGTGTGCATGAGAGCGAGTGAATGTGATTGCGATTGTGGTGACACAAGTGAGATGTCAATAAAGATAAAAATTTCCTAAAAAATAAAAAGGGGGTACCAACTTTTTTGTTTGTTTTTTTTTTTTTTGGAAAAAGTTTGCGTTAAAAAATCAACACAAAAATCAAACTTAAATCTGGGGTGGAAAATAAGAAAGTTGATGCCTGTAATTTTTGTATGCGAGGCTTGAATTATCATATTAATGGCAAATAATTTACACATTAACGCCTTAAGAAGTCATTTAGTAACCCCAACTAAATTAGAGGAAAATTTTTAGGATTTTTGTTTCAAGTTTAATGAAGTAAATGAAAATATATTTAGGATGACAGTAATTTTTAATGGTTTTGTTAAAAATGCAACAATAAGTTTGAAGGAGTTTATTTTGAGGCTTTTTGTCTAGAGTATCCAATTATTCGACTTTTGGTTTAGTTCGAGTAAGGAATTAATCGATTTTTGAATTTTAAAATTGCTCGATTAATCGAATAAAGGTTTAAAATTGTTCGAATAACTCGAAGAATTCAAATTATTTTATCCAATGGGAAAAAACAACAAACTCATACTTTTATTTTATTAATAAACAGAAAAACAGAGGTGAGACGTGCCAGCCAGTTATAAAAAACATTTTAAACCACTTTATTATTTCTTAAAATCGACTGAAATTTAATTCGATGGAGATTCCCCGTTTAATTTTTTTAAAAATCACCGCAGTTTTTCCTGGTTTTAAGAAAAATTATGTTAAAGGTTAGAATTCAATGTTTAATATATAAAAGGAATTTTTTATAATCTTTAAAAACAGGATCCTTGTTTTTAAATCCCCTTTTAATTTCCTTTATTTTTAAACTCTACTCTAGGTTTGATTAATTTATTTTTTTACTTATAACTATTTCACGAAAAAAACCAGAAACTTCGTTTTCAAACAAGGACACCGATTAGAAGATACGAGGTAATACAAAAATGTACAGTAGTGTAATAACAGGTAACCCATTATCTGACAGTACATGGCTTACAAATTTATAACTGCTGATGAATTTTTTTTTCCCCCTATTGTGGGTCAGATATTGCGTGATGAGCAGGCTGGTTTTAGACAAGGTCGACCGTGTGCTGACCACATTAATACCTTGCGCATTATAATTGAACAGTCCGCTAAGTATAACACCCCTCTTTATTTACTTTTCATCGATTTTGAACGGGCATTCGACACTATATCCCGAAACTCTATGTGGTCTGCATTAACCTACAAGGGAATTCCTGACAAAATAGTAAACATGGTACGTGATTTATATAGGGACGCTCAATGTAGGGTACGTTTCAATGGAAATGAGAGTCAGTCATTTGTTCCAGGCACAGGTGTGCGTCAAAGCTGTGCCCTGTCTCCAACGTTGTTTTTGCTACTGCTCGATTGCGTATTGGAACAAACCAACAGAGATGCACCATTCGGTATTCGTTGGACATTGTCTGATTTTCTATATGACATAGACTATGCCGATGACATATGTCTAATGGCCCATCGTTTCTCGGATATAGAAGCTAAACTTACAAGTCTGTCTGAAAACGCCAAAAAAGTTGGTTTAAAAATTAACATAAGTAAAACAAAACTTATGCGCATAGGTACAGATATCGTTACTCCATTATTAAATAATGACCAACGTATTGCAGATGTAGATGCTTTTTGTTATCTTGGTAGCAAGATAACTAAGGATGGTGGTTCTAATGCTGACGTTACTGATCGCATTAATAACGCTCGAGTAGCCTTCTTTTCCTTATCTAAAATTTGGCGAAGAAATAATATTTCTCGGAAAACCAAAATCCGCATTTTTAACTGCAGTGTGAAGTCAGTATTACTTTACGGCTGCACCACATGGAGCTTAACGCAAGCTACCACTAGAAAAATTCAAACTTTCATCAACAAATGTATAAGACAGATCTTTAACATCCACTGGCCAGATCGTATTTCAAATGAAGCTCTGCTCCAAAGAGCAAACTCCTTGCCAGTACACATTGATATTCGTAAACGGAAGTGGACGTGGATAGGCCACATATTGCGAAGACCACAAACAGAAATTGCAAGAACAGCCCTCCACTGGAACCCCCAAGGACAACGCAGCCAAGGTAGGCCCCGTAACACCTGGGTTCGTTGCCTTAAACAAGAATGTTTACTTGCTCGAGTACCCTGGAATCAAACAAAAACAATTGCCAGAGATAGAATCAGATGGAGAGAATTTGTTGACGCCCTGTGTTCACACTGAACTTTATTTAAGTATTTATGGTGTTCAGAAATGTAATTCTATTTATATTTAGATAAATAAAGGACATATATGTATATATATATATGAATTTTCTAATGAATTTGAACTTTATAGTCAGCGTTTTAAAAACTACAGTCAAAGTAGAAAAACTGCTATTTCTTCCACTTCTTCATTCGTCATTGGCAAAAAAAACTATTGCTTTTACTTTTGATTCATTAAATTTTAAATCGCTATCAAACCAATTAAAAAAGCAAAAAGTTGTATACAAATTTTCGTTTTTTGTGCGACACTTTTTTTATTAATCGAACAACGATTAAACGAGTGGATACTCTAGTCTGGACCGAGATTAAAAGTTATACAAAAATATTCTATACTAGCTGTTTGGTCCCGGCGCTGCTCAGGATTTTCCAAATAACATTTAAATACTGGAGAATTTTGTTAAAAACTTGACCCCATCCACCGGGTCCAAATTTTATTAGGAAACTTATTTTTGTTTAATAAATATATTTTGCGAATTTAAGCCAAATCGTAACATAAATTAAAAACAAATTTAAATATCACGAAATCAGCGCCACCTACCAGGATTAAACTACAGACTTAGAAAATTAATTGTTCAAGTTTGGTGTTAATCGATCCAGCGGTTCTTGAGTTTTATGAGCACAAACCCGGCACAAACGTTTTTATACAAACACTATAGCTGACACGGCAAACGTTGATTTGTTGGTATGACATGATCGGCGATGAAAAAAAAATACCCATTTATTTCTTTATTCAAAAGTTAAACATAAAAAACTAATGTATTTTTTTATCCTGAAGTATGAAAATCAAACAGAGATAATCAATTTTCATTACAAAGAGCACTTGCGTGTACGATATTTTTTGTCAGTCCGTCTTTAGCCAACACAAATTAGCTCGACGGCTTGCCGACGCGAGAACATGCCACGTATAATTCTCGATGCGTGATGTGCCCAAATCTAAGCCGCAAACAGACATCGTTTGGCCTTGCGACTTATTTATTGTCATTGCAAATGCCAATCTTAAAGGTAATTGAGATCGCTTGAATTCAATTGGGACGTCTGTGGGAACCGTCGGAGCTCGTGGCAGCAAAACATTTTCGTCTCAGATTTTACCATTCAAAACGGTAGCTTTGATAACGTTTTTCATCAATTTTTTAACGACCAATCGTGTACCATTGCACAGCTGTGTTGGGTAGGTTGTCCCGAAAATTTTGTTTTAGATTTCCCTAACGCCAAAATGATTTTAAAAATAAATTGAAACAATATCTTTAGGGTTCTACCGATCTTCAAAGTTTTTAAAAAAAGTTTTTTTCATGATTATATTGCGCTATCCTTAATTTCGACAACTAAACTACGGCGAATATGAATTTGAAAGACATAGTGCAGTTTGTTGATAACGTACTCTGGTTATAAAGAATTTTTTATAAAAAAAAAATCCCGAAAAAAAATTTTCCGGACCCAACCCATTTACTTTCAAATTATATACCAATTATTTTGGATACAGCAAACTCTTGTTATTACAGCTTTCTCCCTTAAATATAGAAACCCTTGAATATGAAATACAAAAAAAATAAAAAATCTGGCAGCACTTCAAAATCACCTATTATATTTATTAATTCAAAAATACGTAAATTGGGGTTTCCCCAAAAAAAGAAAACTAAAAAATCAAAAACTAAACTAATTTATAATACCTAAGTCAGTTGCGATAGTTACAGTATTAAGAGCGGTGTTTGTGATTTTAAAAAAATGAGTTCGAGGCGTAGTGCGGCAACTTGTGTTCTA
Organism: Pollenia griseotomentosa; assembly: GCA_963931875.1. NCBI lineage: Eukaryota > Metazoa > Arthropoda > Insecta > Diptera > Polleniidae > Pollenia > Pollenia griseotomentosa. The sequence goes on along the minus strand of OZ007561.1, from coordinate 96,093,599 downwards.
CTAGGGCCATATAAGCAACTTGATGATCGGCAGCTCCCAACTATAAGAGACGTCCTTAAATATATTTTATTTATTAAGTATAACATGAAATTAAAGTTAAACGGAAAAGATCCCTCAAATTCAGAAATATATGCGATTGTTTTTAAAGAGATTGATAAATTTTGGACCAAAGCTTCGATTCCAATCGTAACAAAGGAAAGAGTTATTCAGTTACTCAAATCATATTTCGAAAAGTACCTCCATTTGAAAAGATATCCCAAAAGCAAACGAAAAAATAGTTTTGAAAACAAACTTACGTGTTTTTTGGAGTCATCTGAGAAGCTTTTCGATGTTGCTGCTTGCAAATGCACTTCATTTGAATTTTTTTCTTGTTTAAAACCCAAAAAAGTTCCAATCAGTGAAAGAAGTTTTTTGTTGGATCAAAGAAATAACAGAAAAATGGTTATATGTGGAGTTGATAAAAAAGAAACAGCTCGATTAATAAAACGAAAACAGAGACAAACTGAACATTCAATAAGGGCAGCAAAAAAGGAGCGTTCTACTCAAGATACCGATTCTATCTTAGAAAATTGTGATGAAGTTTCACTGTGTGAATCTTCCCTAGAAACGTATCCGATGACAAAGGCATCTCCCACTAACACACTTTCGACAGATGCACCTTCGACATCAACGACGATTCGGAATACATTTCCGTTGCCAACAGTTGCTAAGGTCTGTGATAGATACGGTTTATCGACTCGTTCTGCCCCTGCTGTTGCTTCTGCGGTTTTGACTGACTTCGGCTTAATTTCTACCGAAAATTTAACTCTAGTAATTGATAAAAACAAAATACACAGAGCTGTATCTAAAATTAGGAAAGAAAATTCTAAAGATATTGAAGGTATTGTTATCAAAAGCATTTACTTTGATGGACGAAAAGACAAGACTCTGATAAGTGAAAAAATAGGGGATCGTTACCATCGCAAAGAAATTTTAGAAGAGCACATTTCGATTTTAGCAGAACCTGAATCAATTTATTTGGGTCACACAACACCAAGTCGTGGCACTGCAAAGGGCATTCTAACTTCGATCACAACTTTATTAGAAGATAAAGGTTGGAATTTAGATGACGTGATTTGCATTGGATGTGACGGAACTGCAACAAATACCGGTTGGAAGGGTGGCGTTATTCAATATTTGGAGGAGTATTTGAAGAGACCGCTACAATGGTGTGTTTGTATGCTCCATGCCAATGAGTTACCCCTTCGTCATTTATTCTTGACTTTGGATGGTTGCACTTCGGGACCTAGAGAATATTGTGGGCTTATTGGAAAACAATTAGCTACTTGTGATAATGAAACAACAGTGTCTTTTTGTGCGGTGGCTGGTAATTTACCTGACTTGCCGAAAAATGTGGTCGATCAACTAAGTACGGATCAAAAATATCTTTATGAGATATGTAAAGCTGTACAAACTGGTTATTGTAGTCCTGAGCTGGCAAACCGTAAACCTGGAAAAATTGCGCACTCGAGATGGCTTACCACCGCTAATCGTCTACTCAGAGTTTACGTTAGTACCCTAAATTCATCAGAAAATTTGCAACTGCTTGTCAATTATGTTGTTAAAGTATACGCTCCGATTTGGTTTCTAATCAAACAAAAAACGTCTTTTAAAGAAGGAGCCAAACATATTTTTCATCTGATTATGTACTCTCGTTTTTTACCCGAAAATATAAGATCTGTTGTGGATCCTGTTATCAAAAGAAATGCTTTTTTTGCTCACCCGGAAAATCTACTTGTCAGTATGCTGTTTGATGACAGAGACCACATTCTGGAGCTGGCATTGCAAAGAATAGTCAAAGCTAGAGAAGCTGAAAGTAGCACTAAGCACAGAATATTTAAACCACCAAAAATTAACTTCTCTGCTGGAGATTACACCGAAATTATTATATGGCACGAGTGTAGAGTTACAGCACCGCCGGTTCTTCGGCATATTTCTAATGAGGACCTTCAAATAATGGCCAAAGATAACAGCTTGGAAATTGCTGACTTTCCTTGTCACACACAAGCCGTGGAAAGATGTGTTAAGCTGGTAACAAAGTGTAACTAACGCTGCTTCTAGAGATGGCCTTATTAGAACCAGGTTGAAATCAAGAGCAGAAATGCCAAATTTTGGTCAAAAAAATATGTTTAAATTTTAAATTTTAGTCACTTATTATAAGTTTTATTTTCTTGTACATTAATTGCAAGTTAAAAATATAATAATAAAATAAATTTTAATCCATTTGTTTTTTTTTATTATTTTAAGCATACGGTTTAGGTTTTTAAAAACGTTTTCAAAAGTAGAGCCCTCAAGATGGCATGTAATTCGGTTTTTATTAATTTTACCGTAATCTGTGTAAAATTACGCAAATTTTGATACCTCTTGCGAAAGTGTAGCTCGAAAAAACATTTTGCTCATTCAAGGACGGGACAGCCTAGTGTTGGGTTCAAATTCCGAAATAGAATTACTGGAAAAAAAAATTGTCAAAAAAAATACATACAATTTTCAAGGGAATTAGTTAATTAATTATAAAGGCATACGAGGGAATGCTTTTACCATTTTTGCTGTATTTAACGACGTAAATGCTAAAATTTATAGCCTTAAGTTCCTTCATGACTTGAAACTATCATCGGATAATTAATTAAGAGGGAGCTTTTACCCGTTTTGACCTATTTTACGCCCTAAATATTGGAATTTCCAAAAAATTTATAGAAAACAGGTTAATCAGTTTAGAAAATATAGGGAGGGGACACTTTTACCCCTCTTGCCCTAATTAACGTCCTAACTAATAAAAATTATAGGCTATAGTTCCTTCCAGATTTTACACTATTTGCCTGCCACAGTTCAAGAAAATCGGTTTATTAGTTAAGAAGATATAGGGAGGGGGAGCTTTTACCAATTTTGCCCTATTCAACACTCTCTAGCGATATGAAATATACTTGACAACATACTCCAAATGCATGCTTCACATAAACCATCTACATTCTATCCAAAATGCACCCTGAAATTTGAAATTGGTTGAAATTGGTCGACCCGTTTTCGCAGTTAGTGGTGACATCAAAGTATACACTTTTTTTTATAAATATAGACTAATTTACTAAGGCCGGGTTTCTGAAATGTGCTTTAAGTCTAAACTTAGTTTAACGTAGTCTAAAACTCGAATTTTTCTGGCGAAATGCGATTTTTTTATTGTTTTATTAAAGACCAACATTATAAGAAAAACTAAGCTGTTCCGTCAAAATTTTGTACACAAACTTATTAATAAGGGTAATCACGATGGACATTGTGCAAATTTGCAATTTGTGAATTTGCAGTGCATATTATGATTGATCGTGAGCATACCACTTTTATTTTTTTTGCAAATATGCTATTTTTCTAAAAATTTACTCTGGCAACACAAAAACTTCTGGCAGCACTTTAAAAAATCTGCTTTTATTTACAATTATACACAAACATATTAATATAAATTATTTATTTTTACATTATTTAAATTCAATTCTCTATTTTATGTTAAAACCCACGAAAATGTTCAATTTATAAGTTTTCTTTAAACGAATATGGCGCTTAATATGTCAAATGTTATTGTTACATTTGTTTGCAACTGAGCAAATATCCACTACTAATTTTGCTCATGGTTTTTTTAGTGCAAACGAAGTAAAATAGAGCAAATTGCAAATACGTACATTTTGTTGTTGTGTTGTGCAAATGTGTGTATTTTTGCACGCATTTGCATCGTTTGCACTACTTATCGTGATTTCCCTTAATGGCTTTACAAATCTGTTTTTAGATTACGTAAACGGAGATCTCAAAAACCCAGCCTTATTATATAAAATATAAACTACTGGGCAATTACAACAATTTTCTTTATCAATCACTATACTTCTTAGATTTAAGTTTCTGTGTACTTATTTCGATCTCTATAAGAAAGACTGCGAGCATAAAAATTTGCGATAGATTTACTTTACTATATAAATAGTATCTGCTACAATTAACGTATAATCGAAGTTATGCAATGGCTTGGTTACATAACACTAATAAAGTGTCAGTTGATCATATGTAGAATGTGCTTTATGGCTTGAATTCTTTATAACTTTTTTAATTATTACTTTTTCTTTGTTTTTTTTTTGCCTTTTTGTAAAACATAAATGTGAAATTAATTATGAATAACGATACAATCGAAAAACGAACAAAAATAATTGAATTTTATTTTTCAAACCAACATTCCATTGTGTTGACACAGCATGCACATCGTCGTCATTGTAATATGCGCATTGGATCCACAGCGTCAGCAATTAACTATTTGATTGGAATTTTTCTTCGACATTGGTCTATAAGAACACTTTCTGGTGCCTGTGAACATTTAAGCCGTCGGGTATCTGAGATACATGGATCTGCGATATATAGCTTTATTGGACTTGAAATCATCTTGTAAGCTTAAGAACAAAACAAAAACATAAAAAATATCAACTTCTAGAAAAAATTACAGAATTTAAGTAATTTTTCTAGATGGCAGGTCTCGCCAGCAATTTGTTTTTGATTTCGGAAAAGGCGTACCCAAGGTACATTTACACAAGGTAGACTCATTTGGGGTTGTAGACATGCTGCTCTATAAAAATGACCGACTTGTCCAAATATTCTCCATAAAAAACAAAAACAATTTTACGCACACATGTGCAAATTTTGGCTCATACTTACGAATTTGACAATTGTGGTTTATGTCTGTCCGCTAACGAGTCTGATATATATCTTTGGCGTACAAGTGATATTGTATGTACATTGTCTGCGCATGAGACATAAAAATTATGGTCTTGGCTTACCCGATGTGATGAAAAGGAGGACACACTGACCTATACCTTTCAGTGTAACTTTTCTGTAATAACCCTGCAGGAGATTGAACTAGTACCTAATTAGTACCAAACTAGTACAAAAATAACCAGATTTCGATCTCAACTGTAAAATTTTCTATACCATCTTAATGCTCAAATTAGTATTGAGTGTGCTTGGCACATCACTAGTACTATTGGTTCTAGAGGTGTACTAGTACACTTGGACCACATTGGGTGCTTTAAGCATTAGCATTTTGCATTTTAACATTTTTTTGTAATAGAAATGCCATAAATAAAAATGTTTGTAACATTGAATTCGGTTTTAAGCTGGTTACACTTTTTTACAAATTGTAAATACGTGATATTGGCACTTTTTGACTATTGCTTTTTAAAAATCTAATGATGCTCATTTAACCCTAACTTGGGCACCAATTTTTTACTACGAATTCGGGCAGTATTTACATTTGTAAATAAAGGGTGGTTAAATTTCAAGGGCCGATGTTGATTTTGAATAAAACACAAACTATTTAGGAAATTATTGTAGTTTTATTTTATTATGATATATTGGTATTACTCAATTATGTATGGAACAAAATATCGGCCAAATGGGCGCCGCGACCACGGCGGCACACCTCCATCCGATGGTCCAAATTTTCGATGACCCTGAGGCATAATGGAGGTTCTATGCCGTTAATGTGCCGAATTATCTCATCCTTTAGCTCTTGAATTGTTGCTGGCTTATCGACGTACACCTTTTCTTTCAAATAACCCCAAAGAAAAAAGTCCAACGGTGTCAAATCACATGATCTTGGCGGCCAATTGACATCGCCATTACGTGAGATAACACGGCCATTGAATTTGTTGCGCAAAAGAGCCATTGTTTCGTTAGCTGTGTGGCAAGTGGCACCGTCCTGCTGAAACCACATATCGTCCACATCCATATCTTCCAATTCGGGCCATAAAAAGTTCGTTATCATCTCACGATAGCGAACACCATTCACAGTAACTGCCTGACCGGCCTCATTTTGGAAAAAATACGGCCCGATGATGCCGCCAGCCCATAAACCGCACCAAACAGTCACTCTTTGTGGGTGCATTGGTTTTTCGACAATCACTCTTGGATTATTATTCGCCCAAATGCGGAAATTCTGCTTATCGACAAATCCACTGAGGTGAAAATGTGCCTCATCACTGAAGATGATTTTCTTCGAAATTTATCATCCATTTTCATAATAAGTCTGGATAACTTTAACACGTTGTTGGATTGTGTATCTCTCCGTGGTTCAAATTGAGTAAGTCTGAAATAGAGAAATGTCAAATAAAATTCGGAAAAAAACTTGGCGTTTAGGTGTGGTTCACATTCAACATCGGCCCTTACAATTTAACCACCCTTTATGTATACTTTTATATGTTTTCTGAATTATTTTGAAAGACACTTAGAGATAACGTTACTTTTGTTTGCAATTTGCAAAGAAAAACCAAGTAAATTACATTACTTGTTGTTGCTGTTTTTGAAATTTCAATATTGTGTGAGAGAAAAAGAGAGTAAATTTTGTTTTTAGTACGTTTGTTTCGCTACGATAAATCCGTTATAGGTTGCCATGAAAAGCTACATTTTGTGTAAAAAAAACATAGTGAAGCTACCCAGGGTTAAAAAAAACTACAGTCGAAACCAAAAGCTGTCGAACAAAAAAACGAAAATGTGTGTACAACTTTTCGCTTTTTTAGTTGTGTTGACAGCGGCTGTTTACATTTAATGAATCGGAAGTAAAAGCAACATGTTTTTTTTTTTTTTTTTTTTTTTTGCCAATGACAAATAAAGAAGTTTTTCTACTTTGACTGCAGTTTTTTTAACGCTGCAATTATTCTACCACGAAAACTGATAAAAATTTTCATGCATCGCAGTCGCTTATGCGTGTTAGATACTTTCACAGTAAACATTTAAGTGCCGTTTTTATTGAAAAACAGCACCTTCTTTTTTATTAAAAAAAAAAAAATTTTGATTGCATTTTAGTTAAGAAGAAATGAACGAATTAAATTTGCCTTATACAATTCAGGGCTTGCAGTTTTCCTTGAAAACAAAAGAAGTTAACACCGACCATCCCCGTCTTATAACTGTAAACAAATGAAGGTTGAGGGTGAACTCTTTGAACTTACAAAAAAAAAAATAAGAAAAAAAATGCACGGAATTTCACCGATCGCGCGCGGTACAAACTTAAAAAATTTCTTAAAAATGTCATAAATATTGCAGTCTAGGCTTATGATCACATCTGTTGCATACATCTAGGCTTCAACATTAAATCCTAAATTAGTATTATAATTCTATTCCACTTACGATCCAAACCTCGTGTTTAACAAATTATTCGACTTCGTTCATTTTTTATACGGATCATAATACAATCATTCTAGGATTTTATATTAACTTCATAACATTTTAATAGAATTCTTTTGACTTACAACAATTTGACATCCCAAATACAATTAACATAAATTTAATTTAATAATTATTTTGTAGTTTTCTATTTTACCTTAAGTGTTAAACTTAAATTACCTTTTGTAGTGCGACCCGGCCAGAGCAAAGCTCTGAAGGGAAGAATAAAACTTAAAGAAAATGAAAAAAATAAATAAATAAACTTTATTAAAATATAGTTTCTGTTTTTTTTTTAAAGAATTTTACCTTAAAATGTTTGTGAATCGTTTGAAATGAAGGCTTCAACATGTTGAACACTCCTTTAAACTTTAATTGAATTGAAATGTCTTTTTGACATGAATTGTTCAACAGTGAATAAAGTTAAATGAAAAATTTACAAACGTCTACACATTTATTGATGTTAAAATGAACAATAAACATTAAAAAAATAACTAAAAGAACATCGTTAGTTAAAGGGTGGCCAGATCAGAAAATTTCTTTCTTTAAATGAAGTTTTAGCATTAACTTAATATTCGGGCATGTACTGACAATCGCAAAACGCTTGACATTGGCGATTCTGACTTAAAATCGCAAATCAGGTGTTCTGTAAATCGCAACAGCAAGAAGTTTGGCGACTTAAAATTACAAAAGGGAACTAGAATATTTGTAAGAAACTATGGCAGATCGCAAGCTAAACGCACGAGTTAAGGAACACCATCAAATAAATCTGTCGTTTTGTAATTTCAAATCGTGCGATTGTCGCAACATGGCCGTTAGTCAATTTTTATTACATTAATACTTTTTTTAAAGTCAATAAATATCTAAAGACCCCAGCGGAAAAATTTGCAAGCGCTTCCACTTTTCAGGCCATTAAGAAGGTTTACATTTACACTTTTAATGAACTAATTCCACTCTGCCTTCTTTGAAAAGGTCTTTTAGAATGTATTCTATATAAAATATTTTACAAATTTAAATTTCAATTCTAAGATAAGGCCGGTCGCAATCTTCTTATTATACCCCTCACAGACATATAGTTTCAATACCATGGTATGCATACTACAGAAGTATTTAAACCATCAATATACCACTTTGTTTCATGATTTAATTGTAGTTTAGGGTGACACACATGTAGTATACCATGATAGTATAGTATACAAATCCTATGTCTGTCAGGGGTATTAGTAGGATAATGGGAATATTCTCAATTACTTCTCAAATATTAAAAAAAAAAATACTAAACATCAACAGTTGTTATGTTTTAGAAAACCTTCCAGGAGCCTTTAAGGTAGATGCGAAAAGGTAAGAAGTTGATCTGAAATGCCACGCCGTGTAAACATAAAATAAAGTTGGAATGCAGCCGGGAGGCCTCTTTACTACTTCTTTTATCCGCTGGGAGAGTGTTATTAATCAACCAGACTTGAGATGGCCCCTCTAATAAGAACTAAACACAGGGGTGCCAAAAGATTTTGATAAGAAATCGGCATAATTTCAAAAAAAAAAATGGGCATTATCGGCACTATAATTTAAAAAAAATCGGCAAAAAATTCAAATACCTCTTTTAAATACAATAAAACATATTTTTAATAACAAAACAAAAAAATACAGCATAAACTAATATTTAAAACATAATAATCAGTAAAACAAAAACGAACTTTGCCTCGCCCCAATTTTAATTTTTTCATTTGGAAAGCCATTAAGGAATAATTTTACACAAAATTTCATACAAAAACTCGATTTTCTATTTTTCCAATTTTCCGACTTTTCCGGAGGGATTTTCTAAAACCTTCTCTCAAAAATACGAACAACTGAAAAAAATTTTACAGAAATCGGCCCAGCTGTTCTCATTTTATGAATTACTATACATTTTTTACACCATTTTTATATATATGGATTAAAAACATATATATATCTTGTACTTAAATGTAAACTTTTTTTTATTTTAGACAAATATTTAAATTTGACATTTTTATTAAACCATACTGGCAAATTCTGGCAGTCGCGATCGAATACTTTTTCGATTCGAAAGCAATTTCATTTCTAATTTTTTTTTCAATGCTGTAAAGCATTTATTTAATTTTTCACAACACTTAAAAAATAATTTCGATATATTCAGCATCGACTGAAAGAATTAGAAATAAAATTGCTTTCGAAACGAAAATGTATATGATCAAGACTGCCAGAATCAGCCCCCTGAACCTAGTTTCAAAACAATTCGAATTATTAAACTTGAAAAATTAAAATTCCTTCCAAATTTTAATTTTTCAAGGACCATCGATATATTGTTTTATTTAGGTTGACTTGGCTACAATTTTTTTTTTACCATTTTCGAGGGATAAGAAGGAAAATAATTTTTTGGAAATGCACCAATAAAATTCTCAAGTTTAAACATGAATTTTTGGCAAAAAGCTTGCAAATTTACTCCACTTCCTTACATTAGAATGGCTATCGGATGTAGCTGCATCATCCTCAATTCCGTAAAATCTTATAAGAATAATTTTTTGATTCAAATTATTTTTATTCATATTTTTTATTACCCTTTCTCCGTTGTAAGCCTTTTCAAACTCATATATAAAGTTTTTTATATTTTCCTTATAGAAAAAGATATTTTAAGCGTAGACTTTTTTCTTTTATTTAGATTTAGTTCTTTCATTCTTTATAGTTGAATATTTTTCAAATAAAATTTTAAAAATTTAACAAGTGTTGCACAAAATTAATAAGTTATACCAAAACAAACTAAAAGTTACCGTGTTTTAGTCGTTTATTGTAAAATCGGCATTTTTTGAGAAAAAATAGGCAAATCGGCATTTTGATAATTTAGAGGCAAAATGCCGATAAATCGGCAAATATGGCAGGCCTGATTAAGCAACGAATCGTATTAAGTTATACTCCCATACATTTGTTGTTGTGGGTTTGGAGAGAGTATGACCGTATAATTAAATCCATTTGCTGCTTGAATATCGGGTGTTGCTTTAGACTCTATCGTTTGCATATTATGCGTTTATTTATTTATTATATTTTCTTGTTTTTTCTGTTTTATTTGTAAAAGGAAAATATAATAATTTTTTTTATATTTAATATCATCATAAAACGCAAATATTAAAAATATTCAGCAACAACCAATTCAACGATTGCTTTAAATACTCTTATGAAATAAATTTTTTACAGCTGCGAAAATAAATATAAGAGTCAATCGTTATCCTTAATCAAATAATTTTGAATCTAATTTTAATTCTAAGGAAGATCCAAAGAGTGATAAAAAGTTCGAAAATTGCATTATATCTCGTAGAGAAGGAGTGGTGTTTTTTTTTAAATCGAGGGTGTACAGCAATAGTCCCACAACATTATCGAGCGAAATATGGCCCCAGGATATATGTCCCCAAAAGAAAACTAAAAATGGCCCCAAAATTTTACACGAGACACAACAACATGCAATTTCGGGGCATTTTTTTAATTTTTTTCGTTGGGGTTTTTTTGCATTTTAAGTGGAGTGAAAAACTACCCCAATATCAAGGAATGAAAAATGGCCCTAAATAAAATCAAAATTTTTACTTCGGGGCTATTTTTCATTAACTAATTTAAAATGCGTATATTAAGAAATGAAAAATTACCCAATAAATTTTATGTAGAAATTTCTAGGGATAGTATCAAAAACGCGAGTTACTTTACCAAAGTGGACAAAATCCTTGCCAGCTATGCAGAGGTGCTTAAGTTAACGAAGCCGGTGTTTGTTATACCATAGAAAAAAATCTTTGCGCACGGCCGACGGTCCAATCGTGCGAATTTTAAAACCAAGACTGTATGATTATTCGGACTTTCGTTATAGATAAACTTGATATTTTCAATATCGGTGGCGAATAAATTTTATTCACCCTGATCGTGTTTGGTGATTTTAAAATACGCCTGCGACTGTTTGGTAATAGATTAAAGAGAACGTGAACTCATTTTTTTTAATCTATGTATTACCCAACAGTCGCAGGCGTATTTTAAATTCGCCAACCACGATAAGGGTGATTATTTCTGCTACTCTAAAAGTGAGTTTTCTAAAATAAGATTCAATCCAGCAACTTTGGCCTTCTTTTCCACGACAATTACATAACATATTCGGCCAAAGATTGTTGACTCAACAATAGCAAGTGGCGGACCGAATTAACTGATAATTTCTGAAACACTAAAAGTGAGTTATCGTTATAAGTTCTAAGGTCCTATTCAACCACTTTGACTATTTGATACTACTTACACGCCAATTGCGCATCCGCATGGAGTGACCTGAACTATTTGCGCGCCAAAAGTTGTTAACTCAGCTACACTGTACCAACTGGAAGTTTTTTTCCCAAAGGAGTCAACTTTCGTCAGCACCCGAGCTGTAACAAAAAACCTTTTGTGTGGTATAATTTTTTTCTTAAAGTATACATACATTCATTAGTAATTAGGTTTAGATCCAGCTTTACTACGGTCAATTTAAGCTACGAATAACTCAAAGACCGAAGTCAGGTTAATTGCAATCTTTAGTTGCTTAACTTTAGTGTCTAGTACAGAACCCCGCATTGGAAGAGGAACAACTGCAGCATTAGAGTTCTTGCCAATAGAGAGATCTACATCTTCTCTAAAGTTGACTATCGGTCACAAATCTAAACGAAGGTGTGCTTAGGCTTACACTAGGATTATAGAGTAACTATGACAAGATACCGATTGAACACTACTTACCCAAAAAAAAACTTTCTTGTTTTGCGAAGCACTAATAATTTCAGTAAGGTAACTGAACGAACTCTGAACAAATTTAGAAAAAAAGTAAAACATTTGAAGAGCCACGGCATTCCCTTACTATGAAGCAGGTTTGTAAGGGAGCACATTAAAGAATAACGGTAACAATAACAAAAATTTAGATTGTAAAGCTGGTCGTAGGGATGGGCAAATTGAAAAATTATTTCAATATATATCGAATCGATATTTTTTAAGAGTATCGATATTTATTATTGAAAAAATATCAACATATCGCTATATCGAACGTTTTTTGCTGAAACTATTACCAAATTAAAAAATTTAATATACCTTTGTACAAACATATTATATGTAATAACATTGGTACTTTTTATTGTTTCATAAAAAACAAAAAATTCAATAAAAAATTTAGAGTTTTTAATGAAGACTGACTTTAAAAAATATCGAATTCGATAGTCGTATTTTAATACCGATATATCGGTATTTTAAATATCGGCGATATATATCGATTTTTTTTATTTAAATATCGATATTTTGATGTATCGATATTTTTTGCCCATTCCTAGCTAATCGTCACATTCAAAATTTTTTATGTGCGCTGACGACTGCTGGCTGTGGGTGTTAAACGGCAAAACCATCTGAAGAGATTGAGTGGTTGCAATTGAAACATGAAAGGGTAACCTTGTCCGTGAAAGCCTGGGGCTAAATTACGGCATTCGATATCGATCGAAATTCCCATTTAAATTGTGTTGTAATTTCGATCGATATCGAATGTGGCAATTTGGCCCCTGGGTTCGATTTCCGCGGCATTCAAGAATGAAAAATTATCAATAAATTTTAATTAGTTTCATGTTGTAAAATTCCTTTTTACATAAAAATAATTTAATGAAAATTAAATTTGATGAACTTTAGTCTAATTGAAAATATCAAAATTTATATTCCCAACCATAAACAGTTCAACAAAATAACCACAATACTAATTACTCTTTATAGATATTTAAGAAATAACTGAGACAAATTTGGTCCTGGTGTTTGCGCTATTGTGCCGCAACCATTTTGTTGGGTAGTTTGAATTAATTTTTACCACTAAACTGAAAGAAAAACACTCGGAATAAATTCAGTTTTTTATACTTACTTTCAGTTTGAGTGTACTCAAAAAATCAAGTACGAATAACACTAAAACGTACTTAAAACAATCCTAAACGGGATTACTTTCGAAAATTAGTCCCGGAATTTCTTAAAATAACTACAGAATTTTTAAACCATGAAAAAAACGATTAAACTGTTCGTTGGTAGTGCCACTATGAGAGTAAAATTACAAAGTGAGCGTTTTAATCTCATTTAACTTATCAAAGTTTGTTGTAGACACCACACAAGTAGCTAAAAAACGATTTGCACAAAAATACATTATTTTCATATCAAAAAGTAAAATTGAAAGCAAAAGTTCTCATTTAGTTTATATTTTCAGTTATTATGTACATTGAGTTTTTAAGGTTGAAACCATATCGGGAATGATGCTGGTGTTTTATAACTGAAATTCGGTAAGGTGTAAAACGGGTAAGTAAATCAATCATAATTAAATTCTCCTTCTAATTTAATTTTTGGTTTCTTTTTTAATACTTGAATCAAGTGCATTTTGAGATTGATTTAATATTAGTTTAACTAAAATCAATCTCATTTTCGGATTATTTGAAGTTGATTAAATCTTTCTCTAATTGATTCAAGAAAATGCGTATTAACCGTACTTTTAATACCGCTTCGGATTGATTTGAGTACGGATGGATTGATTTTTCTGTTGAATGTAGTATTCTACTAAGTCCACCTAAGGTGAAAGTGAAAAAATAATGTCCATAAATTATTAAGATTTTTCTTAAACTTATTTCAACAGACACACGGACAACGTTACATCAACTTTGCTACTTATAAGCACCGAGAATATATCTATACTTTATACCAGATACAAAATTGTGCTTCAAACGTAACAGGTTCTTAAGAGCGAAAGGTAAAAGTTTCGCTTACCATCTCGCTTACGGAAGGCATGAATTTTATATTGCGATTTCCCACTTTGAAGCAATACTCAATGCATGTAAGAAGTGGTGAGTGTAATGACCAGCTGAATTTTTTGTTGCTACAGTTATTCTTTATATTCCATCAAAAAAAAATTGATTTTGATTATAAAATTTGTGGTATTATCAAAGTAATTTTTGGGAATACAATTAATTAATTAACAATATTTTGTTCGTCGTGCTTAATTCCCAATTTTTATTCTTGATAAAAACACTGAAATTAATTGTGGATGGGATAAGCTATTCCTATGCGCATTTCACTGTTTGCTTAGGCCATATCATCAGGAAACTTCATCCAAAACAAAAGATATTATACAAATAAAACTGTTAAGCGATTAAGAATTATAAGCAACAGTTTTACTTGTAACAATTAACAGTGCGTTTATCTTTTCTTACATTCCCAACTACAATTGGTTGGAACTCTCCCAACATTATTTGTAGTTGTAAGTAGATTAAGAAAAAACAAAATAAAAACAAAACAACTTGCTTTATTCTTCTCGCTATTTTGTGATATTATTTAAAAAATTAATTAAATTTGGACCTGTAAATAAATTCGGTTAATTAACTTGATTAAATTTTTAATTAAGACTGGTTTTATTTTTGATTAACGCTTTAATTGGTAAACAATTTTGGAGAATTTTTTCTGTGCTCCGTAAAACCCTACTTCGTTGCAAGGAAATGCCGTTGCCATTTACATGCTATTTTTTTTATTAAATTTATAAGGAATTCGTTTACTTACTTTACTGGAACTTTGTTTGTCTCACTACGTAGCGCATAGGTGTGGACTTACTATTTAAAATATCACATAAGTGCTTCGCAAAATAAAATAATTTTTTTTGGCTAGGTTTTAAGATTAATATTGTATGAATTAGAAACGGAATGATAAACTTATATATTTCCCTTTAAATTTCACTGAAGATTATAATAACAACCTAAAAAGTAGTTGCTGGAAAGGGATTGGATTTTTTTTTGTAATGATTAAAATAAATTACATATACGTCCATGTTCTGAAATCGCAAAATGACAGAATTATTTCATGGTATTGTGAAACTCGTGCATTCTGCTTGCGATCTGCCATAGATTCTTCTAGATCCCTTGAGCATACTTTTGCGATTTGAAGTCGCTTAACTTCTTGCAATTTGCAGAACACCTATTATGCGATTTTATGTTGGAATCGCAAATGTTAAGCATTTTGCGATTGTCATCAGACTATGTCCAATAGTGAAACTTAATAAGCCGAGCAAAAGTAAATTAGACTTCCAGCCCGTAATAGTGAAACAGACCAGAGCCTCTGGCAGCAATCCAACCCGCAACCCTTGAAATAAGAGACTAGCTAACTACTAAAAAGCCTGTCGTGGCATCCAATCGATTGAAACAGATTTAAATGAAACTTTTGAAAATAGCTGGAGACTTCGTTATATTTAACTCTTAAGTAGACAGGATATTCTTGTGGTACAAACTGCTAACTGGGCGTAGCCACTTGTATTTTGTATTGAGTTTTTTGCAGCTAACACACAAACGAACTCTAGCGCCTGGCTGGGACTAATTTTGTACTTTTTGATACACTTCGTTTTGATTTTGTTTACTACAGTACATTTATAATAGAGCAGGGCCTGGCCAGGCCCAGGTGGATACAATATGCACAAAATTTTCATTAGACCAATTGCCATGCCCACGGTATAAAAATTTACACTTTTTTTCGCTTTCTTGAAAAACACTTTAATTGAGGAATACATAAAATTTCGTTATAATATATTTAATAATTATGTAAAAAAAAACTGAAAAAAGTAAAAATGGTTAAAATTTTTTAATATTAAAATACCTATAATTATTACAGTCACTGTAATACTAAATTTAATCCAAATAAACACATAAACAAACCCGCATTGCAGCATTGATGAAAGGCTGTTTTTTAAATATTATTAATATTTTTTTAAAGCAAGCAAAAGGGCCGTTAAATTTAAAGTCTGGGTGCGAGTTTTTAAAAATGAACATTCAGTTTTACTGTTTTTTCCTTTTTTTGCAAATGTTGCTGTCGAAGTAACTGCTATTGTTGTTGCCATGTATTGCTGTCGATGTCGATGACGATGATATTGCTGCAACAAACGCAAACAATTAAAGTGTTCAACAACTTATGCAGTCATTTCATAGTTAAAGTAAAGTTAACTAAAAGAAGTTAAAAAACTAATTGTATTAACTATGAATGGATGTATTTATAAAATAATAATTTAGTTTATAATTTGTTAAGAAAAAATAAAAATAAAAACTGAAAATGAAAAACTAGACGATTGCACTCGTACTTGTGTACCTGTTTTAAGTATTTAATTTCAGTTTTTCCATTTTGTTTTACAAAAAGTGGCCAAAACTAATGAAATTAAATTGTTAATTTGCATGTTATTTTGTTATTAAGAATTTTTATATTTAAATATTATTTTTAATATACATATATATTTTTTCCTTTTCACTTAAGTTTCTTTATATTTCTATGTATTTAAATATTTAATAAAAATTAAAATAGTTGAAAAGTTTTCATAATTACAGTTGTTGTTTTTTTTTATCCACTAATGTGGGTTTTCTCAATTAGTTTTTTTTTTAAATTTTCTATTATTAGTTGAAATTAAATTTTCTTACTGAAAATAATTATTCAATTTAATGTAATTATAAAAATTAAAAAATAATTTTAATTTTACGGTTGTTGTTCAACACCTTACTTTCACACTTTTTTATTTAAATAAACTAACAAATATTTGATTAATAATTTTGTTTTGTTAATTACAAGTAATTAGACATCAGCTAGATAGAGGGAGATTGATCTGTTAAAAAAATATAATAGAAAAAATTTCATTTCCGGGAGATCACTTTTAATAGCCAAAATGCACCTCCGTATCTGATCTCGTCTGACCGTCATAACAATTTCAATAGCCAATTAACCATAAAAGTATATGAAAAATACCAAAACCATATTTTTTAACCTTCACCGAAGAAAAAGGGTATATATAAGTTTGTCACTCCGTTTGTAATTTATACAATATTGATCTTAGAACCTATCTATATCTATATATATAAAAATGAAAAATGTTTGTATGTTTGTTTGTTTGTTTGTTTGTTTGTTTGTTTGTTTGTTTGTTGGCTTATAGACTCCTAAACTACTGAACCGATTTTCCTGAAATTTTTACAGATACATCACGTGAGCCCTAAAAATAAAATAGGCTACTTATTTTTTCGATAGGGGCAGGGGAATTGGTATCCCCCATAGGATGCCAATATTAATTATCGCATAACTTAAGATCCGCTGCACGCATTATGCAGAACTTTTGGTAGTAACATCTTCTGAGCCCCAAAATTAAAATAAAATAGCAGCGGGGGAAGTGGAATCCCCCATAGGACGCCAATGTTTAACATCGCATATCTAAAGAACTGTAATAGTGAGAATGTTCAAACTTTCTAGAAGTCACTCTTATGGTATACAACACTTTTGAAAATAACAATAAAGCGGGTAGGCGCAGGGGGGGAAATACCTCCCATAGGATGCATATATTAAATATCGCTCAACTGAAGAATTATTAAAGGGAGAGTCTTCAAAAGTGGTTAAAGCTACTATTATGGCAAACTTTAAATTTCAATATAGAAATGGACAGAGGAGGAGCAGTACCCCTCATAGATAGAAATATAATTTAGAGCCGCTGCACTCTTTTTATTAAACTTTTTGTAGTATGATCTTCTGAACCCCAAAATTGAAATAAAATAGCAGCGGGGAAATGTTACCCCCCATAGGACGCCAATGTTTAATATCACATATCTTAAGAACTGTTATAGTAAGAATGTTCAAACTTAGTAGAAGTCACTCCTATGGTATACTACACTTTTGAAAATAAAAATAAAGCGGGAAGGCGCAGGGGAGAAAACCTTCCATAGGATGCATATATTAAATATCGCTCAACTGAAGAATTATTAAAGGGAGAGTCTTCAAAAGTGGTTAAAGCTATAATTATAGTAAACTATAAATTTCAATATACAAATGGGCGGGGTAGACGGGGGAGGAGCAGTACCCCTCATAGATAGAAATATAATTAAGAGCCGCTGCACGCATTTTGTTGAACTTTTGGTAGTAGGATCTTCAGAGCCCCAAAATTGAAATAAAATAGCAGCGGTGGAAGTGGTACCCACCATAGGACGCCAATGGTTAATATCGCATATCTTAAGAACTTTTATAGTGAGAATGTTCAAACTTTGCAGAAGTCTCTCTTATGGTATACAACACTTTTGAAAATAAAAATAAAGCGGGAAGGCGCAGGGGGGAAATACCTTCCATAGGATGCATAAATTAAATATCGCTCAACAGAAGAACTATTAAAGGGAGAGTCTTCAAACATGGTTACAGCTACTACTATGGTAAACTATAAATTTCAATATAAAAATGGGCGGGGTAGACAGAGGAGGAGCAGTACCCCTCATAGATAGCAATATTAATAAGAGCCGCTGCAAGCAATTTGTTGAACTTTTGGTAGTAGGATGTTCTGAGCCCCAAAATTTAAACACAATAGCAGCGGGGGAAGTGTTACCCCCCATAGGACGCTAATGTTTAATATCGGATATCTTAAAAACTATTAAAGTTAGAATGTTCAAACTTTGTAGAAGTCACACTTATGGTATACTACACTTTTGAAAATAAAAATAAAGCGGGAAGGCGCAGGGGGGAAATACCTTCCATAGGATGCATATATTAAATATCTCTCAACTCAAGAACTATTAAAGGGAGAGTCTTCAAACGTGGTTAAAGCTACTATTATGGCAAACTTTAAATTTCAATATAGAAATGGACAGAGGAGGAGCAGTACCCCTCATAGATAGAAATATAATTTAGAGCCGCTGCACTCTTTTTATTAAACTTTTTGTAGTATGATCTTCTGAACCCCAAAATTGAAATAAAATAGCAGCGGGGAAATGTTACCCCCCATAGGACGCCAATGTTTAATATCACATATCTTAAGAACTGTTATAGTAAGAATGTTCAAACTTAGTAGAAGTCACTCCTATGGTATACTACACTTTTGAAAATAAAAATAAAGCGGGAAGGCGCAGGGGAGAAAACCTTCCATAGGATGCATATATTAAATATCTCTCAACTGAAGAAGTGGTTTAAGCAGTGTAGCGAAGCGCACCGGGTTAAGCTAGTCTATATATATAAAAATGAAAAATGTTTTTGTGTTTGTTTGTTTGTTTGTTTGTTGGCTTATAGACTTCTAAACTACTAAACCGATTTGCCTGTAATTTTTACAGTAACATCACGTTAGCCATAAAAATAAAATAGGCTACTTACTTTTTCGATAGGGGCAGGGGAATTGGTACCCCCCATAGGATGCCCATATTAAATATCGCATATCTTAAGAGCTGCTGCACGCATTTTGTTGAACTTTTGGTAGTAGGAGGAAGTGGTACCCCCCATAGGACGCCAATGTTTAATATCGCATATCTTAAGAACTGTAATAGTGAGAATGTTCAAACTTTGTAGAAGTCACTCTTATGGTATACTACACTTTTGAAAATAAAAATAAAGGGGGTAGGCGCAGGGGGGAAATACCTCCCATAGGACGCCAAAGTTTAATATCGCATATCTTAAGAACTGTTATATGTAGTGAGAATGTTCAACCTTTGTTGAAGTCACTTTTATGGTATACTACACTTTTGAAAATGAAAATAAAGCGGGTAGGCGCAGGGGTGAAATACCTCCCATAGGATGTATATATTAAATATCGCTCAATTGAAGAACTATTGAAGGGAAAGTCTTCAAACGTGGTTAAAGCTACTATTATGGCCAACTTTAAATTTCAATATAAAAATGGGCGGGGTAGACAGAGGAGGAGCAGTACCCCTCATAGATAGAAATATTAATAAAAGCCGCTGCGCGCAATTTGTTGAACTTTTGGTAGTAGGATCTTCTGAGCCCCAAAATTGAAATAAAAAAGCAGCGGGGGAAGTGGTACCCCACATTGGACGCCAATGTTTAATATCGCATATCTTAAGCTGTTATAGTGAGAATGTTCCAACTTTGAAGAAGTCACTCTTATGGTATACTACACTTTTAAAAATAAAAGTAAAGCGTTTAAGCGCAGGGGGGAAACACCTCCCATAGGATGCATATATTAAATATCCCTCAATTGAAGAACTATTAATGGGAGAGTCTTCAAACGTGGTTAAAGCAGTGTAGCGAAGCCCACCGGGTTAAGCTAGTATTGTATAAATATTCTGGTTCCTTTTGAGAAGCGAAGTTGATTTAATGATGTCCGAGTGTATCACATACACTGTGTTTAATTTTGCTGGAAGAGCCAAAGTTTTCAAATTAGGAAAAAATTTCTAAATTATCCAAACACAACACCCCCAAAAAATATGGACAGGATTGGTGAAATGGGCGGGGCAAAAAATATTTTTTTTATATCTAAAGAACGGTAAGAGAAATATTGTCCAAATGAGGTACACATAGCTAGGTTATTAATACACAACATCTCTAAAAATATGGGCGGAATTTGAAAATGTGGGCGTGGCACTTCTCTTACAAAAGCATTTAAGATTTTTGTATATCTGCGGTATTGCAGAAGTAATCGTGGCACAAAATAAAATTATTTAAGTCTAAAGAACGGTATTTATATAACTTTTCGCACCATGGTGAAGGGCATATAAGATTTGGTATAGCCTTAAAATGGTTTTCCAACAAGAACTTTGCTTTCTAAAACAAAATTAAAAAAAAAATTTCGATGAAGATGATTAAAATTTTTGTTGTATTACAAAGAGAAAAGTTCGGCAATTATGAATGGAAAATGATATCTGGCAAATGTCCACCACGTGCACGCTGACAGTTGTCGATTCTTTCATCAAAGTTTTTAAATACTTTTTGGCAAAATGACGGGTCTATTTCGTTAACCACATCGCGGATTTTGAGTTTTAAGGCTGCAATCGATTGGCTCCGTATAGACTCTGTCCTTAACGTAGCCACACAAAAAATAATCCAGTGGTGTTTAATCACATGATCTGACTGGCCACTTAACAGCTGATGTTCGTGAAATTATGCGATCGTGAAGTTTGGTTTGCAATAAACTGATCGTGTAACTTTAACAGAACCACCATCTTCATAGTAGATTTTAATTATTATAATGCAATTTTCAAGTGTCAATGCATCTACTACGATTACGTCAAAAAACTAAATGTCAAAACTATCATGTGGTTGGTGTTGACACAATTAAAAAACAAAGTTCTTGTTGAAAAACCCTTTGTAACACTATTACTTGTTTTTTCTCCGAACGTTAAGTCATGATATCGCTATTATGTTAAAATCTGAAGGAAATCTGTTAAAGCCAAAAGGTAGTCATCTTGTTGCGATGCGAGAGCTTAAGTACAAGGAAGTTTAGAGTAGTACTGGTTGTTGTGACATGAGTCATAGCCTTTCAGGCTACCAGACTACTGCAGCATAAATAGTTCAGTGTAATAACTTGCATGTTAGGTAGGAATATTCACATACCGTCTGATAGTCAAGCGGCCATCATATCCCTTCAGAACGTTTACACCAGTTCTAGAGAGTAGGAGGTACGTAAGGGAGGCATGTAAAAGTTTCGCTTGCCATCTCGCTTACGGAACGCATAAATTTTAAATGGCGAATTCCGATATTGAAGCAAGATTTTTGACGTGAAAAGCCTTAAGTCTGGTGGGGTTTATTCTGGCAGTCCTGATTGAATACTTTTTCGATTCGAATACAACTTAATTTTTAATTCTTTCAGTCGAAACGAAATTATTTTTTTTATAAAAGTTGTTGAGAGTTCTTTCACTTACTTAACTGCATTTCTGTATGTCTTATTGCGTAGCGCATAATTGTGCGCTTATTTTTTTAAATGTACCATTTCCAATAAAAAAATTGTATCATTTTGCGAAACACTAATGGTACTATTAAAAGAATAAGTGCACAATTATGCGCTACGCAATAAGAGATACAGAAATGCAGTAAAGTAAGTGAAAGAACTCTCAACAACTTTTATAAAAAAAATAGCATTGCAAGTGCCACGGCATTCCCTTACTACGAAGCAGGTTTGTAATGGAGAATAATAAAAAAAAACTGTATCAAACAATTTATATATGCGCTGAATAATGCACTTTATGTGTGAAAAATGTATTGCTTTAAATTGGGAACTCGCAATATAAAATTCATGCCTTCCGTAAGCGCAATGGTAAGCAAAACTTTAATGTTTCTCCCTTACAAACCTGCTTAGATGGAAGCTCCATTTTATATTATGATTAGTGCTTCGCAAAATGATGAAATTTTTTATTGGGTTATAATAACTTAAGAAGTAATCATATTATTGTCATGTTAATCATAATAAATTTAGAAGTAATGATATTATTATAGAGTGGTGTTGTTACAACAATAAAAAAAATTAAATATTTTTGCATCGATTTTTTTATTTTGCGGCACTTTACAATTTCTTTTAATGTTAATACAATTTCTTTATTTTTTTAATTTTTTTAAAATTGTTTTTTTTAATGGATGTTTTTTTATTGTTGGAGTACACACTAGCAAATAATTAGATAGGCATATTTAAAACTATATAATATATATAGTATAACAAAATATTGTTACGAAACTAACTCTAGTTAAGAATTAGTTGTAATTATTGGTTAAGAATTAGTTGAATTTATTAGTTATCTTGTATTTATTAGTTAACTTGTATTTATTAGTAATTTTATTAGTTTACATTGTTATTAAAAATTGTTATAATTTAGTACACTTTAATCCCAATGTGCAGAAGGCCCTAGAAATGACCGTTAAAAAAGTTTCAGTATAAGAGGTAAAATTATGTAAACATAAAGGCTGCCATAAATCAAATTAAAGTGTGGTGAATAGTAAAGCCTCGAACCTTCGAAAAACATTTCGAATGTTCTAGACAACCAAATTGCTGTATAAATACTAGCGGCGACTAGCGTAATTAATTCATTCTTAGTTCAGACTTTGTCAATAACGTATAACGCGGAAGAAATTATAGTTGGTAATAAATAAAAGCTATAAATTACGGTTTGTCACTCTAACTTTGTACTAAATAAAGTTGTGTAAATTGTAAACAGTGTTTAAAGTGTTTGTGTTTTATTTATTTTATTAAAGTTGCAATAAAGAACTCGAAACGATTTATTATAAAGGAAATAAACCAAAACGTATTGAAAGGCAGTAACGTAACAATATTATTAGAGTTAAGATATTTTAATAGTATCCTTAGCATATTATGATAAATGTATAGAAAGTTATCATGTTATGGCTATTAAATATCATGATTGTGGGTAGTATAATACGTTTTCAAAGTTATCATTATTTTTTTTTTTTTTTTCCATTCCTTTATTTATAAAATTTTTGATTACAATAGTAAAAAAAAGTTAGATAAAACGTTCAATTTGAACTTAGGGCGCCAACGAACTCTTTCCATCTTTTTCGATCATTAGCTAATGATTTAACTTGGTTCCATGTCATTCCGATATCTTCATAATCATTTTTTATGTTTCTTATCCACGTTAGGCGTGGTCGACCAGGACCTCGTTGACCTTGCGGGTTCCACTCCATCACTGCGCGTGATATTTCATGTGGAGGCTTTCTAAGTGTATGCCCTATCCACTTCCATTTGCGTTTCTTGAGTTCATTCTTGATCGAGTTGAGGTTTGCCAATTCAAGAAGCTGTTCGTTTGTGACCCAGTACGGGCAGAAAATTTGTAGGATTTGGCGTAGACAGCGGTTTGTAAATGATTGTAGCTTTCTCAGGCTTTCCTGAGTTAATCTCCAGGTAGTACAGCCATAAAGAAGTACACTTGTAACACTACTGTTGAAAATACGTAGTTTTGTTATTCTAGTGATATTGCTTGATCTCCAAATTTTGTAGAGCGATTGGAAGGCTGATCGAGCTTTATTGATCCGGTCATTTATATCTTTATCCGACCCACCATCTACAGTTAATGTACTACCAAGGTAGCAAAATGAATCCACTTCGTTTATTACGACTCCATTAAGTTGAATGGGAAGATTGTTTGCTGCTGCAACACGCATGAGATTTGTTTTCTTTATGTTTATCTTCAGACCTACTTTTTCGGCGTTCTTAGCCAAATGAAATAATTTGGCCTGCATGTCGCTGTGTCGGTGTGCAAGTAGGCAGATGTCATCAGCATAATCAATGTCGTTCAGACGTTCTAATAAGTTCCATTGGATACCAAATGGGGAATCCGAGTTTGTCTGTTCCATAACACAATCGAGAAGTATGAGAAAAAGCGTTGGAGACAAGACACAACCTTGTCTTACGCCAGATTCAATCGAGAAAGGTTGGCTTTCCTTTCCATTGAAGCGAACAGCGCATACGTCATCGGTATATAGCTCACGTATTAGGTGTACAATTTTTTCTGGGAAACCTCTGCAGTTGAGTGAGGCCCAGAGAGCTTCTCTTGACACAGTGTCAAACGCTCGTTCGAAGTCCACGAAAAGTAGGTACAGAGGGCTGTTGAATTCAACGGATTGTTCTATTAGAATTCTTAGGGTCGTCACATGGTCTGCACACGAACGATTTGTCCTGAAGCCTGCTTGTTCTTTGCGTAAGATCGTCTCAACATAGGGTGTGATGCGTTGGAGAATTATAAGGGCAAGTACTTTGTTGATGGTGTTGAGGAGTGTAATACCTCGCCAATTTTTACAGAGGCTAATGTCACCTTTCTTGGGTATTGTTACTATGGTCCCTTTCTTCCATTCATTGGGTATGTTGTTGGTTTCCCAAATATGACGTAACATAGGTGTAAGCTCATCGGCCAATGGTTCTGCAGCGTACTTAAAAAGCTCAGCAGGTAAATTATCTGGTCCAGGTGACTTGTTGTTTTTTAGCTGTCGCAAAGTGTTTTTAACTTCTTCGAGAGTAGGAGGCGAGGTTGAGATGGCTCTACTTGGATTACGCCTGCGAGATACCCATGGGCAGGAACTTTCATCGAAGTTGTTTGTGTTATTTGATGAAGAGCTGAAGAAATCGCGCCATCTACGTACTTGGTCTTCGGTTGACGTTAGTTCGCTTCCGTCGAGGTCTTTAATAACCGTGGTTTTCCTGGTATTGCAGCCTCGGAGTTGGTTGATTGCTTGATAGACTCCACGCATATTTCCAGTATTGCTGGATTTTTCAGCATCTTGCGCGATGCTGGTTAGATATAATTTATGGTCTGTGCGTACCATACGTTTGACGGTTTTGGCCGATTGTCGGTATTCGGCCCGAGTGGAAGTTTTCGAGGAATCAGACTTTGCGTTTAGATAAGATCTCCTCAGACGTTTACGGTTGCAGATTTCATTCCACGTATTTTCGCTAATCCACGGTTTACGAATATTTGGCTTAGGCCCCAGCACTGACTTTGCACTATGGTTGCAAGCTTTTGTAATGTCAGTCCATGAATGGGGGTTGGAACCAGAGTTGTGGAGTTGTTGTTGAAGGGTGTTTTTATAGCGGACGGCCGTTTCGGGATCTTTTAGGCGCTGCAGGTTGTACTTATCTGCGGGAAGCTCTTTCTTTATAGATGCTGGCCGGAGTCTAAAAGCTCCAAGAAGTAGTACGTGGTCGCTGTCAACATCGGCGGATCTTCTTCCCTTCACATCAAGTAGACAGCCAAGATACTGCTTGTTTATTATAATATGATCTATTTGGTTTCGTGTTATACCATCTGGTGATTCCCATGTGTATTTGTGGATGTTTTTGTGTGGGAATTTCGTGCCACCTATAAATAGGCGATGACTT
Organism: Pollenia griseotomentosa; assembly: GCA_963931875.1. Classification (NCBI taxonomy): domain Eukaryota; kingdom Metazoa; phylum Arthropoda; class Insecta; order Diptera; family Polleniidae; genus Pollenia; species Pollenia griseotomentosa. Next base: position 96,067,777 of record OZ007561.1, on the reverse strand, counting down.
GCGCAAAGATCGACCAACCTTTCACCATTGTTGTTTCTAGCATTACCAAGACCGTGATTGCCCATGATGGATTGTATGTTAGAGTTATCATTTCCAACCTTAGCGTTCAGATCGCCGATTATAATTTTGATATCGCCTTTGGGGATGTTGCTGAGTACCGTATTAAGATGGTGGTAAAACGAGTCTTTAGTATCATCATCAGCAAGTTCGGTTGGAGCATAACACTGAATTACAGACATTTTTCGAAACTTAGTGTTGAATCTCGCTGTTATGATTCTTTCCGATATGGGTTTATATTCCAGCAAGGTCTTTTTGGCCTTGTTTGACATTACTATGCCAACACCGTTGACCTTATGATGTTCATTGCCGGAGTATATAAAGAAATGTCCTGTTTGTAGGTGTTGTTCACCATTATTAAGACATCTTGCCTCACTTATGCCCAGTATGTCGATGTTATAGGATGACATTTCATTGCAGACTTGTAAAAGTCTGGATGGTTCTGAGAGAGTTCGAACATTCCATGTTCCAATCATAATCCTTTGTTTGAAGCCGAGAGTCGTCGTTAGAGAGGGAGTTGTTGTTGTTGAATTTGTTAGCGTTTCAGTAATAAGGTTTTTTTTATGAGAATGGGTTATTAGCCCATAGCCCAACCTATTTAATGGCAAGGGACCAGGTTGTTTTTTTCAGGGAACCGCCCATATCCAATTTTTGGTCCGCGGGGAATGACAAGTCATGCCCAAAGGTTAAATGCCAAAAGGCGGTTACAATTGCAAGCGTACTAAGTACGATTACAATAATAACCGACGTGTGCACTAAACCTCCCCCTATCCGCCACCTGGGGACGCGTCCGATGGGAGTTTGGCAACTCCACACGGATCATTATTTAGTTGTTAGAAAAATAATTATTTTTCAGTCAACAATACTCAAATTTATAATTGTCATAAACATTGATATGTTTACAGTAACTATAATATTGCTGATATTAAATAAAAACAACAATTATTTGTGTACGACAACAATATATTGTTACAATACACATAGTGTAGTTGCCGTTACCATGCTCAACCATATTTTTTCTCTGCGTGTGATGACAAAAGTGAAAAATTTATATTTCAGGAAAGAATCACTTCCTGAGTCGATCGAACGATGTCCATCCATCCGTCCGTCTGACAGGCCGGCTGTCTGTCAATGTAAAACTAGTGCGCAATTTTGGAGATACTTTGTGATGATTTGGTACATAGGTCCGAATTGTCGCAGCTATTCAGTCTACTGAACATGGTGAAAATCGGCCCATACTTTCACATATCCACCCAACAAGCTTCTTTCCGAAATAGAATTTTTGAGCCCACAAACCAGCTTATTATGTTGGAATTTATATTAAATTTGGTTCAAACTAATTTGATTGTAATCTTACTTATCTTATCAAATTTTATTGGCATCGATCCAAACTTTACCATAGTTCCCATACAAGTTCTGCTCCCGAAAACAGCTTCTAATGCCATAACTTTCTAATAAATGTTGGTTTTGAGATACAAATTTGCAATAATTACTTTTACGATAACTACAATGTCATGACAAAATGCTGTGCTGGTACGTCCAAAATAAGCCCCCATCATAAAACCGCTTAAAAACGTTATGGTTAAATATGACAATAATTTGTTTGTAAATTAACAATAGCATTTTCCCTTCTCCAAGAGCAACATGCTATGGTTGAAAAACAACCATGCTATTATAAGTGTTAAACATGTGGCAGTTATCATTAACCATAACATATCCAGAATCAACCATAATATGGTTGTGGCTTCTTGATGGAGGACTAATTTGACCACAGTATGTTTGTCAGTGGCAAAAAAAAGGTAAAATTATTCCCCGTATTCATAAGCAATTATTTAATTAAACAAACGTTTATTAAGTCAAATTTTCGTAGAAAATTTGTTTTGGAAACCATCATTTAATTCAAAAATTTTTTATGAATACAGGAATAATGTTTAAAATGTTCTTCAAAAATAGCTTTGTTAGAGTTGACCATATTTAAACGTGTTTTTTTTACCTAAGTGTATAGATGAAGGTATCTTAATAATACACACAAATAACTTTTACATGAATCTCAACCTCATAACATTATTTCGTTCTGGCGGGTCCATGAATGCCCATGGGTCCCGAATAAGCTACGCTCTGTAAAATTTGTTTTAAATTTGTCTTACTTATTTAAATTACAATGATACATTTTGTTACATATTCACGCCTTTAGATATTATAGTCGGAAATGTATCATTAAGATTAAGGATAATAGAAAATTTTTGTCACATTTGTTTACATTTAAGGAATAATCCCCTTCAAAATCCAAAATCAAGATTTGGACAGAGAAACTTTAAAACTAACACCAATAACAATAACATATAACTAATGTCTGAAAACAAGGTATCACCAATATTCATATATTACTTAATGGGCGGTTGGTTCACTAATGCTTCCCTAATAGAGATGTATACACAATCAAATATGTGTTTAAGTATCCCTGTATGTAGATTAAGGTTATTTAATCTTTTGTTTAATTGTCACCAGAGAAAATTTACAGGAGAAACAAAAAAACACACATGAAAACAAATAAAGCATGCCGCTTATGACTTGTGAAGCATTTGCGGTATTAAGCCGGCTGTAGTCCTTCTTTTCACTTTCCTGCTGGCTGTTTTTTGTTTGGGAAAAACAAAACGAAAAAGGAAATTCTTTTTGTTTTATTTAGAATTGCCTTTTGTCCTAATTGCATGAGTGTTAGTTTCGGTATGGGTTTGTATGATGTGGTGTTTGCCCAGTAATTAGGAGGCTGATCAATCATAATTCATCATCACTTGGCGCTAAAAATACAAACAGATATTAATTTTTTTCGTTTCTTTCATTCTTGTCATTTTGTTTTTCATCTCTTTGTGACAGATTTGACTGTATGTGACATTTTTGGGTTGTTTTTTGTTTTGTCGATGTTTTGCTTCTTTTCTTTAAATGTAAATTGTTTGTGTGTATTGTTTTTGCATATGTTTAGGCGTGTGCGTTATGCAACATTTGTTGCATATCTAATGAGTAAAAGTTTCCAACAAATGTTTGCTTTTGTCATTATGTTATTTTTTTTTAATGTGGTTTAACTTTTCATTGATAGTCAAAGGGTGGCAAAATTATAATCAAATATTTTTTTTTTTTTTTATAAAAATGATGAATTGCTTTAATTTCTTTAGTGACTAAACATTAAATTCTGTTTTTTTTTTAAATTGTCTAGTCGATTTAAAATAAAAGTTTATTTTCATGGAAATTCTTTTCAAAATTTTTTTTTAATAAAAATAATAAAATGTTAATTGTTATGTTGAAACAAATCAATGAACAATTTACATACATACATATACGAGAACTGTCGCCGATTTTACTAAGCATTGTGCGAAACGACGACATATTTACGTACAATATACGTAAACTCATGTAAAATATACAATAACTTTTTCATACTTATAAAAATATTTCGTATATTTTGCAAAATTATTTTCTTATCATTTTACGGATTAATTACAAAAAAAGGTCAAGTACCGTGAAAACTAAAAGTACTCGCTTTAAGTGCGCAAAATTCTGCATCACTAGGGAAACACATATCCAACATTGTCGTAGAAAAAGGCTTAAAACCGAGGTACATTTACACAAGGTGGACTTATTTTGGATAACATTACAAAAATACCCGACTTGTCAAAATTGTCTCCATATAAAACAAAAAAATTTAACGCCCACATGCACAAATTTTGGCCCATACATACGAATTTGAAATTTGGGGCTTATGTCTCTCCGCTAATGAGTCTACCTTGTGTAAATATACCTTGCTAAAAACTTAAAACCAATGAAACCAGAAATATGCTCCAAAAAACGCGTTTTGTGCGCATTAAATATGCAGTAAAAACTTAAAAATATGCCCTGAAATTTTTAAATATATGCTCAATAAATTCAACAATTAAAAAACTGTTTTTTTAATCTTATTCTAATCCCGCGAAGCTCTTCGCTTGTCTGCAGGACACCAGAGTTTTAAAGGAAGTTAAAGCTATTTATAGATAAGAGTTTTGGGCAAATGTGAACCGATTCGAAAAGAATTTGCAGTAAAATTTTTTTGGGGAGAATTAAATTTAATTGAAAACATAATAAGATATTTCACGGATAGATTTGGAAAGAAGTTCTTATGGGGAATATGTGAAATTATGGACCGATTCAATTGCAATTAACTGTACTTTGAGCACAAGGTTAACATGGACAGACAGTCAGATAGACGAACGGATGGACATCGTTAAATCAATTTTAAAAGCGATTCTGTATATATCGGAATACTAAAAGATTGGTGCAGATTTCTATGTATAACACACATCGCCAAAAAATGTATATAATTGATTTACTTAACTTTCGCTTAAATATATAATATTTTAAAGTTCAAAATACCCTTTATCTTTAATTGCACCTGCTTTGTCTTACAACTTTAGAGTAAAAAACTTAAATGTAGACAGCGAAATTAAGGCCACACGTTGGGCTTACAGATAGATATTTAAAACAGAAAAGCCAGATTTTCAAGAAAAAACTTTTTTTATTTGTTGCGGAAGCTCTTGTAGTCACCCAAAAAAAAAAACTCAACATGTATCAAAATATGCCTCAAAAAGGCAAAAATGCTCATAAACTTAAAAAATGCTGCAAAAAGGCTCTTTTAATTAAATTATGCAAAAAAGGCTACAAAAAGTCATAAGGTGTCATAAAGTCGACTGTTGTGAACAACCCCTCATAATTTAGTGTGCTATTTTGAATTTAAATCAGCTGATTTATAACAAATATAAATAAATAAATATTTACCTAAAATCAAAATGTTTTTTTAATTCTAATCCATGAATTAATAAATTCAATTAGAAATGCGAATTTCGCACATTTAAACGAAACCTTGTTAATTATTTTTTTGAATCCCAAGAAAAACTTTGATAGAAATTATTAAATTAAATTAATTAGCAAACCACAAATAAATTTTATTTTGTATGTTTACCAAACTTCAGAGCCCTAAGCCGATTGCAAAAAATGCTAGCCGCAATCAACGGCGATGGCTACAAAATTAGAGCCGCTCGGCTCAGTTGCTCGGCGCAGGTCTCTTCTGATTAATTACGACAGCACAATAAACATAGCAAGCAAAGTTTTATTAAATTAAGACACTTTTTGTTTACAAAGCAACAACAATATTTTTAAACCATTGTTAAATGTTAGAACATTATGACATACAGCATGATAGCACACCTGGTGAATACCCCAATTGTTTCGGCCTTCATTGGTCGCACAAGGAAAAACATGCAATTGCATATTTATGGTTTCCCTGCTTATAACTTATAAATCCTATTTACTACAGTTACGGTATTTATTCAAATGTTTTGCTTAAATTTGTAAAACAAGTTATTTGTGGAAGTGCCCTAGAAGCTATGTACGAATTAGTTAAAGCCTCGCGCGTTGAGTTTACCAACAAAAAGCGCTTCGCGCCTTCTGCTAACACTTTTACTGCTGTTGTTGTTGGCATTGCTTAAAATTTTTGTAAGAGATGTGCATATGTCGTGATCTGTTACGCATGGGTCACTTGTACGTCGCGCGTGCTCTTGGTTGTATTTGTATATTATAACAATTTTAAAAATGGCGTGTATGATTTCAAAAATTTACCTCTCACGAACTTACGGCCTTACTTTATAAGGCTTGTTAAAGAAATCAATTTTTGTGTTATTCGTATCCCAAGTTATTTATTTGCATCAAATTTAGTGTTCCTCACTTTTGTAGTTCTTCAGATATAAGAAAAACAATAATTTTCTCCTCTTTCCTAAATTTTGTTTGAACATGCAGTTATTTTTTAGAATTACACACATAAAATTCAAGAGCCTTCTAAGAGTAACACACATTAAATTAAGTATGCCTCACTATTGTAGTTGAGCAGATATGAATTGATCCCCGAAAAAAGGGCGTTTGGCCTCAGTGTTCCTTGTTAGCAATTCTTCCTAATTTTGTTCTTCCCTGTGGGAAGATGCTATTAACAAATTTAGTCAGTGGAATGTGGAAAGGATTCGTTACAAGTGTTCATGTATCCTGTTATATGGCCTTATCTCATGATGGACAACATATGCGTTTACCAAACGCTTCCGAGTGTGAGAATCACCATAACACCAAGGTATGAATTATAGATCCAACAATTTTTAGGAGTTGGAGCTATCTAAACTCGGCTGCTTATGCAGCATATGTTGAATAGCAACAGCACCTGGAGAGACTCATGTACGGTCCGAACTTCCCCCTCGAAAACACATCTTATGATGATAGTCGAAAACCAACGCACACCCAGCAATCAACAACGCACTCCGATACCATAACCTTTCATCTACATTGAATTTCAGTTCAAATATTCATCGTTATCCTGGGGACACGGATAACCGGTGCCTCGACCTTACTATCTACTAACAGACTACTTAATCTTCATCAGAGCTTCCATTCCAATGCAATATCCATTTTGGCTATATCAAGGAACATGCAACAAAATTGGAAAATCAGCAAATATCAAAAGTTCTCTTCTGTTGCCAGAAAGGCAGCTTTTTATCATCAAAGAAACGCTTCCACAAAGACAATCATTCTGAAAGGCTGAAAGCATTTCCCGCAATGTCTATAGTTGCTAGCTCATCGGGGACAATGACTCCCATCGGACCAGCGATGTGCTATGGTAAAACGCTGAACTCGAAAAATCAAAGGATTTTAAAAGCCCTGTCATTTTCGCTGTTTATCGCAATCCAGTTATGCAGGTATCTGTTTATTCCCCAGAGGATGTAACAGCAAGGCGTTGAATTCCCTACTTCGCTCCCTGAGAGGCGTATCTTAACCCCGGGGGGAAACAAATGGCGGTAAATGTCAATTCTGCGTTAACATTTGTGAAGTAAATATGTAAGAAATACGCGTCAATAAGAAATGGAGCGATATTCTCTGCAGGAACGCGGATAATTATTTAAATTTTTTTGCACAATAATTTCAACGCCGCTTAATCTTTAGTGTTTTCCGATTTGCTTTTGCCGGCATCTTGCCCGACCTAACCGTTCTAGACTTCTTTCTGTAGGTTTCTCGAATCCACAGGTCTATGTCAGAAAGCCTAAGAATCTTGGAGTCTTCAAAAATAATATTCGTCTGAAATGCGGGAACCTATCGCCGGATGTGCTGGCAAGATGGAAAATGCAAAAAAATCTGAATTTATTTATTTTTTTTTAAATTTTATACTTTATTAAATTATTTAAGCTTAAGGTCACTTTTTTAAAAAATTAATTAAAATGTTTTTATTCGATATTTCGATTTCCGTTGTATTAACTGATAAGTAAATAAATAAATCTTCTTCAGGAAATTTTTTTTTTTTTTTTTTTTTTTATTTTAAAAAATTTCCTGAAGAAGATTTCCAACGGAAATCGAAATATCGAATAAAAACATTTTAATTAATTTTTTAAAAAAGTGACCTTAAGCTTAAATAATTTAATAAAGTATAAAATTTAATAAAAAAGGTCGAAGAAAAAGGATTATAATTTTTTTTTTTTTTAAGAAATTCAAGTTTCTTAATAGTTTCAAATAACAAGAATACAAACGAATTCGCTAGTTTCGTGGGATTTCAAAAGGCAAGAGTACACTTTTTTTCGTATTACACCCACCCTCCAACAATTTTATAAAAATTTTTCACGCGTGGACTAATTAATTTAATTTAATTAATTGAAATGGATTTTGTCGAAGGAGTTTGAATATTATCCCCATTCCATTATGTTTTTCTTTATTTTATTTAAGACAAAGTATAGTCTTCGATTCTTTCCTTAAACTTTCTTTACACTTTAATATAAATTATTGTCTGCAACAATAATTCTTGGTTCAGACTAAATATTATTAAATAATTTATGGACTTAATAAAAGAATACAATTAAAACGCAATCAAATACCAGAACATTAACTTAAATCCGAAAGAAATTCATTTAAACATTTTCGCACATAAATTAACCAAAAAAAAAAAATATATATATACACTACCAAAAAAAATACCCCAGTACACCCCCTCCCCAGGCCCACTAAACAAAAAATAAATAGTCTTTCGCATTGATGTCAGCCACATTAATAGACATGAAAAACAATTCCGAAAAACACAGAAAAGCCACAATCAAACACAACTGAAACGAAAAAAAAAAAATCACAAACTTTTTGAAGGAAAAATCCCTTTTAAACGCCTCTAAGCTAAATGGACACCAAACAAAAGTTTTGCCATATAAATAAATACTGTCCAAAAGAGAACATACACAGGATACGCACACATGCACATATACATACGAAATTACATAAAAAATATTTACACATACAAAGAAACCAACAGAAAAAAGGAAACAAATCTGAAATAAATGAACGATGGACAAACGAATGAATGAATGTTTGGATGGATGTTTTGTTGGCTGGTTGGTTGGTGGGCCACGATATGAGACCTAGACCTTACGACGTGTATGAATTTATATCAGTGCCTGTGTGTATCTGTCTCCATGTTTAGACAATAAATACGTGTATGAAGTGAAATAAATAAATTGCTGGCAATTACTGCGTTAACAAGTTTTATTGACTCTTAAATGTTATTTTTTCGTTATGTCTATTAATGTCTGCTATAAAATAAAATTCGAAAAATAAAAATACAAAATAAAATCCCCATTAATACGTACGAGAACACGGGTAAGGTTACGAGCACATGAGTAAAAAGACGAAAAAAAAAAGTATAATATACTAGAACGAACATTCACTAACGGAAAACATATAGTGGAATGCATGAAATATGAGGCTAAAGACAATATGCAGAGATGGAAATATTTACAGTGGGTGATTGGAGAGTAATGGAAACTGATATTGATAATATGCTTAACGAAAATGTCTTTTTGACGAAGATCTTGAATAGCAGATTTACGGTATAATTCATAAAAATTTCAGCTTTAATGCTTACAATAGTTATCAAACACTTTTTGTTTTATAAACCATAAGTAAAAAGTCTAATTTATAAACGCTTAATAGGAGTGGATTAACAATTAATCGTTTATATAACATTTGTATTTTTATGTTGGCAGCAACATGCCTAGAGGGAAGCGAACTGACACCGAAGTAGTCCCGTGATAGGTCTTTGGTGGTAGAGACCGGTTCTAGTTCTAACACTTTATATGAATAAGACCTATCACCTTTACATGGGATTGTCATTGGAGGGGGTCAATTGACACCATTTGACCAGTCACAGGTCTATTATGAACGTACTTAGTGTCAGTTACCAAAAAGTAGTATTATTTCAATACAATGTAGTATTATTTTAATAAAACAAGTCCTAGAATTAAATTCAAGAACCAAATTTTAGAAAGCACCAAAAAATGTGTCACAGCACCGGTGAAGACTGTACTAAAATTCATTACTTTTTCTACTTTTTTGTTCTTCATAAACCAGTTAAGGGATTGGTTCTTCTTTCACTGGTCATGAGTACTTTCTTTTTGTACTTGTTCTATTTTCACAAATCCCTTGTCTGTTGGACCAATTGACACAAATTTCCCGCAGGCATGTTATTTTAAATGTAATTTTTGTAAAAGTGATGCATACAACTAGGGATAAAACGATACAAGTAAATACAAGTATTTGTATTATGTATTTCTGAAATGTAATTTACCTGAACATTCAGGGTATAGTAACTAGGGTTTTCATTTAATCGGTTAATCGCTCGATTAATTAACCGAGGTTTTGGTTTAATCGGTTAATAATCGGTTAATTTGGCTTTTGATCGGTTAACCGATTAATAAATTTTTTTAATAAATAAGGTAATTTCAATAATTAAAAATGCATAAATTATTTATTATTTGGAGTTTATTATTAAAAAAACAAAAATAACAATTCTTGATCTAAAACGAGCAAAAAAAAAAATAATTCATAAATATGTGATATGTATTTTTAAAGTATTACATCAACAGGGGTGTTCTGGAAATCGAAAACGCAAAACGCAAGAATTTTAAACGTCGTTTTTTAATAAGATTTCTGTAGTAAAATAATTTTATTGACAAATATTTCCCTATTAAACAGAATTTTATAACTAAATAAAAAAATTAGATTATTATTATTTATTAGTTATTTCAATAGTTTAAAGAGATCTGATAAAATAAATTTTGAAAAAAAAGTTTGTGTTAATGTTTAGGATTAAAGCGATAATTTTCTTTAGTTTTCACAACAATCTCAATGCCCTTCGTAAGTGAGTAATTTGGAAAACCCCAGACGATACTGCCGCCCCATAAAATTCATTTTTGGCAAAGATACAATCAGTGTAAACAAAGATCTCATTTTACTCCAACCACTATACTTGTAGATGGCAATAAATTTCAGATTTCGACAAATAAACACAAATAAACTTAAGAACGTTAAACAAAACACATTTAGTGAGCAAACCCTCTGAAGAGATTGTGTGGTTACAATCGAATCGAAGCCTGGGTTCAATTCCTAGTTCAGTCAAGAATGAAATCTTATCAATAAATTTTAATTCATTTCATGTTGTAAAATTCCTTTATTCATTAAAATAATTCAATGAAATTAAATTTGATGAATTTTAGCTTAATTAAAAAATCTACATTTGGATTAAAAACCATAAACAGTTTAATAAATTAACCACAATATTAATTATTAAAACACAATAATTTTTTTTTTAACTTTTAAAAAATCAATATATATGGCTTTTTTACTGGTTAAAATATTAAGGTTACGCTAAACTTAAGAAATTTCGCCTTCTGCAACGTCTGGATCTTCAAACCAATACCTCATGTCAAATGGATTAATTAGTATATCTGCCAAAGTAAACATTCTAAACCATCTAAAAATAGACTAAGGTGTAAACAAATTCAAGCCTAAAGAGTGGCGACTTTGGATAGCTAAGGTCAGTGCAGCTTTGCAATAACTACAAATCCAAATCCTCTCTTTATAACTCGTCTCGCATCTGAACTACATGATCATTATGTAGTTTAAACACCATTTTTCTTTGTAGTCGAAAAATATCGAAGCCTTCATGTACGCCTATTGATGACTTTGATCTGACAATGTAAACATTAGGGTATAATCCAGATTTTGCTTTTAACCAACTAGATACATGGCCATTGGCTCATTGGGTGGCAAAAAATAGGGCTCCATTACCTATGTAGAAGTTGCGGCGACGAGGAGGAAGGGTCAACGGAACATCTTCTTTGTCATCTCCCGGCATTCGAAGATCAAAGACTTTGGTCAAAGAACCCTTGGAAACAAAACTTGGCTCACTAATATTGATTTAAACAGGATCCACGTCTTTATTGGACCCACATCGACTGGGTGGCTGAGTGAGAATATTAGCAGCCAGGTAACATAAGACCCTTGGTAGACGATGCGACATGGTAACACAAAGGGAACTAATTGATGAACCTAACCTAATTTAACTAGATACATTTGATATCGATAGAGTAACCCGTCTATTTAATAAAAGTATAGACTAGCCATCAACTAAAAATTCTGTTAAAAGTTTATGAGTCCAAATTTAGTGGTACCTCTTAACGCAGGGTTAAGAGCCAGTTTTTTGTAGTCATCAACATTCGAATTCGCTCTTTACGTCAGTCAACTTCTTGAAAGCAGTGCACTCCAGTCTCAAACATCAAAACAGGTCTAAATTACATGCTGAATGACAGGTAGGCATACCCAGGATGTAATTCTTAGATTGTGCTGCTTAGGACCAGCGTTGAACATCAAGGTACCGGTAAATGTTTGGTTTCTAAAATTATGCGTTACTAATAAATACATAAAATAACTTCAGCTACTCCCTGTGCAGGTGAAGTGAAGGAAGGTATGATACCTTTTATCTTTTGCTGAGAGATTAAAAGATCTGTTTTCGACGTATTAGCACAATCTCATATCATTCCTCTCTTTTTACACCTCATCTTTTTAGAAGACCTAGAGAAGATTATAAGCCCTGTAATAATATATTTTAAAGAAAAAGAAAATAACTCGACTCAGTAGAGTTCGCTATAAATTTTAAACCTTTTTGTCAAGATTTCCATTAGAGAGAGAACACGCAGAAAAAAAATGTGTTTAAATAAGGTCACCTCTAAAAAAAACTATTTTTAAAGAAAATTTTAACCATAAAATGTTTTTATTTTAACATATTATTGTCACCGACAACCATATTGTGGTTAAATTAGCTCTCCATCAAGGAGCCACAACCATATTATGGCTGCGTCCTAACATATTATGATTAAAACTAACTTAAATATGCTTAACACTTATAATAGCATGGTTGGTTCGCAATCATAGCATGTTGCTCTTGAAAAAGAGGAAAGCACTATTGTTAATTTTAAAACAAACTATTGTCATATTTATCTGTAACATGTTCAGAGCAACCATAATATGGTTGTGGCTTCTTGATGGAGGACTAATTTTACCATAATATGGTTGTCCGTGACAACAATATGGTTGTATTAAACATATGTAATATTTTGGAGGTGACCATTTTTAAACATATTTTTTCTCTGCATGTTAGATATTGTTCATTAATTTCCCCGTTTGTTTTAAATACCCACTGTGCAACGGTATATTAGAACGGTCCATAGGTATAAACAATAACAATTTAAGTAACAATGAAATGAAATAATGAAGTATAACAATATGATGTAAAATGGACACATGGTACCCAGTGTCCCCTGAAAAAAAAAAATACAAAACTCAATCACACTCTTATAAATATGAAATAAAAGTAAAAGCTCTACAACATCTACCTTTGATAGACTGACTTCCCAAGTTTAAATATTACAAGTACATTACAAGTATGTATGTATGTGTGAGAGTATGTCAAAAAACATGTACTGATTGTGGGGGTTTTGTTGTTTCTTTTTTTTTTAACAAAAATGACCAATTTTGTATGTCTGTCAATTTGGGGCTACAAAATGAGTACAGTGGAACATATCAGTTTTTTTTTTTTTTTTTGTTTGTTTAAATTAGAAAAGTTCCCTATTTTTTAGAAAGCTTAAGATTTAGCTTTGAGTTAAAATTTTCCTCCCGAGAATTTGCCTTGAAACATGAAACATGATACTCTAAAAGGCGTCACCACTCAAAGTTCTTTTTTAACCTGTCGTAATCTTATTATATATCTCAGCTTGTGCAATTGCAGTTTGCTATTTAAAACAGTTGAAATTACTTTGTTTATAAGCATTTGCTTATAGAGCAATTCCATATGAAAGCGATCACCTTTTAGACGACCCCTCTCCGATTTTAAAATAAATAGTCTCAATCGATTGCCCAGCAAAAAATAATGTACCTACATTTTTTTTTTTTTTTTATAGTGACTGGTTTAGTGGTGGTGTACACCACTGTCATGTGACAAAATTGAAGAATTCTTCATAAGGGACCTCATTGAACAAGCCGGGCACATGGCGTTTTAACATGCAGCCAGGCTTCTAATTTTTTGCAGACTTATAAAAAACGAAGCTACAAACAAAACAAGCCATAAATGATTAAAATCTGTTTGGCGACTTTTGTGAATAAAATCAAAAGTTGCAAACAGATTTTACTCATTTATGGCTTGTTTTGTTTGTAGCTTCGTTTTTTATAAGTCCGCAAAAAATTAGAAGCCTGGCTGCATTTTTTAATTTTGTATGAATTTTAAAAAAACAAAAATTTCGAAATTTTGATAAAAAAATTAATTTTTTTTTCAAAAAAAAATTATGTTTCAATAACGACTACTCATATTAGAAAAAGAGTTTTACTTTTCTGAAATGAAATTTTATTGCGGAATTTCGTTTTTTTTAGTAATTTCAATAAACTAAACCGTTTTTGAGTTACGCGAATATATGTTGAGCAACCTCCTCCATTTTCGAAATAACGGTATATCTCGAAAACCAGAGCCAATCTGAAAAAACCGCGGGCACCACTGGATTCAGCGTCCCCGAATTATGTTAAAACGCCATGTGCCCGGCTTCTCACGAAAAAAAAGTGTCAATTTCATGCCCAGTGTAATTTTTAAAATGTATTTTTAACAAGGTGGTCTCTTAAATGCTGTTCTCCTGTTCAAACAAAGAGTCGGGGCCCATTTTTTTATTGCTGATTCTTAAAGCAAAAATTATGAGGAATCCAAAAAAAAAAAAATTAGCCGGAAAATTTAGGAGCTTCTGTGGAAAATCGGAAAATTTAATTTTCATGGGAAAATTTAAAGGTAAATTTCTAAGAAAAATTAGGAAAATTTTATTTTTTAATTAAAGCCTGATTCAATACCTTTCCAACGAGCTATCACTCGTTGCGATCGCTTTAGTAGTTTTTTTTTAAAACAACTTTCAATGAGGTCACTTATGAAGAATTCTTCAATTTTGTCACATGACAGTGGTGTACACCACCACTAAACCAGTCACTATAAAAAAAAAAAAAAAAATGTAGGTACATTATTTTTTGCTGGGCAATCGATTGAGACTATTTATTTTAAAATCGGAGAGGGGTCGTCCAAAAATTTGCCAATTTTGATCGTTTTCATATGGAATTGCTCTATATGCGTATCTTGCATTTATGCATCGCAATATAATACAATAGACGGGCTGGGCTCTTAAATACATGGGATTTGCAGATGTATTTTTTTTTGTCTCCAGTTTGTTCCATTTATCAAAACAAGTGCTCTTAACGATTGTTTACACGGGTTAGAGGGTTGGAGCGAGAAAGCTCTTAAGCGCGAACAATTTGACTTTGTAAAACGTTATAAATATTTACTTATTTATTTAGTATGTAAGGGGCAATTATATGTAGATTTAAGGGTTTTATGTATATTTAATTGTAGGTTAAGTTCTTTAGTGTTTTTTGTTTATTTTAAGTTTGAGCACTATAATTTATTTAATTTTTTTTTTTTTGAAAACACTTTTGTGTTTTATGTAACTTACAACACTTTTAAGGCTTTTATTAATTATTTAAAAAAAACTCACTTTTTTTGGCGGAGTTTTCTGCAGCTTCACTTCGGTGTTGACCTTTTTGTCGACGTGTACCTTTTTAGTTTTTTTTTTAGGTTGGCTGCAGTTCTTGCATCAGCTGTTAATGCAGCAAGTGTTGGTACTGCGGTACCTTTTGTTCACGATAATCAGAACATCCGTACCATATTAAGAGGTCACTAAAAATTTATTATGCGACAACAGCCACTTACACGAACTGCGAGAAGAAGTGTATGAAAATAATTCGGATGCTATTAAAAACCAACAATCAAGGCAGTCGTGGTTTTCTGCTCATATCTAAGTCATTTATTGATCGATCGGGCTGAATTTCAATAGTAAAATTTAGCGGAGCAGATGTAACAGAAATATGTAACAATCAAGTCCGCTATCATATCTGGGGTCTTCGGAAAACTCATTGCAACAGAAAGAAGGACATCGTTTAATGAACTTCGGTACTCATAAGGATTCAGAATCTATTTATTTTATATAGTCTAAAATCATTATTGTGGATATTACAAACGAAATGACAAATTTATATAAACTTTTTTCCACCGTTGGTGAAAAGTGTATTAAAAGAGAATGTCGGTTAAGAAAAGATAAACTCACTGTTTGTTGTTGGTGTTTTGTTTAAGCTTTGATATTGTTACAAATAAAACTGTTGCTTATAATTCTTATTCGCTTAACAGTTTTATTTGAATAATATCTTTAGCTTTTCTAAAATCTTTGGATGAAGTTTCCTGATGATCTGGCCTAAGCAACCAGTGAAATGCGCATAGAAATAGTTTATTCCACTAACAATAAATTTCAGTTTATCAATGGTAAGAATTGGGAATTTAGCTCATTAAAACTAAATCTTATTAATAAAATTTATGGACTCTTAAGAGGACCTTTGATTTCTATTACTTTTTGTTTAGAAAAGCCAAACACGTTACACTGTGCAACCGCTCATACGAAATGTATGAGTTTAAAAGACAGCCGATAAATAGAAGAGAAAAGTTGCGATATTTTAAAGGGGTTTCCATTTTTTTTTACTTATTTTCACATTCATGAACAATTTTCCGTGATGTAAATTTATTGTTTCACTTCATGTGAAACCTAAACATTTTGTTTTGCAATGACTGTGATTGAATGTATGAATGAATAAATAACTGAATGGGTGAGTAACAGAATGGTTTGGCTTTTTTATAGAAAAAAACAAGTTTATGGATGATGAGGTAGTCAAATGAATCTTTAATATACTAGAGTATGTGTGTGCGCCATTTAGTCCGTTGGTCATTTTTTTTTAGCGATTTAACAAAAATACGTTTTTTTTTTTGTTTTAACTTAACGGACTTTGTTACCAAAAAATTGTTTCTGACTCCTTTTTAGCGCTTGTTTTGGATGGGAGTTTGAATGAGAAATGTTTTGAGTTTTACAGCATTTATGGTTTTAGCTTTAGAGCTTAGTTTTTTTTTTTTGGTGTCGCTATCTGTGACAAAACAATGAATAACAAGAACAATACTTTACTTACACTTCTACTCACTGGACCTGAAATTATTTGTTTTGATTGTTTAGTCCTGTTCATTGTGTTCGTTTTTTTGTTTTCTGGTTGCTGGTTGTTTCCAATTGAAGGATTAACATGGATTTGTAGGGGTTATTTTGTTCAAGCATATTGTTCAAGTACAAATTTCACGGTTTATCAGTTTGAATTTTTAGGTTTTTAAATAACGTTTGTTAAATAATAGGTACGTATGTATATAAAAGTAACTTAAGCCATAGAGTATAGTAGGAGTATGTTTTTTAGGTTGATTAAAAACATCAAAGTTAAATTTTGTATACTTTACACCAAAGTATGTGTTTCTGCGGATGCACTAGAGGGATGCCCTTTAATAATTTTTCAAGATAGATATTTTCTCAGCCAGTCGAATCACATTTATAGTCGATATACCGACGTTCGATAGATAGACTGCGTCTTCATATAAATCTTATACGAAATCTACAGTTAAGTAGATAACACAGTGACGGGTCATCACGGGTCATCGCCGCCAGCCTCAATACTTGCAATGCGAAATGAAACAAGACTATTGGTAGAGCAAATCTGCCAAAGCGTTTTGAAAAGTTAGCCCGGGTTCCGGAAATATCGGCCTCTTAAGTTTTTGAATTTTTTGAAAAGGCGCTTGGTATAAGTCATAAAAAAATATACTAAATGTACTTCTGAGCTAGAAGACTATTTCAGATGTCTTCAGTAGAATTGTATGACGATTCTTCTCTTAGAGTATATTAACCCTCTAACACTTATTTGAAGGGGTAATTTTTGTCCTTTTTTTAACTTCCACACAAAAGTATACTAAAACTCCACTTTGGAGGGTTAAAATGTTCGACGAATATTATCTGCATTAAATTTCACTAGGGGTCTTCCAAGATCAAAAAATCGTGCAATGTATGTAAAACGGTTTTTCGAAAAATTCAAATCCCAGGAATTTGTATTCCGACGTTTAAATGCTTTAACGCAACAAGCATATCGCCATTTTTTTAAACACAAAAACTGGACTTTGTCAGAGGCAACGATGGATTGTTTAATTACACGTTGTCGCTGAAATGTTTCCAACTAAAAAACCACAAATAGTTAGTTATTCAAAAAATTTCATACGCATGGAAAAGTATTTATGTGGTGTGGAAAAATTAAGCAACGTCAACAAAAAGACGTTGCACACAACTTTCGATGTCGCGAAAAAAATCACCATTTTATACAAAATCTGATCTGAAGTCCCCATTTTATACAAAATCTGTAAAAGCATTCGCGAAGATGACGAACAAGATAATCTAGGCAAATTTTGAGAAATAGCACAACTAATTATTTATTCAGAAGCTGATACAATACAGAAGCTTTTGCTATAAAGCGTTAAGATATTCGAACGAATTCGAGCTGGACTACACCAATACAAAATTTGTACTGCTTTAAGTTAGTAATCTGTTTTAGGTGGACGTTTTTCTGAAGAGCTTCTTAAACCTAGCAATATTATTACATGACTCCTCAAGAACAGTTAATCAAGTTGAGAGCACGGTTGCCAGATTTGACTATTTTTGGTTACAAAAATAAGCTACTGACGATTGGACGATTTATACCCTAAGGGTCATTATTACAACTTGGCGTTAGCTGCTATCCGTCAGATGACATATGCTTTTTGACAGATAACACATTACTATCTGTCATCTTAATCCTAACTTTAGCTAACTTCAAGTTGTAATAAATTTGACGAGTTTTCAGATGAAAAAATTTGTACAAATTTACAAAAGTTTTTACTATACAGCCATGTCACAGAGTATTTTGTTGCTTCAGATAATGACGAAAAAGTTTTTCGGAATGAAACCATTTTGGTTTTCATGAACGGAATGGGAGTTTTCTGTATCTGAAAGACCAAAAACTATCAAAATACATTTTCTATCAATAAAGAAATATGTTTTCTTCGATTCCGAATGGAATCATTCGGAACGGAATTGTGCTCTGTGACATGACTGACTGTAAAAATGGGAAAAGGGAAAAAACTCCCGCGGAATTTTTTTTCATAATTGGGCTGTAAATAAAAATTAATTTGATTCTGTACAGAGTGTGCGATTAGTTTCGCACTTTGCTTAATGCTTAAGGAAACGACAGTTTCATAAAACTTTACAAATAGTTTCCTTTAGTTCAATAAGGTTCAATTCATATGATTTGCATGTATTCGCGTAGTTGCTTAAGACAACTTAAACACAATATGATTGGGCCTTAAGTTGTGTTTTTACTAAGTAACTCCATTGGACTATTTTCTCGATTTGTTTCTCAAAATTTGCCTATTTTCAACCAATTTTATCTGGCAGCTATGGTTGAGAGGAGCTATCATATCGGTATATCACAGGGCAAAACTCTTATTACCAAAATAACGGTTGCCTCTGCCGTAAAGTCTAAATAAATGAATGTCATCGATTAGAAATAAAATAAATCTCGAACTAGAAACTTTTCACTTTCAACAACGAAAATAAACGGGATAAAAATTATTTAAAATATTTCAACACCCAAAAGTATGCAATAACTTTTGTATTCAGCTCAATCCCAAAAGCATGCATCATTTGTCAAACATTTGTTATCCAACTAATAGTTTCAAAACACTTTTTGCAACATTTTTGCTAATTACCATTTTAAAACAAGCAAAATATAATACTTTAAATATATATATTTTTTTTTTTTTGGAATAACATATTCAACATCATCCATCATACAAAGTGTCAAAACCTTTTGTCTGCTCACAACGTTTTTCAACACCTAAAACCATATGGAAAGTTTTTCTCAGTAAAAAATATTCCTTTTTTACATTAACATTTTAATATGTAAATATTTCTTTAGGTTTTTTTTCCAATTCGCAAAAATTCCTAAATCACCCTCTTAATGTTTGGACATTTTCCCAAAAAATATTTTTTTATGAATTTAGGAAACTATTAAAAAACAGAAACAACCTCACACACATTTCAAAAACTAATATTTGAAAATGTGTAAAAATATTAAAATATTTCATATAAAATTGTTGCAGATAACTTTATTTCACATTTGTTCATTCATTCTTTTCTCTATAGGAAAACATTAAAAAATATTATCGACAAAATTTATGTTTAGGTTAAGTACTTTTTCGTATTCTTTATGGTTGCAGCAGGACGAGCACAAAACTCTTACACACATTTACACACTCTTTCACTAAAAGGAATTCTTTTATGTGGCTATAAAAGAACAAAAAAAAAAAGCATAAATTGAAAAATCGTTTGTTATAAAACTTGAAAAAAATGTCCTTTTTTTTGCCAGTGCTGTTTTTATATAATGTGGACTATAACATGTGTCATTTACAATTTCAATAAAGGTAAAATTTTCAAATTACAACAAAAAACTATTTTTCATAAAATCAAACACAAAAAGGCTGAAATATTTGACTCCTGAATTATGGTCAAATTTTCAAATTTTTGTGATACTTAAACAGGATGATGGTTATAAAAAAAGTGAGTTATTTTCTATACGAAATTTTTCCTTTGCTAACAAAAGATTCCAACTTGTTAAAGAGCAAATATATATCAGTGGCATATTGACAAAACATCTTAAGTCGAGATAAGATAGCAAAAAAGTCTTTTAAGAGAACTCGGTGAAAAAATCATTTTTATTAAATAATAAAATAAACCAAAATTAAAGCATAATTTCGTTTATAATACAAAATTTTAAAAAATTTAAGTGTTTTGAATGAAAAGTCGTATAATTAACAAAATTTTTTTAAAATTTTTAAATTTGACTTAAGAGGTTTTGTCAAAATGCCACAGATATATAGGTATATCGAAAAATGAAATGTAGTCCATTTATCTTTTGAAAAACAAACACCATTATAAATTTGATTTCGGAACGTTCCAATATGTAAACTTAGAACATCAGCTAATAGGGTATTATTATAATTTATAGCTCCTTCAAAATTTAAAATTTTCTATTATAAAGGAAGGTAGGTCCAACTGAAACGTACGATGTTAATTGTAAAGTTTTCATTGAATTATCTTAATATATTTTATTATTACAGAAGTATTTATGAAAATAATGGGTAAACCAAAGCAAAGGCCAAATGCACGCCACGACTTCTGTGGCATACCTTTATCCGATGGTCCATATTTTCAATGACTCTGGGACCATATATCGTCCAGTTCCATATGCTTAATTTCTGGCCACAAGAAGTCCGTTATCATCTCGCGATAGCGAACACAACTCACGGTAACTGTTTGGCCAGCTTCATTTTCGAAGATGACGCTGCTCAATTGCTTACCTCTCTATTGTTGAATTTGTCAAACACTGAAACAAAGAAATGTCAAATTAAGTTGGGCAAAAGACTGGAAGTTAAGGTGTGAGCCACGTACATTATGGTTAACATTACAAATCATAGGCTTGGGACAACTTTGTTACGTCTATATACAAAAATATCAATTTGTTTTTAAGTCAGCTTTCCTTCAACCCTTTAAAATCTTTTTTCCTAATTTAAAAGATAAAAAAACTAACCAGCTGTGATATTTGAACCTTTCAAGCCTTCAATGAGATCTAAAACGACTCGATCCTTTTAATTTTTTTTCAGAACACACTGCATTCACACTATCACACTTGGACATATTAATTAATTTTTTGACAAGTCTCAATACAAAGTATTATAATCTGAAACGCCCTTTAGTAGACAAAAAATATATAAAGCTAAACTCTTTTTAATTTACAATATTTTGTTAGTCGCACTTAATTCCCAATTTTTATTCTTGATAAAAATACTAAAATTTATTGTTGAAGGGATAATAATATTCCTTTGCGCATTTCACTGGTTGCTTAGGCCAGATAGTCAGGAAACTGCATCCACAGATGTTAGAAAAACTAAAGATATTAAACAAGTAAAACTGTTAAGCGAATAAGAATTATAAGCAAAAGTCTTACTTATGACCATATCAAAGCTTTAACAAAAACAACAACAACAATTAACAGTGAGTTTATCTTTTTCATACATTCCCCACTACAATTGGTTGGAATTCTTCCAACATTAGGTAGGTTAACAAAAAATAAAAAAAATAAAATGAAAACAAAATCAACTTGCTTTATTGATCTCGCAAAAATCAAGCATGCTGCCAGAGTTTAGTTTTTTTTAGCCGTGCACTTGCCAGTTTATTGTCAAAGTAATTTTTGGGAATACAAAAATTTTTTAATTGACAATATATTGTAAGTCGTGCTTTTGCTTTTTGTTTGCAGATTATTATAAAAAGTAGAAAAAATCCACTTTAGTTCATTACCTGTTTTATATCCAAAATGGTCCTTTAGCTAAAATTTGTTTTTTAACCTAACTGCAGGGTTATAGCGATTTTAGAGAGAAGTTTTATATAAAACATATGGTCAGTTCCGGACCCACCAGTACAAAATTCTGGCATGATATAGTATTATTATAAAATTTATGGTCGCTAAATTTAATATCAATATGTACCAGCATTTATAAAAAATAACACAGAAAAAATTCTCCAAAATTGTTCACCAACTAAAGCATTAATCAAAAATAAAATGAGTTTTAATAAAAATTGTAATCGAATGAGTTAAACGTTTTATCAATTGAATTTAATGTTTATTCAAGTGAATTAAACGTTTAACTGATACTATTAATTTGTTTACTGCTGCAAATTTAATCAAATTTGTATTTAATTTCACCAATTTTTTAATTGAAAGAACATTTTTTTTCTGTGAAGGAACTTAAAGCAATTTTCGTGAGTGGTATTTGTATGGGAGCTATGGGTAAATATGGACCGATTCAAAAAAAATTTTATAAGATAATTAAGATTGCAATAAATAAAGTTTGAACACAAATTATTTAAACACCAACATAATAAAATGATTTATGGACGCAAATACTCTATTTCAGATAGAAGTTTGTATAGGCCCTGCAAATAATATTGGACTACCTGCCCATTTTGATCAAATGGACTACTCCCTTGACTGGTCCGATGAAATACAAGCATGGACCATGTCATTGTTAAAAAGTGTTTGTAGTGAGACGGCATGTCTTCGTTTTTTAACGACATCTTTTCATTTTTAAATGAGTTCAAAACTAATCCTCTTGAGTATACCATGGAGTAGTTTTAAGACTACTTCTTTGTAATCCAAAGCTGGGTTATATGGTCCTGCCCTAGGACATCGTAATGTTAAATAGACCATGTTTTTTCCATACGCGTGGGTTTCTTTTGGACTAGTGCTAGTGCCTTGTGGGCTACATTTTACACGCGTGTTTGGACTAGTGCTATTATTTGCAGGGGGGCCATATGAAATTTCAAACACAGAAAAAAATAAAAATTAATTTTAATTAAAAAAAATTTTTATAATAATTAAAAAATTAATTACATTTGCACCAGTAAACAAATTTATAGTATTAATTAAACGTTTAATTAACTCGATTAAACGTTTAATTAAATTTATTAAACGTTTAATTCAATTGATTAAATTTTTAATTAAAACTGATTTTTTTTTTATTTAATTGGTGCAATATTTTGGAGAATTTGTTCTGTGTAGGCTTCGTTCAATTAAAACATACATATGTACCAAATTTCATCAATCAATATCTTCAAAATTAAGGTCAAGGTTTACATGGACAGACAACCAGCAAGCCAGCCGGGCGGACGGACATAGTTCGATAGACTCAGTGATTTGGAATGAATTTAAAATAACGCTGAAATCTAAATAAAAAAAAACGAAAAAGGGTATAACATTTACGTAGCTTTTGGCAGTTTTTTGCCGTTTTAAGTAATAAGATGAAATGAAGGGAATTGAATTAATTGGGTTTTATCGAGACATTAGATTTCAATGCAGGTGCAGTTACTTACCGTTTGTTCCAAAATTTTAAGGATGGTTGTGAAATCTTTATAAATGTGCACTTTTGCGATTTTGGAAAAAAGGAAAAGTGAATGAAATGAAGAAAATTAACAAACACGAGATATTTGATTTGTAATGTACCACTTCCATAAATCGGGGGAATTTTCGCCAGGCTTCCAAAGGCTAATCTAATTTCTAAATTGGATTTAAAGGATGCCTACTGGCAAATCGGGTGGACTGAAAATTCCAAGCCCTTGACGGCGTTCACTGTTCCAGGCACAAACTATGTGCCGCGTAATCGATGAAAGCATACCCCCTGAACTGCGGAATTCAATGTTTGGTTATTTGGATGACCTAATAATAGTTTCAGAAGATTTTGAAAGCTTTCTGTAATGCTAAGTTCACACTTAGGTTTTTAAACGCGTTTAAGCAAAATGTTGATTTAGCTAATCAAAGCCGTTCACATTACATTTAAGATGATTAAGATGACAGATGATTAAGAAAAAAACACACAACAAACAAACAACAAACAAATTTATATTTCATTAAAGTAACAAAAATGGATAAAAACACTTTTATAAAGTTATCAGAAGATTATTTTAATCATTTTAATGATGAAATCGTGAAAATTTATGAATTATTTAAGGAAAAATATAAAAACATTAAGCAGAAATCTTGGCCGGTTGTACACGATCATGTTGGCGATTCTACATTTGAGGTATGTTCCGTGGATTCTATGTGATTTATGAAGTGATTTAGTTGTAATCATGTCAATTTGAAGTGATTATAATATGACTTCAATGTATGGGTAATCATCTCGATTTTGAAGTGATTAGAGCTTAATCACGTTCGAACTGCTTAAACGCGTTTTAGAAGCCAAATGTGAACATACTATATGACGTGCTAAATTCCCAATTTTTCATATTTGATTAATACACTGAAATTTATTGTTGAGGTAAAGCCATTTGTCTTTACTGGTGCGTATATCCGAACAATTCCGAAGGGCCAACTTAACGTTGAACATTGCTAAAAGCAAATTGCGTAACTCAGGTCTAGTACCTTGGTTTTGTATTTTGTATTTAAAATATGGAAATATTGTTCAAAACATTCCGAAGATATTCAATCCAAAAGGTTGTTGTTAATATACAAACTGCGTAACTGCTTCATTAGACTTATAAGTTTTAAGTGATTTCTGGCCATCGATAAATCGATACACAAAAAGTTTCTGCCATGGTTTGACAAACATTGCAGACTTATAAACTGTTAACCAACAAATTTACTTAACCACTGGCAAAAGATATTTAATTAAGCGATTTTGTTGCCAATTAAGTTTGTACGGAAGAGTGTTTCTTGTTTGGCGTTAAATTTGACATCCGTATGACAGTTTTATTTCAGGAATCATTTAGCTTTGACTATGGAATATTTTTGGTAGAAATTGAAAGGTATTAGATGAATTGCTACAATTGTACATATTAAATGCAGCATAAACATTTAGTTAACTAAAACTACAAAAGTGAGTAATACTGTAAACATAAACATGTATAATTTGAGGGAAAAATAAAAGTAGAATGATGATTCAAAGTAGAATGATGATGGAAGAAGTGAAACACGTGTTACAGGAAAATAAATTATTATATTCTCTCTTTCTCTAGTTCCGCGGGTAAGTGCTGCTTAGAATGTTTCTTAAATTAACGCATATGTTGTATCTGAAGCATCTTCTCACTGTTATTTCATACTCAAACCAATTCGATTCTACATGAAATTCACGTTCACAGAAAAAAATAAAAATAAATTTCAATTAAAAAATTTGAGATATTAATTAAAAAATTAATTAAATTTGTACCAGCAAACAAATTAATAGTATCAATTAAACCAGTTAATAGTATTAATTAAACGTTTAATTCACTTGATTAAAAGATTAATTCACTTAATTTAATTTTTAATTAAAACCGATTATATTTTTGATTAATGCTTTAATTGGTGAAAATTTTTCGAGAATTTTTTCTGTGTTGTTTCAACTTGAAATAACTTGCATTCAACGTGATTCGGAGTGTTATTTCAATATGAATGTCATTTTGATGTAACTTTACGGGAATGTTAAATTAACATGAATTATAGTTATTTTAAAAGAAAATAATGTTGTTCGCAAGTTATTGTAAAATCATGTTAAATTAACATGATTTTACTATGACGCAAAATCACTACCGAAAAATGTAAAATCAACCTTGTTTACGAGGATTTTATATTGAGTTTTTGCTGTGTGTACCTAGGCCACAATAGTGGAGAGGGTATTATGCATTTGTGCTAATGTTTTTAACAACTTAAAGTATTAGTCCTTTAAGTATACGGATCGACTTAGCATCACTTTCTGAGTCGATATAACGATGTAAGTCCGGCTCGCTGGCTGTCCATGTAAACCTTGTGCGCAAATTACAGGTCGCAATTTGGATAATTTGATAATATTTGGTAAAAAGGTTCTAATTGGCACAAGAACCAAGCCTATTGAAGATGGCAGGAATCGGTTTATAATTTCACATAGTCCACATACAAGCATCTTTCCGGAATAGGGGGTGTTTGTGCCCAAAAACCATATTATTATGTTTGTACACAGAAAAAAATATCGCAAGAAAATTTATAACAAACAGTTTGTTAAAAATTAAATTTTAGGTCAACAACCTTTTTATTGGATTCAAGAAAATAAATTTATCAATTGTGCTTTGCAAAATAGCACTCATTAATAATGAAATAATTAAATATTTCTGCATATTCAATATTCAACATATTGAAATCAAAAAGTAAAAAGTGATAACAGTATTTTTACAACTCTTGGCCATTTTTTGATAGCTTTGATATCGTTGTAAGTAAGACTTAAGTGTTTGTAATTCTCACCCGCTTTATACAGTTTTATTTCTATAATATCTTTAGTTTTTCCAAAGTCTTTGGAAAAAGGTTTCCTGATGATCTGCTCTAAGCAACCAGTGAAATGCACTTAGAAACTTTCCCTCAACAATAAATTTCAGTGTATTTATCAAAAATAAAAATTGAAAATTTAGAACATCATAATTAATAAATAAATAAATTAAGACTCAATAAACATTTTGTTTGATTTATACAAAATTTCTAACAATTATTTTAACAAATCATGTACACATTTTGTTGAAAAAAAATTATTTTTGTCAACAACTTTTTTTATTCACTCAATAAACTTGGCAAACTTTGGAAAAACTTTGTTATCAACACCGCAAAAATCGCCATCGCACAATGAACCAACAAAAATGTACCTAAATACTGCAAAATGGGGTATAAAAGTGAAGAAATGTAGGTTGTTCTACAATTTACAAATAAATTATTCAAGTCTACGGAAGTCTAGGAAATTCAAACTTTTTTTTATCAAATATGGGATTTTCGTATTCAAATATGAAAATTATTTTTTTCACTGCATTTGGATTAAATTTTGTCCGAAGTTATTTGATTGCAGTCTAAATCATCTTGCCAAATAGCCGGAAAATATTTAACCATAGCTCCCATACGAATATATGTCGAACTATGTCATGACAAAATTTTGTCTTGGTACACAGAAAGAAAAACACTCGGGATAAATCAAGTTTTTTATGACTACTTTAAGTACGAGTCGTACTCAAAAATTCAAGTAGGAATAGCAATAAAACGTACTTAAAACAATACTAAATGGGATTACTTTCGAAAATCAATCCCGGAATTTCTTGAAATAAGTATAAAGTTTCTTAATCAAGTAAAAAAAAAAGATTAAACTTTTCGTTGTGTTTAACCCTCCGGCTTACGCATGTTTTAATTTTATATGCACATTGAAAAAGGGTAGGGCTGACTCATGTGTACCACGAAGGGTTAAAAGGTAAATTTGAACTCTTGCTTCTCATTTAGTTTACATTTTTGGTTAAATATGTACCTAAGATTTCTAAACTAAAACCCATATCGGGCATAATGTTAGTGTTTTATCATTCTGTAAGGTGTAATACGAGTAAGGGCTCAGTTAGCCGAGTGTAACAGTAACCTTACCGTAAAAAAGTAAGTCCAATTTATTTCTTACAGATTAAGACGTAACATCTTACTGCTAACTGTAATCGTTATAATTGCTTTACATACAACAAAATGAAGCAGCTTATTTGCAACGTTACTGTTACTCCAGGCTAACTGAGCCTTAAGTAAATCAATCTTAATAATTTTTTCTTTCTTATTCGGGATAAAATCAACTCTAGCGCATTTTGAGATTGATTCAATCGTAGTTTTACTAAAATCAATTTCATTTTCGGATTATTTCGAGTACGAATTCGAGATTGAATATGGTTAAGTTTAGTATTTCGCGATTGAAAATCCGTACTTGAATCAATCTTTCTGTACTTGATTCAAGAAAATTCGCACTACGGAGTACGGATGGATTTTTCTTCCTAACATCCTAACATATCATATCAGATGAAGATATCTAAATAATATTTACCACATAGAACTTTTACATGAATCTTAGCCTCATAACATAATTTTGTTTAGGCGGGTCAATGATTGCCCATGGACCCAAATAGGGTACACTACAAAAAATATTTTTTATATACTGTGGTGTAGGGTATCATATGGTCAGGCTTGGCCGACTATACTTTCTTGTTTTTCGCCTGTTTTTTGTTAACAATTTTCATTCATTATTTTTAATCAACTATTTCGAGCCATATCCGTAAAAAAGCTTAAGCGACAAAAACAAAATTTTACAGGAGATGGTTTTTTATTTCATTTCTTAAAAAATTGTTTTTGCTATAAAAACGGAACGGTACCTTATGTGACCACGATATTTTAGGAGATAATGCAAGTGTTGCCAGTAAAGTCATGTATTAAAAAAAACGAAAATTTAAAATGATGTCGCTTTAGCTTTTTCTGCGGTAAGGGCTCGATTTGACGTAGAGATTTTAAAAACTTTCATTAATTATTGTAAATGTTGTATTTTACTTTTGACGTTTACACAAATTTTTTATTTTATAATGCAACAGGCTAAAACAACAGTGCTTATAAGCCTAAAATAGGACTTTAGTAATTAGGACTTTAGAACACTTTGTGAGTTGGATAAATATGCTTTTTTTAATAATTATTATTTCTATGCATTTTCGGATAAACTTTTGGCTTTTCAAAGATATTGAAAGTGCATCCCTGCGCTGCATAGGATGCGCATGTGTGAAAAGTTCTCCAAGCTGAGTCGAATCTGCTGATTCGCATTTTATGCTTATAGATATCCTACTTTGGTCCTTCAAAATAAAATATACAAACATTATGCGCTCATATAGGGTCTGTTCGGAGATGCATCCAAACGCTGCATCTATAGCGCGGCACGTTCTTAAAGGCATCACTGCAAATTTGAGCTGTTTCAAAATAAATAACAAAACCAGATGAATCGCAAACAAATGTTAAACACGCAACACAAAAGCGACAAACGAACATTGACATGAGCAAATTTGCAGAAGCATCGCAAACTGTGATGTATTTCCGTATGGGCCCATTTTCATATTAACATATTTTCCTGCCAAACTTCAAAAATAATAACCCACACTTAATTTTCAATAGAGTTTTAGCAAAAGTTAAAAATTATTTTAAAATATTATTTTTACCTTGAGTTCTTTTTTTTCTTCTTGTTTTTTCAATTCAGAAAAACAAAAATATTTATTTAAAAATTGATAATTCAATATCCTGCAGGATGTTTTAAATTAAAACTTATATAAAACATACAAACACACACAAAAACACACACATCTAATGTCACATTCTTCTATATACAAATAAAAATCATACATTTACATATAAAAATTCATATAGCAAAATGTATCTGTGTTGTTTTGTATATAAAAGACTAAGTTGTGACTTGTATTTACCTATAAAATACAATTCACAATTTAGTACAGTATAACCTCGTTAATTCAAACAGATATCGTTTTAGCCTTTGTTCGGATTACTGAAGAAAAATTTTGCTGCGTTTTTATGATGATACGTCGTACGTTTACAACACAAATGTGTTCCTTGCATTAAGCAACAAAAGAACAGAAGAAAATGATTACTCTTAACCCTAGAATACTAACGTACGTAAATTTTACGTGTAGTTTTATTCAAATTGTCGCTACGCAAGCGGCCTTACGGTATCAAATTCCACAAGTGCTCGCAACTATAGCCTTTTAACAGGCACGAAACTAAAAACAAAAAATTTTCTGTCTTAAAAATTCTTTAAGAGTGTGATCTATAAAAGATTACACGTTTATTTTATAAAAGATTACACGTTTATTGCTGAAGAAGCGAGAGCGGAAGGCCTTCTCCGCAATGACAACGTGTGTAAAAAAGATACGAGTATGGAATGGAGCAAGACGGCCTTGTACATCCAAAAGAAGGGGTACAGGGGTACTCCTTCTTTTTCCCACTGGGTATTTGCATCACTTCTAAGAATTTTCTTACACCAAAAAAAGTTGCAATGTCTTATTGTTACTATTCAGAAATGCTTAGCATTTTTGGAAAACACTTTCTTAAACTATTTTTGAAGCACAAAAGTTTAGTATATCCAACCCTTTTAAATAGATTTATACGTAACAGGTAGTCAACGTTTTTCAAAGAACTTTTCAGATTTTCCCATTACGAGAAACGGCACTTAATGAGATACATATGCGTTTGCACACGGCATGAAGATAAGTCTATCTTTTTTTTACCTGCATCAAAGTTTTCGCCACCATGCATCCATTTTGTAGTTAGAAAAATAAAACGCTAGCCCGGACTACAGAGAAAAAATTTCTAACATGTCCGAAATATTGCCTTGTCCGGACTATAGAGGCTGCACTGTATATACATAGCTACAGAAACATACAGAGATACAGATAAAAATTCAAATAAATGAAGAATGAATAAAAGGTTTGGAAGTGGAGAAAAAGACACTAAAAACCGAAAATGAATAAGGATAATAGCAACAACAGTAAAAAAATATATAAAACAAACAAAAAAAAATCAAATAATTTTAAACGAAAAAAAATTGTAGGGAGTCAGGACAACAACCTACATACAAAAAGATTTCCATAATTGTTAAGAGCAGGCGCAGTTCCTCAAGAGAATATCTCAATTTTGTTGAAATGAAACATAAGGAACGTGAAATAAAAGGAAAAGAGATTTGATAAAAAAGGGGTGGAGTTCGTAAATAAAATCAGTGAAACGAGAAGACAATGAAACACTACAAGAGAGCATATTTAATTATGTATACAACTCAGAGAGTTAGTGCAAGCGAGAGAGTGTTACATGTTGTTGTATCTCAATCTCAAAGATACACAAACTCACACATTTAGAGAAACACAATAAACACCATTTCAATTGAAAGTTGAAGTTGAAATGGAATGACAATAATAAAATATAAAAGTAAATTTATTTATACGAATGTTTTGTATTTGTATGGGTGTTGCCGCAGCAAACAGTTGCGCGGCTCCGTCATACTATTTTACGGATTGTGTATCTTGTATCTTTTGCTATTTCTTTTTTTTGTTTTTGGATTTCTATATACAACTTTGTATTCGTATTGTTTAAAGTACGACTGACTATAAATGAAAATGTGTTTGTTGTATATAAAAGTAAATCTATAATGTTGAAAAATTTATATTTTTCTGGTATATAAGGAGCAGGAGTATAAATACATACTTACAAAAAAAAAAGGAAAAGATTTATTTGGTAGGTATCTGTGTGTTTGTTTTGAGATATTTTTTGTATGTTTTTTGTTGGAAACAATACATACTTGTGCAATGTACATGCTAAAACTAAATAAATATTAAATGAATAATGAAAATATTATTCTTATAGATACATTTTCAAAATAAGTAAATATTGTTAGAATTTTACTACAAGGAATTTGAAATCTATAAAATACTTTAATTTAAGTAGCACGCCGAAAATTTAAGAAGTTGTTTTAGAAATTAAAAGAATTTAAGAAATAGTTCTCTAGCACTTTAGTTAATTTTCATATAATTTGATGATTTTAGTTAGTAAATTTAAAGAAATTGTAGTTTCTTAAAAAGACTTGAAGTTTATTTTAGCCATTACGAAAATTAAAGAGTGTTAATTGCTTCTGCAGACTAGAACTTTGCTAACAATATTTGTCTCATTTAACGATATGCAGAGCAAAGTAAATAATTTAATTGCTTTGGCAAGTAGAGTTGGGCTGCAAGTTAGCTGACAACCACTTTGTAATACAAGACCAGCTCATAAAATATGTTAAATCCTTCTGTTATTTAGGATGCATAATGTCGATAGATGGATAAATAAAAGAAGACTTGTTACTCAGGACAAGGTCAGCTTTTGGTCGGTGAAAAATAGTAAGATCCGTATTTTCATTGCCTTTGTGAATTCCGCACAGCTGTATGAAGCGAAACATGGCTTATGACGAATACCATAGCGAAAAGGCAGCAAGTTTTTATAAAAAAAAAAAACGTTTGCGCATAATATGCCAAATCGGTTGGCCTAACGTTATCACTAGGGTGTTTAGTCGATTAATACTTGTTCGATTAACCGAATATATTAAGACGATTAATTGCTCGAATAATTTAAAATTGCTAATTTCGATTAAAGGATTAATCGAAGAATTAATACCGATTAATCGCATGGTAACAATATATATATATATTGTTATATTTCTGTTAAATGTATAATTTTTTTAAAGTTTTAAGTCAAATAAACTAACCAAATGTATGTGTCCGTTGGAATAAAAAAAAACAGTCATGTTAAGTGAGTAATTTGGCTTATACTCTTGTTAAATTTCTTCAACACAATTTAATACTTAATTTCACAAAAGAAAAAACGACAAAAGTAGGTATGTTAGCTCAAAGATTTATATTAATTAATCGGGTATGTTCTAGAAATAGCAATGAATTGAGATTGAAATCGAATGATAATTTAAATTCGATTATTTACAAAATGACTGTAGATTTGTGTGGTTCTTGAAAAAAAAATAGGTATGTACTTAAAGAATAAAGTAGATAAAATGGAATATTTTTGTGAACTTTCATTACAGGGTCGTTTTAAAAATTTGCATTTAGATTTCTAGAACACGCCCGTATTTTTTAACAAAATAGTTCATGCGTTTCTCTCTTTAGAATGAGTTTGTGTTAAAAATTTTGTACGAAGGATAAAGCTAATAATGCTAAATGTTACAGGTGTCCAAATGTATTAACGTAAATGTTCTTCAACAACTTCACCAATTTACCACCTACACAGTGACTATAACATAGTACAGGAAGAAGATGCTCCACCAACAAAATCAAGGGGGACTACAAGTGGTCCAATGAATAAATATTTTAAACAAGATACTTCGATCGATTCTCTAGAGGAAGTTATTTGCAGAAGCATAGCAGAGGATTGAATATCTGTGAAAAGTTTCAAAATATCCAAAGTTATAATGACTCTTTTAAAATCTAAGTGCCCGAAAGTTAACCAACAATTTGGAGCTACATTGACAAGTTTTATTTAAAAACGAATGTTTATTTACTCGAGTACTATTTTTTTCTAAAATTTAAAAAAAAAAATCGTAATTTATAAAATTTCTAGATTTAAAACAATTCGATTAAACGATTAATTTAAAAATTTTATTCGTTTAATCGAATAAATTAAAAATGACAAATATCGATTAATCGTTTAATCGAACAAAAATAAAACCCGATTAATTGAACACCCTAGTTATCAATCTGGCGACTTACATAATACGCCAACTAGCGTAAAATGGTGGAAATGGATTGGACACACATTGCGAAGATAAATTGTCAGCATCACAATGACAAGGAATCCAATCCCCAATGTAGCTGATGCTCAGGCCGCCCAAAATAACACCTGTCATAGAACAGGTCTACAGGATTAATAAAATAAAATTTTTAAAATAATAAATATGTAGCTCTCTAAAAAGTGGACAAAAACATGGCGAACGAAGGTGAGCGTGGTTTAACGGTACATATTTTTAACGGAAAATGATCATATAAGTATATACAATGGTTACTTAAACTATATTATTGTCACGCGTTACCATATTATGGTTAAATAAGTCTTCCTTAAGAATGAAAACACCAAATTATTGTTCCCACCGACCATTGAATGGTAAATAATAAAATTAATTTGTTTATTACAAATATTTGCATTGCTGTTTAACAATTGCTGTTTAACCTCTTCCTCTTATTTAAAAGCAAAAGGACTGATTTAACCGTAATATGGTTGCCTGTAGGTTAAAGTTCCCTAGAGGGAAGCGAACTGACACTAAAGTATTCCCGTGACAGGTTCTTTGGTGGTAGCGACGGGTTCTTGTTCTGATACTTTATATGAAGGAGACCTATCGCATAAAAGGGGTTCAATTCGCACCCAACAGCTACCATTTGATAGTGTCAAACATCTATTCTCAATGAACATCTTAAGTTACTACAATGCTAGTCCTTGGTATTATTCCAATAAAACGCGTATAAATTAAATCCATATATTTTCCACCATTTTGTTTTTAGTATACCAGTTAAGTGATTAAATCTCGTTTAAATAGTTTTAAATTCTTTCTTTTTGTCCAAATTCTATTTTCGCAAATCCCAGGGCCAGCCCTTTGGAACAATTGATACAAATAATAATGATAAAGTGTAACCATACTTTGTTCACATAGTTGATATTAAGTCGCGACGGCAATTAAACCAATTAAAACAAACATTATTTTATTGTTTTTAATACAAAGCCGTGTTGCAAAATTTAAATTTTAAAATGGTACTTAACTTAAACTAAAAGGGTCCTTTTCCCACCAAATGGTACTTTTTGTTACGAGTAACTTTTATACACACATAAACTTAATTTGGAGTTCAAAGGGTTATAATTGGAAATAGCTCTCGTAAAGAAAGCTTTCTGCCTCAATACTTGCACGACCACGCAATAAGAAGTGATTTCAAAAACAAATAAGAGTGCTATATTCGGCTGTGCCGAATCTTATATTCCCCTTACCATTTTGCGAGCAGAATACAGAGCAACTAGACAAAAACAAAATAATTTTTACATATACATACATACATATTTACAATACTAAAAACTTCATTATAAATTAAATATAAAAAGCGAAAACTGGTACATATTTTTTTAAAATCGTTTTTTAACATTAAAATTAAAAAAAAATTTTGTTTTTGAAAAACCAACCCTCGAACCAGTGGACGACTCACAGTTTCTAACCTTAACAAACACCCTAGACAACTGAACCATGAGGGAACGTTGGTTGAATATCATTAAAATCACATCGTTAAATCAACTTCTCTCCTCATAAGGACCTAGAATATATATACTTTATAGGGTCTAAGATCAATATTGTAGAAATTACAAACGGAATGACAAACTTATATATACCCTTTTCCACCTGTGGTGAAGGGTATAAATAAGATATTCATATTTATATGATCCACTATCTTTTTAAACCTCATAAGCTGGGACTAAATATCCCATCAGAAATTTTTCAATGGGAATAAAAAAAATACAGGTTTTATTAAATTTTTATATTTACCGCCTGTTCATCTATTTCCGAACGCCGACTTCGTTCGCTTAACTTACATTTAAAACAAAAACAAATTATAAAATATTGTTTTTGCTTAACATCTTAGTTAAGCAAACGAAGTTTTCGTTCGAAGTAGAATAATTCAATTTTTTTTTTAATTTTTCGTTTTTTATTTATGTATTTAGGTAATTCCCATCTTAACATAAGAAACAAGGTTGTGAGCACTTACAACAGATGTCATCAAGAGTTTGAAAAAAACTTTACGCCACCATTCTGTGGATTTTCTGTTGTGGTCGTAAGTTTTAACTTTTTGATCAGGGGCCTAATTTTGGCAGTCGTGATCGAGTACTTTCTCGATTCGAAAGCAATTTTATTTCAGTCGATACTGAACGAATCGAAATTATTTTTTCAGTATTGTGAAACTTAAACTAACGCTTTACAACACTGAAAAAATAATTCCGATTCGTTCCGTATTGACTGAAATAATAAGATATAAAATTGCTTTCAAATCGAGAAATTACTCGATCACGACTGCCAGAATCAGACCCCAGATATATCTAGTCCTCCAATAATCTGATTTTAGAAGCCAAATCATGACTAAAAGTTAAATGTTAGTTATACCAAGATTTTAATTTATTTTTTTTATAGAAAATCATAAACAAAATTTTAATACATTGTCATCTTATAAATTAATAATTACCAAATTTCCTTTTTTTTAATAAAGCATTAACATTTAACTACATAAAAAATTATAAAATTAAATTCAATACATTTAAAATAATCAACATAAAAACAATTTATAAACCTATAATTTTTGGAAAAAGAATTTGTTACTTTTGTTACTGTTAAATGTTTAAATCTAATCCATTGCAAATTACATGGTGCTCGTAAACAAAATGCCGGTAAATCTGCACGTCAACACTTTAAAGAAAATCGATCCGTCTATCTGCTAGATACACTCCTCACCACATGAATAGGACCCGCTTAATACTATTACTTTAAAAGTCAATTGTTGTTTAACAACAAAAAATAAAGCTACGATTACACTTATTAAAAATTTGGCAAAATAAGCATAACCACTACTTTTGTTAATAGTTAGTGAGATTTAACATGGTCTTATGGCTAATAAATCGGTGAATGTTGAAACGCTGGTTTAGTTGAACTAAACTTAAATTTATATGTAGCTTAAACTCAACAGCAGTAAATCAGTGTCGCATGTATTATATGTAGCTTTAAAAATAACATGTGGCAGCACTACGATAAACGTTGTCAAAGTCATAGGGTCTGTATTGGTAGTTTAAAATCCCAATTTCTATGCGTTTAAAGATGGTTTATATGTTTAACGATTTATAGATTTGTTAGTTTAAACACATTTTATACTAAAAAAAGAGTTTAACTTGCTCTGATTTAAAATACAAAATAATACTTATTATACAGCTAGACATAGCAAAAATCTGTTTTATGTAAGATCTGTTCTTATAAACATAACAATATTAGAATAAAATTAAATAATATTTTAGTTTGCCTGCTGGTCCCGTTTTATTCGTAAGATATTTGCCTAGTGTGACCGTAGCTTAAGTAACAGCTTTAAATTTATAATGTTTCAAACATTGTTTTGTGTACGAAGACGGAATAAAAATATAAATTATTATAATTTAATAACAACATATTTTGTATTTCCGCCTCTTAAATTTTTTATCCCCATAAAATACGAGGGCGGTCCAAAACGTCAATGACTTTTTAAATGTAATTCAAGTTTTTGGATAAAAAAAAGTAATTTTATTATTTAACGCAGCCTCCTTAGAACTCCCTACCAACGTTTCTACAATTTTTTATCTCTTCCAAAAAACAAGATCTCTCTGATCGTCAAAATAGGTACATATTTACTTGTGAGATGATTTTATCTTTGGAGTCAAATCTCTTCTGCTTGCTTCTGGGTGGGAAATGAAAAATTATTACTCGGTGCTAAAACTGGATAATAGAGCGGATGAGGATGCAATTCGCAGCCTAATTCATGGTTTTTTGCAAGGAAATGCTCATTGAACACACGAAATTTCCATTTGCTCTTCAAATCACTGTGCAGTCTGCTATTAAGAGCTGTCAACCAGAAACAAAATATTGCAGCAACTTAATAAAATTTTGACTCAAGTCAACTGATAGATGCGTGCGAATAGAAGCGGTATTACCCTTTCAGCTTAGTGGCGGAAAATTCAAAAAGTCACGGACCTTTTGACCCTCCCTCAAATTACTTTTTACTGAAAAATGTTAATATTTTATTTTTCTTAATATAATATCGGATATTTTAACGGTTTAAATTAAAATTTTAAATATTTTTTAACACATTGTAACACTTGCTGTCGCTTTCCGTAGTTTAGTTTGAAGAGAACATTTTTTCTGGTGAAGTTTGAGTAGAAAAGATTTTTAAAATTTAACTGAAGTAAAAAAAATCCTCATCCATTATTCATATTTGAATTCAAAAAATTTAATCGAAAGTTCAATTGTACCCATGTGATCCCTTTAACACATAACATCTACAGCTATTCACACTATAAATGGGTCCCATAGAAAAACTCTTATGATACTAAGTTTGGAACTCGAAAAAAAGCCGTACTTTTACTAAAAAATTTTCAATTAAGATCAATTTAATTCAGATCTACAGATTTGTATGCGGTGTCCCACTAATAGTGTGAGTAGCTATAACAGTCGCTTTCTAGCGCAAATAATTTAAATAATGTTTTTTTTTTTTTTAATTTCTTTTTAATTTAAATCTATTCCATTAAGGCACTCTTCCTCAAAATGTTTATCAAGTTTGAAAATGCAGCCATTATTCTTAATCGTTGTTTGGCTTTAAAAGCAACACGTGTCACAAGATTTGCAATCACTGTAAAACCAGATTTTTAATTATTCTAATAATTGTGGCACAACTTTGTGATTACGTTTCAAAAAAGTCTGGAGTAAGGCCGAAAACATCTTTTAGATTTGTAAAATTTTAACGGTATTGGTTGAAAAAAATATTCTTATATGATCAAAAGAGAATTCAGACATAGAAAAAATTAAACAGGAGTTTTAATCAAGTGTCGAGGAGTGTACATTCATTTGAAATGTTCGTCTTAATGGTAAATACAATGTTTACACTACGTAGTGCAATCTTAGATACGAGCTTATGATATACATACAATTGTACATACATATACAAATATGTAGGAACACATTAGGGTTTCTTATCAACTGGGTCTTACCCATTCCCAGAAACGTATGAAATCTTACATTTGTCTTTGGATAAATGATGTAAAAATTAATATAAGATTTATTGGAATAATTAAAATGTACAATCGTTCCGTCGAAAACTCGTGAAATATTCTTATAATAGGTGTTCGTAAAAGTTCAGTTACATATTTGGCCGCAAATGAAACATTTTGTTCTTTTATCTAAAACGAGCTTAATTAAACCAAATATGAGCCGGTTTGATCGAAAATCTATTGTAGAACTTCTGTGTATTCCGAGCGAAAAACTCATCCAATTTCCTTTTGCAGAGTACTGCAGAGTTTGAACCAAATGATAATGTGAAGGTGCAAAGTCCGGGCTATATAGTGCACGAATGCATCAAAACTTCCCAGCCAAGCTCTGGCAGTTTCTGCCGGGACATCAAAAGGATGTGTGTTCTAGCTTTGTCAAGATGGAACCCAACACCTTTTCTGTTGATCAATTCTTGTTAATGGTTGACAGTAGAGATAAGAATAAGTCGTTTGACTAGGTTGATGAAATTCATTATGAACAGTTCCCTTCCAATCCCACCAGAAACCTAGCGTTACCTCTCTTGTTGTCAATCCTAGGACTGTGAAGTCGGAGTTGTTGCGTCGAAGTTGAGGTTTTTGTACCGGAATCGAAGTACCTACAAAAACTCGCGACTTCAACTACAAAATTTTCCGGCGTAAAAAATTTAAAAAAAATTTCGAATAAAGATCACAAAATTCTACATTATTAGCAAAAAAAAAATGTCAAATATGTAACGGTGCTTTCGTAGTGACGCGTTGAAATTAACCCTACGTTTCCACATGCAAGTAATTACTTGCAAGTAGTGTATACGTATTATCAACGAAAAATCGAGGAAACAGCCGATTGGCTGAAAGTACAAAAATTGTGTGAATTTTAGTGAAAAAGTGTGAGGGTATTGAGTTTTTCGAACTTGCACTTGCATGTGGAAACGGGGGGTAAACACTGTGAGAGAAAAGTATAAAATTAGGCAAAAAAAAAAAAAAAAAAACTAAAAACTTTGCGTAATTAAATCCCATTAACTTCAAGTAATTTTGAACAAATTTAACCAATCATCAAACTCAAGTTTTTGTTCAAATGTTTTGCTTAAGATTGTGAAAAACTCATTTGCGGGAGTGATTTTATTTTTTAAGTTTATATGGGAAATGCAAAAATAAATGGATTTTCTCAGTAGATTTTGAATTTTTAAGTGGACATAAAATTGTTAATTGGGCTCAATTAAGCGGTGACTTTAACTTTATTTAAAAGGTTGAATAAATGAGCGTTATTTGAGAAAAAATGTATGCTGCGCATCGGTGCGTCTTCGCGACTTTTGCTATATCTTTTATTGCTGTTGGTGTTGTCTTTGCTTTATGTGATTTTATAAGATATGTGCAAATGTCGTGATTTGTGAAGCGTGTGTCAGGCGTGAGGCACGCGTGATCGTGGTAATATTTATATAAAATATATATTTTTTGTATGGGGGCTTCAAGCTTGTTTCAAGAGCTACACATATTAAAGTTAGTGTGCCTTACTGTTGTAGCTGAGGAGATATGAATTGATCTGCGAGAAAAAGGCTTTTAGCCCCAGTATGCGCCAGTGCACTAGCTTATTTTCAAATTATAGTATATAGTAAGTTATAGTATTACAACGATTTTAATCGCCCAACCATACATCTTTATATGTGTATACAAATGAATATGTGTTTGTTTGTTTGTTCCCGATACACTCCTAATTAACTGGCATTTTAAATGGGCTATAAATATTTTTAAATTTTTAAGTGGGCGTGGCACCTCGCAATTAAAGACAATAAAAATTACAGTATATTTGGAGAGCGTTTACAGTTAAAGCTTTCAAATTTGTAACAAATAGCTTTGGTATCAATACAAAACATCTGTCAAGAAGCGAGACAAACTTGAGAAGGCTAATAGTGGAAGTTTGAAATTTGGCACAATTTGCTTGTCGAACAATACACGAGACCTGTTTAAAACAAGGAAGCAATTACTTATTTTATTTCACGGAGAGGAAGCAAAGCGCACCGTGTTAAAGCGGTACTAATGATCTGTGGCTTGTAACAAATATGTCATATGAAGCTTTAAAGGGTTAAAAATACATTTTCTTATATATTCGCAGTAGAGTTGTCAACCGATTAAGAATAATTCGATTATTCGATTAAACAAAGCCAAAATCTTGTTCGAATAATTTTCAAATAACGAATAACTCGATTAACCGAACAATTTTTTTATTAAAAAATAAATTAAATAAAAGCTTAGAATTTGATTTATTCTCATATGTTTTTAGTGACTTTATACAAAATGTAGGAAAGTTAAAAAATATTGTAGCCATAGCCCTGACTGTAATTAATCTCAATTTTTATTAAGCAAAAATCCTGTTGAGTTCTCATACTATTTCAAAAATGTAGTTTATGTTCTTATTGAACAAATCTTTGACAAAAAAATTGTATTAACTGTTTTCTTTTTATATCAAACGTTGAAAAAAATTTCAAGAAAGGGGGGTTTTAAATTTTGGGTGAAAAACTTAGAAAAAAACAAAAAGCTAAAAAAATAAAGAATAAATTTACATAAATAAATCATATCATGAAAGTAGAAAATTTTGTTATTGTATTATCCTTTTTTTAAATTATATATATTTTTACCATTTGCATAAGTGTCATGCACTCACAATATTCTGTACGTAAAATTAACTGAAATTGTAATATAAAATAAATGAAAGTTCAATTAAAAACCGGTCTACCTATTTTTCATTTATTTTTAACAAAAAGTTCATTTCATTTTTACTGTCAAAAATTCAACACCATATTCCGTAAAAACGATTAAATATTCAGTAATTTATTAAAATTTTACTGTCAAAAAATTGACCCCATATTCAGTAAAAACAATTAAATATTCAGTTATTTTATTAAATTTTCGTTTACTCCACAAAAGAGCCGAATTTCTAAAAAATACCAGACAGACACTTGTCCGCTTGTTTTTCTTACAAGCGAGAGAGGGAGAATATTTTTATTTACTTACCCAGTTACACACGTTTGTTTTACTTTTGTTGTACTGACCACGTTGTTTACAGAAGAACTCTCAATTATAAGACACCAGCAGCATGACCGATATGGCTTCGCAATTATTTTACATTTAAAATTTGATGTATTTAACTAAATTATTTTAACAAATAGCAAATGGAAATTGCTTACACAAAACAAGCAATTCATTTTTTATAGATAAGTAAAAATTAATTTTTTGTAGTAAAATTATATAAAATAACTGAATATTTAATTGTTTTTACTGAATATGGTGTTGAATTTTTGACAGTAAAATTTTATAAAAGAACTGCATATTTATTTGTTTTTACGGAATATGTAGTTAATTTTTTGACAATTAATTTATATAAGATAACTGAATATTGATTTGTTTTTACGGAATTCGCGGTTGAATTTTTGACAGTAAAAATTAAATGAACTTTTCGTTGCTTTAAATAACATTTTTATTTACTTTAACATAAAGAAGAATTTAACTCAATCAACGGACAATATTAACTGCAACTGAAAATCCGTATTAATATGCACTTAGTTTTTGAATAACTGTTAGAATCAGTTAAAAATAAATTTGCTTGGAATTTTAAATGTTTATTTATTTAAAAATGACTGAACGGAATATTTCTTAAATAAACTACAGTCCGTTACTGTAATAATATTGTGAGTGTAATATTACAATTAAAAACGATGTAGTGGAAGATAATGCAACGACATCAAAAAGTGTCGAACTTGGTCCAATGGAAAAATACTTAAAGATAGACAGCGGTTGCTCTATAGAAGAAATTGTATGCAAAAGATTAGCTAAAGATGTCAGGAATATAATGGATATAATGGAATTAATTGTTTTACAATGCTTTTAAGCAGTACAACCATATGGAGTTTACGTTTAAAAAAAAGAAGAATTCATAGCAGACAGATTTTATCAAAAATAAAGAATAAAATGGAAGATTTTCTAAAGTTGTAGATGAAGGGACGAATGTAACTTATTAAAAGTACGTTATTTTTTTTGTAAAAATAATTTTGTTTTATTCGTTATTCTCATCGATTAATCGAATAATTGCATAGATTTGATTGTTTGATCGAACGAACAAAAACAATTATTTGAATTATTCGAACAAAGTTGAAGTGCGAATAATTGACAACTCGCATTCGCAGGCTAATGTCATAGGCTCGCTCAGAAGACGTTTTTTGCATCTTTTACGAAATTAAGCTGTTTTGTTGCTCCGATCCAAAAGGGACTATTTTGTAAGTTCTTTTGCCTAAAGTTGAGAAATTTTTTTGAATTTTAAAAAATTTGTATGAAAATATTTTTCAAGTGAGCTGAATGAAGTCTTTAAGAAATAACTTTTTTTAAGCTGAAAACTTTTCGGAAACATACCCGAACATTTTTATCCTAAAAATTCTCTAAATTTTTTTGGGAATTATTTTTTTAACAGGAACTCTTGTATACAAATACATTCTTACATACTTACATATAT
Source organism: Pollenia griseotomentosa (assembly GCA_963931875.1). NCBI lineage: Eukaryota > Metazoa > Arthropoda > Insecta > Diptera > Polleniidae > Pollenia > Pollenia griseotomentosa. Next base: position 96,025,107 of record OZ007561.1, on the reverse strand, counting down.
GTATGTATTTTAAATTTTGTATTATGTATCTTAAGTTTTATTTGTTAACAATGAATGTTGGCAAATAAATATAAATTATTAAATTTTATTTTAGTACCATAAACCATCATCGAACACGGTATGATTTTTGTAATATTCGTTCGTATACGGCTGTCAGTGTCTTAGTCTCTTTAAAGTTTCCAGACTATAAACGTGATTTAGTCTGTTTGCACTGTAAGTAATTGAAGATCAAACTGGCACTCATCATCCGGAGTCATCATCATTGTAATCATTTAACTCCTTCGTATTTTCGTTTATTTAACACTTAGAAAAAAAGTTATTCAAGTTATTTGGATCTTAATACTCAATCTTTTTTGATCATAAAAATGCTATTATTAGGTATATGATTGCGACAACCTTGTGCATAATTACCGTGATTTTTATCAACATACGGAGGCAACATGTTTGCATATATTTGCTAAGCAGGCATTTTATTTTGCTCTACAACCATTAAATAACTGATAAAAAAGATAAATGGTTGTGACCAGGGTTTATAAAACTGCAGTCAAAATAAAAAAATTGCTTTTCTTCCACTTCTGATTCATTAAATGAAAACAGTCGTAGTCCAGGCAAAAGCAAACAACGAAAAGTTGTACACAACAAAGAACATCGACAGTCGACATGTTCGGAAGTGTTTGGTTTGGCAGACTGAAACTTTTAATAAATCCCGAAGTTAACGAAGATGGGACGTTGTGTTTTTTGCAGTTTTAAGTGCGTTTTCCTATTATGTCTTTATATGTGTATGTATTTTGTTTCACTGTTATTTTTGTACATACCAAAAATTATTTTGTTTGTAAAATTAATAGACCTTATACAAATTCAGAGAGCTTTTAAAATACAAACCTTATAAACCAAAGAAATGACATACATATGTATATGAAAACGATATATAGTATAGTATATAAAAAAACAAAAGTTTCAGTCTGTCAAATCAAACACTTCCGAACATGTCGACTGTCGATGATCTTTGTTGTGTACAACTTTTCGTTTTTTGCTTTTGCCTGGACTGCGACTGTTTTCATTTATGGTGTTTTCTTTTCTACAAAAAAATGTGACATTTTATTTTTAAAAAATGCAATTTGGTGTCTGTTTTTTAAAAATTTTGCTCTCGAAAAGAGTGGCTTATTTTATTCTAAAAACTCATCCTTTTCGGGAGCAAAATTTTTAAGAAACAGACACCAAATTGCATTTTTTTAAATAAAATGTCACATTTTTTTGTAGAAAAGAAAACACCATTAATGAATCAGAAGTAAAGGCAACGGTTTATTTTTGTCCAATGGCAAGTGAAGAAGTCGAAGTTATCTCAACTGCAGCTTTTTAAACACTGGTTGTGACAATCATATAGTCATCCATTAAATTTTTGCAATTAATTTATTTAACACATTTTTCGTGGCACAAAATTCCAAGTTGCAGTGACTCAGTACCCAGCACAGCATCACCACATACTCCCATAAGATATATTTATTTGTTATAAACAGTGAGTTCTGGTAATTTGAATCACCGGTCGGTGAAAAATGGTTTAAGATTCACTTTTTCTTCAATGTCATACATACTTTTTTTTAAGTATATTTTTTCTTACAATCCTCACAGACAAATCTTTACCACACCACAGCTTAAGTAAAGCAAATGAAACCATGCCAATCCAATTCAATTTCAATTCCAAACCCAAAATTAATATGAAATTTGTTTTCTACTCGTAACCATTTATGATTTTCTTTAATTTTTTTTTTCTTGAAAAACCAAGAAAAAAATAATATAAAACTTGTTCACAATTTTACCAACCACGCAGTTTATTGGGCAAAAAATATCTTTTTCTCAGGTTCTTTTGTGAGTTTTTGCAATTGCATTCTACTTATAAATACAATTCGAAATGATGTGAAGCCAAACTCTCGTACTCAAGTTACAAATGTTAGACTTTTTGGCTGTATTGGCAAATATTTGTGGCAAATTCGTGCAGTCATTTTTTTTTTGTGGCACATGAAGTTTGAAGTTCAAGTTGATTCTTTCATTGTGAGTTTTCTATTTTGTTGCAAAATGTTAGAAGATATTAGTCATATTTTAAATAAATTTGCCAAACAGTTCTAATTTTATTTAACAGTTTGGAAATAATAGTGTTTGCAGTTTACTAATTGACGATATTGTATACAAGAATCAAAATTGGTAAATAAATTCAACTCTAGACTGGATGAAAAAACTTTAGTATTTTAGGACGTTTAAAAAACTAATAAAAGACTTAATAAAAAGTATAGTCGATCAAGCCCGTCAGCGTACCCTAGGTTAGGTTAGGTTCCATGGGCAGCCATCAGAAGACAGCTCACTTGGGTCCTCAATTGGTCCCTTTGTGATACCCGGCGCCAATGCCCATCCATTGGAGCAGTTACTCAGATGGTGTCACTGCAAGTTCCAACCACTTCGTCTTCCTAATGAAGAGAAGGAGCGATTTTAGTTCCATCCCAGACAGATCCCCCAAGCAGGAAAACACCGGTCCCCCCAGGTATTTTTCCCTTATGCCCCGCAGTCCAGGGCAGTGACAGAGGAAGTGAAGCACAGTCTCCTCTTCCTCCTCGTTCTGACAACTCCTACAATAGTCGTTGAATTCCAGACCCATTCTTCCAGCATGAGTCCCCACCGGCCAGTGTCCAGTCAAAACCGATATCACCAACCTAATCTGGTTCCTGCTGAACCCAAGTAGAGAGCCAGTTCTCCGTTTATCATATCCAGGCCAAAGGATCCTGGATATCAAGCAGGTGGACTCACAGGTCCACCGCATCTGCGCTATTCTATAAGACTCGCGCTCGATGAGTAATTTACAGTGAGCTATTGGAAGACCAACGAATTGATCGATGAATACGTCATCCATGCGACCACCCTGTCTAGCCAGCCCATCTGCCACTAGGTTACCCGGGCACTCCGAGTGACCAGGTATCCATATAAGCGTTACCCTTGAATGTTTCGCAATCTCATTCAAAGACATCCGACATTCTGCAGTCAACCTAGATGTCGAGTAGACACCCGCCAAAGAAGCAAGGGCAGCCTTGCTGTCAGTAAATATACGTATATCTCCCGATATGCGATGATACCTCAGCCAGTTTGCCGCCCGCCTTATAGCCGAGATTTCCGCCTGCAGGACACTACATCCATCCGGCAGACGAAAGGAAACCTTCACATCCAGTTCCTCTATGAAGAAACCTCCGCCAGCCCTCTCACCTTTCCTCGAACCATCGGTATAGACCCCCAGGGTCGGTTCCCGGAAAGTATCCAAGGGCACGTTTCCGTGCGCCACTCGTGTAACAAACCCCGCACCAAAGAACGGTACCGGAGTGCAGTAGTCCACTCCATCAGGGACAATCGTACTTCTGATTATCCCGGCGTGTCCATAGTCACGGGTCGACCAGCCGCCAGCCGCGTGCAGCCGTGTCGCCGAGCAAAGAGCCAACTGTTTGGCCGCTATATCCACCGGAAGCCAGTTCAAAATTGTAAACAGCGCCTTCGTGGGAGTAGATCGCATAGATCCCGTGATCATCAACGCGACAAGTCTGTATACTTTCTCAAGCATCCCGCGGTGTATGCCCTTTTCCAGTGCAGTCCACCATACAACGACCCCATAGTACAGGGTCGGCTTTACCACTGACTCAAAGATCCAATTGACACACCTCGGGCTCATACCCCAGTTTCTGCCTATTGCACCCCTGCACGCATATATGGCAACTATTGCCTTCTCCACTCTCATCCGGACATTTAGTCCCCATGACAGCCTGCTATCCAGAACCACGCCCAGATATTTGGCACTGCGAGATATCTGAAGCTCAGTTCCGTTTAACCTCGGAAGCTTAAATTCCTCGGTCCTATACTTCCTCGTAAAGAGTACCAGTTCCGTCTTAGACGGATTTACACCCAGACCGCATGATGCACTCCAGGTGCTTAGTACCCTCAGGGCAGCCTCCATACACTGGGACATTACGCCCAAATGCTTCCCTGTTATAGCCACTGACACATCATCAGCATACGCCACTGCCTTGATCCTCATATTGTCCAACTTTGTCAACATGGTGTTCATAGTCAGGTTCCACAATAGTGGGGATAGAACTCCCCCCTGGGGAGTACCCCTGTTCACCAGCCTCTGAACACTGGTTTCACCTATTGTAGAGCAAATGACCCTATTCCTCAGTAGATTGTCAACAAATCTACATATGCCAACGTCGATCCCCAGATTCCCCATGGACGTCACAATAGAGTCCGGGTTGACGTTGTTGAAGGCCCCCTCAATATCTAGGAAGGCCACAAGTGTGTACTCCTTGAATTCGAGCGATCTCTCAATTGTTCCAACCAGAGAGTGAAGAGCCGTCTCAACAGACCTGCCCTTCGTATAGGCATGTTGAGAGGCAGAGAGTAAACCCCTTGGGATGGTCATCCTCAAGTGCACATCGATAACCCTCTCAAGAGTCTTAAGAAGAAAGGATGCAAGACTGATCGGTCTGTAGTCCTTCGGCTCGGTGTGAGAAGCCTTACCCCCCTTGGGTATAAAGACCACTCTACACAGGGTCCATTTCACAGGGAGATACGAAAATCTAGCGCATCCCCTATATATGGCCAGCAACCAGGGTATTATCAGGGTCGAATTCCTCTGCAGGTCCGCCGGAATTATACCATCCATACCCGGAGATTTATATGGGCTAAAGCTATCGATGGCCCATTTAATCCTGTCATAGTCCAGTGGAATGGACATAGGAGTGGAAGTCGCCTCCCACGCTGGATCCCGTGTACACCATTGGGAGTTTCCAGGAAAGTGAGTATCAATTAACACCTCCAGTGTTTCTTGACTATTCGTAGTCCAACTACCATCCGATTTCCGGACGTAGGTCGGAACAACCGGGCTCGAAGCCATTACCTTACGTAAACGGTTCGTCTCAGAGGATCCTTCCACGCCGCTACAGAAGTTCCTCCAAGCCGTCCTTTTCGCAGATCTAACCAAGTTTCTAAACCTATTCAATGATGACTTATAGTCCGCCCAGTTGCCTCGGCTTTTTGCCACATTGAACAATCTACGACAGTCAATTCTCGCCTGCGCAATATCAGGATCCCACCATGGTGGCCGGTTCCTGCCCCTACGCACCCTTGGCCTACACGCCAGGGAAGTCGCCAACTGCAGTGAGTTCGAAAGCAGATCCACTGCCGCATCGATCCCTCCGATATCATCAACCCTAGGAGGGTCAGGTAGAGACCGGACCAGAGAGGAGTATTGAATCCCCCAGTTCGTCCGTCTCCTGTTCAATATAGACATCGATCCTGAAGACCTAAGCCCTAGACTAAACTCCACATATCTGTGATCAGAGAGCGAACAGTCATTCGACACCATCCAGCTCTCGATCATATCGATGTGGTTTATACTAACTAGCGTGACATCAAGAACCTCACACCTATTTGCAACAACAAACGTAGGCTCACAGCCCCTATTTACTACTCCTAAATTATAGTTAATAATAAAGGAAAATAGTGACTCACCTCTTACATTCGTGTCCGTACTACCCCATATAGTGTGGTGCGCATTAGCATCGGCACAGATGATAACCGGAGTTCCAGTGCCCGCGGCCTTTATAACTGCATCACGGATGAGCCCATTGGGTGGGTCCTGCCCGTGGTCGTGCGCCATGTACGCTGAGACCATCCAGACTATACCGTCCGGTGTCTCAAGAGCAACAGTTGTAGTATCTTCATCACTGTAATCAGAAAGAATGAAAATATTCAACGAGTTTTTAGCTAAGACACAAGATCTTATGTTACCTGTACCTTTCGCAAATAATAGCTTATAGCCTTTGAGGTTGAGTCCGCAAACCCGATCCTTGTGAATCCAGGGTTCTTGGACCATCACGAGCTCCTCCCCTCTCTCCACTACACGGAGGAGCAATGCAGCAGATGCTGCTTTAGAGTGGTGGAGGTTTATCTGTAGCACCTTCACCATGCTCCATTTTGGCGACCACTGTGATGTTGACGTCCTCCTGGTCAGACTCCAGCAGCACGTCCTCATCAACCATGTCTCCCAAGTGATCAAAGAAGTCACCCACCAATCCTGAGACAGACTGGGTATCCTCCTTGTCACTTGAGCCCACGGCATCGTCGCAAGCCATGCCTTCCACAGGTTGCTCGGCCTCACTTACCGACGGAGCCGGATTGCCCTTGTTGTCACTTCGGTAGACACGGAGCAAGATCGTACCAAAACCATAGTAGAGCTTGCCCTGCCTCTCCCTCAGTGGCTCCAAGGATTGCTGGTTAACAACCACAATCGCCGTCCTTGAGGACCCTTCAGCAGCTGAAACCTTCACTACTTTCCAGTCATGTGTGGGCAGTTGAGGGTTGCAGCACTGAATGATCTTCAAGATCTCCGCAGGTTCCGATGGTTCGGCGGGGATGGTGGCAATCGATCGCGGCCTCCGTGGTATTTCTCCAACTAGCACCACGTCGAGCCTGGCACCTTCCCAAACCTCTCCTAGTAATTGGATGGCCTGCTTTAAGAGTAGCGCTGAGCGCTCATCCGCGCAAGCCATCAGCTTCACGTGACCCTGGTACCAGCCAGCGTCATCGCATTGGGGGGGTGGCCCTGGATTCTCCCTGAGGATCGTCCAGAACACACCCATAAGTTTCTGTTTTACCAGATCCCACTTGTTATGAGAAATGGCACCGTTATCAACACTCTTGTCGATGATGGCACGCACCAGGTGACCTTTGGCCACCTCGCTAAATGATTTGTTCATCGGTTTCGATGAAATTTTGGGACGTTTCGTCCCCGGTTGCTGTTTCACGGCTGCAGCTTCCTCCTCCGAACGTTGCCGTTTAGGCATTGTCACCTTTCCAGGGACAGGAGGGGTAGCACTTGGCAGCCCAGCTATGTGAGCTTTTGCCCAAGCCAATGAAGCTTTTTGCTCATTGGTGAGATCTTCCGCTTTCTTGGAGCCGAGAAGATCGATGAAACGCAAGGCAGCACGCCTTGTGTTTGATGCCCTCTTTCTAGGGGGTTTTGTGCCAGGGGACTTACTACGGTCGCCGCATTTGGCGGGGGGAGGTGCAACTTTGGGATTGGATGTCTTCATCGCCATCCCTTCTTGCACAATGGACACATGGGAGGCTGCATTGTTAGGCGACTTAGTCATACCCAACTTTGCAGCACCCGAAGCAGGGGTTTTATCCGTTCCAATGACGGAAAGGGCTTGTGCGGCTTTTGAGGTACTTGGAGCGAAGTTCAGGGGTACCTCGCCGCAGTTTTTGGAGCAGCCGCCTTCTGGTCGAGCTGCCTTACCACTTCCGATCAGCCTGGGCCGATCTTTGTTGGTTGCCTGGGCTGTTACAGCCCCTGGCTTTTTCGTCGTTCTGTCAATCGTTGTCCTTATTCTTGCCTGTCCGTCATCAGTTTCCGTCAATTGTTTTTGTTGTGTTTGTTGTTGTTGTTTGGAGTTTGAGTTCATTTTGATTTTGGTCCCACGAGTGTAGGGGAATTGAGAGGTCCACCACGTCATAGCCCCCATTAACGCGGTAAGGGCGTGGTCTATTTGCTGAGGTGCCCAGGTATCAGCAAAGCTCCGTGATAATACAGTCGGTAACCCCTGACTGCAAACCAACCGATAGGCACGGGTCGCATAACACCTCGGTTTAGGGGATGGATAACTTTTCGTCGCCAAGGCCTTTAAGTTCACTGCCTTCACCTCGGGAGTCGTCAGTTGCTGGCGGAATACCCGGGCCAAGACACGAACCACAGCCAAGACTTAAGCCACCACATCGCTTCAAGATTGTTATCCATAATAGTGGTGTACCCTAGTTGGGGCTCATTGGCCACAAAAGCTCCGCTAGAACAAAAAGATCTTTGTGCCAAACCTAATTTAGTTATCTACATCTATGTCAGTTTGTCGTTAAATGATTTTAGGGAGGGGAATTTTATAGGACCTATGTGTAATACTGGACATACCAACACAATATTTTATGTCAATAACTACATTTATAAGGAAGATATAGCACTATAAGTTTTTTTCGGGAGTAACATTTATGTGGGAGCTTTAATCCAATGGAACCCGATTCTAATAAAATTTGGTAAATTTAATTTAAGTACTTCCAACATAATAAAATCGCTTATGGTCACAATTACTCTCTCTCGAAAATATGCTTTAATGGGGGCTATATGAAATTATGGAGCGATTGTCACTTTTTTTTTATTATGCGTGGTCCTTATGAAAAACAAACCTATCCCAGTAAAAGAAATTAGGTTTTTTTTGAAGCACTTAAGAGAAAAGGCGCATAATCGAGCGCTAACATTTACTATACAGCAGTAAAGAATAAAATATACAAAAAAGCTGCTGTTTTAGTACTGACATCGAAGAAGGTTTTAAAGCGAAAAATATAAAAAAATATTTTTGGGTTAAGAAAATTATTGAAAAAAGACATTTAAACAGCTAAAAGCAAAACATTAATAAATATGTGAATATAGTTAGCCCTTAAAAAAGCTCATAAGGAGTGCTTTATTTGCATGTTAAAAGAAGGGCTTATTGTCAGCAAAAAATAGTCCTCCAAGCCGGGAACACCCCATACAAAAATCAGGCATCCCATCAGCTCCTTTTGGAGCACATTTTTTTACTGGGATATAATAAATTTTTTCAAATAATATCCCAAATTGAGATCTGTAATTTTCGCTCAAGCTTAACCTGGACAGCCAGCCGGACAGCCGTTCATCATAAGATCGACTCAAAAAGTTATTATAAAACGATCGTTATACTAAAAGGTAGTTCAAGGACCAACATATAATAATCCCTCCTCTTCATATTGTAATGTAGGTATAATTAGTTTTCCTATGCACAAAAAATAAAAGCAGGCGAGAAAAAACGCCAATAGAAGAACTGTGAACAAAACATACATAAATTTGTATACAAAAAAACTCTTATGAAAATCTTTTTATCAATTGTCTTATTATTTTCTTAGTAAACTAATTACTTGGTTTTCTAATTTTCCGGCCTTTTTCTATCCATTCTCGGGAGTACAGAAAATTTTTGCCCTGATTACTCTTTCTCCTAAGGCCATGTACATATAAGGAGGTCCATAACAAAACGCAATAATTACATTTATCAAGTTTTTTTACACACAGAAAACAAATTGGTTGGAAAACGGTTGCAGTAATAAAATATTGATCAAGTAGCATAATTTATTAGTGCAACTTGATTATTAAAACGTTATTCTAACTGAAATATGATTCCTTCAATTCTTTTATTAGTTATGATAACTAATTTAATTTAGTTCTAAAAATTAGCACAAATGGTTAGAATCGCAACCGAATTTAATACAGGGCAATACTGAATATTGGTCTTTGCAATCAATAATTTGCTTTCGTCGATAAATTTTGTAATATAAATGTTAATTCATTTATTGCAGCTAATTATTGATTGTTGGAATAGTTTCAATTCGAGTACAACAAATGAAAATATAATTATTCGGAATTCACAACCAAAAAATAGTTAAAAGCCCCAATTGCTTACTAAATTTTCTGTCAAAACATTTGATAGATTAAAATAATTTTTTTTATTTTATATTTAAAAATATCTTTGCAGGCAAAAATGGAAAATGTGCAAAAACTTATTTAATAGGGGTAAGTAATTTACGTATTCTTATAGGTATGAACAAATACACGTACATATGTATGTATGAATTATTTTTTTATACCCTGCAAATTATATTGGACTTCTTGATCCATTTTTATCCTGGGCTGGTCCAATGTAATGCAAGTATGGACCATGTCATTTTTAAAAAGAGTTTGCAGTGAAACGACATGTCTTCGTTTTTTAACGACATGTTTTCGTTTTGAAACGATTTCAAAGCTAATCCTCTAAAGGATAACATGGAGTAGTTTTAAAACTTCTCCTTTGTAATGCAAGCTGGGTTATATGGTTCTGCCCTAGGACATCGTACTGTAAAATAAGCTATTTTTTCCATTCATTGGGGTTACCTTTGGACAAGTCCTTGCCCCTTATGGGCTACATTTGACCGGTTAAAAAAAATATATTGATAACTACAATCAAATCTCTTGTTATGAACACCAATTATGTGTTAATTCAGTTGCAGCTATCATATATTCGGGTATAAGCACAATTTTGTTTCTAATAATCATACTTACAACTAACAATATCTGTTGTTATGACTGATGGTGTACTAAAATTCAAATGTTGCCATCAAAAATATTATGCTTAGCAACGAAATTTTTAGTAATTGTAACCGAATTGTGTGATAGAACATGCAACCGACAAAACTCGATTGGCGCCAAATTCGGTTGTGATCACGAATTTGTTTTCTCTGTGTATTGAATCCTATTCTACACTTGACATCTATATTACCTTTATTATAGAGCATTCCACAAATATAATGGTTCAGAGCAAAATGCAATAATTACACAAAGAAAAGTGTTTTCATTTTTCTACAATTGGTTGCAATTTAAATCAATATGATATAATACAAATCTTTTCAAAGCAAAAAGCAGAAATTCCAGCCCTAGTTCAGAACAAAACGCAAAATTTTCATACAGTTCAAAGCAAAATGAAATAAATACTCCGATTCGGACCAAAACGCAATAATTCCAAATTTGCTATCTAAATAACTTTAAAACAAACTTTTAAATGAAATAATTAATTTGTGATTAATATTAATTTTTGTAGACAATAATACCTCAATAATTAAAAAAAAAAACAAGTTAGAGTGCTATATTCGGCTGTGCCGAATCTTTGATACCCTCCACCGACAGTTCGAATGTTTAAGGAGTAATATCTGTATGATGTCTTTTTATTATTATTATCTTAAACTGTGACGATTTGTTATTAATTATGGTTTTAGGAGACTAAACTGTTTTCCGGGAGTAGGGCATATATGGGGCCTAGGGTAAATTATGTACCGATCTTCACGAAATTTCACAGTATCATTTATAGTCCTATAAAATTGTGACGAGCCAAAATTTGTTATGATTGCATTATTTTTTACGGTTTTAGGCGTACTAAACTGTTTTCCGGGAGTAGTGTTTATATGGGGCTTAGGGTAAATTATGGACCGACCTTCGCGAAATTTTACAGTGTCATTTCTAGTCGAAATAAACGTAACAAAATTATCAAGTTTTTGAAGGTGGTGGTTCCACATTTTGATTCATAGCTCTGGTCCTACTGAACCGATTTTGCTGAAATTCAATCCCAAACTGCTTAGGATAACTATATGGGGTCTGAGATGAATAATAAAAAAGTTTCACACGGAATGACAAACTTAGTATACCCTCTTCACAACTAATTGTGGTGGAGGGTATAAAAAAAATTATGTGCTACTTACAAAAATTACATTACATAATTATTGCATTTTGTTATGGACCTCCTCATATGTAACATTTGACTGTGGACCCTCAAACTGCGTTTTCTAACAAAATGTGTCTACATTTAAGGACTTTCTCGTCTAAAGTTGTTTTTGTATTCAGCTGCAGGCAGTAGAGCAACGAAACCATTTAGATTTATATCCAGAAAAGAACTCCCTTTTGCCAGACCTTCTATTCAAAAGATCTTTAGGAAATCCATTTATATCATATTCAGAGGAGAAAACCCTTTACACGGCCGATTGAATGGTTTGCAAAAAATTTATTATAAGAATAGTAATTTATTAATTGTAGCAATTAAAAGATATATGTTAACTTTATTAGACGAGAACTAGTTACGTAGCTTTTCAGCATGTTGAAGAAACACAGACCATTAAGCTACTGGGCACTGTTGCCTATTTCGTCATTTAGCGGCCAGATTTAGCAATTTTTCATCTCGTTTATTTATGAAAGAAAAGATAAACTCACTGTTTACTGTTGGTGTTTTGTTTAAGCTTTGATATTGTTACTTACAAGTAAGACTTTGAGTGTTTAAAATTCTTATTCGCTTTAGGGTTTTATTTGTATAATATTTTTAGCTTTTCTAAAATCTTAGGAAAAGGTTTCCTGATGAGCTGGCCTAAGCAACCAGTGAAATGCGCATAGAAGCTAGCTTTCCCTCAACAATAAATTTCAGTGTATTTATCAAATATGGAAAATTGGGAATTTAGCACGTCATACAGAAATCGTATTAATGATTTAGTCATTAGGGAAATAGCAACAGGACAAAGACAAATCCGTCAGCAGGCCGAATTTCAACAACCCAACATTTTAAAAACTCTTTTACACTCGATTTAAGTTGGAACTTTAAGGAAGCAGTTTACAATTGAACTGTAGGAATTTGAAACTGCCGTATTTTCATCCTGAAGATATGGTTACTTCAATGAAAGTTGTATGCCGAATTAAATTATTCAATCTTTTTCAAAAAGCAGAATTTTACACACACAAAAAAAGAAACTAATTATAAAGCACAAAAAATTGACTTTTACTTTCAATTAAAGAAATAAAAAAGAGTAAGTCGTTGCCACTTCGTATTTTAAACGTATATAAACTTTATTTTTCATTTTATCAGACAGTTGTAAAAATGGAGAAAACTTAATGATCACTTTTTCGCTGGCGATGGCTATTGTTCACGTTAACTATTAGGAACTTTATCATCAGGTTGCCTTAGAGTGCAACGCCAAAAGAAGGAATTTATCGGCTAAACCTTAACTCTAATATCCTTTTGCTAACACCATGCTTCACTCCATGTCAATGTAGGAGTTCTAAAAGAAAGAAAATATTTAAATTTTCATATTATTCGAAGGTGTATTCTAAGTCAAATTACAATCCTCAAAAGCTTTTATACTTTATTAATAAATGTTACTCACCATGAGCAATAAATTTCCAGAAAGAAAATATTGTTATAGTATGGGATGCATATATACATTAATCTAATTTAACAATCCGAAGGTCAAATAGAAAATATTGAACTTTTTCGAAAGCCAATATAACAATTATGGTAATATAATGCTCTGTATTTAGTGGTATTAGCAAATTGAATTTTAAGCTGATAATAAAAAGTGACTTAAGCTCCTCTACCAAAATGATAGAACAAAGTCCTTATAATAAAACAAAACGGCGACGCACAGTGCTTTGTCCCCATATAACGAAGGGACATAAATAGAAGGAGTTGTCAGAAATTTTTGAAATTTGGTACACTAGCATAAAATAGTTTAGTTAAGAAAAATATGAATTTTTGGACAAATCGGTCCAAGGACACGCCTACCTCCCTTGTGTCCTGAAATGGAAAAATGTAATTTTAGCTTCAATAATGCCCACAAAACTACAAAAAAATGGGCATGCTAATACACACAGAACTAGCAACGTGTGTGCAAATTTTCACTTAAATCTGAACAAGGACTCAAGGTCCTGCCAAATATCCTTTTTCTTAAAAATGCTATAGTACCTACAAAAATTATCCAATCGTAATAAAATTTGGTATGGAAATTGATATTTGTTAGAGATATATGTGTGCCGAATTTTGGTAGAATCGGATTATTAATGTGAAAAATACAAAAACATCATTAAATGAAAAATGAGTTAAAAACGCTTCAAATGCTCTTGCAAAAATAACAAGTAAGAAAGTATAATCAGTCAAACCCGACCATGTGATATCCTATAGTATAGTATTTAAAAACAAATTTCCTAGAGTGTAATCTATTTGGGACCCATGGGCAATCATGGACCCGCCAGAACAAAATTATGTTATGAAGTTAAGATTCGTTTAAAAGTTCTTTCTCCCGAATATTGTTTAGATATCTTAAGCTCCGTATATGAGTTTTTTGGATGAGGGTTTATATGGAACCTATAGTTTATTTTAGACCTATCTGTACAACATTTTGTCATGACTTAGTAGCTATCGTAAAAATCACTGTCGCCAATTTGTATGTAAATACTTATATTTTTAAGGAAGCTGGCATTAAAAGCTTTTTCGGGAGAATGATTTGTATGGGAGCTACGTTCTAAAATAAAAAGATTCCAATACAATTTGATGAGCTGATTTTGATTGCAATAAAATTAGTTTGGTTTGGACTAAATTTAATCTTGCCGATGTAATAAGAAAAAAAAAATTAAAATGAAAATAAAAATTGTATGCGTTTTCCCGTAAAGCACTAAATTGTAAAATATGAAAACATATATTAGTGCCATTATTTGGCTTTATTTATAAACCTTTTATCGTCAATAAGTGGTGGATTTTTCTTTTAATAAAAATAAATAAAACCAAATAATACTCAAATAATATGCTTATGTAGGTTAAATAAATGTGAAAAAATGCGATATTTTTATTTTTTTTTCAATTTTAGTTACACAATAACAGATGTTGTTAAATTTAGTTTTTACACATTTTAATTATGTATCATCATAACTACTAGAGTCTTCCGAAGACCAAATTTCGCACAACGAGGAACTTAACTCGTCCTGCTCAACTACCCCATTTTATTTTTTTCTTAATAATAAACTAATTTATTAATAGATACTTATGCCCAATTTCACCAATTTATTTAAATATCAATTAATATTAAAATAAATTTTTTCATATAATTTTTTTTTTTTACATGAAAAACAAATTTTAAACATAAATTGATATATAAATATTGTTGGTGAAATAGGCCCTAAGTTTAAAAAAAAAGAAATATTTGTAATTTTTTACAATTTTTGTTTGTTTATAAACTTAAACAATTATTGGGATTGATCTACCACAAAAATAGGTGTGCATATAACGTATTACTTTATCCTGCTGAAAATTACATAATTGTAGCGCACTCTGATTAAGGGGTATGGTGCACAATTTGACTTTAATATTTTCTCAGTATTTCTTTTTTAAATATTTTTTCATATAGCTTGTAACTTTACTTAAACATTTTAGCTCTATAATAAAAAAACTTTAAAAAAATTTGTGAAATTAGACCTATTTAAAGTGCATTTTTTGTTAAGTTGCGGTCAAAAACCGGCACTAATCTTTTTACGGTCCTTTTAAGAACACTATTTGCTAAGAAAAAACGAAATAAAAAAATGTCTGATTTTATATGATTTTTTTTAAAGTTCAAAAAAAGTTTTGTAATTTTTGGATTTTTTTGAAAAAAATATATTTTTTTTTTGAGCGATAAAAACTAACTTAAGTTAATATTTTTAATAAAAACTGTATTATTGCCAAATTTTGAACATACCAAGGATCACAAAAAAAATAACATTAAACTCTTTTTTAAAAAAATGAATTTTTGAGAGTTATTTTCTTGAAGCAATTCAATTCATTTTTTTTTATTCATTAATTCTTTCTTAAATTTGACTGAATTTAGCGACCTCTGGCGGAGTCTAGGAGAGTCACACGAAATCAATTCCAAAAAATTTTTATGAGTTGTGTTGTTATCTATCGATCAATATATCTTTTATCACATTTTGAGACTAAAATTTTTTTTGATTTTTGTCTATGGGACAAAGCACCGTGCGACGTCCCTGTGCTCAAAACTAGATATTGAAATCATTGTGCCGGAACAGGAAACATAAGTCATTTGCTAGAACCAGCGTTTAAAAATGCTTGACTATTTTTAATGCTTTTATGTTTGCTTAACTCAATCTAAGAAAAAGAACTCAGCAAAAGGGAAAAAGTGAAAGAAGAAGAAGTCAGCAAAGCAAGCACTTTATTGCTGTTGTTGTAAGTAATAAGTTTTTGTGTATTTGTTTTTTGCTGTTGCTTGGTGGTAAAAATAAAAAGTAAGCGAAATTAATATTAATGAATAATTTTCTAATAGTCCTACTAATAATATTATATTTAAATGTAAAAGTTTGTATGTTTGGATATTTGGATGTTTGTTATTTTTTGACTTAATCACGCGAAACCCGCTTAAATTATTTGAATGAAATTTGGTAAAATGATAGCATAAGGTCCAGATTAAAATTCAAGAAATTTGTACTCTGGTACTTTTTCTCTTTTTGATAAATGTAGCATTGCAAAATTGCATTTCAAATAGGATGCATTTTAAGGGACAAAATTGGTACTTTTTAAGGGCGTACATTAATATACCGTTAAAGCGTACATTAATATACCGTGTACCATTTTGGAGCCTAAAATCAAGAAAAGCTGTTACACTTTTACCTTTCGTACTTTTTCTTTATTCGAAAAATTTGGTATAGAGATATCGTATGGCTCGGATTAAAATATAGGGTTCGTTTTATGATGTTAAATGATAAAAAATGCTACGTTTTTACTTTTTCTCTTTTTGATAAATTTGCTAAAGAGATTGCTTTTGATTTGGTCAGTTTAATGTCGGTTTCTCAAAAATAATCATTCATATAATGCTGTTTGTTGAAATATTTTACCATAAAATTAATATAGTTTATCATAAAATTAACAAACTATTTCTGAAATTTTTTTTTGGATAAACCTTTTTCTTGCTCTAATTTTTACGTGAACGTAGCCACGGGTAAAAGCTAGTATGAAATATATGTATGTAACGTAATTAGATATTTTATGAAATTAATACACGTATTTTCTCAATAACTATAACTTTTGGTGCCGTTGCAAGCAGTTTTAACACAGGCTGAAACCGAAGTCTCTGTGCTCAAAATAATAGACTTCATTTCTTGTGCTAGAAAAGAAGACCTAAGTCACTTTGACCAATGCTTTGAATTAAAAGGTAATTATTAATTACCTAAAAATAAATATTTTTATTTAGAAAAGTTTAAATATTTTATTACCTAATAAAAAATTGAGCTTCAAACGAAACAGGTTTGTAAGGTAGAAATGTAAGAGTTTTGCTTACCATCTCGCTTGAATTTAATACGGTGAGTTCCCACTTTTAAGCACTACATTTTTGTACATTTTCAGCGCATATAAAAACCGGTGAACGTAGCTATCAGCTTTACCTTACGAACCTGCTTCGTAGTAGTTTGGTCGTGGCACTTGAAATGTTTTTTTTTACTTTTATAAAACTTGTTAAGAGTTCCTTCACTTACTTTACTGCATCTCTGTATTTATTTATTAATCTTTTTGATTTCCAATACAACAAGATACAAATCTTATAATTATAGTATTGGATTTTTGTATTGTAATTACATTATTGATTAAAAATTATATACCTATATTTTTATGAAGAAAAGAAAAAGAAAAAAATTCTAGAAATAAACAAATAAGTTTAAATTAGTTAAATACAAACACAATAAGAAGGATACAGTATTAATTTGGGGTAAAAAATTTATATAATTCTTTCTCAAAAAGCAAGGCGTTGCTAATAGATTTATTGGTCGGTGGTAGCGAGTTCCAAAGGCGGATTGAATTGATGTAAAAATGACGCTCAGAAACCTGACTTCTATATCTAGTATGAATTATATCATATGATCTTCTTGAACGCGTAAAGGATATTCTGTCAAAAAGATACACTGGTTCATGTTTGAAAATTATTTTGTGTAATAGCATTAGGGTTTTAATTTTTAACACATGTCTCAGAGAAACGCCATTAATATTATTTTTAAATTGGAAAATATGATCATACTTTCTTAGGTTAAAATGTATCTCAATACAGCATTAAAAGTTTTCTCAAGTTTTCCCAGGCTTGTTGAGTCACAACTTGCAAACAGTTCGCATCCATAGAGTAAAATTGGCATGCTATACGTTTTTGCAAGTAACATTCGAATATTAAACGGTGTGATGTGTTGGGTGTTCCATAGCGTTCGCAGCATTGAATATGTTTTCCCAGCAGCAGCAGTTACATGATTAGACCATGTGAGTGCATTGTTAAAAATAATGCCAAGATTTTTAGCTTTTTGTACAATTTCAATTCGTTGGTTGTTCAGCATTATCATAGGTTCAAGCGACAGTTTCAGTGTTTTTTTCATTATTATCAAGCATTGGGACTTCGTGGGGTTTATACACAAGCCATTTGCATTTGCCCATGTGTGAACACGTTTTAAATCAAGATTTATTTTCTCAACACAATCATCTATATTTATCAAGGGACTACTAATATAGAGTTGTACATCATCAGCATATAGGTGAACATTACAGTGTAACAATTTTTTATCTAAATCATTTATATATATTGAGAATAGTAGTGGCCCAAGTATCGATCCCTGTGGCACTCCCCTAAGAACAGGTAACGATTTTGATGTTATATTGTTTGCAATAACAGATTGACTACGGCCAGATAGATACAATGCAACCAGACGGATGGATGAAGGTGAGAAATTAAACAAAGAAATTGATGATCGACCGTATCGAACGCTTTGGAATGGTCCAATAAAATAATAAGGAATGATATGTCACCAACATCAATGCTTTCTCGTATACCTTCGGATACATTAATTAAAGCTGTTGTACAACTGTGTTTTGCTCGAAATCCAGATTGTCTATCTGTCAGCAAGTTATTGTCGTTGGTGTATTTATTTATTTGTTCATGAAGTTGACGCTCAAAAACTTTTAATAAGTACGGTAGAATAGCGATAGGACGATATTCATTGTTCGATTTTGGAGTAGGTATGATCTTGGCATGTTTCCAATTTCGCGGATAATCGCTTTTTGTAATTATATTATTGAAAATATATGTGATATATGGCAGCGTTTGGGGAATAATAGTTTTTAAGAATTAAGGATTTATATCATCAAAGCCGACTGCATTCAATTTTATGTATTTACAGCTCGCTTGTACTTCAATTTCGCTTACACAGTGAAAGAAGAATATCTCATTTTGCTGACTTGATAATTAAATATTTTTGTATAATATAATTGTATGTCTTATTGCGTAGCGCATAATTGTGCGCTTATTTTTCTAAATGTATCATTAATGCTTCGCAAAATGATAAACATTTTTATTGGGTAATTTATAAAGAATTACAAATACAATTACATATTATTATCTAACTTAATTATCGAGCAATCGTAATAGTATGTTTACATTTGGCTTCTTAAACGCGTTTAAGCAGTTCGAGCTTAATAAAGCTCTAATCACTTCAAAATCGAGATGATTACCCATACATTGAAGTAATTTGTTAATCACTTCAAATTGACATGATTACAACTAAATCACTTCATAAATCACATAGAATCCACTGAACATACCTCAATTGTAGAATCGCCAACATGATCGTGTACAACCGGCCAAGATTTCTGCTTAATGTTTTTATTTGTTTTCTTAAATAATTCATAAATTTTCACAATTTCATCATTAAAATGATTAAAATAATCTTCTAATAACTTTATAAAAGTGTTTTTATCCATTTTTAATACTTTAAAGAAATATGAATTTGTTTGTTTTTTTTTTTTGTGTGTTTGTTGTGTGTTTTTTTTCTTAAGCATCTGTCATCTTAATCATCTCAAATGTAATGTGAACGGCTTTGACTAGCTAAATCAACATTTTGCTTAAACGCGTTTAAAATCCTAAGTGTGAACTTAGCATAACATCGACCTACCGTGGCAAAGACGTTTTAATTATAGCACTGGTCTGCAAAAAAGTTTTGTCTAACTGATTCTCATCTGAAATGACCTTCCGATTCCGAATATGACCTCCGTTTCCTCTTATTATCAATCACTTTTGGGGAACTCGTTCCCCTTTTTATTAATATGTAATTGATAGTATTTTATTTTATAAAAAACTACTTTTTTTAATTTTTCAAAAATGCTGTTTTGACTTTCAACATATTTCTGCTCCAAGATTTTCTTTTCACCATCAATTGGTGCATGCTTTACTCTAGTACCCTAAGGTTTCCCGTAATACAGACCTGCAATATTCTTTCAACAGTCCACTTTCCGGAAAATCTTTTCTAAAACTTAACGAAGTCAAGAATTTCCATCATTGCCCTGCAATTCATCTCAGAAAACCTGCAGCAAAAAATTTCAACCGTTTTAGAACAAAGAATTCTCGCCCAAAACACAGAGATGTTGACTTTGCGATCGCGAGCGGTGCACGGAAGAATGAAAATGCGCTATGGGGAAATGAAAAACGGAGTTCTTACTTAAATTCAGGAACTAATTTTACATAAGCTTCAGCTAAAACGGTCTGAGTGCCAATTTAGTAATTGTTTAATAAAAAATTTTTTGTTTTGTTTTTAAATTTAAACCAATTCTTTCTAAAATGTATACAAAAGGTAACGTTAATCTGGTAGGCAGTAGGGTGTTCAATTAATCGGGTTTTATTTTTGTTCGATTAAACGATTAATCGATATTTGGCATTTTTAACTTATTCGATTAAGAGAATAAAATTTTATAAATAATCGATTAATCGAATAATTATAAATCCAGAAATTTTATAAATAACGATTTTTTTGCGATAATTTTAGAAAAAAATTAGTGCTTGAGTAAATAAACATTATTGTTTCAATAAAACTTGTCAATGTAGCTCCATATTGTTGCTTCGCTTTCAGATTTTAAAAGAGCTAATCTATCTTTGGATTTTTTGAAACTTTTCAAGGACATTCCATCCTCTGCTATGCTTCTGCATATAATTTCCTCTAGAGTATATAGCTTAATATTGCCATATATATTTTCTAATTTTGTTGTTGCTTTCTACAGAAATCATGTACCGTTTTAAAATTTTCAACGCCACAAGCTATGCAGCGTTTGATATTTTAAAAGGCGATGTGAATTTCTGTAAAAAGCAAAAAATAACAAAATATTTATGACTTTTTTTGGCTTTCACTGTAACTCTTGGCGTTTCGTTGCGTTTTATATAATTAGGGCCTAAATTACTCACTAAACATCACTGTTTTTCTTTTTAATTCCAAAGGACACATACTTTTTGTTTGTTTATTTGACTTAAAACTTAAAAAAAATTATACATTTAACAGAAATACTATATATTATTATCATTCGATTAATCGGTATAAATTCTTCGATTAATCCTTTAATCGAAATTTGCAATTTTAAATTATTCGAACAATTAATCGTCTAAAATTGTTCGTTTAATCGAACAATAATTAGTCGATTGAACACCCTAGTAGGCATATTACCCCTTGCAAATTAATGATGGCCATAGTGTTGTTCTATTTTTGTGGTAAATAATCCTTTTGAGGAATGCACACATAAAAAATATTTTAAATTCCTTTTGATGTTCTTCACCGATGCTGACGCTAATGTTGAGTTAACTAAGGAATGAAGTAAAAAAATCCTGCAAAAAGATGTGCTCATTTAATTGATTATTTGAAAATAACGGAGTGGTCTTTACATTCATGCACGTAATTAACGCAATTATCTGGTAAAATTAACGTAAATATGTTGTAGGAGTGTGGAATGAAGTATGCCCAATGAAATGTGTGTTCCCTATTGAAGTATGCTGGGCATAATAACCACCAAATCAGCTTTAAATAGAATGATTATAGAGAAAAGGTAAGCCTTAAAGGACTGAGCGATTCTTCTCAAGCCGCTTGTCTTTGCCAACGCTGATAAAGTTACTGCACACATTCAGACAACCTGATGATGGAATAGTTAAAATGTTTTGGCATTTATTCAAGTGTAAAATGTTGTCCTGCAGCTATTTATGCGTAAATATTGTGTTGTATCGAACAGGATATTGTTATTAGGGTTCAAAGGAGTATGTGAGTGTGTACGAGAAGGTGGGTGGGGACAGTAAATGATGTTCATATTAAGAATTTTACACCTACTTGGTTAATGATTTCATTATTATTTGATAAGGTGCGCGTTTTATTATTATTATGTAGGAATAAATAAATGAGTTGGGTTGGGTTGGATGGATGAGTGGATGGGAAAAGTGAGTGACCGATGTGTGTAAGAAGTTTATAATGATGGTCATTTGGTCAACGTTTGTATGTAACGGTGGCTAAATGTTTTACTGATGATGGATGCGTGCTGTCCGTGCGTGTGACTATTCCAATAATGTGTGGCAAAGTTATTTTGTTCTACTCGGCTGCTGTGGACGAGTTAATATGCTGTGTTAAAGGTGTTGTTAAGGAATTTGACTTTAACACACTCTCGCACCTGCTGCAGAGGTATTTATATGATAATGAGCTTAATTTCCCCTATTTTTATATTGGTGCTTTGTTGTTCGAATTATTTTATTTGCCAGCCTTGAATACTTAATAAAAACTGTTTTGGTTTCTATTTTTAATATCTTGTTTTATGATTAAATAAGCATCATTATAAAATCTCTATTTATAAACGATTAAACATTAACCCCCGTATTTATAAACGATTATTAAATTGAACAAACGTTTACTAAGCCAAATTTTCATACAAAATTTGTTTTTTAAACCTTTATTAAATTCAAAAATTTTTTATAAATACAGGCATAACAAAATATTTTTGAGTTCAGTAAGTAAATAATTTTTCCGAGCTCTAATATAAAGCAACACTACTGAAATAAATTCTTATTAATAAACATTTTGTATAAATGTTGGTATCGTAATAAAATTTGGTATTATAATAAGTGTCGTAGTCAAAAACTAGTCGTTTTTTGAAATTGGTTTTATGATTGTTGCAAATATAGTTTTTCTTTTCCCGGACTTTTTCATTTCTCGGAAAAGCGGGGTTAATTTTTCAATTTCCCGGTAATTCCCGCTTAATAAAAAACGGTACAAACTATAATTTAATTTATTTGAACAAAAAAACAAGTAAGAAAGTTTAGTCGGTCAAGCCCGACCATATGATACCTTACACCACAGTATTTAAAAACACATCATGCTTATGTGTCCATATAAATATGGATTTATCTATGTTTATAAACTTCATAAAATCGGTTGGAAAGTTTGTGAGAGGCAGTAATTGCCCCACCTCCCCTTGTGGTCCTATTTTTGAAAAACTTTATAGCTTATGTGTCCATATAGATATTAATCTATTTATGTTTTAAATTTCATTAAAATCGGTTTGATAGTTTCTGAGAGGAAGAAATTTCCCCCTATCTTCCCTCGTGGTCCTACGATTCGGCCCATTTTCAAAAGGCTTGGTCCTTGTGCCAATTATAACCTATATCCTAAATTTTATCAAATTATCACCAAAATTGCGACCTGTACTTTGCGCACAAGGTTACATGGACAGCCAGCCAGCCAGCCGGACGGACATCGCTATTTCGACTCAGAAAGTGATTCTGAGTCGATCGGTATACTTTAAGGTGGGTCTAGGACCAATATTTTAAGGCGTTACACACATCAGCACAAATGCATAATACCCTCTCCACTATTGTGGTGTGGGTATAACAAAGAAACAGTTCATGAGATCAATTAAATGATTAATGCACTAGCATCTAACCCGCTATTTCCTTAGCGTCTTCGTTTCTCTTGCGGATATATGTGCTTACATGTCAAGGTTATGTTTCTAGGTTTTAGCAAAAAAGTACTAAGATTTTTCATTGTATACGTTCATTTTTTCAATTCAATTCAGTTCAATTTATTTAATATTTAATATTTTACATCTCAAATTTAATATAATTAGTTGTGAAGAGTTTAAGATTAGTTTCTTTTTCTCCTTAATTATAATATATTTCGATAGTTACTATATACACATATATTGACAAAATTATATTGGAGGTAAAAATTTAGCAAAAACCTATTTAAGCCTCTACTGAGTTTAGTACGCCTTCCGACTTAGTTTCATATGGCCCGAAAAAATGTTTTGCAATTTTTTGATTTACGGTCCATAATTAGATCCCATATTTAGCAGCCATCTGAAATTCAATGTAAACGCTAAAACTAATAACACCGCTGTATTAAAATATATGTTTTTTAATACTAGATATCACTCTGGTACGATTGGTTATTAACTTACGATAGCTCCAATATAAATTCCCCTCCTGAAAATCATTTAAGTTCGGCTTAAACTGTTACGAATCATGATATTTTACTCAAGATTGTCGGTCAATAATTTAATATAGATCTAAACCGGAACCAATTTTAATGCTGATGTCTGTTTTTATAAAGATAAATTAATAATGAATAGATGTCATATAGATCCCACTCCTGAAATATTCGAACTGTCGGTGGAGGGTATCAAAGATTCGGCAGAGCCGAATATACCACTCTAACTTATTTCTTGTATTTTTATTGAAGTGGGTTATACTTAAAAGCATGCTTAAGTATGGACCAGTACGATCGAAGAATAACATAAAATACGCTTTTAAACGATTTTCTGAAACGGAACTATTGGGAGTTACGGTCTTTTGTCTAGATACTAACATTTTGCAAGAGTTAAGATGGGTCCTAAAATCTAGCTTTTATCAGTTATGTGAAGTCGTTTATTTAAATTTTACTCGAACTAAAATTTGTTACCATTCAAACAATTTTAAGCAAAGATTTTTGTGGATCATTGAAGATATTTTGCAATAGTTTGATATTTTGTAAAGTTTCAAAAGGAATCCCACAATTTTCAGGATTGCCACTACGCCATTATTATAATACTATTGGCTCATATAAACGGTGTTTCAAATTTTTAATTCTACCCAGTAAAAAAAATTTGGGTTTTTTTAAGCACTTAAGAGAAAAAGCGCATTATCGAGCGATTCAATAAGAGAGCTCTTATACAGCAGTAAACGATAAAGAATAAAATAAACAAAAAAGCTGCTATTTTAGTGCTGACAACGAAGAAGGTGTTAAAGCAAAAAAAATAAAAATATATTATGGCTTACGAAAATGATTGAAAAAAGGTATTTAAACTAGTAAAAGCAAAAAATTAATATATATGTTAATATAGTTAGCCCTTAAAAAAGCGCTTTAGGAGTGCTTTGTTGGCATGTTGAAAGAAGCGCCTATTGTCAGCAGAAAAAAGTCCTCCAAATCGGGAACACCCGATACAAAAATCCGGCATCCCATCAGCAGGTTTGAAGCGATTTGAGGTATGAATTCACACATAAAACCTGCTCCTTTTGGAGCACATCTTTTACTGGGTAGCTTTCATCTTAGAAATGCTGTATAAAGTGAACATTTTTAAAAAAGGAGGTCTGTTTCTGGACCCCCTGGGGCCCACAGTAATTGAAATTTGTGAACATTTTTCGCATGGCAATATTAAACATGATGTATGTAGCCATTCCAAAAAGTAAAAACAATATTTTCAGAGATTTTTTTCCTACAGAGCAGATGATTACAATAAGAAACAGTTGTGCTAGACTTAAGTTATTGATACCAAATAAAAGAAAACACAATTAAATTAAAGACAATTAGAAACATAAAATGCTTTTTAAGGATTGATGTTTAACTATTGACGTCAGCAGTCGTCGATGGCTGCGAGTGTAAGACGGCAAATCCATCTGAAGAGATCGAGTGGTTGCGATCGAAACATGTCATGGTAACCTGCCGGCCGCGGTTCGAGCCCCGGCCACGGTCAAAAATGAAAGATTATCAATAACAATTTTAATTAATTTTGATGTTGTAAAATTCCTTTCTTCATAAAAATAATTTAATGAAAATTAAATTTAATGAAAATTAAATTCAATGAACTTAAGCCTAATAAAAAATTTTAAAAATTTGGATTAAAAACCATAAATAGTTCAACAAAATAACCACAATACTAATTATTGTTGTACAGTGTAATATGTTTAATAATAGATACATATGTTTAATTTTGTCCAAATTAAAGTTAATTTTACCATAGTATGGCTAATTCGGACCATTGTGCGGTTAACTTCAACCATATAACGGTTAATTTGAAACAAAACATGTATAATTTTAACCATAGTGTGGTAACATACACGCATTGGCATTGTTCAAATCCAACCATAGTATGCTGCTCTTAGAATTTTCAATCTTATTTTTTCTGTGTGTACTAGTTAAACTCATTCAAGCAAAATAGTTTAAGAAACTTATGGAAGAATAGATTATATTCCGACTTCAGGCTTTTAGAAATTATGGACCGATTTTTTACCAATTTGAAAACTCTGTATTTCGGAATGAAAAAGTCAATAATTTTGACTCTGGAAGTTATTCCTTTATCTTGGGATTTACTGCCTGTTTATTAAAATAAAAATTGTCGCTTGGGAATTTATATTGAAACAACAATAAAAAACCTCAAATTTGTTTTTGTTTTCAATATAAATTTCTAAACGAAAATTTTTATTTTAGTTTTTAAAACAGGCAGTTAAACCTTTCATATTTTTTAGTTCTTTTGAATTAAACAATACCACCAGAGATTGTCTTGACAAATAAGGCGCTGTAGTATTAACGTGTTTAAAAATTATTTTTTTAAAACTATTTCACCTGTCACTCAAGTTTATTTTACAAAATATTATTGCTATTCCATCAAATCAACTTTAATGGTAAATAAAGTCCCTCCCCTTTTGGATAAAAATGAACTTGCAAAACTATAATTTCAATTTAATGACAAATCGATTAAAAGCTCTAAGACTTTGACAGCAGTACAAGCTCAAGCATCTAAACAAACTCCACTAATTTGCATATAAATTAAAAATAATGTTGCATGAATAGAGATTTAAAAATAAAAACTTGAAATTGATGAAGTAAATAAACATAAACTTTAATTTGTTTATAACGACAAAGGCAAAGCAAAATACGCAAAAAATCTATATATATATATATAAAAATAAGTTGTCCTATGTTCGTGATTTTATAACTCGAGAACCGATTTTCAAACGAGTACATGCGTTCACTGATGGTTTATAAAAAAACCCCGATAGGTGGCGCTGTTGTCGTGATATTTAATTTTTTTATTATTGATGGTAGATAGCGCTGGGGCAAGTTATTTACAAAATTCTCCAGTGTTTCATTTTATTTTTATTTAGAAAATCCCGAGCAGCGCCAGGACCAAACAGCTAGTAAAATATAAAATTAATAAACATTTTGAATTTGATCTACAAGATTGAATTGGAATTTGCTAAAATAAGATTTTAAATTGGGCTGTTACGTTAGTTTCACTTTACAAAACAAATGTTCAATTTGCTTTGTTTCATCTTATTTTATATGAATTAGACAACTAAAAAAAATCTGCCAAAAACTATAATCACTTTAAATTTTTGTCTTAACCACTTCAAAAAGAAAACATCAATTGTTTTGTTTGAATAAAATTTTTAAAATGCAAAATGTCAATAGTTAACATACCAAATATAAT
This sequence comes from Pollenia griseotomentosa, assembly GCA_963931875.1. Lineage (NCBI taxonomy): Eukaryota > Metazoa > Arthropoda > Insecta > Diptera > Polleniidae > Pollenia > Pollenia griseotomentosa. Next base: position 95,998,123 of record OZ007561.1, on the reverse strand, counting down.
TTCATAAATTTTTTTCTCATAAAATACATACAAATATTTTACAATACGCCGTACCATATTATATGTGTAATATGTATTGTTTGTTTTAATATCCTCCAAGCTACAGTGATGAACAAAAGTGTAACATGCAGCTACTAACTAACATAATGAGGGTTTTTCAATAGGAGCCTTCAGAACTTTGACAGCAACCATATTGTTGAAGCTACATCTGTGAATTGGCTGAGGGATATAGTGTTTAAAAAACACAAGCAGATCTTATATTTTCAAAATGACGCTAATTTTTACCGAGAATACATCTTCTGCGATAAGGATGAATGGGTACTTTAACAAACAAAATTTTCAGATTTAGGACGATACTATACCAAATGAGATCCAAGAGCATCTAATGCAGTCCAAAAAAGTGACTGTTTAATGTATATTTTGGGCAGACGTTGAGAGAGACATTGGCCGTTGAGAACGACATCGCCAATAGAGAGCGGTAAAAATCGATGATTATTAACTTCTTTCAGCTTGAATTGGATGATTTCGACACAAACAACATGTGGTTTAATAGGTTTTTGTCCACATCATCCAATTTAATCCGAAAGAAGTTGGTAATCATCGACCTTTAGCGCTCTCCGTTGGTGATTTGGGAAAGGTGATGTGATCTGGCCATTAAGATCGTAAGATTTTACCACTTTAGGCCCGTTTTCTCGTTAAACCGATTGCTAAAGGTAGGATTTTATCTGCCGTATTAAAAGTGCTACATAGCAACAACTTTATTTTGACCTAAGGTAAGCGATAAGTGAAATTAAGGTCTATCCTAACTTTTAGCTTAAAAATAAGTTGTTAAAAGGGAACTCTGGTTACATTTAGCAATCGGTCAGTTGTGAAAACGGGAGTTAACCTTTTTCTTGTGGGGTGTCTAAAGTCGCGAATCAACGCTAAGAATCCACCAACAACAGCAGCTCTCAAAGCCAACATTACCCATGCCATCGGTCAAATTGGTTTATACAGCACCGTGCTGGAAAATTGGACAGTTTGGATGTAATATTTGAAACAATTAAACAATTTCGACGATATCTCACACGTGGTTAGGTTAGGTTCAGTGGCAGCCAACACGAGGACGGCTCACTTGGGTCCTTATAGCGCTACCTGTGTGCTCCCCTTAGTGACCAGACCCAAGCCAGTGTTTACCAGATTATTCTCCAGACATCACAGCAGCCTCGAACCATTCAAAAGAGGTCGACTTTAGTCCTACATCAAATATAGTAACCAAGTACGGCAATTCTGATCTTCCAAACTGTGGCATCCTAATAACAAGAACCTCAATGCATTGGAAGAGAAAGTGAAACATCGTTTCCTCCTTCTCCTCCTCATCATGATAACTTCTTTAGTAGTCATTGTAACCTAGGAACATCCTCATCGCATGGGTGTCTACACTAAGGTAAAAAATGTGCTAAAATCAAGATTTACGTTTAAAATCAAATCATTTTAATCTTAATAGTCTGTTAAATGCGAAAGTTCTTAATTCAAGAACAAAATCTTAATTTTTTTAAGATTATTATCTTGAATAAATTCTCATTTCAAGATCGAATTCAAGATTTTGTTCTTATTAGAAATCTTAAATTAAGAATTAATTCTTAATGAAATTTTTCTTTTAAGATCGTTTTTAAGAACATATTCTTGAAAATAGTTTTATTGGTTATCCGAATTCAAATGTTGAAATAAAACACAGGTTTTTATTTATTTAAATTTTTATTTATTTAAATATTAACATATGTATACTTATGTATTAAAAAAAAAGGAAACCGCAATGATAGTGTAATACTTATAAGAACAAAAATACTTATATTAACTTCGGTCTAACATATGTCTTTCCATTATTAATTGGATTTAATGTAAAGGAGGAATAGTATTATCCGAAATTTCTATTATATCTGTTTCATTAAGTAAAGAACCAATTTCATAAGACTAAAAGTGCATTTACTTGGAATCTCTGGAACTCCATTCTTAGCTCCAGAGGAGCAATCGCTTCTCTTATGACTTCCTTTTTCATATACTGCAAACTTTAATTAGTCACTTTTGAGTCTGAAACAAAGAAATTTAATGCCAAATAACAGGTCGTGAAATAAATCTATGATTTTAACCAATTTTCTTCTTTGCACATATAAATAAGAATGAGAACTTACCCTTGAGATACTTGAAAACATACTCTATTTGAAAGTCTTGAAGAAAGTATTTTAGCAATGCGTTGTCTAAAAAGTCCGATGCAATTTCCTACGGCAAGCTGATTACATCATATTGTCCATTAGCCAGCGATAATAAATCGTCACTCATTGGTATGGTTATAAACTCCATTTCATCCGTGTTCTGATTTTCCATTTTTAATTGCCTTTCACAATAGTTTAATATTTCTTTTTACTTTTTTTTTAAATAAGTCTTCTTCGTTCAGCGTCTTACAATTAATTATACAACAGGCTTTCATTGATGTTTAATTTCGAAAAAAACAAGAACTAAATCTTAACTTTAAAAATATATTCTTAATTTCAAGAAAACGATCTTAAAATTAAAATTACGTTCTTGATTTTAAGAATTCATTCTAAAAGTTTAAAATTTATGCTTAAATTTGAGAATGTCAATCTTACTGACCAAACTTCAAGATTGAAATCTGAAGATTTCTGCAATCTCAATACTAGAATTTTGTTTTTAAATTAAGATCATCATTATTGTCTTAGTGTATACTTTAGTGACCCTTATTTACCAATGTTACCGTCCTAATCTGGCCCGTACCAAATTTAAGTAGCACGTAGATTTTCCCGCGTCATAGCTAGTTTACAAAGTCCTGGCCATCTAGCAGTACTCTCATCCTGCTATCCCTCCTTAGCCCTTCTGTACGAACCACGTCCCCTGGGGGATGTGTAGCGCCTTTAAGGGGTGTAGTTACAGCACCTTGAGGAGACAGACCTCTTCGTTTTACATCCTCTGAGAAAAATTGGTGATGCATACCACGATTGTGGTAACAATCGACTGCTAGGGCTCTTTAAGTTTTCGGATTTCATGAGCCTGGAGTACTCACCAGAGTACCCGCAGTTATCTAGTACGGCGGAAGTAAGTAGCCGGCCTGACTATTGGTTGAGGTCCCCTTTTGCATACTCTCTTTTTTAAAGAGAATGTTTTTCCACGAAAAGACGGCATTCTATGAAGTGAGTATGTTTCTTAGCTAAAGGTCTCTTTGGAGAGTAGTAGTCTTCTTATCAGTGAGTATAGTCGATGCTGCTGGTCTGCCCACAGCTTCATCGTTTTGAATTCGAAAGTCTGGCGAAAAGACTGATCTACTGAATCTGCGTTGGTGTTGTGCTGATGTGTGTTGGGGAAGACTGTAGTAGTCTGTCTTAGTAGAAAGTAGAGTGGAAAACATCGGTCCCACCAACGATAGGGTCGGTTTTGAAATTGAGAAGTCGATGAAAGGTTTCAGGTACCGGAGGTTGGAGTGTGTGGAGTGGTGGTAGAGGGTTGGCTACTCACCACTCTATGTGTTTTAAACATAATGATGCTTATTGGCAAGGAGTGGTTTTCCCAAGAGAATTCAGCAGAAGGGGTACACGTGGTGGCTGTGGTTAAAACCCAAAGCTACGCTGGAAGAAGGTTACTGAATTATGGATGGTTCATCTGCGTGCTGTTGCTATTTTACAGAAGCTGCTGGCTATTCCTTAAACAGCGGAGGCTAGATAGCTCCAGCTCCAAAACAAGTGGTTGAGTGTTTAGTTTTAACCGAAATATACACTTAATTGCGACTGGTGTGTTTGTTAGCCAAGCACACATAGAGGCATTTGATAAGTTCCTTATATTTACACAACATGTGGTTAAGATGCACTACGATTTAAGGCCATTGTAAAACGCTTTTACAGCTGTACAACCCACGTTTGATGAGAGTTCTGCAGGTAGCCATCGAGATGGCGACTAGACCATCAACGAACATGTCGTCTAGGAGGCAGGTATGTTTGGCCAAGCCATCTGCAGTTTTATTTCCCCGGCACCCGGTTACGCAATATCATATAGAAGCATCCGGTATTCCACAGTTAACTTTAATGTCGCGGAGGCACCAGCCAGAGCTGCAATGGCAGTTTTGCTTTTTTTAAATTTAAAGATACGAAGCGCTTAATGAAACCTCCTGTCATATTAACTAATACAGTAAATTCTCACATGACCAGCTACCGAAGGGACCATTAAAATCTGTCCGTACACGGGGATGTGCTTTCAAAATAATTCAACGCTTTTCTTATTGAACGCTCCTGTGACCAGGTCCGTTGAGAAGAAATGTCCGATTAAAGAAAGTGTGCGTTAAGAGAGATTACACTGTACTTGTTAACTGTCTGCTTCAGAAAAAATCCTAATCGTAGTTTTGACTTTAGTATATAACTTTAGAAAATATTCATAAAATAAGATAAAAGAGATTTTTTGAATTGGATATTTCAAAATTTTTCATACAATACGAAAACAGTATTGTAGCTTTGCATTATTTTAAGAGTATTTATGTATCTTAATTGCAATGAGCCCATTACTTTTCTTCCTCACTGTAAATAGTTTCAGCATTTTGAAAATATTCTTACGTAAAATGATCGAATGAAAGAAGTGTGTCCTAAAAGGGAATCTATTTTGGTATGTTAAAATATTCTTTATATTTTCTCATTCTAAATTTAGCAGCCACCACTTCTTTAAATTCCCCTTTCCCTTTACAACATATCACAAGTCATTCATTCAGTTTATATGTTGAGATGTGATGCGACATTCTTTGTTATTTCGGTATGAGACCCAAAAAAAGAAGAAAGACTTTTTTTTTATTTTGAACTATAGAAAATGTTGAAACCACAAAATGTTTAAATGTTTTTGCTACTGTTCGTTCGTGCAGCAAGCACAAGCTTCTGATGACACATGTTGTTCGAAACGAACTAACACACATTCTCTTGCACAAATGACTTGTCATGAATGCCTCTGCCTGTGTATTATTTCCATCGAAATTTTGCTTTATTTTATTTCAGCAAAAGTAAAAGAGACCAATAATAATTTTAACAATATTTTACTCGTATGTAAAAGTACTTTTTTTTACATATTTTTACCCCACTTGCGTTTAACTATTATAATTTCAGCACGTTTGCATTCTTTGTTCATAATTTTCTTGTGTGTGTAGTAGAGTCTAGAGCAAACAGTAGCTGCGGTAGCAAGAGAAAAGATCAAAGTTGCTATTTTGTGGTTGGAATATTTAACTGAAATATTATATGAAAATATTAGTTTTGATAGTTTTTTCTTTACAATTTTGGTATTTTAACTGGCTTTTCTTTTTTTGTGGGGGGTGTGGACATAAATAGTTTTTGTAGTTTGCTTTGTGGACTGAGAGGTATTGAGAAGGAAATTTGTCATTGCATTTGTTTGTAATAAAAGAAAAGTAAATTGGTAGTTTACAAAATTTAGGTTTAAGTCGAATTACAACTTATAAACGCTGTGTACACTGAGAGAATTATGCTTCATAAATCTAATGAAGCAATTTCATTATTTTTTTTTCTTTAATCCAATGAAAAATTACGGGAATGAAATTTTACAAACATAATGAAGCAATTTCATTAACACTACGAAATTGAGTTTCGAAACTTCGTTACAATTTTTCATTAAATTAATGACAACTGAATATCTCTTTCATAAGAAAAATTCAACTATTTGTTATACATTATTTAAATAGGTTTTTTAAGATTAAAATGAACTATTAAATAATGTACAAATATTTTTCAGTTAATGAAAAAAAGTGTAACTTCATATTTTTGATGAAAAATGTCACTAAATCAATGAAAACAAGATAAAGTTCTCTAACTTCAAAATACTTTTAACTAGAAAATATTTTCTTCATTTAACTGCTGTAAAAACGTTTTTTTAATTCCATTTTAAGCGATAAACATGAAAATATATTAAAAAAATTGTAAATTTCAATGTTTCATAACATCAATGAAAATATTCATAACGATAACGAAACACCGAATTTAGCTACATGTAAGCAATAATTCAAAAACAAACAACGAAAAAGAAAAAACAAGAGCAAACAATTCTCACAATCTTTTTGCCTTAATTGTTAATTTAAATACACAAAATTTACGTAGTAGTAAAAGCCAGCAAAATGGAATGAAGCAAGATATAGGTCGTCCCGGACTGGAAAATGAATAAAATACAATTTACTTAAAGATAAGCAAGTAGAACATAACATGATGTAACAGAAATATATGTACATATAAACGAAATAAAATTAATATAACTTTATGATTTGAAACAGGAATAAAAATAAATAAAACTCCCAACAACTCAAAACGCACATTAAAAAAATGTCTGAAATAAATAAATAGAAATATATAACCATAACAATCATTAAACTAATAAAAGACTGTCATAATAATTACCAAATTTAATCAGTAATTTAATGAATTTATGTCATTGAACAAATTAAAATTTTTTATCGATTTTATGAAACATGGTTGCTTAGGCCAGATCGTCAGGAAACTTCATCTAAAGATTTTAGAAAAACTAAAGATATTATACAAATAAAACTGTTTAGCGAATAAGAATTATAAGCCCCAGTTTTACTTGTAACAATATCAAAGCTTAAACAAAAACAACAACAATATACAGTGAGTTTATCTTTTCTTACTGTCCCGACTACAATTGGTTGATTTTTTGTCAACTCTAAATGTAGTTGTAAGTGGGTAAAGATAAAACAAAAATACAATCAAATTACTTTATTTATTTTTGCCAGTTCAGTTTTATTTACACTGCCACTTGCATATTAGTTATCAAAGTTTTTCTTAGGATTCAAAAATTAATTAACAAGGTTTCGTTTAAATGTGCTAAAATTTACAATAAAAAATTATAAAAAAAAAAATTTTTAAATTTTTACTTATACACATATTGGTTATATCAAGTTTTATTTAAAGAGGTATTAATAAAGATTTAAAATATGTTAAGGTCCATAACTGCAAAACTAGATCCTCAGGCGCAATAAAAACTAGATACAAAATTTTATTTTTCAAAGCAGTTTTAGTGCTGTATATGTATAAATAAAGTTATTTTACTTTTTTTACAAACGCGCCGATATCGTTATGTATTGGCGTTTTTAAACAAGAATGTTAGCAACATGTTTTGGACCAAGACTGTGAGCAAAATCAAAACAAATAATAATTTACATACATACATATGTATGTACGAGTACACACATACACTTCAACACCATATGACACGTTTACGTATTTTTAGTAAAAACCAACATTTCAAGTCGACCGCAACGTTAACGTATCCGCAACATTTACGTAAGAGTAACGAGGCCTTTACTCCTTCTAATAGAAGCGAGTGTGGAAGGTGTATCTTATCTTTTCTATCATAGAGCCGAGGCCTTCTATGAGGCTTTCTTTAACAGTAAGATAAGAATACTGTTGAATAAAAATACATTTTAAGAAGGTCTTCTGAGTTTTCTCTCTGAGATGTTAAAATGTGATAGTACGAATGCAATGTGTTATGAAAATGACAAAATGACTTCATCATTTTTTTAAATTTGCCTAAACAATAATACTTTGTATTGATTATGGTTGCATTTTAACAAAAGCATGTTCATGTGTCATGGTGTGAATATAAACTGTAATGTTAAATTAGACTTTTTGATAGTCGTAACAAATCTTATTAGATTTCTATCTCACACAGTATTATGGAAAGTGTGATAGTGAGAACTTGCCTTGAGCAAGGTGGCCTCAATAGTGACCTAAAAACAACAATATAACAACAACATGCAAAGCAATAACAGTCAGCTGTTTTTTTAGACAACCTTGTAAATAAATATACTTTTTTATATATTTTTTTTCTTGTATTTAGTAGTGCTAGCATATTTAAAAGAATCAGACTGTATTTAAATGCGATTTAAGTTTAATTGAAATTTGACAAAATATAGATTTAAATACTATCCTTAAAATTGGATCATACATCATACTATAAATCTTAACTTCATAATCACAAGGAATTTTGCTTATTTACATTGAATTATTTAGTTGTGCCTGTGCAAGTTAAAGTAAAATTAATTCAAAAGAATATCATAGCTTTGCAAGTTCTTTATTAAAAATTTCTTTTGTGACATTAAAATCGGTAACACCAACGGGCTTTACCGGCACAGCTTCGACGTATGATTTGATTGCTTCTGCACGCAAAGAAAAAACATGGTTGTGGTAAACATATTCTAAGAGCAACATACTATGATAAGAATTATGATTGTAGTCACCATATTAAGATTATTATTGCAAAATATTATGACTCAATATACTCGTTATATATCATCATAATATTTTTCCCTTAATCATATTATTATTCTGTTAATCATACTAAGTTAAGAAGTAATCAAATTATTGTCATGTTAATCATAATAAGCTAAGAAATTAATCATATTATTGTCATGTTAATCATAATAAGCTAAGAAGTAATCATATTATCATCATGTTAATCATAATAAATTTAGAAGCAATCATATTATGATACAGCACCTTTCATAGCTGTCATAAAAATACAAAATAAATTTAAATATTTTTGAATCGATTTTTTATTTTGTGTCTTTTTACAATTTTTCTTAATGTTAATCAAATAGCGGAGTTCAATATAAGGCTTGCAAAAGAGCAAATGAAAAATCTGTGGCTTTCATGGGCAACCGCGTGTGTAAATTTTTTTGATTTTAAGATGTTGATGCCATATTGCTTAATTTTGAACGCTCTTTATATTTTTTTGAAAAAAGATGGATCAATTCCGTTTTGTAACGTAATGACAAAGTTTAAAATGTGCAATACCTAGCCCATAGTTTGATCTAGAATGGGTTTTCGGCTTTCCTGAACAATTTGTTTTAAGACATACATGGTTGCCCATGAAAACCACAGAAATATCGTAGCACTTTTATAAAATATAACGAAATCTCTGTGTGTTTTGTTGTTGGATTTTACAAAAAACTATGATATTTTGCATTTGCACTATTACATCACTAATACTTGAATGAACTCCGCTAATATTTTAATTTTTTAATTTCTTTAAACTTGTTTTTTTTATGGAATTTTATCTTTTAATTGTTTAACCGCTCACAAATAAAAAAAACGACACAACTTCTTCAAAATTATTTTACAAATGGCGCTAACATAATATGATTAGAGTAAAAATAGTTTGATTGCATCTTTAACATAATATGATAAATGTATAGAAAGTTATCATGTTATGGCTATTAAATATCATGATATGGTTGTGAGAAATATAATATGTTTAGAAAGTTATCATAATTAAGTTGTTAGAAAAATAATTATTTTTCGGTCAACAATACTCAAATTCATAATTGCGATAAACATTGATATGTTTACAGTAACTATAATATTGTTGATATTAAATAAAAATAACAATTATTTGTGTACGACAACAATATATTGTAACATTAAACATAGTGTTGTTGCCGTAACCATGCATAACCATATTTGTTCTTTGCGTGTGTGTACGTTTTTTTTTTTTTTGGTTTTGTGCTGCAGCCTTTTTCCGTACTTACTTTTTTTGTTCTATCGATTACTTTTTAAATATTTTTTAACTCAGTAACACAATTATTTGGTGGCCCCATATAGTTAAGCTCGTTTTCAGTATCCCTACAAAAATCCCACTTACAGTTTTTTATAAACTTCCTTTTGGTTGCAAGGAAATTTTTTTCGGGAAAAAGTGAGAAATTTCATGCGGAATTTTTATTTGTAAGAGAAGGAATGGGGACAGAGAAACATTTCCGGCGAAAGTTTTATTCGTGATTGGACTGAATATAATTTTTGTTTTGCGGTTACATGATTGACCTTGTTGCCTGTAGTTTGCCTGTAAATATTTTGGTGTAGGGTACCATATTGTCCGTTAAACTATACACCTTTAGTTGTTTTTTTGTGAAATTGTCTCTTATTCTAAAAATGACCCGCATTCCAAATAAAACATACTATCACCAAAAATAGAAATTCGTCTTTAAAATAAAAACCGGATTAAAACACATTTAAGATTCTCTTAAGGCTAGTTTACACGGTAATACATTGTATTACGACATGATGTTTATTGAGAAAAATCATATCATGTAAAAGCAAAATGTATTGAGTAAGAGAGAATACGAATACAAAATCTGACAAGCGGTCGGTAAATGGTTTTTTTCTAAACCATTTTAGAAACTTATGTTGTCTCATCACACCAGAGGTGTATTTTAAAAGAGTATATTGAAGGTGGTAGCATTTTTATACAATTACAAAAACAACTCAGGAAATGTTCATGTTGTTTTTGTAAAAATTGTAAACTGCAACCATCTGCTTTTTTGTTATTATTTTTGATTTTACTTATACCATCCGTGTAAACATGAACTACACTTACAACTTATTTTTATTTTTTTCTTTTAAGCACGGGGAGAATTTTATATTATTTTGATTCTACAAAGTCGTAATACATTGTATTACCGTGTAAACTAGCCTTTAACAATTAATTTCTGTCCATTTAGATAAAATTTCCCTCATCTTCAAGCTCTTTAATTAAACTTTTATATTTTCTCACATTTGTTTTATAAATTAACGCTTTAATATATTTTTAATTTCTTAATATTGTAGTTTTGATTTTAATTTCGACTTTAATTCCATTCTAATTTAAGATTTCGGTTCGAAATAAATAAATGATTCTGTAGGTTGTGATTAATCCATCAGAGATCATTAATTATTATTGTGTCTCTATAATTTGGATTCTTATTTCTATTATTGGCAATGGCGCCACCTCTTTTTACTATTTTCCTTTTCTTATTCCGCATTCTAAATTCACTTTGTATTTGTTCAATTTCACGGTGTGAATTAAATTTGTTTTTTTTTTTTTAAATTTTTGTTTCTGGTCAGTTCAATTCCTTAAACATTTTTAATTTTTGTAAACTCATCATCGTTTACAAATATCGTTTTGCTACTCATGTGGATTTAATTTTAAATTTTTTTGTTGTTTTATAAGAAGTTTCTTTTGTTATTTATTCTCTAATTTAATATTAATTTAGTTTAAATCATGCGATAATGAATGTTGTTTAAATTGGGGATTTTTATAATTATGTTTAATATTTGCAATTCTGAGTGATTATTTAAAAATACTGGCACAAAACAAATTTATTAAAAAAATTACCCATTGTGTAGTAATGAACTTTTCTCATCATTCTGGCAGCAAATGAATACCGCGCCAAAATTTCTGCTCGTTTTTTGGGGCCAAAAACAAATGAAAACAATATTGGAGATCCTGTTAGATATTAAGGCGTTTTTTAAAAAGAGCAATTTGGAATAATCAAAACAAATCGTAGATGGGACCAAATGACGTTGTTCGAAATTTCAATTTTAATTTTTTTGTGATTTTGATCGATATCGGATACCTGGGGCCTAATTCTCGCATTCGTGATCGAGTACTTTCTCGATTCGAAAGCAATTTTATATCAGTCAATACTGAACGATTTGAAATTATTTTTTCAGTATTGTGAAACTCAAATGAATGCTTTACAATAACGAAAAAATAATTCCAATTCGTTCAGTATTGACTGAAATAATTAGATATTAAATTGCTTTCGAATCGAGAAAGAACTCGATCACGACTGCCAGAATCTGGCCCCTGGACTATATGGCGGGTATAGCATAATTTCACAACCAAGGATTTTTTAAAAGTTTTTAACTGGTTTTGGTGACCGAGCGTTGTCATGATGGTTGCATATTGTGGTCACTTTTCGGCCAATGCTCGCTTTCAATGAATCAAATATTTTTGAAACGGAACTTTGCGATCGTTTGGCCTAATTTCAGAATCTCGTGTAAGGTGGAATTCTTATGGTCCCACAAAATACAAAGAATTACTGTTTCGCTATGGATATTCGGCTTTGGCGTTGATTTGGCTGTTTAGCTTGGCTTCACATTAAATATCCAAAAAAAACTTTAAACAAAGAATTTTTAATAATAATTAGGAATTTGCAACCGAATTGTGCTTCAAGTAAGAAAAAGAAAAAAATTAATCGCGCAGGAAACAAAAAAAATATCGACCAAGTTTGCTTAAGGAGAGAGATGATTGAGCTACGGGGTACAACTAGTGCTGGGATACTATCGATATTTATCGATAGTTCAGATTTCATTATCGATACTATCGATATTACCATCGACTGAATGTTTACACTTAAGCTTTAAATTGTTTTTTATTAGGCTACAGCTCGTTGTTTTTATCACTTTATTGAACATATGAGACGTATGTTTGTACGCACGTTATATTATATATATATATATATATATATATATGCTAATAAGCACCTTTCTAAAGGAAGGCAGGGACTATAAGATATTTTAAATGCAACTTTAGATAATGTTCTTAATTGGTTATGATTCTTAACTAAAAATGTAATCAATCCAGCGGACTTTTCCTCTAATGATCGTTAATTGTTTTATCCTATGCTCGCAATTGCAATTGCATTTGTATTTGAATTTTTTTTACAACATTACAAAAATATTTGACATTTCAGTCCCTATGTAAACATGTACAACTTTCAACTTAAAGGCCTAAGCAATCCATACCACCTGCCATTCTTGTTGTTTGTATTCACTGCTGTAATTCAGCGCGAATTAATAATAGCAAGTAAAAACTTGCGGCAAAAATCTGTGTGTGTATAGCTGCTGTTACATGCCTTCATAGCTGAATTTTAAATAATAATAATAAAATCGATATCGATATTTTCGATATTTTAAGACTATCGATAGTTTCCCAGCACAAGGTTCAACACCTAAGCAGAGTGTGGACGCTACCAACCAGCCAGTTAGTAAGTCTAGTTGGTCTGGTTTCAGCTATAAAGCAAAAAGAAAGTCAGCAGTGTCAGATAAAATTTTAAAGGCGCGTGTAAAGCTCTGCAAAGAGCACAAAAATTGGAATGTAAAATACGGAAAACAGGAAATATGGTCGTATGAAATCAAATTAAACTGTTTTCAGTAGATGGAATAGAAAAAATTCTCACCATTTTTTTAATGAAAAACATTTATGGTGTTTTTTTTTTCTACAAAAAAATGTGACATTTAATTTTAAAAAAATGCAAATTAGTGTCTGTTGCTTAAAAATTTTGCTCCCGAAAAGGGTGGCTTGTTTTATTCTAAAAAACTCGGAAACAGACACCAAATTGCATTTTTTTTTAAATAAAATGTCACATTTTTTGTAGAAAAGAAAACACATTTAGTCTTAATAAAAAATTTATTCCAGTAAATTAAACGTTTACTTAAATGTTTAATGTTGATATTTAATATCAAAAAATATTTAATTGATGCTTTTCATATGTTTACTTGTGCAAATTTAATAAATGTTATAATAAATATCACAAATTTTTTAATTGAAATTAAGTTTTATTTTTGTCTGTGTACTACAGACACCACCCTCACGAAACTTTAAAAAAGCACCAAGTAAAAGAAACTATGAAACATGGATGTGGAAGCTTGATAGTTTGAGCCTATTTTACTTAGACTGGGATCACACTATGAAAGTTTTCTTTCAGGAAGTCTGAGTTTATGGGGTGAGAGAGGAAAAAGCATGTTCTCATCTCCTCTCACCAATAAACTAAGTCTTTCTGAAAGAAAACTTTCGTAGTAGGAACCCAGACTTAGTAAACCTCGTTCCACTAGTTAACATCGATCCTAGAAGACAATTCATCAGATTTTGTAAGCAGACGTGCATACCCAAAGGAAGAAGTTGTTTTTCAACAGGACTGGGATCCGAAACATTCGGCCAAGAACATTAGGGATTGGCTGTAAAAAAGCCAGCGCAAAGCCCAGATATTAACTCGACGAAAAATTTAGGAGCTTTTTTGACGAAAAAACCTGCGCGATACGATATGGCGCTTTCAACTTTAAATGAGCTCTTGATGAGAGTTCAAACACAAAGCTCAAATACGCCAAAGCAAACAATCGGGAATTTGGTAGAAAGTATGTCAAGACCCATCAAAAGCAAAGTTCTAAAAATATTAACAAAAATTTAACTTTCCTTGCTGGCAGTTTATACAACCTTCACGTCAATTTGGCAAACGGAATGACGAGCTAATATACATAAATATCGTCACCTAAAACGCAAAAGGACCTATCTAACATTTTAAAAACTGTACAGGAGAAGAAAAAACTTTTCAAAATGATAAATTGATAAATCGCCTTAAACTGTTTATAAATGATTTTTCTTCTATTTTTCTTGTAAAGCTTACCAGTTGATTTGATTATTGACAATGTTGCATATTATGCAAACTGTTAATAATGCCTTTTAGATTTTTGTAGATAGGGCCTTTTGTTTTTGCTAATAAAATTGCAAATTTTGGTCGAAAGTTTCCAAAATTGTTTGTGGACATTTGTGTTGATGCAATACATCAGAATCAATGAAAGAATCGATTTTTAATTTTTGGTTAGTTAGGGCCTTTTGCGATTCACGTAATGATATTCCCTCTTCACCTGTAGAGAAGAGTTTAAAAAAATTCCCATATCTAACGAATAAGTTTAAAATAGAAATTATAAAATATGCTTAAGGGCACTGCGTAAAAGCACTAAATTAACCCCTTGAGGCATCTTACTAAAATAAAATAAACTAAATAAGTTTTATGAAAAATTATATTAAATCAATAAATAAATACACAAGTTGAGGAATCAGAACCCAGTTGAGTTTGTAAAAAAAAGCGTAACAAATTATGAACAACATTTTGTTAAACATAAAAACAAAATTTATTTGAAAATATAACAAATTAACACTTAAGACAGGCTACAAAATTTTTAAAAATAACTGACTGATGAACTGACACTGACACTTAAAAAAAAATTAATGTTTTATTTGAATTTAAATGTTGCCTGTTTTTTTTTCTTTACTTTTGTTGTTTCGCTTTGAAAACATCGTGTTAATTTAAAATACAACAACTGATATTGCTGCTGTTGTTACCAGGCCTGCTACGCTGCTACTTGCTGTTAAGGGGAAAACATTGATCATCATCATCATCATGAAGATGAAACAACATAATTTTGTTTTACATCTTCTAGTTTATGCGCCAGGCGCATATGACGGCATCTTCAATGACCGTTGATCTTTAACGAACATAAAATTTAGAAAAGGGGCAGATCACGCGTTATTCTAAAAGGCCACCTTAGAAGAGAAGACTTTCGGTCACTGTTAGACAAAATACAAGTGATAAATCATTAATCACAAGTAGAGTTTATGGAGTGCAGCAGATGTAGAGATTTTAGATTGGGAAGAAGTAATTGAACAAATTTGTGAGTTATTAAAAATCTTTGAGCAAATCGTGTAAGGATAAGCTAACGATTTATTGGAAAGGGACAAAATAACATACATGTGGGAACAGTGTTGCCTGTGGATTTATCGAAAAAATACCTACACATGCTAAAAAAAATCCGACTTTTCCCTACACTTTGAAAAAATTTCGCCTACAAAAATGCCTTTGCATAATGTAATTAAAATAGAAGAAAAAATAATATGTAGTTATTAAAAATAAATTTTATTTGAAAGTATATTGACAAAAAATAAGTACAAAACAGAAAAAATATATAATAAATTCAATTAAATCTTTCATCATTGAATATTGGTGAATATGAATAAGCGTAACCTCTACTTTTGTTAATAGTTAGTGAGATTTAAAATGGTCTTAATATTACAAAATAAACTAATTATAATATTTAGCGAAATGATTTTTTAGTTTGGTTGTTGGTCCCGTTTTTTTCGTCAAATATTTGATAAGTCTGACCGTAGCTTAAGTAATGCAGGAAACATATTTTTTTCTAAGATAGATTCTTTATTTGTCACTAAGGCATTGATGTCCATTTCAGCAAACAATTGCTTAGAAATCCCACCTCCACAAAAACATATACGTTGCCAACTTTTTTAACTACAAACAACTCTGAAAATATATTTTTAAGCGATTTTAGGAAAAATAAAATTTCTTGACCGTTTTGGACAAGCAAATATTACTAAAAATGCGTTTTTTTCTGCATTTATTTCATAAAAATGCGATATGTATTACGAAAAGTCCCTACATATTGAAGATTTTAAAAAATCTGTCCGATTTTCCCTACGCTTCTATTTTAGTAGGGATTTTCCCCTACTTCTGGCAACACTGTGTGAGTATGTGTTATGTACATATTGTATTCTTTATACCAGTCGAATTTCTAAATTATCGTGATTTCATTTATTTAATTTACATATTTTCATGTTCTTCAATTACATAACCAAGCTCTTAGGGCCTTTTATGGTTAAGAAAAGCTACTAATGAAACAACAAACTTCAGTTACATGGGGTCTTCACCTGACAATTTTTTGATTTTCAGGATGGGTACTTATATTGGAGCCCTGGTAATTTATGAACCAATCATCTCAAAATTCCACAGAGTGATTTCTGGTATTAAAAAACATAAATTTCAATACAGTGGTAAAATTAGTTTTAGCGTTTACAGTGAGCAGTGTTGGGCAAAATACATGGTTTGCGGTATTTAAAATACAAAATACAAAATACTTGCTGGTCATGTATTTAAAATACAAAATACTTTCAGGTTATGTATTTAAAATACAAAATACTTCCATTTATTGTACGTATTTCAAATACAAAATACTTCCACGTCATGTACATTAAGGTTATAACTTTTTTTTGAGTGCAAAATACCACTCCAGCGCCATGTGCGGAGTTTTGTTCTGATAATAAAAAACTGTTTTTTAAGCTGATTCGGTGAAAAGAGTTTCCGCACCGTAAGCGATTCCTAAAACTCCATATTATGTGTAAATTTTATTTTTGGAAATTGAAACCCTTTTGATTTTGCATTAGACTTATGAAAAATGGTTTAATGTTGAAGATTATATATGAATTTAAACAAAAACGAACTTATTTAAGACAAGAGCCACAGATTTAATGATGAAAATAAAAAATAAAAACAAAACTTCAACGCTTTCGGTGCGGAAACTTTTTTCACGAAAGATAAAAAGTGACACCATATTTTTTTATATTTTGGTAGATTAAATGCAATCAACCATCAATAAAATGACAGAATATATTTTGTAAACTATGTTTTTTAAATACAAAATACTCCCATTTTTTTTATGTATTTAAAATACAAAATACAAACTACTTATATTTATTGTATGTATTTAAAATACAAAATACAAAATACTTGCACGTCATGTATTTAAAATACAAATACAAAATACCTATTTGTATTTTAAATACGTATTTCAAATACATGTATTTCAAATACTGCCCAGCCCTGACAGTGAGTTTCAGAAAGCTGCTAAAAATGGGATCTAAGGTAAATTATGGATCGCCTATCACAAAATTGCATGACATTTTTTCTGGCCATATGAAACTAAGTTGGAAGAAATTTTAACACTTTAACAATTACGGTTTTAGGCGTTCTAAACTCTTTTCCGGGAGTAGGGTTTATATGGGGCCTAGGTTAAATTATAGACCGATCTTCTTGTCCTTTTAAACTGTGAAGTGGTAAATTTTATTCTGATACCATTATAAATTATGGTTTAAGGTGTACTAAACTGTATTCCGGGAGTAGGGTTTATATGGGGCCTAGGGTAAATTATGGACCGATCACTAAATTTTACCGTGTGATTTCCAGCCGAATAAAACGAATTTTTGCAAAATCTTATATCATTCCATGCATTGTTCCACTATTTATGTTAGTTTTTGTAACAAAATTATAAATTTTTTAAAGTGGTGGTTTCACATTTTGATTCATAGCTCTAATCCGACTGAACCGATTTTGCTGGATTTCTATCCTAAACTGCTTAGGAAAACTAAAAGCAATTTGACACCCAGTTGGTTTATTTCTTTTGAGTTTTTCAAAAGTGAGAGTGTTTTCAACAGACGGACATGCCGACAGACAGACAGACGGACATGGCTAAATATACATAGAATTACTCAAGGAGCCAGAATATATGTACTTTATGGGGTCTGAGATGAATAATAAAAAAGTTTCACACGGAATGACAAACTTAGTATACCCTCTTCACAACTTATTGTGGTGGAGGGTATAAAAAACGCTGACAAAAATATTACAGTTTTTTTTATAGACTTTGACGTTGGGTATGACAAAAAATTGTTATTAAACTATAACTGTAAATATTTAGAACCCTTTAAAGCTATGATCAATTCATTGTTAACATCAAGACTTGCAGTAGTTGCAGTATCTAGTTAACATTGACATCTAATTTTAAATAGAATATTATATTAGCCCTATCACTAACAAATTACCATAGAGGGAAGCGAACTGACACCAAAGTAATGCCGTGATAGGGGTTTGGTGGTAGAGACTGGTTCTAGTTCTAACACTTTATATAAATAAGGCCTATCACTTTTACATGGGGTTGTCATTAAAGAGGGTCAATTTAAAAAAAAACCCAAAAAATGTGTCACACCACCGGTGAAGACGGTACTGTAATTCATTACTTTTTCAACCTTTTAGTTCTTCATAATCCAGTTAAATATTTGGTTCTCCTTTCACTGGTCATGAGATCTTTCTTTTTGTACTTGTTCTATTTTCACAAATCCCAGGATTAGTCTGTCGGACCAATTGACACAAATTTCCCGCAGGGTAGTTAGTTGCTTAGCTGTCTGATATATAAAAATATCAACATAATTGACAAAGGGTTAATTTAGTTGTACGTAAAGTAATCGTCAACTAACATCAACCTGGCAGCTTTGTATAACTCGTGCAATTGACAGCTCACACGTTCGCGTACATTCATTCTGTAAAAAGCAGCCAACATTCAACACACAATTTAAATAAATTATTAAAACTAATAGCCAATTTACACTATATCGAAATCTAGTACTTACGAGATTTCGAGCCAAATCTAGTTGTTTTTGACTTGATTTCCTATACAAAACAAAATCTAGTTCATGACTAGATTTCGACGAAATCTACTCAAAATCTAGTAGTATTAAGTGATGCAACTATGGTTTTTTCAATATAGCACTAAAAAGTACTTCCCTGCACAAGAAAAAAATGACATTTTAATAAAAAACAAAACAAAAACTGTTAAACAAATATTGAAAAAATTTGAGAAAATTGTAAAAAAAAATAAAAAAAGACAAATAATATTGGTAAAATAGGTGATGTTGATTATAAAAAAAGGTAATACAAATTTTTTAATGTATATTTCTTTTTTTGTTTGTATTTGTTACGCAAAAAACTTTTAGTCAGTTACTTTGTTATAAAAACAAAATCTCGTTATGTCAAAAAAGTATAATGTAAACGCACTAGATTTGAAGGAGATTTCAAATGAAATCTACTAGATTTCGCTGTAATGTAAATGGCCTATAAATATTGAAGTTAAATAAGCATATATGAATTGAATTACTTAACTGCTATTGAATTTAACTTTAGTACCAGTTTTTTTAAGCCGAACGCATAATGCAGAGCAATGGAGATCCAAACATAGGAGCCGGATCTCTTTTACGAAAATGATTCTCTGATCTAATTATTGTTTAAAAATTTTCAAAAAACAAACACAATTTATGATGACAAAGTTGTTTTCCACAAAATAAGTAAGGATTGTGTGATAGTGTTAAGTACTCCTAAAGGCTTGTTTACACTATTGTACTTTGTTTTAATACATGTCAAAAACTCAAGTAATATGTATAAGTCTGATAGTTTGAATGCATGTGTGATGAAAATGACAAGTATTATGAAAAAAATTTGACATCCCATACGACTTCATCGTTTTTTGAAAAATTTCTAAACAATAATACTTTTCATAGGAGCAGGGTTGCATTTTATTTCATGTGTGAGTGTTTAAACTTTGTGTGATGGTGTGAACACAAACTGTCATGTTAAATTAGATTTTTTGACAGTCGCAACAAAATTCATTAGATTTCTATCTCACAATGTATTATGGAATACGTAAGACTTGTGAAATAGTATAAACTAGATTTAAGTATATATATATGTGTTCCTCTAACTCCCATTGGAGCATAGGGCGCCTTAAGTAACATGTGCATGAATCCAATTTAGTTTCAGAAGTCTATTTAATTTGGGCCTTTCTTATTTCGGTAAAATTCTGGGTTTCATGAGTTTGCCTCATAAAATGCTGCCCAACAACTCCTGTACTGGCAAAAACTTGAATATTGTGATTCCAAGTCAACATTAGGAGTAGGTAGTAATCAACTACGATTAATACTGCAACCTTTTATTTGAGATCAGAGCTACAAATATAGGCCAGATCAAATTTAAGTTTATTCTCTCTTAAGTGGCTTCACCAGAATTGCCATTTTTGCAGGTTCTATATGTTCTATATGTAAGACTAAAGTCGATCATTCTTTTCGGCAGGAAATCGAAAGGGTTGGAGGCTACAGTGGTGTCTGGAAAGTAATCGGTGACTTTGGTCACTTACCCAGGGTGTCACAAAATTACCGCTTTAAGGACCCAAGTAAGCCGTCCTCGTGTCGTCTGCCCATTAAATCAAACCATGGTGTCATCACGACATCCAATTTGGCCTGCTAATGTTGGACATTAGCTTTTATATGTAGCTCAATGCATACTGTGTCATGCGAAAAATTTCCAAGACATAATTGCGCATTAACTTACTTGCAAGTTCATGGGATCATTTAAAAATATGGGTGAGAAACTAGTTTTACACAATTAATGGGTTCTCTTGGACATACCCGCAATTATATTAAGAATATTTCACTTTTTGGTGTTACGTCCTCCGCGGGAAATCAAGTGTAGCAAATAACTGGTTTTCGGGGAAACCCCAATATTCACAGATCAAAGGAGATTATTTTTAACTCTAGCGATCGCGGTTGATTAGAGTTGGAATCACGGAAGTCAGTAGTCACCGGTGAGCATGGGCGAGGCTGAGGCCTCCGTTTATATGATTCTTCCAGGAAATGCTTTCTGTCTTTCAGTGAGAGTGTATTTGCGGAAGTTGCGCCAGTCCGCTGACAGAATACTTCCAGGGATTATTTCGTGATTGTGGTTTTAGCCAAAGTCGCGCGAAGGGATTATCATAAAAATCAAACTAAAGGGCAGAGTTTAACTTGAGGAGGACTATCCCTAGGTGCTGTTGCTATACAACAGAAGCTGTTGGTATTTTTTGAAAATCAGTGGAGGTTAGAGAACTCCGGCTCCTTATCAGGTGCAAGTGCATAGTTTTGCTGGATCATACTCTAAAATTGATACCTAAGTGTGATGGTGCCTCTCACACCCGGTGCGGTTGATAAACGTCAGTTTATCACCAAGTGGTACAGATCTACTATAACGTTAAGCCAAATGGCAGTTACTTATGAAAAGCTGTTTCCCCAGCTGTAGCAACAATGGGGATCTGGAAACCTTAAAGAATACCCTACAACATTTAGTGTATGTGTTTATTTTTTCTACTGTAGACGTTGCCAGCATGAAAAAAGTCTATAGAACACGCTATATGTCAATGCCAGGCATATTCAGACATAACGGATGTTTTATTGGTAGACCCTTTTTATGTGCCATGTTTGACAATCAACCCATATGTGAATAGAAAATAATTTATTCTCTCGAATATCACAAAGGAAACTTTTTTAGTGGACCCAAATAAACAGGAGTGCCATATAAATAATGAAAGTAATAATAAGAAAAGTCATTTTTCATTAAAAATAATTTCAAAAAATTGTTTGTTTGTACAAAGTTAAACGGCTTAGTAACAAATTCCTTACTATTTCAACCTTTTAATCAGTCCAAATAATTGCCTGGCAGATAACAAAACAACAACACTGAATATGTTGCTAGCAATCACATATTTGATTTATTAACTTAAACTACAATTGATATCAATCCAAATACAAAGCCAAATAATTTTAGTAATAAGTAAATATTGTATGGCAAGAAAATTTTACAAAATTATAGGCGGCAGCTAAATCGTAACCAACTCAACGAACAAAACTAATACTTAATGTCTCGGTCTCTATACACTTCAACAAAGTCCGTTCAACAAGCAACAAACAGCTGTCGGTATTCACACGTCATTTAATTTCGATTAGTCAAGTGGCATTTTTGTAGCAACATTGAAACCGACAAACCAAAAGACATTCATTCAAACAATTATTATTGAAAATTCATTCAATTGTAATTTTTATAAAGTTATTGACTGAAATTATCAACGAACAATGTGTTCAAACAAGTATTTTACTTACATTTCAATTTTTTTTTTTTATTTCCAAAGTGAAATAAAACTCGGAATATTTATTGCAATTGTTCTTTTTTTAAGTGCAGAAGGGAGTGAAAGAAGGTGAAAAAGAACAACTTACAAGAAGGGAATTTTGAATGCAAAGAAATGCTTCTACAAACAACAGGAATTTGTGAAAATTAACAGGTGACAGGGTGGGGAAACCAGCGTTTTAAAAACTGCATTCAAAGTAGAAAAACTGGCATTTCTTCCACTTCTTTATTTTTCAATGGCCAAAAAAAAAAAAAACGGTTGCTTTTACTTCTGATTTATTAAATGTAAACAGTCGCTGTCAAACCAACTCAAAAAGTGAAAAGTTGTGCACAAATTTTCGATTTTTGTTCGACAGTTTCTGGTTTCGACTGTTGTTTTTTAAAAACTGGGGGAAACAATAAGTAAAACAAAAAAATTTAAAGTGATATTTAAGTTGTTCAAATAAAACATTGTTGTCATTTGAAAATCCATATGAGCACCTTTTTTGATTTTGTTTTTAACTTTTTTTTTTACGAAGGGGCAACTTAATTTATCTATGCAAAAAAATGGAAATTAACACGAACATTTTCATTAAAACAACTATTTTTGATAAAAATTCATGTGTACGGTTTTATTGCGTAGTATCTATTACGGAAGTGGCATAGAATGGCTTTGATGTGCTTTGCAAGGTCACTTTATACCATGTCGAAAGATGCGCTGAATATCTTGCGAAACTTATCACCAATTTTTTTTTTTAAAGTTTTAGGGTGGATCAAACTCTTCTCTTATAAACCTCGTGTCACTACAATAAGCTGATCCCATTTCCGAATGATTACCGCCGCAGCTTTAGTGAATGAATTTGACGATTTGCCAAAACGCTTTCTGCTGCCTTCGAGGATAACTCAAAGATTGACAAAAAAAAAAAAAAAAAAAAAAAAATTTTAAAACAAGTTAGAGAGTATAATCGGTAAAGCCCGACCGTATGATACCCTGTAAAACAGAATTAAAAGCAAGACTCTCGACTTCGAAGCCATTCATTTGGACACTTTTCATCCCCTTTGGTAAAGGGGAGTCTATTTAACACTTCTACTATTTTATCGGTACCCACAACTACCATGAAACTCAACGAAGGGAAGCACGACAGTCAGGCTGGAACCGAAGTTCCAGGTGCTCCCGTGGTACCAGGTATAGACTACTGCCGGCTTCGAAGCCTAGGTTACTCCCAAAAAGGACAAGAAATAGTCCAGGACTTGTGACCCAACAGCTGCCACACACACATAAAATAGAAATCCACATAAGACTAAAAACAGCATTGAAAACAAAACAAAAACAGCCGCCTTTACGAGCGACACTTTGACTACGTGGTGTTATGCCAGCAAAGAACCTCACGCACAGCACCTACCACAAAAGTTACAGTCACCCTCACGGGCAACTCACGGCCAAAAAACTGACCCAGAAACAAATGTCGTGACCAAAAAAAGATCCGGGGGTAACACTGGAGAAATCAGTCAGCGCATTTCGCTATTTCGCCAAGAAATACCCATCCAAAATGCCCAAGGGGACCAGAGATACAAAATGCCCAGGCACAAGGAACATCAGGAAGAACACCAGACATCAAATACAGCCATGACCAACATAAACAGCCAACCGACATTGACACCACAGCACGCAATGTGCGGAGCGCATAGTTGGATCCGCGAACATCGGCTCGCAAATGACTTCGAGATTCTGCCTCCACTATCTCTATAATCTCCTGTGCCCATGTTCTGTAACTCTCGCGTCGAGAAACTTTTCGATTGAAATGTGTGAAATGAAACAGAAATGCCATATATTGAAACAAACAGCTGTTTACTCACAGAACTGTGCCTGTAATTTTTTTTGGCGAGTACTAGCTGTCACGTAAGGAAATTACTCGCCAATTAATAATGAAAATATTTTGTTCTTGGTACATTTTTTCATTGTCTAAATATTTTGCTTTTAACATTTTGGTAAAACATACATAAAACATAAAACATTTTTTTAAAGCTCGTTTGCAAAAAAAATAAAAAATTAAAGTCGCATTTTACATTATTTAGTATAGATGACGGTTGTATTTTCGCCGCCGTTGTTGAAAATTTTCCAATTATAGTAAATTTTGGTCGCCGTAAGCAATATGTGTGACGGGCGTTCTCAACGCTTGCAATGTCACATCGGCTTCGAGTGCAATGTTATGGCATTTATAACGTAACGATATAATCCCTTTTGATAGTTTTCAAAATGAGTTACAGACACACTTTTTTCTAACTTTTCGAGAAAAGATGGAATATTTTGTTTCACATTTTTTCGATGCGAGAAGTTCTCACTAAAGTTACAGACCATGGGTATTGGTATCACTTTGCGGGCAAACTGCACCAACCACCTCATCATCCGATGGTTCTTCAAAGCTCTTATATAATCCCAACCCGCCCCAGTATGAGTCATCATAGTAGTGGCGGAGTATATTTTGAAAAACATTTCCGATAAAATAGAAAATAGAGCAAATTTTCATAAAATTGCAAATTTTTGCTTGATCTCTGGATGGTTGCCCTGCCCTGCCTACACAACTTGTTTGTCAGTTAGAGATGCCTCATAAATTCATCAAAACGAACAAAATTGCCCAAGTTTAATTGTGTGTAGTTGAATGTGAAGTACAAGACATAAAAAAACTAAAAAAAAAAAAAATAATAAAATGAATTAACAATTATTAAATTGCTCTAACTGCTGCAGTTGTTTATGCACTTTATTCTTATTTTCGTTCTTTTGTTGTTGGTTGTGGTGTACTTGCAACAAAATGCATAATTGCCACTTATAAAACTGCAATGCAATACACTTCGCCACCGCAAGATTCAGCCAACTATTTCCACAATAAAAATAATACTCCAAGTTTCAAACAACTCTGAATTAAATGCAGACCCATTGTTTGAGTATGAACACGAGAGTCGGCATAATTGTGGGGTTTTCATATCAATTCAAAAGAAGTTACAAACCGAATTACAATTTTCTATATGACTTTTGAATTGTGATGATGTTTTGTTATTGTTGTTGGTTTTTTTTTTTTTTTGGTACGAGTAGTTATTGTTGTCAGCCACATTCCTGGGCCACAGTCATCTTTCAATATAAATGTGGCTGGCGGTGGCAAGTATGTAAGTCGGTTCGGTTGATGGCACAGTTGAATATTGCAGTTTTGAACTGTTGTGGTTACAATTGTATGAACGAACTTGTTGGTTGCACTTGCTGTTTGTTATACGAATGAGTATTGTTATGACATTTGTGTTATTAATCATTTTGCACCTTTTTGGTATGCGATCACTTTTTATGTTTGTTGCTGCCGTCAATTATTGTTTTGTTGCAATTGTATGTGTTAATTTTGTTGTTGGAACATTCAATTTGCGATTGTTTCTGATCATGCCCTAAAATGGAAAACAAGATATTCGCACATTAAATTGTAGAACGCAAACATGAATTTATTGAAAAGCTAAGGGTACTAATTATGTTGAACTTCTTTGGATGTGGTTAATTACAAATAAATTTTTGCAAAACAAGTGCTTTTCAACTTTAAATGTTGTCAATTAAGAATTATGCGTTTGTCCATTTACAGTTTTGCTTTTCAGTTTTTCTCTGTGAAATGTTTAATATAACACATTAGCGGAGTTTAGTACTAGGCTTGCAAAAGAGCAAATGCAAAATATCGTAGCACCTTAATGGTTTGATTTCATTATTTCATTTCATTCTGTGTATTTTGTTGTTGATTTAACAAAAGAGCTTTTGCAAGCCTAATATTGAACTCCGCTTGTCTCTTTAAACTCACGAAAATTGAGAATGGCAATTTGACTGGAATAAATCTAGAATATTCTATATAAACTGTATTTTATACTAGCAAAAGGTGTAAAGCCCAATCCGAAGGACTAAAACATGTTTTCGTCTTCTAATTACTCTTACCTAGACAACTCAATGGGCTGAGGTTCCTCTTTGCTTTCCAACTAGAGTTTTCAATAAATTGACCTTTAAAAACGTTTTTTGTATTTTCAAAACTATTTTTTTTAATGTTGAACCAAAACCACAACCTGGTTCAAACAACCAGGTTTAAGCAACCAGGTTGGGGTTTTGGTGTTTGAATTGACTTCCAAGCATTTTTTTCTCTCGCAACGTTTAATAAATTTCGCATAGTTAGTTGAAATGAACGAATGCCAAACGGAAAATGTGGACTTGAGTGTTCTCCTTAACGTATGTATATTCATGTAGAACTAGGTTCCCCTTGTTGTTCTCAACTTTCTCGATATTTTTTAAACTTAGATCAGCAAAACATTTGGAAATCACGTTCTTCCTCAATTTTGCGGTGGGTGGTGTTATTATGCAAATAGCTTCTATAGGCACCAAAAAATGTGTGAGATTGAGGGTATTTAAGGAGTCATAAATCGTTAGTACAAGCAACCGTGTACGAATTTTTCGCAAAGTGGATTAGACCTTAAGAGTCCTAGAGGGCTCTTATACGATGTCTTTTCAGGCATGTCTGTTTTATTAATTGTCTTTTGAGCGTGCTACCAAAAACGTTTTGCATTTACACGATGTCTTTCCAAATATTTCTGTTTTCATATAAAATTCACACAGAAAAAAATCAAGTTAAAAACGTAGAAAACAAGGTTGATTTAAAATTTTTCGGTGGTGATTTTGCTTCATACGTTTTTCATGTTAATTCAACCTGATTTTACAATAACTTGCGAACAACATTTTTTTCTTTTAAAATAACTATAATTCATGTTAATTTAACATTGCAGTAAAGTTAGAGCAAAATGTCATTTATATTGAAATAACAATCCGAATCAAGTTGAATGAAAGTTATTTCAAGTTGAAACAACGTGAATTTCATGTAGAATCAAATTGGTTTGAATGTGATGTAACAGTGTGAACAATAATTCAAAACACTTACCCCTGTAACACTTATTTTGTATTCTCCCTCGTTAACAGAAGCATCAGCAGAATGGCCCGATTTGGTTTTCGTCATCATTCTACTTTGAAAACTTGATGTACTATTTAACTAAAAAATTTTAATTAAAAGAATACGGGAATTGTCTTCTTTTTATAACATATTTTAAACATGAAAATAAAAAAATGTATATACTTAAGTATGTATGCATGTTAATTTAACAAGATAAACTTTTGATTTTAATATAAAACAGATTTTTATGGACTCAATATTGAATCCATATTTATTTATATATTAAATTTTTTTTTTTTTTTACAGTGAATAATATTAAATAAACGTGATTTAAGGTTATTTTATTTAAAATTAATATGAAATAATGATAAATTTAAATAAAGGGCACACTTTTGCAGAAATTTACTATGATTCTCAATCAACATTTTTCCATGTTTATTTTACATTGGTATTTTTTTCTGTGTTGTTTTCTTTTAACACATTTTGAAAAACATGAAAAATCATATTAACAAGCATGAAAACTTATTTCACATGTCTCCCTATAGACAATTGTGGTAAATGTCAGTTCTGCTTTGGCATTTGGGATGTCAATAGAAAAGAAATTCACGTCAATAAAAAATAAAGTGCTTTACTTTCCAAAAACTTAGAAAATTTGTTTCGATTTTCTGAGAGCTGCTTTTCCGGGTTGCCTAATCTCTGGTTTTGGTAGTTTGCACAAGCTGGCAAGATCGACGTGTCTGTATGGGCATTAATTAATTTTTTTCTACTAAATGAAAAAAACATATTAGACACCCAATAGACTTAATCCAAAAGAGAAACTAAAGTTTAAATTTACTAAACTAATAGCAAACAAATAATGTCTGGTGACAACATTTCACCACCTTGTATTTCGTATAACTACCACTCGCTAAAAGCCATACGTTTTTTATAAACGTTTACAATAGCTACTGTGTCATGGAAAATTGCGTGATAAAAATTTTGTTCTAAAGTACCTATCGAAAATTTGTCTGTAAATACTGTGGAGCAGGGTATGATATGGTCGGGCTCAACCAACTTTACTTTCTATCTTGTTTTTCAATTAATTTTCTTTTCTAATAAAAAAAAAAATGGTAGAATATGACCAATGAAAATTTTTAGAGCAACACAGTGAGACATTTTTAAGATCGCCAAATGTGCAATTTATTTTGATTTGGATTTCTTATAATACTTATCGAAACTAGAAAAAACCGTTAGGGGTTTTCTGGCTAAGGTCGGATTTAGGTTTTATCATTAATATTTTAACTGAACTATTATTGTGGGGTTTTTAGGGATAAAACGAATTCCAATACCGCTATATCGGCGATACTTCGTTTGTGTCGATATAACGGTTTCGCCGATATTTTACTGGCGATACGACCAAACTTTATTTATAGTCTTTTTTTAAACAGTTAAATTTTTAATATAAATATTTTTTTTTTTGCATAACAACTAAGAGCAATAAAACATTCAAAAGCAGTGCATTAAATCTAACAGAATAATAAATAGTTACTTTTAATTCTTCGGCTGGAGTTCGACCCACGCGTTATATGTGTATGTTACTGTTTTGACATTTTTTCAGACATATGCTAAAGTAGAAACTAATCCTACTTCATGCTTTTGATACGTATGGGCATTCTACGCGTTTGCTGTGTAACATGTCAATACAATTTCACACTACTACTTTTTGGACCAGCAGCTTTAGCCGTTTTGCTTTACACCACAGTAGTTAAACTTTCTCTCATTGATAAGTCATGTATGTAAATATTTGTACGTTTTAAGATTTTTTACTGCTTATTTTTATTAATTTTTGTGAAAAAAAAAAATCATTTTTCTGCAAATTTTGTGTAACTTCGTATAAACCACAAAATCCATAAGCAACGCAATTGCTACAATATCTGACGCAA
The DNA here is from genome assembly GCA_963931875.1 of Pollenia griseotomentosa. NCBI lineage: Eukaryota > Metazoa > Arthropoda > Insecta > Diptera > Polleniidae > Pollenia > Pollenia griseotomentosa. Next base: position 95,969,024 of record OZ007561.1, on the reverse strand, counting down.
TTGCGCTAGTTAACAGTCTTCGAACATTGAAGGAAAATGCAATTAATAAATAAACTGAGATACAGCATAGTTCAGAGTCCCGAAAAATGGCGCCTTGATTGAGACGCACAGGTGGAAAATTTTAAAGACAATAGATTTAAAAAACATTTTATTGAGCTACTGAACGAAATCAAGTTCTCTGACATTTCTTTCTATCATTTTCTTAACACCAACGTGAAAAAAGTGACTACTCGCTCATTCACTTCTTGTAGGGTTTGCATTCAAAAAGTGTTGAAGACACGGTCATCCCTACACCTAGTAAAAGTTCTGATAAGTCTACAAGAACTGACCTTTGAAAACGTTATATAAAAATTTCGAGAAGGATTATCCTCCGTCCATCCTACGCTGTGGTTCAGCTACAGAAAAAGTTTCGAGATACCTTAGAACTTCTTGGTTTTATAGAGAGGCATTTTCGCTTGTAATATTTCTTTTTTATTATAAAGTTTGAACGTTGACATTATGTGTAAAACACTATATCATTTAAATGACCACCACGCGAAGTGTTGCAAGCATACTACAACAATGGTGACTCTGGCACAGCCACATATCGTGCTGTAAGAGGAGATTATGGTTTACATAATCGTCCAACTACGCACGCAAGTGGCAAAATTTGAAGAGACTGGAGCGGTTACAGATTTTGTTTCGCTCGTTCCGCTGAAAATATCGCTGCTGTAAGCGTCGTTCTCAGGAATTATGACTGTATGGTCGTATGATAACCGACTTTTTTTGCCTGCTATTGAAGAATACGACTTGGAGAATAAGTGGTTTCAACAAGACGGTGCCACACAACTCGAGCGAATATGGCATTATTGCAAGAGACATTTCCTGGCCGTGTAATTTCTCGTCGTGGCGACATCAACTGGCCACTAAGATCATGCGATTTGACACCATTAGACTTTTTTGTGAGGCTACGCGAAAGAACGTGCTTATTCAGATAAACCTTTAACTCTTGAGCACTTAAGAACCAACATTCGTCAAGTTATGGCTGAGATACCGCCCAATATCTGTCAAAAAGTGGTCCAAAATTACCTCAAAAGAATCAATGCATGCAACACTTCGCATTTTGGTCATTTAAATGATATAGTGTTTCACACATAATGTCAACGTTCAAACTTTATAATAAAAAAGAAATATCATGAAAAAAATATTTTATATGTGTTTTATTTACGTTTACGTTTGAAACCCACAAAATGGATAACCCGTTATATTGACGGAATGAAATGGTATTCCCAAAATTAAGGAACATGGCGCAGAAATACTTAAGTTCGCAGATGAGTTCTGTCGCATCTGAGAGACTATTTTCAACTGCCGGTCCGCTTCTTACGGATTCGCAAAATCGTCTATATCTGCAAAAGTTTAAAATACTTTGCTTTTTTAAACAAAAATCTTATTTATAAATAAAAATGCCTCGAGCTTGAAGAAAAAGCATTTTTATTTATACGTTTATTAAAAGGTCGAATAAAAACAAGTTAAATCAAAAATCTTATTAATATTAAATTAATAATCTCTAACACCTTTTTTTTGTTTAAAAATAATTTAACTTTTGTTAATTTTATCATAAATTCAAATTCAATTTGTTGCTTTTAAAATCTTATTAAAATTAATTTTTTATGTTAATAAGCTCTTACACAGTAATTTTCTTTAATAAAAAAATTACTCTACATGAGTTTTGTTAATTTTACCTTAAATTTAAATTGTATGTTCGTATCGGTATCGATATCGCCGATATTTCCTTTTGAGTATCGGTATCGTATCGGCAAAAAGGCGTATCATTACATCCCTAGTATTTTTTTTAAAGAAAACTTAATATTTCTCAAGGCAATATTAATCTAGATCCGAGCTAAGCTAGAGAAACCCAAACGGTTTTTTGCTTGTTTCGATAAGTACTTTCAGAAACTCAAGTCAAAATGGAGTGCACATTTTACACCTCATTTCGTTCGGTATGAAATAACATCCGAAACTATTCTTAGTCCATATTTCTTACAAGATCGGTAATGCAGATTCTTAAAACGGCAGCATGTTGGAAAATTTCTTTAGTAAACAAGTCACAAATGTGGTTTAAACAAGACGTAGCGCATACATCAGGGCATATTATAGAGCTTTTACTGAAGATTTTCTGTGAACACATTATTTTAAGATGCGGCGACTTTATTTGGCCGCCATTTTCGTCAAGTTTAACCACTCCCGGTTTATCTCTTGGATGACTTGGCACTGAATTTTTTATAATTTTATAATAATATGTGTAATATTAAAAATGTAATATTACTACCTAAAAATAAACTTCTTTTTTCTAAAAGTTTTTCCATGTAAAAATTTTTATTTTTTTATTTCTATATTTTTATTTATTAAAAGTATGTGCCAATACTATCTTAATCTTTCTTTAGATATTTTAAGGCTACGCGTGTATTCGCTATAACTAATCAAAATCTCAAAAATTTTTTGAATTCACACGAGATTGTCAAAACCTTTATTTGACAAGCTTAACAAAAAACTTGTGCCACATTTCCGATAATTAACAACATCAAATAGTTCTTAGACACATTTTTTATGTGATAACGTACATATTTGCATTAAAATGAAAAAAATATTCTGCTGCAATAAGTTAAACATTTTCCAGATAATTTGGTTTAAATACCAATAATTTATACTGTATGTCATATTTCTTGTTCGAAAACCAATTAAAGCCATTTGGCTCATGTTGCAAAATTTCTGTTTTAATTGACACACTTATTTTCACAAACACAAGCACATATTTTCACATAGACGATAAACACTGTTTCAATATTTATTAACATTGAAACAACAAAATTATTATTATTTGTCTAACAATTCAGCAAATTGTATAATGGAATAAAAACAAAAGAAATAAATTTCAATTTCATTTACAAACGTTGTTTGTTGCACTTAAATACACCAGCAAATATGAAATAATTCGAAATAACATACGAGTATTTAAACATGTTCGCAATTTATTGATATCAAAATGTTTATTGAAATGAAATGAATTCGATAAAAAGTGATAAAAAGGATTTATGACGTCAACAGAAGATAAAACAAGATACTGAAAACGTGTTCTACATTTGTAATTTTCAATTCGTACAAGATAAATATACACAAATAGTTGTGGTATTCAAACATGTTCGAATATTTGAAAGGAAAAAAAAAGAAGTTAAACACATGTTAAATTTGATTAGAGACGAGAATAAATTGCTTTTTATTTATTTCTACAGAAACAAAGTGGAAGCAATTCAATATTTGTGTTGTATTAGTTTTATAGAGTTTTCTTTTCTACAAAAAGGTGTGACATTTTATTTAAAAAAATGCATTTTGCTGTATGTTTCTTAAAATTTTTCTCCCAAAAAGGATGAGTTTTTTAGAATAAAACAAGCCTCCCTTTTCGGGAGCAAAATTTTTAAGTAACAGACACCAAATTGCATTTTTTTTAAATAAAATGTCGCATTTTTTTGTAGAAAAGAAAACACCATTAGTTAGATTTCAATATGTGCTATAAATAGCAAAAGTTGAATATTTTTGTCAGGATTATATTAAAAAGCCCTGCATAATGTGCCTTTAAAAGTAAAATAAAAGCACTAATCAAGGACCAGCTATATACATACATACATATTTCACCACATAGGTATTCATGATCTGTTACCAAATCCATTTAGATATTTTTGTGGTTGAGGTTAGTGAAAGCTTTTTCAAAGCCTCTGAAAATTAAATATACACAGAAAAAATTCTCGCCAATTATTTTTTCCAATTTAACGATTAATAAAAAAATAAAATCATTTTTAATTCAAAAATTTAATCAAGTAAATTAAACGTTTACTAATACCAAACACATTATAGCAAAAAATGTGTAAATTTAATTAATTTTTTTAATAAATATCACATATGTTTTATTTGAAATCAATTTCCTGTGTAGGGGAAATCTCCATTCAACATAATGCTTCGATATCACTCTACAAATAGAATGGGTTCGATGGATGATTTACGAGGACGAAATTAAGCTTCTTGCATCCTAAGGCGAGGTTATAATCAGTGATGCCAACTTTTTGAGAGCAAAAAGCACTTTAAAATTTAAAAAAAAACACTAAAAAGCACTATTTCGAACAAAAAAAAAAAGCGTAAAAAGCACTAAGCCATTTTTACAGTTAAATTAAACACAAAACAAGTTGCATTCGGCTGTGCCGAATATTAAATACCTCCAAAATTAAAAAAAAAAAGTTTACGGCGTTGATGGAGGACCATTTTCATTTAAAATTAAGTAATAAATATATTTACAATTGTATATAAACATTTTTAAATATATTATTATTATCTTCAGTAAAAATAATATCATTCAAATTATTTCAATCATCATCAGCTGAGTTCGAATTGGCCAAAAAACAGTTTTAAAGTAACATAGTGCAAGCTCGATTTTCGTAGCTCGAAAAATTCTGGCCTGTGAAATTAGCGAAAATTTGCAATGACCGACCATTGTTTATAAAACTTAATGACAGCCCATATTTTATCGTTAAAATAAATCTAAATTAAAACCGGGCAAAGTTTAATAAAACAATTGGCGGATGATATTATCCAATTATTTTAACCTTTGTACGCTTCTGTTGTCTTATTCTCCATACTTATTAGGGTCTTATTTTATCCAGTTTTCGTACTCCGAGAAGTCGCCCTTCTTCGACATTTTTAGTTTTTGTGCAAGCGGTCGGTTTCCACAAATACTCCATTAGTGACCACGGCAGTTTGGCACTTACTTTGTGGGTATGTCGTGTGTGGGTATGTCGAATCTTCAGGTATGGCCTTTACAATTCCATCTGTTACCAACTACTTGTATAATTTTTGTAAGCATTTTAAAATAGTTCTCGCTTAAAATTACCAATTAAACTTGTTCTTTGTAAAGGCATGTTTACACTATTATACTTTGTATTGATTCATGTCAAAAACTCAAGTAATATGCAAAAGTGTGATGGTGTAAACGCAATGTGTTACACAGAAATAATTAAAAATTGTCTCTTATCACCAAATTCATAGAATCAAACAAACAATTTGTTGATTTTGCACCTTTTACCAAAATTATTATATAAAATACTACAAATTGTAAAAATCTAAAATTTTTAATATATTTTTTTTTTTCAATAAATGAAACTTTTAATTTTAATTCAAAAAAATTATCAAAAAATTTGCCGTTTCAAACAATGTGTTAATTGATTTAATTAAATATAACCCAAGTTTTGACATTTCCCAACAATAATTCTACAAGTTTAAATTATTTTATTTTAAACGCAAAAATGAATAAAGATTTTTTGTTATTTAATCAATATTTTTATTCAAAAATTTTAATTAAATCAAAATTATATTTTTAATTTTCTTTCAACAAAAAAAAAAGTTGATTCAGTTATCACATTAGTTTAATTTAAATTCTTTCAAAACAATTTTTTTAATTTAATTTAATTAATTTTTTTACTGATAATTTTTTCTGTGTATGAAAATTTACGAAAATAAATTTCACATTCAATATGACTTCGTTGTGTTTTGAAATTTTTTTAAAAAAATAACACTTTTTTTCATTTGATCAGGGTTAACAAAAGCATGTTCATATGTGAAGAAAATTTTGTTAATATCAAAAAATATTTAATTGAAACAATTAATTTGTTTGCTGGTGCAAATTTAATTAATTTTTAAACTAATGTCATAATTTTTTAATTGAAATCGATTTTTATTTTCTGTGTATGAGTAGCGAATATCATGGGGACTAGGTTGTTGTATATTAATATTTCATATCCAGAAGAGCTAATGAGATATGAGGAAACAACCACGACTTCCTCTTATTTTTACCCATAAATAAATAATTTTTACGTGTGAGCTTTTAATATTTTAATGGCCATTTTCTCAATGTATCGACAAACTGTCTGTTACCTAATGTCAACATAAATTTATTACAGCGATAAACTGTCCGTTAACGATTTTGGGTTTCTCAATATACCGACAAAAAACATTGGTTTGAGTTGGCAACACCACTCAAAATACATGTAAAAGATGGGAGTCAGCTGATTGAATTTATCTGTACGTCAAATAAAAGTAAAATAAATAATTGGCAGATGAGTGCCGGTTAGCATTGCGACAAAATAGAAGCAAATGAGACATTGAGAAAACCAAATTTCTTTAATGTGCAGTTTTTCGTTGGGAAAAAAGATAATCGCCTATTGAGAAAATGGCCATAAGTCTTCTTAAAATCTAAGATTTTTTTTTTTTGCTCGTGTTTGGTGTTGAAAATCAGGGAAGTGGACCTGTTCTTTTAATTAGGGTCCATACAAATATGCTTCTGGAATAAGGATTTTGGCACAATAGCGCCCACACCATATGGACTAGGGAAAATTGGCTTTTCAAAACTATGGGGGAGGGCATAAAAGATTCGGCACAGCACTTGTTAGTTATCTTTTTAGCAAACAATTTATGTCATCAAAAGTCAAATTGTGGACTGAAAAACTGAAGTAGACTTAAATAAAAAATATTTGATAAAGAACTTTTATCAGCAAATACACAGAAAAAAATCATAAAAGTTAAAATGTTATTAAAAATATATTCTTGGGTATAAATTAAAATTTTTAGCAATTTTTTTTATTAAAAAGTTTAAAATTATTTATACTTCTACAATCTTTGATTTGTCGTTTATCAGTTAAGCTCTATCAGAATGATTTAATGCAAATAAAAACAAATGGCAGCCGGTGTGTATTAAATAAACTGCATTTAGATACAAATCACAAGCAATTATAATCAAACAATTTAGCATTAAAAATTTATATTATAGAAAAAACAAAATAAATTATATACATATCTAAATTTATTTATTTCATTTAATTTGCCATAAAATTTTTACACAAACAAAATGGTCACAACTGCTGCTGTTTCATTCAATGGAAAACATTTTTAATAAATCTTTAAAAGATTAATTCATTTTTTTTTTTTTTTTTTTTGATTCAAAAATACACAATTTCCGCTAATTTTAATTTTGAAAAGCTAAAACTTGGCTTTTAAAAACAACAACAATATTTGATAACATATTTCGAAAAGCAATAACAGCAATCATTAAAATAATATTTGCTAATAAAAAATTCAAAAGATAAACACAATTTATGAAAAATAACTACAAGAACAAAAAACAAAAAAAAAAAAATCAAACATTTTTGGGGTAAAAATTAGTCTGAAAATGATATTTTCCTAACCACCCTCTTTCCTCTTCTCATCAATTTACGGTTTCTTACGACTTATTAATCCGAACGCCAGCACGTGCTGTTTTGGAAACTAAGTGAAGATTTAAAAAAAAAAATACGCAGGACCCAAAAATATAAAACAAATTTTAAAATATTTAAAGGACTTTATGTTTTATTTTTTTTTTCGGGGGGTTTAAAAAACAAAGTAGAAAAATACCACAAAATCTTATTAAAATGCGTTCAAGTTTATTTGCGTTTGATTGTCGTTAGATTAGCAGTATCACAAGTGAAAGTTTTTAAATCAAGTCCCATATTTATGACTTTAATTGGGTGATTTAATAAGAAGTTCTTTTAGATTGAAGCAAATTGGCCTTAAAACCATTGTATTACTTAAATATATTAACTATTCTAGTTGAGACATATGGATAGTTTTCAACACCCTGGCGCGCAGCTTTTAGCCTTCAGTACGAATATTTTGATGATGGCCTCTTCCAGGATGGCAGATCAGTGAGCCGAGCCACGTTCTTCAAAATGGACGACTTAATTCCTAATCAAGAAGACTGTGGGAGCAGACCTCTTTGGATATTTTTGCTGCGTCATAACAATTGATTGTTAACAAGAATAGAAAAATTCGATATGCATTTATTAATAATTTACAAGAATACAGTTATAACCTGCAAAAACAATAAAAAAAAAAACTGTTATATAAACAAAATAAAAAAGTTATACGGGTTTAGTATGGGTAGGTGTTATTTGGGGCATCCTGTACTTATACCACTTGCCACAATTAGAGGCCCAATTAAATATAATATAAATAAGTTCGCTAAATCACTGTGCCTATACATGTAAATCATACACAGAAAAAAATAAAAATTGATTTCAATTTAAAAATTTCAAAAATTAATTAAATTTGCAATTATCTTTGTTTCTGTTTTGTTTTGTTTCGGTTTTTGCCATTGTACATTGATATTTCAAAAACAAATCGCTTGTGATTTTGGTACGATTTGTACTTATTGTTAAACAAAGATTGCCTGTAATGAATTCGCCTTGCTCACGACTAGGGATGCCAATCCCGAAATCCCGGGATTATTCTAAAAATTTAAGTCCCGAACACCGGGTTTTTAAGTAAAAATCCCGAGATTTTGGGTTAAGTAAAAATGTGCTATTTTTTTTTAATACAACTATATTTAAATATACGTGAGTCACCCTGTTAAAATAACTTCAAAAATTTAATATTGGGGGTATTCACGTCACAAGTTGCACCCTTGCGAAAAAGAAAAAGTGCAAAATATAACAACAACCACACAGACAATTAGTTGTGCGTAAATAATTGTCTTTGTGGTTGTTGTTATGTTTTTGCACTTTTGCTTTTTTGCAAGGGTACAACTTGTGACGTGAATACCCTTATTAAATCATACTGGCAATGAATCTAATTTTTAACTGGTTACAAAAAAAGTCACAAGTGAATAAATGTTACATGCAATGCATTTTCTACCACAGAAAACCAAATCAGAAGATAAAGTTCGGTGTGGTCTTTTTTCCAAGTGAATGATGATAGAACTGCGCACGCAAAATGCAAGTTTTGCAAAAAGGTGTTAAAAACTTTACGGGGTTCTACCAAAGGTCTTATGACACATATTTGTTTAAGTTTATTTTATAAGATTAATACTTGCATATATTTTTGAGATAAAATAAATTAAATATTGTCATATAGCATTTATGAAGCTATTTGTTAACTATACCACCTAGAAGTGTTGAATGCGAACATTGGTTTCGTCGTCAGCATATGTTTGCAATAAACTAAGCTTTTTAAAATATAAGTTTTAATACATAATTACTTTAAAAGAATACATTAAACTGTTTTATTTTGTATTGAGTTTAATTTCCTTCATGAATTAATTTGTTTGTGAAAATTGTTGAGCAACATCGATTATTTTACACGAAAATTTTGACATGTATCAATGTTACCTATCTTGCGAGTTTGTATAATTTGACGTTTTTATTCTTGCAAAGTATGCGACAGTGTTTTGCGTATGTTAACAAACCCCAAATGTATTTTACTAAAAAAAATATTTTTTAGTAAAATACTGTTAAAAACTGTTACCGGTTGTGTTTTTTTAATCTTTTATTTCTTATTTAAAAATCAGTTCATACTTTTTTGCTTTTGCTTAAAATTCCACGTGAAATAAGTGCAGCTTACATTATTTCACAGTTGTAAAAAAATTTTGCCAGAAACATTTCGGAACTTTTTCACAAAATGAACAGAGTACAACTCTATCAACATTATTTCATAGATATTCCGCACAAGTTTTTTTCATATGAGTTTTGACAGCATTTCATGTGAAATGTTAAACAGAGTATCAGGCTTTACACATAATTATTAAATTTTAATTATATGAATTTTAAAAAGTTGGCTTTTATATATGAAATCCCGATCCGTCCCGGGATCCCGTTTTTTTTTTAATTAAAACCCCAGAATCCCGGGTTTCAAAAAACCTAGTCCCGTAGTCACGACGGAATTGTGAGTAAATAGAACGTGTTTTTAGAAATGTTCGGCATTACGCCCTATGTTCTTGCGACATACTACCCAAAACTGTAGTTGTTTTTTACAAAAAAAAAGAGAGGAGTAAGAAAGAACATTTAAATAAGTTATAATTAATAATCATAGCGCTGCGGAATTTGGCCCCAGGAACTATGGCTCCAAAAAATAAAAAATTGACCCCAAATTTGGGGCTATTTTTCATAATGCAATATGACCGTATTTTTTTAATAAAAAATTACCCCAAAAAAATGAAAAATAACCCTTAAAATAAAATGAAATATGACCCTAAATTTGGGGTAATTCTTCATTGTGAAAAATCACCTCAAAATTTATGATGAACCTTAACCCCAAAAAAGAACACAAAGAAAGTTATATTAAACATTTTGGGTGGTGTTCATATGCCCGAAACTAAAAATCCCAAATTTAGAATCCCGATTTCAAAATCCGAATAATTATACAGCTTTGGTTTTAAAAACCGCATGGTTGGGCTTTCGGCCATGCGCAAGGATTTTTTCCTCTATGGTATAACAAATACCGGCTGCGCTTACTAAAGCGTCTCGGCATAGCCGGCCTTCGGCCGGTCGCAAGGATTTTTTCCTCTATGGTATAACAAACACCGGCTTCGCTAACTTTAGCATCTCTGCCTAACCGGCAAGGATTTTCTCCACTTTAGTATAAGAATTCGGATTTTTTATACTATCCCTAGAAACTTTTACACAAAATTTTATATAATTTGTGTAAAAATGTTTGGGCTGGTTTTTCATTTCTTAAAATTTGCATTTTTATTAGTAAACGAAAAATAACCCCAAAGTAAACATTGTGATTTTATTTGGGGCCATTTTTCATTCCTTGATATTGGGGCCATTTTCATTCCACTTAAAATGCAAAAACACCCTAACGAAAAAATGAAAAATAACCCCAAAAAAGTTGCCCCAAAATTGCATGTTGTTGCGTCTTATGTAAATTTTTAGGGCCGTTCTTCATTTTCTTTTTGGGGCCATATTTCCTGGGGTCTTTTTGCGCACCGCCAATAATCATTCTCAACAAAGTTCGACCCACCAAGTGGAATAACACCGCACTATCGCCGTCTTCATTCATGGAAAACAAAACAAAGGCTTATAAATAGCTCCATTCGTGCAAATCCTTCTGTATTTATGTACTGTATTGCGGATAGTGTTAGAGCAAAAATCTTTTCCAGTCCGAGTTTTTACAGTTATTTTAAGTTTCTATGCCGCTTGAAAAGGATCTTGCTGGTAAACCTGAACTCATTGTGAAATATTTTCATAATGTCGTGGACTGTAGACTTATATTTTCCAAAAAATTCTGAAATTTCTGTCACAGTTTTACCCTCTAAATTTAATATTACTATTAGCTGCCTAATTTCAACAGATGATTGCCTTCCATGTGGGGCCATTTTTTTTGGCACGAAAAGAGTTTTATAAATAAATACGATAAAAAACCAAGTTTTTAAGTTAACGACATTTTTATCGTTGATATTTTGAAAAGTTGGTTTATTTTTGTTCTTCATTCGGATTTTACAGTTAATATTGAAAAAGTTCGTTGTTTTATTTATTGTTTGAGAAGATGTCAATATAAAGTGTAGAAAATGTGAAAAACAATTAATTGATAAATTTTTTTTGTTAAAGTTTAGACCACATTTTTGTCTTGCAAACACTTGTCCGGTTATTCGTTTGAACCACTGTATGTATTTAATGTTTGAAAATATAACGTTCTCTTTTTCGTAACAAATTATTATCCACATTTTCATGATCCACCTTTAAATACAAAATTCAAATAATTAGAATTATGAGGTTTTTTTGTGTGTTCATTGCATTACACAACATTCGCTAGAATTACCAAGAACACAGCTTTCATAATTCCTAACAGTAAAAAAACCAACAAAAAATCATAACAAAAGCGACTTTTTCCATTAAATTTTTTATATTTTCCGTAAATTTTTGAGAAAATTATAATATCTTCCCAAAATGAAGGGTGAGGGTTGTTAATATTCCTTACGGTCAGATATGAATTCGATACAATAATGGCACAAAACAACAAATAACAAAAGAGGCAAAAAAAAAAATAGAAAAGAACTTGGTACCAATGTGGCATTGTGCTAAACTCAAATTGTACGTTATAAATGGATTATTGCAATTAGCCCTTCATATTCCCCCATTTCTTGAATGTAATGGAAATTTTATTTTCTATGAATATTATGCCATAAATAAGCTGAATTAAAATGCAATAGGTAAATTTTAGAAGAACACAAATAGAAAAGGGAAAAACAAGAAAATGTAGCTAAGGAAATAATAATAAAAAACAAACAAAAAAAAAAAAAAAACTCAATAAAAAGTCTTTATAAAAACATGAAAGTCATAAAAAACGTTGTTCGTACTAAAAAGGAACTGAAAAAAGCAAATGTTGCAGTAATTGAAGGGAACATTTTTTAGCTGTGGGTGGCCATCAACAACATATATTGCTAAGTTAAACATTTTAATGTTGTCGGCATTGTTAAAGTTATTTCGAATGGAATAATGCACTAATAATTCACCAAATACTTAATTTTTTCTTTATAGTATAGTCATAGTTAAGTCATAGGCTAATCGAACTCTAGTCATAATCTAGTCATAGTTTAGTCATAGTCTAGTCATAGTCTAGTCATAGTCTAGTCATAGTCTTGTCATAGTCTAGTCAAAGTCTAGTCATAGTCTAGTCATAGTCTAGTCATAGTCTAGTCATAGTCTAGTCATAGTCTAGTCATAGTCTAGTCATAGTCTAGTCATAGTCTATTCATAGTCTAGTCATAGTCTAGTCATAGTCTAGTCATAGTCTAGTCATATTCTAGTCTTAGTCTAGTCATAGTCAAGTCATAGTCTAGTCATAGTCTAGTCATAGTCTAGTCATAGTCTAGTCATAGTCTAGTCATAGTCTAGTCATAGTCTAGTCATAGTCTAGTCATAGTCTAGTCTAGTCATAGTCTAGTCATAGTCTAGTCATAGTCTAGTCATAGTCTAGTCATAGTCTAGTCATAGTCTAGTCATAGTCTAGTCATAGTCTAGTCATAGTCTAGTCATAGTCTAGTCATAGTCTAGTCATAGTCTAGTCATAGTCTAGTCATAGTCTAGTCATAGTCTAGTCATAGTCTAGTCATAGTCTAGTCATAGTCTAGTCATAGTCTAGTCATAGTCTAGTCATATTCTAGTCTTAGTCTAGTCATAGTCAAGTCATAGTCTAGTCATAGTCTAGTAATATTCTATTCATATTAATAGTCTTTGTTGCATTAGAAGAGTGGAATCTTTAAAAATTGTATTCACTCAATACTGAAAAACATGTCTTATTCGCCTTTGCACCCCTCCTTCTATAATCGCCGCGGAACTGCCATCCAGTTCAACTTCGCAGGGAATGACAGCTTGGCTGCTCTTCGAATAATTATAGTCATTTCCTCTTCCTCACGGTCTCCTAGTGCTTGCACTACGACTGCTATTAATGTATTTATTGCGGCCAATCACTCACAGAAAGAAAAACACTCGGGATAAATCAAGTTTTTTATGATTACTTTAAGTACGAGTCGTACTCAAAAATTCAAGTAGGAATAGCAATAAAACGTACTTAAAACAATCCTAAATGGGATTACTTTCGAAAATCAATCCCGGAATTTCTTGAAATAAGTATAAAATTCTTAAATCAAGTATAAAAAAGATTAAAATTCTCGTTGTGTTTAACCATCCGGCTTACGCATGTTTTAATTTTCTATACACATTAAAAAAGGTCTGTCCAGACTTAAGTGTACCACAAAGGGTTAAAAAGTAAATTTTAACTCTTGCTTCTCATTTAGTTTATATTTTTGGTTAAATATGTACATAAGATTTCTAAAGTAAAAACCATATCGGGCATGATGTTGGTGTTTTATTATTCTGTAATGTGTAATACGGGTAAGTTAATTAATCATTATAATTTTTTCTTTCTAGTTTCTTTTGTGGTTTTTTTCAAGCACGAATTCATGATAAAATCAACTTTATAATACTTAAGTCAATCTCATTTTCGGATTAAAAAAAATTTTATAATTCTTGAATCAAGCGCATTTTGAGATTGATTCAATCTTAGTTTTACTTAAATCAATCTCATTTTCGGATTATTTTAAGTACAAAATCGGGATTGAATATGGATAATTTAATTATTTTGGGATTGAAAATCCGTACTTGAATCAATCTTTCTGTACTTGATTCAAGAAAATTGGTACTCACCATACTATTAATACCGCTTCGGATTGATTTGAGTACGGATGGACTGATTTTTATTTTCAGTGCTGTTCTCTTCTGCTTCCATGTAAAGATACGGTTTTAGGCGTACTAAAGTGTTTTGCGAAAGTGGGCTTTATATGTACGCTAATTTATCGACAGATCTTTATGAATTTTGGCAGTGTGATTTTTATTGACACATGAAACTATGGCACACCAGATTTTACTACAACAGCATTATTCGTTAGAGTTTGTGGCATACTAAAGTGCTTTCCTAAAGTGGGCTTTATGTAGGGCATATGGTTAATTGTGAATTGGAATCAATTAAATCTAGTTTAATGATTACAAAACAATATTTTTTAGGGTGGTTGTACCACTTTTGGGCTCATAACTCTTGTCCATCTAAATTTTTAATTCCATACTGCTTAGGAAAGCTTAAAACAATTAAATGCTAAGGCCGAGTTTTTGAGATGTGGATTAAGTTTAAACTTAGTTTAGCGTATTTTGAAACTCGGATTTTTTCGGCGAAATGTAATTTTTTTTTATTATTTCATTAACTACTGACATTTTAAGCAAAATTAAGGTGTTTCATTATAATTGTATATATAAAATGGATAATGGCGGCACAAATCTGTTTTCAAATTAACTCAACCTAGTTTAACTGAGATCTCAAAAACCAAGCTTCAAATTGTCCATTTCTTTTCAGTCCTTCGAAAGTGAGCATGATATCAACCGACGGATGGACATTGTTAAATCGTCTAAGAAATAATCAAAGACCCAGAGTATATATATTTAGTGGGCTCTTAGATGAAAACTCAAAAAGTTTTAAACTGAATGACAAACTTGATTTAATTTCATTTACCATTTTTCTACAGATCCTGATGAGCACAAACTGCTGTTAAATTGAATAAATATGTGTATGTACCCATACAACTTTTGAAAGATAAGGTATTATGCGTTTATGCCGATGTGTTTAACAAATAATGATTTATATAACACATATATATGCATGCAACACCCACGTTGTAGTACACCATTCGATTCAAGATCACTTACTCAAGCGATCTAAAACCCCTGACAGACATAGGATTTGTATACTATAATATCATGGTATACTACATGTGTGTCAACCTAAACTACAATTAAATCATGAAACAAAGTGGTACATTGATGGTTTATATACTACTGTAGTATGCATACCATGGTATTGAAACTATATGTCTGTCAGGGGTATAAGGATGTTTACCCGGCCGTCCAGCTGGCTGGCTTTACATGTAAAACTTTGAGCAAAGTACAAGTTGCTTTTTTGAAGAAAATTTGGCATACACGTTTGAAAGCTGGAAATCGGACCATTATTTTATGTAGCCCGAATATAAACTTCTTTTCGAAATTGAGCCTTTGGGCCCATAAGCCATCTTATTGTGATGGTATTTTGATTAAATTTGGCCCAAGCAAATTTTTTGGCAACCAAAATCATCTTACCACACTCAAAACAATAACACTGTGCTAGTTGCAAAATTAGACAAGCCGGGCACATGGCATTTTAGCATAATTCGGGTACGCTGAATCCAATGGTGCCCACAATTTTTTTAGGTTAGCTCTTGTTTTCGAGATATACCGTTATTTCGAAAATGGAGGAGGTTGCACAGCATATATTCGCGTAACTCAAAAACGGTTCAGTTTATTGAAAAAACCGAAATTCCGCAATAAAATTTCCTTTAAGAAAAGTAAATTTTTTTTTTAATATGAGCAGTCGTTTGGTTTATTAAAAATTCATAAAAAATTGGAAAATGCAGCTAGGCTTCTAATTTTTTCAGACATAAAAAAAACGAAGATGCAAACAAAACAAGCCATAAATGATTAAAATCTGTTACCAACTTTTGATTTTATTCACAAAAGTTTTATTTAAGAATTTCAAGTATGTACCGAGAAAATGTTAAGGACAAAAAACTAATTTAGGTCGGTTATACATTTTATCTTACTTGGGGCGACTCCTGGGCATTTATGGAACTTTTTATCGAAATATTTCTAGTCTGCATTGAACATTTTGTATGGAAGCCCCATTAAGGAATGGAGATAGCTGGTAGGTATGTTAGAAATAAATGATTTAGATGAAAAATAATGTGGGGTTGGTCATATATTTGACCCATCTAGGGGCATCCTAGGCGCTGCAGGGGCCAAATTTTAGAATTTTATTAAACCGCCATATATGTTTGGTTGAAATTCTTAAATTTGGCTGCTGCAGTGCCTAGGATGCGCTAGGATGTTTTGTGAATAAAATCAAAAGTTTGTAACAGATTTTAATAATTTATGGCTTGTTTTTTTTGTCGCTTCGTTTTTCTAAAAACGGTGGGCACCATTGGATTCAGCGTACGCGAATTATGCTAAAACGCCATGTGCCCGGTCTGTCTAAAAAAAGTGTCAATTTCGAGCAGAGTGTAATTAATCCATCTGTACTCAAATCAATCCGAAGCAGTATTAATAGTACGGTGAGTACGGATTTTCTTGAATCAAGAACGAAAAGATTGATTCAAGTATGGATTTTCAATCGCAAAATACTAAAATCAGGGTTGATAAGGTTGGTACAATTGTACCTTTTTTGGTACAATTCAAAGCTTAAAAGTACGCTGGTACCACCGTAACTCATTTGGAACTATTTCCAAATTTTTTAAAACTTGTTATTCGATATAATATGGCAACTCGTTTTTACTGTCCATTGAATATAAACGGAGTTCTGTGTTTGGTGCAAATGGTCTTGTGAAATTGAATATCCTAAATTTCGTTGCTGTTTTGTGAAATTTGACGGAAAACCTGTGTATTTTGTTGTTGGATTTAAAAAAACAGCTTTGATATTTTGCATTTGCTCTTTAGCAGGAGCATTTGTACCAAACACTGTACTCCGCTATTGTGAATAGATTTTTTGCACTTGTTCATTGGACGATTGCATATGCCACATTCTAAATTAAGTATCAGCATCAGCATAAAATCTTGCATTTTCTGATGATATTGACAAGTTTATTTATTTATTTATTTATTTCTGCAAAAGTTCTAGTAGAAGAAACGACTTTTAATTAAGTTTCAATTTTGGAACGGAAACTCGTAATATTTTGAAATGTTCGTTTACAAGCGCTTAATTAAATTTTATTATATCCGGACTTTTTTCTCCAGCTTATAAAATGTCCTTCCGCTTTTTGCAGTACATATTAAAAAATGTAAGCACAATAAATTTGGAAATGCCATCCCAAGATGCTCGTATGCCCATATTTTTAGAACGCTTCAAATTTTAGTTTCGTCAAATGGGGCGTAATTTTTTTAAAAATGAGTTTTTAGACAAATTTGAATTATCAAAGCTAAGATTTGAAGAAAATCATCTGCAACTTAACGAAATTTATATATCGGAGATATTTATATGTATATCCACAAATAATATTGAAAGTATAATACTAAATAATATTTTACAAGCCTTAAAGAAATAAATTTTAAACTGGGTAGCAAAATTTACTCCAGAAAATGTGATTTTAATAAAAACTCGTATAGCTCAGCTTTTATTAAAAATATTTTTAATGAAGGTGCAAATTATGATACTTCTAATAACGAGTTTCAAACTTTGTCAGATATACATACATAGATGCTTTACAGAACTTAAAAAACAAAAATATTTCTGTTTTTTGGTTTAAAGTGATCGCAATGAAAAATGAATTAGATCAGTTAATGTTTCCAGAGCTTAGTAGAATAACCAAAGGAAAAATTTTCATTCCAGACTTCGGCGAATGTGGAAAGAAAATTTTCATGCCAAAATATTATAAAAACAGAGGAGTGAAACAGACTATATGTGCCAACTGTTTCATGTCTTTTTTCTTTATAATAAAATAATAAAAAATGACTTAGTACTATTGGGGTCGAAAAAGTACGATTTTAAAAGTTCATTCCCTGAATTAAAATATCCATCCATATTCAATCTCGATTTCGTACGTGAAATAATCCGGAAATGAGATTGATTTAAGTAAAACTTATATTATGTTCACATTTGGCTTCTTAAACGCGTTTAAGCAGTTCGAACGTGATTAAGCTATAATCACTTCAACATAAAGATGATTACCCATACATTGAAGTGATTTGTTAATCACTTCAAATTGACATGATTACAACTAAATCACTTCATAAATCACATAGAATCCACTGAACGTACCTCAAATGTAGAATCGGCAACATGATCGTGTACAACCGGCCAAGATTTCTGCTTACTGTTTTATTTTTTTCCTGAAATAATTCATAAATTTTCACAATTTCATCATTAAAATGATTAAAATAATCTTCTGATAACTTTATAAAAGTGTATTTATCCATTTTTAATACTTTAAAGAAATATAAATTTATTTGTTGTGTTTTTTTTTTCTTAATCATCTGTCATCTTAATCATCTCAAATGTAATGCGAACGGCTTTGATTAGCTAAATCAACATTTTGCTTAAACGCGTTTAAATACCTAAGTGTGAACTTAGCATAATACAGTATTTTGGGTCTGTTCTGGATTGGTCTTAATTCATATGCGGCAGTTCTGATTGTTAACCAACACTTTTAACCAAACATGATCTATGAGCTAAAAGTCACAAAGTCGTCTTTTAAACGCGCGAATCGACTACTGATTTTTCATTTGACAGTTTTACTGAACGTGAATTGACCCTCTGGCCGCCATTCAGAATCTTGACATTAATATTCAACATGGTTCAAAACATAAGCTCTAACACGTAGAAGGACAATCGAGACGACCTAGAAATCTTTCCCAAATAATTTTTATTCCTGTTTTACTATTGGTGTCTGCACAAAACATCATTATAAAGTATATCTCTAAGAAATCTCGGTTACACTGCACAACAATGTCATGACCATTTAAGTTTTAAATAAAATGTATTCAAATTCAAGTGCGTGTTAAAACCATTTCATAACCAATTTATATTTGCACAATTTCCATCAAAACAGAGGGGAAAAAACCTTCATGCTAAAATCTGCATACGTAATAACAACCATCAGCCAAGTAAAGCCAGATTCAGATTCAGAAATGCTAATCCCATGCAACTCTGTCGTTTTTGTGGCATTTTGTATTCAAACAAAATAACAGACATTAAATATAATAATTTAAAATTTACGCCATTTAAAATGGCTTTAAAATAACCGATTAAATCATTATTCAAAACACAAATAATAATATTTATGAAGAAACAAAAAAAATAATCACACAAACAAACTTGTGTTTGAAAAAAAGAAACAGATTTTCAAAACCAAAAGATTTTTAAGAGGCATGAAACTAAATTCGATTGCGTGTAGACTGCGACTAAAGATGACCATTAAAACTAAAAACTAAACAAAACAGCAAAAAAAAAGCAAAAATTTAAAAAAATCAAATACAATTTACAGATACAAAAAATTAAGAGAATTGATTTTAAAGATTCTTTCAGAAGACATTTAACATGAGTTTTACGTGTTTCGACAACATTAATTTGTAGCTAAAGGAATTAGGAGTATGATGCTGCAACATGTTTGTTTGTGGCAAAGTTTCTCGTCATCTACTTATTTCGTTTCTTAAAGATGCGTTGCAACACTTTTGTTCGAATGAGCGCTTTTTTATTTCCTTTTTAATCGAGCAAAAAAAAAAAAATTAAAATTTGTGTGTAACCTGTCAACATTGTGATGATTTAGCACCCATCATAATAAAATATCGTAACGATAACAAAAATGAGAAAAGAATATATTTTCTTTATGTTTGAGATGCGTAATAGTGAAATAGATTTATGAGAAATAGGAAACCAACTAACTTTTTAGAAGTTAGAAGTAGTCTTTAAAGATAAAACAAGATCATTTGGAAATTAACAAAAGTCCGAAGGAGAAAGCAATATGTTTTCTTATTTATACCGTTTATGTATAAAGTACCGCTTAAGGTCTAGAAACATATAGAACTTAAAATATTACATATTTCGAAATTTGTTATTTAATTGCTGAAACAATAACAGTTAAATTCATAATACTTTTCTAAAACATAATTTTTAAAAATCGCAAGATTTCAAGAAAATTATGGAAAATTTAAGATTTTTCTGTATTCCAATTAAACCCGCCCGCTTTCATTACTGTACCAGGATTCGAAAATAAACATTAAATATCACTCTTTCCCAACAAACACGGAGCTTTGATTGCAAATTGAAAATGATTTGAAATCAAACGTTTTCTCAAAGAAAAAACGTTTGATAATCATAGCATTCTCAACAAAAAGGGAAAATTATTATCAAGTTGAAAAATGCCTTTATTTTCAACTTGCTTTCAAACGTAATTCTCAATTGTTTTTCAAATGTGGATTATAATACAATGTGGAACATAAAAAAAAATATTTTATTTTTTTAATTTAAATTCATTATTTACTTAAATAAACTGTGAGATAAACATTCGGCAACATAGCTAAAAGATAAAATAATGTTTTTTCCGTCCTCTAATTCTTGCAAAGACGTGATTGGCTCCCTTTTAAATTGAGGATTGTAGCACCGCGATCGTTCAACAAACTTTCTTCACTTTCCCGTTTTATTTTCCTTTTTTTCGTATTCTTAATCATTTTAATTACTCACAAATAATTTTTATTTTTCACAAGAAATAAACTGTTCACTTCATATTAAAAATTATTTTTAATAGTAAAACACATGTAACCACAAAGTAAAAAATTTAACTTTAAACGCCATTTTTAATGCTTACATTTATTTTTCGATTTAGTGTTGCCAAGTTTATTTTTGATTTGAATTTAACATTTGACAAGCATTTGACATCAAATTTAAAAAAACATTTAATATCAAATGTTTATTTTGAAATCATTATCAATTTGAATTTAAATGTTAAATCGAACAATTGAAAAACGTTTGAGAATTGTGTTTGATGTCAAATGATAAAGTCATTTCATATCAAAGGTTTGACTTCGTGTTTGTTGGGTTAGTGTTCGGTTCGGCAGCTTTTAAGGAAAACACAAACACTAAAAGTGTTTGTGCAGTAAATCATTAAAAAATTAACGTTTTTCTGTTTGAGATCTTCTAACACAAAAATAATGCTAATTACATATCCAACTCAAAAACAACATTAATTTTTTTTTTTTTAACTACAAACTTCGTTGTGTTTGGTTCAGCACGTTAATGCTAGTTCGTTTCAGGTGTGCTTAGCAACCTTTTGGCTGGTAAAGAACACCAACAATTTTTTACAAAAACAAAAAACGATACCAAAAAAAAAAAAAACAAAAAGCCAGCAAAAAAATTTTACACAAGCCAAACATGAACACAATACACACACAAGCTATTCGTGCTGTGGTCGTTGCTTATATATTGTTTTTTTTTTTGCTGATTCCTTTACCAATGTAAAAAAGAACACTAAAGAACATTAAATTATAATGTATTTCTACAGAACGACTACAATTGTTCTGTTTTATAACGAAGAACAAAGCACAATATAATGTTTGCTACTTTCTTGAAAATAGTTACGAACGGTATTCAGGGTTGTGTTTTTATACACAAACACTAAAAAAAAGACATCATCTCTAGGTGTGTGTGCTGTTAGCCAAAAAATGTTATGTTTTTGTTTTTTTTTTTGCAAACACTGCTTATAACAGTCGCACAGAGGGTTGAACAGTACCAAAAACGAGGATTTATTCAAAAATGAAGCTAATTTTTCGTATAAGTATTTAGTACCATATTGTTACGTTACTGCCTTTCAATAACGTTTTGGTTTATTTCCTTTATAATAAACCGTTTCGAGTTCTTTATTGCAACTTTAATAAAATAAATAAAACACAAACACTTTAAACACTATTTTCAATTTACTCAACTCTATTTAGTACTAAGTCTTTTTAACAATCGTAATTTATAGCTTTTATTCACAACCAACTATAATTTTCTCAGCGTTATGCGTTATTGACAAAGTCTGAACTAAGAATGAATTAATTACGCTAGTGGCCGCTAGTATTTATACCGCAATTTGGTTGTCTAGAACATTCGAAATGTTTTTCGAAGGTTCGAGGCTTTACTATTTCACCACACTTTAAATTGATTTATGGCACCACTTTACATAATTTTACCTCTTATACTGATGAAGCTTTTTTTAACGGTCATTTCTAGGGTTTTCTGCACATTGGGATTGAAGTGTACTAAATTATAACAAAAACGATGTTAACTAATAAATTCACTTATGAATACAAGATAACTAATAAATACAAGATACTTATAATTATAACTAATTCTTAACCAATAATTACAACTAATTCTTAACTAAAGTTACTTTCGTAACACTGCCCCCCACTTAAGCCTGTTCGTCCCGAATAGGCTCTGAATCACCTCTTCCATAAGGGGCTAATCGTTCTAAATGAATAACTTTCATTTTGGCTCTTGGACTTTTATATTTCTGTATTCGGTATACAACATCATTTAATTTCTTTATCACCTTATATGGCCCATCCCAATGTGTCTGTAATTTGGGAGATAATCCTTTCTTTCGTTGGGGATTAAAAAGCAAAACTAACCGGCCCTCCTTAAAACCTTCCGAATTTGCCGCTCGATCGTATCTGGCTTTAATCTTGTCGCTAGACAGCTTAATACGGTTTCGTACAAATTCATGAAGATCGTTAAGAGTTTCTTGTTCTTGTGAGGTGGAGCCTTCATTGTTTTCACCCGTTGGTATAGGCTTAACACCAAACTCTAGATCTCCTGGTAGTCTGAGTTCTGTTCCAAACACAATTTTGGCGGGTGTACGAGAGGTGGAGTCGTGAACAGCTGACCTGTACGCCAACAGAAATTTTGAAATGTGCTCATCCCAGTCTTTTTGTTGTGTGCTGACTACTTTACGCAAATGTTCCTCTAATGTACGGTTAAATCTTTCAACCATGCCGTCAGATTGCGGATGCAATGGGGTTGTTCTTGTTTTCCTTATTCCGTACAATTCACACATTTCCTTGAATATAGCAGATTCAAAATTTCTGCCTTGGTCAGAATGTACTTCTAATGGAACACCGTAGCGGCACACCCAATTGTTCACGAAGACGTCAACCACTGTCCTTGCTTCTTGGTTTGGGATGGCATATACCTCCGGCCATTTACTAAAGTAATCGATGGCTACTAGCACATATTTGTTACCGGCATTACTTACAGGAAATGGCCCAGCTATATCCATTGCAATTCGCTCAAATGGGGCACCAGAATTATACTGCTGTAGCGGCCCACGACTTCTCCTTAATGGACCTTTAGCGGCAATGCATTGTGCGCAATTTGCTATCCAATCAGCTACAGCTTGTTGGCAGCCAACCCAGTAGAAGCGTTGTTTTAATTTTTCTAGGGTTTTTGTCACACCCAGATGACCACCGCTAGGACCGTTATGAAATTCACTAAGAACTTCTTTTACTTTCGCCGACGGCACTACCATAAGGTTTTTAACAGATTTTCCGTCAGCACTTTCCCACGTACGGTATAAGCAGCCATTTACTACTTGAAGGCTGTTCCACAGAGCCCAGTATGCTTTCATCAGTGGACTTTCAGGCGAGATTTCGTTTCGGGTGGGTCTTTCGCCCTTTTCCTTGGCTTGTAAAATTTTTGCTAAAATGGGGTCATTTCTCTGCGCAATTGACCAATCTTCGTTGGACTCTATCTGCAATAGACGAACGTAACAGATGTTTTCTTTTCCTTCAGCCCTTACGCAGTGCTTACATTCCAGCTTACAGGGTCGTCTTGACAGAGCATCCGCATTACCATGTTTTCCACCTTTTCTGTGTTCAATGCTAAAATCGTAGCTCTGAAGGCGCTCTATCCAACGAGCTATCTGGCCTTCTGGATTTTTAAATTGCAGCAACCACCGGAGTGCAGAATGGTCTGTTCTTAAATAAAAATGTTGACCATACAAATATTTGTGAAAATG
The DNA here is from genome assembly GCA_963931875.1 of Pollenia griseotomentosa. NCBI lineage: Eukaryota > Metazoa > Arthropoda > Insecta > Diptera > Polleniidae > Pollenia > Pollenia griseotomentosa. Next base: position 95,945,071 of record OZ007561.1, on the reverse strand, counting down.
TTTTATGCACTCTAGTACAGCCAGAAGCTCTCGCCGAGTCACGCAGTAATTTCTCTCAGGCTTCGAAAGTATTCGACTGTAATAGCCTACGACTTTCTCTACACCGTTGACCACTTGGGACAGCACACCTCCAATTCCAAATCCGCTCGCATCAGTATCTAGCACAAATTTTTCGCCCGCGATTGGATAAGCCAAAATTGGTGCTGAGCACAATAATTCTTTCAACTTCTGGAATGCCCGTTCCTGTGCTTCACCCCAGTCATATGCCTGCGCCTTTTTGGTCAATTCATGCAGACTTGCAGCAATATTTGCAAAATTCGGTACAAAACGCCTGTAGTATGTACATAAACCTAGAAAACTGCGTAGCTCATGTAGATTTTTAGGGCGAGGCCAATCCATAACTGCTCGTATTTTTTCTTCGTCTGTTGAAATGCCATCAGATGTTACACGATGCCCTAGGTATTTTACTTCTTTCTGGAACAGTGAACATTTCCTGACACTTAACTTGAGTCCGGCTGTAGATATACGTTTTAACACCTCTTCGAGGTTTTTCAGGTGTTCATCAAATGTTTTTCCCATGACAATTATGTCATCAAGGTACACCAAACATGTCTTTCGGTGGAGACCTTTCAACACCTGTTCCATCAAACGGTCGAATGTGGCTGGAGCATTACAGAGCCCAAATGGCATTACATTAAACTGCCATAAGCCATCACTTGCACTAAAAGCAGTTTTCTCTTTATCCTTGTCTGCAATTTCTACTTGCCAATAGCCGCTCTGCAGATCTAATGTGGTAAACCATTCTGTTCCAGCTAACGTGTCCAAGGTGTCATCAATCCTAGGCAATGGATAACTGTCCTTTTTGGTGACGTCATTAAGTTTCCTGTAATCTACGCAGAACCTGGTACTTCCATCTTTTTTCTTTACCAAAACCACCGGTGAACTCCAGGGACTTGATGATGGTTTAATTATGCCGTCCTGTTCCATTTCATTAACCAGGTCTCTAACTTCATTTCGTTTTGCTAGAGGAATGCTTCTTGGGGCCTGTTTTATTGGCTTAGCGTCGCCGGTGTTAATTTCGTGTTTCACTATTGACGTCCTGCCCTGGTTTTTACCTTTCGAGGCAAAAATAAAGGCATATTTCTTTAATAATTGCTTAGCCTTATTTCTCTCGGGCGGCCTCAGTTTTTCGGTCCATTTCCGCACATGTTCCTCTAGTAATTCCTGGTCCTTGGTACCCTTTTCAGCTGCGTCTGGATGTTCCTCGCAACTTATTATTGCCTCTGTTGAAGCACATTGTCCAATCTTAAAGTTCTGCGTAAGGACCTTTTCGCTGTTGGATAAATTTAAAACTCTTACGAGGGCATTCGCGGTTACTAAATCACCTGTTACTGCTGCTGGCTCTACCACCCATAAACTATTGTTGTCCTCACAATCTCCCTCCATTCGCGCCCACACTATTGTTTCTGACTTTGGTGGCAATTTTTCACGTGTAAAGGCGTGTAACTGTCTTACATGAGCCTTGTTTTCGTATCCAATATCAAGGGGAATTTCAACATTACGCCAAGTCATAATTTGTTGTCCCATATCCAGATGAACACTTTGGCCAATCATAAAATCTGAGCCAATAATTACTTCGTCTACAATATCAGCCACAATAAATACATGGTGAGCGCTTATATTGCCTATACTTAATTTTACTTTTACTTTCCCATAGACGGTGGCAGGCTCACCCGTAGCTGTTCGCAGACTCACACCCCTTAGTGGTTCAATGGGCTGTTGTATTAAATCAGGCCTAATTATCGAATGTGATGCCCCAGTGTCCACAGTCAAAACCCGTTTTTGACCGTTAATATAACCACAAGCAGTAAGGTTTCTATTACTCTGTTGCATTACTGAGATGGAGATTGTGGGGCCCTTAGATGAGGGAGCTAGCGCATGCCCCGCAGTGCTAGCTCTTTTTAGTTTAACGGGGATTCTTGTGAAGACTGGTGTTTACCCCGCTGGTTGTTTCTGGGCGGTGAAGCAGATCTTGAACGTTTTTTCGGTGCCTTACAGTTACGTAGTATGTGACCAGCCTTACCGCAGTTATAGCATTTTATTTTAGCTTTTGTTTTCTTCTCGCTTAAAGCTTCCATAACTGCCTCTTTTATATCCTGCACAATATCCCTTTCACCATTGGCGGTCACATCGAGCCTTCGCACTCTGCCTACTTGTGGTCTTGAAATAATTCTTGCGGTTTCCTGGGCTAAAGCAAATGAAACAGTTTCTGCAAAGGTTGGTTTTTGTGATGCACATACCGCAAGTTTAACATCAGCATCACGAATACCGTTAACAAATGCCTCCGTTTTAAAATGGTCCAAAAAGGGATGATTCTCACCAGGATAAGTAAGCTGCACCAACCGCTCAATCTCCAGTGCGAAGTCCTGTAAGGTTTCGTTTGCCTTTTGCACTCTGCCACGCAACTCCATTTTGTAGATTTCCTTTTTGTGTTCACCTCCATACTTACGTTGCAGTGCTACCATAATTTCATCATAGTTGTTTCTGCTACTTACTGGTACACTTTCAAGCACTTCAGCCGCAGTCCCCTTTAAAGCAAGAATTAGCTCGATTGCTTTTTCCTCACTGTTCCATGCATTTCTGTTAGCAACTGTATCGAACTGGAACTTGAAAACATTTAATGGACCACTACCGTCAAAGCAAGGGGCCTTTATTCTACTAGAAACGTCTGGAATAACACGCACTGGTCCCTCTTCGCATTGTAGACTTTTTACTTTTGCTTCCAGATTGTGTAGTTTTTCATCAAAAACCGTTTTCACATCTGTGACTTGAGTTTTTACATCAGACAGCTTCTGGTTAAATTCTATTTCCATTTCGTTTACTCTTTCGTTCATTTCACTGGAAATCTCCTGAAGTTTCTCGTTCGTTATTCTAGAATGCTCTTGAATTTCAGCCAGGATGGTGCTCGTCTTCTCTTCCATTTTTCTAGAATTTTCATTCATTATTCTAGAAGTCTCATCAATTTTTCTAGAAGTTTCAGCTAGAATATCACTCGAATTTTCTTTTATCATCTGTACCATGCTTTTGGAATTATCGTCCATTTTTCTAGAATTTTCATCAATTTTTCTAGAAGTTTCATCTGACATTTTTTCCATTTTTGCCATCATAGCAGCAAACATTGCGTTTAAATCCATACTGTTAGCAACTGCACGAGTACATACCTCTATTTCTTCTTTGTCCTCAAATTCGTAACTCACAATGTCCATATTGCGTCGCTCGAATTCATCTAATAGTCTCTTCTGCAGCTCTGCTTTATTACCTGCAGTTGGCAGATCCAACTTGCCCAATTCTTTCTTAAGCTGTTCTACTTTAAGCTCTTCAAATTTCATTGCTGTCTTCTTGTTATTTATTTATTTTTTTTTTTATTTTTATTTGATTATTTTTTTTTTCACTTTTATTAATTTATTTATTTTATTTATGCAATTTCACTTCTGACACCAATTGTTACGTTACTGCCTTTCAATAACGTTTTGGTTTATTTCCTTTATAATAAACCGTTTCGAGTTCTTTATTGCAACTTTAATAAAATAAATAAAACACAAACACTTTAAACACTATTTTCAATTTACTCAACTCTATTTAGTACTAAGTCTTTTTAACAACCGTAATTTATAGCTTTTATTCACAACCAACTATAATTTTCTCAGCGTTATGCGTTATTGACAAAGTCTGAACTAAGAATGAATTAATTACGCTAGTGGCCGCTAGTATTTATACCGCAATTTGGTTGTCTAGAACATTCGAAATGTTTTTCGAAGGTTCGAGGCTTTACTATTTCACCACACTTTAAATTGATTTATGGCACCACTTTACATAATTTTACCTCTTATACTGATGAAGCTTTTTTTAACGGTCATTTCTAGGGTTTTCTGCACATTGGGATTGAAGTGTACTAAATTATAACAAAAACGATGTTAACTAATAAATTCACTTATGAATACAAGATAACTAATAAATACAAGATAACTAATAATTATAACTAATTCTTAACCAATAATTACAACTAATTCTTAACTAAAGTTACTTTCGTAACAATATAAAAGAAGATAGAATTCAACACGAATAACTGTAAAAATTATGGATCTATGTTGTTTACTTTTTTTTGTTATACGCTGAATAATATTTTATAATTTGGAAATATTTGTTAAAAAGTGAAAATCAAGATATTTTAATTGCGATTTGTGAAAATTGTTTCTTAGAAACCCATTTTTTAAAGGATCCATCAATTTCAGGTATTTGACTAATTTCTTAATCAATTTTTGTAAAGAAAAATATTGCGGAAATATTTTTAAATATTTTTTTTTAAATTGTTCAAAAAAATGAGTTTTTTTTATAGAAATGTTGATTTTCAAAATGTTAGTGAGAATACTTGGGCAAAATTTTTATATATTCCTTAAATATGGTATTTCAGTTTGCATATTCAAAAAAAACCTTGCCCGTTTTTGCTCTATTTGAAAATATTTGAGATTTTGTGAAACACATCAACTTGTTTTTTCGGTTTTGTTTCGTTTATTTTAGTTTTTGTTATTTTTCTGAAATGCAGAAGTTTTTGCTAAAATTACAAAAATTGATGTATAATTGATAGAAAGATTGCGTATCATACTTATTGTTGTTTCCTGTAGTCATAAGATTCACTTCAAAAATTTCGCGAATTTACCCATAAAACCGCAAATCTTTTCGTTAAACTTTACCCATGGTTTTATATACCTCCCACTTTACACAAATTCTTAATTCATGTACCCGAAATAGTTTCCTATGCTCTATTGCCAATAGTCCAATTATCTGCACGCAGAGAAAAAACATGTTTAAATATGGTCACCTCCAACAAAACTATTTTTAAAGAAAATTTTAAGCATATTATGGTTAATATAACCATATTATTGTCATCTACAACCATATTATGGTTGAATTAGTCCTCCATTAAGAAGCCACAACCATATTACGGTTGCCTCTTAACGTGTTATGGTTAAATATGGCAATAATTTGTTTTAAAATTAACAATAGTATTTTCCTCTTTTTTAAGAGCAACATGCTATGGTTGAAAGCCAACCATGCTTTTATAAGTGTTAAACATGTTTTAGTTATTTTTAACCATTGTGGCTTCTTGATGGAGGACAATAATATTGTTAAATGAATCATAATATGTTTAAAATTTTCTTTAAAAAAAGTTTTGTTCGAGGTATAACGATTTTAAAAATTTTAATGAACAATATGCTCGTAAATAAATAAAATAGAATGAAGACATTTTTAATCGGTTTCTTAAAACTTCAAATCCTTTAATTTAAAGCAAAAACAAACATTATGATGAAAAACTACATAATTTAAATTTACCTCAAACCGCACTTGATTTGCTAATTCTGGTAAATATTTCCGATGTTGATGATGATAACATGAAGATGATGATTATGATGAAGGTGAAGATTAATTATCTGTTGATTTTTAATTTCATATTTTATTTAAATAAAACAAAATTTAAATTTCACTAAAATTTTACAACAAAAGTTTTTTTAGTTATCAATATATGTAAACAGAATCCAAAAAATATTGTGTCATAAAATACAGGCTTCCCTGAATTAATCCTCGTTTTGCATATTTTTCAACCCACTGTGAGTCGGTTGAGTACTGAGATTATTGCTAATGTTTTTACATCATTAGTGTTTGGATTATGACACAGGTCAACAAAATATTAACCCAAAGACCAGAGTATACTTTGCTACATGTTTGAATTATGCTGTATCCGAATCTGTACTCAGAATTTCTTCAAAACTTTAGGTTTTCGATATTAAAATTTTAAAAAAAATCTTTAAAAAAAACTATGCAAAAATTAAGTCAAATTTATAAAAAAAAAAAATTTAAAAAAAAATGGCGAAAATACAATAAATATCGCGAAAATTCCGATTTTTCAAATTTCAGGTTATGATATCTCATAGAAGTATGCCGAGTTATAACGTCTCGAATTTGGCGATAAACAGGGTATTTTTAAACTGTAAGCGTGGAGTACAGATTTGGATTTAACCTTTAATCATGCCTGGATGAATTGAATAGTTTGCAGAGTATCACAGATTTTATGGCCGTTATAACTATGATGGCATAATAGGCAGGATGACGGTATTACTAGGATCTGACTCGTCGGATTAATGTAGGTTTTCTGAGAAGAGAGAGAAAGATATAGCGATAGTTTAACGCTACTACAGAACATCACGCTCAGATGGCTGGGTAGTAGGTTCATAGGTGAATTTGGCTGTGTGCTCGATTATCTAACGTGATTCGTTATTGCCATATCCTTGCTGTATCATAAGCGGCGGCTGGAAATCGGACTATTGTTCTTAGTGTTAGGAATCAAAGATAAGGAGGAGGGCGTTGTTTCTAGGCAACGACAGATGGCAGCCCCGTTGTCCTTGGAAATGCTACAGCAGACTAGGGATGGGCAAATTGAATAATTATATCGATATATATCGGATCGATATTTTTTAAGAGATATTGGACGTTTTTGGCTGAAACTATTACCAAATTAATAAATTTAGTATACCTTTGTACATACATACACATTTATGAACAAACATAATATATGTAATTACATGGTTACTTTTTATTTAAAAAAAAATAATAAGAACAAAAAATTCAATCAAAACAAAAAATTCAATTTTAACAAAAACAAAAGGGAAGAATACAAAAAAACCATATGAAAAAAGAATATTACGAAAATTTCAAATGGAAGTAAATAAGTCATGGAAGTACCAACTGACCTTAAAATTTGAATTGCACCCCAAAAGTACCAACTTTACCTAGAAATGTTTTTGATTGTTTTAGTTAAACCAGTAATCATCAGATATGGACATCAGGAGCACTCTCTGTTTTATGTGCTCCCCTGTCAATCTGCTTCTTGTATCCGGCACTGCTTCTTATAAATGCCAATCATTTAAGGTCTTCATATTAGTTAAAAAAACATATGATGCATGCAGTTATGCCAATTCTTAAAAAAACATATTGATTGAAAAACGGCTAAAATTTAGAGTTTTTAATGAAGACTGACTTTAAAAAATATCGAATTCGATAGTCTTTTTTTAATATCGATATATCGATGTATCGGTATTTTAAATATCGGCAATATATATCGATTATTTTTTATTTTAATGTCGATATTTTGATATATCGATATTTTGATATATCGATATTTTGATATATCGATATTTTGATATATCGATATTTTTGCCCATTCCTACAGCAGACCAATCGTCTACTTAGCTATACGAGCTACCGATAAACGAAACTGATACAAAGCAAAATAAAAAATACTGAATGTGTTGATATTCCAAAAATTACACTCAAAGGAAAAAAATCAATCCATCCGTACTCGAACAATCCGAAGCAGTATTAATAGTACGGTGAGTACGGATTTTCTTGAATCAAGTACAGAAAGATTGATTCAAGTACGGATTTCGTAAAAAAAACTTTAATTATCCATATTCAATCCCGAATTCGTACTTGAAATAATTCGAGAATGGGATTGATAAAAGTAAAACTTAGATTTCTAAAGTTAATTTAATCCCGAATTCGTACTTGAAATAAGCCAATATTAAAATTAGAGGAAGAATTTTAATATGATTGATTTACTTACCCGTTTTACACTTAACAGAATTTATGTAATAAAACACCAGCATCATTCCCGATAAAACTGAAAATATAAACTAAATGAGAAGCAAGAGTTCTCCATTTTTCTTTTTAAAACTTGAAAATAATGTGCTTTCATCTTGTTCTGTTGTTTTAGTTGTTTCTACACACAACAAGCAAATCGTTTTTGAGCTACTTGTGTGGTGCTGTTGTAGTATACAACAAACTTTGACAAGTTTAATTAGATTAAAACGCTCACTTTTTAATTTTACTCTCAGAGTGGCACTACCAACGAAAAGTTTAATCTTTTTTTACTTGGTTTAAGAATTTTGTACTTATTTTAAGAAATTCCGGGATTGATTTTCGAAAGTAATCCCATTTAGGATTGTTTTAAGTACGTTTTAGTGTTATTCGTTCTTGACTTTTTGAGTACGTATAAACAACTAAATTTATCCCTAGTATTTTCTTTCTGTGTAGGGCAGTGAAATCTTACATTAGAAGACGCGAAAACAACTGCAACAAATCATGTAAGATTGAGATGCTTTGTGGAAGCCATATCGTTGGTTTTCTTCCGCAACCTCGTAACTCAAAAACCACTACTTTTCAGGAGAGACAAAATACTTTTTTATGAAAATTCCGGCCACGGTCAAGAATTGAAAGATTATCAATAACAATATTAATTAATTTTCATGTTATAAAATTCCTTTCTTCATAAAAATAATTTAATGAAAATTTAATTTGATGAACTCAAGCCTAATTAAAAGTATTAAAAATTTGGATTAAAAACCATAAATAGTTCAACAAAATAACCACAATACTAATTTTTTATCAAATATTTTAAACTTTTTACTATATATTCTTTTATTATCCAAGAATTAGGAAAAATTCCGATATTCCGCCAAACAAAAAAATTGCAAAATTTTAAGGCGGTATTAACAGATAACTTCTCCGGTTGCAACAAAAAATCGGAAAAAATCAAGTTACGTGGTTGCGGAAGAAAACCATCGATATGCTCCCAAAGGGCGTTATTGAGAAAAAATCAGCAATGTTCGAAATCGATGGATATTATTAATTAAAATTTTGTTTAATAAACGTAAATCCTAATTTCAAAAGTTGTTCTGATAAAGGTAAGTAGTTCTCAAAGTATGAGGTATATAAAAGGAAATATTTTAATAAACTTTTAATGATTTTTGATTTTGACTTCTAGAACATGGATGATTTGTTTTTTATTTTTTTTAATAGAAGAAAGAAAAAACAAGTTTATTAAAAAAAGGAGCGATACAACAAAAAGAAAATAGACTTTTGTTTTTGTCCTGAAACAGAACTGAAACTGTATCAGGACTATAAAACCAAGCGCAATAAAACATCGTATTTTATTGATATGACTTTGCGCACTGTAAAAATTTGTTAGCACAAATTTAAAACCATACAGTAGCAGCCAAATCTGAATGGAAACATTTAGCAAAATATCATTTGGCAAACAACAAAAAGAAAATTTAATTTCTTTTTGTGGTTTTTAGTTTTTATCCCTCTTAATTAAAAAAAAAAATCCAAATCATTTGTCGGCGCACATAAACGCAACACAAAGTCACTAAAAGTCGTTAATGAAACCGAAACCCAAGCAGAACCACAGCATGCTTTTGTTGCCGCTGCCGCTATTGCGCCTTGTTGCATTAAGGTTTTTGCAACTGATTATTTGTGCGGTTAAAAGGTGACATTGTCTCCTTTTCCCTCCCGCCTGATCTTGTTCCTAGCAAAGTAACAGGGTAAAAGAATTTAAACAAAAAACCTTAAAATGCTGACAACTTTTGTTGTTTCTGCCTTTAATTTTAACTTTTTTTTTTTTTTTTTGTTTTTACACATTGTGTGCGGCCTTTTTAACACTTTCATTATTTAAGTGGATCTAAATCATTTTTAAGATTCCATTAACTGTTTTATTTTTTTTTTTCTCAACTTCTCTGGAAGTCCTTTGAAATCACCCATGTCTTTGTCTCTGTGTGTTTGTGTGTCTTTAACCTTTTCAAAATTTATGTTTTCAATATATTGTTGCATATTCGTCAATCGCAAAAACACTTTGTTGTTTAGCGAAGGTGTTGCTTTAAGTACAGGCAATTAAATGTTGCAACAACAAGTGTTTAGTGTTGGCCTGCCACAAAAGAGACAACTGAAACAGAAATAAAATAACAACTTCAAAGGTGTTTAGTACACCGCTTTGTAATTAAAATTAATATACTAAAGTTTAAATTTGTTCGCTTATTTATTCATGAACTTGTCTTTGTGTAAATAGGCTAAAACAATGAAAATTATGGCTGCAAAGTCTTGCGAATGATGATTATTTATGGAAACTGTTAATAAATCAGTTTACATTGCCAAAGCCCACCTAAGAAGAATTTTTCAAAAGAGCTAACATTTTAATCAATCTCAAGTCTAAGTTTGTAAGAAACCAGACATATTTCTGACAAGCCTTTACCCGTGACTTCGCTCTCGTGAAAATTAGAGCAAGATTTAAAGAAAAGGGTTTATCCTTCAAACAATTTACAGAAATTATCAAAAGTAATTTTTGGGAATACAAAATTTTAATTTAAAAGATTTTGTTATTCGTGCTTAATTCCCAGTTTTTATTCTTGATAAAAACACTTGAAAATTATTGTTGATGGTGTACCGGGCGGGAAAAAATTACCAGCTGGTTGCTGTTCACAAACAACCAGTGAATGTGGCCAGATTGTCGGCGGCGCTGGTATGCTGGCGGTTCGCGCGGCTAGAGCTCGCCGGATGGGGGTGGTTCTTGCCGACCAAATGGCTCAAAACCCGGGTACAAAAAAAAACCATACCAGCTAGGAAATTGGAAAAAGAATAAAAAAATTGCTGGGGCTCGAAGTAGCTGAAAAAATAAAAAGCAAAAACCAAAACCATACCTTTCCTCACCATTTCCACACATCTCCGGCTGATGACGTGCCGGTATTCGCCCTCCCACTAGAGACGAAGTCTCTCCATGACATCCTTTCTTTCTGGATGTCCCAAATCTCCACCTGCAACCGATTACACTCCTCTACTTACCCGCCATAAACGAAATTTACCAAACCATAATTAAAACGCAGGTACTATTCATTTTAAAACGTTATAATTCATATTATGTTTTATTAAAAAAACAACAATTGCAAAAAAAATAAAAATACAAAATTCTTTTTTTGTTAATGAAAATGAATCCACATTTGATACTAAAAAACTGACTATAGCAAACAAAGTTAAAAACTACTCTTAAAATTTTGAAATTCAAAGTTTACTCTCAAAACTATTAAATTTAAATAACCATTAAAAAAAAAATCAAAAGAAAACATTACTAAAATAACTCTCTCTCTCCTTCCTTTCAGCAGCAACGACCCAACTGAACTCCTGACTCCAGGAGAAAAATTCAGAAGTCTGCCGTCCGTCCGTGAAATGTCCCCTGTCCTATCTTATGGTAAGTCCAAAAAAAAACCCAGTCTATATATATATGTTATTTTCTTCTAGGGAAACTTATTATTATCAAGGTCAAAATTTACCCTGGCTCGAACGAAAACCTAGGTTTGAGCTCAACCCTAACCGCGCACTTTTAGGCTCTAAATCGCCCAAAGGTCTGAAACCCGGTAAGTTTTCCCTCACAAAAAAAAATTAGCTTAAATTTCAAAATCAAGATCAATATATAAATTTATTTGTACGTAGGTCGTTTGTTCCGTGTTTTGTCCGATGTCAAGGCAGATACCTGTGATTCCCCAAGGTTCCGGTGGTGCTTACGGCTGACTGATCCCCACGCTGGTGTGACACGGACGATTCGGTGGCTCACTCGGCTGGTTTCCAATAAGTTTATATCTTTTCTTTGCTTATTTTAATTTTAAGATGCAATGCACTGTCTTTTACTTTTAAGTTCTTTATTAAATACTTTTTTTTTTATAATTTTGTTACGCAAAAGCTTAAGTTTTAAGAAGTTTATTTTTCTTATTTTAAATTTCCAGTTTCAATACACTGTCTTTCTCTTTATGCTTTATTAAACTTTTAATTTTATTTTTAATTTTTAAATTTTAATTTTTAAGTGCAATGAGTTTAACCATTGCCCAGTTCTTTTTACTATTTCCACTCAAAATTCTTTTTATACCGTGTGTTTATACATGTATGTTTAAATAAAACTTTATTTATTGCAAAACAAATGTTTTTTTTCTTAACACCAAAAGCCGGTGGCCACTCGTCACACTTCCACTCCAGAAAACCAAAAAGGCTGACATTTTCCATTTTTGTCCCCACGAAACCTCGGGGACGCTATTGTTCACCATCTTAAAAACTTTTCAGCAATTTGGCCTTTACTTAAAAAAACATAAATAATAATTTCTTATTTCCCTACCTATGTTTTTCCTTTTCTTTTGCTACATTTACATACAACACCTGTCTCTATTTATATAAACAAAAACAATTTTCCCTTTTGCCTATAATATTGCCAACCATCCACTGCCTTACCACCATTAGGGTGACCATAACAATGGGATAAGCTATTCCTATGCGCATTTCACTGGTTGCTTAGGCCAGATCATCAGGAAACTTCATCCATAAAGATTTTAGAAAAACTAAAGATATTAAACCAAATAAAACTCTAGAGCAACTGACATTAAACTGTCCATATCAAAAGCAAGTAATATGTATACAAAGTACCAAAAGTACAAATTTTTTTTGTCCGTTTTTAAATCACAAAAAGTACCCTATATTTTAATCTGGGCCATATTCTATTTCTATGCCACATTTTTCGAAAAGAGAAAAATTTCTAAAGGCCCCCAGTTCACTTTATGTTGATGTAGATTATAATTTGCACGTTTTCATCCCGTTTTAGTCCGTTTAATATGTGCCTATTTTTGCTTCTTTAGTTTCAAAATTTTCTATAAAAATTTGTGGGCTTAAGCATAATTTAAAAGTTTATAGGGTAAAGTATTTTTGAGATTTTTGCCATATTTTTCGGAAGATGTTTAGAGGTCGCTCAAGTCGAATTTTTACCAGAAATCGGGTCTGCCGACCTTTTTTAAGGTTTTCTTCATAGCTTTGTTAAAAACCACGATTTTCTTTACTTTTAAGGAAATAATTTAGAAGAAAAATGTACCCAAGCTTTATTTTGGTGTACAAAGACTATAAGTTTTTGCAATGCATTTGGTCGTTTATGCACCCTACATTAAAATTTTTCGCAATTTTTACATAAATTTTGTAAAGAACGTTTTATAACTTTTAAAATCTGTATGAATATAGAACAAACCAACAATGCAGTTTGAAAGATAAATTTATTCTTAATAACTTAAGAACAAATATTTTTGAATTCGCTTGTTCACTTCCTGAGTTATACCGATTTTCAGCTGTGAACCCAGTTTATGATATTAGTATTACTCACACCCTCATACATAACAAATAAAAATCAAACGTTTTGCTTTTGCTTTGTTTACAAATCATTAATTACGGTTCTTACGTATTGTTCTATGCACTGTAATAAATTTTTAAAATCAGTTTCAGAAGTAGTGACATTGATGTAAGTTTTGCCCCTTCTGGATGAAGAAAATAATATAAAATTTTTCCTAAGTTGTATTTTTATTCGACCTTTAAAATTCAATATTAAGTTAAAATGATTAAGCTCGAGGTCTGTTGTATGTAAAATTTTTCTTTATTTGTTTCCGATATTTCGATATTCTTTGAATATTATCATCAGGGAATGTTTAATTAAAATTGACATTAACCACAATAAAGGAGTAACAGCTCTTCACGTTTCAGCATCAAAAACTATACTGATGATGATATTCAAAGAATATCGAAATATCGGAAACAAATAAAGAAACATTTTACATACAACAGACCTCGAGATTAATCATTTTAACTTAATAATAGAAAATTATATAATTTAAAAGATTTTGTTATTCGTGCTTAATTCCCAGTTTTTATTCTTGATAAAAACACTTGGAATTAATTGTTGATGGGACAAGCTATTCCTATGCGCATTTCACTTTCATTTCAATTATATAATTTTTAAACTTATACACTTTTCTAAATCGCTGCAATGTTGCAAGGACAATTCAAAATTCGATGCCTTGCTAGAATTAAGTTGATTTATATTAAGAATAATTATCAAAAACTGGTACCTCTGTCAATGCCCTCGATACACTCTTTTTTACGTCGTCAGTGGTACTTTACCCCAAAATTGTGCCTCCCTTAGCGTTATCTTGATGATCATATCGACACCAAACTTTGACTAGAATGGCAAAAATCTACATACGCCAAGTAGCAAAAACGTAGTAGTAAATTTTTACAGAAGACAACCTTAAAAATAAAGGAAGTCAAGGATTAATTTCCAAAAGCAGTCTTATCTGTTTTGAAAGCTTGCAATATTTCAATTGATTTTTTAAAAACAGATCCAGAAAATTGGGAAACCAACCAGTCATTTCAAGTTGCAAAGAATAAAGTTCAAGATTTACAAGTAGTAAATGATGTGGCAGAACGAGGTGTGGCTTTGGCTAACACTTACTTCAATGTCATAACGTTTAAAACTGATTTTCAGAATTTATTGCAGGACATATACTACATCGTAAGAACCCCAATAAATGATTTTTAACAAATTATTGTCGTATTTAACCATAACATGCTTAGAGGCGACCATAATATTATTGTGGCTTCTTGATGGAAGACTAATGTAACCATAAAATGGTTGTCGGTGATAATAATGCGGTTAAATTCAACATATCGTCGCAGAAATTAAAGAACGCTGTAACTGACAGAACATTAAATGTTTACCAGGGCCAAAAAACCTGTGTGAAAGAAAGTAGAAAAAAATTCATATCACAAAAACTATACAACTTAGGAACATGATTTTAAAAACGTATTTTTATTTTTTCTCGCTTTTTATATTGGCTGTAAACATTTCCTCTCAAGTCTTTTATTCCCGGTTATTCTGCGGCTTACAGCAAACGATTTTTTTTTTTGCGCTAGTGAATTTTTTTTCATCATACACATGTGGGACCGGGACCAATCGACTCAGTATTTTTTTCTGATAAAAATGATGCAAAAAAACGTATTTTCGATTTTTTGTCAGTTACAGCGTTCTTTAATTCTTGCGACGATATGTTTAAAATTTTCTTTAAAAATAAAAAAGAAAATATTAATTTTTACACTCCTATGCCCATGTTCTGTAACTCTCGCGTCGAGAAACTTTTCGATTGAAATGTGTGAAATGGAACAAAAATGCCATATATTGAAACAAACAGCTGTTTTTCTCACTAAACGAGTACAAGCTGTCACATAATAGTGGAAGGCCAATGAACGCGGCATGCGACTGCGGGCGGTGATCAGCTGCTTAGTTTTTCGCTTGAAATTTTTTTGATAGGCAAATGAAAGCGGCAAATGTTGAATAAGCTGTTAAAAAATGTTCAATTTACTTATCAATTTAGTTTTTTTCCACTTCATTTGTAAGGTTTTTTAAATTTATTTTGTTAAATGATGTTAAATGTGTATGGCAACGTCTATTTCACGCGGCTTAAAACAAAAGTTGAAAAAATTCAACTTTGCCGCGCGGCATCTTTTTCAAGTAATACCAAGTCTTATTTTTTGTGATGTGCAATTTTTTTATATGAAAATTTTTGTAAACATTGCTAACATTTTCACAATGGCAATGCTATTGCCGCCCGCAGCCGCATGCCGCAAACATTGCCCTTCCACTATAAGGAAATTACTCGCCAATTTATAAAAAAAGTTTGTCTGTAAAATTTCTGCGAGAAAGTTCCCGCTTTGAACTATCAAATAAACATACGAATAAAAATGGGGCGAGAAAACATTTTAACACTAAAAAACAATTAGAAATGCAAAATGCGAAGAATAATAATAATAATATTTTGTTCTTGGCACATTTTATCATTGTTTAATTATTTTGCTTTTAATATTTTTATAAAATATACGAATGTTTTCAAAGCTCGTTTGCAAACAGCAAACATTAAAGTCGCACTTTACATTATTTGGTAAAGCCGACGGCTGTATTTTCGCCGCCGTCGTTGAAAGTTTTGCAGTTATAGTAAATTTTGGTCGCCGTCATCGATATGTGTAACTGGCGTTCTCAACACTTGCAATGTCACATCGTCTTATGACATGTATAACTTTGCGACGTAATCTCTTTTGATAGTTTTCGACATGAGTTACAGACACACTTTTTTCTCGCTTTTTGAGAAACAATGGAATATTTTGTTTAACATATTTGCGAGAAGTTCTCACTAAAGTTACAGATCATGGGTAGTGTTATCCCTTTTCTTGTATAATGCACCTTTTAGTTCGAATTGTACTTCAGTTTTTTTAAAAATAGCGTTTTTACAGAAAATGTACCAAGAGTACACACTTGTTCACTCTTTGTGCTCTTTAACACATGTATGTTTTATGTTTAAGAAAAAGGTTTAAATATTAAAAAAAGTAAACAGTACTAAAAATACAAATTTCTGACCTGTTTTGTCTGTTTTAGTTTAAGATTTTCAAATTAATAGGCTCCGATGACATTTAAGTTTTAAAAATATCATACTTAAAATTCCCCTTTTTTACAACTTTGCAAAATGTACTGTTTTGTTACATGTCGACATAAGCGGAAATTAAACGAAAAAATTTGTGATTGAAGATTAAGGCTTCCTTCCAAATAAAGGCTCTTATTTTTTCTTTTATTATTCCTTCCTGGTCCAAAATTTCGGGAAACATACATACCAAAATAATATCGCCATAAAAGTCCATTTGCATAGTAAATTTTATCCAAATCGTTGTTCTTGTTTGGAGAACAAATAAAAAACAGAGCAAACAACTAACACAGTTGGAATGATATTTTGCGTTTGTGCTGATATGAATAACGGAAAGAAATATAGATTTCGTTAAGTATGCCTATTGACTTCGAATCACTTTCTAAATTGATCCGTCCGGCTGGATTGTCTTCTGTCTTCTTGGACAGTGTTACGTAACTCAACGAACTCGAAAGTTAATTATAACAAAAGCATTACAAATCAAAGTTGAAATATATAAAACAAATTGTTGACAAATTTTAGGTGAAAATGTTAAATTTAAATCTCGGCTAGACATATTTGCAGCAATTTCAAATATTCATTCATGTTTATTCAAAACAGCAGAACATATGCAAACATTTTCATGTTAAGCAATTTCAAAAACAAATAAAGAATTTTGTTCTCCTTAAAATAGGCAATACAAACCCAGCCTTTTCCTTAGCCTACAAATATGCACTATTCTTTTGCTTTTTTTCTGCCTAAGCAAATAAAGTTTTCTTTGCGTATTTATTATAAAAAGTGAATGACCTCATTTCTCATTTTAAGTATAGGAAAACAGAAAAAAAGTCACATTCACCACAAACAAATGCCAAACAAATAGACTCAAATGAATAAATGCATCTCTGCGTTTTGATAAGACACCATTTAAGTAAACAAACTGGCTGGTGGATGGGCTGTTTGGTTAAGTAAAAGGGTATATTTTTTCTGTATGCTGATGGTGTTAAAGTGTCAACGTCAGCACTTGTCAATATAAAAGGAAATCAACTCAAAAGAATGTTAAGTATACAAATAGAACCAAGAAGAATAAAAAACTGAAATGAAACGAACTCAAAGAGACATCTAGATGATAAAAAGGAAAAAAAAAATAAACAAAATTTAAATGCAAAAATTCTGAAAAATGAATTACAGCAAGAAATCAAAATGTCGACAAAAAATTAATGCATAGAAAATGCATTAAAGAATGTTTAAAAGTGAGTTAAGAACGAATTTAAACAGTGCACTATACTATGCTCGAAAAGTCAAATTTAATAATTTGAGCGTTGATACAATATCTTCATAGAGGTCAACGGTATGTAGTCACTAGCTGGAAAATTTTAATGAATGTCCTCATGGAAGTCAGCATTAACTAACACAATTTTTAATCGATTGAACAGCCACATAACAAAGTTTTAAGTAGAGTTCTCTCTGTAGAACGGCCCTGAACAAGTTCTCGAAAATTCAATAGGTCAAGTTGCATCCCTACCATAGCAGGATATGCTTAATCTAGAAATTAAAGGGTAATTTTCACAATGTTTTTATCTCACGGCACTTTTAACAGTGGGTCTATCAATGACCCTGTTTGTTTTTAATTTGTGCATACGATTATCTAGACCATGTTAATTAGTAACAACATAAAAAGGGAATTGCAAGCAGGCAGAACTGCACGATTCTGGGTCTAAGCCATGATCACAACGTGATCCACGAATAGGCCTCACCAGATTACAATCTGGTACCAGTTTACAATCTGGTGAGCCTCGCTTTTGGGAGATCTGCTAATTTAAGGCCCCACACCCAGAGAAAAAGCAGTTTACAATATGTTCATATTCAACAAAATTATTTTTAAGCAACATTTTTAAATATGTAATGATTAATTTAACCATATTATTGTCATATTATATGTTAGTCCCCTATCAAGAAACCCAACCATATTACGGTTGCCTCCGAACATGTTATGGTTCATAATAACAAAAATATGTTTGGCACTTATAATAGCATGATTGTCTTTCAACCATAGCATGCTGTTCTTAGAAAAGAGGAAAATAGTATTGGTAATTAAAAAACAAATTATTGTCATATTTAACCATAACATGCTTAGAGGCAACCGTAATATGGTTGTGGCTTCGTGATAGAGCCCTCATTTAATTATAATATGGTTGCCGGTGACAAAAAATATGGTTAAATTAACAAACCTAAGGGGTTGTGCTCCTCAAAACTGTGTCAAAGCACCTCGGAAAAAACCACGCACACAAAAACAATCTATTAAAGATCTCGCAGTTTTAACTTTCAGGCAAGCTTTAGCTTGATAAATTATTTCCCTAAGGGCCATTATTACAACCTAATGATAAAGTTGCTGATAGTTAACGTGAACAATAGCTATCTTGAACGATAAAGTGACCAATAAGTTTTTTCCATTATTACAACTGTCCGATAAAATAAAAAATGTAATTTATATACTGTGGCAACATTGCAGTATAAACCGACTACTTTTGGTTGTTTAAAATACGTAGTGGCAACGACTTAGTTTTGTTTTATTTATTAATTAAAAACAAAGGTAAATTTTTGTGCTTTATTTTTGGTTTTAATGGTAAATTGTTTTGTTTTTTGTGTTAAATTGTGTTTTTTGAAAAAGTTGAGTAATTTAAGCCCATCATTGAAGTTACCATATCTTCAGCAGAAAATATGGCATCTTCAAGTTCTTAAAGTTCACTTGTAAAGTAACCATGAGGACAAACCTGATGTTAGCTTATCAGTCACTTTTTAGGTCAATGTTAAATTGTAATAATCAAAAACTATTTATCTGTCAGATAGCATCCTAAAAATAACTATTTGTAAGTTGTAATAATGGCCCTAAGATGCACACGTAGAACCTTAGAGGGAACTAGGGCATGACAAAGGTACATTTATTCTTTTATGCTCACCTGCTTATTGTTATTGACACAGCTGTGAAAGTAATCAGAGTATCTAGCAGTCAGACGTTTTGCAAATCCTACAATTGAGATGTGGTTTCGGATACCGGCAAAGATACGTAAGTTTAACAATTTGCGATGCTTGTCAACTAAGTGAAATCTACTTTTAAAGATATCCCTGCAGTTGTTGTAAATCTTTTGATCGATGATAGTTAACGTGAACAATTTGCCAGTACTGGCAAGACAGTAAGCATATCCGTATTAGTTGGCAAAACAATGCAAAAACAAAATAGCTGTAAAAGTGTTTATGTATTAGTGAAAAAGTTTGAATGAATTGCTACTGTCTTGCCAGTACTGGCAAATGTAAACGCCATGTTAACGATAAGGTGGCCATTAATTGTTTTCCTTTATTACAACTGTCCGATAAAATGCAAAATGTAATTTATATACTGTGGCAACATTGCAGTAGATGCCTACTACTTTTGGTTGTTTAATGTACGTAGTGGCAACACAGAAAAAAAATAACAACAGTTATTAAGTAATAAATGAAAATTTTTAAAGTTTTTCAAATATATTCAACAATTTTCTTAATTAACATGTTTGTAAATTGTCATATTAACAATTTGTTTCAGTTTAAAAATAAATACATACACTAAAATTTATTTTTTGTAAAAAAAAAAGATAAATAAAATCAAAAATTTTTAAATATTTTGGGCTTAAATAAAAGGCCAAAAGGTAGGCAGATTATTGAAAAACTGAATCAATCTTTGGGGTAAGTAAAGTTGTGGTTTGAATAATTAGGAGATTTAAACGGGTCTTTCGTTTATTTTAGTTTTCAAATACAAGTTGATTATTGTGTCAAGATTCCTTTTTATGCAGATGGTAAATCATTATTGTGCATCCAGTTCTAAGTGTGAATAAGTATGCTAAAATAATTGTTTATGTTGTTTGTGATGTAGTTTTAAATATATATTTCAATAAAAATGAATTAAATTATTAATT
The DNA here is from genome assembly GCA_963931875.1 of Pollenia griseotomentosa. Classification (NCBI taxonomy): domain Eukaryota; kingdom Metazoa; phylum Arthropoda; class Insecta; order Diptera; family Polleniidae; genus Pollenia; species Pollenia griseotomentosa. The sequence goes on along the minus strand of OZ007561.1, from coordinate 95,924,934 downwards.
TAAAGGCATTTCATTCTTTCAAAAGGCAGTAAGCTAGTTCTTAACAAAATATTTAAGTAATATGACAAACTCGTATTAAAAATTTGTATACAATTGTTAACAATTATTTTATTAAATATTACAATTTCGTTGTAAAAAATATTTGTTGAATATCAACAATTTGAATTAACAAAAGTATTTTTTATATTTACAAATTCGGTTGTTGGTGCCTTTTCAATTAAAAAGTTAATTGTATTGACGAATTTGGTATTCAATATGACAATTGATTTGTCGTAATTTTTTTCTGTGCACGACTTAATTTTGTTTATTTTTTTAATTGAAAGCAGAAGTAAATTTTTATTAGTAAATTGTTTTGTTTTTTTGTGATAAACTTAACTTTATTTAAAAAAGATGTCAAAGTTAAATAAGGAGAATAATTTAATTGAACCTGTCATTGAAGTTAGTTATGTCATCAGCAAAAAATATGGCAGCATTAAAGTCTTAAAGGTCACTTGTAAAGTTTCCATGATGATAAACCTGCTGTTTGCTTATCTGTCGTTTTTAGGTTAATGTTAACTTCCTAGCTAGCATAGGCTGTTTGGTAGAAGATTGTGTTTAATATACAACTCCAAAAAAATCTTCTGATGATTATCTAAAGAGTAGTAGTGACAAAAACATCTAATTTTCCCGTCCCGGGAATTCCCGGGAATTTCCATTATTTTATTTCCCGTTTTCCCGGGATTTTTCTTGCGGGATCCCGGGAAATAAAAAATTTCTCATAATTTCAGAAAATAGCTATTTATACTTTGAAATTTAGTTTTCTATTCTCTAGAAACTAGCATCTGCGGATGGGTTGTGGATTAGATCAATTACAAGAAGTACATGTATTTAAATCAATGTCTCCTGATGCAATAAATCTACTAAAAGCAGAATGGGCAGTGCAGCAGTTGATAATTAAAAAATTTAGTGAAGTGAAGAGTTAATAAAGTACATTAATTCAAAATAAGATGCAGGCAGTAAAGTTTCATTGTCCATGAACAAGTCTTAAAAATAGGAGATACCTAAACATATCGCTTCTTTATTGCAACAAAGTCATATCTACAAAAACAAACGATCTTGGCAAAATGCGATTAAAGTTTTAAAAATGTACCGATTAAAGGCCCTGTTAGCCGACCGTAAATGTAGAAATGTAAATGTAATGTAAACAGCTGATCGTTTCTGTTATATGGAAAGCAATGCAACAGCTTAACTGACTGTAATGTCACTTTACCGTAACGTGCCAACCTGTAGAAAATAGAATTTCATTACGAGATTACGTGACAGTTGTAGATAGTGATGGGCTGCTTGTATTTTAAATGGAATGCGGGTAAAATCACTCTTTTTCTTTGGTACATTTTTTTAGTAATAATATCTGTGGACTTTTGACAAAATAAGTTACAATCCATACATATTTTCATTTATACAAATATATGTTTGGATGTATAAAATAAACAAATGCATACATATCCCCAAACAATAAAAAGTCTGGTTTTTAATGGGATCAAAACCTTGTTTTGTGTATGCACATTTTGAAAATAATGTAAGAACATGTGTACGAATATGCTATACATAATACATATTTGTTTATTGTAAATCTGTAATATTAATATCAAATATTTTTTTTATTTATATAAACATACAAGAAATACCGTTTTAATGCTATTTAAATAACTTGGTACTTTTTCTTCAAAGCGGTCACCATTTCAACACTTTTAGTTCTCATCACTTTTCTCTTTTTTGTTAATGTTTTTGAAAAACAGCTGACACGTTCTTACATGTTCTATAAGTGCACAAGCGAGCTTACAGTACGTTACGGTACGTTACACTGCATTTAATTACATTTACGGTCGGCTAAAGCGGCCTTTAAAGATATATTTTGCTATAACTTCGGTTCAGTTTGAGATATAATACGAGAAGGTATGAAAGAAATCTTTGCTAAAGTTACTTAAAATTTTGAGATATGACTATGATGCAATGTAGGGGCGATATGTTTATTAGGTGATAAACACAAATTTTCAATTTCAATTTGTGTTGGTTTATATACCCGTGAAGTGCGGGGTAACCGAAATAAAATAACATTTTGGAAACTCGTGTAAGATACCACAACATACAACTTGAAAAACACATTGTCCTAAAGATTACAAATGGACCTATTGAAATGAAAAGGTTTGGAAGAAGCAGTCCGGTTGATGCTATTTTTGCATCAAACTTGACATACATTTGACTGATATATACGTTGTTTATAAAAAAGAAAATATTGCTTCTGATTGTGAATCCGAAGCATTCTACAACAGTGCACTTTTAACTATTTGTCCAACCTCGGTAAAAAATGAACGAAATTTTTCGGAAACATGATAATTAGTAAATAAAATCAGGAATATACTTTTTGACGACTTACAAAGTGCTTTGAGTGTGTCAGAAAGTTATTTCCTAAGCCATTAAAAAATGTTATATATTTCTTTAAAGTATTTTATCTATTTTATTAATTAACTTTTTTATTTCATATCTTGAGTACCTCAATTTTTATTTTGTTTTTATTATTGTTTTATGAATTATCCAAAGCATAATAATACTGAATAAAAGCATAATAATAGGGAATAAAGGCGTGAGGTAATAATAATTCAAGTTCCTATTTCAATCTTTAGTTAATTTTTTAGTATTGAACCATTTCATTTCCTTCTTTGTAAACAAGTTCCCTTACTTTTTTTATAAAAGTTTTTTTTTCATTAATTAAAATCAAAATTTACTTTGTATTATTTATATGCTTTCCGCTTTCCCGGGAATCGAAAAAGTCCGGGAAAAAAAACTCTAGTCATATAACAATTACCGAGCTTCCAATATAAAAGCGTTTTTTAAACATAAAAATTCTTTTGCCAAAACTGTATCAACAAAACGAACCGACCTAAGGATCTGTCAAATAAGATTTTCCAACCGGGTGGTGTTGAATTCGCGATCTAAAGGTTTGTATGAACATGAGAAGTTTTGACATGAAAAAGACACTTGATGCTCTTATCAAGGTCGTTCAGTTGTTTGGCTGATCATTTCACGAGTACTATAGAAATGAGTTCCCTTCAACCACAATTAAAGCATAATCACTATATGCAATAATCCTAAAGCCATAGAGCTCCACTGATCAAGTCCAGAATTCCCAAAATAACACCTTTTGATCCTGTTACAAGTCCTTCTATTAACTAAAAACCTTCTTCTGTTTCCAATTTTCCCCTTTTAGAATCACAAACAGAAAATGGAAAAATGATGAGCTGTGAAAATTGCCAACAACTTAGGTCACCTACCTTCGCTTTCAACGCAACTAAAACAAGGATGCCTTAAGCCTTTTGAAAAAAAATTTATCCATTTTTTTCCAAGACAATTTGCAACACCTGAGAGCTTAATAAACATTGTGATTGTGTAAAAAATAAACAAAATTCAAATGTACGAGTATGTGGAATACTAAATAAAAAAAAACAACGCTCAACTCCACTCATTTGAATTGCATTTCATCTGTAAAAAACATGATGTGCTGTGGCAGGATAAAGAAAAGGAAGATGAAAAAAATTAAAACAAAAAAAAAAAAAAAAACTCGCAAAAACGAAATACGTAAATAAACAAATATTATACAGGATTCGTTTTTAGTTGTTCATCTTGTGAGCACTGCAAAAATGCAAAACAAACTGTTATAAGGATTCTTCTTGGTCTCTGCGAGAGCTGAAGAAGTGTTTTACGCTACAACGCTCATGAATATTCATATCTGTTTATTCATATTTGCGTGTCAAGTGAACAAAACTGAATGATTTTTTTTTTTTTTTTTTTTTTGTATTCGTTTCATTTCTTATATGCATCAAATTTTTTTTTTTCTGCTTGCAAAACAATTTTTTTCAATTTTATTTTTCTTTAAATATTTAATACTGTTGGTTTCTCGCAACCTCAAATTAATACAATTTTGTTTAAACAACTAAAAGAAGCAGACCAAAAGTAAATTTTTTTTTGGAATTTTGTAGAATTTAATTAAAATTTAAAATTTATTAAGGACTGGATAAAATTTAATATCATCTAGCCTTAATATGAGTATGTTAAGTGCCCAAACATAACCTTGCTTAACCTACTGCCAAATATTAACAAATAGTCTCTCAAATGTATTTATAAAATTAAAATAAAAAAAAAAACATTTGTTTCCGTACGGAATGTGCGATTAGTTTCGCAATTTGCTTAAGCAAATAACCGTTTCATAAAACGTAACAAAAAGTTTCTTTAAATTCAATATGGTTTGATTAATATGATTAACATGTATTCGCACAGTTGCTTAAGCCAACTTAAACACTTTATTATTAAACCTTAATGAAGTTTTTTTAAAAATGTTTTTGAAATCGACACTGTTAAAATTTCTGGAAAGTCATTTATTGTGTAAACAGAAAAAACTAACAAAAGTTATTAAGTAATTAAAGAAAATTTGTAAAATCTTTTTTTTATTAAAGTTATTTTTTGGGAGTACAAAATTTATTATTAATAAGATTTCCGTATGACGTGCTAAATTCCCAATTTTTCATATTTGATAAATACACTACACTCAGCAATAAATTTCAGTGAGTTTATCAAATATGAAAATTTGGGAATTTAGCACGACATACGTAAATTTTCATTATTTTTTAACAATTTTTTTAATTGATCTGTTTGTATATTGTCATATTAGCAATATATTTTATTTGTCGAAAATTAATAGGTATGATATCAAGGAAAAATTATTTATGGCCAATTTCATTATTTCTATTTCAATATCAATTCATACATGAGGAGCCGCAAAACAAAAAGTACTTTTTCGCATTTTTTGACAAATTGGTTTTTTGATATTTTTATAATATTTGGGTTGAAATCTTTAAGAAAAAATCTATTTATCATATTTGTTTTTTTTTACCAAGGAAATGGGTTCTTAAAAAATTGGTACAAAACATACTTTTTAAATTTTTTTTTTCAAAACGTGCTTTTTGCCATTTCTTCGTGTAGTTGTTTTAATAACATAACATTTCTTAATATTCTTAACCCTTAACACCCAAGACCGCCCACAGACGGTCATCAGAAAAAATAAGTATTGAGCAAAACCTATTCACTTTACGCTGTTACGATGCAAAAATTTTAAATGAGTATTAAATAAATTGCAAACTACATGCTAAAATTTCAGGTATTTGAGGGTTAATTTGTTTGACGTTTATTTAAGTCATTTCATTTTCTTTAAAATTAACTGTTAAATAATGGTGACTATTCTTGAAAACGCTTCGAAAAAGTGAAAATTTTCATTAAAACAAAAACAAAGTTTAGGAAATTAGTTTTGTGTTTATCATACATTTTACCGTTTTTTAAAGAGAGAGAAACGCGTCAGAATTCTCACTTTTATTTCATTTTAGAAATTTATGATAAAATAAAACTATTTTTTTAACTTTGCTTTTGTTTTTATGTAAACTTGTATTTGTTCGACGAGTTTTTAAGAATAGCCACCAATAATTGCAATAATTTAACTATTGTTTAGTGAATGAGTGTTATGAAAAAAATAATTAATACAATAGTATAATTTAAACATGGAAGAACTACAAGAATCTGTAGAAAATTTAAATATTTTTTTAAACAAAACGTACTTTTTTAATTTTTTTTAACAAAACGTACTTTTTTTCGATATAAAATTGGTTTGATATTAAACATCCTTGACATTTAATGTGTTGACTGACTTACGGCAGTTTGATTCATCTTTTGGTAAGCCAAAAACTTGTTTCCATTTGCAGGTTCATAAGTTTTTAAGGTCGAAAGAAATAAACCTCAATTTCCTAAAAATTTTAAATGTGTGAAAAAGTACGTTTTGTTCTTTAAATATTAAAATTTATTTTTCATATAATTTTATTTTCATTTAACATAAAAAACGAATCTTAAACATAAATTGATATTTAAATAAATTGGTGAATCGGCCAATTAAAAACATAGAAAAAAAAATTCTTTATTTTCAATTTAAAATCTTTTGAAAAATAAACGATGTGAAGATGGTGCTGAAATTTAATGAATCTACCTGGTAAGCAGTGTTGCCAATTTTGTATTTTTCATGGTAGATCTAGCATTTTTTAAAGTCATTTGGCATGAAAAAAACTAATTTAGCATCTAGCATTATTTAAAAATTTGTAGTATTTGTTAGATCTTGTGGTTTTTTTAATATTTTCCGTTTTTATAATGTTTAATACAAATATAAAAAAAAGGAAGATTCTAAAATTGAATTAGATCTAAAAAATGCAACAATGTGGATATGGTAAACCTTTCACTGAAATGAAAATCTAATAAAGGAAAAAATATTAAAAAATTACTCAAAGTTATTCACAACAGTTTCGCAAAGATTGGAGCAAGCACCCAAAGTTAAAATAATGGTTGAAAGAAACAGATGACTTAGAAAAAATCTTATGCAATTAATGCAAATGCGATATTGTTTCTAAAATAAGTGGCTTGGAGCAACACGCAAAAACAAGAAAGCACAAAAAAACTATGGGCATAACTCAAAACAATCCTAACCCTTTCTAAAGAATTGGTTACAAAGTTCAGCAGAGGCGGCATCAAGTTTATGTGCTGTGCATAGTTCAGTTGCACCTCTTGATCATCTAACAAACCTTAGTTAAGGGCAATTTGTTAGCTCGTCGCTGAAGCTGAAGGACAAACGCAGCATGTTAGAAAAAATTTATTTGCCCTTACTTTAATAAAGAACTTTCCATATTTTTTAAATAATTTTTTTTTTTTAGCATTTCTTTAACAAAATCTGGGATTTTTTCTCAATAAGTTGTGGCAGCACTTCTGTAAAGTAAAGTTATTATTTAATGATCCATAAAGAAATTTTATCTTGTCTGTTAAAAATTCTAGTTTTTCAAATAATACTGTTAATCATGCCAAGATTCCGTTTTGTGTAGATGTCAGAACCTCACAGTGCATCCAGCAGCCGTATTATGTAATCCGCGAAAGCTAAATCTCTATCGCTAAAATCTATAAAGTTGATTCAGCGATTTTTGGCTACAAATGCAAATCTGTAAATAAAAATTTAATTCGCAGCATTTTTAGCTTTTAATGTCATCGCTAAAATTTTAAATTTTGTATTCTCTTAGGGAATTTTAGCGATCGAGATTTAACTTTAGCTAAGCAAATTACAGAATACGGCGGCGAAGTCTATATTTGTTGCTTAAGTACAATATAATTGTTTTTGTGATGGGATTTTTAATAAATTTTACTAAAGAATATTTATAAAAACTACTTTAAAATTAATTTTTTATAACATTTAAGTTAGCAACAAAATATTAAATTAATATGGCAGTTTCGTAATAATAATTTTTATCTATGTAATTGTTAACAAAAATTTTATTTAATATAACAAACTATGTATTGGAAACAAAAATATTTCTTGAGTTTTAACAATTTTTATTAACAAAATAATTTTTTGTATTTACAAATTAAGTTGTTGGTGCCTTTTCAATTAAAAAGTTAGTAATTATTAGTATTGTAGTTATTTTTGTTGAACTGTGAACAAATTTTGTTATTTTAATTTTCATTAAATTACATATTTTTTATGAAGAAATGAATTTTACATGAAATTAATTAAAATTTATTGATAATTTTTCATTCTTGACTGCCGCAGGAATCGAACACAGGCGTTCACGGATAGGCCGATTTGACATATGTATTACGATAGTAACCCAGCGGGAAAAAGAAGGAGTAGGGAGGCCTTATAGAAGGCCTATGTACCCCTTCTTTTGGATGTACAAGGCCTTCTTGCTCCATTCCATACTGATATCTTTTTTTCACATGTTGTCATTGCGGAGAAGGCCTTCCGCTCTCGCTTCTTCAGCAGGTACATAAGAAGGGTAACGGGACCAAAAAAAAAATTGGTTTTGCTTGTGCAAAAAAAAAAACAATTCAAAAAATGTTACTCCTTCTCTACTCCCTTCTCAAAGAAGCGAGGGCCTCAATGAGGCCTTCTTTAGCAGTTAGATAAGAATAGTAATTTAATCAAAAAATCTTTTAAGCATGCCTTCAAAAAGGCCTGATGTAAGAAGGTCTTCTGAGTTTTCCTGCTGGGAAGTAACAACACTAGCTCTGCAGAAATCTTCACAGCCATTGACGACTGCTGGCAGTCAATACTCAAACATCAATATTTAAACCAAATTGTATTTAACCTTTGGTAGATCGAAATTTGCTTTGATTAATTGTATTTTTTAATTAATTAAAAAGTTCTTCATTACATCAGTTTTTTCGTACTTTTTGTCAAGAATTTTTCTTAAAGTCCAAAGTACATTTTTCTGTTTTTAATTTTTTGGTCTTTCTTTTTCTTGTTGACCCTTTTCAGCATAACTTGAAGAAAGAATGTAAACATAGAGCTCGTGCCTTAGCTTTTTAACAGTTTTTAGTATTATGGTTATTTTTTTTGTTGAACTGTTTGTTTTTTTTTTTTTTTTTTTTTTTTTTTTTTTTTTTAACTGTTTATTGTTTATACGGGCCTGTTTGCAAAATCACGTGATTTTGTAGTGTTCTGAAAGTCATACCGTTTTTGTGTTTCTAGGAGTGCTTTCTTCAATTGAAGATCACACCAAAACACACGTGTGAATTTGGTGGGCAAATGTGATTTGAAATCACGTAATTTGAGTTAAAGTGATTTTTAGAACAGGCCTGTTAATCCAAATTTTGATTCATTAATTAGGCTAAAGTTCACCAAATTTAATTTTCATTAAACTATTTTTTATGAAGAAAGGAATTTTACATCATGAAATTAATTAACATTTATTGATAATTTTTCATTCTTGACTGCCGCGGGAATCGAACACAGGCGTTCACGGAAAGGTTACCTTAAATGTTTCAATTGCAATCACTCAATTCTCATATGTGCATATGCATATGCTTTGCTTAAAATTTAAGTTACAAAATTATAGAACTCTTACTTTGCAATAGACGGGGACAACTTCGAAAGATTCGACGAAAAAAACTAATAAATTATTTCGTAGGTTAATGGTTCTAATAGGAACAGATCAGTCAGTCGCAATCTTTTGGCTCATCGCAAAATTTAAATATCCACTTATCTTGATATATAGGTCACACATGTACATATATGTACATATAACTGAAAAGTAAAAATTTAGATACTCCTTTAAATTACGTACGCATATCTATCATATATATAGATAATTGTCAAAATCGTTTCTCCTTTTCTAAACGCGTTTGCTGAATAACCTCTGCGTTTCACATCATAAACGATTTGAACGTCGCCTTACTAGCCATTAAAATCCTGAGATACGATCCCTTTAAAAAGGCTATTCTAGAAATCAAAATGGAATGAATTTGAACGAGATTTTTATACGGCCAATAAAATCCATTAATAAGCAATCGGTAAGTTGTGAAAACGCGAATAAAAGCTATTTTTGGGATTGAAATTTGTCAGGGAGCTTTAGTTTAAACTACAGCTCAATTCCAAAACATGTCAAGTCGACTTAGAATGTTTTTTGTTGTATCGCTCGTATACTTTAAGAGCTTCTCCTGCAAAATTACTGTTTTGGCGTAGCATGTTTTGAAACTTAGATTCTATCAAATTAAGTAGGATGTTAAATAACCGTACCTACACAGAAAAACTTGTAGTTTTTTATCAATAAAAAAAATTGCTTAAAAAGTATTTTAATATAATTAATGTGATAATTGAATTATTTATTTATTTTTTTTTTTTTAATAAAATTTATATAATACAAATGAAATGTCCCCGCCCACTTTTACGCCTACTTTTTTCGATTTACCTAAAATTAGAAAAAGATTTCATCGATCATTAGTAATCAGCTACCGAGCGAAGCCGGGGAGGCCAGGTAGTTAAAATATAATTTTGATTGAATTAACATTTTTTTGTTTTAAATCTTAATTGATTTTTTTGTAAAAAAAAAAAAATTAAACTTGTAGAATTGAGCTTAAAAATATAAATTAAAAAAAAATATATACACACAGAAAAATTTTTTTCACTAATTAAAGAATTAATTAAAAATAAAATCAGTTTTAATTAAAAGTGTAATCAAATGAATTAAAAGTTTCATTAAGTGCATTTGCTTACTGATGTTTAATTGATTAAATTTTTTAATTAAAACTGATTAAGTTTTTGATTAATGCTTTAATTGGTGAAAAATGTTTTTCTGAGCACAATTTTTACAATTTTTAGTAATCTCAATAATCATTTTGGTAATAGGTGCGAAATCAACAAATTGTTTGCTTGATTCTATGAATTTCGTGATTAGAGACAATTTTTAATTTTTTCTGTGTATTGTAAATAAATAATAGTTATTTAGCAATTTCGTGGTCATTCTAGCCGTTTTATCTCCATTTATAAAAAAAGAAAGTTAACACTACTGTTCGTGACACAACGTGGACGCTCTTGTTTAATTATGGCGTATCAGCGTATCAGCTTATGAGCCTATTTATTTTATAGATCGATTTTCACCATTTTAATATTCTTTGTCCTTATGATAATTTAAAGAAACATACATAGTTTCAAATTATCTCTAAAATTGTGACCTGTACCTTGGTCACAGGGTTTACATGGTCAACCGGACGGATGGACATGGTTAGATCGCTTCAAAAAGTGTTTCTGAGCCTACAGGTGTACTAAATGGTGGGTCTAGAATCTATATTTTTTTTAAAGTGGTGTCCGTATAACTAGTGAATAAAAGCTTAAGCATTTCCGGACTACTGTTTAGCTTAGTTGTTGCAGAATGCCCTAGACACAATATAAAACAACAAAAAATTCGTGATATTAATTTAAAATTAATTTAATTTGCATCAGTAAACAAATTAATAGAATAAATTAAACTTTTAATTCAATTAATTAAACATTTAATTTACTTGATTAAACAATTAATTCGCTTAATTAAATTTTTAATTATAACTGATTTTATTTTTGATTAATGCTTTAATTGGTGAACAAATTTGGAGAATTTTTTCTGTGTCCTTATAAGGGTAACACAAAATGCCTTCATATGCTTCAGGCCTTAAAATTTAAGAAGGAATTCAAAGAAATCTCTAAGCTAAGCGGGGTGTTTCTAAGATCGGCGACATTTCGATTCATCCTCGTTTTTACTTCCCCAATACAATCAAGTAACAGATTATTACTGCTTTAAATTTAAATTCATTTTAATGTAACTTAATACAAAATATTCATTAACATTCATTAAAATATTATAACTCTAAATCATGATTGCTGATTCAACATAATTTGTTTAATTAACTTTAACAAATGTTTCTTTCAATTAAATTCTTCTAAAGTTTATGATGTTTTAAAAATACATTTGTCATTGTGTTTCAAAAGATTTGCATGAACTCATCCTTCTGCCTAAACCATAATCCTTTACGCTACTCAGACAAAGAAAAACATTTATTTTCTTAAAACTAATTCAATCAAAGTCTCTAGTGACTTTTACTTCCTGTAAATGTAATAATTTTATATAAACAACACTGTGTGAGTACTCGAAGTGAACCCTCGTTTTTAGTATTTTTGGAAAAGAATAAGAACAACAAAAAACATCTTAAGAAATTAATTACCAATGTAACGCTTCCTTTCGATTTGTCGTAAACAATTAATAAATACTTTGTTCTTTTGGGTGGGAAGCTTAAGTCTAGTATGCAGGCATACAGTAGGATGGATAAATAGAAATTAAGGGGAAAATATTATTGCTGCAAACTTCATAAATACAATTTTTGTCCTCCAGTGTTTTTTTTCTATACAAATTCATTTATTTTTACTCCAAACTACAAGATTTCAAGAAACTTTGTTACTTTAGTTCATTTCTGCTTATTTGGCATAATAAAAGTGATGTAGTCGTATAAAAAGCCAGTGTACGACAAAAGAGTACGTAAGTATTTTGTTGCTTTTTTAACCTTCTCAACCCTTATTGGTATTTAAAGTTTAAATATTGAGTACTTGGGGGTATAATCCATAATAAATACATTTTCAATGCTTAAGAAAACTTATGCTTTTGCCTTTTCGTCAGTTGGTTTCTTCAATATAATTTTTAGCAGCAGTTGGTCGGAGTAGTTTTTGCCATCCGTAAAAAGTTGGCCAACAAGTTCAGGAAACCTGTTAAGATTCTTTTTTTGTTGGTAAAGTTAAAATTTAAATTATAGTATTAGTTGGTTAAATAAAGTAAAATTGATTTAAGCCATTAAAGAAGAAGAAGGGCATTGCTGGGGCAGATTGTGGGTTACATGTTTGGGTTGTAAACCAAAAAATAAGCACAGGTTATTAGAAAAGTTAATGATTGAATAATTACAAAACATTTGGCAAATACTTGGGTACATTTTTTTCGGTATTTATTTCCGAACTAAGAACAAGTTGGAACATTTATCCAAATCCGAACAAAATCTGGATTTAGAAAGTGTACAAATTGGCGTATTTTAAGAACGCATAAAAAGGTATGCATAATAAGTCAGCTGGGCGTTATTCCATTTTTATTCAGAACTTCTAAAAAAGTTCAACAAATAATTAAATTAAATTTTTAGTTTCCAAAACGACTTACAAAACTCGGCTAAACAACAGTTCACCGCAGTTGGAAAAGTTTGTACATATAAGTGGTCCCTTTGCGATACCTAGTGCCAGTGCCCAGCCTAGAGACCAGCTACTAAATAGACATCACGGATAAAGACTGAACTGAAGTTGAGTTGCCAGCAACAAAATCAGGCAACGCCGCTCATGTAAATATGTAAAATAAATGATAAAATTTTTTTATATTGTAACATAAGCGGCATTTCGCTGCTAACAACTCAAATTCCGTTGGGTTTCGACCCATTACTTCTATCCTAAATAGATCATCCATACAGGCAAAACCTGTTTTCCAGGTATGGCTCCCTAATTTCCTGAATTCCAGGATACTGAGACAGAAAATGAGGCAAAGTTTACTATTCTCCCTCGTCATTAAAACTTCGGCAGTACTCATTGAACTCCAGACCCATTCTCCTCGCATGAGTACCCACCGGCCAGTGCCCCGTTATCACTGAAACCAATATTGTAATTTGGTTACTATTTAACCCAGGTAGAAAGCTTGTTCAGAGGTCTAAGTTGTTACACATTTATATCCCACTTAGTCCGGAACAGATTGACATTTATATTTAGCCTGATCGGTTAAGATATGAGCAAAAACTACGACTGCCTCTAATTTTTACCAATAAATCTGTTATGTTTATCCATACACCTTTTGAAAGTTGCCCCATAATCAATGAAATATATTTTTCGCCTTCACCTTAAGTGGACTTAGTGGAATACTGGTGGACAGATATTGGTTTACAAATGACCGATTTATTAATAAATGTCAACATTTTTCTTACTGAAATAATGGTTTTTGCACAATACCGCCAATACCATATTTTATATGGCACATGGACATATACAAATGTCCTCCCGAATTAAGGGTTTTGTTATGATAGCGCACATACTATATACGCATATAAGACCTCTGCTCTTATAGTGAAATAATACAGGAGGCATCGCTACGGCAACAAATACAAAATTTGTTCCAGCATACGTTCAAATTATTAAAAAAAAAAATTAAAGCGTGCCGCTGAACGTGATGAAATCAATACATTTGAAGCCAAATTTTAATTATTTATGGTCAATATCTTATTGAAAAAACACTAATCACAACACGAAATGTGGTGACATCAGATTGGACAAACAGTGCAAGAGGAAAAATGTATCATCTGGCGTAGTAATGCCACCATTATTTCATCATAAATGCTCTTATAAAAGTGCCGCTGATAAAAACAGTTAAACTGGCCACTACTAAAGCTTCGTACAGACGGTAGTTAGATCTTACATTATTGTTAGTAAAATGTGCTAAAAATGACTTTCAACCGTGTGAACAGGCAATTTTTGTTTGACAACGTTGTTAAAAAAAAGCATTGTCCATCCACTGTAAAGCTTCGTACAGACGGTGGTCAGATCTTACAATATTGTCTTTAAAATTGCCTAAAAATTTCTTGCAACTGTATGAACATTGTTAGCTGATCTCATTTAATTAATTCATCTGACAATGGCACCATTGTCAGAAAAATTACAACATTGTAAGATCTGACCACCGACTGTACGAAACTTAACCCTTTAACCATTGAACATCAAATACGAATTATTTGATTTCAATAATTTTGATTTGATGGTGCATTTAGGTTGAAAGCACGAATTTGAAATCCGTTTGCTGAAAAAATGCTTAAAAAAATGCAGCACTATTTAAAATTATTTTTATTAAAATAAATCCGAAAAAAAGAAAAAAACTTAAAAGCAAAATAAAATAGAAACTAGGAATTATTTCCTTTCGTAGGTTACTTTATATTTTATTCATGCATGCAATTATCTGACAGCCGTGTGAACTGACAATTTTTGTTGGCAGTTGAACTTATTGTCAGACAGTTATCTGCCAATGATATTGTATGGTTTTCTTACACGTCTGAACTGCAATTTTCTTTGGCAGTATATTTTCGGCACATTGCCAGACCTTACAATATTGTAAGATCTGACCACCGTCTGTACGAAGCTTAAGAATCACTTTCAGATGTATTTAAGATTCCCTCAAAAGCTACCTAAGACGATTAAGGCCTTTATCAGGAAACGATTTTAATATTGTTTAATAACCTTTAAAAAACAAAAAGAAATTTTGTAAGAACAACAATAAATGTAGAAAGTTGTTCGAAGGACAACTCGCAAAAATTTTGAATTCCACTCACAAATGCTTTCAGTTATTTAGTTGAGAGCAGAATACCTGGCATCAATAATGATTCGGCGTTCAATCAGTTGTATCTCGAATTTCAAATGTCTTTTATCAGAAAACTTCCATTACTAAATACGACTATGAGATCTGTGGCATCTTCGAAATGCATTTGTCTGCTACAAGTTTTCTTTTTTATTCAGATGTTGGCCATATTTTTATGTAAATGAAATTCGTTTTGCGATGAAAATGCATTAATAATTTAAAAGCCATTAAAACGGGTGGAGTTATATGCTAAATAACCACTGGAACAGCAACAACAAGAACAACACAAACAACTCATTGAAAGCAACAGAAATCAAAAACAGTTTACCAGCGACGACGACGAAGACGAAGACAGTAAGTCAGTCGCTCGCTGTTCAAATGAGTCTGTGTAGTTTGGCTGGATTTGATGCTGGGCCAGCAGACATTAAGGATGATGGTTGATTGTTTTTGATCCATTAAAAATTACAAAAAAAAAACCAGACGGAAAATGGCGTGTTTTTGAAGTAAAACTACAAGAACAAAACTGCTGCAAAAAGTTTAAGATACAAACATTTTTTGACGACTGGCAAACAACGATTGTGTTTTTGACTTGAAAAATTTTAGTGTAAGAAATTCAAAAATATTGTTAAACTACGAAAAACGTAAAAAAGCCTTAAAGCGAAATATTTTTGTGGTGTTTTTCAGAATCTTTTTTTTTTTTTTTTTTGTTATTGTTAATGTTGGTGTTGTTGTGGTGGTTAAAATTATTAATATTCTTAAGTTATTTAGTATAAAGTAGTAGATACTCGTATATTTGTATGTATGAATGTGTGTATGTATGCATAATAAAATGGTAGCAAGCTGATCGTGTCCAAAGGGTGGGCAACCAGTTGCTGCCAACAAAACGCTGCTGGTTGCAACTACTCCAACTCCTTAAGCTGCCACATCTTGTAAACTAAGATTTACAATAAAATTGAGTTGAGAAAAAAAAACGAAAAAAAATCCAAAACAACCAGAATTGTAACAAAAAAAAACTAAATTCAGTAGTTAAGAAAAAATTGATTAAAATAACATTTTAAAGATGTGTCTAGGCTGGTTGAGTGGGTCTCAAAATGTTGATGGTTTGTAAGTTGACGGACGACTGGCCGTTTTATCTGTCTGTCTGTCCGTCTGTCTAACTGGTTGATTGGTTGCTTTTTCAAGTAGTAGTTTGGGTAGCTTTTTACAAGTAGTTTTGTTAAGTCTGCATTTTGTTTTTGCTGTTTTCTAATTTGCTAGCAATTAAAGTCAATTACTTGTAGAAAATTACAAATTCCAGAGTAAAAATTCGTTGCTGCAATTGTGTCTATTTTAATAAATTGCCTAGACAACGACAAACATCACAATTATCATTTTTATATTCATCTTCATCATAATTTGAATGATGGATATCAAAGAAATTTTGTAAAAGTTTTTTTTTTTTTGATGTTTTAAACATTGTTTACAAGTAGCAGTAGCAACGAAAATATACTAAATAGTATAGTCAACCAATATATATATGTTTTGCTCTCATCCAGTGGAGGAGCGTCATTAACAGCAGACCGCCAACGGACCCGGTTATTTGCAATAGATCTTGGTTAATTTTCGGTTATGCCTAGGTAGTTCATTTCGGATTTTGTGGAACGTCGCCATGTATTACGTGGACTACTAGTTTGGCTGTCTGGTAGACCCTACTGCTTGTTAAAAAATTTAAAACTATATTTTCACTACTAGTGCTACCTTCATATTTCTTATTTAAAGTTGTAGTTGTAGCAGAAAATAAAAATTTTAAAGTAGTAATGTTTTTATATTCTTTGTTGTAACGTCTTATTTCTGAATGATATAACTAACAGCAATAGAAATAGCAAAAGACACAGTGATAAAGTAGCATGTGAGATTGCATTAAAAAAGCATATGATGAAATAAAATTTACGATATAGCTATGAAATATGAGTAAATAAAAATAATACAAAGAATGTTACACTTTTATATATTTAAACGATGATTTCTACAACAACATACAAAAATTTTTTCAGTACTGATGAGGATTTTGTTTCTATATCAAAAACTGTTTTATATTGCTACCTGAACAACTACTTAAAATTAAAATAAACTACAAATAAAAACGTCGCAAATGATAACAATTTTTAACCCACTGCTCTTGTGTTTGCTTGTGGCTTAGTATTATTGCTCAAATTCAAATTTATTTTTCGACATCCAGCAATAGCAATAATAATTAGATAACTACAAAGCAATTAAGAGCTTTAGCTACTGCAAGAGAACATTTTTGGAGCCAGTTGTTATGTATGGTTATAGCAGTAAAATTAGTAGCAATTTGCTGGAAATATAAATGAGAAGTGAAATGAATTGAAATATCTAACAGACCAACCTAAATTAAACCCAAATTGCATGGCGTCAACGCTTGCAGAGTCAATTTGGCTGCTATTGTGAAAAAGTAATGGCAATTTAGATATTCTTCGGTCAATCTAGCGGTTGTTTCTCTTTTTTTTTTGAGATTTTATTAACTTGATAAGTTAACTTTACTGTTAACGTTGATGCTTTTATATCGCTCCTTCTTTATTGCAACATAGTCATATCTCAACAATTAAATAAAATATATTTTACTATAGCTTCGGTTCAGTTGGAGATATATTACTGATTTTCTTTTTACATATAAATAAAAATGAAGCAACACTTTTGCTTAAGTAACTTCAAATTTTGGATTTTTTTAGTTATGACTGTGTTGCAAAAAAGGAGCGATATGTATGTAATTTTAGCGTCAGTTCTAGCTAAGTGCTGGAAAACGCTTCGCTTGCCGCGCTGCTTAAGATTAGTCTGTTATACAAAAATAAATTTATATTACTCAGCGATTTTATCCCCCGGGGTTGTAGGAATAATCTAAAGAAAATTACACCTTTAGCGATGCATCCTTCGGATCAAATCAGGTATAGTGATACGTCAAATCCGGCAAAGGTTCAAAACGACAGGTTTTCTGAAATCATTGTGATTTTTTGAGACCGAAGCCTGATCAGTGACTCTATATGGTACCACGGTAGTCAGTAGCCCCCGATGACAATGGACTGACTGTTAGCTGAGACCTACCGGCGGCATACTCTTTTATGGAGAGTGTCTTCGTGCTTAGTCAAAATGATTAAGGTGGTAATGGCTGGCTGTGGTGAAGATATGGTAGTCTTGTTAGTACACTGAGAGAATTTTCTTCAGAATACCAATGAATTTTGACATTAATCCCATGAAAAATTGCATTAAAAAGGAACCTATGCAGCGCTTCGTTGGATCAATGAAACCTGTTTCATTAAAATGTATTTAACGAAACATTACATTAGAACTATGAATGTTATTCATTGGATAAATACTTTCAAAAATGTAAAAAAAAATTTTTTTCATTTTTTTTTTTTTTTTTTAATCAAAGTTGTTCTTACTCAATTTTTTTTAAACCGAGGTCGTGGCGGGAATCGATCCCGCAACCTCGGCGCTGATACACTTTTTTATTTTATTATCAAAAGTAATTTCTTTTTTATTTTATTTATTTTTTATTTTTTCCTTTCGTAGGTTACTTTATATTATATTCAACATTTTTTATTTTTCGAATTTATTCTATGAGCTAAATTTCAGTTATGTATTTTATAAAGCTTTTTTGTAATAGTTCTATTCCTTAAATTTTTAGTAATGACTTTTTATACACTACCAGACTATTATATTGTATTTTCTTGTTACATTTTACCTTAGCTATCCTTTGGATAGCAATAAAGTATATTGTTTATACAGAAAAATTTACAATTATTAGACACCAGCAGAATGTAATGCATTTTCTGGCCCGCTACTAAAAAATACATAACTGAAATTTAGCTCATAGAATAAATTCAAAAAATAAAAAATGTTGAATATAATATAAAGTAACCTACGAAAGGAAATAATTCCCAGTTTCTTTATTTTTATTTTTTATTTTTTTTAATTTTTTTTTTTTATCAATTCAATTTTTTTTTTTTTTAACCAGAGTCGCTGGCGGGAATCGATCCGCAACCTCGGCGCTGATAGACTAGCTCACTACCAGCTAGCCTACTGGGGCAGTGTAGTTTTTGAATAAAAAAAACTATGTTTTTTGCCATTACTCAATTAAAAGAGTAAATATGAGATTAAATTGTCATAACATAACAACAATAGCAACGTTGATTTTTTTGCTAACGCATAATAAAAAAAGACCACATAAAGAGAGAACAAGCTTTTTCGTATACATCATTTGGTTGACAACAGTTTAAAAAAAGGGTGTGTTTTATTAAAGGATAACATTTATTTGTTCATTACTTAGTACATACTATATGTATTTAGGTATGTATGTACATATTAAAGAAAACTAAAAACATACGTATTTATAGATTAAAGTTTTTGTTTCATTACTATAATGACATTTTTCATTGTCATAATGAAAATTTAAATTTATGAAGGCATGCTTTTTTGTTATTTGAATGTTAAAAATAATTTTTTTTCAATTATTCAAATACATATGTTGCTTTTATAAAAAATTATTGATTTCATTAATTTAATGGCATATTACATTAGATGTATGAAATAATTAAATCTTACATTTTTTAATTAACAATTAAACATATTTTAAAGGAAACTATAATTTTGTATTAATTTATGAATATAGTTATGTTCAGTTTTCATATATCCAATGAAAATGTTTAACGTAATTACGAAATCCAATGAATCGATTTTAACGAAAATACTACATTATAACTACGAAATTCCACTTGGACAATGAAAATGTTCATATAACCTGTAAAATTTTTTTTATGAAAACGATTCATTAAATATATGTTGGTTTGAAGGAATGTAAAATGTGTAGTGAAAACCCAAAATTGAAAGTGGATGGGAGGTACCACGGCTATTGCGCATTGGTAGAGGATGGAGTGCGTTGGGTTGGACCACTCTTATGCAATGTGTTTTTCGCATGAAGATTCTCTTGCTCGTGTAGTGCTTCCCTTTTGGTGGTGGCTGTGGTTTATACCCAAAATAGCAAGAAGAAGAAGAATCTCAAAAAGAAGGTTTTCACCCTTGTGGGAAAGCTCAACCCGTGTCGGTTCCCCCTGTTGCTGTTGCTATTCAACAGATGCTCTTGGCCTTTTTTCAAAAGCAGAGGTTAAATAACTCCAGCTCCTAAACAAGGGGCGAGTGTCTAATTTTGCCAGATAATTGTGTGTGATGGTGCCTCTCATATTCGTGGGCGTTTGGTAAACGCATAGTTCAAGGCGAATTAATTTTTCAGATGGCGTTGAAATCACACCTGAGCTACCTTTTTTATGTCAAAAGTTGCTTGTCTTTTTGACATATCGACCAACAAAATCAACAAATAAAATGCCATGTTGTGTTATTAGAGTTGTACTGGTTGTAGTATTGCCACGACCATATACATGAGTAAGTCTTGGCATAGTTCATGCAAATAATGCGGTTGCTCTAAGCAGCAATACTATGATTAAAATTTTTTCTAAAAAGTACAAATAGCAGCAGTACAATGAAATTTCTTATCCTAAAATATACAAAAATATTTTAGAATTCTATCTATCACTAATTGACTACAGCATTTATTTTGACTAGATACACCCCTGTAAAGCACTTTAATTCAAACCTTTAACAACAATTTTCTGCAATATGTTTCACCAATTGTTAATGACTTAATTAAGAAATATTCGAGTTCTTTATTAACTTTCAAATTATCTACTTCATTATTATTTTTGTTTTATCTCTTCCATTTCGTTTTAATTAGTTTTCAATTAGAAATGTGCTCATATTTCAAGTTACTTGTGTTTTTCATTTAATTAATTTGTATTTACTCTCATTATGAAATATTTGTAAAATTTTGGTTTTCATTTGGAAGAGTTTCCTGAGATTTGTAAATAGTAAAAAAAGAAAAGAAGAATGTAGATACTTTTGGCAAAGTACCTTAAAACCATAGATGGGAGTAGTGCACTAATTTTGCAGTTTCAACTCACACTTAGTGATAGTGCAAAAATATTGCAAACATTTTGTTGATATAAATTAATAAATTGAAAATTTGCAGTTCACTAAACATGAGTGATAGTGAAGTTAAAAAATGTTGCACTAAAAAAAAGTTTGATTTATAAAAAGCAATCATCAGTTTATTGCAACTTTTTTTTCTTCACTCATTTGAGTGCAACTAAAAATGTTGCACTTAATTTAAAATCAAAGACTTGTTTTTTCATGATTTAAGGCAATTATTATACCGTTATTGACATAATTTCATTTTGTTTAATGTTCTTTACTTATGCATATCCTCAAAAGAAATCAAAAACCATGAACATACAAAGTTACATGTTTTAAATTTTAGTGAGACAATATTTGTATGCAGCTTTTTTGATTGCAAGTCCAAATATTGCACTATTTGAATTGAGTGCAGATTTTTGCATTCAATCTGCTTAAGTGATAGTGAACAAATTTGCAGTATTACTATATTTTTTTAGTGGTAGTTAAAAAATTACCAATCATCACTAAAGCTGGTAAAAAAGAGTTCAAACTAATTTTTTTGCAGTTTTATTTAGGGATAGTGCAATGCTGATATAAATCAATATTTAAAGCACTACCCCCAACTATGCTTGAATAATAGTAATATTTTTTGGTAGTACAAAAGAGTTTTCTCTTTAAAAGTGTTGGCTGCCAGTAGCTGGGATACAATAATACTATTTTTACTAATGAACTTTTTTCGACCTCAACATATTTAAAATTTACCTAGAAAATTGATATCAAAGAGAGCGTATTCGCATTTACTTTCACTAGAATATTGTAATTTACAACAGCACAAAAAAACATTATTCTGATCGAAATTTTTAAAACTGTTCAAAAATATTTCAGCTTTCCAAAGAAACAAATGTTCGACACCGTCCACAACTTTGTTTAAGGTGGAGCAGTGTATTGCCAAAGTGAAAGTAATTATTTGCAATGCCAGCACAAACTGATTTACTGGAGAATAAAGAATATGTTAATAAGATTTACAGGATCAAATGCCAAACAATGCGTTGTGCAACTCTGAGTATGAGAGTAACCTCCACACACAGGTAGCAATTTGTGTGCACAATCCGACAAGATTATACAATAATCCCTTGTTTAGAAGCTGGATTAATCAAACCTCCGATGCTTTTGAAAGTATGTTAGCACCATATGTTGAGACCAGCAGTTAGGAGTGATCCATCCATCCAGCCGAACTCTCCCGCAAGTGGTGAATAATCAGCCCTTGAGTGGGTTTTTCAAGAACACCCTTCTCGCGACTATTGGTTAAAGCCACAACTTCCACGTGATCCGCGAAAGTTTCGGTTCAACGAAAAAGTAAAACGCCCCACAAAGACAATCTTGCCGAAAGACATTAAGCATTTCCTGCGAGAAGTATACTTTAGGAGGCCTCCAACTAATAGTCATTCTGGTGCTGTGCCACCAGGGGCTACTGGCTCCCGTGATACCAGATATGATCTGAACATTTTGGATTTCAGCTCAATCAGAAGTAGCGACTGCAGCTGATTTCATCAAAGGATGTGGCACCAGAAGGTGAAATAACTTTAAGACGATCCCTACAAACAACCGGGGAAACTGAAGCATATACATTGGAGTCTCTCATGACCGCACGCCGAAGGGACCATTGGAACTCGCAGAAAAATACAATGCACAACAATGTCTGTAGGAAGGAGGTGGTCCCCTAAAAAGGTGTCCTTTAAGGGAGATTACACTGTAATACCTATAGGAGGATCCAAATTTGTGGATGAGTGCATACCGAAGTGACTATTAAAACGTGTCCAAACAGGGGCATGTATTCGCAGAAAAATTCAATGCTTTCGTTACAGAACGTTGCCAAGACCAAACAACAGTGTCCATCGAAAGGGAGTGTCCGCTAAGTAAAAGTGTCCTTTAAGGAAGATTAAACTCCAATACCTACAGGAGGATCCATATTTGTGTAGGTAGTTAAAATCCTATTTTTATAAAGTTTGCATATTTGCCTTTTTAACTCAGTTGCTAAGTATTTGATATAAATCAAAAATGTTTTCTTTTCATTTTGATTGTAATTATTCCATATTTTGTAAATACTTTTCGTTTAAGCATTTATTTTTTTACTTAAACAACTCCTCCAACAAATCCATGGCGATCTTTTTTTTACCCGACATTAAAATCCTCTAAAAAAATGATTGATTGTCTGACTTATAAAAAATATAAATCACCCTCAAAAGAAATCATCAATTTCTATTTTTCCCCCCGTTCTTTCGTTAAAATATCATTGCAGAACTTGAGTATCACAGATGTCTACAGCAAATATAAAGTTGTGGAAGAAAGAAAAAAGGAATTTTTGTCACGCGTTTTTCTTTTCACAATTTTTGTTTTTTTTTTTTTTTTTTGTCATATTGAGTAAAATAAAATGTAACTTTTGCTTAAGCAGACATTTTTGTTTGTAATCAGTTCCGCTAAATAGAACTAAAAACTTTAACTTCTTAACGTTCGCCTGGATTTGCAAAGTATTCGCATAATGTATGAATAATTGAATGAATGGCTGACTGGATGGTTACTTCACTTGCTTATTATCATCACTAACAGAGAGCGGGCACTTCTTAAGTTTTAGTTCATGTTGCTTTAATTTGTTTGTTGTGATGTTTTCGGCATTGTTACAACTTAGTAGTATTTGAAAAAAATAAAAAAAAAATTGAGAGAAGAAAACTTATTTGTGACTTCGGTTGCTGTTTCTGGTTCATTTTGCGTGCACTGATGATGACAGCCATGTCACGCATGTGATTGACGTGGATTTATTGATGTTTTTTTTAATGTCGATGAGAGATTTTTTATGTTCTTTATGAATGTATGTATGTAAGTATGTAGTATTTAAACTTTTTTAAAAGGTCATTATGTCTCAAGTATTTGAAGTTGGAAAATATCTTTAGAGTAAATGTAAACACAGTTTCATTCCAGAACTTTGGCTTATATTAAACTTTTCTGCAAAGAGTGCGATGTAAATAAGACAATTTTTAAAAGTTTAATGAGAACAAAGGTTCTCATATCCTAAAAGCCCGGATAAGCACAAAGATTCATGCGAGATAAATACAACTTCCTTTTTCCAATTGTTTTTAGGGCGTTACAAGGGGCTCAGGTTTCACCCAAATCGCGGAGAGGAAAGGTGAAGAAGTACAGGTCAGCGGTTGATTTACGCCCATAAATATGATGAAGAAGCTTTAAATTGAGAGATCTCTTGAGATAGCGGCCGACCAGATATCCCCTCTTTTACCACGGAAATCACGGCTCCAGGAAGGAAGATCTTTAAAGTTTAACTTTTAGATCTGTTTTGCAATTACTTATGGTCTAGTTTAGCATGCTGGCGCATCTTCTTAGCTGCTATTGCTACTCAACATATTCTGATAGCACGCCAAAAATCAGCTCCATCTACTTCACTAGAGTGGAGTATACAATTCTGAAGAGTTATTCACTCAAATTGCGACATGTGCGTGCAATGCAATACGTTGTGATTTCAATCATTATTAATTCGAAATAAATTCAAAATTAAATGAAGTCATGCGATTTAATCAATTTTCTTTGCAATCGACACTTAAGTGAAAGTCCAACGAAATAAGTGAGGGATTCCCAAGGTAGTAAGGTAAAGTTTTAAAGTCATATGTATTTAAAAAATTACAAGAGATATATGTATATGACTGCTGTGGGCAACCGCTTATAATTTAGATTTATACTGTACAGTTATGACGAATCAATGAACACATCATAAAAATTTTTATTTTGTTTGAAACACACCATATTAATTTAAACAATTGAAGCACAGCCGCGAATAACGTTTTAAGTAACAAAATAATTATTTTTCAGGAGAGTAAAAAATTAAGAAATTTAAATAACATGCAAATTTACAGTTTATCACTTTTTTTAGTGGAAAAACGTTTCAAACGTTATTCCACGTTTCAAAACCATTTCCTTTGTATCATTTTGTTAGTAACTTACGACGTTATTCCACTAGTTGACTCTTTGTATGTCATTTTGAAGGCGTTAAGGTGCATAATTTTGGGTAATTTATGGTTTAAACAGTGTTAGAGAGTAATATTAACGGTTATCTGCAAAAAAAACAGTTTTTGCAAAAAGTGGCTTTTACAACGTTATTCGCGGCTGTGCTTCAATTGTAAAATATTATTTAGGACATAATGACGATATGACTTGATAGCACACCTTGTGAATCCCCCAAATATACACTTGGTATTTAGTAGCTGTAAGCAAAAATTTACAATTTCGGCAATTCAGAATTATCACTCAGCTTTATTAAAAGAGGAAGGAGTTTCATTTAAAGGTAACGAAGATTTTGATTTCATACACTGAAAGAATTTTCTTCACAATACCAATGAATTTTGACATTAATCCCATGAAAAATTGCATTAAAAAGGAACCTATGCAGCGCTTCGTTGGATCAATGAAACCTGTTTCATAACAATGTATTTAATGAAACATTACATTAAATCTATGAATATTATTCATTGGACAAATACTTTCAAAAAAGTAAAATTTTTTTTTTTTGTTTTTTTTTTTTATAAATCCCTTAACTTATCTCGCGAAGCTTTACGCTTGTCTGTAGGAACCAGAGTCTCTGGCAGGAATCGATCCCACAACCTCGGCGCTGATAGACTAGCTAGCTTGCAGGGGCAGTGTAGTTTTTGAATAAAAAAAAACTATGTTTTTTTGCCATTACTAATGAAAGAGCTAAAATATGAAATTAAATTGTCCATAACAACAATAACAACGTTGATTTTTTTGCTAACGCATAATAAAAAAGACCACATAAAGAGAGAACAAGCTTTTTCATATACATCATTTGGTTGACAACAGTTTAAAATGTGTTTTTTTTAAAGGAGAACATTTGTTTGTTCATTACTTATTACGTACTATATGTAGGCAGGTATATATGTACATATTAAAGAAAACTAAAAACATACATATTAATTGATTGAAAGTTTTTGTTTCATTACTATAATCACATTTTTCATTGTCATAATGAAAATTTAAATTTATGAAGACATGCTTTTTTGAAATATTTTTATACTTTTAATTATTTAGACCATAGAGTTATTTGCATGTTAAAAATAAATTTTTTTCAATTATTGAAATATGTTGCTTTTATAAAAAAATTATTGATTTCATAAATTTAATGCCAGATTACAGTAGATATATGAAATAAATCTTAAATTTTTTAATTGACAATGACACATTTTTTAAGAAAACTATAATTTTGTATTAACTTATGAATATAGTTATGTTTGTATATTGTTTTGTTATGTTCCCCATTAAAATTTTTTGTTTAAATTGGACATATTCATATATCCAATGAAAATTTTTAACGTAATTACGAAATCCAATTAAGCGATTTTAACGAAAAAACTTTATAATAACTTTGAAATTCCATTTAGACAATGAACATTTTCAGTTAACCAATGAAAATTTTTTTATGAAAACGATTCATTAAATATATGAAGCATTTTGCTTGAAATTACTAAAAAATTGCATTTTCTCCGGAAAAATTAAGTTTTAGCTTAAATATTTATGAGGCCATACAAACCGAACGGCAACTAAACTGGCAAGACCCAAATAATGTTTTTTTTTTTAATTTGAGAAATTCCACAAAAGAAAGAAATTGCAGTCGATGACTTCAAAAATGTTGCAAAGTGTAAAAAAGTCCAATTTTGATCTGCGAAAAATCCAAAAGTAAGTACAAAACTTTTTTGGATTTCTTCGAATAAACAATTAATTTTTGATACAAATGAAACGTTTAAAATTGTTCTAAATATATTGCGGTAGAACCACGGTATCAACAAATTGTTTAACTTCCATGATTTATACCCTGATTTGAGAAGCTTATACGCTTTGGAGGCAATGATTTGTATAAAAAATTTTTAAAGAAGTTTGGAAAAAAAACATTAAAGAACAAGAGGCAATACCTTTTTAAGATCCGCAATCAATTCGACCAACTGCGGTGTCCACGCCAGCAACGGTTAAGAAAGTTCACAACATGGTTTTGAATGATTGTCGACTGAAGGCTTGTGAGCTAACTCAAACAAAAAGTTCTATACATAGCATATTGACTGAAAGTTTGAAGATGAGAAAACTGTGCGCAAAATGGGTGCCACTATTTGCTCACAATCGAGGAAAGCATCGTTGTGAAGAAGTTTCAATAGAGTGTAAGGCGATATTTCACCGCAATAAAGCCAAGTTTTTGGGTCGCTTCGTAACCACGGATGAGGCATAGGTCATCCACTACACACCTGAGACAAAGAAACAGTTAAAGCAGTGGATTCAAATTTGAGAATAGTGGCGATTGGAACATAGACATATGTATACTTATACATATAGACATTACTCTCGGTGGACATAGATTCAACTAATACCAAAAGACTGTATGTGTCTTTTAATTGGCAGATCTATGATTAAATTGTGACACAAGTAACGGTGAGCTAAGCCTTGAACATATGTATGTGCATATCACGCTTGTCCAACAATAGTGAATTAACTCAAAATTTTTATTTTTTCACTTTTGGAAATAAATCGACACGTAATATTCATATCTGCTCGTTGTAAAAATTTCCTTCCTTTCTTCTACTTTTTGATAATGAAACGGTTGTATAAAATCCTTTTTCATATGCGTTTTATGTAAAATTAAAAATGGTTTTGCTTTTACTGAAAATTTTTAAATTTTGGGTTAATTCAGTGTTACTGAACAAATGCGATATGTATATGACCAATAAATATATGTGG
Organism: Pollenia griseotomentosa; assembly: GCA_963931875.1. NCBI lineage: Eukaryota > Metazoa > Arthropoda > Insecta > Diptera > Polleniidae > Pollenia > Pollenia griseotomentosa. Next base: position 95,897,347 of record OZ007561.1, on the reverse strand, counting down.
CATTTTGACCAAACATCTTAAGTCAAATTTAAAAACATGAAAAAATGTTGTAAATCATACGAATTTTCATTCGAAAAGTATTTTTGTTAACATTTTTAAAGTTTTGTATTATAAACAAAATTTTTCTTTAATTTTGTTTTATTTTATTATTTGATAAAAATGATTTTTTCACCGAAATTTTTTTAAAAACTTTTTTACTATCTTATCTCGACTTAAGCTGTTTTCCAAAATGCCACAGATATGTACAAAGACTCTTGTGTACAATCGTTATTAATTATTATAAAAGTTTTGAATTTTTCCAATAAATATTGTGTGTTTCATTTGCGTGTATCAAATAAAAAGTTTATCTTGCAAAAAACCTACAGAACATTCATTGAAACCTTATTACAATCACATTTCTTAAGGAAGGAATTTAAAATGGTCCGTTACACAATAAAAATATTCTCTGTTTAAAATGCCTTTAGATAGAAAATAACTTAAAGATGCTCATTGCAAAAGCAATTGAAAGCTAAGATCACACCATCGACACACGTAGCACAATCTACGAAGATTTTCATCGTGCTTCATCAGCACAAATTTCTACAAATTGCACAATTCATTATTATTGTCGAACGTGACGGTTTTTTTCGGCGCATTTCGGCTTAACCAAAAACGAGACAATAATCGATACAATGTGGTGACACTATCGTGGCTTATTTTTGTTTATTTATTCCCTGCGGGAAATTTGTGTCAATTGTTCCAACAGACTGGCTGGTCCTTGGATTTGTGAAAATGGAACAAGTACAAAAAGCAAGAAAACTTTCATTGATAATAGATGTGTGAGTTGTCAAATGGTGGCAGTTAGGTGTCAATTGACCCACTCCAAAGACAACCCCATGTTAAAATGATAGGTCCCAATCATAAAAAGTGTTAGAACTAGAACCAGTCTTTACCATTAAAGAACTATCATGGGACTACTTTGGTGTTAGACCCTAGGATTATAAGCAGACATAATTTAAATATTTTCAAAATGGATTATTTTATTTTATTTTAACAAAATTTCCTATAAAAAGTAAAGTTTTACAAAATTTCCTATAAAATGTAAATTTTAACAAAATTTCTACAAAAAGAAAATTTTAACCAAATATCCTACAAAAAGTAGATTTAAACAAAATTTCCTACAAAAATTTAATTTTAACAAAATTTCTTACAAAAATTTAATTTTAACAAAATTTCTTAAAAAGTAAACTTTAATAAAATTTTCTACAAAAAGTAAATATTAACAAAATTTCCTACAAAATGTAATTTAAGCAAAATTTCCTATAAAATTAAATATAACAAAATTTTCTATAAGTAAATTTTGTCAAAATTTACTATAAGAAGTAAATTTTAGCAAAATTTTCTATAAGAAGTAAATTTTAGCAAAATTTTTTATAAAAAGTAAATTTTAGCAAAATTTCCTATAAAAAGTAAATTTAAGCAAAATTACCTATAAAAAGTAAATTTTAGCAAAATTTCCTATAAAAAGGAAATTTTAGCAAAATATCATATAAAAAGTAAAATTTACCAAAATAGTAAATTTTAACAATATTTCCTATAAAAAGTAAATTTTAGCAAAATATCCTAAAAATAGTAAATTTTAACAAAATATCCTATAAATAGTAAATATAAACAAAAATTCCTATAAATAGTAAATTTTACCAAAATTTCCTATAAAAAGTTAATTTTACCAAAATTTCCTATAAGAAGTAAATTTTAACAAAATTTCCTTTAAAAAGTATATGTTAAAAAGTTTCCTATTAATTGTAATTTTTAGTAAAATTTCCTAGAAATTGTAAATTTTACCAAAATTTCCCATAAAAACTAAATTTTACCAAAATTTCCTATAAAAAGTTAATTTTACCAAAATTTCCTATAAGAAGTAAATTTTAACAAAATTTCCTTTAAAAGTAAATGTTTAAAAGTTTCCTATAAATTGTAATTTTATTAAAATTTCCTAGAAATTGTAAATTTTGGCAAAATTTCCAATTAAAAGTAAATTTTTACAAAATATCCTTTAAAAAGTATATGTTAAAAAGTTTCCTATTAATTGTAATTTTTATTAAAATTTCCTAGAAATTGTAAATTTTAAAAAAATTTCCCATAAAAACTAAATTTTACCAAAATTTCCTATAAAAAGTAAACGTAAGCAATATTTCCTTTAAATAATAAATTTTCCTATAAATTCCTCTAAATAGTTTTCACGTTGTTGTTCACATTATCGGTACATCGTTGTTGTTCACATAATCGGCACAAGAAATTCAACGAAAATTGCGCCGATAGTAATAATAGTAATAACCTTAGCTTCACAAGTATCGTGTTCTGTTGCAAGTCTTTGATTTCAAAGAAAATTTCAACTGAGACTAAAAATCCAAAATACTGGCATCGCTGATCAAAATACCAAATCGCATATTTTTATTAAACCATTTCAGTCTTTAAGTTTGAATGAACTGAAGTCTATATTCGAGCAGTTCTAGACACGAGTCAAAATAATTATCAATTGTATCACTTTTGCGTTTAACAATATTTGTATGCAAATTTTCAGTTTTGTCTCAATCACATATAATTTGTGATAATTTACCTACACACATCCCGTATTGTATAAAGGATATCATATCGTAATAGTTGCAATAAAAATTATTAAAATTGTACATTAAAAACATTTTGCATAAATTTAAATTCGACTTGAATTATGTTGATTTTAACAGTCGAATACTGACTGTTTGTCGGTTGGTCGGTTGGTTGGTAAAAAGTAAGCTTTATGATGAGGAGTAGGCATATTCTGCTCACTGATGGTATTAATGATCATTTCGATCTTTATCAAATGTGTGTTGTAGTTGTATTTCCCCGAGTTAAAGCTGAAAGACATGAACTGATGTTGATGACGAAGAGGATCTCTGTTATAAAATGAGGTTTTTATGCGATTCCTACCATGATGATGATGACGATGATTGTTCAATCTTTGTTGTTCTGGTTTCAGTTATTCTCTGCCTTTTTTTATCTGTTTTAATTCCTTAAGGGCTAAAGATATTTCAGTTTTTTTTTTAATTTTTTTTTTTTCTTCTCCCTTAATGGAACAAGTTCAATGTAACTTTTATCTTTGGGGAAATGCGAAATAAAATCCAAGGAATATATTTGTCTGATTTTCCATTTGTTCAATGTTGAATTTGGCATGGCGGATAAATATACAGACGGACGTGGTTCATTAATTCAAAAAAAAAAAAAAACACAGAAACTACACATACATCTGTATGAATTTGAAGTTGGAGGCTAAAATAAATGTTTAAAGACACAAGCAGACAGCAAAATTCAAAAAGAAAAAAAAAACACTTTGAGGAATGAAATAAAGAAGAAACGATTATGAAAATTGCATTTTTCTGGTTTTCAGTTTCATTACAAATGCAAAAATTTATTTTTTTACCTTTTGCGCGCGGCCATAATGCATATTTTGTTGCAACAACTAATGTTGCTGTATCGGTTTTTTTTCGTTATCCCTGAATATGCATCTGATATTGCGTAGTCACAAGTGCTTTTAGTAAAAAAGCTTCTGCTGTTTTATTGATTGCCCTGCAATGATTTTGTTGTGTTTCTTTAAATTTAAACATTTTCAAATCGATCATAAGCTAGTGCTGCCACTTGTTTAAAAATAATGCATATGTAGGGTAAATGAAATGTTGGGTATTAAAAATAGTGAAAATTATTTTCTAAAATTTTTGAACAGACTTTCAGTTTTGCTAAAATTTTGAATGTATATTTTAAATAGATATACGAAATTAGGGCTTTTTGTAGTATAAAGCTTCGTACAGACGGTGGTCAGATCTTACAATGTTGTCATTAAAATTGACTAAAAATGTCTTGCAACTGTGTGAACATTGTACGCTATTTTCATTTGGCAGATGTGTTAAATTAATGCGTCTGACAATGGCACCATTGTTAGAAAAATGACAACATTGTAAGATCTGACCATCGTCTGGACGAAGCTTTACGCCTAGAGTTTCAATTTCAGAAAAATTTCCTCTAACATCTTAGGAGAAAAAAATTAAATAAGAGGGACTTAAAAGATAAGATGTTTCGGGAATTGCTTTGCAAAGTCTTAAGTTCTTTTACACCCCGTCATCACGAGACCTAACTTAACAAACATTAATTTTGTAAGTTTCTGAACACCGTTGTTAAGCAATCTGTCTTGAAAGCTCTTTAATAACCTAATTATATAACATAATTTCGTTGCTAGTGAAAACGGGGTTAAACGGTTCTAACTACCAGGCTATCAAAATGGAAGGAAAAGTTTTTCAAAAAAAGAATTTGAAACTAGTTTTCAAAAGTTTACCTTATTTGGGACACATGGGCAATCTTGGACACGCCAGAACAAATTTATGTTATGGGGCTTAAATTCAGTTAGTAGTTCTTTGTACCGAATATTATTTAGATATCTTCATCAATACAAGATTTCTTTGCCTTTAAGTGATATAAGGAAGGGGGCTTATATGGAACCAATAGTTATTTAAAGACCAAACAGCACAACTTTTGTCATGACATAGTAAAATAAATTGTCGGCAATTTGTATGTCAATAACAACATTTATAAGGTAGTTATGGCATTAAAAGCTATTAAGGGAATAGTATTTGTGTGTGAGTCATGGTCAAATATAGACCGGCTCCAAAAAAAATTGCAATCAAATGATATTGGATCAAATTTAATATAAGTACCAAGAAGGTTTATGGGCGCAACGACTCTATTCCGAAAGAAGTTTTGGGGATTAATGCACAGATTCTCAACACTTTCGATAGACTTACTCCTTTCGAACCCATTAGAACCCATGTACCACATTTTATCTCCAAAATTGTCTCTTTTACTTTACGTGCAATGTTTACATGGACAGCTAGGCAGCTGGATGGGCAGGCGGACGGACATCCTTAGAACTATTCAAAAGTGTTTCTTAGCCTATTGGTATATTAAAAGGGGGGTCTAGGCCAAATATTTTAAGGAGTTAATATCAGCACAAACGCATAATACCTTCTTCACTATTGTGGTGTTGCTATAAAAAATGTTAGTCAACAGAAACTAATTTTATCGCTATAAACGGGATAAATGCAAAAAAGTGTCTGTACACAGAGTAAATAAAGCAGTGGGTGTGAGAGAAACACAAGATGCTTACACAAAATTTCTTTCAGTGCAAATGCAATTTCAAATCCATACACACAGAAAAAAATACCAATGTAAAATTAACATGGAAAAATGTTGATTGAGAATCATAGTAAATTTCTGCAAAAGTATGCCCTTTTTTTAATTTATCATTATTTCATAATAATTTTAAATAAAATAACCTTAAATCATGTTTATTTAATATTATTCACTGTTAAAATAAAAAAAAAAATATTAAAATATAAATAAATATGGATTCAATATTGAATCCATAAAAACCAGTTTTAAAATCAAAAGTGTATCTTGTTAAATTAACATGCATTCATACTTAAGTATGTACATTTTTTATTTTCATTCTTAAAATATGTTATAAAAAGAGGACAATTCCCGTATTCTTTTAATTAAAATTAGTTACTTAAATAGTGCATCAAGTTTTCAAAGTATATTGATGACGAAATCCATATCGGGCGATGCTGATGCTTCTGTTGACAAAGGAGAACTCAAAATAAGTGAAACATGTGTTACAGGGGTAAGTGTATTGAATTATTCTTAAATAAATGCATATGTTGTCTCTGAGGCTTCTTCACACTGTTATAACACACTCAAACCAATTTGATTCTACATGAAATTCACGTTGTTTCAACTTGAAATAACTTTCATTCAACGTGATTCGGATTGTTATTTCAATATAAATTACATTTTGCTCTAACTTTACTGCAATGTTAAATTAACATGAATTAAAGTTATTTTAAAAGAAAAAAAATGTTGTTCGCAGTTATTGTAAAACCAGGTTGAATTAACATGAAAAACGTATAAAGCAAAATCAACCTTGTTTTCTACGTTTTTAACTTGATTTTTTTCTGTGTGTAGGGATGATGGAATGCTCGTATAAACCTTCGGTAGTTGCTGCATTTTACAGCTTTAAATTTTAATCCAATTTTTCGAGAATTTCAAACGACTTGGCAACCGTTTTTCTTGCATTAAAAACAAAAAACATGTATGTAAATGGATCGTCATTCATTTTATTATTTATTTGTGGTATAAAACGCATTTTTCTTTGTGGCAACAACACTAAATAAAACTTAAATTCACAAAAACGAGATAAAAAAAAATCGCTCACAACAATTGTTGTACAGCAGCCATAATGGTTTGCAGCTTAAAGCAATTTATTGTAGCTGCTACTTTTTGGAATTTATGTATGGACATGTGAAGTCAGTCGTCGATCAATGGATGGACGGTTGGATCGATTCGATTTTGCAGCATACATATATGAATAAATAATATAACATGATCAAGAAATCAAAAAACAGAAAACAGAAAAAATGCAACAAAAAAAAATAAAAATAAAAAAAAACGAAAAACATAAAACCATTTCAAAATCGATCAAAGTAACAATATATAAAAATGTTAAAAATATTTTGTTCATTTTACATACTACTAAATACCATCAAGTTGTACGGTTACGCCCATTTATATTGCAAACATTTCAATGTTGCACATTCACATAAATACTTATCCATACGAGCACTCGTACATGTATTGAGAGAAATGGAATACGTCTGACGACTCGGTATTCGTTTGGCTATAAACAACTCATAGAATGGCAATTTTTGATTTGCTTATGATCACTGACTGACTGTCTGACTGTTTTTCTTTTCAACTGGTTTATTTAACTGACTTTGACTTAGACGAGTGGAGTTGAAATGAATTAGAGCGAGTTGCCTAGTAGGCAATTTCATCATTTCTTAAAACATGACTCCAATCAATCTGATTTCCTTTACATTTATGGTTGGACGAAATTTAAAGGAATTCGTTCATTTGAAAATAAATAGGAGTATTTGCAGGATGTAAGGAGGTTTTAATAGCTTAGAATTATTTTGTAATATCCTTATTTACCAAAAGATTTCAGCGCGAAGTGGAAAAATTATATATAGATATTAAATTATTCAAAATTATATAAGATACAATTGCAGCGCCTTTGCTTCCGGATACACTTACCACATGCAAAGAAAAAATATGTTTTCGTTTGGTCACGAATGGATAAAATACTTTAACCCATTTTTTGTCGCACCAACTTCCAGTGGCTCGGTATGCCGTACAGCCTCACCACATACTCCTCTAAGATTTATTTGTCAGTAATAAACAGTGAGTGCTGATAATTATAATCACCGTTTGGCGAAAAATGGGTTTAATTAAAATTTGTTTTACATATCTGTGGCAATAAGGAAAGAGTGTTTAAGGGCTTTTTTAGTTTTGTAGAAGTCTATTCCTATTAAAATATTATCATAATTTTTCTTAGAATGAAGTTTTTTTAAGTTTTTATTCATAAATATTCCATTTGTCACAGTCGAAAGTAAACTTCAGTTTTTACATAAAAGAAATTGCACATAAAAAAACACAAGCAGAAAGTTATTTTTGCTATAATTTCCTGAAAACCCGTAATAAAAAATTAATCCTTTGCATATAAGTGCTTTTAAACATGAATATCTCAAAGGTAACATTAACTCAAATTAAGCATAAGCCAACTTAAGCACTTTTTGCTTTTAGCCACAGAAATTATGGTTACTTCAATAAAATGTCTGCATTATAGTTAAATCAGTTCTCCCTAAGCCATTGATGCCCAAGGTAGTAGTATTGGTGAGAGTGACGAAATAACACTGGAAGAAATCAATTTGCTATTCATTTTATTTAGTCGTCAACGAGATTGCGACGAAAGCACATGTGTGGTGGGTGTTGTCATTTTTTTTCTGTTTCTTTGTTTAACAAAAGGGAAATGTAAAATTAATGAATGTACATATTTTAGTAATACTCTTGGTGAATGTATTTATTTATTTGCAAATAATTCATGTCTTTGTGAACATCTTCAAAATGTTTTTTTAAATTATATTTCTTAGTTTTTTTAAATGTCTTATGACAAATAAGACATTGCATGCCATCAAAAGCATTTTGTAACATAAAATAATTTTCGACTGACATCATTAATAAATCGCAATAATTTCAATTTATGTGTTAACTCACAGCAGTCTCGATGACGATTAAAATGTAAAATAAGACACAGAAGTTCTGCAAGTGTAGTTTGTCTCTCCCACTCAACATGCTGATTTCCTATTGGTTGATTGACGATCAAACAAAAGAGCGTAAGTATACGTGTGAGTTTAATTTGCTGATATCAGCCACTACTGGGCATCTTTGCCCTAAGCCAACCATATCATATAATAGTTGGCTACACACGAAAAGAAAACATTCGGGATAAATTACTAACTACGTACTCAAAAATTCAAGTACGAATAACCCTTAAACCTACTTAAAACAATCCTTAATGGGATTACTTTCGAAAGTCAATGCCGGAATTTCTTAAAATAAGTACAAAATTCTTAAACCAAGTAAAAAAAAGATTAAACTTTTCGTTGGTGGCACTTTGAGAGTAAAATTACAAAGTGAGCGTTTTAATCTAATTTTACTTATCAAAGTGTGTTGTTCACTACAACAACACCACACAAGTAGCTAAAAAACGGGTTTTTTGCTGAATAAAGAAACAACAACAACAGAACAAGACGAAAACATATTATTTTCATGTTTTTAAAGTAAAATTCAGAACTCTTGCTTCTCATTAAGTTTATATTTTGAGTTATACATGGACATTAAGCTTTCTAAGTAAAAACACTTTTGGGAATGATGCTGGTGTTTTTAATTGAAATTCTGTAGGGTGAAAAACGGGTAAGTAAATCAATCATATTAAAATTCTCTTTTGGGTTTTTTCAAGGAAGAATTCGGGATTGAATCAACTGTATAATACTTAAATCAAGCGCATTTTGAGATTGGTTCAATCTTAGTTTTACTTAACTCAATCTCATTTTCGGATTATTTCAAGTACGAATTCGGGATTAAATATGGATAATTTAAGTATTTCGCGATTGAAAATCTGTACTTGAATCAATCTTTCTGTGCTTGATTCAAGAAAATCCGTACTTACCGTACTTACAATACCGCTTCGGCTTGATTTGAGTACGGATGAATTGATTTTTTGAGTGTACGCAATTTATGTAAAGCATTACTAAATATCGCGGCGTTAACGCTTTGCAATTGGTTAAAATCGGTTTTGGATTTCATTAAACAAAATGTTAGTATTCAGTTTAATTTTGACACAAGTGAGTCTTGTAAATATAAACGTAAACAAAAAGGTTGCATGGCATAATGTCCAGTGACATAACGTCCATGGACTGCCATAGTGTCCAACAAAAACGCAAACATATCCCATCTCCGTTAACTACTGGATTTTTTCAAAGTTTCAGTCTGTCAAACCAAACACTTCCGCACATGTTGACTGTCGATGTTCTTTGTTGTGTACAACATTTCGTTTTTTGCTTTTGCCTGGACTGCGACTGTTTTCATTTGATGAATCAGAAGTAAAAGCAACAGTTTATTTTTGTCCAATGAAAAATCAAAAAGTGGAAGAAAAAGCAATTTATTTTATTTTGACTGCAATTTTTGAAACCCTGATTGAAATCTCTCTTCATTTACGTGTATGCCTCTATTTTCTTTATTTACATTTTTTTTAAAAATTTTTGGATTGATCTTTACTGATCTTTTTACTCTATAACAGTTCTGCTAACAATTCTTCAGACAGACGCACAAAACGACATACAATCAATACGATTTATTCGATTTTAGTATTTGATGACGATGTTATAGATGGGATACTTTTATTCCCATCAGCTAAATCAATAAATTACGTGACAGGCATATGAATACGAAAATAAGTAGAGAACGAACGAAACGAAACTAAACTGTTTTTTTTTTTTCACTATGACTACGATTCCGAAGTTTTTATTCGTTTTCACAATTTCTATATCGTACATAATAAAATTGATTTTAAAATTAAACAGAAACACCAAAAGGATCTTGTAGGCTGAATTGATGATGACGATGATGATTTTGTGGCAGTTTGCTTAACTGATGATCATTACAATAATTGTCAATAAAAAAAGTCCATTTTTAAGGAAGTAAGACAGACCTGTTCAACCATTATGAAGTGATTTTTTTATATAAATATTTTTATTTAACATTTTTTACTCTATTGATTTTTTATATTAAACATTTCGAGCAGTTGTTGTTCTGTTGTGCAGTGCAACTTGATTGATTCAATCAAAATACACATTTATGTATGAATTTATTATTTCTTGTAGATCTGCTAAACGCAAACAACAGCATCATAAAATTACTTTACTAAGATTCCATTTTTTCCTCATTTCTTGTGTATTTTTTTATGGTTTAAATTATTTTTTATTTTCTTGAAAATTGCCTGGCAATCAATTCAAATGGGTGGAGTTGTATTTTGAACGGTTTCGAATTCATCATTTTGAGGTGGAGACATACAGAGACGTTAATAATTTTTGTTGCTTGAGTTTCAATGTCTTTTGACCGCTTTATATTGAGTTTTCTGTAGGCTGACAAATCAAATTCCATTTTCGATGTGGTTACGTATTTTTGATAAAGTTAATCAAGAATTTGAGAAAAAAAAAAACATTTCTCATGTCCGTATTTATTTGATAAATTGTTTTTAATTTAATTTTTTAGCAGTTCCGTCATAAATATAAGACGATGATTTTATGGGAGCGGTGATATGACAAACTTTCAGAATGTATTTGTAAAATAAAAACATGAACTACCCAGTAAAAACTTCGCCTACGAAATAATGTGTTTTGTAATCAGAAAAACTTAAAAGCACTACTTACAATTCTACTGAAAGAACCGATGAATTTTACAAGCGATGTCCCAAAATAAATGCATTCAAAAGTAAGTCATTATTTTTTTACCTACATACATTCAGAAATAAGTAGTTATAGAAATTGTTATAGAAGCATTTATAGAAGAAAGCTATTAAATAATGAGTGAGAGAAGCTATTAATTTTGAAAAACTAAGCGAAGTTTTTACTGGGTAGGTTTGTAAGGTTTTGATCAATTTTTTTTTTTTATTAATTTCTATTTCAAGTAGTAAAAATTTTAAATATATAGCGGCCAGAAGTTTAAATTAGATGTTTTAGTTAAAATGTTCTTCAAAGTCCTTGTTTACATTTAGCCAGATTCCTAGAAATGTAGTTCAGTTGATCAAACTCGGAATAATATGGCCATGAACATTTATGTTGGAACAGCTTAAGGTATACACTTTTCCAAAAATCAAAGCAATTACGGATTTATAAAAGTGGTGGGCAACACATAAATTAGAATACTCAGGGTTGTATGTGTAAAGAAGCAGAAGCAGTAGTTAATTTGAAGAAGTAACAACAAAACAACAGCAGAATAAAAATATGTCGTGGTTTTTCTTTCTCAGAAACAAAGAAAACAAAAGTTTAGTCAAATTATTTTCAATATACCAAAATGATCACCGGAGATGTTATTTGGAATACATGTTATGTATATATATATATATATTCCCTTGGATCCTTTAAGGAGCAAAGGAGCTGACGTGTTTCAGCTCACAGATTCGTAGAACTCTTCGGGGACATGTTTTAACGAAAACTTGCAAAGTCTCGGAAGGCAGCACTCCAAGTTCCACATCCATATAACAGAGTTAATTTTACATTAGTGTTGAAAATTTTGATTTTAACACAGCGAGATATTGGGGACGATTTCCATACTTTTTTGAGCTGGCCAAAAGATCGTGTGGCCTTTTTTATTCGGCTTACAATGTCTCAAAATATTATGTAGTTAAATTCAAATGTAAATTCAATTTAAACAGCTAATAATTCATTAAAAAACGGATCATTTACATTTCATTTAAAATAAATGAGTTTTACATTAATTTTTAAATATTTTATTTATTAAACATCATATTCTGTAAATTTTAATAGTTGTTACTTTTAAAAATACACAGAAAAAATTTTTGGGCCAGTAAAAGAATAAAAAAAAAAATAAAATCAGTTTTAATTATATATTTAATTAGGTGAATTAAACTTTTAATCAAGCGAATTAGACGTTTAATTGAAATATTGTCAATTAAACATTTAATACACTTGATTAAAAGTTCATTTCACCTGATTAAATATTTTATTAAAACTGATTTTATTTTTGATTAATTTTTTGCTGGCGCAAAAAATTTTTTCTGTATATATTTTTTGGCGACAAAAAATCAAACTACATAAAAATATAAGTAAGGAAATCATTATCTTTTTGTAGTTTTTTCTTTTGAATAACAAACATAAATGTTGAAAAATAAAGTTATTCGTAAAGTTATTATATTTTATTCAATTTTAATGAATTTAATAACCCATAATCAGTTTGATTCTGTTTGAACAAAGAACAAAAAGAGCTTAGGAAAGAGCACCTAGGAAGATGAAAATTTGTTAAAAATAAATTTTAATTAATAAGAGTTAATTTTAATGTTTTGATGATAATAGTAACAAATGAATTCATTGTTCAAATTGAACTTCTAAAATTACGCTGCGATCTTTTATCATCGCATATTCAAGGAAAACCTTTCGGAATAATTGCTATTTTACATTTTCGGCATATTTTCCTTTCTTTCTCCATCTCTCTCACCCACGGGGGTATGAAGGGAGTATCTTATAGATATTTCACCTTCTTATATTATTACATCCTCCGGGAAAATCAGGTGCAGTCAATACCTACAGCTCGCCAAAGTTCAAAATTGTCAGATCACTTAAGATAAGGGCTTACCAGAGAGCCTAGCTGGTACCATGGGAGCTAGTAGCCCCTGGTGTCTCGATAGCTAGACTGACTACTGTCTGATGCCCCCCGTGGGCCTACTTTTTGTAGGAAATGCATTTCGACACTTTTCCTAATGAGTTAACTTCGAAAATGATGCATTATTGAGATGGTCAAATGAGCGATAATGACGATGAGAGGAAGTAGAAGTGAGAAGATGAAGATAAAGAAGGAAGAGTGACTAAGAATAGGTTTTGATGTATACGTGATAATGAATGAAGAATGAATAAGTTGTAAAAGCGGGGAATGAATAAGGAGTAAAAGCTCCATCACAATGAAAGAATAATGAATGAAAACACACGCCCGACCCTTGCGAGAAGAGTTAAAGAATGACTGTAGAAAGAAGAAAGAAAGATGAGGAAGAAGAAAACAAATGAGGATTCAGAAGAAGAAGATGACTACTCTTATAAAAATAGGATTTGGTACAAAACAATGTGCTTTCAGAGAAAGGGACTTTCCCGAAAAGATATCTCGGGGATCACGTGGCGTCTGTGTTTTAATCCCAAAGTCAGGGGAATGGAGAGCCAACTCTGATTTTTACCCACATGTGGTAGAGTTCGGCCTGAAGGACGTGTTATTCCTAGGTAGTGGTGCTATCCAACAGATGCTGCCGATTATTCAATGCAGCGGATGTTAGGTAGCTCCAGCTTCCAAACAATAGCCGAGTGTTAAATCTTGCCGGATTGTACACTCAAACTGCTAATGTTTGTCTAAGTTGTTCTGACATACAGGGGCGGATGGTAACAGCACTGTTTATTCGTTCAGTGGTTAAGACCTTGAAATAAGCCCAAAAGACGCAGGTGCTCAAGTAAATTTCTTCTACTTATTTTTTTTTTTTTTCCTATTAATTTAAAACTAACTCCATAGCCACTTGTTAAGGTACGTGCGTTAGATGGAGTAATTTTCAATATATAAACACGTAATAAAATCAAGTGTGGCTCTGCAATTTAAGACATATTTTCTCTTGATACTAGGGATGATAACTGACATTTTCAAAATTGTACTTAATTCAGTAAAAACTGTACTTTTTTGACCCTAACTGTACTAAAACCCAAAAAAAATTTGTTAACTAGTTTCATTTTTAGAATAACAACAAATGTATTAAAATTCATAACTACATACATATTTTAAGTATATATTTAACAATTAACAAAAAGAAAAATTAAGTTAATAATAGGGAATTTAGACGTAGAGCAGCGTTAAAAAACTGACAGCAGAAAAGCAAAAGTTTGAATTTTTATGCTGTTGCTTTGAAGTTTCAGTTTTATGTTCAAAAAGTAAACTCTTGTTTTATCAACTGTTGAAAAAGTACAGTTTTGGTTTGATGCAGTAATGCCAACTCGTCACTATTAAATTATTATTAAACTAAGCATACACAAATCTTTGAATAATGGAAAGCTCACATTATCGATAGAATTGATTTTTTATTCTAAAAGTCATACGTCTTAACTGACTTAATTCAACATTAGAACACAACTAACGCTGAATTTATAACATGTTTTGGTATAAAAATTTTAAAATCTTCAAGAAAATTTGAATAAATAAAAATGGTAAAAAATTACGAATTGCTAGATTGATTTTTTCATGGCTAAATCCAAGGCGAATTCACTAAAAGGTGTGGTCAAATCAACATATGGTTTTTTTTTTCAGTGGTCGACTTGTCAAAGATTGTATAAAAACCAGGGCTGTGGAGTTGTTAAGAAATAGTTATAACTCCGACTCCGACTCCTTTTGCTGAAATTTTTTAAGTACGACTCCGTCTCCAACTCCGACTCCTACTCTAACCTAGCATTATTTAAGAGACTAGTTTCTATTTGACTTTAAACTCTTTTTTAATTTAGTACCTGTTAAATGGTTAAATATAGCAAGAAAATGATTCTGTAAAAATTTCAAATCGATATTTTAATTCTAACGTGCCGCGCATTGAGCTTTAACCTACTAGTTACTAACATAAGAGTAGGAAAGCTGCAAAATATTTTATTTGGATTTTGGAAAAAATGTAAAAAACATATACCGCCCGGTTCAATAGACCAAATAAGTTGAACTTTTTTAATTCTAAAGTGTTATGACATTCTTGACTTATAACTCAACAGTTTGGAAATTTAAACCAACTGAAATATAGAAAAATAATGGACTTAATATTGGAACGAGCGAGTTTTGTAACGAACTTTCGAAAGAAACGAGTTTTGTTTCAATCCGTATGGGATCATTGAACTTTAGTATTTTTTAAAGGTTATATTAATTTATTAAAATTATGCAAACAGTGCTAAAAAATGTACAAATAGTTCTGTAGGGGAGAGATAAACTACACCAATTCACATCTTTTTCAAAAAACGTTTTTTATACTGTTGGAATTTATAGATGTGTGAATTTCCATAAGTCTTATCTAATGTAGCTTTCGAGATAGAAAAGTTGAAAACAACACCAAGTCCAATTGGCTTAGACGTTAAAGGCATCAAGAACTCGCCATTGCATTTTTCCGTTCCTAATTCAATATTATTATTGTCCAAGACCGAAATTTGAAATTACAAGTCTTTATTATCTCTCCAATTTTCCCTAAAGTGAATCATTTTTCGGGTTAACCCCCACATTGATGTGAATTATATCTAGAACAATGTCATGTATTTTTCCGAGTTCCTTTTCCTTTTATTCACCTTGAAGGTTGGAACTTAAAATGTAGTTCACTTAACTTTCACCACAGGAGCTACAGCTGATTTCAAGTCATATTCATGAACATGGCTACAAAAATATTTGTTAATATACGATAAATAAAAAACAACATCTTTACAAATTTAATTTTTAAATTCCTCAATTCGGCTCTATTTTATTAACGATATCTTGGCGAAATTCAAATAGTGAACCCGCTGGTTTTTGTTACAGAAATTTGAGGTCACATTAAAACATAGAAAAGGACATGCTTCGATACAATCTATATAAATTATAAATTGTCAAAATAAGATGTTATCTCAATTTTTTAATTTTTGATATGAAAAGTATACTGGTCCTTATTTTCTGACTTCACAATTTCAAAAAGCAGCCCCTCTTATGGCCAATTCCACTAATTTATTTAAATATCAATTTATGTTTAAAATTTGTATTTTTATGTCAAATTAAAATAAAATTATAAGAAAAATTAAATATATCGTTACCTTAATATAAAAAGGCCCCAACTCATCAAAAACACTTTTTACAGGAGAAAGAAAATACTTAATAAAAGCTGAAATAATATAGCTACACAAACATTGTCAAAAAACATCTTTATTAAAATTAAACGAGGAATTCCGATTGAAATACATATGGATGTATGAGTATGTATGAGTCAGTGTTTTTTTCTTTCGAAAAATTGTGTGTATGAGTTAGGGCTTTTTTTCTTTAGAAAAATTGTGTGTATGAGTTAGGGCTTTTTGTGTTCTGCTTATAACTTCTTTATTTTTAATCTAATTTGCTTGAAATTTTAATAGAATGTGTATTAGCAACCATTCTACAAGAACCAATAAAAAAACGGATTTCCAAAAATAATGAGTTGGGGCCTTTTTATATTAAGGTAACGATATATAAGAATTGATATTTAAAAAGAATTGGAGAAATTGGTCATTAAAACCAGTGAAATGCGCATAGGAATAGCTTATCCCATCAACAGTAATTTCAAGTGTTTTTATCAAGAATAAAAACTGGGAATTAAGCACGAATAACAAAATCTTTTTAATTAAAATTTTGTATTCCCAAAAATTACTTTTGATAATTTTGAAAAATATTTGAAAAATTTTAATGCAAAAAAGTCGGAGTCGGAGTCGCTAGTTTTTGTGGGTACTTCGACTCCGACTCCGACCACAAAGTATACAGAGATGTCACGAGACGGAAGATTTTGCGTTTTTTTTTTGTCTCTTTTTATGAAAGCTGCCCTTTTTCATTTCTCTTTGCATCATCTTTTATGCCGCCATACAATGAACACAAATTTATTTAGTTGATATTTATTTGCAAAGCTTCTGTAAAAATTAACTTTTTAGTTCACCACAACACGAGTAAATAATATTTAAGTAAGTAAATAACATTATAAAACAAAACAATATTATAAATACATTTTTTTCCACAAAAAACAACGTTTGTTGAACTAATGCATTTGTTTAACGTGATTTGTGTTTTGTTATTTTTGTTTTGATCACGCTATTTGTGTTGAATGTTGCGGCCTGTTTTTACACCTTGCAACTTCACTACCAAAAAAGCTTTCTGTCTCTTTCTTCGAAAGCTGCCCTCGCAACTGACTTGGGCCTTTTTCACACGTCACTTTTTTCATCTCTGTATACTTTGTGCTCCGACTCCGGTAAAAAAACCTCAACTCCGACTCCGACTCCACAGCCCTGATAAAAACTAGTTTTTTTATGTAAACAAACCTTTTTTTTTACTAGCAATATTTTTGACAACCCGACCACAGAAGCAGTGTTGTTATAGAGTTGACCTCACCTTCTAGTCAATTCGCCTTGGCTAAATTGGCTACACTGGTTTGATGTGACTGAACATTAGTGTTGTTAAATCAAGGAAACAGTTTGTAAAAAATTAAATGAAAAAAACTTTACTTTTGCAATGCTAATAGTACTGAGAAAAGTACAATTGTACTAACTTTATCATCCCTGCTTGATACCAATATTTACAAGATATTTTTCCACTTAAAGAGATTTTTAAAAGTTGACTTTATATGGAAACTATGGTCAAGTATGGAGCTACATAAATTGACAAAAGTTAAAGCCTCCTTAAAACAATTTAAACGTATACGGCAGACTTTATTAAATTATCTCCTGTACTTTGGACATAATGTTGACAACGACGGATGGCAAGCCAGCCAGCTGCCCAGACAAACGAATATCGTTAGATCAGTTAAAAATTAACTTGATTTTTAGTAGATCAGTGTACTTTTTGGTGATATTGGGTATTTAAACTATCAAATGTTCAGAAATGGTTAACGCATTTAGAGTATCCTTAGTTCAACTTAATTTTTTTATGTAGTTCCTAGTTCTCCCGTCTTGTCTAATACACAAAAGAAATTTAATCAACTCATAAACTACTTTCAAGGCTTCCATTTTATCCTGTAATCATAACAACCTATATTTAAAGGATCTTAGGTCTAAAATAGGAACAACTTGCCTTTTAAAAAATTTTCATAACAAACGATATTCTAAAGCCATTTTAGTAGAAAGTTGCCGTTGGCAAATATTTGTATATTTAATTTTATTAAAATAACACACCGCTAATAGAGTTGGCACAAGTCCTGATGTAATTGATATTTTCTTCTTTCAAGAAATACACACAACCCATTTTCTTAATTTCGAAACAAAATTCTTTCCTTGGAAAGTTTTAACAAAAGCACAAAAAAACCTGTCTTAACAAAACAAAACTTGTTTAAAAGAAAGAAAAAACAAAAATAACTAAAAAATGACACGTGACCATTTTAATTAAAATAAATAATCAAATAATAAACAATGGCAATTGCCATTGCTACAATAAACAAATGAAGAATAAAATACAAAATATTAAAAAAAAACAAATACTAAATTCGAAAATTTACCTTCGCATTTGAATTCAGAGTCAGGCCTTCAACATACACCGAGTAGAAATACTAAATACATTTTTTTCACAATATAAATATAATATAAAACATTAAATTATTATAATGGATTTTGGATTTTTTTTTATTTAACAAACAACACAACGCAAAATGTATAAATTTCACATACAGTGCGTAAAAAAAGCCAACACGACACCCGAAAAAGGGGTGAAATGAAATGAACAGACACCCCTTTTGTAATATCTGAATTATGAACGATTGTATGTTGTTGCACGTATGTATTACGATCCTGGTACTGTTGCAAAATGTTCTACGTGTAACATCCAACAATGGCACGTTTGTTTGGCTTCTACAAACAGCCTTGAGCTGTCATTTAAATAAATCAACACTACGAAATGATTCTTTGGTAAAGAAACGAATAGTTTTGTTTGCCTTCTTATTCAATTATTTCATCGAATTTTTATTTCCATGATTTATAACAGTCTAGATCGAAACCCCACTTAGCCAATAAGGTTGGAATAAATTCGCCAACTTCCAGCAGCAATAGAAAATCGTTGGGGTGTTCCTTTTGATTTTTGAAATTTATCAAATGCTCTTCTCAACTTATTTAAAAACAAATATTAAAATTGCAAAATCTTTATTTATAGAAGACTCTTAAAACTTTTAAATATTTAGTTGTTTTCTCGTTACAGTGGATAAATTTCTGTTTTTAAGGGCATCTCTCATGCTCGTCTTTGATGAACATTATGCATAAAGACTTGCATTTACACGCTTACAAGGTGAAATTGACTCAAGAACTTAAGCCTCTTGACCATTACAAACGTCGTTAATGGTCAGAATGGTGGCAAGAAATTGCAGCAGTGGATGATCACTTTTCAAAGAAAATCCTCTTCAGTGATGAGGCACATGTTTACCTCAGCGGGTTCGTCAGTAAGCAAAATTCCAGCATTTTGGCGAATTATAATCCAAGAGTGATTGTCTAAAAACCAATGCTCCCAAAGAGTGACTGTTTGGTGCGGTTTATGGGCTGGCGGCATCATCGAAGCGTATTTTTTTTTTTTTTTCAAAAATGAGGCCGGTTAGGCAGTTACCGTGAATGGTGTTTGCTATCGAGCTTTTTATGGCCCGAATTGGAAGATATGGATGTGGACGATATGTGGTTTTAACAGGGCGGTGACACTTGCCACACAGCTAAAGAAACAATATTTTTGCGCGGCAAATTCCATGGCCGTGTTATCTCAAGTGGTGGCGATGTCAATTGGCCGCGAAGATCATGTGGTTTGACACCGTTTGACTTCTTTCTTTGGGGTTATTTGAAAAAAGGGTGTACATCGATAAGCCAGCAACAATTCAAGAGCTAAAGGATGAGATAATTCGCCACATTAACGAAAGTTTGGACCATCGGATGGTGGTGTGTCGCCGAGGTCGCGGCGGCTATTTGGCCGTTACTATGTCCCATACATAATTGAACCATACCAATATTATAATAAAAAGAAATGGCAATAATTTCCTAGATAATTTGTGTTTTGTTCAAAATCAACATCGGCCCATAAAATGTAACCACCCTTTATAAAAAGAAACATTAATATATAATATATAAAAAGTTTTTAATGCTATTTTAGTTACGATGATACCAAAGCCAGGAAAAGATCACACCAAATTTGAGTCATATAGGCCTATCAGCTTATTATCTAATATATGTATCAAAGCTGTTTGAGAAGCTCTTAGCGTCCAAATTAACCCCAATTCTAAATGACAATGGGTGTATACCTAACCATCAATTCGGTTTCAGACGAGAACATAGCACAATTGAACAAACCCATCGGATAGTAAACGCCATAAGAAACGCCTTTGAAGAAAGAAAATATTGCTCCGCTCTCTTCATCGATGTCTCGCAAGCTTTTGATAAAGTCTGGCATGTAGGTTTGTTACATAAATTGAAGCTGAACCTACCGGTTAACACACACAAGCTGTTAGAAAGCTACTTGGTTGGTCGAAAATTTATTATTAAAGAAGGTGATTTTTTAAGTTCTCCTCAGACAATTGAAGCTGGAGTCCCTCAGGGAAGTATCCTGGGCCCACTTTTTTATCTTATATATACCTCGGACATGCCGACAAACAATTACACCCTAACCTCAACTTTTGCTGATGATACAGCTTTCCTAAGCGTACACGAGAACAGTCGTGAAGCATCTCGATACCTGCAGGATCATATATTTCAACTAGAAATATGGTTCAAACAATGGAGAATAAAGGTCAATAAGCAAAAATGCGTACATATTACATTTACCTTGCGTCGGGAAACATGCCCCCCTATTAAAATCAATAATCAACTAGTGCCTCAACAATCGCATGTCAAATATCTCGCTTTCATCTAGATCGGCGTTTAACATGGAAATGCCATATAGAAGCAAAATTAACCCAAATGAAACTAAAAGCAATTTAAATTAACTGGCTTATTGGAAGAAATTCTGTTCTTAGTCTCGATTGAAAACTACTACTTTACAACTCTATTTTAAAGCCAATATGGTGCTACGGTATTCAACTATGGGGCACTGCCTCGCCCTCAAATATCGAAAAAAATTCAAAGGCGACAAAATAAACTTCTTCGAATAATCACAGCTGCCAAGGATCTCAATGTCCACTGGTAAGGACGATTATTACGAAGTATGCATTAAAATATTTAAAAAGGCTATAGTTGCACCCAAATCCACTAGCTCGAAATATTTTAAATGATAGCGGCCACACTCGCTTAAGGAGAAGAGACACTGCAGCACTTACCCATTAAGATGAGCGATAAACACATATATATACAGTACTTTTCGCTTATAGTCCACTACTATAGTTGCACAACTTTTGTGGACTATAAGCGAATTTGGACTATAACCGATTTTTTTTTATAAGCCATTTTATGGATAATAAGTGAAACCTAGTATAATCCACATTTTGGACTATATAAATATTATTTTCTTCAATAAATCCACTCTTTTTAAACCAAAGAAAAGTTTATTTAAAAGATAACCAAATATTGATTTATTTTTAATAAATAGTTAAAACAAAAATCTTTTTAATTAATTAATTCAAATGCTTTAAAAGATTTCAATAAAAACAAATGCGTATGAGATTCATTTTAATTCTATGGATGACGAAATCAATATCAATTTCATAGGATCTTTACATGGGGTCTCCACCTGATAGTTTTTTGTTATACCAAACGTCAAAGTCTATATAAAAAACTCTTTTATTTTTATTAGCGTTTTTTATGAAGTTGGACGTTTATTTAAAAAAAATTGTAAGACGAAGACACCATGTCATGAAATATAAATTGCGAAATTTGGCATTTATAATACAGTAGACGCTCAGAAATTCGAACTCTCAGAATCAACTTGATGTTGTTAGAGTTTAAAACTCAGTTTTTTTGGTGTTTGTATTACACATACTAAATAAAGCCAAATGAACTGAATTGTTATTTTTTATATTTCGTTAAGTTTTTTATAGTTTTTATGTTAAATAAACTAAAATTAAAAAAAATATAGTTTTGTATATCTTTATGGTCAAATTTATCTAAATTTTGGTAAAAAAAAACCGTCCAGAAATTCGAATAATTCGGAAACTCGAATCGCCCTAAAAACAAAGTGGATCGAATTTCCGAGCGTGTGCTGTAATTACCAGAAAGGTAAATTAAAACATGTTGCCAGTTGATTAAAAATATATAAAAAACAGAGTGGACTATAAGCGAACATTTTTGCATGAAGAATTATATACGCATGCTAAGAAAATGTGGCTTTTAAACGAAAATGGACTACAAGCGAAATGGACCTTAGAACAAATAATTTGTATGAAATTCGAAAAAATCTGCATGTGAATATGACAGTTTTGGCTTATATCCGTTTTTGGCCTTTAAGCGGAATGGACTATAAGCGAAAAGTACTGTATACATAAATGTGATACAGAACCCGTGATGAAGAAAATTTTTGTCTTGCACTGGCAGGATATAAAATAAAGAATTAGGATAAGATTTGACTAATTATTGTTAGTTCATATTTATTATATGAAGATTCAATAAATAAATAATGAAAAAAAAAATATATATATATAATAATGTTTTTCTACAGTATCACTACACACGGCGGGCAGGAAGCAACTTATTATTCCATAAAAATGGCGACAAAAACCAAAAGCGGGGATTTGTTTGTGATGAAAAATGTATTCAAAAGCCGTTGGAATTGAAATCCTAGCTGCTCCCTTTCTTGAGATATTCACTTTTTCGATTTTTGCGCCAGAAGAATTTTTAAAATATTCAAAAGGCCAAAACCACAATTTCCTAATCATTTTTTGCATCTGTATTTTTTAGTAAATCATACAAGTATGTACATAGTTGTTTCTCTTTCGTTATAAATTAATAAAACTATTGGCAGATGGAGGTCAAAATTTTTTCAAACCTTCGTAATTAATTTTATCTGAAGAAAAAGAAAATGATTCAAACGATTGTAAAAGTAAAAACGTATCCTTTTATTCTTCTGGGGGAAATGTTGGAAATAAACGCAAATTAAATAGTGTCAATCGGTTAATTATACTATGCATAGTACCACAAATTAAAGAGACTTATGACAATCCTAAAACTTTAGTTCATTTAACAAAATTAAATGAAATACCTTTTAAGTTTGCGTCTGATTTCAAACTTATTTTAATGTTTAATGGACAGCAGACAGCACATATATGTATATACGAGTATATCCGTGCCCTTGTTGCTTTATAACTTTGGGTGAATTAGTAGGCTTTAATCAACTATATGAAGAAAATGAATTAAAAAACCGACGGTGACCAATATTTTAATTTAAAAAAGTAAAAAAAATTGAAAGAAGATTATTTGCATTTTCAACGTTTAGGTTGTGATAAAAAAAGAAGCAAAGAAAGTCACTGTACAGTAAATTTTCCATTATTCGCGGAAGAGAATAATGATGATTTCGACAATACATATGTAATAGAGAAAAGTGTTCCTCCAGAGCTCCATCTTCTTCTAGATTTGAGAACCATCTTTTTTGGAACGGGATTGTTGAAGTAGTAGGTCGTGATAAAGCTTTATTGTGGCCCAAAAAGCTAAGTATAATTCATAAGAATTACCAAGGCGATGCCTTTGAGGGAAATCAATGTCGTAAACTTTTAAAAAAAGTGGATGCCCTACAAGATCCTATTATTTATGAGAATGTTGGACCATATCGATTGCTGCCTTATATCGCTTTATTAAAAGCAATAAATAAAATTGTAGAATCTTGCTTCTCTACAAAAAAAGTAGATCTAAGTGATTTTGATAAAAATGCTCAATGCTTTAAAGAGTACAGATGTCACTTAAACCATTAAAATCCATGTGATTTTAGATCATTAAAAACAAGCTATAATGCTCATAGATAACGATGGCTTTAGGAGTCTGGTCTGATCAAGCTGGGGAATCTATTCATAGAGAATTTGTTAAGTTTTGGGATAAATTCAAAATAAATAGTATAGAAGATCCATCTTACCAGAACCGATTAAAGGTTAGGTTCCTTGGGCAGCCATCAGAAGACGGCTCACTTGGGTCCTCAATTGGTCCCTTTGTGATACCCGGCGCCAATGCCCATCCATTGGAGCAGTTACTCAGATGGTGTCACTGCAAGTTCCAACCACTTTGTCTTCCTAGTGAAGAGAAGGAGCGATTTTAGTTCCATCCCAGACAGATCCCCCAAGCAGGAAAACACCGGTCTCCCCAGGTATTTTTCCCTTATGCCCCGCAGTCCAGGGCAGTGACAGAGGAAGTGAAGCACAGTCTCCTCTTCCTCCTCGTTCTGACAACTCCTACAATAGTCGTTGAATTCCAGACCCATTCTTCCAGCATGGGTCCCCACCGGCCAGTGTCCAGTCAAAACCGATATCACCAACCTAATTTGGTTCCTGCTGAACCCAAGTAGAGAGCCAGTTCTCCGTTTGTCATATCCAGGCCAGAGGATCCTGGATATCAAGCAGGTGGACTCACAGGTCCACCGCATCTGCGCTATTCTATAAGACTCGCGCTCGATGAGTAATTTACAGTGGGCTATTGGAAGACCAACAAATTGATCGATGAATACGTCATCCATGCGACCACCCTGTCTAGCCAGCCCATCTGCCACTAGATTGCCTGGGCACTCCGAGTGACCAGGTATCCATATAAGCGTTACCCTTGAATGTTTCGCAATCTCATTCAAAGACATCCGACATTCTGCAGTCAACCTAGATGTCGAGTAGACACCCGCCAAAGAAGCAAGGGCAGCCTTGCTGTCAGTAAATATACGTATATCTCCCGATATGCGATGATACCTCAGCCAGTTTGCCGCCCGCCTTATAGCCGAGATTTCCGCCTGCAGGACACTACATCCATCCGGCAGACGAAAGGAAACCTTCACATCCAGTTCCTCTATGAAGAAACCTCCGCCAGCCCTCTCACCTTTCCTCGAACCATCGGTATAGACCCCCAGGGTCGGTTCCCGGAAAGTATCCAAGAGCACGTTTCCGTGCGCCACTCGTGTAACAAACCCCGCACCAAAGAACGGTACCGGAGTGCAGTAGTCCACTCCATCAGGGACAATCGTACTTCTGATTATCCCGGCGTGTCCATAGTCACGGGTCGACCAGCCGCCAGCCGCGTGCAGCCGTGTCGCCGAGCAAAGAGCCAACTGTTTGGCCGCTATATCCACCGGAAGCCAGTTCAAAATCGTGAACAGCGCCTTCGTGGGAGTAGATCGCATAGATCCCGTGATCATCAACGCGACAAGTCTGTATACTTTCTCAAGCATCCCGCGGTGTATGCCCTTTTCCAGTGCAGTCCACCATACAACGACCCCATAGTACAGGGTCGGCTTTACCACTGCCTCAAAGATCCAATTGACACACCTCGGGCTCATACCCCAGTTTCTGCCTATTGCACCCCTGCACGCATATATGGCAACTATTGCCTTCTCCACTCTCATCCGGACATTTAGTCCCCATGACAGCCTGCTATCCAGAACCACGCCCAGATACTTGGCACTGCGAGATATCTGAAGCTCAGTTCCGTTTAACCTCGGAAGCTTAAAGTCCTCGGTCCTATACTTCCTCGTAAAGAGTACCAGTTCCGTCTTAGACGGATTTACACCCAGACCGCATGATGCACTCCAGGTGCTTAGTACCCTCAGGGCAGCCTCCATACACTGGGACATTACGCCCAAATGCTTCCCTGTTATAGCTACTGACACATCATCAGCATACGCCACTGCCTTTATCCTCATATTGTCCAACTTTGTCAACATGGTGTTCATAGTCAGGTTCCACAATAGTGGGGATAGAACTCCCCCCTGGGGAGTACCCCTGTTCACCAGCCTCTGAACACTGGTTTCACCTATTGTAGAGCAAATGACCCTATTCCTCAGTAGATTGTCAACAAATCTACATATGCCAACGTCGATCCCCAGATTCCCCATGGACGTCACAATAGAGTCCGGGTTGACGTTGTTGAAGGCCCCCTCAATATCGAGGAAGGCCACAAGTGTGTACTCCTTGAATTCGAGCGATCTCTCAATTGTTCCAACCAGAGAGTGAAGAGCCGTCTCAACAGACCTGCCCTTCGTATAGGCATGTTGAGAGGTAGAAAGTAAACCCCTTGGGATGGTCATCCTCAAGTGCACATCGATAACCCTCTCAAGAGTCTTAATAAGAAAGGATGCAAGACTGATCGGTCTGTAGTCCTTCGGCTCGGTGTGAGAAGCTTTACCCCCCTTGGGTATAAAGACCACTCTACACAGGGTCCATTTCACAGGGAGATACGAGAATCTAGCGCATCCCCTATATATGGCCAGCAACCAGGGTATTATCAGGGTCGAATTCCTCTGCAGGTCCGCCGGAATTATTCCATCCATACCCGGAGATTTATATGGGCTAAAGCTATCGATGGCCCATTTAATCCTGTCATAGTCCAGTGGAATGGACATTGGAGTGGAAGTCGCCTCCCACGCTGGATCCCGTGTACCCCATTGGGAGTTTCCAGGAAAGTGAGTATCAATTAACACCTCCAGTGTTTCTTGACTATTCGTAGTCCAACTACCATCCGATTTCCGGACGTATGTCGGAACAACCGGGCTCGAAGCCATTACCTTACGTAAACGGTTCGTCTCAGAGGATCCTTCCACGCCGCTACAGAAGTTCCTCCAAGCAGACCTTTTCGCAGATCTAACCAAGTTTCTAAACCTATTCAATGATGACTTATAGTCCGCCCAGTTGCCTCGGCGCTTTGCCACATTGAACAATCTACGACAGTCAATTCTCGCCTGCGCAATGTCAGGATCCCACCATGGTGGCCGGTTCCTGCCCCTACGCACCCTTGGCCTACACGCCAGGGAAGTCGCCAACTGCAGTGAGTTCGAAAGCAGATCCACTGCTGCATCGATCCCTCCGATATCGTCAACCCTAGGAGGGTCAGGTAGAGACCGGACCAGAGAGGAGTATTGAATCCCCCAGTTCGTCCGTCTCCTGTTCAATATAGACATCGATCCTGAAGACCTAAGCCCTAGACTGAATTCCACATATCTGTGATCAGAGAGCGAACAGTCATTCGACACCATCCAGCTCTCGATCATATCGATGTGGTTTATACTAACTAGCGTGACATCAAGAACCTCACACCTATTTGCAACAACAAACGTAGGCTCACAGCCCCTATTTACTACTCCTAAATTATAGTTAATAATAAAGGAGAATAGTGACTCACCTCTTACATTCGTGTCCGTACTACCCCATATAGTGTGGTGCGCATTAGCATCGGCACAGATGATAACCGGAGTTCCAGTGCCCGCGGCCTTTATAACTGCATCACGGATGAGCCCATTGGGTGGGTCCTGCCCGTGGTCGTGCGCCATGTACGCTGAGACCATCCAGACTATACCGTCCGGTGTCTCAAGAGCAACAGTTGTAGTATCTTCATCACTGTAATCAGAAAGAATGAAAATATTCAACGAGTTTTTAGCTAAGACACAAGATCTTATGTTACCTGTACCTTTCGCAAATAATAGCTTATAGCCTTTGAGGTTGAGTCCGCAAACCCGATCCTTGTGAATCCAGGGTTCTTGGACCATCACGAGCTCCTCCCCTCTTTCCACTATACGGAGGAGCAATGCAGCAGATGCTGCTTTAGAGTGGTGGAGGTTTATCTGTAGCACCTTCACCATGATCCATTTTGGCGACTACAGTGATGTTGACGTAATCCTGGTCAGACTCCAGCAGCACGTCCTCATCAACCGTGTCACCCAAGAGATCAAAGAAGTCACCCACCAATCCTGAGACAGACTGGGTGTCCTCTTTGTCGCTTGAGCCCACGGCATCGTCACAAGCCATTCTATCCTCAGATTGCTTGGCCTCACTTACTGACGGAGCCGGATTGCCCTTGTTGTCACTTCGGTAGACACGGAGCAAGATCGTACTAAAACCATAGTAGAGCTTGCCCTGTCTCTCCCTCAGTGGCTCCAAGGATTGCTGGTTGATAACCACAATCGCCGTCCTTGAGGACCCTTCAGTAGCTGAAACCTTCACTACTTTCCAGTCATGTGTGGGTAGTTGAGGGTTGCAGCACTGAATGATCTTCAAGATCTCCTCAGGTTCCGATGGTTCGGCAGGGATGGTGGCAATTGATCTCGGCCTCCGTGGTATCTCTCCAACAAGCACCACGTCAAGCCTAGCACCTTCCCAAACCTCTCCTAGCAGTTGGATGGCCCGCTTTAAAAGCAGCGCTGAGCGCTCATCCGCGCAAGCCATCAGCTTCACGTGACCCTGGTACCAACCAGCGTCATCGCATTGAGGGGGTGGCCCTGGATTCTCCCTGAGGATCGTCCAGAACACACCCATATAGAACCGATTAAAACAAGCAGTAGTTTCTTTTTCATCCCTTCATATATAAAAGTTAAATTAACAAAAAAAAAAAAAAAAATTAAAAAAAATAAAAAACTTTAAAAAAGAGGTGCAATGTAAGAAACCTCCACGCCGTGCACCTTGGAAACGTGTAAAATCAGCTCAAATCTTACTTCATGTTCTTTTAGAAAGTTCTTCCTGCGCAAAAATCGAAAAAAGTGAATATCTCAAGAAAAGGAGCAGCTAGGATTTCAATTCAAACGGCTCTTGAATACATTTTTCATCACAAACATATCCCCGCTTTTGGTTTTTGTCGCCATTTTTATGGAATAATAAGTTGCTTCCTGCCCGCCGTGTACAATTGTTCTGTTTTTTAACGAAGAACAGAACAATATACTTTGTTTGGCTTTTTCTTGGCAATAGTTACGAACGGTATTAAGTGTTCGGCTACAGAAACACTTAAAACCATTCATGAATGCCGAAGGACTCAGGAACAACTTTATTTGCCATCTAATCCACCCCCTTGTTGCCTGCCTGATCCTTATGGCCAGGCGCCCATAAGTGTCGCTCTAATCTTATTCACATTTCACTTCACAAGAGAATAGCGCTCTTAGAAGGGAATTACTGTAAAAATTCCTGAAGTAAATTAATTTTTGCTATTATTATAATTATTTGTTAAAACTAAACAACACCTTACATTTTTTAATGAACATTTCTGTAGGGTATTTTTATAAAAATAAATTCCCTATAAAAACCAAAAAATGTAAATCAGTTATTTTAAAAACTGCTTTTTCCCAGCAAGATTCCAAATAAAATAATGATTTCTTCGCCCTATTTTTCATTTGAGAACAGGCGGGCTCATAAGTCAGCTTGAAAATAAAGCACTCTATAAAGAAATCGAGTGATGAGTTCATGACGCCACCGCTGCCGCTGTTTTCTTTGTTTTGGTTTGATCAATTGTTTATCAATTTAAAAAAAGAAACATTATAGAACATTAAAATATAATGTTTGTCTACATTATCACTACAATTTTTCTATTTCTTAACGAAGAGCAGAACACTTGAAAATGGTTACGAACTGTTATAAGGGTTGAGCTCGTCTACACAATCACTAAAAAAATAGATATCGTTCTTAAGTGTGTGAGCCGAACGCTACATAATGTAGTGTTTATTTACAAACACTGATTTAAACCTTCTTAAAAGTTTTTTTTTTATAAAATATATGACTTGAATTTGTTTTGAAGGCCGAATACTTAAAAACCCACCCTGGTCATAAGCAACAGAGTTTTATTACGCAAAATCGGACCAATTCTTACTATTTTCATATATTAAATAAAATTAAAACACTCATTTTATAATTAAAATAAATATATCCCCTTTAAATATTAAACAAAATAACGTGGTATTTTACGTGTTAAAAAAATACCAAAGTAAATTATTGTTAGCCTGAATTTATTTATGGTAGCAAAATGTATAATTTGCCAATTCCTACTTTTACGAACATTATTTCTCACTCTTAAGAAAAAATTTTTGAATTCTAGACTTCAATATTTTTTTCTACCGAAATGATTTTATATGTATGAAGCATAAACTTACATGCAACATCTTAATCAAGCTCTTTTAACGAATAGTCAAAAGTCTTACAAATGCAAAATAAAAGTTTTTATGGTAAAATGAATCCTCAGACCTACTTCATGTATCCTTTCGTCTGCTGTCTTACAGCTCTAGGGATTGTTTTAAAGGATTTCCTCAACGAAAACGAAAAGTATTCAAATCAGTTTATTTTCTAGCAAATATTTTAAGTTTTCTTCATTCCTGTCTTTAGTAGTTTTATTATTATTTTCTTTTTTGTTTTTCTTTGCAACTAAACTAAGAAATATTTGTAAATCCTTTTATTGAAATATTATATTCCCTGTTAAACTTACAAGAAGCATTACAGAAAACAAATGTGAAAACATTGTGTGGTTGGTTGTCTGTCTGTTCAATGGACTTGAGGAGAATTTACAAAATATATCCTTAGGGGTCACAGAGGATAGATATGTTATAATCTTTGTACATTTTTTTTTTTAAAGAAAAGGATTTTTGCTAGAATTCTTGGAAAAATATAAGTAAGACAATCATATATAACTCTTGTACTTGATTTTACCTTTAGCCAGGGCTTCTATTTTAGTAATAATTTATTTTTTAAAGGATGTATGTAAAATATTATTAGAATTAACATAAACGGAAAACATTTATGAATGATTTATGGCTTGTTTTTATTTCGTTTCTAATTGGCAAAACTTTTTAATTTTACTTCAAGCCTTAAAGTATGCTATATTATTTTTAAATTATTAGATGCATTGAAGTATGCTAAGTTAGTACGAAATGGATGGAAGCAGTTAATTGGCAACTAGAAGTACTTTATTTCAAAGTTTCTTTATTTAAGCAATTTTTATTTTATTAGTTTTCGCAGATTTTTTAAGGAAAACAAATATTTAGAGATTTGGTTAGTGTTTTTTAGATGCATGAGATCTTTCGATATCAATAACTATGGCTTGACATTTTTTTCAGTAAGGCTTGGCAAGCTATCATGAATACTTTAAAGCTAGAACTTCCAAATTGTTTAAATTTATTTCGAAAAAAAATGAGTCTATTCGCAGAGTTCAAAGAGTATGCTGAAAGAATTTTCTTCAGAATACCAATGAATTTTGACATTAATCCCATGA
Source organism: Pollenia griseotomentosa (assembly GCA_963931875.1). Classification (NCBI taxonomy): domain Eukaryota; kingdom Metazoa; phylum Arthropoda; class Insecta; order Diptera; family Polleniidae; genus Pollenia; species Pollenia griseotomentosa. The sequence goes on along the minus strand of OZ007561.1, from coordinate 95,866,307 downwards.
AAAATTGCATAAAAAAGGAACCTTGGCAGCGCTTCGTTGGATCAATGAAACCTGTTTCATTAAAATGTATTTAATGCAACATTACATTAGATCTATGAATATTATTCATTGGATAAATACTTTCAAAAAAGTAAAAATTTTTTTTTTTTAATTTTATTTTTTTTATTATTATTTTATTTAATTTTTTTTTATTTTATTTAATTTTTTGAATTTTTTTTTAGTTAGGCTCTAGTTCATAAAATTTTTTTTTTTTTTTTTAATTAAATTATTTTTACTGAAGGAAAGAATTTTACAACATGAATTTTTTTTATTAAAATTTATTGATAATTTTCTTGGCTGAGCTGGGGTTCGAACCTGGGTTGAATTTACATGTTTCAAGAATCACCACATTCTCTCATCAGAATTCTTTGAGTTCTAACTTCTGCACCACTGCGGTGCCTGCCAGCCAACAGTCAAACATCAATCTTGAAGCAGTGGTACTGGTAGTTCGAAATTTGCTGTAATTATCATTTTTTTTTTAATTTTATATTACATGTTGCTTCCTTTCTTATTTAATTTTTTTCTTATCTTATTTAATTTTTTTTAATAATTCCCTAAACTAATCCCGCGTAGTTTTACGCTTGTCTGCAGGAACCAGAGTCTTTGGCGAGAATCGATCCCGCAACCTCGGCGCTAATTGACTATCTCACTATCAGCTAGCCTACCGGGGCAGTGTAGTTTTTGATTTAAAAAACTATGTTTTTTGCCATAACTCAATTAAGAGCGTAAATATGAGATTAAATTGACCACAACAACAATAACCACGTTGCTTTTTGTTTGCTAACGCATAATAAAAAAAGACCACATAAAGAGAGAACAAGCTTTTTCGTATACATCATTTGGTTGACAACAGTTTAAAATAAAGGTGTGTTTTTTTAAAGGAGAACATTTGTTTGTTCATTACTTATTACATACTATATGTAGGTAGGTATGTACATATTAAAGAAAACTAAAGCGATACATATTTATGGATTGAAAGTTTCTGTTTCGTAACTATAATGACATTTTTCATTGTCATAATGAAAATTTAAATTTATGAAGGCATGCTTTTTTGTTATTTGAATGTTAAAAATAATTTTTTTTCAATTATTCAAATATATATGTTGCTTTTATAAAAAATTTTTGATTTCATAAATTTAATGGCATATTACATTAGATGTATGAAATAATTTAATCTTACATTTTTTATTTAACAATTAAACATTTTTTTAAGGAAACTATAATTTTGTATTAATTTATGAATATAGTTATGTTTGTATATTGTTTTTTATGTTCCCAATTAAAATTTTTTGTTTAACTTGGACAAACTTATGTTTTCATATATCCAATGAAAATTTTTAACGTAACTACGAAATCCAATGAAGCGATTTTAACGAAAATACTTCATTATAACTATGAAAATACATTTAGACAATGGAAATTTTTTATTAAAACGATTCATTAAATATATGAAGCATTTTTCTTTCCGTGTACTTCGCCCATTTTATGGAGCTCAATTCTGGTCAAATAGCTACTTAAATAAGCAAAACTGCCGCATTTGGAGCGAAGACAATCCTCAAGCCGTTAAGGAATCACCATAACATCTATTAAAAATTTACTTTTACGAGCAGCTTTCACGCTCTTTCGAAATGAGAGGGGAGGTGCCATTACGGTGAATGGCAAGCGCTATCCAGCCATGCTAACTGAATGTTTGTCTCCAAAAACGAAACAGCTGAACATCAACAATATTCGGTTCCAACAAGACGGGCGCAACTGGCTATGGCGCGATTCGATTTGTTGCAAAACTAATTTGGTGACAACTTTATTTCCAGAAGCGGTCATGTTCACTGGCCCCATGTATAACCTATAAATAGCTTGGTAATCAATACACAACATCTGTCAAGAAGTGAGCTAAATTAGAGAAGTGGGCGTGGTATCTCCCATACAAAGGCACTATAAATTTCTGTATATCTGGAGAATGGTTACTGTAAAAGTTTTTATGTTTGGAACAAATAGTTTGGTTACCTTAAAAAAGTGAGCCGGGTTGAAGAAGTGCCCCATGGCATCTTCAATATAACCACAATCTAGATTTCTGTATATCTGAAATTTTTTTACTTATTTCATTTCAATGAAGGAAAGCGAAGCGCGTTGTGTTAAACCACAATTTTACAAAAACGGAAACTTTTTTTGTATTTCTTTATCTTAAGATAAATTTTACTAAAAAAGAAAGTCAACTTATTAAATTCCTTGATAAATTATAAATACAAAAATATCCTGTTGGTTTGCAGCTGTCACTAATACATTCACAAAAACTAATAACGTCGCTTTAACAATTACACAAAGTAAAACGAAATTTGTATTGCAAACTAAATAATTTGTATAATATAAAGTGACTTTTTGCAATTTTTTTATATACATGAATGACAACTTTAACATTATTTTAGCAAAATTTGTCTGAAAAATACATAATCACACTGTAAGTATTGATAATGAAAAAACTTGGAAAAAAAATCAATTGATTGCTAAAAAGATATGAAGATGAGAACCGTTAATAACTTAACTTTACTGACAACTTCGAAGTGATGACAAGGACTGACTGACGATTAGCTGAAGAAAATAAAAGAGTCATTAATCATGTCACAACAACAGAATGACTAAGTGACGTATTCACTCAATGACTGTAAAATACAATTTCAAATACTTTTAAAAACTTAAATAGTTATTTCATATTAAGAAAATTATTTTCACTTACGAGAGAATTTTTTTTTTTTTTTTGTGAAAATATTGTAGCGCGATAAGTTGAATTTTATTAAAAAGTTAGAAAGTATTAACAGAAAATCGCAACCATATAATACCCTACATCACAGACTTGTCCCTATTTGAGACCAGTTTTGGACCCACTAGCCCAACATTTGGTTATAACCATTAGATTTAGTCGTTTACATAGGAGTTATTAATGTTATTTATGGGATTAGCCCCACATAAGACATAAGGCCCAACCATAATATGCATAGCCTTGCTTAACCTACTGTCAAAAATTAAAAAAAAGTATCTCAAATGTATTTAAACAACAAAAACAAAATAAAAAAACATTTGATTCCGTTCGGAATGTGCGATTAGATTCGCACCTTGCTTAAGCAAATAACAGTTTCATTAAACTTAGCAAAAAGTTTCCTTAAGTTCAACATGGTTTGCCTCAAACAATTTACATGTATTCGCACATTTGCTTAAGCCAACTTAAGCATATTATGGTTGGGCTTTTATGGTCTATTCTGGATCTACTTTTACAAAAGTGTTTTTTTTTTTTGTTTGCTAAAATTTTACAGTAGTTCCCGCTTAAGTGCGCATCGAAAAATGTTCATCGTTTCATGTTTTCTACGTATTTAAGCGGGGAATAATTTTACTGATAACCCGGATAAAAGCGCAATCAACGCATTTATAAAAACCTCGCTTAAAAACTCAATATTAATTTAAAAGTACTTTTTTAGTTATAAGGAAAGTTATAGTTAGTTAGTTATAAGGGTATAGTTCTCATACGAAATTATATATTATATTAAAACTAAAACTAAATCAATAAACATTCTTTCATAAATTCATATGCACATACATATTTATTTAAAATATAATTATGTTTTGTATGTAATATGTATTTTATTCGACCTTTATTATTTTCAAGTATGAATGAATTGTCGAGCTTTAAGTCTTTTTCTTTCAAACTTTAAATGTTTATTCGAACCAATATTTCGGCAAATGTTAACGCCGTATTAATATTATTAAAACCATTTATTATGTCTTCCTTCCATGGTTTCAATTTCACTGGTGCATTTATTTTGTTCCACTTAAAACTTGTGAATAAAGGCTCAGTTAGCCGGGAGTAACAGTAACAGTAACCTTACCGTAAAAAAGTAAGAGCAATCTATTTCTTACAGATTGAGACGTAACATCTTACTGCTAACTATAATCGTTCTAATTGCTTTACATAAAACAAAATGAATCAGCTGATTTGCAACGTTACTGTTACTCCCGGCTAACTGAGCCTTAAGTTGGAGCTTAAATTATTTCCTCTCCTTCATCATCGGAAGATTCCGACAACTCTTTAAAATTATTCTCTATGATTTACGAAAATCAAGAGAAATTTACTTTTTACTTCAACTGCCGTTTTAAATATTTGTGTTGCCATACATATAAGTACACAAATACTTTTACCAAAGCTTTTTACAGACGAGGGTCGGATATTACAGTGTTGTCATTTTTCTGACAATGGTGCCATTGTCAGATGCATTCATTTAACACATCTGCCAAATGAAAATAGCGTACAATGTTCACACAGTTGCAAGACATTTTTAGTCAATTTTAATGACAACATTGTAAGATCTGACCACTGTCTGTTCGAAGCTTAACTTTATAAATGCCTTGCCGGATATTTAAAAAAAACGCAAGTTTTTTGGTTACGCATTAAAGCGATTTTTTTCAAATTTATGTAATTTCGGACAAAAATAATGCATCATTAAAACGGGGAACGCATTTAAGCGAGATTTTGTTCATGTAATTATGTATGTGAAAATTTTGCTTGCCAACACAGATTGCGCATTTAAGAGGGGATATCATTTAAGCGGGGTGCATTTAAGCGGGAACTACTGTACTTAAATTTCTACATTTGAGTTCAAACAGAACTGCAGAACGAGACCACATTTTTCATACAATTTGACATGAAAATTTGTCGTAGAAAGCCGTCGTGAAATGAAATCTATTTTATTATGAGAAAGTTTAGTGTTATGCTCTCACATGTAGACACTTATTCTCTTAAATAACATATTTCCATTCAATTTTATACATACAAAAAATAATAATAAGAACAAAAGAAAGAAAAAAGAAATGAGAGAGAATTTATAGTTAATGCTGACGCACACTGGGGCCAAAAGCCCTTTTACGCGAATTAATTCATATCTCCTCAGCTACAATAGTGAGGTACACTAAATTTGATTAGTGTAAATCTTGGAACATACTGCATGTTCCAACAAAGTCTTGGAGGTTAAGGAGGAGGAGACAGGTAACCCTCATACAAAAAAAAGTTATAAATTTTCTTATATCTGACTAACTACAATGGTGAGGACCACTAAATTTGATGTGGGTAACTCTTAAAACAAGCTGAATGTTCCAAAAAAAATCTTGGAGGTGTATGTACCCCCCATACAAAAGCTTATTAATGAATTCATAAAATCACGCATGCTTTTGCTGAAAGGTTTGCAGTTTCAGGAAGACCATTTGTTTAGGGGCTAGTTGAAATTATGAACCAATCTTCAAAAGCCAATAGATGTTTATAAACCAATTTTGTTTAACTATCTTAAAAACTTTGACCTGCACTTTGTACACAAGCTTGATAAGGACAAACAGACAACCAGTCAAGTCAGCCCATTAGATAGACGGACTTAAAAATTTTATACGACTCAGAATGTTATTTTCACCCATTTTGCCAATTTGTAAAATCCTTCATATAAAACATGTAAGAGTTCTGTGGTCGGATATGCCGAATCTTATGTAGTTCTATAAATACAATTAGATATAAATAAATCAACTTTGTGACACGCCTACTTTTCCAATCCCGCCCACATTTCTTCGGTTGTTGTGTATTGATAATCAAGATGCTTGTACCTTATTGGGAAACATTGGCCGTTGACTTTCTCCATATAAACAGAAATCTATAATAGATGTGTATGGAAAGTGACCACCCGCCTGTCCAATCCCTCCCACATTTTGTTGGATCTTGTGTTTTGATAACAAGAATTTTGTACCTAATATGGAAACTTTGGCTCCTGCCGTTCAACAGATATATGGGCATTTCCACAGAAATGTCCAACCGCAGCCAAAAAATTCAAAGTCTATAAAAGTATGTTGTTTTAACATATTTTTAAAGGGAATCTATCAACTTTCAATAATGTAAACAAATTTTACATTTATTCATAACACACTTTGAAATATTCAAATGCAAAGTCGTACAAGTGCAAAAGTTCTGTTTTGAACATTTCTATTGCACGTTTTGTTTTGCTAAATGATCTTAATGAGAAACATTATGCATTGACAATTGCTTTTTAATCTTGGTTTTAATGCAAACAATATAAGAAAAATGTAAACGGAACGATGCGATTGCCAGTTACGGCAATTTTTTCTTTGTTTTACCGTATATTTCGATGTAGCGTGCGACATTGAAAAAGAACATTTGTTATCAGTGCGTCGAGGGTATTTGTACAATGCGCATCAAATATTAGTAACAAACAGATATTTTTGTTGCAAATTTAATAAAAAAAATGTTGCTGGAAAATAATCAGTGCTTTTCTCTTGGTACTTATTTTAAATTTGTAGCGTGCGACATCGTAAGTGTAAAATGCATAAATTTAAAAAATTTATTTTCTAAAATATCTTTATTTGCGATGGTTAACAACTACAAGCAGCAAGGACAGCTTATTCCATTAAAAAAAACCTTTACTTGAGACTAGCAATACTATTTTCAGTTAAGTTAGTTTTTGTTCTATATTTATCTATTTATATTTTATTGAAGATATTTTTTAAGTTTATAATTTTTGTTCGGAAAATAAATATATTGAATGTATAGAAACTGGGAATTATTTCCTTTCGTAGGTTACTTTATATTATATTAAACATTTTTTTATTTTTCGAATTTATTCTATGAGTTAAATTTCAGTTATGTATTTTATAAAGCTTTTTTGTAATAGTCTTATTCCTTCAATTTTTTAGGAATGACATTATACACTACCAGACTATTATATTGTATCTTCTTGTTACATTTTACCTACGCTATCCTTTGGATAGCAATGAAGTATATTGTATGCATAGAAAAATTTACAATTATTAGACACCAGCAAAAAAAGCAAAAAAGCTTTATAAAATACATAACTGAAATTTAACTCACAGAATAAATTCGAAAAATAAAAAAAGGTTTTATATTGAATGTATTTAAAATATTGTAGAATCATCTTACGCATGTCTTTTTACATAAAAAGTAAAAACATAAACATAAAAGTATGATGGAACAAAATGCAACATGTAGCGTGCGACAGTGATTAAAATTAAATTAAATATAAACTACACAACATTTTTTAATCAAATAAAAAGCATTATAAGATTATTAAGAATTTTAAAATTAGTCGCATTTAAATATTTAATCAGGTTTCGCTGAAATCAGTGTTTGAACTGTTTGGCTTAAAGGCGACTTCTGTTTTTGTCGCATGCAAATGCATTGGTTTTTTTAATTATTTTGAAAACGAACAATTGCTCAAAGTCAACCTTAGCAAAAATTATATAAGTTTCGCCTTTTCTCAAAAAAAAAATGTTTTGTTGTATGTTTTTTTTCACTTTTAAGGCGTACGAATGTCGCATTCGACATTGGAGAAATGCCCATATGATGAATTTCATTTAAAAATCGAGATAAAACTGAAATTTTGAACCCGACCCCCTCAGATATCGATGAAATTTTGTTCATAGCTAAATTTGATCAATACAAACAAACTCTCATTTTTAGAAATGACTGTTTTGCGATTTTTTGGGCGTGACACAGTGGGAACGTTTTCGAAAAAACGCGAAAATGGTCGAAAAGAGCTCCATTTAAACTACAATAACTCAGAATCGGCTCAACCGATTTCCATGATCTTGGTATCATTAAAAAGATATTTTAACAGGCTTTATGACACGTTAAAAAAACAAAAAAAGAAATACACTGTAAAAAAATTTATAACAAAAAAAAATTTTAGCTGACGAAAAAACCAAAAAGATCAAGGGTTTTTTTACAGTGTATAAATTTTTTAGAAAGGTTTATCCTTCATCTATACCATATCAAAAAATAAAAATGGGTTCTTTTTTAGTTTTTTTTATATAATTTTTTAAGTAGTGTCACTTCTAGTAATTGCCCTTATATTTTATAAAAAAAAAAAATTTAGGTAACGAAAAACCAAAAAAGATCAAGGATTTTTTACAGTGTATTACTTTTTTAGACAGGTATTTCCTTCACCTATAACATATCCAAAAAGTAAAATGGGTTCTTTTTTATTTTTTTTTTAAATAATTTTTTAAGTAGTGTCACTTCTAGTAATTGCCCTTATATTTTATAAAAAAAAAAAATTAGGTAACGAAAAACCAAAAAAGATCAAAGATTTTTTACAGTGTATTACTTTTTTAGACAGGTATTTCCTTCACCTATAACATATCCAAAAAGTAAAATGGGTCCTTTTTTATTTTTTTTTAAATAATTTTTTAAGTAGTGTCACTTCTAGTAATTCCGCAAAATTCTGAATAAAAAAATCAATGTATTCTTCATAATAATTTTCTATTTTGTCATAAACATTTATTACTTTACCCATAATAAAGAGAAATATATATAGAACAAAAAATTCATAATTCATAATTATAAACAGTTTCGAGAAGCCAAGATATCCCATTACAATTTTTACGCGTATATTTTAAAAATTTGAGTGAATATGAATTCAAACAATAAGTACAGATGCATAAAAATATCTCATAAGTGTTGCGCTTCGCTTCGTAAAATAAGTGAAAACGAGGCTGCAAATATAATTGAATATTTTCCAGCTGTCGCCAACATTCATTGTAGCCGTATTTGCGAAACTTGCCGGAATACACTGAGAAAAGCGCGCAGTCGTAATGAATCCAACGTGGAGCAGAATGAAGTCTCAAATTATTTACCATCAACGCCCAGCGATGAAGGTAGCGAAGAATTGAATGAACTTCCATCTTGTAATGCAAACATCGAAAGGACGGAAGTCATTGAAAATATAAATGATCATATTATTCCTCATCTACCAAACCAAATGTCGCCTCTTAAAAGGAAATATATGAAACAAGATGCATACAGAAATAGAAAATCACTGCAAATTTTCGAAAATATAGCAGATTCACTTGGAGCTGATCCATTATCTGATTTGTCAGCGCAACTTGAAAACGTCAAAGCCATTTACGAAGAAATTTTGGAAAACATCAAATATCAAATAGAGAACAGCTCAAATCTTTTGGAAAAGCAAAAACTTTTATCTCTCTTACCAATCAATATGAGTCACGCAGAAATTAAAGATCGTTTTGGGGATGACATATCTCACGATTGTATCAAAAAAAGTAAAGATATCCAAAGGAATAAAACGAAGTTTGCAGATATCAATCTTTTTAAAATGAGCAGACGTAGTTTACCAACCGAAACTCTAAGCACAGTCAAGTTATTTTATGAAGATGATGAAATTAGCCGAATGATGCCTGGATCGCAAGATTCAATTACTGTTAAACAAGGAAACTTACGTGAAAAAGTTCAAAAAAGACTTTCGGTACGTGTTACTAGAAGTGACACTACTTAAAAAATTATTTAAAAAAAAAATAAAAAAGAACCCATTTTACTTTTTGGATATGTTATAGGTGAAGGAAATACCTGTCTAAAAAAGTAATACACTGTAAAAAATCCTTGATCTTTTTTGGTTTTTCGTTACCTAAAATTTTTTTTTGTTATAAAATATAAGGGCAATTACTAGAAGTGACACTACTTAAAAAATTATATAAAAAAAACTAAAAAAGAACCCATTTTTATTTTTTGATATGGTATAGATGAAGGATAAACCTTTCTAAAAAATTAATACACTGTAAAAAAACCCTTGATCTTTTTGGTTTTTTCGTCAGTTAAAATTTTTTTTTGTTATAAATTTTTTTACAGTGTATTTCTTTTTTATTTTTTTAAACGTGTCATAAAGCCTGTTAAAATATCTTTTTAATGATACCAAGATCATGGAAATCGGTTTAGCCGATTCTGAGTTATTGTAGTTTAAATGGAGCTCTTTTCGACCATTTTCGCGTTTTTTCGAAAACGTTCCCACTGTGTCACGCCCAAAAAATCGCAAAACAGTCATTTCTAAAAATGAGAGTTTGTTTGTATTGATCAAATTTAGCTATGAACAAAATTTCATCGATATCTGAGGGGGTCGGGTTCAATGCATCTCGATTTTTACATGAAATTCATCATATATAAAAATCAAATGAAAAACAACAACAAGGGATTTTTTGGTAAAATTACAGGCAATCGTGGTATTTTGCTCATATCTAAGCCATTTTAAGCCTGAATTTCTATAGCAAACAATTCTGGTCTATATGTGACATAAATATATAGCTACCAAGTCCACATCAAAGACAGATATCGATACATCAACTTAGCTTCTCATAAAGACAACAATTATACTTTAAAGGTTCTAAGATCAATAATGTAGAAATTAAAAACGGAATGAAACACTTATATTTACCCTTTTACTTTCGGTGAAGGGTATAAAAAGTGAGAAAGTATAGGCGGTTAAACCCGGACATTTAATACCCTACACCACAGTAAAATTTGAAAATTTTTCGAGGGTGTACTATATCTGCGCCGCATGGACAATAAATAGCCCGGCAAACAAAATTATGGTAGGAGGTCAAAATTCATATGTATAAGAATTATTTGTGTCAAATATTATCTATATATGTACCAACATCTACATTTTAGAGAGGAAGTTTATATGTCGAATTCCGGACCTTCTAGTACAAAATTTTGCCATTCAATATGAAGAATTTGTTACTGTTCCTCTTTTTTATTCTTAATTACACATCTTTCAAAACAGAACAATTTTATTAAGTTATTTCATGATACATCAACCCATAATTAAAAATCACAAAACATCACTTTGCAAATTATACATAAAAGTATTTTTGAAGACAATACAAATAATTTGTTTAACAACTAGTTTAAAAAAATAATTGTCATGCGATACGAACTGTATTGTGAACCACCACCACCACACACTCACTCCCAACCTGATAACCAACAACAAACGCTCAAGATAAAAATCTAAAATTACATTAAAATACATTCTTTGTACATATGTGAAATATTTGTACATCCTTTTTGACTCCTTGTCTAAACATACTCCTTCATGTTAAGCCTTTTTCGATTTGACATCCTGCATTTAATGTCAACTCTTTTTTTATATGTTTTGCCTTTCCTTCTTCTGGCTGTCTGTGTGTGTTAATTTCATTTGGTTTTCATTACAGCCGGAATATTCGCCAAGGAATTTTTTTTTTTGCTCATCCATTTTTATTCCTTTCCAGCGTAACGAATAATTTCATGTGTGTTTGAGTGAATACATTTCGGTCCCTGCTTTTATGTTCATATGTGGGAGTTACAAATGTAATTCTGATCAAATGGAATGTTTTAATTAATTTATATTGTAAGCTTTTAGAAGTTGTTAGCTTTTTTAATTTACGAATAAGTTGCGAACATGAGAAATAGAAATTAAAAAAAATTGAGTTATAAGAAATGGAAAAGGAATTTTCCTTTCTTTAACATATTGATTTAAATCAAATTTGGTCGTAAATTACGATCGCAGACTCTTTTTAAGGAAAATTATTTGGAATGTGTGTGGGTTTGGTTGGCAAAGTTAATACGATTCTATGTTTTTCTGGTTCTTTTTTATCTTCGAAAATTCAGTGGAACAGAAATAACTGATTTAGTACAATTTTAAAATAGTCCTAGTGTTCTAAGTATACAAAAATTTGCCTTTACGGGGAAACTTCTTTCTTTATAAAAGCGATATTCTGCCAGACAACCCTGATGTTCAATAATCTGATCTTAATTTAGCATCGTGAATACAAACGATAATATCTTAAGATCATATTCAAAGAGAAGTTTAAGTCCTTAGACGACTTGTTTTGGGGATGTAAGAAAACAGAGATACATACGTAAATGTAAATGGTAATTTGCCATTGAGATGTTGGGTATATTAAATTAAACTCAAACTAAATAATGCAAATCGAAAGGATTATAATTTAATACTGGTTTTCCAGAGGCAGAGTAGCTCTGCAATAAATATTTGCAAAAAAATTTTAAATTGTTGTTTGCTATAGTTTATATCAAAGAGTATAATCTTCGAAACAAGTTTGTACAATTATAAAACTGCCTTTGCCATCCCATCCCTGATATTTATTTTTCCCTATGTCTATATAATAACAATACTATTTGCATTTATTGTTTTTTTGTATTTGGATTTTAATCGTTTTTAATATGCTTTTAATTGAAATCAATTGTTGAAATTGTTTTAATCCTTTTAAATGCATCTACATCTTCATTTCTTATATAAATGCATTAAAATTCAAAACTCCTTTAACTTTTTAAATCTGTTTAAAATCTTGTTATCTATAGGTACGAATGTAAAGTACAAATATAAATTGACTTCTTCGGTATGGTAAAATCAATTACACATTTGCATAGAAAATAGAAAAAACAGACAACAAAATTATTTGTTATTAAAAATAATTTAAATCTCAGACACACTTCAGACAATTATAAAAATATAATATTAATACTATGTACATTGAACGGGTGGTGATTAAAAGTCCATGCTGGTGCCCTGATGACTAAAGTCTACACAAAAAAGTGATTACAAAAAGTTATGGAATGTCTTGTCCTAACGATTTAGACCACTTTAGGAAATTTACAAAAGGTTCAGTAATGTGTCTTTTAGGCAATCCAGATTCCAAATCTAAAGCATTTTTAATGTCTTTTTGCCGTTAACTAAGCGCACATTCTTATAAAGCAAATCAGTTCATGAATATATGGAGTAGCTGCCTTGGCGATCCCTGTTCAGGAGTTGCCTCAGTAGCTAAAGCTCTGTATTGAGATAAAACAAGATTCTAACCATGATGAAATAAATAGGTGGCATTATTACGCCAGATGATGATTTCTTGCTCTTGCATTGTTTGTCCAATCCTATGTCAAAGTTTTGCTTATGTTTACAAAAAGTCCACGTTTCGTGTTGTGATTATTTTTTTTATTAAAGTTTTAAATAATTTTAACTAAAAAAAGAAATAAGATATAGATCATATTTTAAAAGATTTTGTTATTCGTGCTTAATTCCCAGTTTTTATTCCTGATAAAAACACTTGAAATTTATTGTTGATGGGATAAGCTATTCCTATGCGCATTCCACTGGTTGCTTAGGCCAGATCATCAGGAAACTTTATCCATAAAGATTTTAGAAAAACTAAAGATATTAAACCAAATAAAACTGTTAAGCGTATAAGAATCATAAGCAACAGCTCTACTTGTAACAATATCAAAGTTTAAACAAAAACATCAACAATAAACAGTGAGTTTATCTCTTCGAACATTCCCCACTACAATTGATTGGAATTCTTTCAACATTAATTGTAGTTGTAAGTAGGTTAAGAAAAAACAAAATGCAAAAAACAACTTGCAAAAGTATGTTGCCAGGTAGTTTTTTTAGGCCGTGCACTTGCCAGTTTATTATCAAAAGTAATTTTTGGGAATACAAAATTTTAATTTAAAAGATTTTGTTATTCGTGCTTAATTCCCAGTTTTTATTCTTGATAAAAACACTTAAAATTTATTGTTGATGGGATAAGCTATTCCTATGCGCATTTCATATAGATCATAATTAAATAAAAGGGGCTAAAAAATGTATTTATTTCATCCCGTTCAGCGGCACGCTTTAATTTTTGTTTAAAATAATTTTTAAAGAATGCTGCGACAAATTTCCATTATTGCAACCAAACAGGCAAGTCCCAGACAAGCATTAAAAATTGGCTGCACCTTTATCTCCCGCGAGTGTATGTGCTTTTTTAAGACACACACACACATACAAGTCCTACGGAGAACTCTTTAAAGGAAGGAAATACATAGTGGTTCTAACTCGCCATGAGTTCATTATGTCGTCAATGAGTCCCTCATCTTGATCCGTTAATGCTACAGAACCTTAACTATCCGGCGGGGTTGGCGCGAATTTCGCTTCCAAAGAAATAATTCACGAGTTCCAAGATTTTGTACTGTGTATCACAATTTCCTTACTCGTTCAAAACGATGGCAGAGTTGTTTTTATAAACAAATGGAAAAATTTATGAAGAGTAATATTGTCCGTTATAGAGAGTTGACGTTTTAAAAGAAATTTTTTTCTGTTTAATAAAGTATAAAAAACGTCCGTTCGAAACGAATATGTAGTACAAACATCGTTGTGCACAGTAAAAATTGTTTAAACTCGTAAATTATTTCTTTTGATTTGAAATTAGCAGAAACCGCCTAAACTTAATGTGTTTGAACATTTCTGAAATTTTCTGAAGACTATCCAAATGAGTATGAATAGTTGTGGCCTCGAAGATATATTTGAGGTAGAGTTAATCTCATTTTTGATTTTATTGTAAAACAAAGTAATCTCTGTATTATTATCCACAAATCAGAGATATATTAATTTTTTATAAGACTACCAGGGGTGTGCTGGAAATCGTAAACGTAAAACGCCAGAACTTGGAAGTTGTTTTTAATACACTTTTAATCTAATTTTTATAATTTGTGTTATAAAATTCTGTTTAGCAGAGAAATATTTGTATATGTCAGAAAAATCTTTTATTACAGAAATCTGATTAAAAAACGGCATTTAAAATTCTTGCGTTTTACGCTTCCGATTTCATGCACATCATGTACGTTACTATAAGACTACGCTAATACAACGTAACGCTAAGACTACATTACTATAAGACTACGTTACTCTAAGACTACGTTACTATAAAACTTCGTTACGCTAAGACAACGTAACTATAAGACTACGTTACGCTAAGATTACGTTAACATAAAACTACGTTACGCTATGACTACGTTACGCTAAAACTACCTTACGCTAAGACTTCGTTACGCTAAGACTACGTTTTTATAAGACTACGTTACGCTAAGACTACGTTACGCTTAAACTACGTTATGCTAAGACTACGTTTTTATAAGCCTACGTTACTATAAGACTACGTTACTATAAGAATACGTTACTGTTAGACTACGTTACTATAAGACTACGTTACTATAAAACTACGTTACTGTAAGACTACGTTTTTATAAGACTGCGTTACTATAAGACTACGTTACTATAAGACTACGTTTCTATAGGACTACGTACTATAAGACTACGTTACTATAAGAAGACGTTACTGTAAGACTACGTTACTGTAAGACTACGTTACTATAAGACTACGTTACTATAAAACTACGTTACTATAAGACTACGTTATTATAAGACTACGTTATTTAAGAAGCCTCGTTTGTTTACAATTTCGTATTCTTTTTAATATCCCAAGGAATTTTCAGTTTTTAGTAACTCTCAAAATATTTCATAAATTTTTTAAGGATTTTCTTAACTAACTGCAGACAAGCTATTTAGCTTCGTGGGACTAGTTTTTCGTAATATTTGTGAATGATATTTGTGAATAATGCCCCAGTCCAATTGAAGACTTTAGCGTTAAATTTTTTTATCCTGGTTTTGGGGATCGTTGGATTTTTTCAAATACGTTTAATGATAAACATTATTTATATTTGCAATAAATATAGATTTAAAACACAGAAAACAATCTGTTGTTCCGACCGACACCGCTTTATTGACGACCCGTCATGATAAATTTCTGTAACGATATTTGAAAGATTTCTACAAATCAAGTTATAAAATCCTTAGCGAAACAAATCTGCCAATATTTTATATCAATAAGTTCTCTCTGTGTAATTAATCATTGAAATCATTCAATTATAACAAGACTTTACCAAATCAATTAGGAATTTAAAGCATTTCAAAAAAGCCAACAAACACAAAAACAAATTGCTATTGTTTTATGAACAGACATACAGCAACTTCTGTAAATCATAGACCGACACTGACAAATCACTTTTTGGACTTCTACAAATGCATTAAGAAATTTAACTTGTTGAATTTATTTTAGACAAGTGGGCAAACACTTCCTCCTCCCATTGACATGACTTAAGAGCACAATAAACTAAACTGAATTGGAAATGCTGCAATAATTTTGTGAGTTGTAAAACCTGCTAAATAAATGTTTAAATGTTCTATGAGTTTGAGACGAACATCTGCAGTAGTAAAACATCAAACCCTTTGAATCTATCTTCTTTTCTATTCATTGCTGCTGCTGGTTGCATTGGCCAACCAACCACTTTGACATATTTTGGACATTTCTAGTTAAATTTCGGCAGGCGAGCAGGAGTTTTGAATATTTGATTATGGACTTGACAGTAGTAGGTTTCCTTCGTCTTAAAATCGTTTTGCCAAAGCAGTTCATTACTAACAATGAGTGTTTGAAAGCTCAATTTTTTTTGGAGTAAGAGAATCCTTTTATATTTCTGTGTGTGCGAGTGTTTTGGCCTGATATCATGAGGAACTTATGTGAACAAGTTGCTCGAGTATGAGTGCTGATCTCTATTGTTTAAAATCTATTGCCGTACAGTAGAGAGTGCGAAATTTTCCTTGAAGGTTTGAATAACTCATAAAAGTTTTAATAGACATTTTAATTTCTATGGCAAGAAAGGACTGAACTGACCTTTAACAATAGATTTGCTGTAGAAATTATGAAATAATGAAAGGTCCTTTTAAAAACTAACACTTGTTGTTATTTTTTTTAAACATTCTCCAGGTCATGCTTAAAATAGAAAATTCTTTGTGGATGTTAAAATTCTTACCCCAACACTGTTGCGTTTATTGGCCTTAATGTACTACATAATTCACTTGGCTCGCTACAACATTTTAGACCTTTTGCCACATGCATCGCAGTCGTCGTGGGTCTTCCTCACATCTCATTCTAATCAGTTGAGTTGGTGTTGCTGTGCCACTTTGCGGCTTGACACTTTGATATCCATTTAAGGTTTTTCTCTTTTTTTTTAATTTTAATTTTATTGGTGCATATCAGTTTCAGTAAGCTTGACTGTCTTTTAAATACGTTTCCATTGACAGTCGTCCATTGGATTTATTTGTAGATTCTCAATGTCTATAATTTGTCGAACATGTTTACTTTGAATATTTTTCATTCTTTGCAATATATTTGATTCTTTTAAATGTTTTAAGTTGAATTTTAGTGATGTCGTTTTTTATTTAAGCTTCAGTACTCGAGTTATAGATTTAACTTAGAGCAAATTTTACCTTTTAGGTTACCGGTAGGTCTTCTGCAATAACTGTCCAGTTTAAGTTTGAAGGACCTTATATAGTGCGATTTAGTATATTTTTTTGACTTGTACCAAACGCCTTTTTAAGAAATTCAAAAATTTCAAGGACGGAAATTTCAAAAATCCGTTTTAAATACATTTTAACCTTTAATGGTGCCGTTTTAGTATACTTTTGTGTAAGAGTTGGGAAAAAGGACAAAAATTACCCCTTACAATGAGAGTCAGAGGGTTAAGAAATTCTAAGAAAAGAATCGCCATACGATTCTACTGAAGACATCTGAAATTATTTTTTAGCTCAGAAGTACATTTAGTATATTTTTTTTGACTTATACCAAACGCCTTTTCCAAAAATTCAAAAACTTTTGGGGCCCAAAAGTTTCAAACTGACATTCACTGTTTAAAATTGCACAAAAATTAAAAGGGTTCTTCATGAAACGAGTACCGTAAGTTTGACCATTTGCACAAATGGCAATTTTAAACGTTTTTTCTTTGAATTTAAAAATAGTATACATTGTAGTGTTTGAAAAAATAAAACAATTAAAAAAGAAAAAGCGTCAAAAAAAATGGAAGAAGCAGAAATAATTAAAATACTGGAATACTTATCTGAACCCTTTATAGGTAGATAAGTTATTAATTCGACTTGTAAATTAATAAAATTATTCATTTTGTGTAATTTTCAAGAAACTTACGATTGAATTTTATCAAAAAAATGTTTTAAAATAATCGCAATTGCATACATCTTTGAATATTGTCAAATGGAAGGTGCGTTGTTTGAAAATGGTTTCGGAAATGCTGAAAATTTAAGGTGCAAGCAAAATGAGTTAATCACGTCAAATAAGTGCAACTATGTTTTTTTGCACAGTTCCAAAAGAAAAAAAATTTAAGTGAATAGCTTTATTGTTTTCAAAGTAAAATTCAATAATCTGTTTGATTCCGGGAAAAATTAAAAAAACTTTTTATGATTTAGGTTTATTTTTCATGTTTTCTAAAAGAATCTTGTAAAATTGTCACAGTGACAGAAATGTCTATTTGAATTGCTATTTCGATCGCTATAGAATGCCGTAAAACAACCATAATATGGCTGTGTCTCTTAATGGAGGACTAATTTAACCATTTATATGTTTAAAGTTACCATCAATTTTTTTTACATTTTTCGTTAAAAATAGTTTGGTTGGAGATGACTATATCGTAAAATGTGTTTTCTTTACATGCAGCTGAATTTAAAAAAAAAACAACAAGTAAGAGTGCTATATGGCTAATTCCAAAGTGTTGAACGTGACAGTCGTACGCATCAAAAATGCAATAACATTTTAAGCAACAAATATTTTTACGTTCTTTTAACCCTTAAATTATAGCACTCAGAAAGCACTATTATCTATGCTAAAGTTTATGGGCGGCGCGATTCTAGGTCAAAGATAATGGCAAAAGAAGTAGCGGTTCGAACGTGAAAAAAATAGAAGTAGTTTTTGTGGTCATGTATAAAAAGGCGTAATTCAACGAAACCTGTCGCAATTTTTTAGTCAAACTAGTTTCAGAATTTTACGTAGCAATGTAACATTTAAATGTCTTTGGTTTGATTCCAAAATCTTCTATATTTTATTTATTTTTTTTTTTTTTTGTTTAAGCCAAAATCTGGTTCGATACGTGACATTTCGAATGAATAATGATTAAAAAAAATAAAAATTTACCGTTAATCCGAATAACATATTTCTCTTCGAACTCTTCATTAGATTACAGACCATGTAAGAAAATTTTTTTGGAATAATTTTCATCAAATATCACCTCTTTAAAGAAAGATAATATTAAAGAAAACATGCAATAAAACATTCTCACAAATAAGAAATTATGTTTGCACAACTTTGCAGTGTGATTGATTACACTGCTATACAAAAAAAATAAAAAAATCTGCGGCAGGGATTTTGTTAATGGTTTTTGTTAATACTCATATTAGACCTTCACGCTGCATGCTTATTTATTTTTGATTCACTCGGGTTATTGAGATAAACGGAACTAAGAAATAATTTAAATACCCTATAAACATTGTGGTTCATTGATTTGTTTTCACTTACGTTTATTTCTTATTTCAAATATTGTCATACATTTTTCATATTTGGATTCATTCCTAAATGAGGGTACCCCAAACTATTATTTTTGTGTATTTTTGTAAAAATAAACAATAAAAATAAATTTTAAATAAATCTTTTGGCCCATTTATTGAAGCATTTTATGGAAAATGTTAGAAGCGTTTATCTCAAAAACTGGAGTCAATTTGACAATTCTGGTATTTTTCCCATTATCAGCACACTCGTCTTATACAAAATCGACTTCAAGTATGCCTGCCGCAAAATGACTGTATAGCAGTGTTATCTAAGTGAACAAATTTATGGGTAAATTAATTAAATTAGTAAAATCTAAATATTTCTCTAGAACAATATCGTAAAACATTAATAACATTTAAATTTTCGGTCACGGTGGACCTTTTGACGGAAATGCCCATATACGAATAAACCGAGTCTTATATTATATACCCTTCAGCGATTAGTGTGATAAGAGCAGAAAGTTATAAAAATATCGTTCTTTAGATATAAATAAATCTATTATGTGCCACGCCTACATTTTGTTGGATATTGTGCATTGATAACCAAGATGCTTGTACCTAATTTGGAAAATTTGGCTCTTGCCGTTCTCCAAGTATACAGAAAAAAAGGAATAAAAAACGACTCGGGATTTATGAGTAAAATAAGAGGCATTCGTGGTTTTCTGCTCATACCTCAGTCATTTATAAACCGATTTGGCTGAACTTCAATAGCAAAATTTAGATAAGCAAATCTGACATAAGCCGCTAAAATTTTTGGGGTCTTCGGACAAACCATTTCAAAACACGGACGGTCAGATGGGCAGACGGTCAACCTTATTTGAACTTCTCTTCTCCTAAGGATCCAGAATATATATTCTTAATAGGGTATTGTGGATGTAACAAACGGAATTGCAAACTTAAGTATTGTCAGCTTAAATGCAAACGGACGTAACTACACAAAAATGCAAAATGGAGTTTTTAATTCATTATGGTTCGTTTTATACTATAAAAATATTTTTAAAACGCTGAGTTTTTCATAGAAATTTTCTATGCGAGCGTTAACGCTACAATTGTGGAACACACAGTATTTTTATCGATTCCGTAATGTTTTGCTGTTCCTTTAAAAAAAATTAAAGTGTAGTTACGTCCCTTTGCATTTAAATTCACGATATACCCTTTTACCTTCGGTGAAGGGTATAACAAAAACCTAAGTTTTATGGCTGGATCACATGTATTCTCTTAGAAATGTAAGACAAAGTCTAGGGATGACTACAGACTTTATCACTGGATATTGAATAGATTTGATAGGAAAAGGAAACTATAAAGCATATTCAAAGACATTGCCCAAGCTTGTAGAGGCAAATAAAAAGATGATTGGGTTTAACTTTTGATGACGAGCTAAGTAGAGTATCAAAGTGGATTTGGTAAAGGACGGTTAAACGTTAGGTAATATTTTTCTTCTTTTAATTTCAATCCACAAAAAGGAATTTGCGATCGTCAAATCTCCAAGTAAAGCTGACTCTGTGTCATAACCGTTTCTAACCTCACCTAACTAACCCTGTACTAGTAACTACTTAAATACCTTTCCACAAAGTTCATGTTCCTTCTTAGAATTGAAATTTAAACTAAATATTCTATTTCAAATATTGTAAAAAGCATAAAATTAGGCAAATAATTGCGTGTGATCTCTTTTGCTTAGACAGCTTGTTATAAAGTTGTTATTTATGTGTTTTATTAAAATGCTCTTAACTTCTTTGTATTGTATGAAAAATACAAATTATTATTTAATTTATGCTGAAAATACACAATTTAGTTCCGATGTTTATTGTGTCTGCCTTAACGCCATAAATCATCTTTTGATATTGCAATTTCACTCTGAATGTCGGAATGTTTCTCATTATTTCCATAAATTATAGTTTTGCTTTATTTTGTTATTTTAAAATGTATTTTTTTTTCTTAAAATTTAAAACCAGCAAAATTGTACATCAACGTACTAAGATTGCGTTAAGTTGTTAATAAATGTGTTTTAATTAAATATGAATGAGTTAATTACACAATTTCTTGGTAACTTGAAAATGCATTAATATTTATTAAAAACCAATTAATGCATACAATCAACAAGAAACACTTTCAGTCACTACATAATTTTAAGAAAATATTAAGTTTTTTTTTTATTTTACTAGTTCTAGTTTATGTTGGTTTAAGGGAAAACGAAATATTTTGACTGGAAAGGAAAACTCCGGGGAGACTGGTAGGGAGTTTCAAATATGTAGATTCTTTTATTTGAGATTTCTTAGAAACAACGATATTTTTTGTTTCTCCATGTTTTTTTTTTTGCGATTTTGTACTATTTTCTTGTATTATTTGCTATAAATTATCTTACTTACGCTTATGGTAGTTCTTAGTGACTCTTATCCTAAAAAACAGTATCAGACAAAGCTAAACTTAACCCGAATTGTCCTTACAATTTTTTTTGTTAGTGTCAACTTCAATGTAGAGTTTAATAGCTTTTGAATTAAACCTAAAGATTTAAAGAGAGATATTGAATGCCATTACAAAAGAATTGTCTACATTCTGCTCTAAAACATGGTCTTTAAGTTCTCTGTTCCTCTTCACAGAAAAAAATTAAAGTTGATTTAAATGAAAAAGTTTGTGATATTAATTAAAGAATTATTTAAATTGGCACCAGTTAACAGATTTATAGTATCAATTAAACATTTAATTCATTTGATTAAACGTTTAATTCATTTTATTAAATGTTTAATTCACCTGATTAAAATTTTAATTAAAACTGATTTTATTTTTGATTAATGCTTTGATTGGTGAAAAATTTTGGAGAACTTTTTCTGTGCTACCTGCTGCTTCTGCCGAAAACAGCGAGTTTCTTTAAAGAATAAGTTCAAATTCATGAGCAAAACACAACTGATCTTCAGATAGATGTTGAAATTGTTGTACGGATTCGTTTTTGAAATACTTAAAATGTACACATAAAATAATTTTACCAATTTTTTTTCAATTAAACCATTAATCAAAAATAAAATAGCTTTTAATTAAAAATGAAATCAAGTGATTAAACGTTTACTTATATTTAAAAGATTACTGCAGAAAATGTTGTTAATATCAAAAAATATTTAATTGATACTATGAATTTTTTACTGGTGAAAATTTAATTAATTTTTTAATTAATATCACAAAAAAATACAAAAAATGTACTTTGGACTTCAAGAAGAATTCTTGCGAAAAAGATGGAAAAACAGAAGTAAAGAAGAACATGCAAGTCAATTAAAAAAAGATAATCATTTACAACATATAACGATCCACCAAGTAACAATACCATTTGGTTTAGAAAGTGTGGTTACTATCGAAACATGTCAGATCAACCAGTTCGTGGACATGGGTTCAATCCCAGCGTCAGTAAAGAATGAAAAATTATCAATAAATTTCAATTCGGTTCATGTTGTAAAAATTCCTTTCTTCATAAAAAAATTAATTGAAAATTAAATTTAAAGAACTTTAGAATGATAAAAATATTAAAAATTTCAATTAAAATATCTCAATTTTTTAATTGAAACAAATTTCTATTTTTTTCTGTATAGGCGCTGCTTACAAATTCCTATCGAGTATTTCAGACTTTTCTATCTTTCATACACTGAATGAATTTTCTTCTTCCAATATATTTCGTCATTAATCCAATAAAAAATAACATTAAATGTCAACCTATGTCACCCTTTATTGGATTAATGAATAATGTTACATTAGCCCTCCGTTAATGAAAAGTTTCATAAAATCGATGAAAATGTTGCATTATTTTAATGTCAGAAAATTTTATTAAGACTGTGATTATATGTCATCACATTAATGAAACATTTCATTAATATAATGATATTCAAGAGACAAACGTTAAAAAATTTTTTTTTCATTATATAACAAATTATGTTTGATATATGAATGAAATTCTTAATTTGTTAAATTACATAAATTAATTTAATTAATGATTACATTTGGTCATTGTTATAACAGTCTTTCATTAGTTTAATGATTATTTTGGTTATATACTTATGTTTATTTATTTCAGCCATTTTTTCAAATGAGTTGTTGTGAACTTTATTATTTTTTTATTTCTGTTTCAAATCATCAAGATATTTTATTATTATTTTTTTATATATTTCTGTTATATCATGTTATGTTTTTCTTTCATAAGCTTACCTTTGAGTAAATTGTATTAAATTCATTTTCCAGCCCGCGACGACCATTATCTGCCTTCTTTCCATTTTACTGGCTTGTATTTTGCGTATTTAAATAAACAATTAAAGCAAAAAGAATGTGAGAATTTTTTGCTCTTGTTTTTTTTTCTCGTTGTTTGTTCTTGATCCTATTACTAACACTTAGTTAAATCAGCATTTCGTTATCGTAATGAATTTTTTCATTGCTGTTGTGAAACATTAACATTTACATTTTTTTCATATATTTTCACGTCTATCGCTAAAATGGAATTAAAAATACGTTTTTACAACAGCTATAGGAAGAAAATATTATCTAGTTATAAGTATTTTGAATTTAGAAAGCTTTAACTTGTTTTCATTGATTTTGTGACATTTTTCATGAAAAATATGAAGTTACAAAGTGTTCATATTTTTTCATTAACTGGAAAATATTTGAATATTTTAAAAAAAGTTAATTTTAATCTTAAAAATCCTATTGACATAATGTTAATAGTTAATTTTAATCTTAAAAATCCTATTGACATAATGTATGTATAACAATAAGTAGAACTTTTCTTTTTAAAGAGGATATTAAGTTGTCATTAATTTAATGAAAAATTTTAACGAAATTACGAAACTCAATTTTATAGTGATAAGGAAATTGCTTCATTATATTTGTAAAATTTCATTCCTGTGATGAAATTATTCATTAGATTAAAGAAACAAATTAATTGAAATTGATTCATTAGATTTTTGAAGCATAATTCTTTCTGCGTACTTGAAATGTTCAGCAAAACCTGGAATATTTTTTTTTAAACCGCCCTTATCCCTGAAACCCGGACATTGGTCAACACCTAGTCTTTAAGTTAGAATTTTTCCCCTTGCATTTACTAATTTAAAGAAATCTTCTTACAATGCATTTGGAGGTCTTAGTCGTGCTTTTTGGAAATTCACTAATGCATTTTTTTCTATGTGATTTATAAACTTTTTCCACCTAACACATTTTGCTAATGAAAAACAAATCTTAAATTGAAATTATCAAACGTTATGTCAAAATATTTGTTTAAAATATAAAAGAAGAGAAATAAAAGAACATCTATTTAAAACATTGCACCGCGTGACAAAATCAAAGTAGATTCAATTAAAACTTCCACAAATGTCGTAAACATGACTTTGATTCCTTATTTCTTTCCCCCCTCCATCGATTCCAAGCCAGTAAAATGAATTTAAAAAAGTCAACGACAGGACTTACTAAAGTACTATTCATGTCCATCTGTATGAAATCCATTTGTATGAGCGCTTTGCATCGAAGTGGTTGTTTATTTCCCTGTGTAAGTTGTAGTTTTGGTAGAGAAAATGTTATTTTTTTCACTTCTTATCTGTTTTGCAATCCATTAAAATTGCACATCGTTTACACCAAAAATCAATTCGCGCAAGCATTTAACCGTACAACTGCTGCCGCTGCTTCTGCTGTTGCAGCATCACTTTGTTGCCATCATACAAACATGTCCATTCCGCTTGTTCAATTCGTTCGTTCATTTCGATTCATTTTCGATTTTTGTTATTGCAGCCACACTAAATTGTGGAGATCCCTTGCATTTGTGTTGGGGCAGTGTGTGTTTGTAGTTCATCTCCTGGAAAGCTACTAAGGCAGCATTTTGCTGCCTAATGACTGGCTGTTGTGATGGACTCAACAACTGTTCGATGGTTGGAGGCTGGTTGGTAAATGTTTGTGCTTTGTAAGCGTAAAAGTGTTGTTATTGTTGTCGTTGTTGTTGCTATTTTAGTTGTTTGGTACGAGTATCACATGACATGAAAGACAAGACTTCTTTTCTCTATGCTTTTTGCATTTCGCAATTTGTAAACATTTCAAATTCATCAATGATGGCCATAAATTTAATTTCAAATCCATATACGGTTGGAATTTATTTCTTCTTTTTGGGCTCTTTATTTTGTTTAAAATTAACACTCACAAAAATTTTGCAGTTAATAAGCGTTGTGGTTGTATGAACATATTAACAGTATTTGAAAAAATTCCAATCTGTGTTGCAGCTAAAAATTAGTTAATTGGTAAGATCTATCTGGAATTGTGTGTGAAAAAAAATTTCGTTTATATTTTTTAACAATATGCCTCTCTCGACAACCACAACACAAGTGACTGATTTTGAAATTACGTCAGCTCATTATTGGTTTGACCTACGGACC